>OY998176.1:131917098-134317098 GCA_963921935.1 Galeruca laticollis
TATTTCGATTGATTCATTGGAAAATGGCTATAATATCGCGATTTTTACAAACTGACTCGCATTGTGCAAACGCAACAGCTGTAGCTTGCACGGTGGCAGGCGCTCTATGCAATTATGCCTTCACACAGCCTACACCTGTTGCGTTGCACAATATAAGTCAGTTTGGAAAAATCGCGATATTATAGCCATTTTCCAATGAATAAATCTAAATATTTCTCATGAATTTCTTTAAGTCATAACGAACAACTTTGTCGCTGGACGTTTTTCGTAGCTTAAACTTCCTCACAGACTTTTTTCCGCTGAACATAAATATATAACCTCATAAAAAGTTGCTCGCTATTTTCGCTTGATTATTTAGATAAATAATGTTACATGAAGTACTCTATCATTTTATCAGCAGCAGCAAGATGTTTTACGATAATGTGCCAAATTTCAAAAAGATTTGATCATTTTTCGCGAAGTTGGAGCGAATTTAGCTTAGCGATTTTTCGGTTTTTTGTTATTTCCTGTGAAAATATTAATCTAAGCAAAAAAGCGTAAGAGAAAAAAGTTTCCTTTTTTATCCTCTACACGATGGTACCTTTCAAAATTCATTTCGACGACTTTTGAAAATCCGTCACCTTGACAGCATTTTTTCTATTGCGAGAGGCCGGCCGAGATTACTCGATCCATCGATCCTGGCCTTCAATTCTATAGTCAGACGGAAAGTTTTTTGTTTTTAACTAGTTTCATTGAGAAAGGCTTCAATTGTTTTATATAATATTGAAATGCAAAAACATTGACAAATAATTTAATAAAAAAATACTTTTTTATTGTAGGCGAAATTATAATATTTAAAGTTGTGAATGATATGGAAATAAACGACAAGTTTAAATTGGGTCTTATACCAAAAGAAATAAGAAACCCAATAAATAGAAATCGAGAAATTTATTTAATAGGCGCTGTCGGATTTAGAGGATCCACTGTAAATCTGAGAAGATCTGGCGGGAACACGATTCGATCAGATTTAGATCTATTGCCGACGGGGCATTATGTGTCTTACTCATATCGGAGAGGAAATAGTAGTTGGATGGAAGCGGATGATTTAGTTGGAAGAACTATTAACCGATCCGACAACTATCAAATTACTCCCAGATTAATAGTATACTCAAAGAGCAACACAACATGATGCACAACTTTTTTGGACAATTTATCATTAATTGCTATTGTCAAGTAGCTGCTAAAATGAAGATACATAAAATATGATATTAATAATTATAAATACAATATTATGTTATTGATATTAAATGGTGTTATTATTATAAAATATAAATGCATTTATAAAATTAATCAAACCAGTCGTTAGAAACCATTTTCTGATACTCCGACCGGGTGGAAACACTTGATGGAGATCAACGTTACCGATAAAGATGTTTTACACCTTCAGAAAAATATATAATTTGAAAAAATTGCTACCGTATTACGCTTCGCATGAGAAATTAGCGAAATTGTGGGCGGTTGAATTTCAATTAAAAAACACTCCGGCAATTTGTTGCTAGGCTATGGCTACTAAAACACGTCAAATTTCAATTAAAAAACACTCGGGGAATTTGTTGCTGGGCTTCTACTGGCGAAATATGGACTATATCGTTTTAAAATCAGTCGGACAGTGTGTTGCTAAGCCATGGCGGCTAAAACAACGAATTTCAATTAAAAATTAGTCGGGGAATTAGTTGCTGGGCTACTACTATCCAAATATGGACTATATCACTTTAAAATCAGTAGGGCAATTTGCTGCTAGGCCATGGCTACTAAAACACGATGAATTTCGATAAAAAAATACTCGAGGAATTTGTTGCTGGTGTATTACTGAACAAATATGGACTATATCGCTTTCAAATCAATAGGGCAATTTGTTGCTAGGCTATGGCTACTAAAACACGATGAATTTCGATAAAAAAATACTCGAGGAATTTGTTGCTGGTGTATTACTGAACAAATATGGACTATATCGCTTCAAAAGCAATAGGGCAATTTGTTGCTAGACTATGGCTACTAAAACACGTTGAATTTGGATCAAAAAATACTCGAGGAATTTGTTGCTGGCGTATTACTGAACAAATATCGACTATATCGCTTTAAAATCAATAGGGCAATTTGTTGCTAGGCTATGGCTACTAAAACACGATGAATTTCGATAAAAAAATACTCGAGGAATTTGTTGCTGGTGTATTACTGAACAAATATGGACTATATCGCTTCAAAAGCAATAGGGCAATTTGTTGCTAGACTATGGCTACTAAAACACGTTGAATTTGGATCAAAAAATACTCGAGGAATTTGTTGCTGGCGTATTACTGAACAAATATCGACTATATCGCTTTAAAATCAATAGGGCAATTTGTTGCTAGGCTATGGCTACTAAAACACGATGAATTTCGATAAAAAAATACTCAAGGAATTTGTTGCTGGTGTGTTACTGAACAAATATGGACTATATCGCTTTAAAAGCAATAGGGCAATTTGTTGCTAGACTATGGCTACTAAAACACGATGAATTTGGATCAAAAAATACTCGAGGAATTTGTTGCTGGTGTATTACTGAACAAATATCGACTATATCGCTTCAGAATCAATAGGGCAATTTGTTGCTAGGCTATGGCTACTAAACACGATGAATTTCGATAAAAAAATACTCGAGGAATTTGTTGCTGGTGTATTACCGAACAAATATGGACTATATCGCTTCAGAATCAATAGGGCAATTTGTTGCTAGGCTATGGCTACTAAAACACGATGAATTTCGATCAAAAAATACTCGAGGAATTTGTTGCTGGTGTATTACTGAACAAATATGGACTATATCGCTTTAAAAGCAATAGGGCAATTTGTTGCTAGAGTATGGCTACTAAAACACGATGAATTTCGATCAAAAAATACTCGAGGAATTTGTTGCTGGTGTATTATTGAACAAATATGGAGTATATCGCTTTAAAATCAATAGGGCAATTTGTTGCTAGGCTATTGCCACTAAAACACGATGAATTTCGGTCAAAAAATACTCGAGGAATTTGTTGCTGGTGTATTACTGAACAAATATCGACTATATCGCTTTAAAATCAATAGGGCAATTTGTTGCTAGGCTATGGCTACTAAACACGATGAATTTCGATAAAAAAATACTCGAGGAATTTGTTGCTGGTGTACTACTGACCAAATATCGACTATATCGCTTTAAAATCAATAGGGCAATTTGTTGCTAGGCTATGGCTACTAAAACACGATGAATTTGGATCAAAAAATACTCGAGGAATTTGTTGCTGGCGTATTACTGACCAAATATCGACTATATCGCTTCAAAATCAATAGGGTAATTTGTTGCTAGGCTATGGCTACTAAAACACGATGAATTTCGATAAAAAAATACTCGAGGAATTTCTTGCTGGTGTATTACTAAACAAATATGGACTTTATCGCTTCAGAATCAATAGGGCAATTTGTTGCTAGGTTATGGCTACTAAAACACGATGAATTTCGGTCAAAAAATACTCGAGGAATTTGTTGCTGGTGTATTACTGAACAAATATCGACTATATCGCTTTAAAATCAATAGGGCAATTTGTTACTAGGCTATGGCTACTAAAACACGATGAATTTCGATAAAAAAATACTCGAGGAATTTGTTGCTGGTGTATTACTGAACAAATATGGACTATATCGCTTTCAAATCAATAGGGCAATTTGTTGCTAGGCTATGGCTACTAAAACACGATGAATTTCGATAAAAAAATACTCGAGGAATTTGTTGCTGGTGTATTACTGAACAAATATGGACTATATCGCTTCAAAAGCAATAGGGCAATTTGTTGCTAGACTATGGCTACTAAAACACGTTGAATTTGGATCAAAAAATACTCGAGGAATTTGTTGCTGGCGTATTACTGAACAAATATCGACTATATCGCTTTAAAATCAATAGGGCAATTTGTTGCTAGGCTATGGCTACTAAAACACGATGAATTTCGATAAAAAAATACTCGAGGAATTTGTTGCTGGTGTATTACTGAACAAATATGGACTATATCGCTTCAAAAGCAATAGGGCAATTTGTTGCTAGACTATGGCTACTAAAACACGTTGAATTTGGATCAAAAAATACTCGAGGAATTTGTTGCTGGCGTATTACTGAACAAATATCGACTATATCGCTTTAAAATCAATAGGGCAATTTGTTGCTACGCTATGACTACTAAAAGACGATGGATTTCAATAAAAAAATACTCGAGGAATTTGTTGCTGGTGTATTACTAACCAAATATCGACTATATTGCTTTAAAATCAATAGGGCAATTTGTTGCTAGGCTATGGCTTCTAAACACGATGAATTTCGATAAAAAAATACTCAAGGAATTTGTTGCTGGTGTATTACTAAACAAATATGGACTATATCGCTTTAAAAGCAATAGGGCAATTTGTTGCTAGGGTATGGCTACTAAAACACGATGAATTTCGATCAAAAAATACTCGAGGAATTTGTTGCTGGTGTATTATTGAACAAATATGGAGTATATCGCTTTAAAATCAATAGGGCAATTTGTTGCTAGGGTATGGCTACTAAAACACGATGAATTTCGATCAAAAAATACTCGAGGAATTTGTTGCTGGTGTATTATTGAACAAATATGGACTATATCGCTTTAAAATCAATAGGGCAATTTGTTGCTAGGCTATGGCTACTAAACACGATGAATTTCGATAAAAAAATACTCGATGAATTTGTTGCTGGTGTATTACTGACCAAATATCGACTATATCGCTTTAAAATCAATAGGGCAATATGTTGCTAGGCTATGGCTACTAAACACGATGAATTTCGATAAAAAAATACTCGAGGAGTTTGTTGCTGGTGTATTACTGAACAAATATGGACTATATCGCTTCAAAATCAATAGGGCAATTTGTTGCTAGGCTATGGCTACTAAAACACCATGAATTTCGATAAAAAAATACTCAGGGAATTTGTTGCTGGTGTATTACTGAACAAATATGGACTATATCGCTTCAGAATCAATAGGGCAATTTGTTGCTAGGCTATGGCTACTAAAACACGATGAATTTCGGTCAAAAAATACTCGAGGAATTTGTTGCTGGTGTATTACTAAACAAATATGGACTATATCGCTTTAAAAGCAATAGGGCAATTTGTTGCTAGACTATGGCTACTACAGCACGATGAATTTCGATCAAAAAATACTCGAGGAATTTGTTGCTGGTGTATTACTGAACAAATATGGACTATATCGCTTTAAGAGCAATAGGGCAATTTGTTGCTAGAGTATGGCTACTAAAACACGATGAATTTCGATCAAAAAATACTCGAGGAATTTGTTGCTGGTGTATTATTGAACAAATATGGAGTATATCGCTTTAAAATCAATAGGGCAATTTGTTGCTAGGCTATTGCCACTAAAACACGATGAATTTCGATCAAAAAATACTCGAGGAATTTTGTTGCTGGTGTATTACTGCACAAATATGAACTATATCGCTTTAAAATCAATAGGGCAATTTGTTGCTAGACTATGGCTACTAAAACACGATGAATTTCGATCAAACAATACTCGAGGAGTTTGTTGCTGGTGTATTACTGAAAAAATATGGGCTGTATCGCTTTAAAATCAATAGGGCAATTTGTTGCTAGGCTATTGCGGCTAAAACACAACGAATTTCAATTAAAAATCAGTCGGGGAATTTGTTGCTGGTGTATTACTGACCAAATATCGACTATATCACTTTAAAATCAATAGGGCAATTTGTTGCTAGGCTATGGCTACTAAACCAAGATGAATTTCGATCAAAAAATACTCGAGGAATTTGTTGCTGGTGTATTACTGACCAAATATGGACTATATCACTTCAAAATCAATAGGGCAATTTGTTGCTACGCTATGGCTACTAAAACACGATGGATTTCGATAAAAGAATACTCGAGGAATTTGTTGCTGGTGTATTACTGCACAAATATGGACTATATCACTTCAAAATCAATAGGGCAATTTGTTGCTAGGCTATGGCTACTAAAACACGATGAATTTCGATAAAAGAATACTCGAGGAATTTGTTGCTGGTGTATTACTGACCAAATATCGACTATATCACTTTAAAATCAATAGGGCAATTTGTTGCTACGCTATGGCTACTAAAACACGATGGATTTCGATAAAAAAATACTCGAGGAATTTGTTGCTGGTGTATTACTGCACAAATATGGACTATATCACTTCAAAATCAATAGGGCAATTTGTTGCTACGCTATGGCTACTAAAACACGATGGATTTCGATAAAAAAATACTCGAGGAATTTGTTGTTTATTACTGACCAAATATCGACTATATCACTTTAAAAGCAATAGGGCAATTTGTTGCTAGGCTATGGCTACTAAAACACGATGGATTTCGATAAAAAATACTCGAGGAATTTGTTGCTGGTGTATTACTGACCAAATATCGACTATATCACTTTAAAATCAATAGGGCAATTTGTTGCTAGGCTATGGCTACTAAACCAAGATGAATTTCGATCAAAAAATACTCGAGGAATTTGTTGCTGGTGTATTACTGACCAAATATGGACTATATCACTTCAAAATCAATAGGGCAATTTGTTGCTACGCTATGGCTACTAAAACACGATGGATTTCGATAAAAGAATACTCGAGGAATTTGTTGCTGGTGTATTACTGCACAAATATGGACTATATCACTTCAAAATCAATAGGGCAATTTGTTGCTAGGCTATGGCTACTAAAACACGATGAATTTCGATAAAAGAATACTCGAGGAATTTGTTGCTGGTGTATTACTGACCAAATATCGACTATATCACTTTAAAATCAATAGGGCAATTTGTTGCTACGCTATGGCTACTAAAACACGATGGATTTCGATAAAAAAATACTCGAGGAATTTGTTGCTGGTGTATTACTGCACAAATATGGACTATATCACTTCAAAATCAATAGGGCAATTTGTTGCTAGGCTATGGCTACTAAACCAAGATGAATTTCGATCAAAAAATACTCGAGGAATTTTGTTGCTGGTGTATTACTGCACAAATATGGACTATATCACTTCAAAATCAATAGGGCAATTTGTTGCTAGGCTATGGCTACTAAAACACGATGGATTTCGATAAAAAAATACTCGAGGAATTTGTTGCTGGTGTATTACTGACCAAATATCGACTATATCACTTTAAAATCAATAGGGCAATTTGTTGCTAGGCTATGGCTACTAAACCAAGATGAATTTCGATCATAAAATACTCGAGGAATTTTGTTGCTGGTGTATTACTGCACAAATATGGACTATATCACTTCAAAATCAATAGGGCAATTTGTTGCTAGGCTATGGCTACTAAAACACAACGAATTTCAATTAAAAATCAGTCGGGGAATTTGTTGCTGGTGTATTTCTGACCAAATATCGACTATATCACTTTAAAATCAATAGGGCAATTTGTTGCTACGCTATGGCTACTAAAACACGATGGATTTCGATAAAAAAATACTCGAGGAATTTGTTGCTGGTGTATTACTGCACAAATATGGACTATATCACTTCAAAATCAATAGGGCAATTTGTTGCTACGCTATGGCTACTAAAACACGATGGATTTCGATAAAAAAATACTCGAGGAATTTGTTGTTTATTACTGACCAAATATCGACTATATCACTTTAAAAGCAATAGGGCAATTTGTTGCTAGGCTATGGCTACTAAAACACGATGGATTTCGATAAAAAATACTCGAGGAATTTGTTGCTGGTGTATTACTGACCAAATATCGACTATATCACTTTAAAATCAATAGGGCAATTTGTTGCTAGGCTATGGCTACTAAACCAAGATGAATTTCGATCAAAAAATACTCGAGGAATTTGTTGCTGGTGTATTACTGACCAAATATGGACTATATCACTTCAAAATCAATAGGGCAATTTGTTGCTACGCTATGGCTACTAAAACACGATGGATTTCGATAAAAGAATACTCGAGGAATTTGTTGCTGGTGTATTACTGCACAAATATGGACTATATCACTTCAAAATCAATAGGGCAATTTGTTGCTAGGCTATGGCTACTAAAACACGATGAATTTCGATAAAAGAATACTCGAGGAATTTGTTGCTGGTGTATTACTGACCAAATATCGACTATATCACTTTAAAATCAATAGGGCAATTTGTTGCTACGCTATGGCTACTAAAACACGATGGATTTCGATAAAAAAATACTCGAGGAATTTGTTGCTGGTGTATTACTGCACAAATATGGACTATATCACTTCAAAATCAATAGGGCAATTTGTTGCTAGGCTATGGCTACTAAACCAAGATGAATTTCGATCAAAAAATACTCGAGGAATTTTGTTGCTGGTGTATTACTGCACAAATATGGACTATATCACTTCAAAATCAATAGGGCAATTTGTTGCTAGGCTATGGCTACTAAAACACGATGGATTTCGATAAAAAAATACTCGAGGAATTTGTTGCTGGTGTATTACTGACCAAATATCGACTATATCACTTTAAAATCAATAGGGCAATTTGTTGCTAGGCTATGGCTACTAAACCAAGATGAATTTCGATCATAAAATACTCGAGGAATTTTGTTGCTGGTGTATTACTGCACAAATATGGACTATATCACTTCAAAATCAATAGGGCAATTTGTTGCTAGGCTATGGCTACTAAAACACAACGAATTTCAATTAAAAATCAGTCGGGGAATTTGTTGCTGGTGTATTTCTGACCAAATATCGACTATACCACTTTAAAATCAATAGGGCAATTTGTTGCTACGCTATGGCTACTAAAACACGATGGATTTCGATAAAAAAATACTCGAGGAATTTGTTGCTGGTGTATTACTGCACAAATATCGACTATATCACTTCAAAATCAATAGGGCAATTTGTTGCTACGCTATGGCTACTAAAACACGATGGATTTCGATAAAAGAATACTCGAGGAATTTGTTGCTGGTGTATTACTGACCAAATATCGACTATATCACTTTAAAAGCAATAGGGCAATTTGTTGCTAGGCTATGGCTACTAAAACACGATGGATTTCGATAAAAAAATACTCGAGGAATTTGTTGCTGGTGTATTACTGCACAAATATGGACTATATCACTTCAAAATCAATAGGGCAATTTGTTGCTACGCTAAGGCTACTAAAACACGATGGATTTCGATAAAAGAATACTCGAGGAATTTGTTGCTGGTGTATTACTGACCAAATATCGACTATATCGCTTTAAAATCAATAGGGCATTATGTTGCTAGGCTATGGCTACTAAACACGATGAATTTCGATAAAAAAATACTCGAGGAGTTTGTTGCTGGTGTATTACTGAACAAATATAGACTATATCGCTTCAAAATCAATAGGGCAATTTGTTGCTAGGCTATGGCTACTAAAACACGATGAATTTCGGTCAAAAAATACTCGAGGAATTTGTTGCTGGTGTATTACTAAACAAATATGGACTATATCGCTTTAAAAGCAATAGGGCAATTTGTTGCTAGACTATGGCTACTACAGCACGATGAATTTCGATCAAAAAATACTCGAGGAATTTGTTGCTGGTGTATTACTGAACAAATATGGACTATATCGCTTTAAAAGCAATAGGGCAATTTGTTGCTAGGGTATGGCTACTAAAACACGATGAATTTCGATCAAAAAATACTCGAGGAATTTGTTGCTGGTGTATTATTGAACAAATATGGAGTATATCGCTTTAAAATCAATAGGGCAATTTGTTGCTAGGCTATTGCCACTAAAACACGATGAATTTCGATCAAAAAATACTCGAGGAATTTTGTTGCTGGTGTATTACTGCAAAAATATGAACTATATCGCTTTAAAATTAATAGGGCAATTTGTTGCTAGACTATGGCTACTAAAACACGATTAATTTCGATCAAACAATACTCGAGGAGTTTGTTGCTGGTGTATTACTGAAAAAATATGGACTGTATCGCTTTAAAATCAATAGGGCATTTTGTTGCTAGGCTATTGCGGCTAAAACACAACGAATTTCACTTAAAAATCAGTCGGGGAATTTGTTGCTGGTGTATTTCTGACCAAATATCGACTATATCACTTTAAAATCAGTAGGGCAATTTGTTGCTAGGCTATGGCTACTAAAACACGATGAATTTCAATTATTATGAGATAAGGGTTGATTTTTTCGCAGTATCGGTTAGTGTCATCTTTTAGCAACAAATTCCTGTGCATTTATTTTTATTCTATACTACTTATCTATTAGTTGTAGCGTGTGGCTACGCTAGCTTAATATCAAGTAATAGCGAGGGGTGGGAAAATCGGGTTAGGGGATGATTTTTTCCACTATCGGTTAGTGTCATCTTTTAGCAACAAATTTATGTGCTTTTAGTTTTATTCAATATTACTTTTTTTTTTCATATTTACAGCGTGTGGCTGCGCTAGCTTAATATCAAATAATATTGAGGGGTAGGAAAATCGGGGTAAGGGATGATTTTTTCCAGTATCGGTTAGTGTCATCTTTTAGCAACAAATTAGCAACAAATTCATGTGTTTTTAGTTTTTTTCAATATTACTTATTTATATAGTTATAGCGTGTGGCTACGCTAGCTTAATAGCAAATAATAGTGAGAGGTGGGAAAATCGAGGTAAGGGATGATTTTTTCCAGTATCGGCTAGTGTCATCTTTTAGCAACAAATTAGCAACAAATTCATGTGTTTTCAGTTTTTTTCAATATTACTTATTTATATAGTTATAGCGTGTGGCTACGCTAGCCTAATAGCAAATAATAGTGAGGGGTGGGAAATCGAGGTAAGGGATGATTTTTTCCAGTATCGGTTAGTGTCATCTTTTAGCAACAAATTAGCAACAAATTCATGTGTTTTCAGTTTTTTTCAATATTACTTATTTATATAGTTATAGCGTGTGGCTACGCTAGCTTAATAGCAAATAATAGTGAGGGGTGGGAAATCGAGGTAAGGGATGATTTTTTCCAGTATCGGTTAGTGTCATCTTTTAGCAACAAATTAGCAACAAATTCATGTGTTTTCAGTTTTTTTCAATATTACTTATTTATATAGTTATAGCGTGTGGCTACGCTAGCTTAATATTACGGTAGCATAGTTTGCGTTTTCTTGGAAACGGCATTAGCAACAAAATCAAGCTCAGCGTTACAAATTAGCAACAAATTAGCAACAAATTATTAGCCTGGTCCGAAGGGTGCCCTGTAAAATGGCTACGCTAGCATAATATACATCTACTTTCACTTATTATAATTTTTACCTGTCACAATATTTTTTATTTTAAAGCGACACTGACCAAACAAAAATATTTATTCCTACTGTAAATATATAATAAATACCAATTGCATTGCATAAATTATTCCTAATATTCCAAAAACTTCTTATTTTCTTCTTTCTTGACTAACAATATGAGAAATTAAACTAAATCCTGATAAAATGAAAATACAAACCTCAGGATGACCAAAAAATCAAAATAAATGTTTGTATACAAGTTAATCACCACCACCTGCGGGATCAAAAAATGAAGTATATAAGTTTCAATCTGTTAATATTGTAATTGCTCCTGCTAAAATAGCTAATTATAGTACTTTGCTGTAATAGTTACTGCTCAAACAAATAATGATATATAATCTTTAGGTCGTATATTAATTACAGTAATAATAAAATTAAAGGCTCCTAAAATTGATGAAATTCCAACAAAATGTAGTCAAAAAATAGCTAAATTTACCGAAGAACCTCCATGAAGAATGTTAGATGAAAATGGGGGATAAACTGTTCATCCTGTACCTCTTTCTACAGTTCTTCTTATAATTAAAAGAAATAAGACGAGAGGGATTGAGGGAATTAAAATCTTATATTATTTATTCAAGGAAACGTTGTTGTCTGTTAAGTTTCTTTTAAGATTCTTAACTTTCTTGGCTGCTGTTGTTATTCTTTTCTCCTCAGTTTATTCTAATTCTTCTTTCATAAGGGTCGATGTTAGTATTTCGGAGCACTGTTTACCACAAGACTTTCTCTTAGGGTCTTCAAGATTTCATTATTTTTTGGAATCGGAGCAAAGCTGAAAAACGAGTTGTCTGATGTGGAAAAATCTTGTTGCGATGAATTAACTGCTTTATATTGATTTACTGGAGATTCCCGTGATGTAGAAGGCCCAGCAGCGGGTGTCTCAATATCGAACGTAGAAGCTTCGACTATCAGGGGTCTTATTTTATTGGCAGGTGCAAAATCATCCTCGGTGAATGTATCCGGGTTTAACGGATACATTCCAGCAGTTCTAAAGCAAGAAATAGCTTTCTACATAGTAGCTACTTTTAAAAATACTCTATTTAAAAGGTCAGCAGGGGGGGCGCACGGGGGCTTTAATATGACAAAGCATCACGGAGGAGCTGCTGAAGCCATCTAAGCTGTAATATCGCTTGCATACAACTTCTAGAGAAAGGTTTTCTTCTTCTTTAGGAGTTCTCTTGTCAGAGGACTGAGGTAGGAACACAGCAAGATTGTGAAGCCCTAGAGTTTCCTCAGAAAATCGTGTCTTTAAATCTTCCGAAATATGTTCAACTAGAGGTATGTAAATGGATACCCGGTAGTATTCCTCAGAAGAGTTGCACTTACAATTTGCTCTGTTCTTTTGCTGTTTAGAAATTCTAGGTGTTTTAAATTCAACTCCAAGACTTGCTGCATCCTCTTCGGCTGCTTCAAAAATATTGTGAAATCCCTCCTCACAATTGGTTCGTTTTGTTTCTAAGACTGCCAGTGTACTTAAGAGAATGTCTTTTGCACTTGTTATGTCAATGGCTTCTTTCTGGTAGATACGACTTAAGGGCATTGTTATTGACAATACGTCAGAGAGGCTGTTTACACAAACGACAAACTCACTGTCACAAAGTGCATTAAGCAAGGTCTTGGCTTTTGATGAGCTACTGGCATCATTCCAATTGGAAATATGCTCTAATGCATCAGATATTTGTGAGAAAGAGGTTTTAAACTCTATAACACTCTCGTGCCGTTCAATCCACCTAGTTTCGCACAATGAAGTAAGGGAGTGTCCAAGAACTTGTCGCAGAATTCAATGGCGTTTTGATGAGGCTTTTAAGAAAGATATGATCTCTCTTATGGTTCCAACAGCGTTTCTGACTGCATGGACTGACGATGCTTTGGATGTGGCTAAGTTAAGAGCATGTTTATGGCAAGGCGAATAAACAGCGTGTTTAGCCTCCTTTTGAATTTCTCTCACTGCACATTTAACATCAGAGGTCATGATACTACAGCCGTCAGTTGAAATACCAACACAATTTTCCACATTAAGGTCATGTGACTTCATCATTGCCAATAAGTGTCTGGCTAGATCTACGCCAGTGACTGTAGGTTCTGTGATGTAATTCGGCTGTGATGTTGATTCTAAAGTGATGTCTTCATCCTAGTTGACATTATGATCATCTCTAGGATTCATAAACTAGATGAAATCTTCTCTAATGCTTCCTTCATGCACATATCGCAGAATGAATGTTAATTGGGATTGATGGTCTCATCAAACATAATGCTGTAAACCCCAGATTATTGGACTCTTTTGAGAATGATAGACAAAATCTCTTCACCACATGCATTTATCAGACAGTTTTGTGTCGTTTTGCTGATATAAGTGGCTCTGCATGATGAATTTTTTAAGTGATTCTCAAGAGCTGTATCTCCACTTTTCACCCGAAACTTTAATAACTCTCTAAAATTACCTTCATTGTTGTTGGTTTCATTAAAAGAAAACTGGCCGAAAACCAGTAAAAATACAGTTTTTTACTTTTAATCAAAATTGTAATGGTTTAAGGCAAAAAAACATAAAAATCATAATTGTAAGTGGCATAGAACTTACTAAGGAATAGGTAAGAACTAAGTTTTCAATAATTTGCACATTAAAATCATTTCCAAAGTTAATTTTTTTGTTAACTGGTCGATAACCAATGAAGTGACCCTACCAATATTATTCTTCAAATTCTTTTTAAAAGTTCCCAATTTAGCATTATGCGTTAAACTGTTTTTCATCCCAATGGTGTTAACTCCTGTATATTTGTGTTAATCTGGAAGAACGTTAGTTACGGTTTCAAGTCTTTTGAGACGTACAACTGATAAGGAGTTAGTAGATGAAACAATCACGATAAAAAATACATTGTTATCTATGGTCTAGTAATTTCTAAACTGCCAATTAATTTCTATAAAAAATGCCTTTATATGTGAATTGGAAAATTGCTGTTATTTTCGGTTGAATTCCATATCGTCACAAGACCGTGAAGGTCAATAATTATTGATCCAATAACTACGTGTTCGTGTATAATGTATTAATAAATAGAATGTTGAACGACAGTGATAGTGGTAGGAATGTATGCTGGTATTTGACGAGTACAGGGGAGAAAGAAGGAAGGTCACTTTTTCATGTTTTCGGGGTGAATAAATTAATGATATATTTATTATTATTAAACTAATATTGAATAGTTATTTATACTACAAGGGATGTACCTAAGTAACATTAACTAATCGAGGACGATTTTGCGTCAGAGCGATAGCGAGGCTGGCAATAAAGTTGGAGACTAGTAATAGTATTTTGTACAACAAGTGCGCAAAGCTTCACTTTTCCCACGAGCGCAGAAGTGGGAAAGTGCTTTACGTACGAGTTTTAAACAATATTTTTCTACAACCACGTTTATTGGTGCCAAACAAGTACTGCTAATGCAGTTTCAGAAACCGTGCTTTTGGCTTACTTTCACGAAAAATATGCTGTATTCAAGTCTCCATCAAGCTAATGGTGTAAATATTCCATGTTGAAGCCCACCCTTTTCATAGAGGAAAACATAGATATTTTCAAGTATCCTTAACTTCGAGCATTTTTAAAAAGAAGAAGAAATGACGGTATAAACCCAAAAAATCTAATGTGTTTGACAGGGAAGATGTAAATAATTTTCTGTTTGAAGCCCCCGATGGTATTTATTTAATGATGAAGGTTGTAATGGTAATGGGAATTGCTGGAGCGTGCTGTTTTAATGAACTCTGCAACGAAAATGGACAATGTTGAATTAAGGCATAAATTATTACCACCCAAGTGTGATAAGTTGAATTACAACCCGTCGTCACGGGCAATCGATACCTTTTTGGTAATTGTTACCTACGTCCTTCAAAACAGTGTCAAATTGGGTTGTTTACAATACAGAAAGGAGAAAACATAATTTATAAATCTACTTGAAGGCGGTTTTACAATAAATTTTTTTCCAAAGACTTATTTTCAATTTTGTATTGTTTCCGTATTTTGTTGGCCAGAGAATTATTTTTCTTAGTGGTAATTGTGTGAGGCAGCTTCGCATAAGTTGTTGCCTTGTAATATGTCATCGCGACATGTTTCAATTTTTCATTAGTTATTTAGGAGCGTTACTTATTCTTCTGCTCCTCCCACCTCTAATTCAACATTATTTTACTTCGATATTTTAATCGCATCGAATGACCGTTTTAACATTCGCAAAGTTCCTATTTAAACGACATATTCCAGTCGAATCGGTCTCTGTTTCCTATATCGTTTCGCTCGATTAGAAGCAAATTTTTTCAGACGACAATTATATCTTATCCCAATTGAGGTAATAAAAAATATTGTAACTATACTCGATAGTCGAAATTGTGTAAAGTGACGTCATCGGTTATCTACCGATTTAAAGTGAACTCCATGAGCGTATCATAGTTTAAGGGTGCGAATACTGAAATATCTGGAATTTCAATTTTTAACATTTGAAATAATAACTTATCACAAGTTGTTCATAAGTAAGTTAAAACAAAATAAAAAAATGTTTAAAAGTCAATTCCAACTTACTACTACTAAAACTAAAAAAAAAGTTGTTTGTCAAGACCAAAATAAATTACCAATAAGTATAGGTATGTTGCGAGGTCACTTGTAAAATGTCTGACTAACTGGAAGCGGTATCACTCCCTGACGACTCCTCAGAATCATCGCTTTCTCCTCCTATATCGATAATGAGTGGTTCCGTCATTACTTCTACACGTATGTCTAAATCCCAAAACTTTATTTCTTCTTTTAATACGTGTTGAATACATTTACGCCAACTCTCAGCAGTAACGGTATGCAGCGCCTCGTCAAACAGTTTCTCAACGTCAGCCATTTTGAATGTACTGTTTTTTCTCGCAACATAATTTTTCACTTGGGCCCAAACCAGCTCGATGGGGTTTAACTCACAGTGGTAGGGAGGAAGTCTAACAACTGAGACGTTGAAATCTTTCGCCATTTCATCGACAACGTACTTAATATAACTGCTTTTATGTTTCCGTACGAGAGATAATAATTCAACTTCTAGCATTGCCTCGTTGTGCGGAATGCTTTTACTCTCTAACCAATCAATTATAACCCTCTTGCGGCTAGCTGAAGTAGGTATTTGCTCCAGTCGACGAGAGTGGTATGAAGCATTATCCATAACTATCACTGAACCAGGAGTTACCTTTGTTAAAATTGATCTAAACCATGTTTCAAACCGGTTACCATCCATCTCTTCATGGTAATCGACAGTTTTTTTGGACTGAAAACTTAGTAATCCACCTTCTACAAATCCTTCCTCGCTGCCAATGTGAGTGATAATCAGTCGACGTCCTTTCCCAGAGGGAGCTTTTAAACCGGAAGGGGATTTCATTCCTAAAATAAAAAGAATGTATTTCCCTACGTATAGCATTCCGTGTTTGGTCGTCCAAAACAATTTTCTTTCTTCCCCTACTTTCCGGTTTACAGTTTTCACCTCGTTCTCTTGTCAAAGATCCGTCCCGCGATTTCTTTAGAATATTGTATATAGTACTCTCAGAAACTTTAGTTAAATAACTGCACTTAATCACAGCGTCACTAACATCCAACTGTTTGTCCATGGCACGCAGTCCTTCGTACACATTTAATATGAGGACTTTTTCTTCCCGAATTAAATTGTTACGACGCCGTTTTTTATCGCCAACACCGCTACAGTCCGCCATTATTGTCACTAAATATACCGATATAAATATTACAATAAATACCAATAATAACCGATTTATCACACAAAACCACAACACAAATACTGATGTTACGTTCATGAAGAGAATAAACACCTCACATAACTGTTTACTATCACTGTCTCATTCGCGTAGCTCGATCTATCTATCTCGTTCTCAAAGCCGGAACGTTGAAGCGACTCTCCAACATTGTCAAATCGGCGAGTTTTTCACAACAAACTTTGCGTTCAAGAAATATACATAAACACTTTATTTCACATTTCAAGTAAACTAATTATTATTAGTCTGCTTGAAATTTGAAATAAATATATTAAATTGGTATTGACTTAATTACATTGCATCTTTTGTACCTGAAATATTGACACAATGGATTTGAAGTGTATTTATAAAATACAGCATTTCTCTCTAGAATACATATGGCAACTGCGCTTTAACCAAAGTGTTGATTAGATAGCTCTGACTCACTTTACACAATTTCGACTATCGAGTATAAGGCCGAATTCACAACCTGAGTTGAGTTCTACGGCCGAGGGAAGTTTACGTGACAGCATTCTCAGAAATATACAG
This sequence comes from Galeruca laticollis, assembly GCA_963921935.1. Lineage (NCBI taxonomy): Eukaryota > Metazoa > Arthropoda > Insecta > Coleoptera > Chrysomelidae > Galeruca > Galeruca laticollis. The sequence goes on from OY998176.1 coordinate 131,934,765, forward strand.
CTTCTTTAAATCCAATAAATTCTTATATTTTTTCCGAATTTTCTGACTTCTACCTAAGCTTTATATAGATTATTTTGAATTGTTTTTTGATTTATCTCTGCTTAAATGTGCTTTTTCTATTTCACTAGTAACATACTTTTCGCGTAACTTGCTCGGAAGAACCTTAAGTTCGGCAAGAAACTGGTCATAACAGTTGCGCAAGTGTCGTTTCTAGGATATCCAAAGCTCTATTTGTTAATTCCGACTCTATTTTCCCATCTTCTGTCACTATGCCCTCTAAGACTCTAGGTATTCAAAATATTACTCTTTCCAATGGTTTGTCTTTACACTTTGTTTATTTATTATTGTTTCTGTTATCTTGTTTTTCCTCACTTTGACTTTATCTATGTTCACCTCACTACCACTACCTCAGTCTACGTATTATTCGTTTTCGTGTAGTAAATAATAACATTTTCGTGTTGTTGATCATTCACAGTCTTAATTTTATTTTTAAAACCCGAAATTCCGTCCTTCCAAACTGCATTTTATTTTACTCTTTGAACGCAGGCGTTTCCACGTGCTGCGACAATGACGCACTGTCACTCGTTATTCTGCTTTGGGGTCCTCAATGTTCTAAATGTTGGCGATTTGCCTACATAACCAGGGTTAATTGTTTGTAACCAACATCTCCTCCCTTCCATAACTTCGCAGGGGAAGGTAAATATTTACGTTGGTTTGCATTCTATTGGTCAAATCAAATACGCGCGCGTTGAATTTTATAGGACATATCTGATAGAAACCCGAGCGATGTTATTTCCAAAAAAAACGTTGACGATCGTTGAAAATCATTATATCTGAATACTCCATTTAAATGCCTCTCTAATGGTGTACTACACATGATATATTCCATATTTAAAAATAAGGGGTTGGAGAAATGGAAAGGAAGGGGGTTGACAAATAACAGATGTTGGTATCGTAAAAATGAGTCCCCCTTAGAACGTGTTTCAGCATGTATTGATACTGCCAAATATCGGGGTCGACTGTTTCCGTGGCCCACTCTGTATATTATCATTTGTTTGCCTATCTGGTCTAAATAATGCTTGTTCCTCTCAACTTCTAATTAATAAACATTTCTTTCAAACTTACGATGTATTCTAAATAGCAACATACATACAACATAGATAATACTTTAATTTGAATAATTGAACTTCAAATTTAATATTGGGTAAATGAAATGTCTAGAGACAAAACGTCAAAAAAATTATATCTATTTTTTAGTACATTACCTCAAATATCTCAATATTCTGACGTGATAGACCAATTCCGGCCACGGATTCCAATTTAACCCAAGAAATTACTTCGGAAATAAACTTTTACTTCACTTCACTTTGCAGAAACAAGAACATGCTGACCTGTGTATTGTTAACTCTATATATTATTACTGCAGACTTTTCCTGCACTATTATTATTTTATTGTGTAAATGAAGAAAGGTGGTTATGGTTTTCAGAATTACTCAGTATCGCCATTATAATTATTGAAATGAGAATGAAAGTTATTTTTTTATATTAGTTAGATTTATAGTTGTTCATTTTTTTCCTTTCCCACAATATTTAATTATTTTCTCGAAACAGTACAGTCTAATGATTAAAATTTTCATTTGATTATTACTTCTGGAGGATAATTTGCTGTTTCCTGAATGCAATTTCTATTATATTGTTCAAGATAAAGTAAAATTTGATAAGAGTTTCAGTAGCGATAACGTTTTCATTGAAAAAGATTGGTTTTCCCAAAAAATCGGTGTAATTTCATAACTTCGAATAAGATATTTTATATCCTGAATTTTATTACTTGGATAATAATAATTATTGAGAGTTAAATCTGTAGGATATGGAGTTTGGAGAATGGATTTATTTGACTGCGATGTGAGATGTTGCAATATCGCGAAGAAAGTGATAATCTTTCTTCAAATATGCCGTTGTCCTTGAATTTGCATCTAATTAATAAAATAACAATTCATATTATGTATTAGCAAAAATATTTTCGACTACTTCAGTACAGTTTTACTGGTTTTCAACCACCCACTGTTGTGGTTCATGCGACTATTGAATTAAACACGGTCAAAAATTGACAGAATAATTTTTTCAGATAGTGCTTGAAGATAGACATACAAATACTTTTTGAGTGAAAAACGGGATACTCATTATTATTATTACATTTTAACAAGGGCAGAGACACAAGTCCCTATTATGCCCAAGCAAAAAAAAATCAAAGGAAACATCAGTATTGTTATCGGGACGGTCTCATTTGCGGACCTCTCACTTGAGGACCTCGGGCCCGTTTGTATCTTATGAGGACCTTCGTCAAAGCCGTAAAATTTTCCATAACATGAAGTACCATTTTAGGACCTCTAGGCGAGAACCTCTCTAAATTTACATTTAGGTAGATGTTTCAAAATTGTTATGAGGAACTTTTGTCTCTTGTTAGTGAACATAATATGTTAGAAATTTAGAGAAAAAAAAAACAACCGAAAAATCGGAAGACTTTTACACATTGAGTTATTCAAGAAGGGGAAGGCAATATAATCATTGGATTCACGCTTCCCCCTCTTGAGTAATCTGATATACGCGTAACAAAGTATTGGATATCTTTTAAGGGAAAGGGTGAATGCAATGATTATTTTTCCTCCCCATTCTTCAAATACACAATATAAAAATATCATCATATATAAATGTGTTTATAATTTCATTTATGAAAGGTCCGCAAGTGATTCGGTTTAAACTTGTATCGTAGGCTAGGTCCGTAAATGAGACAAAAACAGGTAAATTTTGCATAGGCCTCAAATGAGAGGTCCTGAAATGAGACGACACCATTGTTATCCTACGTAAATTAACAAGTGCAAAGTGCACACAGAAAATACATATCAAATACAAAAATAATACAAATATAAATCAAAAATAATAAAAGATACTCAGTTTAAGATCATTTGATCAAGTCAATTTTTGAAAGTATTTGTCGAAGGTGTAGAAACTATATCAACATCCAAATCGTTCCAAGTGTCAAATATCAATATTTGATCAAATATTCTGTGTCTGCCTAACAACAAAGTTTTATTTTTTAAGATTGAACTGATGACCTCTACGGCGACTATGCCGATTTAGAATGAACATGTCTAAATTTCCGAAATTGTACTTTAGTATCTTGAAAGTGGTAATTAGGTCTCCACGATGTCGGCGCAACCGAACTTAGTCGCCAGCCACAACAGTAGAATTTTACTATGCCGCCACCGCCGATATCTGCTTGTGCGCGCTCACAAAGTCGAAATTGTTTACACCACATTTTTTATATTTCTATTTTTATTTCCGCTTTCTATTTATCACAGGCGTTGTGAGCAAGCAGTCCCTTTGATAAAAGCCGCCTCTGAGATAAAGCACTATAGTTGTGAACCAGCGGGTCTATCTTCAAAACATAAAGTCGAAATTGTTTACACCGCATTTTTTGTAATTCTATTTTTATTTCGGCTTTTTATTTATCAAAGTCGCCGACTCGAGTATTTTTGAGAATGTTCGAGATCGAGGTTAGGACTATAAAAGTGACGATCGCGCCTCAACACTCATCAGTCGACGATTAGTGTTCGGAGCGATAAGTACCTACCTACTTACAAGCTAGCTAGCGAATTGCGAATTTTAAACGAAGTGTTTAGGTATTGTTCTACTGCTGTATTCTGATTGTATCAGTTTTGTACATTTCTTCTTTGGACTAAACTCTTCTACGCAGTAACAATATTAATAAATAAGAAAGGAACGTTGGCTTAAAGGCGTTAAACGTGTTGCAACAACATATTCTAACGAAGCCGAATTTTCAAAAGTACGCGCGGAGTATACGACAATTACCGTTGCAGATGACAATGCAACGACGTCAATCTCCACGGTTTCAAAGGCGAAAAAAGGGAAGTATGATGAATCATATATCAGTTTCGGATTTTTTGATTCCAACGGTTCACCTTTCTTTATGTTATGTAGTAAACTGTACACCCAGGGCCTAAAGATAAGAATAAAGAATTTTTTGTACATAAAAAAGAACAATTATTGGAAAGTCAAAAAACTATGATGCTTGTTAACCCAAACTACGCATTACACAAGCAGGTGAAGCACACACTATCGCTGAGAATTTAATAAAGCCATGTGTGTTAGACATAATAAAATGTATGCGCGATGAAAAATCTGCAAAGCATCTTTCTACTTTGTCGCCATCAAACGATACTGTTTCATGGTGAATTCATGATCTGGCAAGCTACGTCAAACAAGAACTAGTTACACGTTTCCAAAAAACAGGATTCGTCTTGCAAATGGATGAGTCGACTGATGTCGCTGGTCTGGCTATCTTGCTGGTTATCGAGAGATATCCATATGAAAAGTTCTTTTAAAGAAGACATGCTTATGTGTTCATCGCTGCCCACAAACACTACCGGAGAAGAAGGTTTTAAGAAAATAAATATATGTTTTGAAGAAAATAATCTCAATAGGTACGATTGCATTGACATTTGTACAGATGGGGTCTAGGCCTTGACGGGTAAAACAGCAGGAGCAGTGTCACTAATAAATAATAAAGCGCCTAATTGTAGTTACAGTCATTGTATCCTGCATAGATAAGTACTTGCGATGAAGCAAATGCCGTCAAATTTAAAATTAGTTATGGATGGAGCGGTAAAAATAATTAATTTTATCAAATCACGACCACTACAATCCCGATTGTTTTCATTATTGTGTGAAGATTATGGCAGCAAACATAAAACACTGCTGCTCCATACAGAAGTCTCGGGGTAAAACTTTAACAAGGCTATTTAAACTTAGAGCCGAGTTCCAAATGTTTCTTTCAGATACTACTTTTAATTTGAAAGATCGTTTGTATGATAAAACTTGGTTGTTCCGACTGTGTTTTATGGCGGATATCTTTCAAAAACTGAACGAAATAAATTTATCATTGCATGGTAAACATACAACAGTGTTCCAGGCATGTAACAAAATAACTGCCTTCAAAAGAAAATTAGATTATTTGCGTTGGTAAGAGAAAAATAGAAAGCTTTAGGTATGTCACTCAGTGAGTTTGTTAGCGATAACGACTCAGAAATGTTTCAAGATGACGTATTTAAAGAATTGGTCCAATATCTCACTTCGATGCGCGCATCTTTTGAGAAGTATTTTCCCGGAGAAAAGAAAACAAAAAGGAAACTGCGTTCCCTAAAAATATCGAATAAAAAAACATCGAACATCGAAAAACATGTGCGTATCCCTAATCCAGAGTACAGAGTGCCTCGGATGCCGAAGTGGTGAAGTTTGTGAAATAGTATCTGCTGAGGTACACGATCAAAGGCTTTGGAAAAGTCCAAATAAATAATATCAACGGGTTGTTAAGGGATAATGTCCAATCATTGACACAATGTAGTAGGTTGGTAAACGTGGAGCGGCCTAGGACAAAACCATGTTGTTGTCTTGGAATAACCTTTTCCTCAAGAAGAAACCTGGTCATCTCTTCTAAAACAATGGCTTCCATAACCGTACTGACTATTGGCAACAAACTTTATGGGCGACTGTTTGAGTCTAATTTGTTACCTTTTTTAAAGATAGGGGTGATGATGCTTTTAAAAGGACATTGTTGGCGCCTAAGCTAACCAAACAAGTGGCCTTTCTGATCATATGGTACAGCCCTTGGAACCGCTATATGCATTACATCAAGGGGCGAAGATCTATTTGATGGTATGTAAAAAATTTAGGTACATCCACCCATTCCCTTCAGGGAGGGATTAGGTGGTTCCCTCTCCATTCCTTTGCTCTTTTTCTTTTTGAGTCAATATATTTCTGACAAGATGTTCAACTATATCCCAATCCTCTTTGGTTTCCAGCATTACGTCTATGATATTTTCTGTGCAGAGGTGTTGTGCAAGCAATGACGTTGTGGTCTGTCGCTGTTGTTCCCATCTTGGGCAAAAAAAATGGTATGTTCTACCGAATCTACTTCACTCATGCATAAGAAGCATTCAGCAGTTTCCTTTATTTTAAGTCGTTTAAAGTATTTTCCAAAACATCCATGACCGCTCAAAAATTGCGTTAGATAGAAATAGACCTCTCCGTGTTTTCTATTTAGCCATTTTTTTAAATCTTTAATGAGGTGTTTAGTCCATGTCGCTTTTCCATTTTGGATATTCCATTTATTTACCCACTTTTGTTGAGTGTCATATTCTATAATATTCCTATTTTCTGGTTCAAAAAAGATTTTGATCCTCTCATCTATCATAAGATCTATCGGTATAATGCCTGCTATTACCAGGACCGCATCAGTTGAAATCGTACGATATGCTCCGCAGACTCTCATTGATATATGTCTTTCCAATCTTTCCAAACACTTGATGTGTGACTTTTTTACTGGATTTCCCCATATTGGTACAACATACAATATTATGGAGTGGACTACGGATACAAGGATCCTTCGTCTACTTGAAGTGGGTCTCCCTATCTTTGGCATAAATCTGTTTAAGGAGGCAAGGGTTTTTTCAGCCTTTTCGGTTATTTTAGAAATGTGATTCCTCATGCTATTGTTGCGACTAAAAATTACACCTAGATATTTTATATTTTCGCTACTACGAATTTCCGAGTTATCTATTTCAATTATCACATTTGTGAACTTACGTCTTCCTTCTAGTATTACAAACTCTGTTTTATCAATAGCTAACTTCAGGCCTATTTCTTCAATCTCCCCAGCAATTCTTGCAAGTGCAACGGTTGCTATGGAGATGAGAGCCGTTTCATTTTTTGCTTCAACTAAGACTGCAGTGTCGTCGCCATTTCCTATTATTTCTACTCCATCTGGAAGTTTCAGCTTCATTATGTGGTCGTAGAAGATATTCCAAAGCAGTGGGCCTAGGACGGAGCCTTGTGGGACCCCCATCGTGATATCTAAACTTTTTTCTCCTACCAGTAAGACTATGTTTTTTTAGGTAGCTTCCAATAATTTTTCTTATATATGGGCTTATTTTTCTCAACTCTAGTTCCCTCATAATGATGCTCCACCTCGCAGTATTGAACGCATTTGCAACATCTAAGGTAATAAGAATGTACAGGCTTCGATTCGGAAAGGATTTTTCTTAATAGACTCTATTTTCTATTTTATATTTCATGGCGTCAACTGTAGAGCGGCTCTTTCTGAAGCCATATTGGTTTTCGGTCAATTCATGACCTGCTTCTAGTTCGTGATTTATTCGTGATGCGATCATATACTCCATTACCTTTCCCATGCCGTCCAGTAAACATATTACTTGGATCATCTCATTTGTGATTTTGTCTGGACCTGGTGCTTTCCGTAGCTTAAGTTTATTTACAGCGCCTATCAATTCGTTTTCCGTAAAAAGTTGAATGTCGTCTTGTGTAGCTTCTGTTTCTTCCCAGCTCTGAAATGTATCTTCTGGGAAGAGCTAGCGTGCAATTTCAAATTTCCTATCATTGATTAGATGAATTTTAGGTTGCAGAGCCATTCTCTTCATTAGTATTTTATATCCTTCCCCCAGGTATTTTCATTAATCTCGTCACACAATTTTTTCCAGGCTTGCTGCTTGGCGTTGTTTTTGGCTTTCTTTAGTATGGTACGTTTTTCCTTATAGTCCTCTGTTAATAGATTTTTCTCTGTTTCACTCATGTGTCGATTTTTGTTGGCTCTTGTTAGTTTCCTCTTCGCAATGTGAGTACTTTTTCGGATAATCTTTTATGTTGTCATTCCACCAGTACACTGAGTTTCTCTTAAGCTTCTTTCCGTACTTTCTAAAAGCACATTTAGCTGCTTTCTTAATCGCAACCATTACTTGTTCAGCTTCAATATTTTTGTCCATTTTGTTAAGTTCTACCTCGAATTCTTTAAGAAAATGCGGTATTTGTTGTTTACAGAAGATCCAACCTTTCTTTCCTGTCATTGTTGAGACTTTATCATTACACCCGTTGTTTATTGTATATAGGATATTCTGGTGCAGGCTGAGGTTTTCTTCATCTGATACCTCCCAGCTGATTATATCCTCGGATATTTTATCTGAGGTCAAAGTTATGTCTAGATAAGATCTACTTTCTCCTCTGACAAATGTAGGCGTCTCGCATTTATTTTGGACAACGAGGGCATGTTCATCGATTAGAGTAAATGAATTACGCATAATTAAAGATAACAGTAGTGTTAGGGTATTTGCACAACTTTTCAACAATTTAGGAGTTATACCGTCTAAACCAGGAAAATAATTAGAGCGAAGTTTTAATAATTGTTGTTTAACACGTTCCTCTGTAAATACTACTTGTTCCAAAGATGCACTAAGACGAGGACAGTTAATGCTTGGAAGGTTATCGTTTTCAGGTTCTCTAGTGAAAAATGTTGAAGCAAAAGTTTCAGATGATTCTTTCTCGGAAGCGCATAAAGTTAGGTCGTACTTCTGTAGTAGCGATATCGAAACTTTAGACGTTAAAGAAGACTGAACGTATTTGAAAACTTTTTTCTTGTTACCACTAGCAATAATCTGTCGTCTGTCACTTAGTTCGTTCACAGTTGTACATTTTGTTAATTCATCGCAAGCGTGTTTTGATATTCATGCATTCCTTTACACGAGAACACGAGCCGTCTTTGTGTGTTACGTTTAGTAAGTTAGTATATTCAACAATTCGTGTATATAAATATTTTTTGGGCCAATAATAGTAGTTTTTGTAATTATTTTTTTATATAAAACATGTATTTCTCATTTCATCAACGATATTACAGTCAGTTACATAATTTTTTATCAAGACAAGAATTATTCTTACAAATTAAAGTCGTAATGGCTCATCTATCACCATAAACGATCTTATAACCTGAAAAGGGCAATTAAAAACGCCGTAACCTTTTGATCTTTGTTTTATTTGGAACAGTGAACACATGTTTTGTGAGACCTTGCGTAATACAAATATTGTTTTTAATCCGTCGCAGACGAAAGTAAAAAAGTGATATAATGCTGTAATAAGAACGAGATATTCAGCTAATTTTCCAAGAAATAGGTCCCGTAAATAACAGCAGGAGACCATATGCATCATCACGATTGGTATATAAATAAATAGATGTGTATCCTTTTATTGTTTAATGCATAGGTGTACTACAAAATATTTATGAGGCTGAATTCGGCTTTGGGAATTTAACGGTTGGAAATGCCAGGTTTAATGCACATTTTATTTCAATGAGAAATTTTTTATATAATCAATTTGTAATGAAATTGACTGTCTCGACCCTTACTTCGTGGAATATGCTCATATTAGTGTTTTTAAATGAAACTCACGGTCTCTAGTTAATTCCACAATATATTAGAAGTTATTGAAAATTCTAAAAAATTGACAATTGTTTCGATAAATAAATTCTGACGATGATATTGATTTATCGAAACAATTGTCAATTTTTTAGAATTTTCAATAACTTGTATTATATTGTGGAATTAACTAGAGACCGTGAGTTTCATTTAAAAACACTAATCAATTTGTAGTTTTCCAGACACTTTATCTGCCCTTAAATTAATTCATACAAGTCATTGAATGCTGCTAACTTCTTATTATACAGGGTCATTGATAGAGAAGTGAAGAAATGAAAATGGTGGTGTAATATATATCTGAATCCACCCTGGACAGGAATATAATGTGGGGCATGCTAAATTCGGTCCCAGCAGGTAGCAGATTAAATTACAAATTTTATACCCTTTTATCGGTAGGTTAATTCCGTCCCAACCAGAGTTTTACGATACTGAGGAGCTTAATATCTTTCGTAGAATGAAGTAATTATGGTAAGTATGAGCTTTTCCGAAAATAGTAGCAATTAGTAGGTAAATGAATAATATAAATACATGAAATGGATTGAAATATGTACCATTTAGTTGTGTATGTTTCCCCAGTTTACATATTAGTCGATTCAAGTATTCTTTCTAGTCTGGCACCATGGATCTTAATATTATTTTGAGTGAAAAAGGAAAGCGTATAGTAGTTATATATAACTATAAGTATAGTTTTCAAAAAATTTTAAAAAGTGGCGAAAAGCGGTGGACGTGTATAAATAAAAAGTGTAGATCTTATTTGCTTAGTATGTGTGAAGTGGACAATGTTACTGTTACAAAGCATGTAAAGGATCATTGCTATAATGCAAATGTAGAACAGTTGAACCGCCAAATTGTAAGCACTTCTTGTAAAAGAAAGGCTATTGATGATTTATCGGAGAAGCCTGCAAAAATCATCCGCCGGGAGCTTCAAGAAAATCTGCCTTCAACGATCAATACGTCAGACGTTGCGTTAATAAGGAAGAATTTGTACAATGCTCGTCGAAAACTGCTTCCACAATTGCCAACAAGTATTCAACAAACTTTCGACACTCTGGCGAAGATCAACATTGAAACATCCAGAGGTGAACATTTTTTACTTTTTAATGATGCAGTTGATCAAATCTCCGTCTTTTCTTGTAAATCAAATATTCAATTTATCGGAAAAGTCAGACGAATATATTTAGATGGAACTTTTAATTACTGCCCACAATTTTTTGTCAGTTTTTTACGATACACGGGTATTATAACGGCCACTATATTCCTCTGATTTTTTCTCTATTACCCAACAAACGGAGTGAAACGTACCAAAAACTATTTAATATTGTAACAGAGATCTGCATCAAAAATAGTGTTAGATTAGATATTTCTGAAATTGTAATCGATTTTGAAAAAGGTATCCATAAGGCTGTAGAACAAGTTTGGCCATTAGCTCAAATAATCGGATGTCGATTTCATCTTTTGCAGGCATGGTATAGAAAAATTCAGCAAATTGGTTTCATATCTGCCTACAAAGATGAATGTTCCGATGCGGGGCGATGGCTAAAAATGACTTTTGCCGTAACTTTCTTAAATCCTGTATAAACCAGCGATTGTTTTGTATTCGATCTGCTCTCAATAGCACCAGACGATGAAAAGATTCAAATGTATTCCGATTATTTGATAGATAATTACATATCTGAGGAGTCACTATTCCCTCCTTCACTTTGGGCTACAAACTCAGCAGAACTTACACGGACTACGAATACATGCGAATCTTTCCATAGACAATTTAACGATTCGTTTTACAAGTCTCATCCAAACATTTTTGTTTTTATTAATAAACTTAAAGAGTTTCAAATCGAAACGTATGTAAAATTACAAAGTATGCATTTCAATACTAAAATTACCGATAGTAAAGATAAAAACCGTCAAAAATTTATTACAAAAATGATTGAATCATATACGAAAAACGAAATAAGTCGTTTGCATTTCATTAAATGTGTCTCATTTCACTGTGGCGTTTAATTATTAGGTATACAATATTATGTACCTGTGTCTTGTAGCCTATTTCGTAATTTCCGAGAATTTGGTTTCTTAATATTATTAAATATATAATTGTATGTAATATGTTATATTTTTATAGGTATAAACAATATATAGACATATCAATTCCGTTTATGTAAACTTTGTCAACAATGTAAATATTTTTATTTAATTTAATAAAACTAAAATTATTCAATATTACAGTTTTATTGCACTGGTACAATCTTAAAATATTTTACCCGGGACCGAATTTACCTATACTGTTTCAGGTAAAAACAAAATTACGGACCGAATTTAACCATTATTTTTGACTCCTTTTTTCTTGGGAGGGAATTTGCCTATCCCCTATAATGTAAACAAACATAGTCTGGGTATCAAGTAAAAAGGAAGGACGACGCAAGGGGTGCCAGAGTCAGGTAGTCTTCCACAAACCATTCGATAGAAAAGACGAAATTAGAGATTGTTCCACGTTTTATGAGAAACATAGTTATTGAATATAATAGGATTTTAATTTCTTACAGTGGGCAGTTACATTTTTAAGTCCATTTACCTCAGATAAGCGATATTGTTCTGCTGTACTTTTGCATATCACCTAAGCCTCTTATAAAGTTTGGTGTAAGGAACTATTATATAAACTTAAAAAAGCTTTACCTTATGACATGTACGAAATCCTATTTATGCAACAAGGCTAAGCTACAGAGATTTGGAGTGAGCATTTTGTATAAAACGTGTTATACTTGCGAATTTGAAATACCGTGTTTATGACATGGAGCATTGTGTAAATGTTAAATACAACAAGAATGCATAAAAAGCACAGATACTGCCTCCTCATAAATTAGAAATTATCCTTTATATCTGCGTCCTAACAGGGTCGGAGTAATCACCAATCAGGTAAAGCAAGGGCGCAGTCTATCAGTCTGTGACTTTTCATCGTTGTGCATTGTGCAAATAAAAATGGCAGTGTTTCGTCCATGGGAAAACATTGTGTCGAATGAAATGGAAATAGAGAATGAAGTGATTGAAATTAGTGACAACAGTGATACTGAAGATGATGTTTCGGACAACAGGAAGATTAATAGAAAACGTTTGTCAAGTGACGCAAAAACGATAATAAAAAACATTTACCAAACTCTAATTGAAAAAGGGTGTTCAACTACTTTCACCGTGACAAATGAATTAACAAAAGTCCCTGTATCTACAGTAAGAAACTTTATAAACAAGGGAGAGACAGAAACGAGAAATGAAAAAATTTTCTAGAATCGATGAAGCGCCGGGAACTGAAATAAAACAACAAATTTACTCTTTTTTCAAAGAAAATAGGGTGCCAACAACGTCTATGATTTTGGAAAGACTGAAAGTTTCGGGAATTGAAGTAACCTATTCGGAACAGTGGTTTCGGAAATATTTGAAAACCATAGGTTTTGAGTGTAAAACCCTCAACGGAAGGATGAGCATCATGGAAAGTGGACGATTAAAAAGATTGCGTTGGGAGTACGTTACAGAAATAAGAAGATTTCGCCAAGAAGGTCGATACATAGTTTGGTTGGAAGAAGCATGGTACGATAGCCATGACGTTATAAAGAAAGGATGGACTGATGGTACAAAAAGTTGTTGTCTAGAGGCCCCTCCGTCTAGGAGAAAAGAATAATAATTTTATATGCCGATGGCAACGATGGATGGGTGTCCAATGCGTTGCTGTTGTCCGCAAAAAATATAAAAAATTGTTCAGCCGACTATCACGAAGACATGAATTCACCATTTTTCGAGACTTGGTTTCAAGAACAACTGTTGCCTAATTTGCTCGATAATTCTGTCATTGTGATGGACAACGTCAGTTATCATTCAAAACAACAAACAAGAAACCCACCACAAGCACGAATACGTCCCTGCGTAGGGTCGGACTATGTACTTGGTCTTGATTTACAACTATGCTATTTACGGTCCATAAATTGTTCCCCACTGGATAAAGTTAACAACGGTCGAAGATAATAAACATGGTATTTCAAATTCGCAACTATAGCAGAAAATCAGCTGCACCATTGATTGGAGAATATTTTCATATGATATCAACAATTTTATGCAAAATCATCGCTTGTTTTAGTTTTTTGCTTATAAAATTGAAACTGTCAGGGTAATCAAGATAGTGTTAATAGAGAAATTGTAGAGAATAAAAATGAGTGGTCGAACAACTCGATCGTTAGTTTAAGAGAAAATTGGGAAAAACCGGGCAAACTGTGGTTTTTTATAAAAATTCATAACTCGGTTATTTTTTGAGTTGTAGCTTAGATACTTTGGCCAGTATTAGTTTTTAATATGATCTTTATGTTACGTTGGGGCCAAAGATTATATTAATAACCTATAAGTGCTCAAACTGACTCACCTGATGCCTCTTGTAGCCAAAACTCGGAATGCACTCACAAAAGTAGTCACAATAAGTAGTATATAAATATTCGCGTTCAGCGTAACGGTAATGTTCGTTTACCTATATCGTTCGACTTGTCCGTTTGGACAAAGACGATGTGACAATAAATTTAAAACAGAGCCGGCTTGAGCAACTTGGCATACTTTAACTAAATTAAATTGAGAAGGCCATTTTAGCCGCAACATTTCCAGCCCGGGAAAAAGGTTTAATAAATAAAGAGAAAAAAGCAATAAAAAATAAAAATTACCTAACTTTACCCCCATAACCAATAAGTGATTTGTTTATCGACTAATCGTATTCTAAACACTGATCAAAGAAAAACAAAATTAAAATAAATCTTAAAGAAAGAACAAAACAAAGTATTTTGCAACTACGGAACTATTCAAGAGGGAGAGGGCATAACTTGACCAATGGTCTTTTTATTTCTCCCTTAGAAGTTTTAACTGTTGCAACTCTTACTGTTTTGTCTTCTCCGGGATACATTTTGGTAATGCGTCCTAGTATCCACTCGGAAGGGGGTATATTGTCTGCTTTAACAAATACGAGCGTGCCGACGGTAGGCGGAATACTAGCATTTAACAATTTAGAATGTTGCTGTAAAATGTGTAAATATTCATTATGCCAACGTCGCCAGAAGTTTTGGTGCAGCTTTTGTAATAACTGCTACCGCGAAAGCCTATTGAGCGGTACAGTGTTATAATCAGGTACAGGAATAGCTGATACTGTTTCCAATGTAAGAAAATGCGCAGGTGTCAAAGCCTGTATATCATCTATATCGGACATCATTGGTATTAATGGGCGCGAATTAAGAATCGATACTATTAATGTCAGTACCGTATAAAATTCTTCATATGTTAATATTTGATCGCCTAGCACACGTGAAAGATGAGATTTTATACTTTTTACACCCGCCTCTACCAAACCGTTAAAGTGGGGTGCGTCTGCGGGCGAGGGATGCCATTGAATTGTTTCATGAGCGGCTGCCTGTTGCATAAATCTTAAGACTTCAGGACGAGCCCCCATGAAGTAGGTGCCACAATCGCTATGCAAATGTGATACCTTCCCCCGGCGAGCGACTAAACGTTGTAAAGCGGCCAAAAAAGTTTCTGTAGACAAATCACTTGCCAGTGCCAAATGAACTGCTTTAGTAGCAAAACACACAAAAATGCATAAATAAGCTTTGCGCGTGCGAACACCTCGATACCGAGTCATTACGATATTAAAAGGTCCACCAAAATCGACTGCAGAGCATGAAAACGGTTTAATTTGGGAAATTCTTGAAACCGGCAAATTTACTATGGTTGGTTGATAGCTTCGAGGATTGACTTTCTAACACCTGATGCATTTGGATAAAACAGAGTTAATTGTTCTCTTAGCAGATAAAATCCAAAACAAATAATAGGTTTTGCGAAAACCTGTATGATAAAAACTTTCATGAAAATGACGAATAAGTAATGTGGATGACTGACAATTGCGGAGTAATAAAATGGGATGTTTAGCGGAATATGAAAGTGGAGCATTTTTTAGACGTCCTCCTACTCTAAGGATGTTATCCTCATTCACAAAAACGTGTAGCTTGCGAAGCGGTTTAGAAAATTTTGTATTGTTTAATTCGTCATTAAAATAAACGTGTTGAGTATATTTTACAAGTAGTAATAAGAAGAAGAAAGAGCCCCTAAACATTTTTCTTGCGTGTTCTGCAGGATAAATACGAAACGAAGCATATAGGAAACAACATTTCTTAGGATCGAAAAGGAAGAAAAGCGGTTTTAATGATCGGGTAGAAAATTGTGATCTTCAGTTAACGCAAATAATAAAAGTTTATTTTCTTCATCGAAAATAATTTTACTAGTTTTAGAAGATATGTGAATTTTGGACCAATGGTGGGAAGAGTGCAATAAAAAAGATGGTTCTGTAAACCATATAGCATGTGCTGATAGCTCAGAGGGTAAGGCTCCTCTGGAGACTACATCCGCGGGATTATTAATAGACTCAACATAATTCCAACATAATGAAGATACATTTTCTTGAATAAAGGAAACTCTGTTGGAAATGAAGGTTTTATATTTGCTGGGCGATCCATTGATCTAATATAAAACAGTTTGAGAATCCGACCAGGCACAAATTTTATCGAACTCAATATATACAGCGAATATTTCTGAACATAAATTAATAGTTTGGTAAGCAAAACAGCTGTCGGAAGCTCTAGTCTTGGAATGGTAAGCTTCTTGGTCAGAGCTATTTTTGACTTTGCACAAACAAAACTGATATGAATAGTATTGGCTTGGTTACACATCCTTAAATAAATGACACATCCGTAATCTTTTTCACGTACGTCACTAAACCCATGCAACTGATAATTGCAAAAAACATCTGAACTGAATTTATGTCCAAAAAATCGGGGTATTTGAATATTTGCCATAGAGGACAAGTCTGAGCAATATTTTTTCCAGACAGAAATCATATCTTCACAGGGGACATCATCCCAGCCGATACGGGACAGCCATAGCGTTTGAATAAGGTATTTACAATAGTGCAAAATGTGCAAAAAGTAGGCACTGTGCGATGCATAGTTTTCGATCTGTGGCAATTTCAATTTTTTACAATGTAATTTTCCAGCAGGCCTGAATGCGAGAGGTATGGGTCCAATTTCAATTTACAGAAACGGTTTCGAAAGTAGAATTTTCATACTCCAAAACGTTTTTCGTGGTTTTGCATTAAAACCCTGAGAAATATGTTAGAAATGGAGATGAACATAATGAGAAACGGCCGAGCGCGCGAGCCTAGTTGAAGAGAGGGGGAGAAGCATGTACACAGTAATATTGTTACGCCGCGCATATTTCATGATCTTTATATGTGTTTAAATTGATTGGGAAATGTCTTCGAATACTACAATTTTATTGTTTAAAAAATTTACCACTTAAAAAATTGTCTCGTTGCAATAAAAACTAAAAAATAATTAAAATGTTTATGGTACTTATTTACTGGTATAGTTTCAACGAACAGATTCGTACCAAATAATTAAAAATAGTCGTTTAATTAAAACGTGCAAGAAGAAACTGTTCTTACGTTTCGTGCACCCACCTAATGTTACGTTACGTGGGTGTCCCTGTGAATTGAATATTCCATTAATGAGAAAACTGGGTGTGGGTGTCACATACAGTTTTATTCAAATTTTTGCAGGTTCAATGGATTAATATAAAAGATATATACAAAACCATTCAATGAATTTGAAAAATATTTATTTGTATGTCTTATATTGTTAAAAATCAAAATTAACAGAGTGCTGATCGAGAAACTCTGCTCACGCTTTATCGTTCATTAATCAGGTCCAAGTTAGACTATGGTTCAATTGCCTACATGACAGGGAGTATTAACTCTTGAACCATATAAATAGCATTCATAACACGGCTTTACACATAATAAAAGGAGCATTCCGCACTACACCAATCGAGGTGAAGTTGAAAAACCTTCGCTAGAAGACATAAGAATGTACCTAAGTCTAGTGTATGCAACTAAAATAAGGCAAAACCCTACCTGTCATAATTGCGCCACAAAAAACTTCCCCAACTTATTCCAAAAACCAAGAACTTCCAAATCAAAAATTACTTAAAGAAACTCAACTACTCACTTCCATAATGCTATCCCAACGAACTCAGTTCCATTCCATCCTGGCATTTCTAACCTCCGACTTGTATCACCAGTCTTTCTTTTGATAAATATTCTGTAAACCCCTACACTATAAAATATACTCTAAAGAGCATACTAGTAAAGTTCCCCAATCATCGCCACATGTACACTGACCCCTCAAAATTTTCTAATAAAGTCGGAGTAACATTTATTCGGATTGCATCAGCGCTCTAAAAGCCATACAAACCACTTACCCATATCATCCGGGTCCACGAGAGAGAGAGAGAGAGAGATGTTCGTGGATTTTTGAGTTTGGACTTGTAGTGTTTTTATTTGGGTGTATTTTTGTTTGGGGGTAGGCCCTGTTATAGGATTCGTTTCCTCTTCAGGGCTGGTTGGGGGTGTTTTTGTGGGTGGTTTGTGTGCGCGTATTGACTTGGCTTGAAATTTGGGTAGGGCTGAAAATTCAGTTTTAGAAAAAGTGTCTAGGAAGTTTGAGAAAAAAGGTGTATAGAAAATTGAAGTTGTGTTTGTTTTTGTGGGTGGGTTGTGTGTGTTTGCCAGAAATCAACCGGAGGGAGAAGCGAAAACAATCAGCGTCGAAATTGGGTGATTTTTAAGCGAACGTGGTTTTGAGATGAGAGAACGGGGATTTTAATAGTGTCTGGAAAAGGTCGAAAATGAATAAGACGAACCACGTTGCGTTGCGGATAGTTAATAGAAGCGGGCTGGATGATGGTGTTGTTGGAAAGTGAAAATATAATTTTTGGGGATTTTGTGTCTCCTGCGTCATGAAAGTTAGTAGAAGAGTGGGGAGATATTGGAATTATGAGAATTTTTGGGATTTGAGTTTGTTGAAATTTGTTGGAAAAGTGACTAGGAGACGTTGAAAGATGTGTGGATGATGTCGGGCGGTGGCGACTGGCTTTTCTCGAGTTCGAGGTGAGGAATTGTTAAAAGGTGTGTTTATGTGTGGTGTGGAACCTTGAATATGAAATTCTGAAAAAGTCAAAAGTTTTTGTATATTGAGTAAATTTTCTATTTGTTTATTAAAATATTGAAATTTAATATTTAGAGATGGTTGCTTAATATTGTAATGAGTGAGCTGGTACGAATAACAATCTTTAAATCCAAAAACTACGTCGTACGTCGGCCCATTTGGCTAGCGAATAAATTCACTATGCTACAGGAAAAAACGTGAAAAACCTGCAGCACCGACGGGGTGGTTGGGGCTCGCGGATCAAGTTGAATCGCTTTCGCTCCTGATGGGAGTGAAAGCAAAGTGAGCACGCCTGCCTATATTTGTTATAGAGCAGTTGTGTCGATAAAAGGAAGGTATTAAGTGACGAAGAGTTTCGGCTATGACGTCCCTGGAGTTGGGGATGGCGTTCATGAGCGTGACGGTGATGATTTCTATGAGAATTTTGGTGTCAGTTGGTAAATCGTAGGGGGCTGGTGGTTTTTCAAGAGTGACTGGGGCGGTCTCTTGAGGGGTTTTGGGAGTCGATAGCCGGTGGGGGCAGCGAGGGCTGAAGGCGGGGTGAGGACCACCGCAGTTTGTGCATTTCGGAGTGTCGGACTTGGGACAATTTTCGGTTTTGTGGCCTGTTTGGCCGCAAGAGGGGCATATCGGTTTAGACCGACAAGATTCGGAGGAGTGTCCGGTTTGAGTGCATCGACTGCAATACTTGGGCACTGGGGGAAGTGGATTGATGTTTGATGGCTCGCATCGGTGTGGAAGGCCATGAAATGAGAGGCCGGAGGTTAGGGCTTGGTGGTAGTGAGTTTCGGAGGTGGTAACGATGCGAAACATCGAAGTGGGTTTGTTAGTGGCTTTGGCCACGATTCGCCAAGTTTTGAGGAACGGAACTTGCTTGTTGCGAAGAATTTCTTCAAATTCTTCTGGGCTAATGGTGGTGTCTACATTCCTGCAGACGAAAGAGTAGGTGGGTATTAGGGTTCTATTAACTTGGCGTGGTGGGCGTTCTGTGGAATTTAGAATGTTGATGGTGATGTTGTTGTCCCCAGTGGAGTTATGGATTCGTCTCAGAAGTGTTGAGACTGACATGGTGGAGGTGGTTTTCAGGAGCGCGGTTCTGTTGAAGTTGACTTTTAGGTAGGTGATGTAACCGTTGAGGAGCTCGAGGGTGTTTAGGAGTGTGTAGAGGGCTTTTTGTGTGGAATATTGGAGAGGAAGATTTCGGAGGTTAAGTGTTTGTGTCGGAGTATTATTGATGGTGTGGGTTGATGTGGGATTGTTGATAGGTGTAGGTGTTGTAGGACGGGATTTGGTGTTACCGACGAGGGTGAAGCCATCCTCGTCGGGGACAGGTGGTTGTCGTGTGAGCGTTGGTGTAGAGGATTGGGATCTTACGGAGGAAGCGTAAGACCTTCTTGAGGATGTGTTTGGGGTTTGTGTGTGTTGTAGAGTGTTATCGTGAGTTATGTTTTGTATGTGGAGTGGTGTAGCTTGATGGGAGGGTGTTGAGGAGTGGTGTGTTTTGTTGGAAGTGTGTGTAGAGGAGGTGCTGGATGTGACGGGTGAGAGAAGGGGGGGGGGATTGTTGGTGACGAGTCAGGGATTCGTTAAGCAGTTGTCTGGTTTCTTCTAGGAATTTTTCAAGTGATTCGGTTCTGGTTGGTGTTGAGGGTGTTTTTGCAGTTCTCCTGCTGCGACGGTGTCTGGAGGACATTTTGGGATGAAGTATGTTAAGGAGTGGTAACGAAAGGAGTTTCCTCCCCAGTTAAAGGTTTCCTGACTTATTAGCTTTCAGGAGTTTTATATTTACCTGGAAGCTGAATGTCCTTCCCTCTTTGGATGGTATGGCTTATTGTGTGTTGGCTGAAAATAAAACAAGGTTAAACAGTGTTTATTATTTTCATAAATAGAAGTTGTTTCAAAAGAAACAATTTACACTTCCAAGTGTGTTGAATGAACTGTCAAACTGAAAAGTTCGGCAGAACATGGGGTTGGTTGTCTTCTGGGGGCGTCCACGGTGCCGGCGAAGTCGCGGTGAATTGGTTTGAATCAGTGACCAATTCTTGCTGTATCACCTTCCTCAGGCGATGGACTGGCGCTACTGACACTACTGACACTACTGACGTCCGGGTCCACATCAGTAGTATATATATATATATACGTTGTTCGTCAGAATATCTATTGACGTGGGGGGGGAGGGGGTTGGAGGGCAACAGCTCGGCGCGTCTCTAGGTGGAAAATAGGACGGCCCTCTGTGATGATTTTATATGAGGAAGGAGGTCTGCATGGAAATAGCAGAGGGATCGCTGTGTCTAAAAACTCAACTGGCAGCCCTCAAATATCCTGCCGCGGACCAACTTTATCTGTAGTATTGTGGCAAAGGGATTGCACACAGGGTTATGATGGCGCCTGAAATTTCGAGCTCACCTCGAAATTATACCAATATCTCCTGGCTGTCTTTGGTATGGTGGTGGGGGTCTTGGCTTTCAGGGATTACCCTAAATTTATTTAGGCATGCATTTCCGCGTGCCTGTGTAATCATAAGGAATGACATAAAATATATATGTTTCAGAATACGTGTCACGGGACCTTATTGCAATCATGGTTCACCTTAATATTGGGGGTATCGACCGAGACATCACCATTACCTCTGCCTACTTCGCTGGAGACGGGGTGATGAGACCGCCAGATGAAGTACAAGAGCTAGTGAGACACTGCTACAGCAGACGGCTACCAATCATAATTGGTTGCGTTGACAACGCACACAATACCGTGTGGGGAAGCACTAACAATAACGCCAAAGGTGAGTGTTTACTAGAATATCTCTTAGCAAATAACCTTGAGACACCCCCACTTTTGTCACGAGAGCAAGAGAATAGGTCCTGGGCGTAACAATAGTTAATGTTGATGCTAGGAAAAATGTTAAAGATTGGAGGGTGATGAACGAGACGTCATTCTCCGACCATAGGACAATTTGGAACAGGTCGAAGTAAATGAAGTAAATTTCCAGCACTACGATCTGGAACAAAGAGTCCAACAGATCAATGAGGCAATAATGGAAGCTTTTTATTTCAGTTGCTCACTGTCAAAAGTTCGATCAGACAAGGATCCTCCTTGGTGGAATGAGAACCTGTCGGAAAGAGGTCCGTCGGCTCTTTAACAGAGTCAAAAGTGAAGGAAATTGGCAGGGGTGCATTGAGAAGCTTATTCAGTACAATAAAGAGATTAAGAAGGCCAGAAGGCTTAATTTTCAAGCCTTTTGTGAAAAGATCACTTCCACTCATACAGCGTCCAGACTACAAAAGGTCAGGGCAAGTGGGGGAACTAACCCCACAATGTCACTGAAAAATCCAGACGGATCAAACACAGAAGGTGAAAAGGAACGATCGATTCTTCTGTTTAGAATCCACTTTCCAGGTAGTGAACCTACAACAAGCACTGAAATAGCCATGAATTACACCAAAAAATATCGAAAGGAGGATTGGGACATTGCTAAGGAAATAAGGAAAACTTATGGAAAAAATGTGGGACCGATCCTCGAAATTTTAGACTCACCTGTCTAACATCGTTTTTACTCAGATCATACCATAGTAACTAAAATCAATCAAGAGCCTCACTTTGCCGAACAAAGCAATAAGAATGTTGTTTTCATACTGATACCATCCATGGTAACGAAGAAGCAGATATATGGATACCAACCATGGTAACGAAGAAGCAGATAAATACGCTAAAGAAGCTGTAAAGTGACATATTGGAAACTATTAGATCATCAGTGAGTCCGGATGAAAAATCCAAAGTAAATGGTACGTGAGAAAACCAGTGGAAAAGTGCGACAACTATGTTGAACGAAGTGAAAAAGTCAACAAAGCCCTGGTCTGTATTACCTAAAATTTTCCGAGAACGCGTGTTGCTAACTCGACTACGCATAGGCCACACTAGACTAACGCACGGACATCTTCTCAGTAGGGATCCTAAACCAAAATGCGGTTGCTGCTATGAACTAAACGTGAAACAGTCAAGGCCGCTTGACATGGAGCAATACAATCTGCAAGTAATTGCATGCAATTTATTTCATGGTCAAAATATTGCATGTGATGAATCTCGCACGTTGTGTGACATTATGCAAGGCAAATAAAAAACTTCAAAAAAATGGCACTAACAAAAATCAGGAATCAACAAAAAGGTTAGTTCTACAAAAAAATGTGTTACTGTCATTTGACTGACATTTTATTGGTTGTTAAACTAAAAGTAACTAGATTTCTCCCTAGAATTGCAACTTGTATGCAATAGAAATTGCACCACACCGAAGTTGCAATTCCGAGATCAGCTGAGCCTCATCTGCGCATGCTTGTGATAAAGAAATATTGCGTCTTGCATTGCATTGCAGGTAGTATTGCTCCATGTCAAGCGGCCTTTACCTATTCAGTGTGCGCCATTAGCGACAAAGCGAGAACTTCCTTCTGGCGAACTAGCAAACATTTTAGGATCTTCATGTAATGTGCATAATTTAAAAAAGTTTCTCAAATCGATTGATGTTCTGAGACTCATATAGATATTATTCTTGTATAACATGCTTTTTTGTAAAGCTTAATTCCGCTAATGACCCACGCGGTCGATGCGTATTATTAAATAAAAAAAATAACAAAGTAAATAATGATTTTCGTTGTTAAAATTGCACACTGTTGACACAATTCGCATTACTGAACTGCGCGTCATGGAAATATTTTCCCCAATAAACAAAATTGTCTCTTGTATTAGAATTTAAAACGAGTCTTATTTGAAATACCACCAGCAAGTCGCAGATATTTATTGAAAGAAACTGCAAAACGAAATAAACATCTTGACAGGAATGCGTTGAGAAATACTACTACACAAGATTCCAACAGAACTCTCGGAAACCAGGCGTACAATTACGACAAACCACTATTGACATTATAATTTTATTTTCGTTCTTCCAACGAATATAAAACGACTTAAACTTTCAGAAGCTCAAGACACGTCTTTTTATTTCTGTTATAACGTCATTTATATATACAGGGTTAGATCAATGTGAAAATTTCTAAAATGTCACTATTAGTAAAGAAGAAGACACCATTATACCTTTAGAAATGCCGATAACTTTTTCGCCTACAGTTTGTCGCATTCACTAATGTTTACTGTGAAAGAAATAAATTTGGTTATGATCATGTCTCGTAACTGAACAGTAAACCGGAATAGTGAGAGAAAATTGTTTTGAAGAGAAATAATTGTCTCAACTTCTGCCACATTTAGAGATAAATTGTTATTGTTGCTAGTACATATGTAATAGTTTTACATTCAAAATTACAAAAGTTCATTGAGACCTGATCAATAATTGGCATAACAAACATTTCGACAGAATGTTTCATGTCTCTTTGTGGTTAGTCATAAGGATTCTACCAAAGCAAACTGTTTAAGGTTAGAGAAAACATATTGTTACGAAACAGCACACTGGTATAGTCCCTAAATCCGACTCTGTCTAAGCCAGGTATGAAAGTTAAAATTATGGCCGATGCGCAGGGATTTCTTAGAATTGTTTACGATTGTGACTATCTTATCTAGACATTGTTTTTGTGACCAGTCTTATCTAAAAAATGCCAGAAAGCCAATTGTTATTGTGTAAGCCGGAATCTAGAATTATCTAGTAAAAAAGGAACTAATATATAAGGGACCGACCCGGGAGAGTTAGTTCAGTTGATAAAGTGATCTCGCGAAATAAACAAGAATACACCGAAATAGCGAACAGTGAAGTGTTGATATAAACTAATAATTAAGTTTGTGTATGTATAAATTAAGTGTTAGTGAGTAGTTCAGTGTTTAAATAAATTCGTAAGTAGCAATACCGTGTATTTAAAGTCTATCCCACCCGTTTACTGTTTAAATAAATTAGAAAAACATTACATTGGTGTCAGAAGTGGGATATTATAAATAAATTGCTACGTATAAATGGCTAAGAGACTAAGTGAGCTGAAAGTGACAGAGCTAAAGGCAGAATTGGAAAATCGTGAGTTGGAAACGTCCGGTAAGAAAAGTGAATTGGTAGAAAGACTGGAAAATAACGGCTTTGGTCCAGAAACATTCTTATTCAAGGACGAGACTTCCACCTTAATCTCGTCAATTTCTAATATGAAGAACGATATTTTTGCCATGGAAGAGAAGATTTAAAAAAATATGAAAAACGATATTTCTGCTAACATAGACAAGATTTCTACTAATATGGACAAGAAGATTTCAATCATGAAGAACGATATTTCTGCTAAGATGGACAAACTTTCTGCTGATATCTTATTAATGAAAAATTACATTGCCGCTGACGTGGAAAATAAAAGTTCGTCCCTTAAATCGGATATTGAGGATGGACAAGAAAATGGAGAATAATATGACAACTATGGATGAAAAAATCAAGGAGTTAGGGAGTAAGATAACAGATTTAAGAAAATAAGACACGCCAGCAGAATAAAAGAAGATCGAGATATGCAAGCCAGCAACACAACCCAAGACAGAAGATATTAGTAGTTTTGCCCGAGTCAAGGCTCCAACGTTCGACAGAAAGACATCGTGGACCAATTATGTGAAACAATTTGAAGCAGCCGCTAGAGTGAATAATTGGTTCGATAGGGAGAAGGTAGTAAACTTAACCATCGCGCTTCGGGGAGATGCCTTAGATGTACTTCAAACGATACCACTTGAAGAAACGGATGACTTCGAGCAGCTTAAGAACAGGTTGGACATGCGATATGGTCACGAACATCTAGAACATTTGTACCAATCCCAGCTGAAGAACCGAAGGCAGAAACGTGACGAAGCACTTCAAGAATATGAAGTGGGTATTGCTCGACTCGTTCAATTTGCTTATCCATCGGCAGCAGAGAACATGATGGAATCTCTGGGCATCCAGGCCTTTATTGATGGCTTACGTGACCCCGATATGCAGAGGACGCTTCGCTTAGCCCATCCCAAAACACTAGTTGACGCATTGACAGCTGCTCTTGAATATGAAGCAGCAACGAAGGCTTCGGGTTACAACAAAGTTAGGACCATCCAAGAAGAAGGCGACGAGGACAAGTTTGACCAGATCGTCAGCTTGATCAAAAGTATGATGGACAAGAAGCTGAGAAAGGACAGATGCTGGAATTGTGGCGAGCTAGGGCATGTACGAAGTTCATGTAAGCAGGACTCCTGCAAACCAAAAACCCGAGTCACAGGAAAACTAAAACGGGTCGGCTACGAGGGGGCAGCACCGACCCATGATCTTTCCAAAGACCCTCTCATACTGATAGCTTCTCTCAGATGTCGCAACGACAGTGTATATGTGGATGGCGAAGTAAATTGCAAGAAATATGCTCTGCTGGTTGACACTGGAGCAACTAGAACCATTATACGACCAGAGATAATAAACCCCAAGAAGAAGCTTCTACCAACGAGACTGCGATTGCGGATCGCCACAGGCGAGAGTGCCAACGTTCACGGGGAAGCACAAATCCAATTGGGAATTGGCGCAGAAAAGTTCACGCATACGGTAATCGTAGCTGACGTTGAAGAAGACGTGATTCTGGGAATGGACGTGATGAATGTACATGGTTTCCAATTAGACTTTAGAAACAGAACCATTAAAGTGGATTCCGATGAGGTATTCCTTCATCCATATGAAGGCAGCGCGGTGTTCGCAGCTGTACCGGAAGATACCGTTCTACCTGCACGAAGCGAAACCATGATAGTAGCACGGCTACAGGGAATCATGGAGGAAGGTACACCGGTTATGATGGAGCCAAGGAACCACGATGAAGAGGTTGGCAAAGGAGTACTAATTGGAAAAGGATTGGGGAAGACATTTGACGAATACCTGAAGAATTTGGAAGACGTATTCAAACGATTCCAAGCTGCCCATCCCATGTTAAACCCGAAGAAATGTCAGCTGTTCCAAAACCGAGTCAACTATCTAGGTCATATAGTGAGCAATGAAGGAGTGACGGGGGATTCAGAGAAAATTGCTTCCATTCAGCAATGGCCGGAACCAACCGACAAACATCAAATTAGGGAGTTTCCTTGGCCTTGGCACGTATTATAGAAGATTTATCAGGAAGTTTGGAGATATTGCCAAGCCTCTAACTCGACTTACAGAAGAAGCAAGAGCTTTCCAATGGGACGAAGACTGTCAAACGGCTTTTGAAACCTTGAAGAGGCATTTAACCTCGGCGCCGATATTAGGATATCCATTACCAGAGGGAGACTTTATTCTTGACACTGACGCAAGCAACGTAGGAATTGGTGGAGTGCTCTCACAGATCCAAGGAGGGCAAGAAAAAGTGCTGGGATATTTCAGTAAAGTGGCAAATACATACTGGTTGTAATGGATTATTTCACAAAGTGGGTGGAAATTTACGCTATCCCGAACCAAGAGGCCACAACTGTCGCGGATGTATTGGTGAAAGAATTTATCAGCCGATATGGAGTGCCCTTGGAAGTCCACAGCGACCAGGGAAGAAATTTTGAAAGTCATTTATTCCAAGAGATTTGCGAGAATAAAGAGGACCAGGACAACAGCATTACACCCACAGTCAGATGGAATGGTCGAGAGAATGAACAGGAATATTGGAAAATACCTGTCCAAAGTAGTTTCCAGCCATCAGAGAGATTGGGACCAATATCTTTCCCTATTTGCATTGGCTTATCGATCCGCCGTCAATGAGTCCACGGGTGAAACACCTGTGAAAATCTTGTTTGAACGTGAAATGAGGCTTCCTTGTGACCTGGAATTTGGCTGTCGGCCTGGAGAAGACCTAGCAGGAGAAGACTACGTGATCCAATTGAGAAGAAGGCTGGACGATATTCATGAATTAGTTCGAACAAATCTTTAAGTTGCCAGCGAGAGAATGAAAAGTCGGTACGACACGCAGGCCACATTAGGCGGTTTGAAAGAAGGGGACAAAGTATGATTACATAACCCGACGAGGAGAAAAGTATTTACTCCAAAATTA
This sequence comes from Galeruca laticollis, assembly GCA_963921935.1. NCBI lineage: Eukaryota > Metazoa > Arthropoda > Insecta > Coleoptera > Chrysomelidae > Galeruca > Galeruca laticollis. The sequence continues at coordinate 131,962,146 of OY998176.1, forward strand.
CAAAAATCATGGGAAGGTCCATACTTAATCAAGAAAAGGATCAATGATTTTATATATCGCATAAGCAAGATCCCCAACGGAAAACCAATAGTAGTTCACCAAAACCGACTAGCGCCATTCGAAGGAGACCATGACCTAGAGAAAGGAGTAAACCATATTCGAGATGAGTCTGACCCTACCTTCGATGAATTTATGGGCGCGTATGGAGGTACTGGGAAAGCTAGATATGGTGTCACTTCAGAACAACGACAAGATTTGTTCACTCTCCCGGAAGATTATTCACTGGCATACAACATCTCCGCCAACAACCACACACGAGTAAATATATAAAGTCTAAGTAAAAACACGGTACTGAAGCGATTATATAAATTAGTTTAAGTGTGTATACTGTGTATATATAGCTCAGTGATTAAAAAAATTAAGTAAGTGAACCTACCGTGTGTATAAATTTATCCCAGGATAAACTGTTTTGAATAAATTAGAAAAACATTACAATATGTACTTTATTTAAAGTGAATTATTAAAAAATCAAGTAATTATAATTATAAAGTTAGTATGTACCTACTTCACGTAGTGATTTATTATTAAACTCTTACAAGTTAAAGTGTATAAATAAGTATTATAATAGTATATTAAGTACCAAGTGTCAAAACGGTTACTTTAGTCACGAGTTTTACTAGGCACGAGTGAAGCGAAGCGGAACGAGTTCCTTGTGAAACGAGTGACTAAAGACGTTTTTAACACGAGGTGCTTACTATATTTTTTCTTCGCCGCGGGAAGGAAAACATTATATTATATTTGAATTATATTCATTACATGATGGACGATGACTGACAGCTGACTGATAAATCAAATGACGCAGAATAACAAAATTATCAAGGAGCATGGAAATTTAACATACAAAAGATACACTTGATTTGACGTTTAAAAAACAAAAGATAAACGAGATATGACTTTTCGCATTTTAAACACTAGTGTTTAAAGAGTCGTTTTGTGCATGTCAAACCCGTGTTCAAAGTGCGGTTTTAGTAGCGGAAGTAGAAAAAATAAGAAATAGGTACTGATATTGTTGGTTCAGCTTCTTTATATTGGAGGGGGGGAGGTCTCAAACGGTATAGTTACGCCACTGTATGTTCTCTAGGGTTTGTTAGCTACTGTGTAACCAAGATATGAAATTGTGTTATTGACCGTCTATATTTAATTGAGATTGCAATAAGCAGTTTCTTCGATATCTAGAAGGTATTCAGTTTGAGAGGGATTAATGAAGAGTTTATTGCCTACGAAGTAAAATAAAATATTATCTGTGATATAATTCTCTATGTAAGATAAGGTAGCTTCCGGTGATATTGCAGTCGTTATAATAACATCTGCATAAATTGCTTTGAGGATTCTAGGGATAGTACCTAATACATGAAAATTGAAAATAAAAAAAGGGTACAGAACCACTACTACAGAACCTAGTTTAATATAAAAATTTCTTTTGATTGTATAAATAATTGGAATACTTTTGTATACATTTTTGGAAATTGTTTATTAAAAATAATTCAGCCGACAAAAAAAAGATACCAAAATGTTTTTAACCTTTTTAACCTCGGCGACAAGATAAATTTGTCATACATTCATGTTTATAAAGTACATTTAATCAAATAGGTTCCCAAACATTTGACATTTTTATATATTATTACTACAATTAGTAAAATTACACACTTCCTGTACTTTTTCTTGGATCGACCTCACTTCGGACGCTACTGACGGCCGGGCTTAAAACCCATTTAAAGACTTTTAATCTCGCTAGTTTTGGATCGTGATCCTTTTTAAGGAAACTTGATTATTTATATTTATTTATACAAGTAATGTTTTTATTGTGGGTCTACAGTGGTCACTGTCGTTTAATTTATTGGTGACTCACGATTCAAGTCTGCAATACAAAATTAATTAAACGAGTGGAAACCGTTTTTTAGGCATGGAGCTGAAATATTTCAGCATACTAGATTTTTTGGTGTTGATTTACAGATGGTCTTATATATTGTAACTGTTGAAAGCATTTAAATAAGAAATACATTTTGACAAATACGTTTTTTCCATATAAACGTATAGTACTTTTAAAATCAATTGAAGAACTACGTATATTTCTAATATTAGGAAATAGCGCATCTTCTTAGCTAAATAGGCTCAATCATGTTGAAGTATGAAGGAAATTTATATATTATGTAGTTTAAAGAACGATTTTATAATAGTATTTATAAAGCCAGACCAATCTGAAGGGTCTAACACATCTGAAAACCCAATATAAGGGCGAAAACACTCAAAAGATTTAATTATATTTAAAAAATGTATGTATTATTGTGTTTTCTGTATTTTATTGTTGTTTGATCTTGAATACATGTACTGTTTTGAAAGTGGAATAAGGTACAGGCGAAACCAGAGTCTCTGCAACGGCCACTTCGCCGAGGAGCTACTCAGGCGTGGGTTATATACTAGTAGAGACTCAAGGAGTACTAGGAGTAGGTCTTACCGGTTCTCGGGTAATCCTACTTATTTTTACGTTACGAGACGGAAAGATAAGTGGGCGCCACCCTGAGTCCTACTAGTCTATAAGTTACCTCACATCAACTAATCCCAGTCAACAAAACAAGAAGTTGGAAGGTTATAAAAAAATGAACAACGTTATTTAATATTTACAAGTAGATTTATTAAATAAAAATAAAAAAAATTAGATACTGTAAGAAAATTGAAATCTAAAAATGTTATTATATTTTACAACTTGATTTATTATTTAAAAAAAGATTAGAAACTAAAAGGAAATTGAAATTTCAAAATTTTATATAAAAAAATTTGATTCTGAAGGAAAATTAAAAATGAATTAAAAATTTTACAAAGAAGATATTAATTTACATGTGGTACAAAACCATTAAGTTAATTAATATGTTTACGATTATGAACGTTAGTACTTTCCTTGTTCTTTTTCTTTTCCAACGATGAATGTGATGACGTACAAAGGAATCGGGAACCAATCAGCTGGCTGCGTCAAGTCGGTTTCGAGTAGAGCCGTGGTTCCAGCCGGTAGAGTTCAACTGGTAGAATTTCAGCCGGTGAAAAGGCTTAGGTCGGTACGAAGGCTTAGGCCGGTAAAATAATTTTGAGGCCGGTAAGAAAAAGTGCATTGATATGAATGCACTTCGATACGGTAGGATGACAGAACTCAACAATAAGTATATTTCGTTAAAGAAATAAGGGCAGAACCTCAGCGCGCATTGGCTTAAATATCCTAATGAAAACGAACTCATCCGAAAACTTAAAATTCGACAACCATCGACAAGAAGTATTATTCGATGTTACGAGAAGTAAACGAAATTTACGTTACTCTTTCATCGACGAGAAATATTACGAGTGGTGAACAAAATTCACGTTACACACTTGGAAGGTTCTTGTGTTTATTCATATTTCATTTGTTTTAATTTTTTGCTGTTAGTTGATTAAGTATTGTTAAAAAATTAACTGTCTCGACCTTTACTTCGTGGAATCTACTCATTTTACTGTTTTAAATGAAACTTACTGTTTCTAGGTAATTCCATAATATATTTAAAAAATTTAAAAACTCTAAGAAAATTGAAAATTGTTTCGATATAAATATCATCGTCAGAATGACAGAAGTTACATTGCATTTGATGCCTCTCTGATGTTTAATCATTATTTTGGCTAGACCAAGAAGTGACCTACGTAGTGATTGACTTAATATATGTTAATAGAAAAAAGAAGAAGAATGATATTACAAAATTCATTTCATTTGATGTTACCAATATGTTCACTAAAATTCCTCCTAAAGAATTTCTAACACTTACACAAATTACTAGAAGATAAAAATATTAATCCAGGAATAATTTCAGATATACTTAATTTATTTGATGTATGTATTAATCAGAATTATTTCACATTTGACAATAAGAGATATATTCAAAATGAAGGTTTACCAATGGGAAGCCCTATATCACCAATTATGGACAGTTTAGAAATAAAAATCTTTGACAGTAATATTTCAAAAAATGCCTAATTTTGGTATAGATATGTAGATTACATATTAGCTTGTTTTATAGGTAGTGAACGACAATTAGATATCTTTTTCAACCACATTAATAATTTACACCCAACAATTAAATTTACATTAGAAGTTGAAGAAAATAACTCAATCCATTTTCTTGATTAAAAAATTCAAAGAGTTAATAATGTACTTGATTATTCAATTTACAGAAAACCAACACACACTGATGTGACTATTCCATTTAGTTCAAATCATCCCATATCACATAAATTGGCAGCAAATAATTCGATGATACATAGAGCATTTTCAGTTACTATGAACAAATGTAATTTTGATAGAGAAATTAATACAATTAAACAAATAGCAACATCCAACGGTTATTCATTACTTATGATAAATATATAAATTAATAAAAAAGAGGAAAAAGTGGCATTAAAACTAATATTTCCTGAACAATATTATTTCTAATAATATTTCAAAGATAACATCTTTAACTACAAAGACAACAATTTCTTTTAAAACAGAAAGTAATGTGAGTACAAAATTGTTAAATGTAAACACAAAAATATCCCCATTAAAGAAGTCTGGTATATATAAACTTAAATGTCCAGAATGTAATGCTGTCTATTTGGGTCAAACCCTTAGAAATTTCGAGATCAGATACAGTGAACATTTACGAGCATATAGATTGAAACACCAGATAACTCCCACTACGCAAAACATCTACTCGACACCTAACACAGAACTAGCAGTACTACATATTTGTGATAAGAAACAAGAACTGTATTTCCTTGAGGAATTAGAAATTAGAAGACATTTAAGAAACCCACAATATCAAGTTGTCAATGAACAGATAAATCTAGGGAGTTCTCCACTTTTAAAATGTCTTTTTAAGTGATAATTGTAAAGATCAGCAGATATAGTTTTCCTGGTTTTCTATATCATTGCACAGTTATACTGATCTTAATTGGGAAAAAGATATCCAGGATATCTCCATAGGGCTAATAATATCTAAGTTTTAATATTTGTAATATATTTTTGACGCCATTTTCCTTTGGCTCATGGAAGTACTGTAGAAATAATTAAAAAATATATTCAATAAAGGACAGGAATGGGTTATTCCCCCTGATAAAATATGTAAAGAATCTGCAACAAGTAGATTTCAAGCATTATATTTTATTAGTTCTTTTTCTGAAAAATACACATTTTATTTATAGTTTTCAAAAAAATATTCAGATTGTTTTAGTTTCAATTATTATCTTATTTAATTTGCTAGATTAACTCAAGTGAGTGAAAACTAGTTAAAATTATTTAATGTAGCTGAGGGTTTATTCGTATTTTGGTGATGCTGTTTCAGAAGAAAGTTCAGTTGCTGTTGGTGAATCGTCAATATTCAGAAAAAGGTCAGTGAGTTCAATTCAATAATTATATTTTAAGAAAAAAAATTGTTATTACTGTTTATTTAAGAATGTAACAATCTTTTTGCCACATAAATGATACCTTGCTCTTTAGGAAATTTTACGTTTGGCGATTTATCCACAAATGCTTTTTCCACTCCCGAAAAAACAAAAAAATCTTCAAAGGCTCAGACAAACAACAGCATCCTTAAGAAGACAGAAACATAACTACAGATGACGTTTTAAAATCACTAATTTGAAAATTCTTTTGATATATTTAAATGAAAAACAATTTATATCGGAGCAGTCTGAATCCACAATTAAGGTAAATCGTTTTCTACGCCCTATCTTTAAAGTACCTTGTATTTCACCGGTTTGTAGCGCTTAAAGCGGTTGTTTATGCTTAGAGTGAAAAAAAGTAAAAAAGTGCCATAACGTTAACTTTATTTCACGCTTTCTATGAGCTACCACAATGAAACTTGGCTAGGCATAGAGGATGGACTTCTAAGATGCTTGGCTAGGCATCGAGGATGGACTTTTGTTAAAGGTGGATAGGCATCGAGGAATAACTTTCATGAAACTTGGAATACGTATAATTGTAATTTACCGAAGGAGCTTAATTATAATATCCCAAATTTCTACTTGAATTTTATTTTTGTGTATAGGGCTGTAGAAAAAATAATGTATGCAACATGTGCATAAAGTGTCTTTTTTTCACTCATTGAAAAAATTGCCACTTTATGCACTTATTGCATACATTACTATTATTTAAGTGTATTTCTATTCTCTAGTTTATAATATTTATGTCGTTTACAATTATTGTATTTTGAGTTATTATGTCACCAACATGTACTTATTTCTATTTTTAGGTGGTCAATATAAAATTGTACAATAGTACAATTTTTATTTAAATATTTTACCCGATGATCAATATACTTCTATATACCTTATTTTCTAAATTCCTGATACTAATTCACCTTTACATATTAATAACGAGCGGAGCAAGCGAGAAAATATTGAGGTGAAGCCTAGTGCAACGTTGCCAAAGCAGTATAAATGACTTTCCCCCAAATCTAAAGATTGATCGCGTTTTTGTATAGATTTATGAATGTCTTGGTTCGTGTATCTTTAGTTGAATGTTTTTGTTCTAGGACGATGAAAAGTACTCTAGCGTGAATGAGAGAACTGTTTCGAGTTTATATGGACGAACTATTGATGAGAAGTGAGTTTTAGAATAATATTGCCTTAATAACTTTACATTTGTTTATATACAGAATTATAATTGTTTAATAAGAATATTAAATTAATTTGTCTATTTCTAAATAGAGCCCCACAGAACTAACTAATGTCTGTCATAAATAAATCATTGTCAAGGTTTGTCACCCCCCAGCATTCTTACCTACTGTAGAGAGAAATAAATTTCTTGTCTTTATCCTTTATAGTAATCTGGTAGATCTTAGTCTATCAATGTTCTTCCCATATTAAATCCTATGCTAGAGGCTCATTCAGAAACTTGGTCTTAAAAGAACTTTTGAACTAGGTAAATCTTGCAATGGATAGAAAAAAATGAGGATGATTCATTTTCAAATGTACTGGACGTCCATAACATACATAATATACAATCATCTGTGGGCTGTGTGTAAATAAATATAAAACTCAACTGTTTCACTAGCTCCCTACATATAAACTTGTCTAAATAAATGAGAATATCAAAGGTCGTTTATTTCGAATGTAAAGGTCGTTTATACGGGAATATTAGTTAATAACAAGACTATAAGTTATTTTTTACGATAATTTGGATAATGATTATCATTGAGATAGGGACTGGTTCATACATATAGAGAACAGTATATATTTTAATACACTTACGATAACGTTATGTAACTTCACATCGATCCTTAACGGTTTCCAGACACTCCTTGTTTTGTTTATGGGCGTAAAACGACCTAAAACTTTATTTTTGTCTGTCGCCATCAAGTGGTTTTGACTCCTGCTAATCTATTTAAAAGACTCATTTCAGTTACTACTTAGATGACCGCCTTTCCATAAGGTACTAAATTACCATAAAATGAATGATAATTAGATACAATGTGTTATTATTTTTAGCTGCCTTTAATCATATTTGTGACAGTTCGATCAATGTCACAATTAACAACTAAACATTTTTTATATACTTCATCTGCTGAAACGTTGTCTCAAAATATACAGTGTGGCGTAGTATTGATCACGCGAAAAATAACTATGAATTTTACATTTAACGCTTTATAGAACAAATTCGCATCTTGAAGTTTGGAAAGAAATCAAATCTCATCAAAAGAATTCTGAGTAAAACTTAAAAAAAATACATTTTTTTTATTTTAGCTTAACGTGCCTCGACAGCGCAGGTCATTGGCACAGAAAAATAATTACAATTATTTACATGATATTAAATAACAACTATTACTAATTTTTAAATTAGATTTTATGGTAGAGATGCGTAGCTTTCAGAAACTGTAAGACTTTCTTGATCTCGGTGGGACAGTGGAGCATTTCCTTGAGGTTAGGCCTTAGGTCGCATCGTTTATATGTAGCGGAAAATTGTTTGCAGTCAGTAAGTAAGTTCTTAACGGTCAGTACAGTATTACAGCTATGGCAAACAGGACGATTTCCTGAAGACATCAGATGACCGTGTGTGAGTTTGGTGTGGCTGATTCGAATTCTTCTGATCATAGCGGCCTCTCTCCTTGTTAAAAAGCTGAGGGGGAGAGGAGAAGTAGATGAATGAATATCGTGAAGTGCTGTCGTACTGTTGCGCCACAGATGTCGCCAAGATTCTTGCGTGACGTTTTTGAAATGGAACTTGAGGTCGCTGGCGAGTTGGACTATGTGTTTTGGATTGTTGCTATGTGTTTTGGATTGTTGCTAGAGGCAGCTTCTTTCGCGTGGCAATCGGCAGTTTCGTTACCGGCAATTCCAATGTGTGATGGTAGCCAGATGAGAGAGACTGTATATCATGAGCAACGAGAGTTTGATATATATCATGTATGTTCTGGACAATTGGGTGGTCAGTGAAGATTGTTTTAATTGATAAAATGGAGGAATGAGAATCAGTGCATATAGCAATATTTTTGTGGGGGAGGGAGATATATTTAAAAGCCTGAAGAATGCTATGAAGCTCACCTGTATGGACGCTACACACTGAAGGTAAAGTAAAGGAGCCTATGAGTTCATGTTTCGAGGTAACTGCACAACCAACTCCGGAGTCAGTTTTGGAAGCATCAGTGTAAAGTGTTAAATCGTAAGATTTTTTTTGTAATAATTCAAGGAATGCTTTCTTTACAAGTGCAGTGGGTGACTCATGTTTATTAAAAATGGTGAGTGAGGTATCGATTATAGGAATAATTTTGGTCCAAGGAGGAGAAGAAGGTAGTGGGAGCGGGGATGTCAGAGAGAGATCAGTATCTTTGACTAAAGGAGTGAGCAATTGGGGAAGAGACTTGATAATTGTTCGAGGGTTAGTAGGGAGATTAGTCGTTGAAGTGAAAAGTGAGTGAACAGGATTGAATGGATTGGAGGATACTGAGGCAGCATAAGAAAGAAGTAGGGATTGTCGTCTTAAGGGGAGGGGTGATTCATTAGCTTCAATATGGAGACTATCAGCAGGGCTAGAGCGGAAGGCACCAAGGCAGAGACGGAGAGCGGTATTGTGAACAGAGTTCAGCAAATATGTGACAGATTTGGGGGCTGACATGTAAATAAAGCAACCATAGTCAAGCTTCGAACGGATGAGAGCTCTGTAAACTCTTAATAATACGATTTCGTTGGAACCCCAGTGAAAGTGACTGAACGTTTTTATTATGTTTAATCTCTTTAGACAGATGCCTTTGAGTTCATGGATATGGTGTTTCCAGTTAAGTCAAGAGTCGAAGGTTATTCCCAGAATTTTACATTGATTTACAGTGGGTAAGGGTGAATTATTAAATAAAATGTGAGGTAGAGGAGAGGATCTTCTTCTTGAAAACTTGATTAGTTTGGATGTGAGTTTTTTATATGAAATGAAGTTTATAAAATACCTTTTATCTTCCACTAATGTTCGAAAGATGAATATTCACTTCTTTGCTTTCTTTTTAGGCTGTTCGGGGCCCTGGAAACTGGACTCATGGTTCAATTCATTCATGAAAATCCTTCAGTATTTATTTTCTTCAGGAACCGTTTAAAAAGGTTAGTTTCACTATTCACACTTTTTAGTACAGACTTGTATTTTGTTATAAATTTAACAATTTTTATTATTAAGATAAAAAATAATGTGCTTCTTGTAGCTTTACATTTTCTAGCACCCACGCCCAATCTCCTCTTTTTTAAAATCAACAAATTTTTAAACAATTATTATTATTGATAAGAATTTGCCTTCTATTTCTTAAATTTGTTAGTCATTGACCAATCAAAAAGGACTTATAGTTGTCTATCTAATACATTTCATTATATTTCTCAAAAGATTTACTCTTTTTAAATATAAAACATCATATTTTATATTTCTAAATACATAATTTATGTTTTCATCTTTTAATAATTTTTAGATTTCTAGCTGGCAATTCTAGTTCATACCCTGTCCTACACCAGATGACAAATGCTTTCACAAATGTCACAGATTTTATAACCGCATTAATTGTTTTTTATTTCAAATTCTACCCTGGATACATTACAAATAAAGTTTCTAGTGCCTTTGAACAATTTTAATGAAATTCCAGATAATACATCCGTAGAAACCATTTGAAAAGTGGATTTTTTTATTTTATACCAGGTGATTTGTTTAAATTTTCTTTAAATAATTAAAATTCATACTATATCTATTGTATGTATGTACAAGGTACATTAAATACATTATAAAGTTTGAATCACTTTCTTTAGTTTGATTTATTTTAATTTGAATCCATAAATAATTTTCCTTCAACAATTTTATAATCATTAATATTTTTATGTTAAAAATAACTTGTGTCGGATATATACAATGTGTAGTATGATTTTCATATCAATAATAAAGAAATGTAAAGTAAGAATTAAAAAATTTAAGGTAGGATACAGATATGGAAATGGTACAAGTGTCAGGAGGAGCATTTGCAGACGATACAGTCATTGAGGCTAAGAAAGAGGTAGACTTACAAAAGAAACTGGATATTTGGAATGATGCCCTGGAACGATATGAGATGAAATTAAATAAAAACAAAACGAAAGTTATGGTAGTAGGAAACGAACACAAAAACATACAGATAATAGTAGACTATATTATAATTGAACAAGTAGCAAGTTTCAAATATATAGGTGAAGAATTACAAGAGAATGGGAGACATAAAAAACAAATAAATGATAGAGGGCAAAAAACACTAAAATCGTACTATGCAATGAACCAGGTTTTTATAAACAAAAAAGGGAAATCAATGAAGACAAAACTAAATGTATTTAAGACCACCTATAGACCTATTCTGACGTTTGGTCGTGAATCATGGAAATTAACAGGCAGACAGAAGGGCAAATTGCAAGCAGTAGAAATGAAATATCTAAGAAGAGTTAAAGGAGTCAAAAGAATAGACAAAGTAAGGAATACAAAAATAAGAAAGGATCTAGAAATAAAATCGACACTTGAATATATTTAAACAAGGAAATTGGGATGGTGGGGACACCTACGAAGAATGCCAAATAATTCTAGACAGGTTAAGCAAGTAAGGGAGGCAAGAAAAGCGAATAAGAGAAAGCGTGAAAGACCGAGAGAAACATGGTACAGCATCGTTGGAAAAATTCTTCGAGAAAAGGGACAATCATGGAATGAGTCAAAAACATTAGCAAGAAATAAGAAGGAATGGGCCAAGTTTGTTCATAAAAACATAATGTAAACGTTATTGGCAAATATAAGAAAAATATATAATGTTAAGTAATGAAATGTTTCACCCTACAACATTGAAAAATGGTATTTGGGTTATTGATAATATATATACAATTATTTTGGAGAATATAGACACTGTATATTTGTGATCTCATATATGCTTAATTGCAGCTACTTTTCCTTTTTGTTTTTGACATGTAACTTTTAATAAAATACGTCACAAACTAGTAATTTTCTCAATTTATATCATTTGTTACGACCTCGATTACGTAAAACTATCTCCTTCAAATATGTTTATAATTCACACACAGGTATATTTGAAATCAAGCCATTCTTATTGTTTGAGATAATATTCCACTACATTCAGTCTTCTATCGCATGATGGGAATAGTAATACATACTTGGTTAACCATTTGTTTTACTACTGAAGTGTAACCACTTTTCAATTCCCGACCATTTTTTAAATAATTTTCAATGAGATTTTTTCTCAGAAGAAACGCAGTTCGTTCGGCTGCAATTTTAAAAATGGTTAACGTACATCAGCTAATAGATTTAAGGATAAATACCCTGTCAAATCCCGCAGTACATCTTTGTAAATTATGTTTTATGAAAAAATTTCAATAGATATTAATATATTTTTTAATATTAATAAATAGTTATAAATGCAAAATAATTAATTGTATTATTAATAAATCTTACCGAAAATTTTATTTTCGATACAGCTTTGGATATTAGGCGTAAAAAGGCAAAAATAGTTTTGACATTTGTTATTTTTCAAATAAAAATAATAATTAACAATAGAAAATAAGTACGCTACTGATAATATTTTGTAGTATTTTCAGTGTTGCCATTTTGCCACGTCATGTATGAAGAAGACCATTTTTAGTTTCTACTCCTGAATTTTTTTATATTTATTTACTATGTCAAGATTGTTCCAGTTGCATGCAGTTAATATTTTCACTCCTAAGTTTTTGACGTAATTCTACAAAATTTCAATTCTCCTTTCGAGAGTCAGGGTTATTAAATATCGATTTAGGTTAAAAATATATTAGAATGTCGATCACGAAAAGGAATCGTTTGTTATAAGAAAAAATATTCGTCGTCCTTCAACTTGAACATTTTCTAATGTTTATGATTGTGATTATTATTTCCGTTTTGTTTTAAGGAAAATTAAATGCTCATTAAAAGTATATGAAATTAGTCGTATTTGATGGAAAATGTTGTTTTAAACGGGTACAAAATGGAAGACAGTGGGGAAAAGCCGATTTCAATATTAATAATAAAAATAATAAAGTAAAATTAGTAAAAACTAATTAAAGTTTTGGTGTGAGAAACCTATATAAACAAATAAAGAGCAGATTGATGCATTAGTGATTCAAGGACCTTTGGGAATTAGGTGTACTACTACCTTCGGGGCAAATACGTAAGATCATTTTTTCAATCATTTCCATGCTTTTGTTGTAGTTATCTAAATAAATAGTAAAATCAAGCGAATGTGGGCTAATTCTGTGCGTTTTTTCTAAACAAATTATCCCCAAAAATGTTTTAAAGGTTCCCTTTGAGAGATTTTAAAGGGTTTATAGCATGATACAATAAAATAGAAGGTATGATTTCGCGCAGCTGTGCTCTGACGTCACACCGATAGTGAACGCCTTGAATTAGTTTGCAGTTACATTATTGGATATGTTTATGTCGGTTAATTTTACATTTTTATTGTTGAAAATTAGCAAGAATTAGTCAAAATGAGATGTGTAGTGTATGGTTGTGATTCAGACAATCACGTGAAAGGCTTTGCATACGATGTCAGCTTTTTTACCTTTCCAAAAGACAAAAAAATGATACGGGAGTGGATCCGTTTGTCTAAACGCGAAGATAAATTTAATACCATAGAATATTAGACCATATAATTATGCTGAAATTGAAAAAAAAGTCACTAGCTCCTCTTGGTAATCGTAGAGAAATGTTGGGGGTTATATTTATATTTAAACTCCTAAATGGGCAGGTTGATTGTGCGGATCTTTTGAGTCATATGGGGATTAGCATTCCTTGTCAGGGTCTTCGCCATCAAATTACCTTTCATGTGCCCTTTCATAGAACAACATATGGTGCTATGAGTCCTATAAATAGATATCTGTGCTTTTTGAATAGCTTTAATTTTGATAATTCCAATAAGTCTTTGGGCCAGTTCAAATATTGCTTAGGGCTGTGATTTGTTGAGTTATGTTGTGTTCTTAATTTTTATTTATTTATATAAGTATTGTTTTATTACCTCTGTAGCTACATGGAAAGTGTTCTGTATTTCAAATTAATTGGTTATGCTGTATCAGTCTTTATACCTGTCCTTATTGTATTATTTATTGTTGTATTGTAACAGTTAGAGGGGTTTTCCTGTAATAAATAAATGAATAAATAAATATTTTCTTAAATCCAAGTTGACTAATAATATTTTTAAATCTTAATTTGATATTTTGTTATTACCAATAACAATTTCATTATTATTATTATTTTTAAAAATGCTCCACAGTACCTGAGTTGTACTTTATTGTTGTTCTGTAGTATACTTATTTTGGAATAAACAACCGATTAAGTATTAAAATATGCAAAATTGATTTATTCCTTACATTTATTTAAAAATTTAAATGTTTATAAAATCATGTCAAAGAATTCAAAAAGTATAATAATATGTTTTTTTTTTGTATAACTACAGTAATTATTTAGTTTACGAAGTGAGCAAACAGATTTCAATCAGATCTTAGAATTATTGTTTTGCTCTGGTAGGCTCTCCGATTCCATATACACTTTTACATGAATTCTCATTGCCTTTATAATACTAATAATATCTCATTCAACCTGAACCACCCTCATTTTCCTTCAAAATGCATTAGCAACTCATCATAAACAATTTCTATTACATCAAATGCATTAGCCCGCGCTGACGGTTTTAAATTTTACTCTCCGCGTGACGTCATGCGCACGGCGAACGATATTTCGAAGGGCTAGAGATCATATCTTCTAATTGTTGTACCATTGTTGTACCATGGGCATTTGAAAGAAAGTGGGAAAAGGCTCCCAGACATCTAAGGTACCCTGAACTATTCAAATGACGGGAATTTTTCGCTCTGGTTACTGATCTACATCCATAAAAGAAATTTAAAAAACGAGTTTCGACAAAAAAATAATGTTGGGTGCATTGGTGTTTATTGGAATTTTTTTACCACAGTAAAATTACTGCCAAGTCCACGGAATCATTCAGAATTGGTCCCCAACGAAAAAAAAATTAGAAATAACTACCAAATGTGAATCATTATATATTGAATAGAAACATGGTTTAACCAAAAAGTATTGAAATTAAATGTGATAAATTTCTTATAAAAATTTGTAGTCCATAAAAATTATTAATTAAACCTGTTTATTCACCGTATCTATGAACTTTTTTCAAAAGTTGTTTGACACCGATATCCTTTTAAAAAACACGAACCTATTGACTTAACAGAATCACAAATATAGCTTTTCCGCCTGGGTGTTTAAGCTCCATTTTTATCTTAGAAAAAAGTATTTAGAAAGCTTTCATGTCACATTAAACAAGAGGAAATGTCCGTTTTAATCAAACAAACAAAGATGCAATGACTTCTAGGAATAAATAAATACGAAGGAATTGTGGGTTTTACTAGTTAAAAGTAGTAATTTTAATTGTTTTCTTGTAAGACTGTTGTTATTATTAGTGTTATTTCAGGTTAATGGTTCTGTTTGTTATTGTTTGAAATACTACTTGTACATTTTCTAGAGAAACGTTACTTATAAACGGGTGTTTCTTCTTACATGTTACTTTATTTAATTACAAAAATTAGATTATTCTGTATATCAGTATAAAATATTATTTTTGGTATGGTATACATTTTTGACATTACCGATTCATTATTTAATATAGGTTCTTCAAAAATCTTTTGATATCATTTTTTTTAATCAAATATCGGAGAAATTTATTAAGATGTGTAGCCTCATTTGCAATCTCGAATTTCATTTGATGCAACCCACAAAAATAATAAAATTATCGGATACCATAAAAGGTGATGAGCGATCAACTCTGAGTTTTATTCTATGAAATAATCGATACTATTCTTTTTGTCTCTCATTTTACAAAATTTAAGGAATAAATCAATAATTTTCTAGCTAATTCTACAAAAATATATTTGACCAACAAAAATTAATTAACGAACGAAGTGTAATTTATCACGATAACAGATTTTAAAACACCTAGTTCATGTTGAAATACTTCATAAATAATAATCTTCAAACAATATTTGCAGAAGATTTCAAACTATTTATATTAATTGCTGCCATTCCAGTTATAAGTGTTTCAATAGAATTACTCAAGAATGTATTTGTTGTTGTTTACATATCACGCGATATTCGTACATCTTTGTTGTTTATTCTGGATCGGAAGGTTTAGGCAGGGGGGCTATATGCGCCTCCGTGTCGATATTGTTTGTTGTCCCCAAAAATCGGGATCTTCCAATTGAAGCCACAAATGTGCGTTTGGTCTTCCTGTTGAAATCCGTTGTTTTGTGTTTCCCATGTTTCGATCAACAGCTTTGCTCCCAAGATTTACACCCTTATATGGTTATACCGTACTGACGACGGCTAATGAGCCAGAAACATGCATGTCTGCGGTTACCACTCTGTTTCGGTAGCCCTTTTTCTTTTTGCGTGAATTACTGAAAATCACTGAAAAAGCTCAATTTTTGGTATACGAATAAAATTGGTCATAAAACTTCCCAAATACGAAAACATGAATTAAAAATAGATTTTAGAACAATCGATTATATTACACACCTTTGCTACCGTGCTTCATTACACAACAACTATCGAAACGAGCGAGAAAAAGACATGAAACTATCACGACAATCAGGAAACGAGGCGAAAAAGCATTCACACACTCACATATAAACATCATAATTTCTCTATTTCAGGAACTAGGACGCACTAAACGAGTATCTCACGTGAATATAAATCTAGAAGACATTTAAAATCGGGCATTAGGGAACATAAATTTATTTAAAAAAATAAATAGAACCGCTGGAAATTATTTTGTTAATGTAATAACATAATCCAGTTACTATTTCTCAAGAAAATTAAAATATTATGTTTAAAACGATTTTAGATGCAATAACACAAAGTTTTTATTGTCTAATAATGTACATTAAAAAATAAACATTTCTTAACTGATCTTACTAAGGTGTTAATTGATATAATATAACAAGACATACCATGTATTGTTTTTAAATGGGGACGAGTAATATTACTAGCTAAATTTCAATACTATCCAAAAATTTTGAAAATAAATTTTAAATAACCACAGATGCGGGTAGCAACTTTTTAAACAAGCTCATTTAATTGCTTTTTACTTCAATATAACTATTATTCATAACAAAAGACATAGTACATACAGGGTGCATCAGTTGTGTTTGTACCTTGATAGTGAACGTATCGATAGTTCAAGCGATCAGGTATTAACAGTGCCCAGCAAAAACTTCAAGTAAAGATAAGTAACTAGTTTTAGTTTTGTTTAAGTATAGAATCGAATAAGGCTAATTAATTAATTCACCAACTTATGGATTTAAATAATTGATAAAGGGACTTCGATAAAAGATCCTCAAAATATTAATTTCGAGAATAAATATCAGTCTTCAGATGTCGGTCCTTATTTGGTTTACATAGAACATAAAGAAATGAATGTAGGTCGTTTATTTCCGATTAAAGTCGGCCACTTTTTAAGAAACATTGCAGAATTTA
Source organism: Galeruca laticollis (assembly GCA_963921935.1). Lineage (NCBI taxonomy): Eukaryota > Metazoa > Arthropoda > Insecta > Coleoptera > Chrysomelidae > Galeruca > Galeruca laticollis. The sequence goes on from OY998176.1 coordinate 131,979,232, forward strand.
GGCAAAATATAACAGATATAAAACCAGTAGAAGTAAAACAGGGTAAAGGTAATTTTTAAAAATTTCAATGTTGCTAACTTATTGGTAAATCATGAAGTTTTATTAAAAAATAATTACATTGCTTACATTCCACTATTCTTCACGCATAAAAAAGGTATAATACGTATGGTAGATACTTATTTTAATCCTGAGTACCTAAAAGACGCAATTGATTTTGGAATTAAAGTAGTTGATGTTAAGCGATTAAAGCGTAAAATTGTGGACAGTGAAACCAAAGAAACAAAAGAAGTAGCTAGACACATGATCGTGGTTACTTTCTTAGGAAATAGGATTCCCCAATCCGTTAAAATAAATATGGTAAACTTTCAGGTAGAACCATTCTTAATTAGAATATAATTATGTAAATCGTAACCAAGAATTCTAATTAATACAAATAATGGCTAGCGAAAATTAAACCTACATGTAACTTAATCCACACTCATATTTTTGGCACTTTTCAATGCCCGTTATTAATACTTAAATTTTTTAGAATAAAAAAAAATAGTCTCATCACTCTTAAATTAAATACTCAACCTATTCCTAATTACTGGGAAGGCAAAGGGTATACTTTTATCACCGGACGTGTAAACACCCCTTTGCTAGTTTTAACAATCGCATTCCGCACAACTCCATCATTACCGGGATGGATGTCCAATACGACGGCCAAAGGCCAATGCAAGGGTTGGAGCATTTTCTGTCCTTAAAATTACTACCGTTTCCGCAGCAATATTAGAGTAATCTTTAGACCACTTTGGTCTAGCTTGCAATGACGTCAAGTACTCTTAATCTCCACCGCTTCCGAACACTCTGAACCATACTATCGATCAGTTGAAAACGATCCAGTCTGTATAAACTTATGCCATCCAAGTTTTCAGAAGGAAACCCTCGTAAGGGACTTAAAAAATGAGCTGGAGTCAGAGCATCCGGATCCGCGGTCAAGCGACATAATGGTCGCGAATTAAGAAAGGCTTCAACTTAAGTTAACAAAGTTGAAAACTCTTCATAAGTTAATAATTGCTCTCCCACCACTCGATATACAGGGTGTCCCGGGACTAATGGGAAAAAATTCAGGAGCGTATAATCTGAGCCAAAATAATGTTAGTACTTCATATAAACTTTTTCTATGCAGGCCCTCATTTTCGAGTTATAGTCCTCCAAAGTTTTAATTTTGAACTTGGTTTTTATTTTTATTTTTTATACTAGTTATTTGATCTTTATAAAATTTACGTCAAAGCTATAATGTACGTGTATGTTTATTTTGGAAAGGTAAACAGATTCACAGTAGTGCGTTGAAGCCAGGGACGGACTACTCGCAATGGTTAGTGATCCAAAAAAATTGCAGGGATGGCACACCCTATATGAAATTATCGAAATTGACTTCTCCACACATTTAGCTAACGAAAAGGTACTCTTGTTGGAATTCGATAAAATAAGCCGTTTGGCTAATATTTACAGTTTTATTATTGCATCACGCATTCACCATTTTTATAAGTACACAACGAGGTAAAACTAACTTATTAATACGATGTCCAAGATTTGCCAACAGTACTACAAAAAAATAATTAGACGATAGCAGAAGATAAAAAACATTAACGACTTATTAATTCGAAAGTTGGTGAAAACTTTTTAAAAGTGTTTGTACTGTTTATCAAATAACCATAGGATTAGTTGTCAAACGTTGTGTAGAATAGTTCTTAGTCAGTACGCAGATATGCATTTAATGTGTAGACTGGCTTCTCGAAACTGTTTTAACTGTTTAGAGGCGCCAGAAGGCTTTATGCAGAATATTTTGCAAACAGAGCATTGCCAGACAGACGAATGTTTGAGCGTATTGATCTCAGGTTACGAGAAACAGGTATGAATATGTAAATGTAATTTTCCATGTATACAAAACAAAATAAAAAATTTTAGGAAATTATTTGCCAAAAAAAGGTGGAGAAGGTCCAGTACGAAGCTTACGTACTGTGGCAGTTGAACAAGACTTGTTAAATGCAGCTGATAATGAAACATCAACGAGTTTACGAAAATTATCAAGAGAACAAACATTACGTCTCGAAATCAGTTGTTCATCACGTCCTGAAAGAACAGCTGTTATATCCTTTTCACATGAAAAAAGTACACAGTATGACAGTGGCTGATTATCCTGCACGACTTGAGTACAGCCAGTGGTTTCTGCGACAACAACAAACAGACAATACATTTATTAGTAACGTTCCCTTTATGGACGAATCCGGTTTCACCAGAGATGGAGTTATTAATTCTCATAATATGCATTTATGGGATGATGTGAATCCACATGGCATTATCCAAGCTAAGAACCAGCATATATTCATGGTTAATGTTTGGGCAGGAATAGTTGGCAATCATTTGATAGGTCCATACTTTATTGACGGTACTTTGACCGGTCAGAGATATTTGGAGTTTTTGCAAAATGAGTTATGGAACCTATTTGATGATGTGCCACTACAAACTCGTGGGAATTTATGGTTCATGCCTGATGGGGCCCCTCCTCATTTCAGTTTAGATGTACGACAGCATTTACACACAAAGTTTCCTAATAGATGGATTGGTCGTGGAGGCCCTTTTCAATGGCCACCGCGATCAGGAGACGTTAATCCTATGGATTTCATTCTGTGGGGTTATCTCAAAAGTAAGGTATACGCAACACCTGTGCAAACAAGACAATATTTAATAGACAGAATTGTGTTACACTGCAATGTTATTAGAAATAATATGGGATTTCAAGTGCAAAGAAACAACCTTCGTAGACTTATAATGTACGTGGAAGTGGGAGGAGCTCATATTGAACATTTATTAGAATAACGTTAGTTTTTGTTGTTGTTTAGGAATTAGTTTTAGTCTAATGTTTTATAACTTGTGTTTTTTGAGGCTTTCTTAATGGCTTAATAATGTTGTGTTTTAATCCACAATATCAGTTTCTTAGAAAATTGTAACAATTAATTATATCGATTAACGATCAAAACTTTATTCGTATCAGTCACAGTAAATCTGACAATCTGTCAACAACCATCAAAAATGTTTATGACATTTTTTTTGTTTCTGTCATATTAAATAAGAATACTGTTAACTGGTCTAAGTAAAGTGCCTTCTTGGGTTTTGATTTCCACCGAGCGGATTTGGCCGTCATGTCCTGGTATTTCTTTGGAAACTCTTCCAAGAATCCATTTTTTGCGGCACTTGCTGTCAGGAAGAGCTATTACCTCACTTACTCGCAAGGACTTCTCTTTTTGGTACCATTTGCTTCTTTTTCTGAGCGAGGGAATATACTCTTTGCACCATCTTTTCCAATATCTCCGCGCCATCAACTGCGCAATCTTCCACTGCTTGCGCCTATAAATATCATCAGGTCCAAAGACTCCGGGAATATTCGAAGTATTCGCGGAACCAATGAGGAAATGCATTGGAGTAAGAGCTTCCAGTGCCCCACATTCGATACAAAGCTTATGGGCCTAGAGTTAACAACGCTTTCAGTTTCAGCCAGAAGAGTTGATAATAGCTCTTCTGATGGATGTTGTTCCTTTAGAATAACATACAAGACCTTCTTCACACATTGGATCATTCTCTCCCATACACTTCCTTGAAAGGGTGCTGCTGGAGTATTGAATTTCCATTTTATTTTATATTTAGACAAATCTTGGGCGAGTTTCGCACGATCCATGTCCTCCAAACATCTTTTCATTCCATTTTCTGCTCCAACGAAATTCGTTCCATTATCGGAATAAATCTCCAAAGGCTGTCCTCGTCTAGACATGAATCTGTGAATTGCCATCAAGGCTGAATCTGTTGTCAGAGAACTAGCCAATTCGATATGGATTGCTCGTGTATTGAAATATGTAAAGATAACTCCATACCTTTTTTCCACACTCCTTTTCACTTTAACCAACAACGGACCGAAATAGTCTAAACCACAAAAGCTGAATGGTCTTGTATATGGTGCGAGACGTGAAATTGGTAGTGGGGCCATCTCAGGTTGGACTGCCTTAGACTTCTTTATTCTGCACAATTGACATCTTCTCACAGTCATCTTCACAGATTGTCGGGTTTTGATGATCCAGAATCTTTGTTTCAGATTATTTATCAATGTCTCGAGTCCTGTGTGTTTCAATTCTTCATGGAGATGTAGAATGAGCAATTGGACGGAAATATCTTGCTTTGCTGTCGGCAAAATGATGGGATATTTCAAGTCATAAGCAATATCTGCATACTCTATTCGGCTGTTCATTCTCAGAATTCCAAATTCGTCCAAAAATGGAGATAATTCAAAGAGTTTTGAAGATTTGCTAGGATAATCATGTTTTTGTATGGAAGTTATTTGTTCTGAGAAATGGTTTGCTTGAACATTTTTCAGCCACAAACGTTCTGCACCATGTAATTCTTCGGGTTGCAATTCAGATAACTTCAAAACTACGTCAACTTTTATTCTTTCATTTCTTCTCTTTATATTTTGATATATTGTTTGTCTTCTTTTCTTACTCTCAAGTTCTGGCGATTTGGAATTATTGCAGAACCTCAAGATCCATGCTATTGTACGGATAAATTTCAGCCATTTAGAGAATATGTTAGCATCGGGCAATGGATATGAGGTTTCTTTCAGTACTGCCACAATTTCAGTAGTGACATCTTCTTGCAATTGGTATATCTGCTCTATGGGCCATTCATCTTCTGGTTTCTTTAAAAAGGATGGGCCTTGTAACCACAGTGGATTCATGAGATCTACCTCTTTCTTTTGTTTAGTAGCCAAATCTGCTGGATTCAAAGCAGATGGGACCCATTTCCAGTTTGAAATGTCTGCAAGCTCTTCAATCTCTTGGATTCTGTGCGATTCGTAAGGTTTCAAACGTCTCGAGTTATTTCTGAGCCATTTAAGAACTATTTCAGAGTCAGTCCACCAAAAAATTCGCTGAATATGGAAAGTTGACTCCTTCTTAATCGTATTAGCAAGTCTAGCAGCTAAAACAGCTCCTTGAAGTTCCATTCTAGGTACTGAAGTGACTTTGTTGAGCGGACCAAGTTTGCATTTGGATGCGACAATGGATGTCTCCACATATCCGTTTCTTGATGATCTGTAGTAAGCCACGGCACTAAAAACTTTATTGCTGGCATCAGAAAAGACGTGTAACTCTACTTCATTAGGTGATGATGAGAAGTAACATCTACTGATTTTGAATTCTTCAATCTTTCTCAGCGATAAAAACCATAATTTCCATTTTTCTGCGATGTTATCAGAAATAACTATATCCCAATCCATTTTCTTACTCCAACACTCTTGCATAATGAGTTTACCTTGGACAACAAGTGGTTAGGAATCCAATAGGGTCATAAATCGACATCACGATTCTAAGAATTTCCCTCTTCGTAGGGGTTTTCTCCCCTCTGGATAATTCCTCCGGAATGTTGTTGAGCCTTATAGTGAAAATTAAAGTGTCTTCATTGGTGTTCCATCGTAGGCCAAGAACTCTTTCAACGTTCCATGAACCTAAGTTTAGCGTCATACTCTCAGTTAGGTAATTCTGAGGAACAACTTGTGAGATTTCTGGAGAGTTACTGAACCAGTTCACCATCGGGAATCCTCCACGACGATGGACTTCAATGATGCTGTGGATTGTTTTTATGGCTTCTTCTACGGTGTCTGCTGAGTCCAGGAAATCGTCGACGTAATGTTGATGTGTCATTTTTCTCAAAATTCCTGGAAACTCATCTTCAAACTCTCTGCCATTATGGTTTTTGACGAATTGTGCAATAAATGGCGAACAGACAGCACCGAAAATCATAACTCGCATTTGATAGATATCTGGTGATCTATCTCTGTCCATTCCTCGAAAGAGAAACCTCTGGCTTGATCTATCTTGTTTTCTGATGACGATCCGGTGAAACATATCTCTGATATCACCTGCGAACGCCACCTTCCTCTCACGAAATCTCCATATAAGTGCTACTAGTAGGGGATATAAATCGGGACCTTTCAACAGAAAATCGTTCAGACTCATTGTAGAATTCTTTGCTGCCGCATCGAAAACGAGTCTGATTTTGCCTGGTTTATTTATATTTTTCATAGCAAAATGTTGTAGATACCAGGTTCTTCCACTATCTCGTTCCGCTTCATCCTCAGTTACCTTCTCTGCATATCCTTTTGCAAGATAGTCCTCAATTTTCTTGCAGTATTCTGCTCCAAATTGAGGATATTGATCCATCTTTTTTTCCATGCATTGCAATCTTTTCAATGCTAACGATTTGGATTCTGGAAAAACCAAATGCTCATGCTTCCACGGCAACCCAACTTCAAATCTATCGCCAATTCTTCTGGTTGAACTTTCCAACAGCTTCAAAGCTTTTCTATCATCTCTGGAAAATGTTTCACGAGATGACAAACCTGAATCTTCTAGTTTGAAGTTGTCTTCAATGATTCTTTGTAGATGCATGTCATCATGGTCACAAACGGATATATTCAGGTATAATTCGTTACCTGGCTTTGAGAAAGGACCATGAATCACCCATCCCAGCTTCGTTTTACTCATTGCAGGTGAATCGAAGTTTGGCTGGATGATTTGCTGGGATGATATCAAGAAAACATTATCTTGTTCTATTAAAACAGTGAGTCGACAGTATTGTATACTCTTCAAGATTGATTTGTCAAGATATTTGTACCTCTGGTACAGAGCATCTGCATCAAAGTTCATCTTTGGCAAAAGCAGGTTGTCAATTGTTCTGGCATGTTTCACCCTGTACTTCTTGGCAATCCCTTCAGCTCCGGAAATATCGAAATTTACCAGCATGGATTCTTCTTCAGCGTGGGTGATATCCTACGTCCACTGTAAGCAAAGTGGGATTTTTGGACCAACAAGTTGTATTGACTTGCATATTTCTGAATCAACGAGAGTAACGGTAGATAGACCCTTCGTCTAAAAGGGCAAATGTTTCGATGTACCTGTCTTGACCGAATAGACGAACTTTCGCGATCTTCAAAAGCGAAGAGGATTTTCCAGTTACACCTGAGAATTCAGTCGATCCGATGCCATTTTCTGTTTCTGGAATCCTTTCTACTATATTTTCCTGATCTCTATTTCTGATAACTTCAGCTCCTTCTTTAGGTACAGGATGAAGAAGTCTATTGTGTCATCCACGACAAAAATTAACATTACAGAAAATCTTTCTGAAACATCTAGCAACGCTGTGGCCTGATAACAAGCACTTGAAGCACAAGTGATTTTCCTGAACATACTTTCTCCTATCATCTTGGCACATTTCCAAAAAGTCTTTGCATTGGTACAGTCGATGGTTTTCTTTTTTGCAGATTTTGCAAATCTTATCTTCCGGTTTGCTTTGAATACTAAATATTTTTTCTTTTTTCATCATCGATTTGTTTGATGATGATATCTTAGTGGGAACCGTAATTGACATTAACAAATTCACCGCAAATTTGAGCCATTCAGCAAAGATTTTCAAATTAACAACTTCCTTCACTTGATGTTTCAAAATTTTGACTTGACCCCAAGAACGTCTTGAAATTCTCGGTAATTTCTCCTCAAACCTCAACAATAGTTCGGGATTATCCAGGTGAGAGTTGTGGGTGGTACTCATAGCAACAACCATATTTGTAACAATGGTCGAGAAATCCATGAAAGATTCAATATTGCCTTCTCGTGGGTTCGCACAACTCTTAGCCTTATTAATTTGGCTCAAAATGATCCATTCGTCTCTGCCAAAGTTTAGTTTCAAAGTTTCGACGATAGTATCCACATTATCGGGATTACAAAAAAGGTCTTTCACAGACTCTCTGCCTCTTTCCTTCAGACATCTGATGAGGCGATTCAAGTTTTCTGAATCAGATATATTTTTCTCCAAGGTGGTTCGTTGAAACTCGCTGAGCCAAAACGGGAATTCATGAATATCACCAGGTAAAGGTTTTAATTTCTGCTTAGTTACCAATTTTTCAATGTTCGAACTTAAATTTTCCATACATTTAGTTAGCATTTCAGGAAAGCAATTTGAAGAGTCAGAGATATTAGGTTTATGAGAGAAATCAATATTTTCCGCTGAAGATTTCACACATGCAGAGGAGGTATTTCCTTTGTGTACTGATTTGCAATTTGAATTCTCCCACTCCAGCGTTTCATTTCTGTGCTGCGCTGTCCTGTTTACCCAATCTGATACGTATGGTTCATCATATTGATAACTGGATGTAGATCTCGTTTTCAATTCCTCTTGATATGCAGCTCCAGAGTTCTTTTTTAACCCTCTGGTAGATGATTTTCTTATTGATTCTTTCTCTTGTTGGATAGATTCTAACTCTAGAGACAGTAATTTTCTTTGAATCTTTCTTTCTCTTTCATTAAGTCGGTGTAGTTTGTCATCGCTATTAACAGAGCTGCCAGATGAATTTGCAAATTCGGTGTGCTCTTCTATTATAACTGGTTCTATATGTCTACCGGATATTCTCCTCGATTCTTTCTCAGTTCCGTATCTTGTAGGAGGAACACCAAAATTGATCCTTGTACACCTCCTAACCCATGAAGTTTCTGAGAGTTCTGGTAAAGACATATTATCTTCCAATGATTCTTTCTCTTCTCGAAGGACCAATGTTTCAATCCACAATATCAGTTTCTTAGAAGATTGTAACAATTAATTATATCGATTAACTATCAAAACTTTATTCGTATCAGTCACAGTAAATCTGACAATATGTCAACAACCATCAAAATTTTGTATGACATTTTTTTTGTGTCTGCCATATTAAATTAAATATACAGGAACATAGATTCTAAAAATATTTAACATGTTGTGTTCGCAATTTTGATTAAAAGCAACTAGTTACGTTGTTTGCCTACCTATTTAATTCCCATTAAATAAGTTCTTAATGTTTTCATCATCTGTTATCATCAAATTATTTTTTTGTAGTACTGTAGGTAAATCTTGGACATCGTAATAATAAGTTAGTTAGGTAAATTGGTACCTAGTGCATTAATAAAACTGTAAATATGCCAAACGGCTCATTTCATCGAATTCCAACAAAAGTACCTTTTCGTTAGCTTAATGTGTGGGGAAGTCAATTTCGATAACTTCATATAGGGTGTGCCTTCCCTGCAAAATTTTTGGATCACTAACCTTTGCGAGTAGTCCGTCCCTGGCTTCAAGGCACTACTGTAAATATGTTTACCTTTCCAAAATAAACATACACGTACATTATAGCTTTGTCGTAAATTTTATTAAGATCAAATAATTAGTACAAGGAATAAAAGAAAAAACCAAATTCAGAATTAAAACTTTGGGGGCCTATAACTCGAAAACGAGGGCCTGCATTGACAAAGTTTATATGAAGTACTAACATTATTTTCGCTCAGATTACACGCTCCCATTAGCCCCGGGACACCCTGTATATGATTTTTTACAGTCTTTACATGACTTTCCCATAAACCGCCCATATAAGGGGCACCAGGAGTATTAAACCTCCAGTCAATATTACTTATAGCTAATTCAGTCTCGAAAGAATTAGTAAAATCGGAAGAATTATTAAATTCATTAATTTCCTTTAAAATCCTCTTTGTACCTACAAAATTTGTCCCTCTAGCAGGCTAAACAATTTGAACCGAACCGCGTCGAGAAATAAAGCGTTTGGAGTGTGTTATGCATAAATCATTCTACCAATTCTACCTAAAACTGAGATTGCCTCATCGTTGGTTGCCTAAAACTGATTTTTATATGTTCTGAAACATTAAATTTATAAACAAATACAGCCTAATTAACAACAAATGTGAAGGAATATCAAAAAAGGGCCTCGTAGCGCCTTTAAGTTTAACGAGCGCTCTTTTAATCTAAAATTTGCGTAGAAAAAATTAAAAATGTAGCCGGAAAATGGAAATTTTTTTTTCAACATTTTAATTAATTAAGCGAAAACAAAAGCAGTTTTAAAAAAAGGACTCGTAGCGCCATGCGTAGATATGTAGAGTGCGACCGCCCTTTCATATTTCAAAATACGACTTGAAAGTTTCCTAAAAATTTCAGCATTTTACGCCCATTTTCATAGTACTGAACTCTAGCCTTAATAAATCTCACAAATATTATGACATTTTTATTTTTGTGTCTTTTTCGGAATGTTTTCCTACCAGATAAGTATATTTTTAAAAGTAAAAAATGCGTATATTTTTAACCATACACCATACTACACAATTAGTGTAGAATAAGAAGATGTTTAACTCCATCTATAACAAAACGAGAACGTTCAGGATTGACAATTTCAGAAATCCCAAAGATGAAAGAATTTCGTACAGAATGAAAGCAGATTCAAAATGATGTATTACTTGACACTCCTTGCAATTTAAGGTTTTCCAAGGGGTGGTTCTGGGAGCTATAGGAATGAAAACAGAAGTTTGAAACTATTATTTCAGCCACCATAGGTTAAATTTGAATATTTCATTTACCTTAGTGTAACTTCTGTTTATAATACTTTTTAGACTTCTAAATACGAGTCAAATTCTGACTTCTAGTGTCCGTCTGTCCATTTTAAGCTTCAGCGGAATAAGGGTAAGTGCTAGAGCGTTGGTATAAAAGGATTAAGAATGAGCATAGTCTCAAATCTTTCCAATAGAGAAAAAATCTTTGGTTTTTTATTCAGAGTCAATCATTAAACTGATATTACTGTTTAGAAGTCTGCTTGTGGCGCTTAACTACTTGTTTTATACTCATATGTAACAAACTTGTTTACCTTTCACGTATATAACAACTTTTAATTTTATAAGTAGTTCAAACTACAAACTAACGAGTTATAGTATTATTATATAATTATTGTAAAAAAGTAGTGCAGTAGATTATTTAAATTACAGTTACAAGACAATTTATGTACTTAATGACTTTCTCAACGTGAACTCCATTTATAAATATAAAATTCAGCAGGTAGTTATCGATAATAGAGAAAAGTAAACAAACAGATCTTGTTGTAAATAGCGGAAAAGTTGCATTTCATTGGTTTTATATTAAATAGCGGAGGTAATTTCAAAAAGATTGGTCATCGTTCTACAATAATTTAAAATCGAGAAAAAAACTAAATGAGAATAACAATTATCACGGTTTCATGGACAATGCATTTCGATTTGAATTCGGTACGTTGTTATTGTTGTCATCGTAACGCTGCATCATGTCTAACCAGATTAACAAGTTATTTGATTTTATGATAAATTAATTGTTGTGTATGCTATCGTTTCAAATGGCGATAACTTTCAAGGTCATTCAAACCTCTTCAATAATATTTTATTTCACAAATAAAATCTATTGTTCCACGTATTTTACAACAAATTATACAACATTTTTGAACACACCTCATATAGCCATCAATTTTATCGATAATTTCTATAATCAGTTTTAGTGGTTTTTTAAATTCAAATAAAAATATAATACGAATAATGTTTTTAAATTATTATTAGATTCATAATTAATACATACATACATAAGGTACAGATAGACATGCTCATAAAATATCGTGCTTATAATATAAGCATGGTTAAGAATGAAATGCTATTCAAACTGATACATTTACTTATGTTTAGCATGTTTTTTTATAACATGCTCATCTGGATCTTGCTCAAAGCAACAAAATGGAAAACAGGGTCACAGAATTGAATAATCATCATTTTGATTGCAATACAATGTGTCCAAAAACTTCTGTTATCAAGAAAATTTTAAAATTTTAGTCAAAGTAGGGTCGTTCATATTCGTTAATAAATCTTTGCTATACATTTATTTTTGTATTGTACTTGTATATATTTACTTACCTTCTACTAAGCTCAAATCATGCCAGGGCATGCAAACTTTGTCTCTCTTTGGGTTCTGGCGCCATTAAAATAAATAATTAGTTAAATTTGCTGTAGATGATAATTTTATTATAAATTATCAATCCTTTTAAGTTAAGATTTAAAATAATTTGTCTATGATTTCACTTAATATAAATTCAAATAAAGAAATACACGTACGCCTATGCCTTTTATCTCAATTGTCACAGATGGCCAATTATTTATTGATCATTATAATAAATCTTTAACAACTTTGCGAAGAAATCAACAAAAAGTTAATTTATAAAAATTTCATAAATCGATAGAAAATAAAATAACTTTAAACAATTTTATTACCTTCCATAGTACAATTTCACAGATCAATGACGATTGTCAAAACTTAATTACATTAATTGATAATTATTGAGAATCCCGTTACCTTTTCTAAATTAAATTCTATTCACAGTTCAGTAATTTCAAATCGGGAAATTATAGAAATGATAAAATACAAATTCCAAAATTTAATATTTGGACATATTATCTACTTCTGGGTTTACAAGTGACTTTTTCAAATTCCAAAATAATCTTATCCATTTTTGTACGTATACTCAAATCCAAAACTGCTGAATTTCACTACTTATATCCAATTATCCAAAACCATAAAATATTCATTTCTCTTTAACCCTACTTGATCAAAGTCGCAGATGAAGTTACATTAATAAAAGAAGAATGTCCAATATTAGAAAACGAATATTATTGCCGACAAGAATTCAAGTCAAGAGATAATTGCACTATGGAATTATTAGACGGCCATTCTCCAAATTACTGCTACGCCAATGATGTAAATCTTCAATAAATCGTTATAGAACAAGTAACTAATAATTAAGTCCATTATTACAAGTATTATCCAAATGCACTTCAGACTAGTACTTATAAGTAAATCATCAATGAATTATTAGAATTCCAGAAGATTGCAAAATTCAAATATGTGAAGAAATATTTTCAACTAATATGCAGATCAATTATATTTTATGAAACATGTTTTATGTTTCTTTGATGTTAAAAACTTCAAATTTCATATCGATAAAATTTTCTTACTTTAATATATATTGTAATATTCTTTAAATATTAAATCAAGGTTTTCATCACAGAACAAAATAGTGTATTATACACGGGAAAATTAATTAATCATAATTAATAACTATTTATTGCATTTTTTCTATTTTCTACTGTTACAATACGCATATATTCCTAACAAACCTTCAAAACTAGCCGCCAGATGAATATAATATATAAAAATCACTAACAGGAAAGTAAATATTGGAAGATTCAAGCTGAATTTCAAATAAAAAGTGAAAATGGAAGAAGTTTATAAAGATAGTTCAAATAACTATATTTGAACAGAATAAGACAAAGCATTTGTACCATAATAAGAAACGTCCAGATAGTGTCTGATTTTATTAATTACATTACAAACTTTTACTAATAATAATGACTCTTACAACCGAAAATGAATAGTCAGATCGAAATATTTGGAAAAGGACTTTCGAACGCTCATGTTGTATTTTTTGCATCTTTGCGATTTAAATATAATACAGCAGATTGCCAAGCCCCCTACTTGTAGGACGAAAATAGATGTGTCTTGTGATTAAACATGAATAAACTATTTGTTCTTGAGTACTTTATCATCGTATTTGTTGACAAATACGGAGGTCGATTTGAGCAAATATATTTCAAAAGTAAATTAATCATAAAAAAATTTGACGAGTGTTCCTATCGATTGCAATATCCTTGAACTTTTTTGGGAATAAATTGTGTTTGAGGACAAAATCATTAAATTACAAGAAAGTGCTATCAAATTAGAGGTTGTTTTATTTTAACTAGTTTTTCTAATAACAAAGAGAGTAGTGACAGAGGAAAGAGAGACGAGAGAGGGAGGAGGGAGAGAAGGAAAAGAAAGAGGTAATGGAAAGAAGGACGAGAGAGAAGACAGCGAAGAAAGAAAGAGAAAAGGAAGAGAGAGAAGAAAGAGAGAGGGGAGAAAGATGAGGAAGAAAGAGAGAAAATAGAGAGAGAGGGCGAAGAAAGAGAGAAAGTAAGGAAAGAAAGGGATATGGTGGAGGGTAGATGGCGGGGGGTAGATGGCTGGGTGGTTGAGATGGCGGGGGGGGGGAGATGGCGGTAGAGAAGAGAGAGAGGTGTAATTTTCTTGGTTTTTGGGATGTTCATTTTTTTGTTGGATTCTCAGAATTTTTGAGTGTTTGGCCTTGATATAGGTATTCTTTTCTCTACAAGGCTGAGGAGAGGGAGGTGTTATTTTCATGGTTTTAGGGATGTTGGATTCTAGAGATTTTTGAGTGTTGTGCCTTGATATAGGTATTATTACTTCTGCAAGGCTGATGATTGTATATTTTTTCTTTGGGGAAGGTTCTCTCCTGCCATCGGCCATTTGGCTAATAAACAAGTTTACCAGGTTACAGGAAAACCTGCAATTAATTCAAAGGGTCGATGCCGGTAATTTTGCATCATATCAATGCGAGGTCAGACACCCCTGTTGACTTGCCCCCCCCCTCACTTTGTAGAAACAAAAAACAAGTAGAGCACATTTATGAACTCTCATATCCCCCAATTTTTGAGCTCGTCATACTGTGCAGGAATTCAATATTCTTTATGGGGGTGGGCTCAGTCGACGTTGACTCAGCCTCCCCACCACTTAAAAATGATAAAATTGAATAAGTATTTACGGTCGAATTAGAAGCTAATTATGAGCTTTCAAAATGATATAATTTTAATTTTTGAGCTCGCCCTAAACCACCCTTAATTGATGCATGAGCAGAACCGACAAGAGTAAAGTAGCTTAAAAAATTGTGATAACGCATCAGAAATAGGAACGGAAGATCAAATACGCATATCATCTGAAAAACAAAAAATATCACCACACTGGCTCCATTCGGTTTTTGCTACAGTCTAACAAAAAAGTTTTTCTTTTTTTCATCAAATCAAAAACGTCGTAATACCATATAAGACAGATCTTTACTAAGCCGCCAAGCAGACAAAAAAGTGATAACGCCAGAGTATGATGCCCTTCTTATCTTGTAATCAACCGCTTTGAACTATTTGCGCCTTATTGCAATTTTTATTGTTTCGTCAAAGGATTGCGCGGTTATCACAAAAGACCTCACTTAAAGTATATATAGTCGACATAAGAGATATAGTGCGAACTTTAAGGTTTCGGCTTATCGTTTGACGTAAATACCGTCATGCTTATTTGACGATATATTCATTTAATATTATAATTTCAACTAATAATCGTTAAAATGTATTTAACAATTTTATAATTCTTAAATACATTTATCGACTGTCTAACGATTATTTTTAACCCGCAATTATGGAGCGCCATCCTACTTTTTAAGATACTTAGCGTTAATGTATAGAATGCATTCCTCTAAACAATATTAACCTATTCATATTTAAAAACATTTTAAATATAACACCAGACAATTAACACTCCCTTATATCGCGTTTTATTAAAAACGCAAAGTACTTCAATCAAATCGACCATTTCCTTATACAAAAACAATCAACGAAAAGAGTAGAAAACGTGGGAACCTATAGAGGAGCAGATGTGGACACAACAGGTGTTCACCAGAGATAAGTCAGACTCACTCTTTAGTAGGTAGTCTGAGTGCTTATAATATGAGATAATTTGTTTGGGTTAGTATACCTAAGTTTTTTGTGTTTATGTTTTGTTGTTGCGTTTTTGTCGTTACAATAGTTGCTTTAATTTTAGTTTGGTTACACAACACAGAATTTGAGTTCCTATAAAATATTTGATTAAATTTTTTGTTGCTACGTTTTTGGTCGATTTAAGAGTTTTTATTTAAGTTTACGACTCGTTCTTGTTTTTATTCACCTATGTAAGTTTTTATACAATGAATAAATATTTAGTAAAGAAAATAAAACGTTGAGAAAAAATATTTACGTCAAATATGCCTGTGTTCAAAACCTCATTTCTATTGTTCAAAGTCTCCCCAGCATAAGGAGGAATTGAAAAATAACGGTTCTAGTTTGAAGTCGCATTTTCTCTTTTCAAAGTATATCACTATTATTTTTTTAATGATGTCATACAAGCTTAAACCTCAACAATCAAGAACGTATGAAAAAAAATTACGGGGTTTCTACAAAAAACTGTTCAAACCCTCCACCTTCTACCCTATTCAATTTTACTATTTTTAATTGGTGGGGGGTTGAGTCAACGCCGATTCAGCCCCCCACCCCACAAATAATATTGAATTTCTGCGTAGTATGACGAGCTCAAAAATTATAATTTGCGGGATATGAAAGCTCATAATTTTTTGTTTCTACAAAGTGGGGGGAGGGGGCAGGTAAACATGGGTAGCTCATAAACATGCAACAAGCAAGTATTCTGATATTTGGACACACAACAGATCGAATTGCTGGACCACCCGCCTTACTTGGCACGGATTTTCTTCTGCTACAGAGGTCTTCAAAACGCTATCATCTTCTGACCGGAGGTATAATCGCTTGCAAAAGTGTGTAGATCGTAAAGGTGAATATTTTGAAAATTAATATAATAATTTATGACTAAATTCATTTATTTGTTCTTTCTATTGTCATAACAATAATAATTTGAATTTTTACTGTTTTAAGAAAAAAATATTGAATTACAAAATATTTAAAATTCATACTTTCGAGATTAACATACATCGTGATCAGGTGACGTTTTCAAAATAAGTGCCACTTCTAATTTCGTCGTTTGTGACATGTTTATGTGTATGTAATATTAACTACTAGCGACATGCTCATATCATAGGGTCATCACTGTTTAATTTATAAAATAAATGGGTTGGGGAAGTGGTAACATAACGCCAGATGTCTATGTTAGTATAAATTGTCCCTTTGGATCTGAGTTTTTTTCTAATTAAACATGTAGTTGGACTACTTTTATGTTAAATTTATCGATTTTTTCAACCCTTCCTTATTCCTAACTTTTTATTTATAGTCTGCGAATTAACTATGTATAGGAAACCCACATGTTTGTTATATAATAGTTCACAAAGTTTTATAAATTCGTGGTAACAATCAGTGTTTGTTGCTTTCACTTTCCTTTACCTGTCGAGTTTAATGCCAATCGATATTCTTTTTTCAAAAAATATACGCTGCTACGAGCACGCAGTCGACATTTCTGAAAAGGCACGTCAGCTATGCCTCACTATAAATATTTAAATCTGTAGTGT
Source organism: Galeruca laticollis (assembly GCA_963921935.1). Lineage (NCBI taxonomy): Eukaryota > Metazoa > Arthropoda > Insecta > Coleoptera > Chrysomelidae > Galeruca > Galeruca laticollis. The sequence goes on from OY998176.1 coordinate 131,996,309, forward strand.
GTTTTCTTCTTTTTATTCTCTAATGCTATTTGCTATTTTAAACGCTTCATTTGAAAACTAGGAATTTATATTTTATTCGTTATATTAAAAAGAAAATATTTCTCGAGTAATGAAAAAATTAAAACAATTAAGTGTTACCTATTTAGAATAGAACTGAGAAATACAGGGTGTAGTTGCCGCCGTATGGAAACCGCGAACCCGTGTAAGCAAAAATTCGTAAAATGTTATCCAAAATCTAAATTTCCTAGAAAAAAATGAACGTATTATCCACATCTTAAAAATAAATTTGAATAGCTAGTTTAACTCGTTGACAGTCGACGCGCTAAATTCGCGTGGTTGCGGTTTTGCTTACTGGCCATCTGAGGTGTCATAAAAATGTTAATCTTGGTACAAGAAGTGACTAAGTTGATATTTAATGTTTTTGAATAAAGAGAAATTTTATTGTTTCACATATGATTCACTTGACATATTTGCGACATCTATAATTTTTTTTATAGTTGGTCATTGAGGTAGTAATAAGTTAGCCAAAAAGTTAACAAAACCCGTTTTTTTGTGTGACATAAGCAATTCTTGAAATAAAAAGTATATATAAATTACTGGCCAAAAACACATTCATCTACTAGGTTCAGAAATGTAAGGCATTAAGTCTTTGAGGTCTTTAACTCTTTGCTCTGGTAGTGGAATATGTCACTAGTTATTTGAGTTAGTGTTACTTCTAACTCCCGTGTTCTATTATTTGCTGTAAGCCCATGCAGTGGAGCTGAACGAGTACCATATGCCTTATTATATCTTTTTTTTCTTTTTTTGATAAATATATTATGTTAAAATGTTCAAAGGTGAAAATGATGATTGTGCAGGTCCTAGTACCTCACCACATCGCAAATCATTAGCAATACCGAGTTGGAACTAGAATATTACCTTCAAAGGGGAAAATATAACTGAAGAAGTATTTCCTGACCTAGCCGAAGTTCAAATTTTTTTAAAACCAGAAAATGGATATTAAAAGTAATCCTACATTTTCTTGAATTATCCATTATCCATATTATGTGCAACCAAAACTGACAGGAGATGCCAATGTGGATGGTGAACAAGGGAGGCCTCTTCAAAAGAAATCCAGACCGTCACCTTTGCCGTGAACAGAGGACTTTCAGCACTGACCGATTATGAATAATTTGCAAAACCACTTGTGTTGCACATTGGAGATTTGCAAAAGCCGATCACGAGTTTCATGCAGCAAATGCAATATCTTTCACGTATAAACTATTTTATTCCACGTGATGCAGGTAGCACTAAATTCTGTCAATCTATTTTTTGAAAGTACTATGCCTAAGGAATATGGTGCTCTTACCATAATCGTACGAGCACCAAATTCTTTAACGATAGTCTAACGAATTTTAGAGCGCGGCGCTCTCTCTTACCCTTATAAACTATTTGTTTCCACGTGATGCAGGTATCAGTAAATTCTGTCATTGTATTTTTTTGAAGTACGATGCCTAAGGAATATTTTAGTACCATAATCTTGCGAGCACCAAATTCTTTAACGATCGTATAACGAATTTTAGAACGCGGCGCTCTCTCTTTCCCGTATATACTATTCAATTCCACGTGATGCAGGTAGCACTAAATTCTGTCATTGTATTTTTTTGAAAGTACGATGTCTAAGAAATATTTTAGTTCCTTAATCTTGCGAGCACCAAATTCTTTAATGATCATCTAACGAATTTTAGAACGTCGCGTCCCTAGATAAACAATTTAAAGAATGTTATATTTTGTCAATGTTTTATCGTTATCTTAGAGCACTTAATTAGCACTAAATTATAGTGTAAGTACTTGTCGTTTATACTGGATCACTATATATATTTTTCTGGTATAGGGGGTCCAGCTTAATGGCAAGCTAGAGACCCCCATTTTTCACGCGATTTCCTGCTAAACGGGATGAGCACTAAAATTCTGACTAGGGTACTAAATTAGCACCTAAATAGCACTAAATTTTTGGCTGGTTGCGAACTTGATTAGCGATGGTGCGGGTTCCAGCTTAATAGAGGTCCCAAATTATACAAATAAAACATCAAGATTTCAACCCGTTTGGCTTTCCACGGATTTTTTTTAACCATCAGCGAATATTTTTTTACAAATTAAACTAAACTTTCGCAAAAAAAACAATTTAACAACCTAATAAAAAGTTTTTGTACATATTTCACCATTCAGAACCAAAGTCCCAAAAATTTAAATAGTGATTTTACTATTAAACCAATTAAAAAAAAGTATTCTTTACAACGTCAAAAAAAATTCATAAATATTACGATTGCGTGCTGACGCACATCGTCCGTTTTGTACTCAAACCCCCAAAATTTTTTTAAATTTTCTTTAACTGTCGCAAAGGACACTAAATAAGAAAGCTATTAACAAAAAACTGTAATGAAAGTATTTTTTATAACTTCAAAAACAATTCATAAAGTCTAAGTTTGCACATCGTTCATTTTGAACTCGTAGCCACCAAATATGTTTAAATGTTCTTTAACTGTTGCAAAGGGCACTAAATAAGAAACCTATTAACAAAAAATTGTGATGTAAGTATTTTTATAATGTCAAAAAAATTCATAAAGATTACGTTTGCATTATCGTTCGTTTTGAAATCTAAGCCGCAAAATGTGTTAAATTTTCTTTTGAATCGTTATATTTACATTCTGTCTTCCGCACATCTTAAGAAGAAAAATCTACGTACATTTGCCATATGAAAATATCTTTCGATTCGTTTTTGGGGCATCTTTTAAAATGTGTTATTTCTTGCGTTTTTTTGAGTTTCACCACAAGAGATCTGCAACTTTTTGTAACAAAAATAGAACTGAAAATAACGAATCGCCTTTTTGACGATTTATCAGAGGATGAGAGAATTTCAGACTCGGAATTATACTTCAAAGTCATGTGTACTATAACTGTTTAAAAAATAGTAATTTATGCAACAAGTGCATAAAGTGGTACTTTTTTTCACGATTGGAAAAAGTTGACTCAGGCGAGTACGGCAATTCCATGAGTGAAAAAAAACACTTTATGCACATGTTGCATACATTATTTTTTTTACAGCCCTATACAAAAAAATTAAATGCAAATAGAAATTTGGGATATTTTAATTAAGCTCCTTTGGTAAATTACAATTATATGTGTTCCAAGTTTCATGAAAGTTCATCCTCAATGCCCAGCCAAGTATCTTAGAAGTCCATCCTGGATGCCCAGCCAAGTTTCATTGTGTTATCTTATGGAAAGCGTGAAATAAAGTTAAGTAACGTTATGGCACTTTTTTTATCGCTTTTTTACTTTTTTTCACCCTAACCATAAACAACCACTTTAAGCGCTGCAAACCGATGAAATACAAGGTACTTTAAAAATAGGGCGTAGGAAAAATTAATTTCTAAAACTAAACGAACATTTCAGAGCCTCTGTGACCTGAGCAATAGATTCAAAGTGTTACTTACAACAGGAGAAAATATTGTCTTATTCAAGTTAAAACTGATAAAAAATTATCTAAGGACCTCTATCTGAAAAGAACAGCTATCAGACTTGTTCTTATTATCTGTAGAGACAGAATATCTCTATAAACTGAAATCAACTTCTGCTATGGATGATTTAATTAACAAACTTGCCGAAAAAAGTGTTTATTTGATTTCAACTGTTTTGCTAATTAGCTCCTAGGAGCAATTATGTAATAAATACTTAATACTTAATACCTAAATGTTTTTATTTTATTCAAGAAATAAACACTATTTATTTCCCCTCTGTGAAATAATTTCGTCAATAAATACCATTTTATTAAAATACTTGGAATCATTATTACACAACTATTGAACAAATCTCTACAATGACGTAATTTTTTTAGTTAATTCTAATCTATTCTAGATATATATTTGAGGAACCCCCATAAATAACTATACTTATTTATGTCTAGATATTTTTGAGTAAAGTTATTAAATTTGTCAGGGAAAAAATTACTTCATTATTATCATTTTGAATAATTTCACAGATGCATTATTTCGCCGTCTGATACACTTTGAATGATTTTCGATTCCTGGACACAACTTTATCGTTTCAACATTCCCAAAACAGTAATTAACGTTTCGGTAGCCGGCTTAACTGTCAATAATTGATCTCTTTCTCAGCCTTCACTGATCCACTGTTAGACATACATAGGCTCTTCCATGTGCTTCCAGAGGTTTCTGTCTTTGGCAATTCTATTCATATTATTTTTCTTCTCGTTATCGATCTACATAGTTTGTAGTCTTCCCACGCTTCTTTCATTTCCTCGTTATATCCTATTTGTTATTCTGTAAGTACATTTTTCTATTTTCCCTTGCCACATGTGACCAATTGCAATTTAAGCTTCTCGTGGAGTAAGCACCATCATGGTCCGTTTTATTGCTCCTTATGCAACTGACGTATATGTTATGTTTTAGGCACATGATTATATTTGATTTTCCTTGCCAGTTTTGATATATATATATACTGGTTTACATTATCTAAGGGGCAATTTGTTAATCTATTTGTGCATTACTGGAATGGTACTGTTTCTGCTACTATTTCTAAAATAAACCTAAACGTTTTATAGGAAGTCAAGACAACTGGGATTTTACACTAACTGATAATTTTTTTATAAATACATATTCAGGGGTTTTTAACAGAGTTTTAGATACGCCTATGTTTCTTTACTGATAGTGAATAAAAGTTTTTAATACAAACAATTTTATATGTATTTACTTCTATGTCTATGGTATTTACATTATCTTCTGAATAAATGTTTTTGGATGGAATAAAATTTTATAAAACTTTTATAAGTGTGAAAATAATATTGTCCTTCCTTAATCTACAATAAAGGGCAGTGTCTATATGTAAACCTTCCAAAAACAAATCGTAGTCATTATATATAATAAAATATATAAGCAAAAACTCACCAACAATAAACATGTAAAACACTATTTTTTATACACAATGTTTTTCTAAAACACACACCAATTATAACTAAAAACACCAGAACCCGAGTGACCGTTACAAATCGAATATCCCTTGTTACAGAAAAACGTAAATAAAAACGTATAAACAAAAAAAAACTCGGCGTAAACTATTATTTAACGTATTATTTTGAGCGAATATGTCTATTGTTTGATTTCGATTTAGTTGTGATGTTTCTCATGCTCTCTGTGTTTTCGGTTGCGTTTATCTTGGGTGGGAAGCGTAGTTGCCAGCTTGACTATGGCAAAAAACCGAAACGATTTATTAATAAACGTGAACAAATGTTATGAATGAAAACAGGTTTAATTATGAATTTGGAGGTGTTATGTTCGTGAGATTTCGTGGATTTGAAGAACTTTGGTACTGATAGAAATAATAGAAAAATATCTTGTAAGTACCTGTTCGTGAACTCATTTAGAAAAGCAATAATTTACTCACTTAACTTAAAATATATAGATTACAGCAGTTTCTAACAGATAACTCTTGCAACAGTAGTTATATGCCCACAAAGTACGCTCATGGCAAAAGATGAGAAGATTGGAGACTGCTCGATCAGCGTTTATATTTAATAAAACTAAATGCTTTGTAACCTGTAAAACACTTCTTCTTAGTTCTTGCTAGCTTATTGTACATATATATTTAACTCATTTGTATCGTATTAATAAAGTTTATAAAAATCGTTTTTAAAAATAAGATTTTCGAAAGTAAATCTATAATTGGCGCAGTCGCAGTAGGATTCGTGCGGGTTGTGAAAAGACTTTTCGCATCTAGTGTAAAACTTTCCATAACTTTGGTGTTTCAACATCGTAGTGCGGATCAAGAAAGAACCTACCCCTTCAGAGGTGCCAGAGAAGCCAAGAAGAAGTCGGAGAGAAGCCCAGTACTTCAGACAAACTGTAAGTGCCAAGTTTCTTTTGCCTTTCCTTACCTTTTGCTTAGTGTACAGGGGAGATAATTTGTTAAGAGTGTTTTTGTATTTTTGAATGTTTCTTATTGATTGATAAGTTCATCATATTTTATTATTAATAATATTACGAAACATATATTTTTATTTCTAATCATCTTTTATGAATGATTTAGAAAGTTTATTGAAAAGATTGAATAATTTGAATATATCGGCGAACGATAATTCTGATAATCTAGATTCATTTGATAATAATTGTGTTAGTTTAAAAATGGCTACAGCTCATACAGAAGAGCGTCCACTTAATTGGGGATTATTTAAATCCAAAATAGAAAATATAAAACCCTACGATGGGGATAGTAACACTTTAAATAAATTTATTTCATTATGCGAAAGCTTAATAGCGACATATAGTGCACGTAATGATAGAGAATTAAATGAACATATTTATGAATGTATACAAGGTAAACTTGTAGGACGAGCAGAGTTGATGGTCGGTAATAGAGTAGAACTGACAAATTGGAATGCGTTAAAAGGAGCTCTGATACAATGTTTTTCAGACAAACGAAACTTAGATTGCTTAACCCAAGAATTAACTAGAACTAGACCAAATAGGAACGAAAGCCTATTAGAATTCGGAAATAGATTACAATTACTTAGAAGTAGTATAGTACAAAGAATCAGTAATGATACTAACTTAAATCAAAACGAAAAAATTATTCAAATGCAATTCTGTGATAAAACTGCTTTAAATACGTTTATAGCCGGTTGCACAGGTACTTTGAAAAATAACATGCATCTAAAACAGCCTGCATCTTTAGAGCATGCAATAGCGTATGTCAGTGAATTTGAAAACTTTGAAAGATTATATTCATTTCCTAGCGAATCAAAAAATCATTTAAATAGAAATAATAATTTCAGACCTAGACCGCATAATAATCATCATCAACAATCTCAACCCAATCCACAATTTACTTCACCAAATCAACACTTCCAAAATACTAATACGAATCAATTTCAACCAAATCAATATAATTTCCAAAACCCTACATGGTCCCCACGACCAATAAATATCCAACCTCGAAATATGCCACCCAAAAGATATCCAACAAATTCTCAAGTTTTTGGACCTCCACGAAATGTTTTTAAGCCCAATCAAATTCCTCAATCTCAATTCCCAAAACCTGAACCGATGTCAACTACATCGAAAAACTTTACGTATAATACCAGAAATAATAATAATTTCATTCCTCGAAATAACAAATTTCAACATAATAACCAATATTTTCAAAATAATGGTCAAAAACCAAACTTTATAGCCGAAGAGCTATATACTAATAATTATGAAAATGATATTGATCAAATTTATCAAAATGACGAAGAAGAAATGCTACATGACTTTGAAAATTTTTCTCACTCTGTAGAAAACGAAACAGAACATAATCAAAATTTTCAGAAAATGCCTCAGTCGAAAGAACCGAGATAGTAGAAGTTAACATAGCTTCAAACAATCCGCTACCGTATATAGAAATTAAGCAACCAAAATTAAAACTTCTAATTGACACCGGTAGTACTAAATCCATAATCAGACCTCACATTGCGGAAAAATTTTATTCAAATTGTATATACCACTCGAATGTCGATATTAAAACAGCACTCGTTAGCAAACGGATAAGGTTTCAAGCCGAGATACCTGCTTTCAGAGAGTTTAATTTTAACGGAACTATACATTACTTATTATATGACTTCCACGAATTTTTCGACGGAATTTTAGGCGTAGAAGATATGGTAAAAATGGACTTAAACATAGATTTTAGCAATAAGCAATTAATTGGTGATCATGTTTCTATACCGATTAAATTTAGATTACCCTCTGATATCAAATTTGAATTTTCAGTAGGACCAACAGAAAAAATATTGAAATCTCTACCTGTGAGTATAACAGACGGAGAAATTTTAATTAATGAGATGTACTTAGGTAAACTTTATATTCCTGAAACTCTAACAATAGCCAGAAATGGTTACGCGATAGTTGAAATAATCAATGAAAGTGATCAAACGATTTCTATAGTTTTAAATAAACCAATTCTCGCTCAACCATTCTTATCTTCACAATTTGAGATACACAACTTTGATTATATAAATAAAATAAATCAAAAACAAAGTGTAGATAGTAACAGTCAAAAATTAGATGTAAATAACCTAATACGGACCAATCATATGAACTCCGAAGAAAAAGACAGTATTACCAAAATATGTCGAAAATTTTCCGATATTTTTCTAAAACCAGGTGATCCATTAACATTCACTTCAAAAATCAAACATGCAATTAAAACTACCGACGAGATCCCAGTTCATGTGAAATCTTATAGGTATCCCTACATACACCGAGAAGAAGTTCAGCGGCAAGTTAATGAAATGTTGGACAAAGGGATTATAAGAGCATCATATTCACCCTGGAGCTCGCCAATCTGGATAGTAAGCAAAAAAATGGACGCATCGGGACGACAAAAGTGGCGACTTGTGATCGACTACAGGAAACTCAATGAAAAAACAATTTCAGATAGATACCCCGTTCCAAACATCACTGATATTCTGGACAAACTAGGAAGAGCGCAATACTTCAGCATCCTAGATTTGGCAAGTGGTTTTCACCAAATTCAAATGTCGCAAGATTCTATAGAAAAGACAGCATTCAGCGTCGACAATGGCCACTACGAATTTCTTCGTATGCCTTTCGGTTTAAAAAATTCTCCATCCACCTTCCAACGAATAATGGATGAAGTTTTGAAGGAACTCCAAAATAAAATTTGCATGGTATACATGGACGACATTATAATTTTCAGTACAAGTCTTCAAGAACATATACAGAACTTACAATTAGTTTTTCTCAAATTAAGAGAAGCTCGTCTGAAGATTCAATTAGACAAATGCGAATTTCTCCGCAAGGAAGTTGAATTTCTCGGACATGTAGTAACTCAAAACGGAATAAAACCGAATCCCAAAAAAATAGAAGCTATAAAAAAGTTTCCAATACCGCATACACAAAAACAGATTAAATCATTTTTAGGCTTATTGGGTTATTATCGTAAATTCATAAGGAACTTTGCCAAAATAACCAAACCTATGACTCTTTGTTTAAAAAAGGATAACAAAATTGAGCATACGAAAGAATTTATTAATTGTTTTAATACATGTAAAAATTTACTAACTTCAGAACCTATACTAGCATACCCAGACTTTAACAAACCTTTTGAGCTAACAACCGATGCTTCAAATTATGCTATCGGAGCTGTATTATCTCAAGAAGGACACCCAATTTCATACGCATCACGAACCCTTAACAGCGCAGAAATTAACTATTCAACGATTGAAAAGGAATTACTAGCAGTCGTTTGGGGTTGTAAATATTTCAGACCTTATTTATTCGGTCGCGAATTTTTAATCTTAACAGACCACAAACCCTTACAGTGGTTGTTTTCTTTAAAAGAGCCTAACTCACGCTTAGTTAGATGGAGATTGAAATTAGAAGAATTTCAATATAACATAAAATACATAAAAGGTAAATCTAATTTAGCAGCTGACGCTTTGTCAAGAATAAAACCCAACTGTGACCTTAACGCCTTTGAAACAGACTCATTAGACGTAAACATTGACGATCTTGACTCTATAATTCAGAGAGAGATTGATAATTTAAATTCTTTACTAAATCAAACAGAATTAACTCCAGAACAAATTAATCCATTACCTAATTTATCAACAGATGATGTTAACAATATTTTAGAGAACAATCAAAAAATTAATATAATATCAGACATCCAAATAGTACCACCAAACAATAATCCTATACCGGACGACACTGACTTGGAAACAATTCATACGTCTTTAGAGGATCCAATTCTCAAAATACCCATCTCAAACAAATCTTTAAACTCATATAAAAATCAAGTATTAATTACATGCGGCGAGGTAAGCGAAATTAAAACTAAACGTGAAAAATGTTTTGAAAACACAAGGATATTCGTTGTATTGTCTCGACGAGATTTGGAACAAAGTATAACTCAGTTCATTAAAGATTTTATTGACCCGAAACAATTATATGCATTTTATTTCAGAGAACCTCTCAACTCTGAAAAATTCATTTCAACTGTACAAAAAACTTTCACAAACAATTCATTTAAATTTATACATTGTACAAAAATATTACAAGACGTTTTAACACTAGAAGAACAAAACCAAAAATTAGAATATAATCATGTATTCAAAAAAGGACACAGAGGAATAAATGAACTTAAGGCTTCACTAAGTTCAAAATATTATTGGCCTAAAATGTCGGAAGACATAGAAAATTTCGTAAATAATTGTGAGATATGTCAAAAAAATAAATATGACAGAAATCCCCCATTAATTAAATTTAATCTCACTCCTACAGCTGCCAAACCCTTCGATCATATTCATATTGACGTTTTTAAAATATCCAATCATGCATATTTAACGATAATTGATGCATTCTCCCGCTATGGACAAGCCTATCCAATCCCAAGCATAACAGGTGTATCCATCGTCGAAAATTTATTGAGTTACATAACTCATCATGGCCTTCCATACAAGATTACCACCGATTGTGGTTCAGAATTCAAAAATAATGACTTACAAGATTTCTGTAAACTTCATAAAATAGAACTCCATTACACAACAGCTAAAAACAGCAATTCTAACTCTCCTGTTGAACGTTTTCATTCCAGCTTAATTGAACATTTTAGATGTCTCCGAGAATCTAATAAAGACCTTACTCCGGATCAATTAATGAAACATTCAATACTATCTTACAATAATTCCATTCATTCTGTCACGAAATTTACCCCCTTTGAAATAATAAAAGGACACATCAATAACCCAGACCCTTTCGATCTAAATGATCACTTAGTTCTATCACACTATGTTCAAAATCATAAAGAAGCCTCCAAACGTCTTTACGAAACAATTCGCGAGAAAAACAGTCAAACTAAAGAAGAAATAATCAACAAACGAAACGAAAAAAGAACTGACCCACCTACGTATACTAATCAAAATACGGCATACATTCAAACAAAATTTAGAGACAAAAAACTTCCCAAATTTAAAAAAGCGGAAATAATTAAAGACTCTGGCATAATACTAGAAACTAATAAGGGAAACTACCACAAAAATATAATTAGAAAACCAAAAAGTAATCCTGCAATATTGTTACAGGATGATGAAAATCACCTTGACAACAATCATACTGGTATTCCTGATTCTCCAAACGAGATGCCGGACAGAAGATATTCAAGTGATTAAAATAAATAACCCTCTACTACCCATTAGCTTAGGACCCTGTAGATTAATTTACACTAAGCATACATTTATATATTACATAGATTTAAGAGAAATAGTTAAGCAAATAGAAACCGTAAAACAATATTTTTATACTTTAAGAGATAATTTAATAGTTAGTAACGCAACAAATCCTATATCGTACCATAGCTTAGCAGAGCAAATGATAGAGAGAACAAAAATTTTGATAAACACGTTAGACAGGAAATCAGAAAACATTTACCCTCATGTCAGACAAAAGAGAGGACTAATAAATGGCATAGGTAAAATTAATAAGTGGCTTTTCGGAAATCTTGATTCGGACGACGAAGAAAGATACGATAAGGCAATCACTATTTTACAACAAAATCAAAAACAAATAATACACGAAACTAATTTACAGATATCTTTAAACAGGAAATTAATAAACCATTATAACAAATCTCTCACAACTTTATGGCAAAATCAACAGAAACTACAAGATAGTCTAGAAAAATTCCGAATTTCTATAGAAAGTAAAATAATAAACCTAAATAATTTCATTATTTTCTACAGCACAATTTCACAGATTAATCTAGATTGTCAAAACTTAATTACATACATAGATGATATCGAAAATGCTATTACCTTTTCCAAATTGAACTCAATTCACAGCTCAGTAATATCCAGCCAAGAAATTTTAGAAATGATAGAATACTTACGATCAATTTACAAAGAGGAACAAATTCCAAAATTTGAAAATGCTTTAACATATTATCTTTTTCTGGGTTCACAAGTAACCTTCTCTAATTCCAAAATAATTTTTGCCATCCATGTACCTATATTAAATCCCGAAACAGCAGAATTCTATCACCTTTATCCTATCATCCAAAATCACAAAATGTTCATCCCTCTTCAACCATACTTGGCCAAAGCTACAGAAGTAACGCTAATCAAGGAAGAATGTCCAATACTAGAAGAGAAGTACTATTGCCGACAAGAATTAAAATCCAAAGACAACTGCACCCTGGAACTACTAGAGGGCCATTCACCAACACATTGCTACGCCACTGATGTGAACCTCCAAGAATCTATTGTGGAACAAATAACCAACAACGAAATACTAATTATTCCAAATCCTGCAATAAAAGTAATATCCAAATGTACATCAGATCAACACTTAGAAATAAATCAACCAACGATCATCAGAATTCCTGAAAGTTGCCAACTTCAAGTAGGAGACGAAATATTTTCACACAACATACAAATTCAAAAAGGCAAATCAATCATTCTACCCAAATTGGATTCAACATTTTTGAAAGCTCAGACGTTTCACTCTCCAAATTTAACGAAAATCGACTTTGACGACCTCTACGAAATTAATCAAATCGCAAGAAACATCAAACCAATTGAAGAAGCGGAAATCTCGAAAACACCTATGATAATTAGTACATCTTTAACAATAATAATTATTCTTTCTGCTCTAGTAATAGTTTATTCAATAAGAAGATACATACGAAACAGAAAAAGACCAGAACAAACCAAGAAGGAAGAAATCCTGTTAGAAGAAAGAAGTCCAGAACCAAAAAATAACTCCGTTATTTTTCAGTCTTGAGGATGGAGGAGTTATATGCCCACAAAGTACGCTCATGGCAAAAGATGAGAAGATTGGAGACTGCTCGATCAGCGTTTATATTTAATAAAACTAAATGCTTTGTAACCTGTAAAACACTTCTTCTTAGTTCTTGCTAGCTTATTGTACATATATATTTAACTCATTTGTATCGTATTAATAAAGTTTATAAAAATCGTTTTTAAAAATAAGATTTTCGAAAGTAAATCTATAATTCAGTTAAGTTTTTTAACGAATTGGCACTAAAAATTCAAAAAGTGTTACTCATTTTAATATTATCAATTTTCAACAATTGCTGACTTAAAATATTTGGAGTAGCTAGAAAATGTTACTTTTCAACTGTGTTAGGTTCAAATTAATACTGCACTGAATGTGTTAAATATATTTTGTTTATTAAAAAAAATGTTAGACTTCATTTTACATGAACAACTGGGGAATTAATTCACACTTAAGATTCGATCTTACTGTCACAACAACGCAACTCTTCAGTTGAATCTAACTTGCATGAAACACAACCTACACATTTTTCAGTTGTGCGCTGGTAATTATTGAGTAACATTAACACCAATGACGTAATTGATTAACACCATGGATATAAAAATAAACCCGCCCTCAAACCTGCAAAATGTGGGAAAATAAATTTAAAGATTATAATAGTTTTTCATTACAACAAATTTAACATTTTAACAAAGGACCTTATATATTTTAAAGAGGCACTGTGCCCAGTATGGTCACAATTTGTTTATACATCAAATGAAAGCTATTGGTAAGCGGATTAATTATGTCAATGGGCACAAGTGTCCGATCCATTGCGAAATGGTAGTTATGTTCATCTGAAGTTTGACATTTTAACATGCGTTTAGCTAGGACAACATGTTTGTCTTATTATATCTCTTAAACTCGTGTTGTCACAATTTTTCTATGCCTCATTCGATAGCCTTAATATGATATAGCATTTATAGAAAACGCACATTTCTCCAATCGTGTGGATCAGTAAACACTCGTCCTCAAAGAGAGTTACCTTGAGAAGCACGACGTTCCGATTATGAAAAAGTCCCATTTAGGATTACAGCTATAAGAACCTCTGTGGTCACAACTGTTGTGTACCTCATTGGATAACTCTAACATAGTAGAGTATTGATCTCCTACCAAGTGCGGATCAGTAGATAGGCTCCCTCAAAGTTAGACACCTTGAGAGGACCGACTTTCCTAGGTTGAAAAAAATCCCATTGAAGATTACGGCTATACCCCTGTGGTCCCAGCTTTTCTATACCTCATTCGATAGCCACATTGTTGTAGAACATTGCTAGAAACCACACACATCTCTAAGTGAGTGCGGATTAATAGATATTCGCCCTCAAAAATGGAAACTTTGGGAAGGGCGACTTCTGTCACAAAAGTATCATGATATTTAAAAATACCTTAATAGCTACTTATTAATGACGATGATATAATACAATACATCACATTTCATTTTTACTGTGTTTTAATCCAATTATTTATGTCATTAATGTAGTGTGATATGCTCGCTTTTATATTTCCATTGTATTTTTCATGAAATTACAGTGATGTTATGTGTGGGCTGTAGCTTTTTTAAGCATAATAAAGTCCATACTACTTCTACTACTACTACATATTTTCAATACCTCATTTTCAATAGTCCCGTTTTCGTATAGTATGCTAGAAATCACATTTTTCTACAGATGTGTGCATAATGAGGAAGCGGTGTACCAGCACACGAGGAAGCGGCGGCGGACTACTACCACGAACCACTAAAATTTTGTCAATATAGCGCTTACATTTATTATTTACTAGCTGACCCGGCGAACTTTGTTCCGCCTTAATGGCAACAAATAAGCAGACTTTTTTTTTAATTGGAAAAAATACAACAAAAATTAAATACCTACATTAATCATTCATAATTATTTCTGTATTTTAGTACATAGGTTGCTCTTCATTTAAGTACCTTGTGATACACGACATTTTTTGTTTTATTATCAGGCGCAAAAACAAACAACGCAGATGGTCTTCCGACCCGTGAACATGCCACGTATAATTGACCATGGGAAAAACATGATTTAAACGACAAACTTTTAAGGATTGGCCTTGTGATTTGTTGATGGTCATGGCAAATGCAAGACGTATCGGAAATTGAAGTCTTTTAAATTCAAACGGCATATCGGTTGGGATCATCGGTATCCTCGGAATGAGAACTTCTTCATCTTTGAATTTTCCTATCATTATCGTAGCGTAAATTACATTGTTCATCAATTTTCTAACCACCAAACGCGTACCGTTGCGCAGTTTTGGTTGTTTCATGTTTCGAAGCATGATTACTACGGAGCCAACCTTTAGGCGTACATTGTGCGGTGGTAAGCCAGGCACGTCCAAAGAGTTTAAAAATTCAATTGGATAGTTGGTGGCTTCATCTTCATTTGTGACGCAGTCAATAGATTTGAATGAATGCATTGTTCCAATGATCTTATTTTGAATTATGTAGTTTAGGTCATCTACATCTTTATTCTTAGCCGCTAAAATTGCTCGCTCACTCAACCATTCATTATTTTTGTAGTTAGAAATAATTTCTGGAAATACATTGTTGATAAGTTCGTCTTTTGATGAGACAAAATTACAGAAATTATTTGGAAATGATATTAATCCGCTCGATTCATCGACAGGTACTTGACCATTACCGATAGTCAGCAATTGCTCCGAGAAATCTTCAGCAGATGTATCGTTAAGCAATGTAACTCTCATGTTTGTTGTCAGTTGCAGTTTCTTCACATAGCGCCATAGATTTGACGATTTGAGGCAAGCGTTTATTTCGTCGGCAGCCGTAGATCTTAGAATTACTGGCAGTGTTTGGCGGAAATCGCCAGACAGTAAAATCATTGCTCCTCCAAAACATCTCGAGTCATTGCGTAAATCTTTTAATGTTCGGTTAAGTGCTTCTAATGCACGTTTATGCGCCATTGTGCATTCGTCCTAGATGATGATTTTCGATACCGCTAAAACTTTGGCCATTGCTGAGTGTTTTGCAATATTACACGTTGGTTCTTCAATAATTTGAAGATTTAACGGTAATTTGAATGCTGAATGAGCCGTACGGCATCCTTCTAACAATGTGGCTACTATTCCAGAAGAAGCAACTGCAACTGCTATGTTAGATCTCGCCCGAACAGTTGTTAAAACTAATGACATGAGGAATGTCTTGCCAGTTCCACCAGGGGCATCTAGGAAATATAAACCACCATTTTCATCATCGATTGCCTTCATTAAAGTATAATAAACTTCCTTTTTTTGTTAATTCAACAGGGGTACATTCGTTTGAACTACTAAATCTAATTCCTGGTGATCATATTCACGTTCCCGTTCCAATTCTCGATTAAATGCGTCATTCATTTCACGATATGGTGCTGGCATTCCTAACCTGATTAATAAATTACCGCACATGAGGTAACACATATCTTCGATCAAGAGTAAAGCACGATTATGTATCTCCTCATTCATCTCAATATCGTGAACTGGCACGAATTTGATGTAAAATATCTTCTGACATATTACCCTTGTATTTGTGCCACAGGTTACATGGGTTTGATGGAAAACATGTCGAAATTATGATAGCGAATAATGTGCGTATCTGACTCGGAGATGCAGAGATAATGGCTTCAGCGATTGTCGTATCCCAATGACTATCGTTTTCTAATAACTTCAATTCTTCACATGCAGCACGATATGTTGGGAATATTACACCATTAACAGTTCGTAGTGACTCAAATGACGGTGGCCCACGCACATTTACCAGCAACAACCGCAAATAGAAACATTCATTATTCTTTGGATGAACTGTATACATACGACCAAGAGCATCAGTAGAACGGCTGCTTCAATTTGCTCTCGTGATTGAGAAGCACGAATTCGAGCCATACTATCGCGGCGATGTTCACGTGCAATTTCTTGTTCTTCTTCACTCCTTTCATTTGCAGTATTTCGTATTCTTCTTGCATCACGGCTTTGTCGGGAAAGATTCGATCGTCTTGGTCGCGGCATTATTAATTAAACTTCACTTCACCTAAAAACTCAAATTTTCAACCATACCGAGTTTTATAGTTCACTTCACTGTTTATACGAATGGGCAATGGCACTATCATTACATTATAATTGTTAATTATTTATTTAATAGAAATAGTTTTATTATTGATTTCTTACAAATATCAAATTGTCATCCATACGTCATTACATAGCTGTCATTATACGTCAATTACATAGCTGTCATTTGCGTTTTGTTATTCCAAGTCTGATTCTTTTTTGTTACACCACGTTTTATAGTGACTGACGTTTCATGTCAAGTCACACGGGAATGCTGTCGAACGGGATAAAAAGTATCCTATGGGAATGCTGTCGAACGGGATAAAAAGTATCCTATGTCCTTCTCCTGGCTCTATTCATCCAAAGCATACTAATATAAAAGGAATAGGACCTGAACAAATTTAAATTTGTAGTCCTCTCTACATGTATTCTAACGTTGGCAATTTTTCGGGTACTTTTTAAATCAGTTGGATGAAGCTGATCTACATTTTTAATGAAAGCTGATATTTCAAAATGAGCTGCTAATATTTTTACAGCATCTCCTATTAAAAACCCTCGAGCAGCTAATATAATTTCACCAGGTAGAATAAAATTTTACATAGATAACCTTTATCAATTTTGATTTAAGATTCCACAGTTTTCTGACAAGAATTTATCGCTTACGCGCTCTTTTGATAATATATCTAATATCTGTAATCGTACATTGTCTCTTTCTCTTCCCGTTGAACATCCAACAACAGATGTAACGACGGTATTATTCTTAATTTATCCACACAATCTTGATATAATAACAACATAAACAAAGGGCAATTGAGGTTTGTTTGCTCCCAGGCAATATGGCGGACGGTATGTGACGTCAGACTTTAATGGTCTGTTGACAAAATTAATCCCCTTACCCATAGCTTTCATTTGGTGTATAAACAATTTGTGACCATTCTGAGCCCAGTGCTTTTTTAAAATGTATAAGGTCCTTTAGTGAACTTTAAGTAACATTCAGAAATTCTGGTGTCAGAGCCACAATAAATAATGAAAAACTAGATTTTATTAAAAAAATATGAATATCCAACAATTTAATGTAAAATTTTACACTTGACAACGTCGCGAAAGAATTAAATGAAGTTCGCTAGTCTACTCGCTCAAAATGCACTGCTGTCATGCGCTGTGTAATTTCAACACATCTGCATTGATTGATTCAATTATTTTCAAAAGATTGGGGGTATTAACCATTAAGTAAATACAAAATACTGGGAAGCTGAGCAGGCGTGCATTTAGAGATGAGTGATTCAGCAACTGGAATAATTTTGTTGAATAGTATTTTTATATCGTTTTTACAATAGCGATTTTTAAAAATGTTTGATATTTCGGTTATGCTACATTAGAATCTTGCAAATATTAAAATTACAACCCTAGAGCTTCAAGCGCGTCACACATGGCGAAGATAATATATTTTATCTTATGATACCCTATTCAAATAATATAACATATAGTATCTTATAAGGTATAACCTATACGGCTAAGATGCGAGAATAATAAAAAGCTGTTCATTTTCTTACAAGTCTGCCTCGGTTCCACACATATTCTTTGTTGGTGTTCTATATACAGGGTGATTGATACGGCCATTCTTCTTGGTTTGTAGACAGCTTCTCAGACGACGATTTTGATATAGAAAGTGATATGCGTATACGTTGAAACAAAAACACCATGTAGGCATTTATATTAAGATGCATATATTTCGTATTTTAAGATACTCTATACTGCTACTGAGAAACGAAATATATTGCCATATTTGACGGATCGCTCGGTATTTTAAGATACTGAAGATAAAAATAAATTAACTTCGTCGTGTATGATATAATTCGGATTTCTATGGTGAGCGATATTCTGAAATATGCTCTAAGATAATATAGGTATATTATTTATTATCTTTGCAGTGTGTGGCGCGACGTATATGGTGGCGCGCTTCAAGTAGGCAACTATAAATACAGAGTTATTTTGGTTGCCTATATACAAGATATCGGTCTCACTATTATATATAAAACCAAATTTTTCAGGAGTTACTGGTGTAAGACTCATCAAACATATTTATTTTAGTATATCAGTCTTGGTCTAATTAAATACAATTTAACTGCTTTTTCCGTTTATTGTGAAGCAACGACCGTTTTAGTAATCTAGTTAAAGGAATATCTAAAATTATATTTGTTTAAGCTATAGGCAGGGATGGATTTATCAATAGGCCCCGGCCTAGGGGCGCATCATGTTGAGGGACGAAAAATTAATCCGCAAACAGTTGATCGTCACCTTATTCTAATTTATCTAATTGATTTTACTTCACAATGATTTCAAATAAAATAAATTTTACCTTTGTGAGGTCTAAATTCTCTTTCTTTCACGATTGTATGAAAGAGGGGCGGCAAAAACACACGAGCCTAGGAGCGTTTAAAATGTAAATCCGGCTCTGAGTGCAGGTAATTCACCAGACATTATTTTTTATTTTTCACCCTACATTATCTTAAGGCTTTCATTAAAGTGCTTATATATTGGACATTTAATTTATCCACAATGTTATTTTTATTCTGTATATCAGAGATAATTTTTTTCAGGTTGATAATTTTAATTATAAATACCTATTATTATTCCTACAATAGAGATAACTTTATTTGTGATTAAGGTTATAATAGGAATAATCATCCTACTGAATATTTGAGATTTTGCACATGTTTAATAGTAATCATAGACAAATAATAATAGAAGTGTTTATTTCTCTATGTTAGTAATGGCAATGTATCGTACCTGGACGCTTTGAATACAAAGTCCAATCATGGTTTTTTCAGGTACACCAATTGACAGTTGTCAGTAACTGAAATCTAAACTATAAAATAAACCACCCTTACTCAGGGATAGATAATATTTGGTAAAGCATTTGGAAAGCGAAAGTACTGACTTCCCGGCCACATTTTGCTCAAAGACCAGTAGATTTTGCGACCTATTTGAGCCTACGAGCAAAAGTTGGTAACGTACTTTCGGCTGAGGATGAAGAAAAATAAGGTTTGTTCCAACCTACGATAAATCACCGTTTTGGAACCATTCTGGAATTGTTAGGAATCATTTTATACGCAGGCGCACTTACATCAGAACTGATGTAAGTTGGAACGGTTTTAGGCATGCTTTATTATCGTTCAGCGATCGTTTTGTTTGTGTAATACTGTGACCTCACTTTATAATATATATTCTTGTATTTAATGGACTTTATTAGTGGTATTATGCATTATTTTCTGTTTAATTTGTTAAATTAAACAATAAAAATATAGTTAGGTGAAAATTAAACTAAAATCTTATTTATTTAAAAAAAATGATTGTACATTTTAGAAATAAACTAATTCATGGTATTGAAAAATAACCCTGTCCGAACAAAAATTGAGTTGCCAACAAACACGTCAAACAAAAACAATAAAATAATTGACAAAATACTAACAGCGCATGTCAGTCCTCACAGTTCTTTCTTTCGGTCGAGTATCGAAATCACCGTTCCGTGACGGCTCTAGAACGATCACAAGTTGGTTGGAACGAAAATAGAACCGTAATATTACGGTCACGATTAGCTTGGAACGGCATTTACTGTATGCACTTGCGCAGTCCCGTTCAAGAATGGTTCTTCGCGAGGTTGGAACGAACCTATAGTATGACACGCGGCCAGAAAGTTGAATGCCCTGGTTTGCACTAGAGCCTTTATAACACACACACACACACACACACACACGCGCGCATCTGTTCCCGGAGAAACCTGATGAACTCCGCGACTACCACCTAGAGGATGAAGAAGTGGAAATTCCTGATGGTGTGACTATGGAAGAGCTCACGAGGACCTGCACTAGATTGCAGAATGGCAAGGGCACAGGACCAAGCGCCATACTCAACATCACACTGAAGTGTGCAATTGTCACCAGGCCAGACATGTTCATAAGCATGTACGACGCCTGCCTGAGACAAGGCGTATTTCCGACCCGATGGGAGCAGCAAAGTTTGTTTCTTGTCCCAAAAGGGAAGAAACCACCGAACGACCCAGCATTCTATCGTCTACTTTGCATGCTGGATTCGGACGGGAAGAACTTGGAGCGGATAGTGGCCGACAGATGGAGCAATACATACTCAGCCCGCTGGGAGTATTGGAGGCTCTTGAGAACATGAGTGTGCCCTACTACCTACGGAGGATGATCAGATCATACTTCAGTGATCGACTACTGCACTACGAGACGGAGCAGGGACCACCGGAGCACAGGGTCACCGGAGGGGTAGGTCAGAGCTCTGTCACTCTTGTGGAACGTCATGTACGACGGCCTACTCCATCTGCAATTACCGGCGAACACAACACTCGTGGCTTTCGCGGATGACGTGACGGTTGTCCTGGTAACGAAACATCTGAAGGAACTGGAAGCCGCATTCTCCACCACCATCCGGAGGATAAGACAGTAGTTGACATCGGTAAACCTGTCTTTGGCGGGGCATAAGACCGAGGCATTCTTTGTGAGTAGCCGGAAGAAAATGGAGACCATCACCATTAGAGTAGGTGACCAGGACATCCAGTCGCTACCCTACATCCGGTATATAGGAGTGGTCTTGGATGCCAGAATCAACTACAAGGAGCACATCTTCAGCGTCAGCAGGAAGGCATCAGCATTACAGGTCACGCTTTCACGGGTAATGCTCAATATTGAAGGCCTCAGGCAAATCTGGAGGCGATTACTGGCAACTGTGGTTAACTCCGTCCTGCTATACGGAGCACCTGTGTGCAGGGCCGGATTAAGACATTAGAGCGCCCTAGGCTGACATCAGTTTGGCGCCTCTAAACTAGGAAAGTAAAAATATAAATACAAGTAAAATAAAACGCGTTTCACAAAATATATATGTATTTATGAAAATGTACAAATCGACTATTTAAAGGTGGATTTTACGACACTTAATACTTGAAAATTTTTGTATGATTTTGGATGATCGTCAAAATTTCTTTCTTTTAGTGCCTCACATTCTATACATAATATTGAGAGGTTAGCAGTTTTATCGTCTGTTAAAGAACTTCTTAAATAATTTTTTACTCGTTTTAGCACGGAGAAGGACCTTTCGCCTGTACAATTCGTCACTGGAAGACACAGATATATTCTTAAAATAACGTCCATGTTGGGAAACGTACAAATTAAATTTCTGTTGCGGAGTGTTTGCAACCATGACATAGTTTTTGATGTTTTTTTCTCAGAGTTTGAATAAAATATTTGAATTGTACATATTCATTTTCAAAATTACAATCCAAATCTCTAGTATAAATTCCTTGAAGATGTCTGCACTTTTCTTTCATTATATTGTCTTCAGTGTTTTCTAAGTTTGTAAGAAAACTAAAAGATCCATTGATTTCATCGTACGAATTTTTTCGCCTCTCGAGTTCTCTGATACTATATTGTCTACAACCACGTAAAACATATTTACTTCCATATCTGTTCTACCATCAAAAGTAGTTTCTCCAACATCACTCTCTCCTGGCAAACATTTTCTTTTTTTCTTCCTTTTCGAATCCAACGTATAGGTAGTACATTTTGTGAACAATTTACCGCTTTCCTCGTATTTGTTACAAGTTGTTCTGCTTTCTGTAACAAAGTGAATTAATGATTTATAGAGTTGAACGGCTGTTACTATATCCATACTTTGCTTTTGCAAAGACTGGCTTGTTTTGTGGAATTGAATTAAAATATCTCTCCAGAAAGAGAGTATAATACCCAGTGGCGTAACTAGGATGAAGCTCGGGGGGGGGGGATGAAGTACCGGGATATCTGGGTATCGAAAATTTTTTCAAATTTTGAGCCCCTAAAACTGCATTTTAGCCTTGTTTTTCTTATAAAAGTATTGTCTACAGTTCTTAGCTTTTAGTACATTTCAATAACATATAGGTTTTCTGTGATTATGTATTGGATTTTTTTTTTATTTTTCGTGTTCTGGGGGGTTCTATCCCCCTCATCCCCCCCGTAGTTACGCCACTGATAATACCAGTCTCCAAGCTTAACATTTTTTGCAATATACCCTTCCGCTCAGCTTTTGTTTTAGGTGCTTGCGAGATATTATTCACAATAAAATTCAAAGCTTCTTTAAAAGCATCGTAACTGTCATAAAGAGCGGTGCAGGCATCGACTCTATCTGACCATCTAGTAGCTGAAAGTTTTTTAGGCACATGTAGTTCTGACCCACTCACAGTTCTGTTACGTGTTAAACACTCTTTCATTATTTCCCACCTATAGGTTGATGCTGAAAAGAGAGTGTATATTTCTTCCACAAACAAGAAGAAATTTGTTACAACAGGAGAACACTCTGCAGCACAGGTTTCTACTAAATTCAGTGAATGGGCAGCACATGGTATAAATTTTGCCAATTTGTTCTTTTCCTTGATTCTAGCTTGCAAACCAGAATATCGACCAGACATGTTGCTACCGTTATCGTAAGATTCTCCTCTACAGTTCTGTATCTCTAATGACATATGTTCTAAAACTTTCAAAACTGCTGTTTCCATACTTGAAGCTTTGTGCCTTACCTTAGCAGCAAATGTAATAAATCGTTCTACTACCGAACCATTTTCAATTACATATCTGAGAACAACAGTAAGTTGGTCAGTATGGGATATGTCGGGTGTAGAATCTATGATTATTGCAAAATAGTTCGTGTTTGTTATTTCTGATGCAAATTGTTCTCTTAGATCAACCGCCATGAGTTTTATAAATTCATCACAAATAGTTGATGACAAATAAGAAACATTTCCTTTTCCTGGATTGCCTTTTGTTTCAATGTGGGTTTTCAGAAACGGATCGAATACTGCTAAAAGCTCTAACGGACCTAGGTAGTTGCCGTTATCAATAGCTCCAAACATTTCACTAGAATCCCTAAATGCTAAGCCACGCGATGTCAAAAATTTTACAACTGCAACTACTCGTTTATGTATGTTAACCCAGTAATATCTTCCTGCAAGGTACTGCTTATGAACTTCGGTATCTATTTTCCCTAAGACATTTGATCGCGCAATATACGCCTTCGCATTTTCACAGTGTTCAGAAGAGTTTTCATGTTCAGAAATCCGATGGATATTTTTTCAGTCGTTGAATCCAGTCAAGAAATAATTCGTTTTTGTCCGGTTGAATAATTTACAATAGAAACAATAAATATTTCCTGTTAGTGCTGAATATAATAGCCATTGACGACGTACAGTTTCCCCGTTGTGCAAAGTTTTGAAAAACATATTTGTTGAAGCAAATATACTATGAATATCATAAATTCGTTTTGATTTTTGGAAATCCATTTTTTAAATGTCTTGTACAATTACAGATGGGTTCATTACAATGTAATTTATGAAACTGTGAAATCGACTTTTGAAAATAAATCTGACGTTTCTTGAAGATTGCTTGATGAGGATGCACAGTCCTGGACTTCATCAGTATCAGAATTGCATGAGTTTATTGCGGTTTCTAGAGAATACAAAAATAAAAATTACATTCTTACACCGCGTTATTCAATTATCTGCTTACCTCTATCCATAATATCATCATTACTGAGAGTTGATTGTTGTTCATTATCTGCATCGGCTTCCGTACCTCGAACAGGTTGACAAAAAAAGAATTTAATTTGGGTATTTTTTTCAATAACTTCTCCATTTTTCTTGCTTTTCTTTTTCAGCCTTCTTCCTTTCCCACCCACTAAGTTTTCTACTTCTTCCACTTCCACTCATTGTTTTCGATAAAATGATAAGACAAAAATACCGCAACTGATAGATATTATTTTAATTGACGATTACTCGATTACTGCCAGCGACTGAACTAACTCAACTGACTAGGACTACCTTCAATTTTTAAAATAAATGTTTCCAAAGTTTACCAATTTTTTTTCGTAAGCTTTGATGTTGCGTTTCCAATCACTCTTTGTCGGTTTGCATGTTTCGGCGAGCGCAAGGCGCACGTGGCGGTACTTTGCATGTTTATCTCTAGCGGCATCCCGTCACTGCCGCAAATCAGCAAAAAGAAATTTGTCTATAGTTACCACAATACCGCATTGATAATCAAAATATATGGATGTACAGCAGTGCTTTTCAATCTATCCAAGTATTCAAACCCGGCCGACTGAAATAATGATGTCTCTATTCACTAATGTTGTCAATAAAATTGTGTTTAATATTGGTGCCTTACAACACATTCGATCTCCACGAAAAAAATACGTATACAGCAAAAATGATTTGCAAGAATTGTGACTATCGTTAGTGGTTAGTCCAGTCAGTCGGCGCCTATTTCTTTCACGGCGCCCTAGGCTATAACCTAGTCATCCTTTGGATAATATGGCACTGCCTGTGTGGGCGAAACCGCTAGAGCTAACAACATATCGCAAGACAATGTCATCAGTCGAGCGACTCTCAGCGATTAGAGTGACGTCAGCATACAGAACAGTATCACACGATGCGGTCAATGTCGTGGTATCATGCTCGCCCATCGACATCCTGGCAGGAGAACGGCAACGCCAACATCGTAGGAAGAGCGGCGAAAGGTCCTCTGTGAAAAAGAGATAACCGAGAGTCTTCGCCTCTGGCAAGAGAGATGGGACAGTTCGAAAAAAGGTCGATGGACACATCGGCTGATCTCAGATGTCACCAAATGAGTCACTGGCCTGCACGGGGAGGTCGGGTACTACATCACCCAACTCTTGACTGTTCATGGATGCTTTCTGGCATACTTGCACAGATTCAAGAGTACTGACTCCCCAAACTGTCATCATTGCCGCATTGTAATCGAAGATGCAGAACGCGTGTTCTTCCAATGCTCCTTCTACGAGGGGACACGGGCAGAACTGGAGAGAAACCTGGACCATTCCATCAGTACAGAAAACATAGTGCATGCTGAAGAGCCAATCGGCATCAAATAAGAGCGCCCCAGCGAAGTAGTATTTACAAAGAGTACCGCCGAGGAACCATCGTTCCGGGAGCAAGGTTAGATGTGCAGGTTAGGCGGGTACCTTTTGATGAAGGTACCCTGTACCTCATTAATAAAAAAAACACACACATACCGAAAAACTAAATTTGCCTGGACTGTAATATAATATTTCTTCTCAACATTTGATCTGTCTCATTTATCATCATATTGTCTTATCTAGGAAACATTTCGGATGGGTCCTTTTAGTTTATTCATTGTCCTTTATATACGGGGTGGCCCATCGAAAACGTACCGCAAGGCATTACAGGGTAGGAAGAACTTTTCGGCAAAATCCAAAAATACGTCAAGTTTGTTGCTCATTGGGACACCTTGTGACGTAAAAAGCATAGTAAAACTTTCAACCTTCTCAATAGATGAGTTATCCCTCCAATTTTTCAAATGGAAATGGTGGTTAAGCGATAACTCATTAAAAGGGTCTTGTCATCCCCTATACAATGCTGTTTAGTTTTAAAAATCGAGCCACTTTATTAGAAAATATGGAGCCTTGAAACTCCAACAATAATGTGTGACGAACGTTTCAAAAAGCTATTAATTTCAACTTGAAACCTTGCCGTATTATTAAAATTAGATCAATTATTCCCAGATTTAAAATAAAACACTTTATTAATCTCTTCAACTAATCAAAGCAAAAGAATAAGGTAAACAATTTTTGGTAAAATGGTATTTTGTTCAATAAATTTGCTGTTTTGCCGCTTTGCAAATTCTTGAGGCTTATTTTAATGAATTAAAACGTATCGGGTTTATTTCTTCACGTTTACATTAAGATAAGTAGTTGCTAGTGACCTGTTTTGTGATTAGTATTTAAACATCGTCATTGTCAACATTTAATGTATCAATTTTGGTGTACTCAGTTGCTGAAATAGTGGAAATTATTGAGTTTTTTTTTTTAAAAAAATGAGTATGGAAATCGGGTCGCGGAGTTGTTAATCAACGAACAACTTTCTGGAAAAATTGTTCGCGAAATGGTGACAAAATTTCGCGAAACAGGTTCGGTTTCTAATAAAAAGAGACAACTTGAAAATCCAGTACTAAATGAACCTACGATAGCAGTATTGGGGCAACTCGCAATAGTTTTCTGAGTACTAGACAATTGGCCATTGCGACAGGTGTGTCTCGCACAAGTGTCTCCAACGGATAT
This sequence comes from Galeruca laticollis, assembly GCA_963921935.1. Lineage (NCBI taxonomy): Eukaryota > Metazoa > Arthropoda > Insecta > Coleoptera > Chrysomelidae > Galeruca > Galeruca laticollis. Next base: position 132,023,389 of record OY998176.1, read on the forward strand.
TAAGGTGTTTTTTTTTTAAATAAAACTAAAAGTCAAGGTCACAGCATTTTTTAATGATTGTCAACTGCTATTAGTCTCGGCCATCTTTAGGCTACAAAATTTTGATATAAGTAAAGGGAACAATTACAAGTCTTGGACGATTTTCCAATCCAAAACCTAATTAATCTAGCAGGCACTGGTGGTTTCGCCCAATCTGAAGGATTTCAAGTGAGAAGACGTGTGAGCTCCTCCATGTGCAAATAAATAGTGTTAATAGACTTGATATTATTTATGTATTCCTCAAACATAACTTTCACAATAATTATTGCTCTATATATTAAATAAAATGTTTTAATAAAAACTCACCTTCCTTGTTCAGCTCTTTTCCAATTTAATTCCACAACAGGTCTTTTTTCATGTGTGTTTTTAAATTCCGGGTGTTTTAAGTCATACAAAATTACATGTTTTTGCACAAACTCAATCAAAAGTTGTCCTCGTTGGACGAAAACCGAACTGCTGGCAATTTCAAAGTACTTCGGGACATTTTTGAACAATTTTCAAAACAAAACCGGTCAAATCACGTAGCGTACAATGCAACTGACTCCTCCAAAAGCAGTCGAGTCTATCGCGTCGACGTTACACGTTCCGCGCGATACGTACTGGATTTGCTACAAAATGTCATCGACCTCGCTCTAACAAATAGGTATCATAAAGAACGACCACGCATACAAGACGGAGATCCTCCGCAGTTTTCGCAATTATTTAAATGAGACATTTCTAGGACGACGGATAGGACAAAGGGGCGCAACTGAGTGGCCTCCTCGGTCATCCGACCTTAAGTCCTCTAGATTTTTTGTGGGGATGCATAAAAATCGGAGTTTATAAGACTCCACCTGGCATGTTGCGAGGTGACACCGAAATGCTCCAAATTGTACGGCAACGGTTTGATGATAACTTGTATCACTGTATGCACGTTGGTGGACAAGACTTCGAACATTTACTTGACTAATACACATTATTGTTGAAGTTTCAAGGCTCCATGTTTTCTAAAATAGCGGCTCGATTTTCAAAAACTAAGCAGCATTGTATAGGGAATGAGAAGACCCTTTTATTGCTTGACCCCCCTTTCCATTTGAAATAAATTGGGGGATATCTCTCCTATTGAGGGGGTAGAAAGTTTTACTATGCCTTTCGCGTCAAAAGGTGTCCCATTGAGCAACAAACTTGATGTTTTTTTGGATTTTGCCGAAAAGCTCTTTCCCACCCTGTAATGCCTTGCGGTACGTTTTCGATGTGCCTCCCCGTATAATTGTTGATTGGAAGAATATTTATCTTCTTAGTAAGTGTGGCTTTTGTTTGTAATACTTTTCTTTATCAGCATATTGCATCCTTTTGGATAGGTTGTGGCAGTCTCACATGTTGAATTGGGTTGAGGGAGAAGTAGGCAGAGGCGATTAAAACGAAAAAACAATCAATTTCAAATTTATTTTATTAAACAAATTAGATAAATTTAGTCATTGTTTTTCTATTAAACGAACTTATTCATTTTCATTGAATTCGATATATTGTTTGTTAACAGAAAATCCCAAAATTTAAATTTTATAAATGTTTAGGTACTGACGAAATAATAAATCTGTTTAGGACGTTTCTATAATATAAATAAATAACTAAAAATGTATGGGATATTTTTATCACATTAAATATTCCGATGTAAGTACCATACTTCAGACAAATTTCGTTTTTACAGTCACAACATATACTTGGTCTTTGACAAAAATTCAAGTTATATTATCTTTTTCGTTCTGAAATGTATTTGCTATAATGACCAATTTTTGCCATATGTCAGATAATCAAAATGGTTCGGTTTTCCTAATGGATGATAATCTGATTATGATAAACAAAATAACATTTCGACAGGTTCCAAGTGAGTCTAACAAAAAATAGTATGGTAAGACATTAATTGCTGGCTCAACCTACAATTTTAAATCAGATACTAAAAAAATTTCCCGAATAAATCCCACAAAGGTTGCAAACAATCAATGTCTGTAAGGGTTAGATTAAAATGAAAGGTGGAACATAGATTTACCTCAAGTAGAGTGGCAGATATTCTTATGACCTATCACTTTAAGAAGCTCACAACTACAATATGTGTGTTTATAAGCATGTAGATTATCATTACTGTTTCTAGATAATTCCACAATATTGTTATGACGCTTGGACCTTCGACGACGAACCCTCCATACTGGAAGCGAAGAATTTTCTTGCTTCGAAAAGTTGAAGTCATTGTTCCAATAACGCTGGCAGACGACGTCGAACTCTCAGCGAATTGTGAATGCGCTGTAGCTGGTCTAGAGGAAAACAGTACACCAGCAATGACAGAACCTAAGATTGACGACCTGATTCTGGGAAAAGGAATACACATCAGCAAAGCTCTTGTTCTATCAACCCAAGAAGTGTCAGCGCGCTTGATAAACCTGAACGATCACTCAGTCTCTCTTCAGAAAGGTACGCAATTGGGCACTCTAGAACTAGTTACAGCCGTGGTTCACCAGGTAACAACCACGAAAAAAGTTATTACCGGCGAAATAGAGCAGCTGATGGCCAACTTATATCCATCCCTGTCAGATTAAGGAAGAAATCAAATAAGAGAACTAGTCCACCGATACAAAGATGTGTTTGGTGCTGGAAGAAAGCTCGGAGGAACGGATGTGGTGAAACACAAGATCGACTAGGCGATGCACGACCTATTTGTCAAGTTCCCCGGCGGATGCCCCAAGTCAAAAAAGAGCTGGCAAAACGGGGTAGTTGAACCATCTAGTAGTCCTTGGCTTCCCTCATGGTAATAGTGAAAAAGAAGGATGGAACAATGCGATTCTGCATTGATTACCGTAAACTTAACGACGATACTAAAAAGGACAGTTATCCTTTGCCAAGGATCGACGACGCCCTTGATGCTCTAGCGGGTTCTACATTATTTTCTACTTTGAATTTCAGGAGCGGATCCACTAGATAAGGGGAAGACCGCCTTTACTAGCGGATCAGGCTTATGGCAGTTTACGATCCTCCCATTTGGTCTGTGTAAAGCCACCGCCACCTTCGAACGACTGATGGATACCATTCTCAGAGGTGTATCTTGGGACATCTAGATGACGTCATTATAATCGGTAATAATTTTGAAGGGCATCGATCCAACCTCGTTGAAGTACTTAAGGCCAATCTAACATTAAACCTAAAGAAGTGGGCACCTGTTTCAAAACAAAGTCAGCTGTTTAGAACATGTCAGCAAGGATGGAGTCGCTGTTGATCCTATTAAAATGAAAGCAGTTTAGGAATGGCCAACTCCGACTGACAAACATCAAATTTGAAGCTTTTTGGGACTATGTTCTTATTACCGCCGATATGTCAAGAATTTTCAGGACATTGTCAAACCCTTAACGCGACTAACTGAAGAAACAAGAACCTTTTTCTGGGATTAGGAATGCCAAGAACCCTTCGACTGATTAAAGAAACAGCTAACGTTAGCGCCGATCCTTGGTTATCCGCTACCAGAAGAAAAATTGATTTTGAACACAGACGCCTGTAATGTAGGAGCTGGAGCCATTCTGTCCCAAATACAAGACGGTAAAGAGAGAGTCCTCGGATACTTTGGCAAGACATTGTCTAATGCAGAAAAGATCTATTGCGTTACCAGGCGAGTGCAGTTGTTAAATCCATAGAGCACTTCTATAAGTACCTGTACGGAAGAAGGTTCCTGGTTAGAACCCACGCCAGTTTGAAGTGGCTTCTAAATTTCAAAAACCTGGAAGGTCAGGTAGCAAGATGGATAGAGAAACTACAAGAATACGACTTTGAAATCGAGCATAGACCTAGTACAAGACACCGCAATGCTGATGCTCTTTCACGGAGACCATGCCAACTAGATTGCCGCCATTTAAGTCGCCTAAAACAACACGATGGGATAATGGCACCGATTAAAGTAATCCCTGACAACTGGAACCAAAAGATGAAAGACCAGCAAGAAAGGGATCCTGTCCTAAAGAAGATCCGCGAATGGAAGCGAGCGAATCAGCGTCCAACGTGACGCGAAGTATCTCCGCATCCTCCCATTTTAAAAACGTATTTGGCACAGTGGGAGTCGTTGACCTTAGATAATGGACTTCTAATGAGACTGGTCGAAAACACTGACGGAACGGAAACAAAGAAACCGTTGGTAGTTCCTAGAAATAATGTCCCGGAAATTCTTCAACAGCTTCATGATGATAGCTCAGGATGTCATCTCGGTGTGACAAAGACCTAGCAGAAGGTCCGAGAGAGATTTTACTGGGCGAGGACGTCAAAAATTGTAGCCGAAGATGTACTGTATGTGTACAAACAATGGGCCTACTCGAAGGCGAATGCAGCAATACTTGGTTGGAAGTCCCTTTGAAAGAATTGCTCCGGACATGTTGGGACCTTTACCTGATGCTGGGAACAAATACATCTTCGTAGTGATGAACTATTTTTCGAAATGGGTTGAAGCCTATGCTGTTCCCAATCTAGAAGCTACATTCGGATCAAAGAAGACACTTTGAAAGCAGTTTGTTCCAAGAGGTCTCTTGAAGGCTGGGTATTAAGCAAATAAGAACCACTGCCATGCATCCCCAGTCTGATGGAATGGTGGACCGAATGAACCGCACCATAGCTAACTATCTATCGAAAATTGTGTCAGAACACCCAAAAGATTGGAATCAACACCTTCCATTCTTCCTAATGGCCATTCGATCAGCTGTTAATGAATCGTCCGGTCAAACACCTGCAAAGGTCATGTTTGGTAGGGAAATGAGACTGCCATGCGACTTGGTGTTAGGTTGCAGCCTGATGAAGATGAGGCTGGGGAAGAATATTTCGAAGATCTCCGTAGGAAGATGGATGCTATCCACGAAATGGTGCGTACCAAGCTGCAACGAAACAATGACCGGATGAAGAGGTACCACGACACCGGAGTAGAACAGACCAATTATCAAGAAGGAGACTTGATATGCCTCTACAACCATCGACGACGACGTGGCCGGTGTCCCAAACTACAACATAACTGGGAGAGACTGTACATTATCGAAAAGAAAATTAACGACGTCCTATATCGGATTGTATCCAGAGGAAAGCCTATGGTCGTCCATCATGATCGTCTAGCGCCATTCAAGGGAACCCATACTGAAGAAGAGCGAGTTCAACAACTTAGATTTTGAAATAGGGAATCCAGTTAAGGCCAGAGTCATTCCAGGAGGAATTATTTTAAGGAGGGGGAGAGTGTAACGAGCCTGTTAATGACAGTGTTAAGTTAGTTAGATATTCTTCTTTCCCCTGTTAATTAGTTTAAGGTTAGGTATTCTTCTTTCCCTTTTGAGTTGTCCTATGTCAGTTAGGTTGAACAGCAATAGAATGTTCTGGATTGTTCGATCGATGATTCTGGAGGGTTCGAAATGCCATTCTGGAACACTCTGGAAGATTGAAAATGAAGTGTGTGAAGAGTGGCGGAAGTGAAGTCGAACGATTTGGCGAGAAATTGTAAACGTTATTGAGAGAATTGTAAATTGTATTCCTTGTTTGTTAATAAACCATTTCATGATATCCACTATCATGTATATATTGAAAATTGACAATTGTTTCTTAGAATTTTTAACATTTTTTCAATATAGTGTGGAATTATCTAGAAACATTTAGTTTCATTTAAAAAAGTAGTTTCCACAGAGTAAGGGTCGAGACAGTAAATGTAGACTATCATTAGACTGCAATTGCTACATCTTCATATGAATTAATTATATAAATAATTGGACTACATAGTCTTCAGTTTCAGTTGTAACTTTGAAAAGGCCAATGAGAATAGCCGTGGTAATTGCAGCTCAAAATTTTGTGAATTACTTTACAAACCATTGTATAGTAGCAATTATTGTATATATTTGTCGCACAGCAGCATTGTCAAGGTTATAAGTCATAAGAGTTCCGTTTTAGTACTTCACTATGAGGGTGCGTTTATGTTGGAGCTGCAACAAACGAATAGAGCTGTGAAGAGAAAATAGAACCCAGGTTTTGATTTAAGCCGTTTATATTGAAGCAGGGCTGCGAATCGCTTTTTGATAAGAACCAACAACTATAGCTGTGATCATGGTTCAGTTTTTCTTTGTTTGGATCGTTGATTTCGGCGTTCTTGTCACAGCTCTCATCAGTGCTTCAGTCATTTGTCACAGCTCAAACATAAACATAAAGTAATACACAAGACTTCCAATTAATCACTTTTGATAATTGCAAAGTGAGTTTTATTTGATAACATTGAAGTTTGTAACATTTTTGATATCTGATTTCATTAGAAAGTTACAGTACAATGTTAATATTAAGTTAAAATACAAAATAATAATGAAAAAAAAACGTTTAATGGTTAAAAATTAAACTTATATTCAACTGAGATTTATATATTCGCATTGTTTGTACTTCTAAATAAAAAGGACTGGATTAAATCAAATTAAAACGGTTTTCGAATAGTATTTTTTACTTTCAGCAATTTCTTTACTGTAATCTGTGTAATAAGGACCCGCATTTTATTTAAAAAAAATTATAAATACCTACAACCTATTTGAACTCTTGTTAATCTGATAACAATACAAAATTTAAAGTCTTCTAAGTAAAATTAAAAAAAAAATGTTCATCATATTATGGAAACAGGTCAAACATATAAACTAACTATAAAATCACTAATAATGGCCCAAGTTTTCCACAGAGACCATGTAAAATTATGTCTTTATTTTCTAGAATTAAAGAAATTTGTTAGAATCCTGCTTAAATAAACAAATTGGACTATAATCCTTTATTTTAACTATTTATGTCACTTTTAATGAGTGAAGTAAAGGACCTTTTTGATTAAACATTCTGCTGTTATTTTATGGCTTCTGCTGACTACAATCTTCAACAGTGATAATATGTTAACCTGAAGAATTTATGTACCTGATCGAAAAAATGTTTCACTAATGTGATAACAATAAAAAAGTTAATCATATAATCAAATCTCATTTGGTTTAAACAATTTTTGGTAATTTCACTTTTCAAAAGCCAATCTGTATGCTTTCACAGCAATAAATAATCCGTGGTTGTGTTATGCTGTAGATATGCTTTTGAAAATTAGTCTTAAGAAATAAATTCCAAATTTTATCATGTAGAGGAAAGTGGAGAGGATGCAACCATCCTCTGTATACTCGTTAGTAATAAATGTTGCAGTCCACGCAAAGTGTAATACCCCTATGTTTTAAGTAGCTTACGCGCCACAACTGTATGTAAAGGTAAGGTTTTTCATTATAATATTTCGTTTATCACAGGTATATTGTTAGTTTATAATCGAGGCAATGAATTTAAACCGCATAGACGGATCGGAATGCGGTTTTTTGCATTAGCTTCCAAAAATTATTTGTTAAAAATGTGCAAATTTGTGCTCCCGACAAATCGGTAATTGCATTGCTGCAGCCAAAAATGCATTTTTTGCGACGCCCCTTGGAAGTTTTCAAAACTTTATAAATAAGAATCAGAACTGGCCCATATCGGGTACTCGGGGTTTTAGAGGTCGCTGATCACGATTATGATGTTCAAATTGAGCCCCAGAATACCTGGAGCTCAGGAACGCCGATGAACGTAATCTACGCATCGGCGAACACCCTTCGGACACCTGGTGCGCCCCAACCTGGACACGGACCCCATCCCCGACAATTTTCCTGACAATATCGATAAAAACAACCCAAAAATCATTGTAGGGCCGTTTTTTGGGGCGCTGAATCCAAATACATCGGGGAAAACGACCCCCCGAACACCTACTGCACCGTATTGGCCCTGAACGTCATCTCCGTGGCTTTTCCTGACACAATCGAAAAAGACGAACCGAAAATCGTTATGGTTTTTTTTTGGGGAGCTGAATCCGAATTTCATGTTTAAAACGAACCCTGGGCGCACCGGACACTGATCCCGAACGTCTTCTCCGTGGGGCTCTCCTAAAATTTAAGCGAAGAGAGGAACTCGCTGAATCTAAATATGGCATCGGCGAAGACCCCCGTACACCTGGTGCTCCCCAACCTGGACGTGGGTGGACGTCATCTCCGAGAATTTTCGTGACAAGATCGCCAAAAACAACCTAAAAACCATTGTAGTGTCGTTTTTTGGGGTACTGAATCCCAATTCATCGGCGAAAATAACCCTCTGAACACCTGGTGCACCGTACTGGCCCCGAACGTCATCGCCATGGCTTTTCCTGACACAATCGAAAGAGACGAACCGAAAATCGTTAGGGGTTTTTTTGGGGCGCTAAATCCGAATTTCATGACTAAGATGAAACCCCGGCGCCCCGTACCCTGATCCCGAACGTCTTCTCCGTGGTGGGGCTCTCCCAAAATTAAAGCGAAAAAGGAGAGAAACTCGCTGAATCCAAATATGGCTTCGGCGAACACCCCCAGACACCTGGTGCGCCCCAACCTGGACGAGGTTGGACGTCATCTCCTAGAGTTTTCGTGACAAGATCGCCAAAAACTACCCAAAAATTATTGTAGTGCCGTTTCTTGAGGCGCTGTATCCAAATTCATCGGCGAAAATTACCCCCCGAACACCTGGTGCACCGTACTGGCCCCGAACGTCATCGCCATGGATTTTCCTGACACAATCGTAAATGACGAACCGAAAATCGTTATTGGGTTTTTTTGGGGGCGTTAAATACGAATTTCATGTGGCAAACGAACCCCAGGTGCACCGAACACTGATCTCGAACGTCTTCTCCGTGGGGCTGCTCTCCCAAAATTAAAGCGAAGAAGGAGAGGAACTCTCTGAATCCAAATACGGCATAGACGAAGACCCCCGTACACCTGGTGCGCCCCAACCAGGACGTGGGTGGACGTCATCTCCGAGAATTTTCGTTACAAGATCGCCAAAAATAACCCAAAAATCATTGTAGGGCCGTTTTTTGGGGTGCTGAATCCAAATTCATCGACTAAAATCATTCCCCGAACACCTGGTGCACCGAACTGGCCCTGAACGTCATATCCGTGACTTCGAAAAATCGAAAAAGAAAACCCGAAAATCGTTATGTGGGAGTTTTGGGGTCGCTCAATTCGAATTCCCCGTCGAAAACAACTCCCGAACCCGTGGTGGTTATTAAACATATTTAATTCCATACAATATTATCGTCTTCGTGGCGCAGTGGCTAGGTCGCTCTCCGTTTGTTCGATATATGAGTGGTTCAAACCCCCCGTGGTGACAGAATTGTATTTCTGATTTAATAAATTGTACGAAGGCATGCTGATTACGTCACACACACAGGAGATAGATGACACATAATACATGACAGAATACAAGACGACACGGAACACATGAGAAAAGACGCACATCACAGAGCACAAGATGGATGACACACGTGACAGTTGACGTACGTGACAGATGCCACATACGACACTTATGGCAGACACGTAACAGTTGACAGATGACGCACTTCACACCCCCTCCCTTCATGACGACACGCCCCCACCCCTCATGACGTCACTCCCGGTGCGCGCGCAGCTACGAAATCCGAGATGGCCGACTTCCACTACCACAAGTTTTCGGAGGGTTTGCTATGTTAGGTTACCCCTATTGCAGCTTCCATCTATGACCTCGAAAGTGTCTCAGAACCCGCCTTACTTATCTACGATAAATATTTGTTGTTATCCTCATTTAAAACTGGGCAAAGCAATATAATTAATTTAGTGTCAGAAATTAACAAACAAAAATAACCAATAAAATTAACAGTAAAAGATTATTTTTTGCCTAATTTGCTATGTTTACTTAGATGATTTTATAAAATTTGTAATATTCTTTTCTTTTCCGATTCCAAATTTTTTATAGCCTGAAGATGGCCATTAAAAGACGAAACTAGTAGCTAATTGTAATAAAAGTGTGAGACATATTGAGTTTTATTCAATTTGTGGTCAGTCGCATTCGAATAATGGATTAATTTTTTTTTTAGTAAAAGATGTTTTTGAAGGCACCACATGCTTTGATAGGTATTCAGTACGACTTGATATATGGGTAAACTTCACCTAATTCAATCGGATTTTTCATATTATCAACTACCGTATTGAACGAACTTTTTGACTTCAAATATAGAGCTCCGAGTGTCAGCGGCATCTAGTTCTATTTTTCCTCGGTTAATTAATAAGCCAAGATTTTTGATGGCATATATTTTATGTTTTAAATAAGAGGAGGTGCACCACCCTTGTTCTAGAATTACTACCGTGGATACATGAAAACAAAATGGATTGCTAGCCCCCTGCTCAGTAAATGATTGCAGCATGGGGGTCCGACATCGCCCGACAATGATTATTTTGTGGGTATTTTGTGGCTTATTCTTGGTGCATTTATTGTTACTAACAAGTAAATACTCAAATATTATTACATGAAAATTTTTTTAGTCATAGCATATTAGAGAGTAGTTGAACATAATTATGTCTACCTGTTGATTATTTTATGATTCCTAATTAGTTTATAGCTCCTAATAAGTAGGACTTTTCATGGCATTATAATACTATTATTCCTAGAAAAAGTTCTTTAGAAAGATTTCAGCTGTGAAGTGAATACAAACCGAAAATTTTGAATGAGATGTTAAGCTTTGGTTCTTTTTTATGTAGAATATAGAAAACCACTCTCAAGCACAGTTGTTCTGCGTATAAAACAAATGTAGTGGAATTTTGTTATCAAGTTAGTTGTTGATTTGTATCTGTTAGTCATTAGGTCATAAAAGATATCCATTGAATTGAGGTAAAAAGTTACGTGATAGTAATTTAAATCCATTTTGTTCTTTAGAATCATACAGTCCACTCAATCGCACCAATATATGTGAAATTCGTTAAAAGAAATATTAAGGTAACCATTTTCCTGGTCCTTCGTGCCGGATGTTCATCCATTTTTTATGGTCATTCGAAACCAACTTTTAACTATCGTATAAGACGTTTAATGTTCCAAGAAAAGAAGTTTTGAAAGTAAGAATTGCCAAGGACTATCAGCTTGTATTGCATTTCCCTCACCAATGACGTTTCCAAGTATATATACAAACCTTCACGTTTATTGAAAGTTAGTTTTTGGGTACGTACTTCGAAGTGATCAGAAAACAGACTAGTGACATTTACGAGTAATAGCGAGGAGAGGAAATATCTGTTTTGATCTAAATAAATTGATTTGTAACCCATCAAGGTAAACTAAAACAAATATAAGTAAAAGAGACAATGTGAAGGTGGGACCAGTTTTCTGATTGGGCTTTTATTAATACAGGCTTTCCGAAAAGTGACAGGTCTATGGGTACATGTATAGGATCAGCCGCTCTTCTTTAAATTTGTCAATAGTGTCAATGTTTTGACTTATTCAGTGTTACCACCTTGGTATTTTCTTGGTAAATTCAATTAAGCCAACGTAAATTGTCAAGCGATGACGACTTGCATGGTACAGTCATTTTAGTAAATATTTTTCAGGGCTAGCAATCAATTTGGTTTTCCTGTATCCGTACTACTGAATGATTCTAGCTGTGCATCTGAAAATTAAGTGCCCCACCACTTTTGTGTTTTGTGAACACGCAGAAATGTCAAAAAGGCTATAAATACAAAATTTCATTTCTGTCAATATCATTATTAGTCATTCATGTGAGAAATTGTCATAAGATCCTAGGAGGCAATTATGTACGCAGCAGAAAGCCAGTTCAATAATAACATACATCTTTTAAATATTTAATACAATTTTCCATGGTCTCGCACGTCCTGATTCCATAATTTGAGCAGAGACACACCAACTCAACAATCACAAACTGTCAATCGCCATCACAACTTATTAGTATCACCAAAAAAATGGTCCACACAAAACAAATTTAATTTATGTATCGCCAAGATAGACCAGTTCAGGGAATATTCGAACGAAATTGAAACCGTCATGTAGTTGATTAACTATATTACTTATACACCAAGAAGATGTATTAATTGCACGTTTTAATATAAAAGGAGCACCCTGTTCGTTTCTACACTTTTTTATCCAACAGGTTTTCGTTACATGTGTGAAAACTACTTGACGATATAATTAAGCTTCTTAAATTACTCCCTAGATAGGCCTAATCCATCAACTGTCAAGTAATACTATTTGGACTTTCACTAGGGTCTCTGTCGATACCAGGGTCAGGTTCTGTATAATAACTCCACAACATTTCTTTGGCTTTCCTATCCCAAACGTTCTTGTTTTCTTGTATTTCCTTGGTTTTGCTAGCAACTTCGGCATCTGGTTTGCCGTAGTTTGGCGGATTGGCGTACGGGTCGTAACCGAGTACTGATAACATAGGCGCTATCTCGGCCATGTCCCTGACGACATCTTCAGGTATCTTTCCTACCCATTTTGTCATGGCTTCTAGATTTACTGGTTTTATCACTTGGTCACTGGAACGTTCCACCCTGAAAAATATTAAAAATCATTAATATAGTATCAATTACTAGAGTATTTAAAAAAAATTATTTCAATCATAACCATTTAGTTTGTGTTTTAGGTGATTTTATCACCAGTAGACAGGATTGTTATGTACTTTTGTTTATTTTTTGTTCATTTTCAAATCCCCGTTTTTGTGCTTTAACGCAGGGGCGGATCCAGGATTTATGTAAAGGGGGCCCAACCTACCGGGGGGTCTGAAATACCCCCCATAAAAGGGGGGTCCGGGGTACGCCCCCTGAAATTTTTTAGAAAAATAAAGGCAGAATTATGCGTTTAAGGCCTATATTTTTATATGTATTTCTCATGTAATTACCATTATAATCTACATGCGAACAAAACAACTGTTTGTAATAAATCAAACAAACAAAGATTAGAACACATTTGGTTTATTCATTAATATTTACAACACCTTTAAAGACAATTTTCTTTTGTGTTTTCTTATGTACACGTCCAACACTTCTTCAGCCTTCATAACATTAGAAATGTCCTGATGAAAGTGAAGTAAGGCAAGACTATTAAGTCTATCTTCGGTGATAGTACTGCGCAATTATGTTTTCAGACGACTGAATATTGAAAAAGATCGCTCTGCCGTAGTGGTTGTTACTGGAAGAGTGCACAAAAGCTGCAATAAAACTTTGATGTTTGGAAGTCAGCAAACTTGTAAGCTTCAGCCGGATGACTAGGCATCTTTTTATCAGGGTTTGACTTCCACATGTTTTTCCAAACATGTAGTTCACCTTTTAATGCCGAATAACATGATAGATCATCTTTGTATTTAACAGCACCTTCAAGAATATCCCTTATACAGTCATCATTTAGTTTTGATGATAACAGATGTTGCAGCTTACCCTCACATTCCATTTCTGTTTTAGGAAACCTCGTGTTCAGTTCATTGATAATAAAATCCAGAAATGGGATGTACACTGTCATCCGATAATAATCATCAGGTGTCTCTGTCTGTTTTTTTTGTAGATATGTTGTCCTAGGCTTTATAATTACTGTGCCCATTTCTTCCGCCAACTTAGTTGATTGATTATATACCTCTTTGAAAGTCTCGGCGCTGTTGTCCCGTTTTTCTTGAACAGTTTGTATTGTTGTTTCAACAAGTTCCGCAGCATCAATACGTCCATGTACTCTGCTTGAAGTTTGCGGGCTAGTGGTAACGTTATTCCAAAAACCTCAGCTAACACTACTACACTAATCAAGAATTCTGATGAAAGGATAGAGTGCAAGAACGCAAATGCGTTGCTTCCTTTACCTCCTGGTGAATTAGCAATGTTCTAATTAACCCTTTTTACGTGGGCTATTAGATGGAATGAAAGTTCTTTGTTGTTATCAGATGTACTCGAAGGACCAAAACGATTGTTTTCACTGATGTACGATGTAATGATGAATTGTATGATGAAATGAAACACTTATGTCACTTTCGTTTTTATATATTGCATGACTTTATAATTTTATTTATTTTTGCGTAGACAATAAAGAACTCACTTGTACATACGCGTTAATTGAGATTATTTTGCACATAATATGATGGTTTACTGGATGATTAAAGATTAAGTACACATGTTTGTTACCGCTGACTGGGAAATGTATGAATGACGAATGACGACTGGGAAATTTGTGAGTGACGACGGGTGACTGGGAAGTTTGAAGGCTATCTGGGAAGTGATTAAAATTGAGGTTGTATTCGTATTTATACATAGGTTAATGTGGTTGCGAGGTAGGAGCAAAATATTAGGATCTGGCCAATGGGATAAAAGAGTTTTAAAACGTAACGGTCAGATACAGCAAGTGAAGGTTGGCAGTTGGGGTGATTTTTTTTGGACTGAAACGGTTTCGTAGATGCAGATAACAGAGTTTGGAAGAGAGTTTTTATGAAGCGATAAGATGTCGGGTACTTTGAAGTATTCATTGGAATTTCAGAAAACGATATTTATCTGTTTTTCTTATGTGGTAGTAAAGTTGAAATGACTTTTTTGTTGATGTAAAGAAATATTAAATGTTGAGAAGAAGGATATATTTAGTTATATGTTTTGAGCAGAATATTCGAATTGTATTATACAGGGGAAGTTGAAAATAAAATCACAGGAGAATTTGGTAATTAATTCAAATTCGAACAAGCAACATCTTCTAGAATAGTGGGGGGTGCAGGAAGATGCTCCATAAATGTCAATACGGCTTCGTGTCTTTTTATTCACCTCGTCTCACATAGCTTTTTCAAACCATGTTTTCCAGGTTGAATATTGTGATCTTTCCGCATTTCGTCTTCTAAGCTTTTGAATCTTGCGGCAGAATCACGAAAAAAGCTTGGCAACGAAGAAATAACCCCTATATCGTTCCTAATGCTAGCTACAGAACTGGCTTTGCTAATAGCTAGGTTTAGCCTATGGTTGGCACAGTGGCTGTACGTTGCAAGAGGTTGGAGCTGAGAAATTTGGGCTTGGACACCTTTAAACATTCCACTCATATTGGAGGATCCATCAAAAGCTTGCCCACGACAGTAAGCCAAGTCAATGTTGAGATTTACAAGCTCTTGCAAAATTGTTCGAGCTAGGCTTTCACAAGTGAGATCCACCACATCAACGAACTTTATGAAGTCTTCCTTGATCTTGCATTCTGTAGTGTTAAAATACCTTATACATATTGATAACTGTTCCTTAATGGACACATCTCTTGTCTCGTCGGCCATTATTGTGTAAAACTTGGAGGATTTTATTTTTTTTTACAATCTTTCCAGTAATAACTTCACCGTAGCAGTCAATTATTTCGTTCTGAGTGGTTTTGCTGATGTAACTGGCATTCTTCCCACACGTTGTTAGGTCTGAGGCCAGATTCAGTAAAGCTCTGAAATTACCTTCGCCGAAGTTACTTGAGCAAGTGCCCCACCCGCAGATCCGCGCCTGCTTCATCGTATATTTCGTTTTCTTATATATTACAGCTCTTTCCTATATTTTATAACTTCTGATTAAATCAACCTTCTGAATAAAAATTTAGTAATTGCTTTTTCTTAGAAAATCCTGGCAAATGCTTAGGTTGGAATAAATAAAATGTTTAGCAGTAAAAATTGCTTCAAACAAAGGAAACTTAGTCGCCACTATAACAGTACAATTTTGCTATGCCGCCACTGTCGATATCTACTTGTGCGCGCTCACAAAGTTGAAATTGTTTACACCGCATTTATTGTATTTCTATTTCATTTCCGCTTTCTATTTATCAAAGGCGTTGTGAACCTGCATCAGTTCTTTTCATAAAAACCGCCTCTGAGATAAGACACTATAGTTATGAACAAGCGACTTTCGGGTCTAACTATAAAACTAAGTCGAAATTGTTTACACCGCATTTTTTATATTTTTATTTCGGTTTATTTATCAATGGCGCCAACTTGAATATTTTTGAGAATGTTCCAGATCAAGGTTAGAACTATAAAAGTGACGATCGCGCCTCAACACTCATCAGTCGACGATTAGCGTTCGGAGGGATAAGTACCTACCTACTTACAAGCTAGCTAGCGAATTGCGAATTTTAAACGAAGTGTTTAGGTATTGTTCTACTGCTGTATTCTGATTGTATCAGTTTTGTACATTTCTTCTTTGGACTAAACTCTTCTACGCAGTAACATTATTAATAAAGAAGAAAGGAACGTTGGCTTAAAGGCGTTAACCGTGTTGCAACAACATATTCTCACGAATCCGAAGGTTGAAAAGCAGTACGCGCGGAGTATACAGAAATTACCGACCCAGACGATGATGCAACGACGTCAAGCTCCACGGTTTCAAAGGCGAAAAAAAGGAACAATGAAATAAAACCATATAGTTTGTTTAAATCTTCATTTATTTGAACTAATGTTCAATTTAAACTTGTTGACGCGTTTCACTAACACAGTAGCTTTGTCAAAACGAATGAAGGTAAAATATAAAAATGTCTTAATATATACAGTGCTAAATCTATTTACTAAGGTTAACAATGGTATTGAAAGAAATTACCTGGAAATTCATTCACTACAAACATTCCTAAGCTATCTTCTACGTAAAGAGGTTCAATAAAGGAGACTGATTGATATCTATTTGGTCGTTAAGGAGATTACCTGAATATTTATTTTTGTTAATCTCTAGGGCCTCTAATAAATTTAAACTGAAGGATTTACCGACTACATGGAGAATTTCAAAATTTGGGTCGAAAATGTGTTGGTTTTCTAATAAATGATTTGAATAGTTAGAATCTAATTTTTTGTTGTCATAGCTACGTTTGTGTTCCGAAATTCTAGTTTCAAAATTTCTAAAAGTTCTACCGATATAAATTTTATCACAGTTGTCATTACCACATTTTAATTTATAAACTCCTGATTTGTTTAATTTTGAAGATTTAGATTTATTATTTTTAATGAATTTGGATAAATTGTGATCAGTTTTAAAGGAAATATTCATGTCTAAAGTTTCTAAAAATGATTTAATTTTTAACGATCGTGTTCCAAAGTATGTTAAGCTTTTAAATTGTTTATTATTTTTATCTGAAGGGAATACTTGTTCTAAAGTCTGTTTTTTTATCTTTTTATTTATGATATTGTCAATTAAATTTGGATCGTAATTATTATTAACTGCTATTTGTTTTATTAAAAATAATAAATCTAAATGGCTTATGGGCCTGTATGATGAGACTTCGTTTGGGTTTTTCCCTTGTTTTGGAATTAGTATAATTTCTGCGGTTTTTAGCAGTTTTGGCCAATAATTTAAGCGTATGATGGCATTAAATATGAGAGTAATGTACACAATTCCTTTTCTAGGGAGTTCCTTAATCATTGTTGGGGTTAATTTGTCAATATTTAAATCCCTTAATAATTTTCTTAAATACAAACTTTCTGTGACACAAGCATACAGAGCAACTAGTTCAGCTTCTGTTGTTGATAAAGTGATACAATTTTGTTTCCTAGTTACCCAAGTTACAACGTTTCCAAAAACTTTAATTACAAAACCTGTAACTGATTTACGATTGATTCGATCACTCCCTCAATCAGAATCTACAAAACTTACAATCTCCTATACCCCACTTCTAGATGTACATTTTACCCCTTTTGGCGAATATATATAAACCTCCTCTTCCAAAACTCCATTCAAGAATGCTGACCTAACATCTAGTTGTCTAAAATAGAATGAAAATTGATTTCCAATAGCTAAGATCACCCTAATTGTGGTCATTTTTGCTACAGGAGAATAAATTTCTTCGTAATATTTTCCTCTTTCCTGTGCCAACCCTCGAACTACCAATCGAGCCTTATATTTCTCAGATTCATTCTCCTCAAAAAGTTTAAAAGTATATACCCATTTCGTATCCAAAATAGTTTTTCCTACAGGTTTTTCACTTACTGCTTCCCATGTACCATTTTTATTTATTGAATTAATTTCTCTATCCATTGATTTAAGCCAGCAAATTTTATCATATCTTTCATCTACTTCTTCAAATGACCGTGGCACATCTTCAACCAAACTAGCATCTAGAGCCATGTAAGTCTCATAATCTTCTAGCCATTTTGGTGGTTTTATGCTTCGACTGCTTCTATATCTATCTTCACTCGCTTTCTGTTCTTCTTGATCTATTACATCTTCGTAATTTCCGTCGTATACTTCCTGTTCTAGCCTGTTACCAATGTTCCCCATATTTTAATCTGGACTACTCCTTACTCGTTCATCTACATCTAGAATTGCCATTTGTTTAAAATAAAATTCATTTTCATTAAACCTTACATCTCTGGCAATAACTACTTTATTTTTTGCTATATTCCACAGTCTATATCCAGTAGGTGCGTAGCCTAACATTATGCATTTTCCTGCTTTATCATCAAACTGACTCCTTTACTCAACTGCAATATGAGCATAACAAGTACTCCCAAATACCTTTAAATGTTTAACATCTGGTTTTTTGTTGTTCCATATCTCGGCTGGTGTAATATCTCCATCGAGACTCTCCGTAGGTGACCTATTTATCACACAACATGATGCTCTTATTGCTTCTCCCCAGAGAAACTTAGGAACCTTTGAAGCATTCATAATACATCTAGCTCTTTCCACCAGAGTACGGTTCATCCTCTCTGCGTTCCCATTTTGTTGAGGTGTGTATGCCACTGTATAATCTAAAAGTATGCCATTTTCTTTACAAAACTCTCTATATTCATTTGAAACATATTCGTCCCCATTGTCACACCTTAATTTAGAGACCTCTGAATTAAATTTTGATTCTACAAACCTTATATATTCTTTGAATTTACTGAAAACTTATTTTTTATTAGGAAAACCATAGTGAAATTTGAAAACCCATCTATAAAAGTAACAAAATACTTGTAACCATCAATTGTTTGTGGGCTAATTGGACCGCATACATCGGAATGGATTATTTCCAAAATTCTACTACTTTTTTGTCTTGTCGAGAAAGGTAACCTTGAAAATTTGCCCTGTATACATGGTTCACAAACATTCACCCTGTCAATATTTATATCCTTGTCGATTCCATCAACTAAATTCCCTTTTATTAATTTTTCTAGTGAATTAAAATTTAAGTGAGAAAATCTTTCATGCCATTTTATAAATTCGTTATTTTGATCATTTTGGACAGAGTAACATTTTTGTTGACCTATTTCAAAATTGATTTTATATAAACCATCTCCTTTACCAATTCCAATTAAAAAACCCTCCTTTAATAATTTTACAACCCCATTTTCAAAAATTACGGTTATCATGGCCATTTCTAATCGTTTTACAGAAAGTAATTTTTTTCTTAATTGTGGTACATAAAAAGCATTTTCTATTTGACATTCTACTTGTCGACCATTTACATTGCTAATAACATTAATGTTTCAGACTCCAACTGCGGATAAATAATTATCATTTTTTGCCAAGGCTATATTTATAGGTTTATCTAGCATTACAAGATCTGTGAACACATTTTTATTATTTAGTAAGTGATCAGTGCATCCAGAATCAATCACAAATTCTAAAACGTTCAATTTTCCACTGTTATTTCCAATTTTATTTATTTCACTATTAAAACATACCTTTGAAACTTCTTCTCGTACCTCTGAAACTGTTAACTCTATATGATCCATTTCCTCTACCACCTGCCTGAAACCCTTTATTACCTGGAAAGTTTGCTCTGTAATTGTTATTTGTAAATTTTCCTGAACCTCTTTGATAACTTGAAGATAATCTCGTCCTGCATTCCCTTTTATAGTGGCCTCGCTTTCCACATCTATAACAGGATGCATCTACACTAAACGCAACTTGTTCAGTGGCAATAGATCGACCTGCTGTTCCTGTCAGGCACCACTTCTTCACACAATAATTTTTTCTTAACCTCTTCATATGATAATTTATCGGATGACAAATTCTCGATAACTGTTACTACTGTTTCGTATGATTTTGGCAATGTTAACAACAAATTGCATATTATGTCTTGATATTCAGTTTTCACCCCAGTGGCTTTTAACTGTCTCAAGATTTCCTCAAATTCACCAATAAATCGTTCTAGTGACTCAGCCTCCTTTAATTTCATTGACAGCATCTTTCGTTTTAGGAATAATTGCCCCGGTAGCCCCTTCTTTTCATATTTTTCTTCTAAACTTTTCCACATATGGTAGGCCTGTTCCTTTTCTCGTAATAGCTCTAACTGTGCATCAGACACACATTGTACTATTATTGACTTTGCTTTATTGTTTATTTTGTGAAATTTTTTCTTGCCGTCTTCCGTTCAAACTGATATGTCTGTTTCGTTTTTTATACATTCTAATACTTCATTTACTGCCATTATGACTTCCATTCGAAACTTCCATGCTAAATAATTCTCTCCTGTCAGGGCCTCAATGTTGTAAGTTTTCCCCGTGCCATATTATGTATAATCTATATCCTTGTTTCTCATCCGTGAACTGGGCCCATAACCTTTTAATATTTGTTATCTAAGTTAATCACTTCTATTAAAATTACTTAACACTTTAAGTCTTTATTATCTTCGATGGTTACGGAATCATTTTTACATTACAAGAAAAGCCATAACTCGAATTCTCAACCTAATCTTTACAAAACCAACTGTCTAGTTCTTCTTCTCTTTTCCTTTTTGCGCCAAAAGAACAAGAACCAACAGGGCGTTTTTAGCGAATTAACCTAACAAATATATCAATGATTCTTAAAAAATCATAACTGCAATCAAGTAGGCTTAGGCGACGGTTACATTGGATAATAATTCGTACGAAAATTTGTTCGTACGAATTCGTACATACAAATTTTCGTACGAATTCTTATCCAATGTAACCGCAGCCTTAGGCTTGTGATGTCAAAATCGTCTAACTATAGTTATGTTGACAGTCATTTACTATAGCTTCTAATTGTTTACAATTAAATCATGGTAGTGAGCAACCTAAAAACTAATTTAAAACTTTATAGTATATGTAATTCTTGCACCAAAATAGGGGAAATTCTTATGTCTCATGAAAATTTAAAATATTAGCCATATTTACTGGAAAAAACTGGAATCAGTTTGCATCAAGAAAACCTTTTCGCAACTATTCAAAAGATTTTGGAGGAAGATATCCCATCTTTTTCACGTAAAACCAGGGCCCAGAAGAACGAAATTTCATCAAAATATAACATATATATATTTTATGAAACACAGACATCTGATGGAAATGAACAATAAAGGTAATAATTATACTCTCTGTTGCAAAGATAAGAGGTCCTGCCAGAATTTCAAAAACATTTAGCGTTAATAGATGAAATCTCGAAACAGATATTTGGTAAATAATTGTTCGTCTCTATTTACTATTTTAAAATAAGTAAAAACATTACAAAGCAGAATTCTCGATAGGTACTGATTTTTGAACCAAATGAGCTGCCAAGAAAAATTTCCACTTATTAATTTTGTTTGCCTAGTTTGGCAGGAGGGTTGCCATGGGAAACTGTCGAAATTACAGTATGTAATTGGAGTAAAATTTTCTTGCATAATATTGCAACATATTTAAAAGATTGTTACGAATCTAGCAATAATTTATATTGTTTCACTTTAATTTTTTTCATTATTCCCTTTGCTTTTCGATACTGCTTTTTGCGCGACATCGTATATCGCCGGTGTCAGTTTTAGTCGAGAAGTAGTTCGGCTACGGCTACCAATTCGAGTCGACCGCAAAATAATTGTGCCCATGGGTGTTCCCAGTACTGGTTTCAAAGAAGAATCACAACCCTATCAAAAGTTAGTGGTACCAAGTTTGAGATAATAATAACAGTTCATTTTTCTTGCAATCTATATTTAAGCTATTCCTAACAAATATGATGACTTTAATTTTCCGGAAGAACTAAGAACGTTGAAGGTGTGTATGTCCCAAAACAAATTACGCAAACTCATATGATTCATCACATATAATTTTTGACATAACCACTAATTAGTATTCAACATTCATTTTTGTTGGTAATTGTTTGTTTCATCTGATTCATGTTTGATAAACAAGAAGAGGTTATTACGCATGGGTATTAAATATTCTATAGTATTAATCCCTGTATCATTACGAGAATTAATATTCCTTGCCAGGCGGCAGAGTGGAATTCAAACTCTAGCATTAATTGGATCTCGAAATGTACGGAAATAGTTTACCCAACAAGCTTTAATCCACCACAATAGTATCATGTTTGAAGTTTAAAGTTAATCGTTCTGCTAACACGAGTTTTACAATTTCAGTCGAGCGTTAAGGTGTGAGAAGTCGGTTAGAGGCGAAAACTATTCTATTCTGTTAAGGGTATAAAGTGTTTCCAAAGCGGCTTCAATTTGGAATCAACAGATAAAAAAAACAAGACGTTTTTTCTTTATTACTTTTATTATTCGCCGATTCTCTTTTACGAGTACTTTGTTGTATTTGAAGGGTTCTTAAAGTAGCATATATATCTTACCAAGGAAATAAAAATATGGGGAAACATTTAATAAGGATTTATAACTAACCTGTACGCATTATTGTTACACAGTTACCTTAATTTTTATGGCAGTTGTTGCAAGTAAACAAATAGAAGCCATGCAATGTTGAATTAGGATTATACGCAAAAATAGCAAAATACTAATACGTATAATAATTTTCTATATATCTTTGTCAACAATAAATGAATAGAAAAAAATTCTCATTGTAGCGAAATAATTTTGACATTAATGACAATATGTCTGGGATTCGATTACTAAAATGTTATGCTAGCAAGAGATTTAGTTATAGCTATTAAAATGTTTGGCGCACATCAATATGGTCTATGTTTTATAAATCGTAAAACACTCAAAATGAATTTGTCTATTTGTGGAGATTTACGTCAACGTTAACGCTAATAGACAAAACATGGTTATTCTTTTTCTGTTTTATTGGCGAAGATAAAATAACTTCAACCGTTGTTGGAATTGAACTTTTACGAGAAGTTTCATCGATGTCGTTCATTCCAACTTGTTTGGCAGTCTCTTTCTGGATAATTTCCGCTGTTTTCAATTTATTTGATAAATAATTCTCAACGCGACATTAGACGACTTCCATCCACCATGACGTTTGATGCTTTTCCAAATGACGATCAACTTGCTGTATTTTGGGATATCTATATGTCTGTGTAGTTTTATTGTCGACTTGAACATAGAATATTTTCAAAATAGGTGTAGGTAAATGTCTTAAAATCCTTAAATTCGTACAAAATTTAATATAGCAATTCGGATTCTATTCAAATAACTGTAACTTACCAGTCAATTAAAAAGCTTCACACAGGACGGATAACAGCATGAATTTAAAATAAACAGCAAAAACAAGACAAGACAACAGAACTAGACGAACTAACGTTTTAAATAATTTGATCGTTAACACACTCAAGTGAAGATAATTTTTTATAATCTAAAATCGTAAACAGAGGTGGAACTTCAATAGTTGATTTTAAATTTAATGATATAGTAGTTTCATTATTAATTGATTTAAAACTAAGTTCTCCAAAGCGTTCAGTCTAGTTCCATGTTCACAAACATATAAAATTTTAAAATTGTCATCCACCATGGTTATTAAATTGCAAATATCTGTAGAAAACGGAACTATTCATTGTCAAATGTTCCTGTATTCTCAACTTAAACCTCCTACCACACTGCCCTATGTATTCAGCGGTGCAAATGTTGCAAGTCAATTTATAAACCCCACTTCTATCAAATTGTGAAATTGAGTCTTTGGATAGAGAAAAGATAGTTTTTATGTTTAGTGGACTATTAAAGGCTACTTTATATTCTGTTCTATTCTGAATAATGTTGGCCAATTGATAGGAAAGTGGATTGTAGTAAGACTGTAGCAACAAATTTTTGTTGTTCCCTTTTTTTAATAATGAAAATACTATATCATTAAATTTAAAATCAACTATTGAAGTTCCATCTCTGTTTAGGATTTTAGATTATAAAAAATTATCTTCACTTGACTGTGTTAACGATCAAATGATTTAAAACGTCTAGTTCTGTTGTTTTGTCTTGTTTTTGCTGTTTATTTTAAATTCGAGCTGTTATCCGTCCTGTGTGAAGTTTTTTAATTGACTAGTAAGTTACAGTTATTTGAATAGAATCCGAATTGCTATATTAAATTCACCATCATAATTGTAGCTTACCCGCCCCGAAGATGACTTTGTTAAGAGGGGCCTCCTCACAGGTATATAAACCTAAAAACCTATAAAATACTAGTTACTAATTTAGTAATTATTTGGTTCAAAATATTTACAATAGATGTCGATAGTAGTACTGAATCGGCTTTTACTTATTCAACATATTTTCTCTCTCTGTCTTTCCACTCTTGACGGTTCGAAGAAATGCATCTCTGTTCGAATGTTTTGATTTCAAATATTTCGACTTATTGTGAGCACAGAAACCTTATCTCTGTTTTTTATGTTGCATCCAAACCACAGCACACCTGTGCATAGATAAGAGAATATTATATACACGGATACAAACAAAATTTGTTGACATAATTTCCATTTGAGTATAGATTTTTGATTATTTAAGAGTTTCATAAATGTTTTTGAAAGGAATAAATTGTTAAAAAGTACGTAATCGTATCGACCCGATATCAAAAATTATAGTTATAATAATGAAAATTAACCTACAATCCGTATTTTTTAATTTTAAAAGCTATGTTTGAGGTTATGTTTACTGGATTATTTGATTAATGTGAAAATGTGAGATAAATAATACTGATGGTTTGTTCTAGTATCATCAATCCATCTTTCAACATTCTCTTGAAACCCTGTTTTAATGATAAATGCTTAATTGAAGTGAAGTGACCTTTGAAGAATCTGAATGAAGAAAAATTAAAACCGCTCTCAAAAGACAAGAATTGCATAATTCATTTTGATGAATATATAATAATGATAGTTGAAAAATATAACTATTATAACCTGATACAAGGTACATTACATATTGCATGAAAGGACATGTGCTATTTAATAATATGGATACCAAGTGACAGCATTGCGGAAATTGCTAGAAATTAAGAATGGAAGAAAAATTAAATACTTTAAAAACATTCTACCTTTCAAAATTTGTACCATTTATATTAACATAATAAAATGTTTTCATGATTATAAATTTTTGTTTGTTTCATGCTAAGAAAATTAAACTGCGGAAAAGTTGCAAATTTACATGATTTAAAATAGGCCATTTAGTCTGAAAACACAGAACGTCATGTCACAACTTTGCCTCAATCTAATCATATTTGTATCAGTTTCAGAGTTCCTGTTGGTTGCTTTCAAATTTTATTTGACATGTAGGCTCTTTTTTCAACTACATCTGTAAATATATTCAATTTTATCTAGAAACAAATAATATAAACAAAGAGTTTCCAAATTTATTATACAAAGAAATATTTACTTGTAATACAATGCTTTACATTTAATAGAAAGAGGAAAGTAAGGTACAGTGAGGAATTTAAATTTAAAATAGCAAACGTTTAAAAAACTTACAAAGCAACTATAACAACTAATAAAAAATTTAAAGCGAAAGATCTGTAATGACAAATAATAATGTATATATTGTGGGGAGATCGATATATACCGTACAAAATCAAACATACAATCAACATGTACAAGTTTGCTTCTACCTTGTTTGCACATGTGTTGTGGAGATAGGAACTGAAACATTTTTCCTTCATTATACAAAAAAATAGTTGGTTCATTCTCTTTTTTCCATGACAGATACACATATGTGTGATCCCCTGAATGGTAAATATTTTTTTTGTTTTTGTATAATACATTATTGGTATTATTACTTTTCCATCCAACCCATCTAATATGCGAGAAAAGTATGGGTTTACCCAAAAAAAAGTTCGAATTTTGTATTTTTTTGAGTTATTATTACGTTTTTCAGCAAGAACAACACAAAAAAATGGTTTTTAGAAAAGAAAACCTATCTGTATAACTCGATACAGCCCCCGAAGTGCAACAAGTAGACAAAATTAACTTTTTAGTCGTCCTTTGTTTTACAATTTTTTTTTAATATCAACAACTAAGACTATTACTAAGTCATCCTTTAATAATAATTTGGTTTCTTATTTTCTTTGATTTTTTGAAATGCTTATATAATCAAACAATTTGCAAGGAAATTTTGACTATTGGATAGACAAAGTTTTAAAATATTTATGGTTGAAAGATTTTTAAAATATAATGTTACCTACTTCAAACATTAATTTTATTCAACTATTACCTATGGTGCATAGGCTAAGGCAAGCTAAAAAGTGGATAACCATACTAATTTCTTATAAAATCTTTGGACAGGTTGTTAAGAGAAAAACAAATACACGATGTCATTCTCTTGTTAAAACTGTTCTTAAAAAGACTTATTGTATGACGGAGGTAATGGAGTATGGAACTCTTAAGAAAAAAGTGGCTAAGAGCATTTTTGAACAAGTACAAAATGTTGTGGTGGTTGATTCAGGATTGTGGGTAGATGTTCAACACGGTTTTCTAGGTGCTTCTCCTGATGGTAAATATATTTAACATAACAAATAATTACCATGTGTTATAAATTCTTTTTGCATATTAAATGACATACATTTATTGATAAAATATTTTAGGGCTTGTAGGTGATGATGCACTACTTGAAATAAAATGCCTCCACTCTGCATCAAAACTGAATTTACAAACAAATACAATAAGCGAAATAATTGACCTCATGAAGAACAAAATTTGTCTAAAAAAACACAACAATAAAATTCAACTTAAACCGAATCAAAATTACTATTATCAGGTATAAACATATATTTATTCCAAAGAACAAAAACTCAAAATCATTCTCACATAATATATTTAATCACTTTGATGTATTTACCAACAATAAATAAGAATAACATTAAAAAGTAGTTATTTGTGTAATAGGTGCAAAAACTGCATTTTTGTTGCAACGAAGCATGATGCACTAAACACAATCTTGTGGAGTAAATAAAAATAGCATTTACGAAGCACATAAAACTCAACCAAAATACCTGATCCCCAAGACAAAGGTCCAAGTTATATTGTGTTAAAATATCAACACTTAATTTCCCTCCGTTCTTTAGATTTGTTGTATACAAAATGACCTAAATTTTGTTGCAAATCACGGGTGCCAACTGTTTTCAGGTTCCTAAAACGTGAGGCCCCTCTTAAGTCGAAACTAGTCGGCATGTGGTAATAAAAACTTTGTACGAATTTAAGGATATTAATAAATTTATCTACACCTATTTTGAAGATGGTTTCGTACTCTAGTGGATTTGCTTCAGAAATAGAATATTTTGTACATAATTATGATGCCGCTAATTTTCTTATTAAAATTGCTCTTCTTACCCGACTTTTTTTTCACCAATTATTGAAATCGGCTAATAGTTTTTTAAGACCAGCCAGAAACTAAACATTTTCTGGATAATTTTTCGTCGAGTGACCGGCGAAACCTTTTTCCGGTCCCAGTTTTTTCATTTTTCCAATCGCTGTTTGATAATACAGTGTTCCTTGATTTCGTTCCTATGACAATAACGTTGCGATTAATCGTTAACTGACAGTTCGTTGATATTTAATTTGTTGTTTATATCAAATTTGATTCAGATTTTGAAATGACCGACAGAAAATGAAACCAAAAGTCCGAAACGAGAAGTCATTTAAAAATTGGTGCCGGGGAAGAAATATAATTAAAGAACTCTTTTTGGCATATTTTGCTGAAAAATACCCATAAATGGAATCTTCAACATTATGGAGCCTATATTCAATGATAAAATCTATGCTGACTATAAACGAAAATGTAAACATTAATAATGTTACGAAATCGCACACTGGTGCGATAAAAGATAAAATTTTGGCGGAAGCGCGCGGATTTCTGGGTATATTTAATATGAATTAGAAGTGTGTATATAAATTAAGTATAACCGATTATTTAAGTGGTAAATAAATTAAGTAAGTAGATATATCGTGTATATAAATTTATACCACTCGTTGTGTTAAAAATTACTTAAATGAAAATAAGAAAAACATTACATTGATGTCTGGTGTATAGTAGTATAAATAAATAGGTAAATAGGTACGTAAAATGGCTAAGAGATTAAGGGACCTGAAAGTGACGAAACTAAAAGCAGAATTGGAAAATAGTGAGTTGGAAACGTCCAGTAAGAAGAGTGAACTAGTAGAAAGATTCAAAGTGGCACTGGAAAATGACGGGTTTGATCCACATTTTTATTCAAAGACGAGACTTCCACCTTAATCTCGTCAATTTCTTCTAAAATGGATGAAAAAATTTCAACCATGAAGGACGATTTTTCTACTATGAAGAACGATATTTCTGCTAATATAGACAAGAAGATCGTATCTGTCGCTGAAGTCGAAAATAAAATTTCGTCTCTAAAATCGGATATTGAGAATAAGATGACAACGATTGACAAGAAAATCGAGGAGTTAGAGAGAAATAAGACATATTTAAGAACACAAAACACGCCAACAGAAGAAAAAAGAAGGAAACCAGGTTTGGATCCTGCGTACCAGTGACGTCTCTAGTTCGTCAAACACCTGACAATTCCAATACCAGATTCGAACAGATGTTATCAGTAGCTGGTCAATCCTTGAATCGAGCTAAGAAAAGAAAAGTGAGAGAATTTCTCTTGCAGTATCGAGACCTATTTGTATCATAAGGAGGGAAGACTGGTAGGAGATCAGCCGTCAAACACAAAATAGATGCTGGTGATGCCAAGCCAATTAAGCAAGAAACAGATCCATCTACCAGTCTATGGGTGTCTCCATAGCCTCTGTAGCGTAATGGTTTGACTAGTCGCATTTGAATGGGTGTCTCCAGTAGTGCTCGTCAAGAAAAAGGATGGAACTACTAGATTCTGCGTGGACTATCGTCATTTAAACAACGTGAAGAGGAAAGACAGCTATCGTCTGCCTCGAATCGACGATACGCTAGACACTTTGGTCGGCAGCAAACTGATTTTTACCTTGGACCTGAAGTCTGGTTATTGGCAAGTAGAAATGGACCCAGAAAACAAAGAGAAGCCACCGGATCTTGATTATGGTAACTCAACGTCATGCCACTCGGGCTCTGTATTGCGCCTGCGACATTTGATCGACTCATGGAAAACACGTCTGGTATATTTGGACCACATCGTAATACTGGAGAAGATATTGGAAGAACTCCTGAAGAATTTGGAAGACGTATTCATACGACTTCAAGCTGCCCAGCTCATGTTAAACCCGAAAAAATGTTAACTATTCCAGAACTGAGTCAACTATCCGGGCCATATAGTGAGCAATGAAGGAGTGGCGGTAGATCCAGAGAAAATTGCTTCCATTCAGGAATGGCCACAACCTTCCGACAAACGTCAAATTAGGTGTTTCCTTGGAGTTTGCACAAATATTTATCAGGAAGTTTGAAGATATTGCCAAGCTACTAACTCGACTCATATTGGGACGAAGAATGTCAAACGGTTTTTGAAACCTTGAAGAGACATTTGACCACGGCGCCGATATTAGGATATCCATTACCAGAGAGACACTTTATTCTTGACACTGATGCAACGTAGGAATTGGAGAAGTGCTGTCACAGATTCAAGGAGGGCGAGAAAGAGTGTTGGGATGTTTCAGTAAATTTCTCTTCAAACCAGAACGAGAGAACTGAGTCACGAGAAGACAATTTTTGGCGGTAGTGTAGTCGGCCAAACACTTTTACCATTATCTCTATGGAAGTTCTTAATCCGGACTGATCATGCAGTACTCAAGTGGTTGATGCAGTTCAAGAATCCCGAGGGCCAGATCTCTAGATGGATTGAAATACTTCAAGAGTACGATTTCAACATCGAACATCTTGCTGGTGTGAGTCACCGATATACCGACTCCCTGTCTAGACCGCCGTGCCCAGCACACGGTTCCCACTGCAACAAGGCGGAATATAAGGAAGCTGCCATTTCAAGATGTATAGTAGTCAACGAAGAATGATCACCCACCAGGATCAGGAGAATGATCCTCACCTAAAGATGATTCGGCAATGGAAGGTGGAAAATCGGCGGCCTACCTGGCAAAAAGTGACAAGATTTTTACCGACACTTAAGTTATATTGGGCTCAGTGGGACTCCCTTGTCCTGGAAGAAGGCCTATTGAAAAGAATCCTTGAAAACGATGATGGTTCCGAGAAGAGAAGACAGCTAGTTATCTCGAGAACGAGAGTAGCTGAGGAAGTTACACGACAGTCCATCAGGAGATCATCTGGAAGTGAAGAAGCCTCTTCAGCGAGTGCGTGAAACGTTTTATTGGATGAACAGCTCCGACGGTGTCAAGGAGTGGTGTAAGAAATGTAACACTTGTACTACGAGTAATTGACCATGTCGCAAGAGAAAGACACCCATGAAACAGTACAATGTTGTAAGCTCTTTTGAAAGGATTGCTTTAGATATCGCTGGGTCATTTCAGACGACAGAAAATGGTGGTCGTAATGGATTATTTCACAAAGTGGGTGGAAATTTACGCTATCCCGAACCAAGAGGCCACAACTGTCGCGGATGTATTGGTGAAGGAATTTATCAGCCGATATGAAGTGCTCTTGGAAGTCCACAGCGATCAGGGAAGAAATTTCGAGAGTCCTGTATTCCAGGAAATTTGTGACAAGCTGGGAGTGAAGAAGACCAGGACAACCGTTGCATCCACAGTCAGATGGAATGGTCGAGAGAATGAACAGGATCATTGGAAAATACCAGTAGTTTCCAGCCACCAGAAAAATTGAGACGAGTATCTCTCCCTATTTGCATTGGTTTATCGATCTGCCATCAATGAGTCCACGGGTGAAACAGCTGCGAAAATCCTGTTCCTTGTGACCTAGAATTTGGTTGTCGATCGGGAGAAGATTACGTGATCCAATTGAGAAGAAGGATAGACGATGTGCACGAATTGGTTCGAACGAATTTTCAAGTTGCCAGTGACAGAATGATAATACGGTACAACACGCAGGCCATAGACGGCAGTTTCAAAGAAGGGAACAAAGTATGGTTGTACAACTCGACGAAGAGAATAAGTTTTTCTCCAATATTACAGAAATCTTGGGAAGGTCCGTACTAAATCAAGAAAAAGTTCAATCACGTCATCTATCGCATAAGCAAGATCCCCAATGGAAAACCGAAAGTAGTCCATCAAAACCGACTAGCGCCATTTGAAGGAGACCATGACCTAGAGGAAGGAGTGAACCATATCCGAGAAGAGCCTGACCTTGCTGTCGAAGAATTTATGGGCGCATATGAAGAAATCGGGAAAGTTAGATATGGAGTCACTACAGAACAACGATAAGATTTGTTCACGCTCCCGGAAGAGTGTTCACTGGCACACAACATCTCCGCCAACAAACACACACGAGGGTTGGCAACCGTCTTTCAAAAGAAGGTTGGGCAATTAGAAAAAAAATTAGAAGATCAGATTCCAGCCCTTGTCAAGACACTGAGGCTCAAACGCAATTTACAGTACGTCTTCTACCTGGTAACCACAAATGAATTTCAAGATCGATCCACCTACCGGGATGTGTGAAAAGCACAACGAAGCCTGCAAGGTCAACTGCTGGGATCCAACGTGTAGAAACTAGCAATGCCTATGACAGAGAGCAACCAGTTGGATTGCAGAGTCATCAGGAACATGATAGAGATGTTCTTCCAAGAGACCGGTGTTCACATATTAATTTGCAGCTATACCCCTCGTTATCGGTACCCGATGAAGAAAGTGCCCTGTTATTTCCATACGACCGGAAAGAGTAGAAATGGGTCCAGTTGTCGATTTAAACATTCAGTCCCGGCTACACAGAAGTCCAAGGAGGAACTTTCTTTTAAGGAGGGGGCAATGTTACAAAATCGTACACTGACTGTGATTGTTTTTGTAGAGGCATTTCTAAGAAGGTCGATTGTTTGTTGGCAGCCGCAATCTCGAAATTTCAGAAATCCAAATTCAAACGTATATAAGCAACTACCTGCGAACCGTGAATATAAGTGAATAGTTAAGTATATAAATAAATTACGTAAGTAGGTATACCGTGTGTACAAATTTATCTTACCCGTTGTGTTAAAACACTATTAAAATAAATGAGCAAAACATTACAATACAATAAACAACTTTTTTAGGGATTGTTATTTGACTATAGGTTTAGGAAGCGATGACGTAGTTCTTAAAAAGTGTAACTGTATGGAATGGATTCAGTTATTGACATGGTATCAATTCCTGGATAACTTGAACCAAAAGGAAGACGATTAAGTCTCATTAGTTTGTAGTAGTAGAGAGTTTCAATAATGCACAAATAAAATAAGTATCAACATCAACTTAAACCGTCTCTGTTCTGTGAATCATTTTAGCGATAAACCTGATATAGAAGTAATAACGATTTCTAGGAGGAAAATGAGAAAACAGTTTTATGCATGAAACTTCGTTAGGAAAACTATAAATCATCTAATTTTTCATTATACGTACATACAAGTTTGCGCTTTATAAAGTCTCTGTTTCAATATAGACCCTAAGGGGAAAATATATTTACCTATTAATTACGGCGGTGATTTATAGCTTTGGAGGAAATATTGGATAACAGGTGTAAAAAAGCCTTAAATGTTAAAAGTAACACATGGGTCAATATGATCGATAAACGTAATGCTCAGGAGGAATGCAATCACTAATATAAAAAAAGTTTGAGATAAATTAATAGTGTCATTTGAATGTGGGTTGCTTATGAATGAAATATTATTTAAAATAAAATTGAAAAGTACAATATATATATATATATATATATATATATATATATATATATATATATATATATATTGGAATGTGCACCTACCATTAACAAGAAAAAAAATTATAACTAGTTTCGTGTAATAACGTGATAGATGGATTTGCCGTTTGTGTATGAAATGTTTCAGTTTGCGGAAATAATATTTTAAAATGTAATGTGAATTTTATTAAGCTTTTTAGTAATTTCGACTTTGTCATGTTTCTTGTGTCACAGCGTTATAACAACTATTTTTATTAATCTCAACATAATGTAAGTATGAAGGAATTTTTTGATAATAGACGTAATTTGCTTTGAACCGGTTGGAATTGTGCCATAATACCCAATAAATGTTTTTTGTTTACTTTGATAAATTCAAAAAAAGAAATAATTCTATCACATACATATTTTAAATAGAAGATATTTTTTAAGCTGGTTGATTCCTGCAACATACACTCTCTTATGTGAGAGATGAGAGTTTGTGGTGCTTGAATAGCTAGTTGTTTTTACATAATTGATAATATTCTTCAAAATTTTTTGACTACAAAAGAATTTGAATGTAATGTATTGGCTTTGTTATTAAATATAATTATTTCAGTATTATAGTCGGGTAAAATTTTGTCACAGTTTGACCTTTTCTGACAGTTCATGTTTGTGTCGCCATCAGTGCTTTTTGTTGGGTTGAAACATGCTTGACTACTTCGCTGCTTTTTGTGAGAGAGAGAGATTTTGCGATTGGTCGGGGTTGTTTTGGCTTGGCGGATTGTGGTGTTGGTCGCATTTAGTTGTTGTAACGTTTTTGTGATTTTTTGTAGTGCTCCCTGATGATGGAAATAAACGTTTCCGAAAGCTTGGAAATATTATAAAGAGTGTACTTTTATTTGCTGCTACCCCAATATTTTTGCCAAAATTTTTTTATATATATATATATATATATATATATATTTCTGATGAAGGTCATAATAAGACCGAAACGTTAAATATAAATGTATAACTACAAGTTAAATGTTTTCACAAATACGTATTCAGTTAGTAATAAAACAATAACAAATCTCAATATTATTTTATAGAACTTCTGGAATGTAGACAATGCAGATCAGCAAACAAGTTTAGTTTTTTTTAAAAAAAAGAAAGAAAATCTTGTAAATAAGTTATAATGGGTTGTTGATTGGAAAGGGAAGTCAGTTTTATTTGATATCTTGAATGGAGAGGATCTAAATTTAAAAAGCTCTCAATATATAGGGAAAGTAATACATGTCGTGTTAAATAATCTTTTAAATTATTATTCGGTCCCAAACAATATAAATTCTGTGCGTGTTTTCGAGAACAAATAAAACGATTCGTAATACGCGGAATGTAATGATCCTGAAATTCTGAGTTGTACTTAGAGTTTGATCCACATTCCCAAAATGTGAAAACGATTCTTCACTTAACAAAAAAGTTGTCTTCAAAGTCCAAATTTTGAACTTCAAGAATGGTATGCTATGGTAAAGACTGATAAAGTTATTTCAAAGGTATCGTTCTGTGGCATCACAGGGGATAAACCAATACTTTTCTTGCATCTTAAATAGTGTTGTGAGGAAAAATAAAACTAAAAATAGAAGAACTGACTAATTACAGGTTTTATCAGAGCTACTTTTGTCATACAATTTCTTTTCTGAAACAATTTTGTTTGACTTACTAATTTTGTATTGCCAACAGTTCCATAAGCCGGTTCTGATGAATAAACACAAAAATGTATGCCATGAACTATTTGTAGTTCGGCTGTCGTTCTAAGAGTTATTTATGAATCTCAAGTCGAAGTAAAATTTATAGATTAAGCAGTGAAAATAGAGAAAAATTGAAATGACCCGAAACCATTTCCGAATTAACGATTTATAACCAACTCCAAAAGAACTTTAAAAGTGTTTTATCCGAGACTTAGTTAAAAGCAAAATAATGTTCAATTCATTCATTCATTGCAATTTATTACCTATCTATAGTAGTAATAAGGAAATGGAACACCATTCAATTTGAATGTATAAATTAACCAAATTCCATTTAATGACATTCAAAAGTTATGCATTCATTTACATAGGCGTCACATCAGCCAAAATTATTCAAATCTGTTTTGTTTTTGGATCTTTATTATGATTTTAGAGTTACTACCAAAGAGATTATTCAAAAAACAGTTAAGCCTCAAACACAATGCATACTATTTTAGAATCAACAAAGTCAAATATATTCTCATGTCGAAATGATCTTCACAAAAATAAAAGTGAGTCTTGCAAGTTTAAGCCACTTATCTCGTATTGTTTTATTTTGTGAAACGAACACAAATAACTCATTAGGAGTTTTTGTTGACGTATTATAACACCGAGGGACCGCAAACGACCTGTACCCTTTGGAAATTATATTTAGGTACACAAAATAACTAAAATTATTCAATGAGTTTCTAAGGCGTTTACGTTTCGTTTACCTAAAGGTGACGTCACTATTGACGCCATGATACTGACAAGCGTTTTACGAAATCAGATATCATGCCTGTTTATCATTCATCGCGTCATTGTTTATCAATGCATCACTGATACACTGACCCGTTTCTTTAGCTTTTCTATTTTTTTGGTAGTGGGGGTACATAAAAATGTGTCCCCAAAGGATGAAGTCACACAGCGTTAAAAACGGCGAGCTGGAAAGCTAGGGTAATAAAACAAACAAGGTCATTTACAAGGCGGATATTTTCCGTACTGTCTTCTGAAACTCTCTCTAGGGGAACTATCACCTTGTCGTTGGCGAGAGGGCTCAGTAACTTACAGCCTGGGAGCGATGCGGCGGAAAAGCCACCCATGCCGGTAAGATCTCGAAGTGCTGAAGGTGAAGCTAAGAAAGTTCCCACGCAGCAGCAGTATTGGGAGGGGGATGCATTTTCATACAAAATTCATACCCAAAAAAGCAATGCCCGCATCAATACCATTTTTTTTTAATAGCAAGTGTGGTCGAGTGACATATCATTTGAAAGGTAATTTGAAAATATTTTAAATTTAACGATGTTATTTGTTATATATCAGTAATTACACAAAAACTTAAAATTTCACCAATTTAGCGAATTAAATGTTCGAAACGACCCGCTGACCTCCATACAATTATACAATTTACCTGTTAATTGTTATCACCCGCCAATGGATTGAAAATACATTGTTTTCGTAAAAATATCACTTTTTGCTATGATATGATTTAAAATACAAAAAGATAATGAATCCTAATTAGCTTCTTCAATGCCAATATTAAGTTACCTTTGATTTGAGAATTGATTAATCATACAGATGATTGTTTTAGGAAAATGGTATTTTCTACTGAGGAAAAATCGATAAGCTCTATGGAAGTAATTAGTGTGCTAAGGCAACGGCAAGAAGGTTTAATACCAATCACCCGGAAACAAACTAAGTCACCAATACATTAAGCAATTAATAGATAAGTTTGAAGCCACAGGTGAGGTTAAAAACA
Organism: Galeruca laticollis; assembly: GCA_963921935.1. Classification (NCBI taxonomy): domain Eukaryota; kingdom Metazoa; phylum Arthropoda; class Insecta; order Coleoptera; family Chrysomelidae; genus Galeruca; species Galeruca laticollis. The sequence goes on from OY998176.1 coordinate 132,059,596, forward strand.
AAAAGCACGAAGTAAAACGTCCAGTGTGAAATGAAGTTGTTGAAGTGGCGGTATTGGGTCACTTACAAATGAACAATCTACATTGTACAGACAACTATCTCGAGCATCTGATGCAACAGCATTTCGTCGCCTTAATCAGAAAAACCCGTAAGTCCACATTTTATCAAAATCGACCTTTTCGCGCCATCTCTGACATAATTAAAAAACCTACAGAAAATATCGTATCTCCAAAATGTTTCTGTAATTTACTATTCCTAAAAAAGAATTTCCCAAGTCCTTACCGGTGTCAAATATAAACGTAAACCCCGTATGTCCACAATCAAACCGCCATTTGGATGTAAACAATAGACTTGCTCTGTGTTTACCTCCCGATGTTGTGCGATTCTGCAAGTTAGATTTGATGAAAGTGTATAAATATGATTGGTAAGTACATGCAAACATGTTCAAACACATTTATTTACTAAAAACTAATGATTTTAAACTCTAGGTTCTGATCATTTTACAATAAGCATATATCTCCATTTGTCAGGTAATCGCGCAAACATTTTAACTTCTAATAGATGGAATGACTCGAGAGCAAATTGGATAACATATCAGGACTATATTGATCAAATATTAACTGAAAATTATACTAATACTAATCTCTCAGAAAAAGCTGACTTGTTAATTGCAGCCATGGCAAAAGCCGCAGATTTGTCTATGCCTATCAAAAAACCTTTTATTCCAATTACTAAAAAACCTATTTGGTGGAACATAGAATGTACAGAAGCAGTAGAAAAAAGGAAACAAGCTCTTCTTGAATATAAAAGAATAGATAATTTCCAAAATTTTATTAATTATAAAAGCAGTGTAGCAATTGCCAAATTAACTTTTAAAAAAGCTAATCAAGATAGCTGGGTCTCCTTTATAAATTCTATCAATAGGAATTCTCCCCAAACTAAAATTTGGAATTTCATAAAAAGAATTTCAAATAAACATTTTCAGAATAATCGTACTCCTCTACCACCACAATTGCTTGAAGAAATATTTGATTTAATTTGTCCTGCAACTGTCCAAAATAAACTCTTTATTTTGGAACTTGATCCATCACACATCTTAAAAACAAATCCTTACTTATAAATTCCTTTTGATATGCAAGAATTACTTAACGCTGTCAAAACTTCCAGAAATACTGCGCCTGGTAAAGACAACTTAAACAAATCTTTTAGATATTTTTAACGGCTGGTGGTTACAAAATGATTACATAGAAATCATAAAATACATAATTATTACCTTATTACCGAAACCTTTTTAGGATAGCTCTATTGCGACATCATTTCGGCCAATTTCTTTATTTTCCACCATTATAAAAACGTTTGAGCGAATGATCAAAGCGCGATTAGAATGGTTTACAGAAAACAATCAACTTCTTCCGACAACACAATATGGGTATCGTAAGGTTACGGCACGATATATGCTATAACACAATTAGTTAATCACGTACAAGTAAGTTTTTCTGAAAACAAATATCTTTCTTGTTTATTTATCGACATAAAAGGCGCCTATGATGGTGTAGATTTAAACATACTAACAAAAAAACTTATAGAATTCGGTTTTGGTAATAAAGTGGCGACCAATATTTTTAATCTGTACACAAATCGGGAAATCTACCTCAGAGATCATAAGAATGAACTTCATGGTCCGAGGGTATTGTCTCAAGGTCTACCGCAAGGATCTGTTTTGAGCCCTTTTCTTTTTAATTTATATACAACAGAATTGCATCGGACAGGAGATGATTCTTGTTATAAAGTTCAATATGCTGATGATTTTGCCTATTACACGATCCAAAATTCACACCAAGAGTGCTTGTGTGTTCTCGAGAACATGATGAATACTATTAGACCTATTAGACGATCCTTACATGACTTAGGTTTTAAAATATCGCCTGAAAAATTCTCTGTCCTTTTTTTCACGAGACATCGATATCAGCCACCCGCAACAGTACTTCTCTCTGAACTTACAATTCCAGTGGTGAATAATTATAAATACCTAGGCATATTTCTGGACAGTAAGTTGTTGTGGACGAAACATATTGAGTATATCAAATGTAGATGTGAAAACGGGATAAACATGTTAAAATGTGTTTCTAGGTTAAAGTTTGGTGTTGGTGTGGCCATTTCATTAATGTTTTATAGAGCATACATCCGCTCAATTCTGGATTATGGATCGACTTTGTACGGTTCTGCTAGCAAAACAAATCTACAAATTGTAGATCGCATTCAATTTAAAGCTCTACGTATATGTATAGGAGCAATGGGATCATCCCCAACTGATGCAATCTTAGTTGAATCTCTTGAACCTCCATCAGCAATTAGACGCGAATATCTGGCAAATAAATATTTAATTAAAATTAGAGAAAAAGATTGCTGCAATAATCTTGCTTATCTCACAGACAATGTTTAACAAACAAATATTGGAAGATTAAAAATAATCCACCTTTGGTCGATGCTTTTATTTCTACTAATAAATTTCATGAGTTAACTCATACTGTCGACAAATATCCAATGTTTAGATTCAGCTATGACTCATGTATGTTTGAACCTAACATCATATTCCTCTTATATTCACTTTCAGACATAGTTAACAAAAACATTATGATATCTATTCTTTCAAACTATACAAATTATTCAATTATTTACACGGATGGCTCAAAAACCAATAATGGAACTGGATGTGCCTTTTATCATTCGAATTAATGTTTTTCTGTTAAAATGCGTTTACATGATACATGTTCAATTTACACAGCGGAGATGTATGCAATATATTTGAGAACAAAATTGGCAATAGCCTTATAATAACCGATTCAAAAGCAGCATTGGAAACTATAGGAACTAAAAAATGATATAATCAGGTAAAAAATTCCCTTTTATGGAATATTAAAAACTATCTATACCTATTAAGTAATTCTGATACCAAAATAACGTTCATCTGGGTAAAAGGACATGCTGGCATTAAAGGGAATGAAATTGTAGATAGCCTTGCCAAAAAGGCAGTTTTGGAAAACAAGTTTTTTGATTTTTATAACACACTTGACTTATTGCCGTCACTTAAAAGACGAATCACTCACAGTTGGAATAGTGCATGGCAGGAATACGTAAAAGAGTCTAAAAACCCATACACACTTATACATCCAGAAATACCCAAAACAATACCACAATACAATACAAATAAATACTACACTACGATAGTAACTAGAATGAAACTAAATCATGGTATATTTCCTGCGCACCTTGCTAAAATAGGAATTATAGGCTCTTCTAAATGTTCATGTGACAATAGTTCAATAGCTGATCTTAACCATTTAATTTTTTCCTGTAGAAATCACCAATATCAAATAAATATATTTCTAAATTTTCTCATTAACCACAATATTTCTTTACCGACAAATTTAACTCACCTATTGAGTTTAAACGAAAAACCTATTTTAGACGCCTTAGTTGAGCTATTTAAAAGTGCACAAATTTCAATATAAAGTTGAACATTAAAATTAAATAATTTTTGTGGCTAAGAACTATGTTTTCTACGGCCAAAATTTCACACACACACACACACACACACACACACACAACATCAGATTTTGACCATGTCATTATTTTTAGAATGTTCTTTTAAAATATACTAAAAAAAGTGATAATGTTTATTAGAATTTTGTGGTTAACTCACATCAACAAACAAGTCATTCTATTGATTATTTTTACATGTGGCAAATTTTTCTGTATTCGGTATTGTCATTGAAATAGGACGTGTACCATATACTTGTATAATGTATATTCTCTCGTATTTTTATTCAGTGACTTGTCAAAGTATACGCGACATTTTAAGATGCACACAAAAAAGCTATTCATGCTTTTGTTACAACGACAGCTTGCCGAGAAATTCTAGCGCAGGGGCGGATATTATGTCACTCTTATATTTCAGCTTCTGTGAAAACGATGATATTATCATCTGTTCTATTATAGTATTGATCAACAAATTCGAACGATATATTTATAAGGGCGATATTATAAATTATTGTTAAAGAATGATTTGAATTATACAATAAAATAGTTTTGAGATCATTAATTATATATTGTAATGTTTTTCTTATTTATTTAAACAGTAAACGGGTGGGATAAACTTTAAACACACGAGATGGCTATTAATGAATTTATTTAAACACTAAACTACTCACTAACACAAAACTTATATACACTTAAATTTAATTTATATACACATAACCTTTGTTCAAGATTATAAAATCTTGAATTATATTGTTTACGATGCTTTAAAAAGATGTAAGATATTTGTATGTTACTTCTTTTCGTCATTGTATATACTTAAAGCGTAAATTCATTTTAGTTGCTAACGCTGTAAAAAGGTGTTAAAGAATTGATAAGATCTTTTGTATTGTTGTAAATTCAAAGGGTAGTTACACTTTATTCCCAGCTTTTGTTAAATACCTTTAAAATATCACGTCTTGCAATAATAATTGTAAATAGTTTTGTTTGAGCATTGAAATAGCACATTTTTGAAAGTCGACATATTGTCGCATTGTGTTTGAAATCCTATAGTTACGAAGTTAGGAAAATGTCACGAACTTTTATGGTCGCCGATCGGAAGATTTGTAAGAAATGTTTGAATAACCTTTCTGAGTAAAAAGGTTACAATTGCTATTGGAGTATTCAATAGACATTGAAATATCTATTGGAGGCATCCATTGTTGATTCTTGTCGATGAACCCGACAAGTCAAATGATACTGGCCAATAGGTAATATTTATTTTCGTTTGGTCAACCCAATTCACGTGTAAACACGCCCCTTGCAGATTTCTATTTAACACGTCTTACAACGTGAAGAAGTCAGTTTTTACACTCATCGAAGCGAGTTCAACTCTCGATAAAGTTAGTTTTTACACTCATCGAATCGAGCTCAACGCTCAATAACAAAGTTTTTACACTCATGGAAGAGAGTTCAACTCTCGATAACAAAGTTAGTTTTTACACTCATCGAATCGAGCTCAACGCTCAATAACAAAGTTTTACACTCATCGAAGCGAGTTCAATACTCAATAACAAAGTTCTACTACTCATCGACGCGAGTTTTTACACTCATCGAATCGAGTTCAACGCTCAATAACAAAGTTAGTTTTCATACTCATAGAATCGAGCTTACAACTCGAAAACGAAATCAGTTCAACACTCAATCGAGTTCATCGAGTCGTCGTTACATATCGAAGTAACTTCACTCAAAGTCAAACAATCAGAGATGCTAAGTCCAACACATCGTTACTTAGTTTCTATACGAGACAAGTGAATATTTATCAAATCGAAACATAAAGTGTGTTCCGATCTGAAACCACCGAAGTTCAACATTCATAACTTTGTACCATTTTGTAAATTTGTACATAATAAATTATTAATTTCGACATTAATTTTGTCAAATTAAGATTATTTATCTAGTTGAATGTCTACGCCAGTCGCCGAAGTTCAGCTAGAAATATAATCAAAAACAACCTTAATTATTAATTTATATCAACACTTTACTGTTCGCTATTTCGGTGTATTCTTGTTTATTCGTCGAGATCACTTTTTAAACTAAACTGAACTTCTCCGCTGGTCGGTCCTTTATATATATTAGTGCCTTTTTTACTTGATAATTCTAGATTGCGGCTCACACAAAAACAATTGGCTCTCTGGCATTTTTTAGATAAGACTGGTCACAAAAACAATGTCTAGATAAGATAGTCACAATCGTAAACAGTTCTAAGAAATCCCTGCGCACCCGCCATAATTGTAACTTTCATACATGGCTTAGACAGAGTCGGATTCAGAGTCTACACTAGTGTGCTATTTCATAACAATATCTACGGGCTGAAATCGTAAAAAAGTATGTTTAAGAAGTCCTGAAAATACACTGCCGAGCAAAAATTTTAGGTCACTTTAAATAATTTCAGAAATTGCACATAATATTAAAAATAAAAATAATCAGGGAGTCATAGGTCTAGTAGGCGATGGAAGTTATATTGTTGGATGGATGCTACTTGTCATAGTTGGCGTCCATCACATTATGACACCGTATTTTGCAACCTTTGTGAAACAACAAAAATTAGTCCTATATATCATTCATATTTCGTTGCTTATTTTTGAATTAAATGTAAGTGTTTTTCTTTCAAACTTATTTGGTGCATGGTTTATTGTGTATAGTGAAGTTTCATTGTTCTTAGTGTTTATTTACTATGCCACAATGCCTCTAGATCTTATTGTCGTTGTACGAATTGTAGCGTTGATACAAGATGATAAAGGACAAAGTGAGCCTCTGTGCTGTACAAAATGTCTACCAACGCTACCAGGAGAATGGTCTTATAACCAGACGGCCCAGATCTGGGCGAAAAAGAGTCACGAATCAAAGAGATGAACGGTTTTTGTTGATGTCAAGGTCGCGGAATTGAATAGCTTCTGCAGTTTAGCTCCGAAATCAGCTTCAAGAGCTTAGAAATGTTCATGTTAGCGAATGGACAGTTAAAAGAAGGCTTCGTGCTAATGGAGTGTCTTGCAGAAGGATGGCTACAGGGCCAATATTGAACCGCCAGCATCGAATTGCAAGTTTGGATTTTGCTTGAAATCACTTGGCATGGAACGATGATGACTGGGACAAGGTACTATTTATAGACGAGTCGTGTTTTGGCATCAATGGACCAGACGGACGTCAACGAGTATGGAGAAGGACCGGAGAAAGATACGCCCCCGCCTGTATTGACCATAGACGTAAATTTGGTGGTGGGTGTATTATGGTTTAGGCAGGGATCACTTCAAAAGCACGTACAGAGTTGGTTTTCGTAGAGAGTGGCTCTCTAACAGATCCCTGATATGTAACGGAAGTCCTGAAAGATCATGTTGTACCTTTCATGGTTACAATGGGCGAGCGAGGCATTTTCATGCATGATAATGCAAGACCACACGCCGCCAGAATTGCAAGTGAATATTTAGATGAAGTAGGAATTAGGTGGCTTAATGGGCCAACATGTAGTTAGGAATACACCGGCCCAAGAATTGCCCAGGAGTTGAGAGAGTTGCTCTTGCAGGAGTGGAATAACACGAATAAGAATGTAATCCTTAATTTAATTCAGAGTATGCCTCGTCGAATGCAAGCAGTCATTAATGCAAGAGGGGGTAATACACGTTATTAGTTATCATTATCAATTTTTTTCAATAATGCTAGGATTCTTGAATAGGCTTGGATTGTAAAACTTTTCTTGTTACTATAGTAGTTGTGTGAAAGATCCAGAATATACAGGGAGTAGATATTATTTACGAGGTCACTATTTTTGGCTATTAATTTTGCTAAAAATCTGCCAGCTAATATTTGCCTACGGAATCTTATTGGAACTTCACCAGCTTCAGCATATAAGCAATCAATTGGGGTACTTCTTAGAGCTCCTAAACAAAGTCTAATACAGTTATGGATTATAACGTCTATCTTCTTTAAATGGCATTCTGCCGCTTGGTCATAAAGAAAAACAGCCAAAATCTAAAATAGATCTTATATAAGACTTGTAAAGAAGCAACGCTATATTTGGGTCTGATCCCCACTTGGTACCACATATCGACCTAAGTATGTTTATTCCTCTTTCGCATTTTTTATGATATAATTTATATGTGTTTTCCACAATAATTTTTGATCTAGCCATATACCCAAGTACTTGATAGATGTGCATATCTCATAAGTAGTTTCATTTAGTTTAATTTGTTTTGGAACACACTGTCGTTTTCTTGTAAATATACAGGCCTGGCTCTTTCTTTTTGATATTGTTAGTCCATTATTTTGACACCACTTTTCCAGATTACTATATGCAATGTTAAGATTGTTGCATCCTTCAGCAATGTTTTTACATCTATGATATATACAAATGTCATCAGCATATTGTATTACTTTTGTAGCATTATTTATTATGACAGAATTTTCTAAGTCCATAGTATATATTAGATACAAAGTTGGACTTTGATACTACCTTGTGGAAGGCCAATATTCGTTGTTTTTGGATCGTCCAGTTCATTATTTATTTTCAAATATATAACACGATTCGAATAAGGGTGTCTTATTTTGCTTGAGAAATTTTTTGATAGTCCCATCCCCACCATTTTATTGTACATAATAGTTAAATCGACATTATCGTAGGCGTTTTCCAAATCTACAAATATTGCAGGTACTGATTGTTTTTGACAAAAGGCCGAATTTATTTCACTAACCAAATATCCTATATTTTCATTGATAGACCACCCGTTTCTAAACCCTAATTGTCTTTTAGATATTTTGTTGTTAATCTCTAACCAGTGATTTAGTCGTGCTTTAATCATTCTTTTTAAAGTTTTCATGAGACAGGATGCTAGTGATATACCTCTATATGACTGAGGTAGCTCCGGATCCCTAACATGTTTTAATATTGGAGATACTAAAAATTCTTTCCAGTCTTCTGGAAAGGTCGCTTTTGACCAAATATTGTTTATTATGTTCAATAATATTTGTTTTGCAAAATATGATAGTTTTGAGAGCATATTATAATATATAAGATCTCTGCCTGGGACAGAGTTATTGTTATTTTTTGTGCTAACTTCTAGTTCTAGTAATGTAAATTTGCTATCCAAATCTTGTACAATATTATTGTATTCCAACTCTAACTCAAATTCTGTCTCTACCCATGGCGGAGCTAATTTATTAAAAAACAATTCTGTCCAATCTCCTATTTGAACATTGTTTGTAGGAGGAGAATATGAATTTTATAACATTTAAATATATTTCCATATGTCTTTTACAGGTGTGTTTTTATTAAGATTTTCACAAAATAATTTCCAAGACTCTCTTTTGCTTTGTATAATTATTTTTTTTGTATGTGCTCTGCAATTTTTAAATTTTAAGTAATTTTGTAAATTTGATTGCTTTTTAAAAAGCAGGAAGGATTCTTGTTGACGTTTTATTGCATCATTGCACTTTTGATTCCACCACTTTTTATTAAAACCAGGTTTGGACCCTTTCTTCACTTCTGGAATGGCAATTTTGGAAGCCTGATTTATTGCTTCTGTTATATCCGTGTATGAATTTCCTACATTCTTTATTTGTAAAAATTCGTCTACCTTTTGTGAAAAAAGAGGCCAATCTGCCCTTTTAAAATTGGGTCTATTACTTTTATTTATAGTTGGTATGTTATTTAAATACATGTTTATAATTATAGGAAAATGGATGGAATCCCCTAAAGGTTGATCAATTACATTCCAATTACATTTTAGTGTTAAATCGGTAGAACATATGAAAATATCGATTGCCGATTTGTTTCTGCTACCAACTCTTGGAATTATTGTTTCTGAGCCATTATTGATAAAGTTTAAGTGACATTCTTCAATAGCAGAAATAAGTCTGGAACCGTCAGAATCTATATAACTACATCCCCAAGCAGAGTGATGACAATTAAAATCACCTCCGACAAGAAAGGGTTTGTCAAGACTATTAAAAAATTTCTTCCACTTTTCTTCACTGATGTTGTTTTTTGGTTTTGAATATATGGAGTAAATATTTATATTAGTTTTGTGGTCTATTCTAACTCTCACAGACACGCACTCCAACTCATCAATTTTAAAGAATGAATTGTTTTGTGAAAACGCAATATTTTTTTTTAATAATATGGCTACTCCTCCGTACCCATCATTGCGATCTGACCTAAAGATATTGAACCCACTTATAATATAATTTGATGATTTTTTTAACCAAGTTTCTGATATTAAGGCTACATTTATTTGATAATCAAAAAGACATTTTTCAAAGATTCCGTTTTTAAATATAATAGAACCGGCGTTCCATTGTAGAATGTTCATTTTATTCGTTGTCATCTAAAATTGGAGTTATTATTTGTTTTAACTTATTTTCTATTTCCTTATCTTTCAGTATAGACCCATCAGTATAAGTTAATATGTCTTTAATAAGTGTTATTAGAGATTCACAAGTTTTGTTAATTTTTGTTTCATTATAGGTTTGCTTTTGATTGTTAGATTGGTAGTTAGGAATATTAGGATAATTAATATAAAAAGGTTGTGATTGTATACTTGGTACCGATAGAATTTCCCTATGTTCTTGTCGCAAATCTTCGGCAATGGGAGTATTTAGTTCTAGACGTTTTCTTTTTAAATTAACTGTACATCTGTTACCTGTATTTGTGCTAGATACACTTGAATAACTTCTCTCAACTTTTTTGGATGCTTCAACATAAGAGATATTTTCTGTTACCATAGATTTTTTTATATTTTTTTGTCTTTGGAAGTCTTTACACTTGTTTTTATCTGTGGCTAGATGGTTTTCATTACAAAATAAGCAATTTATATCCGTTTTTGTACATTCATCATAATTATGTGATTCTCCGCATTTTTTGCATCTTTCTTTTGATCTACACTGTACACTCATATGACCATATCTTAAACAATTATTACATTGAACTACTTTAGGTATGTATTGTTCCACCTCGTATACTAATTTTTCAATTATGACTCTATTGGGTAATGTTTGCCCTTTGAAGGTTACTATGATAGTTGTGGTTGGCTCTACCTCATTTTTTTCATTTTTTCTTACAATTATTTTTACATGTGACACTTCAAAATTATATCCTAACTTTGGTTTAATTATTTCTTTTAATTCCTCTTCGCTTAGCTCCTTATCAACTTGTTTTATTACACCTTTTTTGAGATTATAAAAAACCGGAATGTAAATATCATACTCTTTTTCTGTTAACGACGTAGCTTCTAACAACTTATTTGCACTTGAATATGAATTTAACTCTACTTTAATTTTTTTTGCTCCAATAATTGACATATTGATAATATTATTTTTTATTTCTGGAACTGCATTCACGATTATCCTCGCAGTTTCTATTTTATGTAAGTTTCCTATATTCTCTTTTTTTACTAAGAATATAAACGAAATACGGGCCACTATCATTAGAGCTATATTTATTGACAAAATTATTTGTCTCTTTTTTGTGTCCTACTAATTATTGTGTTGTTGTTAGTTTCATGGTCGGAGTTTTTGCCTTTGTTTTCTTTATTCCTATTATCAATTGCATGTTTTGTTATATTTTCAAAAAAAATACTAATATGATCATTACTTACTTTATCATTACTTCCTTTGTTTAAAGTTGTGTTATTTTTTGTTACCTTACCGTTCGAGGAGTTATCATCAATATCCATAACATTATTATTTTGTTGATAATTTTTACTGAAACCTAAAAATCCATCCTGAATTCCAGGATCGGGGGGATCTCCGTCGGATTGATTACTCATCTTATTTTTACACTAACTAAAGTTACTTCAACTTATTTATTTTCACTAATGTGAATTTAATTTATTGTTCAAATCTACTCTCTATCGCACTTCGTTAAACACGTCTATGTACTACGACGAATACAACTGTACTGAAATAGTTTGTTATACTCCTAGATGTTACAAATTTTTTATACAGGCTAAAGCAGTTCGAGATCAACAATAAACTGATACATATTTGGCCATGACTCCATTGAATATAATATGAATTGAATATGATTTATCGAAGAGATTTTGGATTAACTGTGAGAAGCTGTTAAAGATGGTTCGAAAGAGCTCCAGCAATATTTAATTTTGTCTATGATAGGAACAGTGTTGTTGCAACTAATAAAATAATAATAATAATAATACTATTTTTGCTGTACTATTAAATTAGAGACCTGAAAGGCGTTTACTTTATTAGTGTAAAATATGCAACTTCGATTAACATTTAATATCTTTTTTTATCCATTTTGAAATTTTATATTTCAATTTTTGCATCGAGTAGTCAAAACTGAATAAAATTTTTGGAATTTCATATTAGAAACATGCATTTCTATCTTAACTTTCTAAATCTTAATGAACTGGGACTGTTAGAAAAATATTTTAAGATTTAAATACAATCTATACTTACTTGCTTAATTCGATTCCTTTATTGATGAAATCTTCGTGGTGGAGAACAGAATTGTTCCATGGAACATTCAAAAATTTCAGTACGGTTTCCATCCATTTCCTTGGATGTAGAACTAATTGTTCATACGGTACCGTAAGACATCTGGAACAACAAAATTCGCTTTCTAATGAAAAGTGCAAAATTAAATTAGTTTTTACCTTCCAAGTTGGAATTGTAGAACTATTTTCAATTTTTTTGTATTAATTCTTTCTCAATATTGATCTTAATATTAAGACAACTAATTTTGACAATTTTTATAACCTTACAACACAAAATATCAAACACAATAAACGATGAAATGTACCGGGTGTCCCAATAAGAATGGCTCTCGGCCATATCTCGGGAACCGTTTATAGTACAGCTTCGGGAAAAAAAATTATAACAAAAGTGACCTCGATAAAAATCTGGAAATTATTTACAGAGTGGTAGGTGCACCGCCAGAGGGCGTAATTATATACCAAAAATTATAAAATGAATAATTTACAAATTTTGCCTAGTTAAGATGCATTTAAACTATGATTATCGTATTCTTCAAGAAATTCAGCGTATATTTGATTTTACAAGTTTTAGTCTATCTCTTCAAATGAGAGGTGGGGGGAAGCGGGAAATTTATTATGAAAAAACGCCTGTAATTCCAGTTCTACTTAACCTATCTATGCAAACTTAGTCTTTTTGAAGAGAGCTCCTTTCTACCAATGTAAGAGTTATCATTTCAAAACAACCTAATGAGTAACGTATACGCTAGAGGGTGATATAAAATTTACTTAAAAGTTATATCTAAGATGATTCTTACAAACGAAGAAGCATTTGATATGATAGGCATTTACTTTGAATGTATGAGAAATGCAACTGTTGCGGCTAGGGTATATACCATACAATATCCCCAAAGACGTCATCCCGGTAGCAGAGTTTTTCGTCGACTCATACACCGTTTAAGAACGACTGGAAATGTAAATCTTCCTGTATTTAGAAGACGCGGCAGAGGCCGTTCAGAGGAAAACACAATAAATGTTTTGGCATATGTGCAATTTAATCCGCATTTAAGTATTAGAGCAATAAGTAGAGACTTGGGAATAAGCAGAACTACCGTTCAACGGATTTTGACAGGACACAAGTAAATTATGATGTAAAAAGATATGTTTCTTAAACAAAATATACCCACATAATATTATTTGTGAACATGGTTATATGTTAACATAATAATTCATTTATCATTCCGGAAAGATATTTAATAGGACATTATATTTCTTTTAGATTTCATCCATATCATATAGTACTGCATCAACAATTGGTTGATCGTGATTACGACAGAAGGTTGGATTATTGCAACTGGTTACTACATATGGTATATGACGACCCTCAATTACTGTCACGTATTTTGTGGTCAGACGAAGCTACATTTAGTAGTGATGGTACGGTTAACCGGCATAATATACACTACTGGTCACAGAATAATCCACGCTGGATGGAAGAAGTTTAGTATCAGGGGCGATGGTCGGTGAATGTATGGTGTGGTATTGTAGATGGTCAGATAATTGGACCTTTTATTTTTGACAGCGCAATTAACGGGGAACGCTACCTAAATTTTATAAGAGATGAATTACCACTTCTTCTAGAAGATATATCACTAGCAACTCGTGGGTCTATGTTATTTCAGCACGATGGGTGTCCGGCGCATTTCTCCAGACAAGTTAGAGAATGTTTAGATAATGCTTACCCTGATAGGTGGATAGGACGTGGAGGCCTATTTTTTGGCCAGCCAGGTCACCAGACTTAACCGTCTTAGATTTCTATCTCTGGGGCCGGATTAAAGACCTTGTTTGTGCAATTAGACCCACTACTATAGTTAACATGATCGGAAGAATACGAAACGCCATTCAGAGTATTTCGAGAGCAGAAATTGAGACTGCTGTTCAATCTACTCTTCAAAGAATAAACGCTTGTATCGAAAATGATGGGCGACAATTTGAACATTTAGGTCGTCACTAGCGAGGTACCTTAAGTTATATTTCCATTTTAACTTCCATAACGCAGTTTCCCGGTGACAGCATAAGTAATATTGACATAATAATTGGAACTATTATTAATAGAACAAGAAAAGACAATTTTGAGGAGTCAAAAAATGTTAAAATCCATTCAGTCAAACCGGAGTAATTTATGTTTAAAGGAAAATGCTTAAAATTTACACATTTTTTAGGATATCTCGTAATACGAAAAATATATCGACATGCGGTTGTCGCTATTCTGTTGCTAATTTGGTCTACTTTTATATTCCTTAATTAAAACTGCATGTTTCCATTCAACATTTTTCAAGGATAGCTTGATTTAAAAAAATAAATAAATAGCAACCTCTAGCGTATATGTTACTCATTAGGTTGTTTCAAAATTATAACTCTTACATTGGTAGAAATGAGCTTTCTTCAAAAAGACTAAGTTTGCATAGATAGGTTGAGTAGAACTGGAATTACAGGCGTTTTTTCATAATAAAGTTCCCGCTTCCCCCCACCTCTTATTTGAAGAGATAGACTAAAACTTGTAAAATCAAATATACGCTGAATTTCTTGAATAATACGATAATCATAGTTTAAATGCATCTTAATTAGGCAAAATTTATAAATTATTCATTTTATAATTTTTGGTATTTAATTACGCCCTCTGGCGGTGGACTTACAACTCTGTAAATAATTTCCAGGTTTTTCTCGAGATCACTTTTGTTATAAATTTTTTTTTCCCGAAGCTGTACCTATAAACGGTTCCCGAGATATGACCGAGAGCCATTCTTATTGGGACACCCGGTATACTATAAGACAACATAAATAACAGTCTATTTTGCCAGGAATTCAACAAATTTCAAATAAATTTAACGAGGTGTGTACATTGAGTAACGAAATTGACAACGTAGCGTTCGATCTGGCAACAGTGAAGTCATTTGGCTGACTATAGCGATTTTTTTATGAAACAGTTTTTTCTAGTGGATTCTAAAGCAGCAGAAACTTTTGTATAACTTCAGCAGACCTACGAAGACAGTATTTTGTCAAAGACCCAGGTTTTTCACATGATGGTCGATTAAAGATGAACCACGAAGCGGAAGAATCGATGAAAATATTGACAGAAAATCGGATGTTGTGCATTAAAATCGTCAGGTGACAGTCAGAATGATCGGGAAGACCATCACATCAAGAACTATAATGCTCCTTGTTAGACAGCACTTTCAACAAACGAGTTTTTTTGGGTCAGTTAAACACGCCTGCGACTTCTCAAAATTAAAATTCATTTGTATGTATTTATAAACCTAATTTCTATAACCATTTTGTTGAACTAAATGTTTTATGAACCTATTTATTTCTTGTTATTTGATTCATATTCAAGACAACTTTTTTTAACCTCACAAAAAATATACAAATAACATTATCCGACTGGAATTTAAAACAAAAAACATTGAGTAGTAAGAAGTAGAAGAACATATAAACTTTTTGGTTTACGATATTCTTTAAATACCCTAATACATAATAACCTCATATTTCTTCATCAAAGGATACACTGTATTATTTCGCTCAAGTTTTAAGAGTTATATTTAGTTTACAGCTATATTAAAAAAACAATTATCTGAACTTACTTTTTTGGTCCCAATTCTTTACACTGATTGTTCATAGCCTCAACTGCGGAATTCCATTTTTTCAGACATTGCCTGTAACTGGTCAAATCGAATCCGGTGATTGTCACTTTTCTGGAGATGATAGAATGCGCCGTGGCGCGGCCGTCACGGACCATAAATATGAATTTGGCGTTAGGGAAAAGTTCGATGACATAGGTGCCCATCTGTAACAACAAAAACATACATCAAATAATTGTTTTTCTTGAAAAACAATTTTTGTAGAATTGTATGAAATTTTTAAAGTCAATTCAGATTCAAAGGACGATTTGCAGAGCAGTTTCATCAACCGTGTCGATAGCTCCACATAAACATCTCCATTGAAAAACTGAATGTGCAACATTTTCCAATGATCCCATATGATGTAAATTATTGGAAGGCAGACAACAAAACCTTCAAACAAGTCTCACAATTCAAATACTTGGGTATAGAAATGTGTTACTACCATGATCCAGAAAGAGATCTGAAAAGTCAAGTAAATGAAGCAGCGGCCATTTCGGGATGTTTAAGGCAAATAATTTAGATGAAACAAACATACGCGTATAGACAGCAAAACTACAATTTAGAAGGTCCGAGAGGAGGCACATAAAATATGCTAAGGGTAGCAGAAATTAAAAATTTAAGAACCATCTTCGGAAAAACTAGATGAGATCGAATCAGAAACACAGATATAAGACAACAATGCGGAAAACATGACATAGTAAAATCAGACAGGCAAAGAAAAAGACATAGTATCGAAAACGGGCTACCACGCTTAGCTGGAAAGAGACTACCTGGAAGACCACCCAAAAGATTGACGGATAATTGGCAATTCACCTCTCATGAAAGGAAACCTGAAAATTAACAGACTGCCAGATCTTAATGAGGAAGAAGAATTGAAAATCTATGAAGTATATTGGCACGTAACTTAAGCATTGATAAACTAGTTTCAGTATTAAAATAGCGTCGAATGCTTCAATTGGTGAGTGTGTTAAAAAAATAAGTGCAAAATGTTTTATTTGACATGAGAAAGAACCATAAAACAGGTGAGACATTGGATTTTAAAAAGAAATCGGTTTGGAGCATCAGAAGGCTTATTTAAGGAACTAGAGGATAAAGAGGAATATCGAAATCATCTGGGAACGTACGAAGAAAAATCAATGGTGAAAATTCAGGACCGTCTAAACAAATAACACATAGTTGTATATCAACTACTTTTACCAAAAATATTGTATTATATTGTATTCGTCATACCATTTGAAAAGAAAACATCAACTGTCTTATACCAAAAGAGCTTTGGCCCATAAAGTTCCTTTCTTCCCATTCCCTTCGCGACTTCAGTCTATTATAGAGAATCATATTAACACGTAAAATGCCGCCTTGATAAAAAAAATCGGGTCCTAATGGCCGGACGAGTTTTTTCCTTTAATCATATACTATTATCTATAGTAGTAGGTAAAAACAGCCAGTTCCCAAATAAGTGCATTTTTTTATAAAATTAACGTTTTTGGCCTTGTTTGAGTCTGTACAATACCATCTTTACTTCTCCTTATATGTGGATATGTAGAGGCGGCAGATTTAGCAGCACCTCTAGGGCTGCAGTTGAGGTTGTTTTGATACATACACATGCCAGCCTTTGCACCCCAAGCAACCGAACCATAGGTTATCATAGGTCTTATTACCATTTTATATAGCCATAGGTTCATCTTTGAGTTGAGTCCCCAGTTTTATCCACAAAGCTTCCTGCATCTCCCAAGGTCAATTTTTGCTTTTTGGATCACCTTATTAAGGTGTGGATCACAGGTCAGCTTTTAGTTAAAAGTGACTCCCAATAACTTGAACTCTTTTGAGATGGGGATTCTCACGTTGTTGATCTTGGGGCATCTGAGCCCTCTCAGAGCTCTTTTTCTTGTGAAAGGGACAATAATGGTTTTTTGCGGGTTCACCGATATATTTTCCTCCCTACACCATTTGTCTACTATGTTCAGTGCGTTTTGCGTTCTTTCTGAAACATATTCTAGGCTCCTGCCTCTAATTAGTAGCACTATGTTGTCCGCATAGCCAAGGCAATAAAATCTCTCCTTGGCCATTTTTGCCAAGAGATCGTCGACTAGGACCACCTAGTATAGTGGCGATAGAACGCCTTCCTGTGGGCAGCCCCTTCCCACCTTTGCTACTACTGTGTCCTTGCCCAGGCTGGCCTCTATCCAGTTGCATATGGTGTGCGGAATGTTTCTACGCGTTAGTGCGTTCATTACTGAGGTTGTTGAACGCCCCCTCTATGTCCAGGAACGCGCCTAGTGCCACTTCTTTGTCATCAATTGATTGTTAAGATCATCCAGTGCGAAGTCTATAGACTTTCCTGATTGATAGGCGTATTGGCGGGCGCTGAGAGGATATAGTGACAATGTGCGGTCCCTGATATGTCTATACACACTTTTTTCCAGTGCTTTATGCAGGAATGGGGACATGCATATAGGTGTAAATGACTTTGACGTTTGGTCCAAAATCCTGCCGATCTTTGGCAAATAGGCTACCGTCGCCTTTTGCCATACTATAGGTATATGACCTCAAGCGATACATGCTCTGAAAATTTTGCATAGGTGTGGCAGTAATATGTCTAGACCTTTCTGGAGCAATGCTGGGTAAATTCCATCAGGGCCTGGCGATTTGAAGGGTTGGAATTCGCCTATGGCCCTTTAGAAATTAAGACAAACAATTTACTTATTGTAACAAGTTTTACATATTGTACTTAAGTAAAATCGGGAAATAAAAAAAAGCAGATCATCAATCGTAGTCTGAACTAAATGGGTTACTAATGTAGGTGTTAACATTTATAATGGATAAAAATGAAAACATTTAAGATTTTAATAAACAATAAAATTTGTAGTAAGTTTTTTAGAACAAAGAAAACCATTCGGCATACGAAATGGAATTAGATTTCTAATATTAAATTTCGACAAAAAAAATTACGTAAGAGTGGTTTATGCCCCTTTCCCGTCAAGATAAGAGCATGTAGAGATTTTTTAAACCCCATTTCCCTCGTAATTAATGAAAGCCCACTTGTAATTACTGTGTCATTATTATTAAAGAATTAGTGTTGGAATACATTGGAAATTTAAAAATAATGACCTCCGCGTTCTGAAGCAGAGAATGATTTTTTAATACCAAAAAATTATGCTCAGATAAAACTGAAAATGAACTGACAAAACTAGATAATCGAAGAATGCAAATCAAGAACTAAAATCAAGTGAATTTTATCTATAAGATAAAATTAATTGTCAAATAAAAGATATGTAAAACAAGAGATAGTTGATTTGAATGAACTTTGGTCAGATGTGACTGCATTATTGGTAAATTGATATCAATAAAAATTGTAGTTTGCATAGATTGATAAATACAATACAGCAAACAAGAAACGAAAATGGTATGTACCAAATGCCTTGTCAGCAAAACAATAAAAAAATTCAGCTCGGATTATCATAAGAATTCTGTAATTGTTATGTTGAGTTGACGTTGAGTGTTTAAGACTCCTATTTGAGTAAGGGTCAACGATACAGCAAGGGTTAAAACATCATTAAAGTTTATTCATTATTATGACGCCGTAGCATCATACATCATTTTTAATACTGACAGTTATTTATGAGGATAATTTCTTAACTGGTCAGCTGTAAACGCACTTTAAATACTTACTATATACGTGTGATTAAATAATGTCTCTTATTTAATTTATATTACAAACAAATAAGCGATTTATCGGTGGGCATTTGCGAACACAATGACAGTCTGTATTTTGTTGATTTGCTTATCAAGATTTGATAGAAAATAGTCGTGAGAACATTTGTTTCTACATAATTGATCAACAAGTTAACATAAGTTTGATTGAATAAAACATTCGCCTGAATATTACGAAGAGAAATACTATATATTCTCTACACTTTTGTACGGCATGGAAGCTGAACTCTAAGCGAAGAGACGGAACGAAGATCACAGGCCTTCGAGACGCGGATTTGTCAGAGAATTCTTAGAATTTCTTGCACGCATCGTGTAACAAATAATAAAATACTCCACAAAATGCAATAAAAGCCCGAGCTCTTGACCACGATAAAACGCAGGAAGCTAGAATATCTAGCCCACATAACGAGGAACTCAACTAAATATCGGAAACTACAAAATATTAATCAGGGAATTTTTGCGAAAAGAGGGGATCTTAAGGAAGAAGAAGAATATCTTGCCTGACTAACCTGCGTAAATGGTATTGGGTGATCACAGTTCAACTGTTCTGAAGAGCTGTAAATAAAGTCCGTACAGCCTTGATGATCGCTAATGTCCGGACCGGATAAAGCACATTAATAAGCAGAAAAAACTGTATTGTTCAACAAATTGTATTGGAAATCCGATGTTGGTACTACGTGTGTTTTGTGATTTAAAAAAATAAAGTTCTGACACTGTTATTTACAAATTTGTGGAGCTTTAACGCGTTATGATACGCTTTGGAATCACCCGGACGAAAAATGTATGAGCAAGTATGTCAGAGAAAATGCATTAAAGTGTACTGTGGAAGAAATTGTTATTACCGGGTTTTCTACAGATGATATAAAGAATAAAATCAAGACGATCAGAATAATACACAAAATAAAACAATAACTAGTTTGTAAACCAAAGAAAAGTAGAATTGGAACAAAGGAACAGTGTTTCATCAAGCTTGGCTTGGTTACCAAGCTTTTTCAATCTTCACCAAGCTGGCCGATCACGTGTTACGTCTACTAACCGTTCTCTCCTCCGCCCTTTGATTTAACGTTCAATTTTCTCTCAGATTTCTCAATCACAGTCACAGCTCACAGCTAACCTGTTGAAACAACTTACAAAAAATATGAGTGACAACAATACCCTATCAGATATCGTCGATATCGACGAACCCTTTGAAGACAGCGGATCCGAATATGTGGCAGACGAGGGGGAAGAAAGTTTGTCTTCCAACAGTTCTCGCGAACATATTCGAAAATCACGAAAAACAATTAAAATCATAAAGGTCTCTAGTTTTTTTTAAAATTAGTCCAGGGCAGACTAAAATAGACAGAACAGCAGTATGCACTTTGTGTACAAGAAAATCAACTATACTCAAAATGAAAAATGGGGCAACTACGTCTTTAAAAAGACAGTTACAAAGTAAACATAAGGATTCTTACGAAAAAGCTGTTACTCCCTTTAGTTGATAGGGATTAAAGAAAATTAAATACACGACAAATTATCTCAGGGATAGTTTTTGGGTAATTCTGCCACTGTAAGCAACGAGTTGGTAGGTACTATTAAAGAAAACAATCCAAATGAATTTGACCCAAGCTTTATCAATTGTGAATTTGAAGAGAATTCAAGTGTGTTACAAGAAAGTATACATACAGTTATATATACAAGGAGTATATCTACTATACCGTTTATATGCATATACCCGATATGTACAAATAAAATTTAAGTAAGTATTTTAGCTTTAATTTATGTCCTCTATTATAGGGTTCAATCTAACAATGTTTATGTTGATAAATTTAAGTGAATTAATATTGATACTCTACTAACAATTTACTTTTCAACTATGGTAATGTTATATATATATATATATATATATATATATATATATATATATATATATATATATATATATGACTTGCAGTTTAGCCCAGATAATTTTGTTGGAGGTTACTGAGTGTAACGAAACCTACATTCAGAAGTCTAGAAACACTGTCCAAAAACGTGCAGAGATCAATTAAACTTATCTGCTATGCCCTGGGATCCTTCGTCAGGGAAATGTCATCCAGAATATGCCCAGTTCCAAAGTGGTTTCCCGTAGAGCTCACACAGAGAAAAGTACTCGTGAATTTGGGAGATCAGAAATTAACGAGAACCAAGAAAAAGTGAAACTAATAAGAAAAAGGCCTAAAAAGAAAAAGGTAATTGTAATAAGTCTTTAAACGAATAGTTATTTTTATTCATTGGGTCATAATTAGCTGGCGACTCACCTCGGTTGGTATGGGGCCTTAACATGTGGCTTCCAATAGAAGTTTCGTTTAAACTGGAATTTTGCTAAGTGTTAACAGAGAAATATATCCAACTATCTGTTGCTGGCTTTAAAACATATATCCAAGCCGCTTCCTCCTTGATTGCACCACAAAATTCCTTTTTATAAATCCGTTTACAGCGTAGCACGTTGTTCCACAATCGTTGCTTTCAAAAAGGGAAAACGGAAACATATGTCACATAAAATATCTTCTTTTCCTTTAGGCCAGTACCACTGAGACCATTTTTATATCAAATAACAAGAATACACTAATTGAAGGTCAAGTTTATTTGTTTATAATTATTAAATGAGTAGTTGAATATCTGAAAGTATTATTTATTTTTCAGGTGATTTCGAGAGACAAGGATTTATTAACGAGATTTATTTATCCATAAGGGAATTCGAGAGTTGAACTACTACAAGGATGAGACCCATGCTAATTAAATTTTATTTTAATATTATTCACTTAGAATTTTCCTCGTTTTGTTATTGTTTTCAATAACCTAAGCAGGTAAGATATTAAACATGTAACAAAGCCTTCCCGCAGGAGAAAAAAATTAATGAAAATTCAAATAGTTCTAGCTCTGCAGGGCTCTGCAGAGCCGGAGAACTCCAAGTGAATAGTTTTTTATCTTATATAGATATTATTCCGTTTTGAATCGAAATGTCAACTTTTGAGTTGTTTTGCCTCACTCTCGAATTTACAAATTAATATGACTCTCCGGTAATTTAAAAAGTGATGTGAATTTATTTTTAAATAACGAAATAATAGCATTGTCTAAGGAAAAGAGATAATGATAATAGTATTATTGTGCGGAGACATTTTTTTTAATTTGGTAGGTAGGAGTGGTCGGACTTATATTATTTGTTTTTTTAACTAATTATTGGGATCAAGAGTAAATGGTCGAATAAAATTGGTTTAATAAAATTATATGGATCGTTTGAGAACAAAAGGAAAATATTTAAAAAATTTATTATACTAGGATTAAGTGCTTCAGTCAAGAAACAAAAAAAATGGATATGTAATTTTTTGGAAAGCCAAACGTTCATTGAAATTGTTATTCCTCAGTAATCCTAGAGCTTTTTATGAAGAATATTTTTTTAGGGGAATATAAACTTTTCCTTCATCTGTATAATACTTTTCGTGACACATGTCTATAATAGGTACTTATATAATTTTCAAGAGAGAAATAGATTAATTACTTCTTGTATATTGTACTTAATGAGATAATGTTTAATTTCAGGATTCAACTCTTGGCACGGGAACTGTAGTTGTTAATAAACTCAATGATATATTAGTTCAATACATTTGTAAGAAATATTTACCTTTCAATTTTTTTGAGGACGAGGCAAGTCGTAACTTATTTTCCTACATAAATCCAGCCATACATTTGCCTGGTAGAAACCAAATGAGATCGCTTACTCTGAAAAAATGTATGGTCCCTTCTTGGACAAGTCAAAAATAATTAAACATCAGGTAGGCATCAAATGAAATGAAACTTCTGTCATTCTGACGATGATATTTAGGTAATATCGAAACAATTGTCAATTTTTTAGAATTTTTAACGTTTTTCAATATACTGTGGAGTTAACTAGAAACGGCAAGTTTCATTAAAAACACTAATGAACAAGTTAACGTTAATATTATACACCACTATACCAGTGGAAGGAGCAACCAAAGAGGAAATGGCAGAATTTTACATTCAAATGCAAAGTGAATTAGACGAGATGCGTGAAGAAAATGAAGCAACAATAGTAATGGGAGACTCGAATAGTAGAGTGGACAAAGATAAAATCTAAAGATGTATAGAAGACTACAGAGAAGAAACACAACAGAAATGAAACAAAGATGATAGATTTTTGTAGACGAAACGACCTAAAGATGTGGTGGCAAAAAATAGATTCAAAATACAACTTTGTAACAGAAGAACGAAACGGTAAAAGTTTGATTGACTATATAGTACCTACATACACAAGATTTAAATGAAGTTATTATAGGAATAGAAACAAGCAATGAACCAGAAATGGGGACGAACCACAGGCTAGTGTTAGCAAATTGCGTAGTAAGAATGAGCAGGATAATAGAAGTACCGGAATATAGCGACATATCAATACAAAAACTTAACCTAATCAAAACGAATTGCGTGTATCTCGTTCAATAATGTATTTTTTAAAGGTATTTTTAATGAATAAATAATTTATAACCTAAATAAGAACAAATTATTAGTCATTTATATTGAAAAACTAAAATAAATACAAAGTATATTATAATATTATATTGAAATATCATAAATAATAAAAACAACATATTTTATATTGTAATTTTTCTCGATTTTTTATTTGCAATCTATTATATCGTCATAATTTAATGTTTTCGCTTTTTGAAATGAAATACAGGGTGATTCATTTGAAAAAATAATGTGCATGTCAAACCCGTGTTCAAAAGGCGGTTTTAGTAACGGATGTAGAAAAATTTCATTACGTTAACTGTTTATTAAATGGAAATTTTTATTCTTTCTAGAGTCACGTGAGACGTGTACATGGCGCAAAGTTTTACTGATATCCGTAGATGGCAATTTTGGTAGTATTATTAAATATTAAATAAGCCGTTGTTAAACTCTAAATAATAATGTCCGATCTGAATACAAAGTTCTTCTAGACACTTCTTTTTTTACAGAGCATACCTACCTCTATATTCTGAACAGATATGAAATAATATATAAGCCAATAATTTTACACTTTGAACTCGCATTCTATTGAATAAGAAACTTTGCCGTTACGGATAAAGCAGCAGAAGTTTGGATGTTGAACTATATCCATTGCAATTGTTGGAATATCAAGTTATCTATCTTTCAATTTCTTGATGGAAGTGCATCATTTCCATACATAATTTTTCACTCATCTCGATATAGCGTTACCTATCGCCATAAGGGATTCGTATTCGTCAAACTGCATTGCAGATGCCATGAATAAATAATGTTTTCATTTATTTCGAAGCTAGAAACTCGATTTTCTTCTTCATAAAACTACGATTTACGAAAAAAAATACCTATTTTCGCAGTTATTCTTTTTACGGTGCCATCTGAATAGAATTCAACTTGACGTTTTTTAACGGTGTTTTTACTCTGTTGTGGTTTTCGAGACGGGATGTCATCTTCATTTATTTGAATTATAGGATAATAAAGTTGCCAAATAACTCTCATTTATTGTATTCGCTGGTTGAATGGAAGGAAAAAGAACGACCGCAGACGTATTATGGGGAAACATATTTCAACTAGGTAAATAAACAAAACCGGGGGGATTTTACTTAAAAACACTTTTAAAAAGCCGTATAATTCTGCGGTTATTTTACTACTGGCTGTATACAGGGGAAGTTAATAAAACAATTTGGATTCGAGTGGTTGGGATAATATTAAAACTATCGTCTTAGGAGCTCTAATTTTCAAAGTCAGAGGTCATAAACGTTTAACCCTTAATTCGACACGTGAAAGGTACAACTTTAAATCGACACTATGAGTCCCACGGACTCACATTTTAAAAAAAAATAATAATAAATTTAAATTAAATTTATGTAACCAAAATACTTTATTATAAAAAACATATTCTTAATATATAACATTTTATGGGTTACAAAACAAAATAAAAATTTATTTCCTAGATTTACAAAAATAAAAAGAATAACAAAAAAAAGTGGCGAAACTGTCACCAGTCATCATTAACAGGATATAAAAAAAAATAGAAGAAAATAAAAACTTTTTTCTTTAAAAAGCCTTAGATAAAAGTCCAATACTTAAAAGAAAACTATCAAAAATGAATAAACATGTTATAGAAAAAAACCTGCAAGCACATTACTAAGCCCTCATTTTTCAGCAACGCATCTAAGGCATACCTTTTTTGAACAAGATAGGCAAATGGGCTTTGAGCACTTGCAGCAAAGATAGGCAGTTTTTGTTCTTTTTTTATAATGACATAAAAAACAATATTTTCTTTGGTCACGCGGTAGTTTATCACATGGTATTTCATCTATATTAGTAGGTATTGGCTCACCTAGAACATTTGAAATAGTATTACGTAACTGACGCGGAAGTTTTGAATTATAAAGGCGTGATTTTATATTGTTTTCATTGAGACACAGGCCAAACCTTTTAAAAAATTAAGCCTTGTAAGGTTTGTAGCATTTTTTTGGCTCTGATAAAGTATATATGCATTCAAAGCACTCATATCTAATATTCGATAAAACATAGCCATGGGCCAACAGTTAGCTCTGCGACTCGAACTGTACACCGAACACTTTTGGTCGACAGAGTCAACACCACCTTTTGTATTGTTATAGTCATCTATAATTACAGGTTTGCCAGTCACTTCATTAGTTTCATCACCGTGGTGAATTGATGAATAGAGAATAACAGCCTTATTTTTTTTCGGTACGTAACTAACAATCGTGCATTGATTTGTAAACCCAAATAACGACGAACCAACATGTCTTTTTTTCTGTGGAAGAAATTCTTGTGGGATTTCTCCTTTGTTTTTTCTTAGAGTTCCAATCGTCGTTAGGCCTTTTTCTTTCAATGTTGATAATAACTCCATTGACGAATACCAATTATCCGTAGTTACGTTTCGATTCGTATTGAAGATGGGTGTGCACAGCCGAATCACTGCCTGTGTTGGAATTGGTTTTTTTCTATCTTCTTGGGAAAGAGTTTTTCCGTCAGAGTGTTTTCCAGTATACAAATAGGTGTTATAGACATAGGTGGTTCTTGCATCGGCCAAGCATTGAACTTTTAAGCCATACTTTGCTGGCTTGTTAGGCATATACGTTTTAAATTTGCATCTGCCTCGGAAAGCAATAAGCATTTCATCCCCCGTTGCATTTGCCCCAATAGTGTAAGATTTTTGTGAATTTTTGTTAAACAATTCCAAAATTTCTGTTACAGCACAACCCGGATCTATTTCCTTACGTGCTTCTCGATCTTCAAAGTCGTCAAATCTTAGGGCTATAAGCAAACTACAAAATCTTCTAATATTCATTGAAGCTCTAAATATCTCTCGGCCCGAACCATCTGTAGCGAAAATCGCAAGAATACTCTCATGATTGGATTTAAAAGCTGCACTATAGATCAAAAGAGCAAGCAATCCTTTTAGCTCAATGATTGTGCATTCTCGAAAACTAACATCATTAGGATACTTCAATCTGATATTTTGAAGTTTTTTATTAGTCCACGTAAGGATATTATCTAGCATTTGCTGATCAAAAATTTGCTGAAATGATTCGCATGGACTTAGTAAATCTTCTTGGCGAAACTGTTCTTTGGCACAAGGAAGACGAATGATATTGTGCGATGGAGTGCGCACGTTACGTGTCGGTGCAATTTTCGACCACTTGAACCTATTTTTTCCATAAAAGTAATTTGTTTCTGATGGCGCTATATTCTCAAAATCGTCTGTATCTGAATCACCTGATAACTCTGATGTTGATTCATGGTCACTTGGTATATACGGAGCGTCATCAGTGTCAGACACAATATCATCATCTGGCTGTTTTTGCTCAATACTTGTATTTGAGTTCGAATCATCTAATTTTTCCAACTCTTGAAGCCATCCGTTAACTACAGACTCGTAATTATCGTCATAAATTTTAACAGAACTAGGTCCTGGTAAATTTCTATCCACATTGTGATCTAGAATTAAATAAATACAGTGTTACTAAACTGTACCATGAATAAAACTTATAACGTAAACCTACACTATGAGTCCCAGGGACTCATTGGCACGTGATACTTACCCCAAACAACGCTGCTTAGACACACCCGCACGACTATCGATTAACGATACGACTGGAGAAAGCTACTGAAACGCAGAGCACGCTCGAGGCAAAAAGGTGGGAGTTATGCGAGAACAAAACTTGCACATGAGTCCCTGGGACTCAGGTGTCGAATTAAGGGTTAAAAAGAAGCTGTTTGACATTGTGTAAAGCAGATGATCACCATATTATCAGACAGAAACCAGGAGTTTTATTCGTCTCTTTTATTTAAGTAAGTACTTCTTTTGGTGTAACTAATCCACAAATTTTATTTTTCGTTGTATTTTCTTGTCATTTATCCCCCAAAAGGATTAAGACAAATGTTGATTGAATTAAAGAGTCGAGAGAAGTACTATAGTCTGTTTCTTATTGACTGACAGTACGCGAAAAGGTCACAGATGCTAGTCAGGTAGTAAATGGTAGTAAGCATAAGCGTCCCCGTTCATCTAAGGAATTTATTTACTATTTAATTTTATACCCGATCTGATATATAAAGGTAATATAAATGTAAATTCGGTTAGTTAAAACAACTAACTGACCTTCATACATTTGTAGAGTACATACAGTTAAAAAAATAAATTATTTTTGAAATAATCTTGTAACGCAACTATTCTGACTGAATGTTTCATTAATTATCTTGAGAATTTGGAGCAGGTCAATTCTTGGGAGACATATTAACAAACCATTTATCAATTCATTCTCCAGATAATTACTTTCTGATTTTCGGAATGTTGATAATAACATTTCCAAGAAACATTACAATAGGGTCCTACTAGGTATTGTCCCAATGACTACTTAGAAATTTTGCAGGTATATACGGTGAAACTTGGTCTCGCCAAAATTTACATAATTTGTTTTGCTTAGAGTCGCTTATGTTCCATAAGTATTAACTGTGTTGTGAAAAATGTCTTCAACTTTTACCCCAGTAAAGTGTAAGAGCGTGATTAGCTTACAAACGAAGACTGTAGTGTTAAATGTGCATGATGCTGTTGTACATCAAATGCCGGCTGCTACTGTTAGAAACATAGTTTCGACATGTTCCAATATGACAGGAGTTAGTGAATCTACTATTTACAGGCTTCTAAGAGAGAGGAAAAATGGAAATATATCTCCACCTAAAAAGTCAACTGGAAGAAAACCATTTGACCTTGATGAACATATGCAAAATACAATAAGACGAAAACTACATGAATTATATTTTAAAAAAGAGATCCCAACCCTTGACAGAATTCTAAGAATGGTGAAGGAGGACGAGAATTTGCCTGACATAGGGCGAAAAACGTTGTGGAAAATATTACACAAATTAAATTTTACTTGGGAGAAGCAAAGTCGCAAATCAGTGCTAATCGACAACGAAGAAATAATATGCTGGAGACGCCAGTATTTACGAGATATCCGAAAATACAGACAGGAGGAAAGACAAATCTATTATCTAGATGAGACATGGCTCAATGAAGGACATTCAGTGAAAAAAATATGGCAGGACAAAATTATTCAAACCAGTCGTCAAGCTTTCATAGAAGGTTTATCTACTGGACTGAAAACTCCGGTAAAGGTCGCCGACTAATAATAACGCATATTGGATGCAATCAAGGGTTCGTTGAAGGTGGTTTACTGGAGTTTCAGTCAACATCAACCAAAGACTATCATGAAGAAATGACTGCAGATGTATTTTACACAAATGGTCGAATTAATTCCAAATAATGCTGTAATCGTTATGGACAATGCCACTTATCATTCGTGATTAACAGAAAATCTTCCATCTACCTCTTTGAGAAAAGCTGATATTACAAACTGGTTAATCGTAAAAGATATACCATTTGAAGATGATGTGTTGAAAAAAGAACTTTTAAAGGTTGCTTCAGATCACAAGCTAAAATTTGAAAAGTTTGATATTGATGAAATAGCCAAGAATCTTGGGATAACAGTGCTTCGTTTGCCGCTATACCATTGTGAATTAAATGCGATAGAGTTAATATGGGCCCAAATGAAAGGTTATGTAGGTAGACATAATAAAACATTTAAAATAAAAGATGTTCGTGAACTCATGAAGTACTCATTGACAACAATAACTGAAGAAAACTGGAGAGATGCTGTGAATCATGTAATTAAAGAGGAAGAGAAAATGTGGGTTTTAGATAACCTCATAGAACAAACTATAGGACCGATAGTGATATCTCTCGACGAGTCTTCGGATGATTCTTGTATAGCCAGTGAAGAGGATGACACTATAGATTGAATTTTATATTTCCTATAAGTGGTATGTTTACTTTACTTAATATACATTAATTCATTGTCAATAAATTTGAATTATGAAAAATAAACAATATTTTCTTCAATTAATTTAATTTAATAAAAATGAAAATGTAACTTGTTAATAGGCCTAAGCGAATGAATTTTATTTCAACTGTAATTTTGACCGAATCTAATTAAATAAGCAAAATGAACTAATATCGCAATCTCCGCCACTGCCGCACTGTTTATCCTTTTGCTGGCATTGTTCAGTTTTATTACCATATTGTATTTTGAGCTGAAGCAGGGATGTACAGATAAACCAATACAGACACCTACTTGTTTTGCATTAGAATTTTAGTATTTACTTGTAAAATTCTTAGGATCACTCTGTAAGAGATAATTTTCTATTTGAATATTTAATGAGGCTACTGTGCTGTCAGACATTAAGAAATAGACTATAAGTAACTAAACTCCAAAGTAGTCAAAAATGTTCTCAAAAAATTAGAATAACGATTATGGATTCTACGAAAAAAAATTATTCACTCTCCAAGAATCAAACCACGTTCACCTGTGTAAAGTGTGTAATGAGACAAATTATAGTATCTGTTATAACTTCAGTGTTTATAAACTACGCAATTACGGTTATTGTCAAGGGACATACGTTACACGACTAGACTGTGGAACTAAAACCGCATTGGTTAATTTGCAAATTGCAGGTATAGTTCGGTTAGTTTCAGCTAATATATCAAATAATTGAAAATTGTGGGTATCTATTGGAAGCGAAGGTTATTGCACAATCAGATTTATATGAATGAATATAGGAAATATTTGAAATATAAACTGGAAAGCGAAAAAATTGACAACGAATATGAAAAATATTGTAATGTTTTACTTTTGCGCCCAACCTATCTATTATGCCAGAAAAGTATTGGTTTACCCCAAAAAAAGTCGGAATTTTGAAATTTTTTTTGAGTTATTTTCACGTTTTCCACCAACAAGACGAAAAAATGGTTTTTAGAAAAAAAATCCTGTGTGTATGTCGTCGTCGTCGTCGTCGTTGTTGTTGTCGTCGGCCACTTTTCCTTACATGTCTTGTTAGCACGATTCGGCCTCCGGAGTGCAATAAGTCACCAATTTTATGATGGAATATTGTTAAGGGCATGTCACAGATGAACCCTATTGATTTTCAGCTCACCAGAGCCAGTACAACGGGTGCTATGGTACTTGAAGTACGACATTTTGTCATTTTTTGAGAAATTTCAGTTTGTTAGCGCGATACAGCCTCCGGAGTTCAACAAGTCACCAATTTTATGATTGAATATTATTCAGCACATCTCACTGATGAATCCTATTTGTTTTCAGCTCACCAGAGCCAATACAACAGGTGCTACAGTACTTTAAGTACGATATTTTTGTCATTTTTGGAGAAGTTTCAGTTTGTTAGCACGATAGAGCCTCCGGAGTACATACAAGTGACCAATTTTATGATTGAATAATATTTAGAGCGTCTCAAAGATTAACCCTATTGATATTCAGCTCACTGAAGCCAGTGCAACGGGTGCTATGGTACTTCAAGTACCAAATTTTTGTAATTTTTGGAGAATGTTCAGTTTCTTAGCACGATACAGCCTCCAGAGAGTATACGATTGATCAATTTTATGATTGAATATTGCTCAAGGTGTCTCACAGATGTACCCTATTGATTTTCATTTGACTAGATCGAGTACAGCGGGTCCTATAAATCCAGATATATAAAAATTTTGGTTATTTTTGGAGAAATTTCGGTTTGTTAGCACGATACATCTCCCGAAGTGTATACAAGTAACAATTTTATGATAGAATATTGTTCAGGGCCACAGATGCGGAAAAGTTAGTTTTAATATTTAAAACCGTTTATTTTTATCAGACTAGCATATGACTTGCTTCGACAAATTAGATTAGTGTCATCAGCATATATAATGCACCCATTTGGTGTTAAATAATTAGTGAAATCGTTTATGTATATAATGAACGGGAGTGGTCCCAGAACATAGCCTTGTGGGACACCACGTTTCACAGAGTTGACATGAGATTTGAGGTTATTGCTCTGAACATACTGACGTCTATTTCTATAAGTGACAGAGGAATTCCCCTAACCCCGTAGTAACTGAGTTTCTCAATCAGAATTTCATGAGAAACACAGTCAATGGCATCCGTAAGATCATATAAGGTCAATGAAGTGTGCTCCCCATGTGCAAAGCCCTCAACTATACTATCTACTACTCGAAGCACCGTCTGTGCAGTATCTCTCTTTGAACGGTGTCCAAATTGATTGTTACTCAAAAAAAGATTGTCTTCAAAATATTTATATAGTTTCTCAATAATTTTTGAGAATATAGATACTATATTTATAGGTCTGTAGTTACCAGGAAATGAGGGATCACTTCTATTTTTATACACAGGAACCACTTTATACACTTTAAGGATATTTGGAAGGTGACCTGAGGTAAACAGTAACTAAGTAACTAAAGGATCAATAATTACTTCCGCAAACTGTGACAATCTATGGATTGTGAGTTTTTTAGATTCTGTTTTAGATTCTGAATTTCTATGCTGGTTCTAAAAAGAGAAATCACATGGTGCGGGGAATTGCTCAATACCCACCAGAGCACACAAATCAGCCCTAGGTAATGAGCTACTGGAACAGTTAGAGGCGAGGGACACTAGTGCACAATCACTGCTCTCATCCCCTAAATTTCGCCCCTAACAACTTGAGTGAAATGGGAGTTGAGTAAATTTCAATGATTGATGACATATCTGTACCTAAATACCTTTCATTTAAAAAAAATGAAGGAAATCGGCTGGATAGAACGGCCAGACTGGCTTCAGTTTTCATAATTTTTTTTAATATATAAGAAGATTCGCTACATTACCCAAAAATCATTGAACAAATCGGGTGTTATGCCTGAAACCTGTTTCTTTCAGTGTTTATTATGCTCCATGTTGCCCTGGAGAAATTCCTTGAATTCAAAATGTAGTTATCATAGGCTTGCTTTTTGCTTTTTTCAATCTCTATCCTAAATTTTTTTTTGAGTAATTTGAATATGCTAAAATTTTTTATGTCATTACTAACTTTTGCAGCTAACTGATAAAAGTATCCAGCTCATCTCGTAACTTCTTGAGTTCAGCATTATACCATCTGATTTTAGGTTTGGAGGACCTCGTTTCTATCATTACTCGCAACGAAAATAACTGATTAATTAACTATTAATGTATGCACCAAGTTGATTGCTTTATAGTTCACAGATAATTCAGTGTCCTTGAGCACTGACCAATTAACCTTTGATAGACTATCTCTGAAGTTAGACATAGCTGCTTTAGTGTACTGACTCCTAGTTACATTGCATGTCTGTTCTATATTAATTACATCAAGAAATATGTACTTATGATCGGAAAAACCTGGTTCTAGGATACCAAAGTTTAAAACATTAGTATAATTTGTTACTATATTATCTAGGCATGTTGTTTGAAGTTATTTTGAAAAAACGGATGAAAAATCAAGGAAAACATTTGTTCAAGATTAGGAAATATTGAATTATGTAGATTACGATATTTTTTAAAAACTTGTAAAATATTTGTAGATATTAAACTCATGTTACTTCTTGTCGACATTGTATACAATTTAAGGCGTAAAGTCAGTTTATTTGCTAGCGTTGTAAAAATGTGTTAAATAATTGGTAGATCTTTTTGTATTCTTTCGGTGTTGCTGTAAATTCAAAGGGTGAATTCACTTTATTTTTAGCTTTGTTAAATACTTTTAAAATATCACGTTTCGCACTATTATTTGTAAAATAGTATTGTTAGAGCAATGAAATGATACATTTTGAAATTCTCGAAAGACATATTGTCGCATTGTGTTTGAAATCCTATAGTTAAAAATTTAGGAAAATGTCACGTTTCACACTATTATTTCTTCTTACAGTGCCATATCCGTGATCGGACGTAGGCGACCTCTCACTTCTACCTGTGTTGTGCTCTCCAGTTACCACAGATAGAAGGGACCTACAGTTTAACGACGGATCCGAACGTCTATGTCGAGAGGCTGTACTAGGCAGAATACTGTCGGTGGTTTGCCATTGCCTTCCGACAGGTGGCTCCCCGAATTTTTAATTATGATGTTAACTAGGCCCGGGTTTGATCCCGGGGCCTCTCGGTTAGCAGACTGAGCACCATTCCACTAGCCTACGGAGACCACCACTATTATTTATTGTGTTGTAAAAGCCCTTACTTGGAGCAAAACTAAAATTGTAACTTATTGTCACGTTGTATGTGCATTTTTATGGTAGATGATCGGGAGGAGTGTAATAAATGTTTGAATAACTTTTCGGAGTAAAAAGTTCACAATAGGACGGGTCTCGCATTTTGAATGGAAATTGAAATGTCTATTGAAGGCGTCCATTGTTGATTCTTGTCGATGATTCTGGCAAGTCAAAAGATACTGGCCAATAGGAAATGTCTATTTCCTTTTAGTCAACCCATTCCACGTGTAAACATGTCTCTTGCAAATTTCTATTTAACACGTCTTACAACGTAAAGAAGTCAGTTTCTAATTCAGTACATCACTCAACAACACAGTTAGTTACGAGCTCATCGCTCAATCAACGAAGTGAGTTCAACACTCATTCAAGAAGCATTCACACTTAGTTAAGCAGTTATCACATAGTTACGCAAACGGTTAGTAAGTTATCGGATACATTATTAAAGAGTCAGTTGGTTGAATAGGTGAATCGGTTCCTTAAATAGTGCAACAAAGTCGAAACTCAAGTTCTAAATGTAATTCAAGTCGAAACACATCGCTTCACCTCAATTAAGTGAAACACGTCGTTTCTTAATTAGTTTTCTAGTTCATCATTCAATTAGTTCATAACTCAGTTCAACACTCAGTCGAGTTCATCGAATCGTCGTTACATATCGAAGTAACTCAAAGTCAAACAGTCAGAGATACTAAGTCTAGCATATCGTATTCTTGTAAATTTGTACATAATAAATTATTAATTTAGACATTAATTTTGTCAAATTTAGATTATTTATCCAGTTGAATGTCTACGCCAGTCGACGAAGTTCAACTTGAAATATAATCAAAAACAACATTTTTTTAAAAATAATCATAATGCCCATTTGCCCAATTAAATTAATTTGCAACTTATGGGACGAATTTCATTGTAAAGTTAACAAAAAAATACGCAGATTCTTTCGGTGGCACATACACTCTAAGTCGCACATTTTCATCACAAATTTGATGGGAAATTCATGTTCGTAGATAAAAGTGAAAAGATGTAAATCCGAGTTTTTTGGTTTCATCGCCTCTCTCGGGCAGATTTTTTTGGGAAAATGCCACATGTATTTTCCGCACATTTTTTCCTGCTGTTTCGATTGGTGCATTCATTTTGTCAGTGCGATTTATCATTAGGCTAACATTCAGGTTATCTCTTTCTAAAATTTGCTCCAAAATCACTTTTTACCAATTTTGGGCACTTTGCATACGGAGTCACATTTTCTTTTGGCACCACGAAAAAGAGCACCACAAAATACATCTAATCTGAAATTTTGAAGTCACTTGGAGATAATTTACAGTTTGGATGTATTTTTGATGTGTCGACTGGTCTATAACATCCGATGGATAAAACATCCAAATTGATCAAATGGTTCAGAAAAAAAAAATGATACTTTTGCAAACATTTTAGTGATTCCATAATTTTTGTGGGGTGTATATAATATTTTTTTAGTAATAGAAACTGCTTCTGAGCATCGTAAAACAGTTTTTCAAAATTAATTATCATGCCTATTGAGCACAGAACGCAAGAAGCGGAATTCCACGAAAGACTAAAAAATAATGAAACTTTACTATACGAAAAACAATAAATATCAACCAAGTTTTAAAAGTTCAGGAATTTTTGGCGACAATCTTGACTGGACGACTACACATTTTCAATGACGAGCGTCTTCAGACATCGAAACGAGATTTTACTTAATAATAGAATAAAAAAACACAAAAAGAAAAGAGGCTAATAAAAAATAGATTAACCTTTTGATAATGAATTAGTAATTAATAATGAATATACATTCAAATGGATCTGCTTAACTGTCTCATCCAGGGGGCCATCATATTTAGGAAAAAGTATTTTAGTCCAGGAGAATTAGACCCCATACCTTTGAAATATGGCTGTGTCGTGACGTAGATTAGATATTGGTTGGAATTGCTCGTAAATCATGTAAGAAAAGAAAATATGAAGGTCCGCCAGCTGAAAAAGTTGTGCTATTTGCAGGAAAAATCATAAACTGCAAAAAACGCAAAAATCGCTAATTTTTCCGATATTTCTTAATATAACTCTTTAAATATGTAAGATAGAGAAAAAAAGTATACTTACGAATTTGTTCTTTATGAAATTCTCTACAAAATAGAATGGGTTTAAAATCGATATATTCAATATTTTCGTTGAGAAATGACGATGAATGCAAAAAAAGTAGCTAAAAAACGAGGTTATTTTAAAGCATTTGTTTCGCAGGTAAGAAATCATCCAATCACGCTATAAATTGGGATTAAAGAACCTTATTATAGTATAAAACAATATGCCAAAGGCCGATTAAATTGGCCTGACAGTTTTGACATGAATTAATTGTTAATTAATTTCCGCGAAAAAATTAACGTCAATTTTGCGATCATGCCAGGCTTACATTTTTGAGTTGTAATAGGTGTCGATTTTTTTACAACTACTTAGACCTCTAAACTATAATACAGAATAGTTATAATGAACAATTTTTAAGTTTTTATCATTTTTTTACGCTATTTTGAAAAGTTGAAATCAACGTTTCAAATCGAGCGCGGCGCAAAAAGTTGCTGTTTCTCGGCTTCTATTGGGCCGATTTTGATGATTTTTTTTTAAATCGATGTAGCAAAATGAAAGAAACTCATTTTTCAGAATGGCGTCTACCAATTATGACAATTTAAGCATCTACAGTAACTACTTATAATTTGGCATTTTTTTATGTTGATAATACTCTGGCCTCAGTGAATAAACAGATAAGTCAAATTTGAGAAATTGTTCAGGAGAGCCAAAAAACATTTCGGAGAGTTGTGGTAAATCGCAATACCTATTTGTTGTATATTCGATAATATTTCTGCATTCTGGAGCATAAGATCATTGGAAACATATTTTTGAAATATTAGTTTTCAAATTACAATTTTAATCGAATTTCTTGCATAGATTGATTGTGAAACACAATTTTCTCTACTCTCTTTATAAAGAGATACATTCTAGAAATAGTTAAATCTGACTGAAGATACTTTTTTGATGTCGTCCGTCGGCAGTAATGACTTTCATATGCAGGAAAGCTTTGAATGTGTTTCACCACATCAGCCAAAACTTCCTCAGGCAATTTATTCTTCGGCGCATCTCGTTCTCTTTGATCATTTTCAATTATGGTGGATATGGAGGCTTGCCTATTTAGTATTATCTGATTTACAAATGCGTTTGTTTCTCCGAAAACATCAATAAAGCATTTTTTGCAAATTAGCTCTCTTACTCCGTTTACTGAAAGTTCGTACTTGCATGAATAGTTTCGAACCCTATCAGAATAAGTTCTTACTCGAGTCTTTTTTTCGAAAATGCAAATCAGGGAAGACAAGAAGTTAGTTCTTTTGTCATGCTGACCGAGCTTCCAATATTCTTTGAAGAGGGTATGTCTAATTTCATCTGAAAATCTATTCTTGCATTTCATTCTGCAATCGGTAAGTGGTTTCATAATTCTAGCTTTAACAGTGTTTCCCTTCTCATCTACATACTCTTTACCAGTATTTCTTAAAAGTTTTGCCATTTCCCTTTGTTTCCTTGATCGACATTTCTTTTTTACAGTTAGGCAAATTTCTGTCCTATACCTTCATTATTCATTGTGGCATTCTTGTTCTTTCTCTTTTTGGCCACCGGTTGCAAAATTTCTTGTTCTGGTGAAGAAGCATCCGTATTTCCAGCAACTAAATTTGGATCTACTAAACTATCGTCGTCAGAAAAATCCTGTTCTTCGTGCTCTTTTTCGAGTATTTGTTCTTCAAGTGAGAACTCTTCAGTGGAAATATTAGTTTGTTCAACTAAGGATTTTACAGAATACACAGCAGCTTCAACCTGCTCTTTTTCAATGTGAAGAAAACCATCTGTCAAAGTAGTACTGTCAACACAGAAAGCAGAAAAATCAGTATTTTCAAGTACATTATTTATTATATTGCCGTCAATGTTAGGAGCATAGTGTTCCATATTTGAAAGATCTTGTATAACTGGTATTTCAAAATTGTCAAACAAATTTGAATTGTTCACGTCTATGTTAGAGGTTGGCACCTGGTTGTCTATAGAACTTAACTCCTTCTGGGCTACCGAATTATGTTCTACAACAGTTTCATTGCAGGGCTTGAGTGAGTTTTGTGCTGAAACCCATTCTCGACTTCGCTGATAGGTTGATATTTCCGAAGCTATTTCATTCTGGAATACGAACTGACGATTTCTGCTATCTTCTTCGACATCTGGTTGATCTGTAAAGAAACAACATGACAGTAACATGGGCGTCGCCAGCCAACGGGCAATTTTTTAGGAACTTACCTGTACCGCTTTGTTGTTTCTTGCACAGAGACAAAATATGTGATGTTCTTCTATGGATTGTTACAAAACTATTTGTTTTATCACAAAAATTATTAAATATGCACTTTAAAACACAGAAGACCGACCGGTATTATCAAAACTCATCAGACTGCATGTGGCTGACACTACTTCAAAATACAAACTGAATTGAAAAGCGTGAATAAACAGATATGTACACACATGTACAAGTCTTGCAAAAATCGGAAGGCGTCTATAATGAGATAAGTGTATTTGTGCGATTC
Organism: Galeruca laticollis; assembly: GCA_963921935.1. NCBI lineage: Eukaryota > Metazoa > Arthropoda > Insecta > Coleoptera > Chrysomelidae > Galeruca > Galeruca laticollis. The sequence goes on from OY998176.1 coordinate 132,098,248, forward strand.
ATATCTTACGTGTTCAGGCGTGAATAACCCGATAAGTTGACTTATCGGCTAATTAACAAAATAAAAATTCTGCCTTAAATAAGACGAGTTAAGTTATAATAAAAGTCAAAATTTATTAAGATGTTTGAATATTCACATAGGTCTATGCCACAAAAATACACCTTTTGACTTATTTGCTTATTCACTTGCTAGGGATCAATATCAAATGAATAAACATGAAGATATCTCATTTTAGCCATTTTATGGACTTATCTGCTTATTCACAGAGGCCAGAGAATAATCATTGATTATAATTATGTCCATGCTAGGATTGTGTTGTTCATTGCAAATTCGTATAGCTGAAATAAAATAAAATATATTTATGTGAAAAAGTAGAATACAATAATGTTGTATCAAAAAAGCGAAATATCATTATTTATTGTATGTAGATCTTATAATGAAATAAAATATACCATTAATATACATAACAATTAATTGTATTACCTGTAATTTTGATTACTAATTATATTAACTCTACGAATTTGCAATGAACAACACAATCCTAGCATGGACATAATTATAATCAATGATTATTATCAACATAAAAAAATGCCAAATTATAAGTAGTTACTGTAGATGCTTAAATTGTCATAAGTGGTAGACGCCATTCTGAAAAATGAGTTTCTTTCATTTTGCTACATCGAATTAAAAAAAATCATCAAAATCGGCCCAATAGAAGCCGAGATACAGCAACTTTTTGCGCCGCGCTCGATTTGATGCGTCGATTTCAACTTTTCAAAATCGCGTAAAAAAATTATAAAAACTTAAAAAAACTGTTCATTATAACTATTGTGTATTATAGTTTAGAGGTCTAAGTAGTTGTAAAAAAATCGGCGCCTATTACAACTCAAAAATGTAAGCCTGGCATGAACGCAAAAATGACGTTATTTTTTTCGCAGAAATTATTTAACAATTATTTCATGTAAAAACTGTCAGGCCAATTTAATCAGCCTTTGGCATATTGTTTTATACTATAATAAGGTTCTTAAATCCCAATTTATAGCGTGATTGGATGATTTCTTATCTGCGAAACAAATGCTTTAAAATAACCTCGTTTTTTAGCTACTTTTTTTGCATTTATCGCCATTCCTCAACAAAAAAATTAAATATATTGATTTTAAACCAATTCTACCTTGTAGAGAATTTCATAAAGAACAAATTCGTAAGTATACTTTTTTTCTCTATCTTGAATATTTAAAGAGTTATATTAAATATCGGAAAAAATGAGCGATTTTTGCAGTTTATGGGTTTTCCTGCAAATAGTTCAACTTTTCAGCTGGCGGACCTTCATATTTTCTTTTCTTAGATGATTTCCGAGCAATTCCAACCAATATCTAATCTACGTCACGACACAGCCATGTCAAACTATAGTGCTCCTGGCCTATTTGGAGATCACATGTATACACAATTCAGTCAAACAATTATTTGCAAATTATGCCTGTGTCCTATCTTTCTTAATATTCATTTCATCAATAAAATTACTCTTCATAATTAACGACGCACCAATTATTCAACCAATTGTTAAAAAGTCTCCTATTTATGAACAGCTTTTAATGTAAATAATTACCTTTATTGTCAAGGGATCCTTGTTACATAACCTGGGGGCGGGTTCGCCGTGTTTGGCGATTATTTCTAAGGTAAAGGCTGCGATCGCGTCGTCCAGTACGTTTTTTGTGATGCCGGCTTGTTCGAGCCGTAGCGACTCCTTCTCGGATTTCAACCAATGAAAACGCATCTGGAGCAGTCTCGGAATAACTCTAGTTTCTTGACCACATCTGCAAAAAAACAACTAGTTTAATAGTTTCGTAATGGACGTTTATTTCGGTGAATAGTCATGCTTGAAATTAGCATCTGTTTTCAATTGGTTTAGAAGGAATTTCATAGTCGCGGCGGTTTCAACATTTCATAAATTAGAATTGATTCGAGATATTTAGCGATAAAGGTAGTTTTACATCGTCCGGCAGTTGTTACATATGAAGACAGCAGGGCCGGATTAAGATTTACAAGGCCCGGGGCTAAAATAATGACGGGGCCCAGTTAAGGAATTCGGAAACCCGGAAAACCAAGAGTAATAAAAGTGATAGGCATTTCCAATAAATTAATTATACCACATATTTCCTCTACAAATTATTATTACATATTAGTGTTTTAAATCAAACTCACGGTTTCTAGTTAATTCCACAATATAATAAAAGTTATTGAAAATTCTAAAAAATTGACAATTGTTTCGATAAATCAATATCATCGTCAGAATGACAGAAGTTACATTTCATTTGATGCCTACCTGATGTTTAGTAGTTATTTTTGGCTAGACCAAGAAGTGACCTAACTTGTGATTGACTTAATATATGTTTATAGAAAAAAGAAGAAGATGTGATATTACAAATATTGAAGCTTAGATATTATTAGCCCTATGGTAATATCCTGGATATCGTTTTTCCAATTAAGATCAGTATAACTGTGCAATGATATAGAAAACCAGGAAAACTATATCTGCTGATCTTTACTTAAGAAGACAGTTTATTAGTGGAGAACTCCCTAGATTTAACTGTTCATTGACAACTTCATATTGTGGGTTTCTTAAATGTCTTCTAATTTCCAATTCTTCAAGCAAATCCAGTTCTTGTTTCTTTTCACAAATATGCAGCACTTCTAGTTTTGTGTTAGGTGTCAATGAATGATTGGTGTCAAGTAGATGTTTTGCGTAGTGGGATTTATCTGGTTGTTTTAATCTGTATGCTCGTAAGTGTTCACTGTATCGGATTTCAAAATTCCTAAGGGTCTGACCCAAATAGACAGCATTACATTCTGGACATTTGAGTTTATATATACCTGACTTCTTTAATAGTGGTATTTTTGTTTTTACATTTAACAATTTTGTACTAACGTTACTTTCTGTTTTAAAAGAAATTGTTGTATTCGTTGTTGAAGATATTATCTTTGAAATAGTATTATTAGAAATATTTCCTGCATATGTGATGGTTTTATAAGTTTTTATTTCATCAGCTTGTTTAGGAAATATTAGTTGTAATGCCACTTTTTCCTCTTTTTTACTAATTAGCTTATTTATAATATCTAATGGATAACCGTTGGATGTTGCTATTTGTCTAATTGTATTAATCTCTCTATCAAAATTACATTTGTTCATAGGAACTGGAAAAGGTCTATGTATCATTGAATTATATGCCGCTAGTCTGTGTGGCATAGGATGATTGGAATTGAATGGAATTGTCACATCAGTCTGTGTTGGTTTTCGGTAAATTGAATAATCAAGTACATTATTAACTCTTTGAATTTTTAAATCAAGAAAATTGATTGAGCTATTTTCTTCAATTTCTAATGTAAATTTAATTTTTGGGTGTAAATTATTGATGTGGTTGAAAAATACATCTAATTGTCGTTCACTACCCATAAAACAAGCTAATATGTCATCTACATATCTATACCAAAATAAAATATTTTTCGAAATATTACTTTCAAAGATCTTTCTTTCTAAATTGTCCATAAAAATGTTTGTCAAAATAGGTGATATAGGGCTTCCCGTTGGTAAACCTTCATTTTGAATATATATCTTATTGTCAAAAGTGAAATAATTCTGATTAATGCATACATCAAATTTCTAATTGAGTACTAAGATTCATATCCGTAACTATTGAGTATATTGTTGAGCTTCTTTGCCAATATATTATTAGGAGCATTAACATAAGAAACTACAGGTCTAATTGGTTTCGTTATTTTATGTAATTTAACGGTTCCATATAATTGTGGACAATGAGGATTCTTATGTATGATAGACCTCTTTTCGTAATCACTTAAAAGATAATTTGAATTATTAACAATATCCCTTACATTATTAGAAAACTTTTTTGTTGGGTCTGCTTTAAGAACTTTTACATCGCTAGATTCTATAAAGTTATATATTTTGGAATTGTAATTTTCAGTCGTCAAAATGACAGTTGTGTTCCCCTTATCAGATTTTGTAACTGTTAGGTTATTATCTTCTATCTTCTTTTTTATTGCATTTAGAACTGTAATGTAATTTTTTGTTTGACGTTTAACTTTTGAAGGTTCAATATTTTTGATTAAATTGGCAATTTTTAATTTCTCATAAAGAAAGTTATTTGAATTAGAGCTATTTCTGACTCTGTAGCTATAATTTGTTTAATATTATTCGTAAATTTTGGTGGTATGCTGTACTTTAAACCTTTATTTAAAAATTCTATTTCACTATCTGTAAAATTCGTGTCTGAAAGGTTTTCAAATCGTGGTGCAAAGTGTGTTGGTATGTAGGTACTTACAGTTTCATGATGTTTTGAGTATTGAATTTGATGTTGTGTGTGTTCTGTAGCTTATTTTCTTGTTTCTTAAATTTCTTATGCTTCATCGTGCTGACACTTTCTCTAATTTTGTTATCCAAACAGTCAAATTCTACTGGATGTAATTGGAATGTAAGGTCTGAATAAGCAGATTCCACGAAGTAAGGGTCGAGACAGTTAATTTAATTATTACATATATTATCTCAAAAGTATTGATTATAACTACATTTTAGAATTTCAGTAACAATATATACATTCGAGTAACAATATATACATTTATATGCTCTTTTGAGTACTACATGAGAAAGTCATTAGAATTTTTTTGGGGCCCTCTTGGACCTGGGGCCCGGGGCTATAGCCCCCCAAGCCCCTAGCTTAATCCGGCCCTCGCAGACAGACAGTTTTTTTCGTAAATATGGTTGATTATACTTAAATAAATTTAATTAAGGTACTGCCTACACGAACGCAATATTTCAAGAAATCCGCAAAACTTGAGTAAATCCATAATGATCACGCTATTTAAATTTGAAGACGAGTTACTTCCACAAACATGAGATAGTTTCAATTAAAAATGACATTTTTTATACATGTAGCATGAGACAACCATTGGAAAATAATAATAGACATAGAGAGGGTTGTTCATTCACAAACACGTTTATTTTTGCGGCCAACAATTCTAAATGCCAGTAGTGAAACAATGAATGAATTACAAAAGGTGGGGACGGTATTGTAGCTACATGGCCTTGGTAATTTCGGCTGGTTTTCTGACAAACTTGGCACCGACGAACCATGATAATCCAAAAACATTAAATTAATTAACTTAAAAGTTTATTTTGTCAATTAAAGTCTTGAAAAACACATCAAAACGGAAGAACTAAATGTTTACTCTCTAGTCGTAATGGCGCTCGTATAAACAAACCACCTTTGACATTATTTACTACAATACTACGGCGTATTTAAAATGATCGTCGATCACACTCTGACGATATTTGCATCTATCTTTATATGGTAATTAAACAAGAACCAAACTACTAAATAGATTACTATTGACACATTAAACAGGTACTGAAATTTTGAGCAATGTTGCCACATTTAGTTATAACCATAAAGGTATCTAAGGATACAACAAATACTTGTTTAAAATTTATATAAGAATATGCCTTTGTTAAATAATAACGTATGGTCCTAAAGTTTTTGGAAAATTTTTAAATGCTAATAATTTTTTTTAATTGTAAAAGCACATGTGGCAACAATTAACAACACTAATAACGAATAATAATTACAAATTACATTATGGATAGTGGCCCGTTATCCTCAATGAGTCGTAATTTTCTTCGGACTTGTCCCATCTTCCTTTGGGCAAGAGCAGGTTCTATTTCTCTAATCTTTTGGAAGATGCGACGCCGCAATTGATCTTCATTTGTAGCTTCCCATCCTTTATCGTACACTTTCCTCGATAGTATTGACCAAAATTCCTCTATTGGCCTAGCCTGAGGTACATTAGGAGGATTGTCCAACTTAGGTACAAAGTCAATGTTATTTTCACTTAACCACTGTCTAGTAATTCTAGCATAACGGCATGAAGCTAGATCAGGCCAAAACATTATATTATCGTTGAGATGATGTGTATTTAAAAAATTAAGTAATTTAGTAAGACATCTTTGAATATAAAGTTCTGCATTTAAGGCTTCTCCCCGAACACGATCAACATACGGCTGTGAGATAAATCCTGCTTCAGAAATGACACACCACACTAAAACTTTATCCTCAAATTTCGATTTACTTTTAAATTTAACATTGTCTGGTGTATTTTCTATGTTATCGGTATAAAACCCATCGTTTCCTTTAATCTCTGAATGGGATAAGGTAAAATATTTTTCATCATCCATTACAATCAATTTATTGGTGGATACGCCTTAATGCGCGGCAACAACGCGGAATCTTTCTAGCTGGTCTGCGGTGTATTTTGGTGCCTTTCTTCTTTTCCTAAACACTAAGTTTGTGCGATCAATTGTTCTTAATACAGTGGTTTTCGAAATACCAAATCTCCGGGCTAATTTTCTCTGAAAAACTCCAACTTTGTCTTTAGCAGCTTCCATCAGTCTTCTTTCTCTTCTTACACTCAAAATTCTTGGTCTACCGCTTTTGGGTAAATTAATGCATGGTATACCCTCTTCACAATTCCTTATAGTGTTGTAAATGGTTGACTTACTTATATTTTGCTCTTGGTAGATTGCAACAATATCATGCTTAGGTATTCGTCCAACTAGATTGTAAATGCCCTGACGAATATCTAATTTCTAAGACATTTTGCTACAATCGATTTTCAAAACTTGATTACGTGTGACTTTTTAGTTTCAATGGCAACTTGATTAAACGACATTGGGTACAAATATAAATAATTTAAAAATTTTCCAAAAACTTTAGGACCATACGTTATTCAAGTATTATTAATTAATTTTAGAAGCAGATACTCAAATGTATAAATTAGTATGACTTTTTTTATTTGCATAACTTTTTAACAAATTTTCAATTAAACTTCTAATTTCTTTTTTACCGCAACTAGAGAGGATTTGTAAATATGGCAAAGCAGTTGAAGTGTCCGCAAGTGAGCTTAGAATGTGACTCAATGTTTGGGGCAGGAAAAAGTCAAAACAAACATATCTATTTTATTTGTTAATCTGAGGAAAATAACAATTTTTATCTTTTTTTTTTGGCCGACTTTCATCATCTTTGTGAACAACTAGTATTTTGAGGAAGAACATATTCTGAATAATTACAAACAGAATTAAATTATTTACCTCCCATTTTTAATAAAAAATTAAAATAACATATTTAGATGCTTATTTCCAGTGGAGGGGATATTTTGTATTACGTGTGTATTTGTATAAGGAATATAGTAGTGTAAGATGTACAGTAGCGTTAAAAAATCTTGGCCACAGACACGTATAATTGTTCTAAAATTTTTCGAGTCAGAGAGGAACTACCTTGAAAAATACAAAATGTTACACAAAAAAGAAGTAATTTTTTTGTTACATTAACCAAACTACTGGTAAAATGATATATATGGGAATAACAGAAAAAATTAAACGGCCTAGTAAGAGAACAAAAATTAGGAAGAATATGATGAAAAAGATGTACCAGATTTGAAAAAACGTTGAATTACGAAATAGGGCAGTCATTTTCTAAGTGTGTTCCGCGGAACCACTATAAAAGTGACGATCGTGCATCAACACTCACCGTCGACAGGGAATAAATGCAGCCGCAGCTGTGCCCGTCTTAGATTTTGATTATTATTATTCTTATCGCCGGCCACCGTAAAATATCCCAAACTCCCGAAGGCACGTCACCGCAACATTTCATCAAATTCCAACAATCCACCCAATTCCATACACTTTTGAATAATGTCTCCTATACAATTTTTCCACTAAAATTCCAAAAAAACCAATAAAACCACAAATCTTCAATATTACACTTAAAACATCGGAGACATCTCAAATTCAGTAACAACATCCATTTTTCATTAAATAATTTCTGACGCCTAGCCAGCTCAACGCATATATATGTATCGGCAGCGATACATGGTTCGTCTTCCACCAGAACGCCCCCATCCTAGACGCTTTCCATTCCGTACACTTTTGAGCTTCGCCGCTTCCAAACATCAACCCCTGACACACCCCAACATAAAACATGCCTCCAGTTACTTTCTAGCGAAAAGCCCGATCAAATTCTCTCGTGTTTAGGTATTATTCTATTGCGGTACTCTGATTGTATCAGTTTTGCACATTTTTCTTCTTTGGACTAAACGCAGTAACATTATTAGTAAAGAAGAATGAAACGTTGGCTTAAAGGTGTTAAACGTGTTGCAACAACATATTCTCACGAATCCGAAGGTTGAAAAGCAGTACGCGCGGAGTATACAGCAATTACCGATCCAGACGATGATGTAACGACGTCATGCTCCACGGTTTCAAAGGCGAAAAAAAGAAAGTATGATGAAATATATCAGTTTCAGATTTGTTGATTCCAATGGTTCACCCCTCTGTATGTTATGTAGTAGGGTCAATGTGGGTAATTGGAAACAGGGGTAAATGGTAACACCATAAATAACTATTTTATAATACATTTGGCAACGTCGGTTCCATAGTCCCACTACTCTATGAAGGTCACTGAATAAGCACTATGAAGTTGGCGCGCTTATAACCTCTTTTAGTTGTTGTTAAACACTTCCCAAATTCAGTTTATATTTTTCGATGTGATTGTGCTCAGTTTAATGAAATAATTATTTTTGTCCTGACTGTTTAGGTATGTAAGTATTGTATTCATTTTATATGTGACTATTTAAAGGTTGCTCTTTTCAGTCTAAATATTGTTTTTTAAGTTCTTTAGGTCCTTGAGTTGAATTTAGAGGTGTTTCCAAATATCTGGTAAATATTTTTATTACGAGGTAATGGGAAAACTTTTATGGCATTCCTACTGCAGTAATTTATAATAGGATTGGTGGAAGGAAAATACCTGTTGATAAAATGGGGGCAGGTGTTTCCAAAACACTAAGCAGTAAAGAAGAAGATCATATAGCTACGTGTTTACAAACGAGAGCAAGTATTGGATATCCTTGTGACAAAAAAATGTTACAGTTTGTTGGTGAATATGTGAAATTAAAAAACTTGAAGACAAGGTTTAAAGTTGGAATACCCGGAGAAGAATAATAATAATAAATATTTATTTACACATAACTCAGAAATACAAACAAACAAAACAAACGACATTATGCGAAATAAATATATACACTTGCGAAGCCCATAAGGCTTGTTTGCAAGGATAAAATAATAATAATATAAAACTTATACTAGGTAACAAATAATAATAAGTATAGGTAATTAATAAAAATGTATACTATAATTAAGGATTAATAAAGTAGAAATAGAAATTGATAGAAACATTATCAGTAATTAATTTCGATAAGGTTGTGAATAGCGCGCCTACTTGTATTGGTGATATACTCATGAAGTTTTAAAGTTAGCACCTTTACAGAAGATTCAGATTTAATTTGTTGGGGTATAGCATTATATAGCTTAGGTCCTAGAAATATAAAGCTTCTTTGTCCAGCTGTTTTTTTCATTGTTGTATTCAGGTAAGTATGTTAATTTCTTGTCATATAGTTGTGAGTTTGAATTTGTAGCTTTTTTTTAAGTATAATTGTCTAACGTCTAATATTTTCGTTTCAGTATATAGAAGTTCACTGCTATATCTTCTTGTTTTTCCAAGAAGGATTTTGAGGAATCTTTTTTGCGAAACCTCGAGAATATTATAGTAAGTCTTCGCCACTCCACCCCAGCTGACCAGACCGTAAATTAGGTGAGATTCAATCAAACTTTTATAAACTATTAGTTTTTGTTTATATTGTAGGTGATATGAGATATGTTTGAATTTATATAATACACACCTCAATTTTTGAATGGTACAGAGGATTTATGTTGCGGCATTCTTCACTTTCCCTCAAGAAGCCCGAACATTTGCAAAAGCTTAGAAAAGACGCCCGAAAACCAGAAATAATTTATGACTTTTATGGCAAATTAAAGAGGCTTGTCGAAGAAAATGGACTTGATCAGCCCAACATGTCATCATTTATATTCAATGCTGATGAAACTGGATTTAACAGCGACCCGTCACGTATTAGAGCAATAGGTCAAAAAGGAAAAGCTCTATATAGAGTCTCTGGAGGTTCAGGGAGGGAATCAACGACTGTTCTGGCTTGTGTTTCGGCAGATGAAAATTATCTTCCGCCATTAATCGTCTATAAGGGAGGAGCTGTCCAAGCACGATGGGTATCTGAAAATGCTTTGCCAGGGACCCTCTATGCGGCAACCACAAACGGTTGGATGGAAGAGAGTAGGTATTGCGGTACTTGAGGCAGACAGCTACTTCCGGTCGGTGACGTCACATGATGTGATCGACCTTGTCCATTCCGGTCGGCTGGGCGGTCACATGGTGTCACCGACCTTGCCGCTAGAGGGTCAGGTCGAATTATACGGGGGTGACATAATTATTTTTACAGGATGTACACGGGGGTGACATTATTATATACAGGATGTACAAAAAAGTAGGGGATACATGAGCGTGATGCGGTTTTCCACTCGGATACCACAGTATGTCGTAAAATACAGGGTGTAGTCGTAAAATATTAGGCTGTGAAGGTATACAGGGTGTATAGACAAGGTCGTATAAGGTATAAAAGTATACAGGGTCGATGTAGTAGATGTTCTAGCACACTCTGCTCCTTTTGTGTCGTGCGTCGGTGCTTCTCGTCCGCATGTCGAAATTTATGGAAATTAGGCCTGAGGCCTTTTTTGCGTAATCACGTGACTTATGACGTTTGATACGTGACACGTTACACACGTTCTACCATTGGTTTACAACCGGATTTATACCGCATGTTAAAAAAATTCGCAATGAACAAAATAAGCCCGATCAGAAAGTCTTGCTAACTTTTGATGGACATTGTGGTCATGTTAGTGTCCGAATTATCGAAGAGGCAATAAATAACAATATTGAGTTGTTAAGATTTCCCAGTCATCTTACAGATCGGCTGCAACCACTGGATAAATGCGTCTTTACAGGAGTAAAATACACGTGGGATCGAAAATTGGTAGCCTTTGGAAAGGAACAAATGGGTAAAGGTGTGGGGCGCTTGACAAAAAATAAGTTCACTGAATATCTAGCTGAAACATTGAGAGAAGCTATGTTACCCAAAAATATAATTTCCGGATTCGAAAACACAGGAGTGTATCCAGTAAATGCCGCCAAATTCCCTGAAAATGAGTTTAATCCTGATCAGCTGAAATTTTATAAAGAAAAAATTTCACCGGTTCCATGTGATCCATGTGCTGGACCTAGCTCTGATAAAAATATGAAGAATTTGCCTGATACAGATTTGAATTTATTAGATGGTATTTTCCCAACACACCAAGTTAGATCAGCAGAGATTTCAGAACCTATTACTTGTACTAGCGGTAATGTAGCTTCTACTACAAACATATAAGATATTATTAGTCCTACTAAACAAGAATTAATCGCCATATTTAAGACATCTACTAATCTACCTGAAAAATTAAATTTAGACACAACAACATTCTCTAAGCCAGCCCCCACAACAGTAATACCTAGACTGAAACAAATATCATATGGGGAAGTACTAACTACGGACGAGGTCCTAAACAGAATGAAAACAATTCAAGAACAAAGGAAAACTGGTAAAAACAAAAAAGGAAAAGAGAACAAGAACGAGAGTAAAGAAATGAAGTCCAATGATTATAAGAGAAATAAACAAAACAATAAAACAAAATCATTAAAAACCAAAAATATAAAACTCCATAGAACAAGAACATCAGACTCAGATGTAAGTGAAGGGGAATTGTATTATGCAGAAACAGATGACAGCCCTTGGGAGGAACAAGAAGAGTATCTGGAGCTTCAACCAGTGGAACCAAATAACCTAAAAGAAGGAAAATTTGCCATAGTTGGCTTCAAAGGTGGTAACAGGAAGACGGTTTTGTATAAATACCTATGTGTCATTGAGGAAATCTACTTCGAAGAAGATGAAATCAAGATTACAGCCTTAAGATGTACAAATGATGATTCCAAACTGTTTTCAGTATTGGAAAATGATGTTAGTTATGTACAACATGACCAGTTAATTGGAATCACTCCAGACCCTATCATTCTAATGAAGGGAGAAAGAGTATATTACAAATTTACAAAGTCTCTGGATATTTTTGGAAAGCCTTAGATTTAGTTTCTTACTTAAAATAATGTTTTATCTTACTAAAATAATTGTGTTAATTTTTCAATAAACCGTTGTCCCTATTTTGCCAAATTATTAGTTAATACAATGAGGGGGTAATTGGTAACACAAGAAATAGTTGTACTTGGCAACAAAACATATTTACAAATGGTTTCCATTTACCCTGTCATATATTATCTTTATTTCAATACCCAAAAACCAACCTGTTTTCATTTACCCCCACCGTCCTAATTTATTTGATTTTTTTGGGGTAAATAAAAACACCATTTTTTGTTTAAAATATTTGTTTTTAATAATGGTATAACCAAAAATATATTGGAAAAAGACTTACAAAAGAGCTGTGATATTTATACTGCAATTATAAACCATTGCTAATGAGATAAAAAAATAGTGAATAAAAGCATTAAAACTCCATATCTGTTTTCAATTACCCACATTGACCCTAAACTGTTTCCTAATAGTTCCATGGCACCTGCCAAGTTGCGCCGACATTTGGAAACTGTACACCTCGAGTCTAAAGACAAGAATGAAGAATTTTTTGTACATAAAAAAGAACAATTATTGGAAAGTCAAAAAACGATGATGCTTGAAACCCAAACTATCAATGAAAAGGACATGGAGGCATCATATTTACTTAGCTATCGCAATGCACAAGCAGATGAAGCACACACTATCGCTGAGAATTTAATAAAGCCATATGTGTTAGACATAATAAAATGTATGCTTGATAAAAAATATGCAAAGCATCTTTCTACTGTTCCGCTATCAAACGATACTGTTTCAAGGCGAATTCATGATCTGGCAAGCTACGTCAGACAAGAACTAGTTACACATCTACAAAAAACATGATTCGTCTTGTAAATGGACGAGTCGACTGATGTCGCTGATCTGGCTATCTTGCTAGTTATCGTGACATATCCACAAGAAAGTTCTTTTGAAGAAGACATGCTTATGTGTTCATCGCTGCCCACATACAGTACCGGAGAAGACATTTTCAATAAAATAAATACATTTTTTGAAGAAAATCACCTCAGTTGGAACGATTTCATTGACATTTGTACAGATGGGGCCAAGGCGATAATAAAGAATACATTTTTAAAAACAAATGTTTTATTTTAGATATACTTATTGGTTAATTGGCAGTCTGAAAATTTTTAATTTTTATATAATTAATGGTTCCTCGCCAACTTCTTTTATAAGAAATAAAACTTCAAAAGCTTTTCTTTTTTTCTTTTTCCAACGTTTCGAATCCTTTATTTAGGTTCATCATCAGGGCTATTCATATAATACACATAATGAATGTTCTATTACAATTTCGTTATACGACAATTAGAAATTGTTGTTTATTTTTTTCTTTAATAATGTCCAATGTATTCTTCTTATAATCCTTGAAGGGGTAGGAAAACTCTCTTGGATTATAAGAAGACTACATTGGACATTATTAAAGAAAAAAATAAACAACAATTTCTAATTGTCTTATAACGAAATTGTAATAGAACATTCATTATGTGTATTATATGAATAGCCCTGATGATGAACCTAAATAAAGGATTCGAAACGTTGGAAAAAGAAAAAAAGAAAAGCTTTTGAAGTTTTATTTCTTATAAAAGAAGTTGGCGAAGAACCATTAATTATATAAAAATTGAAAAGTTTTATTTTAGGTTTCTGTCAAGAATTTCGCTTTCCAAAAGGGTGTCACCATAAAAGTTTGGGAGCCGCTAAAATAGGAAAATATTATCATCTATATTTCTCGCGCTGTTCATTTCATATACCCTCATTAGCCACAATTATTGGACACCCGGTATATAAATGTTCATGCCCCGATCAGCGGGTTTCAGTTTTAACCTTCACAAGGCATCTATACTTATCCAGGTTTTTGTAATATTTTAACAAGCATTAGTGTCCCGTTACGGGGTGGAAGAAGCATCAAGAAATCTAGACATTCAAGTTAGGTAAGACCTCTTGGCAAACATCTGTTTTATTAATTATGGTCAACGGTGATCAGTTCATCTGAACATCGGAGGAACCAATAAGGGGAAGACTGGTCTCCGAAGTCCTGAAAGAAAGCCAGTCTTGAGGAAAAAAACCTCGAACAAAGATTACATAGCCCTCCAGAAGAGGATTTATATTCATCGGGTACAACTTGGTTAGACTTTATTGACCAAATATTTACTGCCTCCAATAATAAAGGATCTTGTGTGTGGAAAAATATAGGCAGAATGTAATTAATGAATTTTTTTGAACTATTTAATGACGACAAAAAAGAAGGAAGAGCGACTGAAACGATGGAGCGAATTCCTAAACCACCATATGAAGCAGGTAGTGAAACTTGTTTCCAAGAAAGGTTCTCTAATGTAATGTTAGTTAATGACTCTAATGAATCACGAATGGTATTGTCAAAATTGATTAAGATATCATTATGTAGCCAGGTCGGACTACATCTTAAGATATGTTAATTTTGGAATTAATAGGCAATTCTTGAGAAGGTAATAGAAGCTGATAGAAAGGATTCATTTAATAAAGGAGCACCTAATAGAAATAAATTTTGTCTGTTGGTAATTGTTATGTCTGGTGCTACAGAATTAAATTTATCAATGGTTAGATTAGTTGGTGATTCTAAAAAAATAACTCGCATTTACTAAAATTGAGTTCATGACCAATCTCTGGAATTGTTTATAATATAGACAAGAGACTTGAACACGGGATTAGTATTACCACCTAAAGAACCATCATCAAGGTACCAAACATTGAATTCTGTGTCACTAGGCAAAATAGGAGAGGTGCCAAAGGGTCCCCTTGTTGGACGCCTCTTTCGGAATAAATGGTGTTTTCGCCGAATAAAAGATATGAAGGGAATCGATAACATTGATTAATGAAAGAAAAAATTTCAGGTAGAATATCTGCTACAAGTTTTAATAAATGATCGCGATGAATTGCATTGAAAGCATTTTTAAAATCAATTTTCAGAAAAACTTTATTATTAACGTCTGGATGCTTAGAGACGAAACGTCTTGCTGCATGTGCAACTGCTTCACAACCACCTTTCGACCCGAAACCGAATTGTAATGGAAGAAGTAAATATCCTATTTTGTCTCTGATGTTTGAACAAATTATTTTCGCTACTAAACGACGGTAAACTGTACCAATAGCAATTGGTCTGATACCTCCTGCTTTTTTAGTTAAAGCTAATAGTGACGCTTCGAATAAAATAGGACGAATATTGATGTTGACTGTATCATTTAAAATAAAATTACATAATTTACACAAAGATGGTAAGAGATTTTTTTCCTGAAGGGCCAGCACTGTAACTTATTAAATCTTGTAGATGTGAAGGTCTTAAAGAGTCTAAACCACCAGCAGAACTTGTTTTAAAAGAGTTTATTGCGTTACTGAGAAATTCTTCTGTTATAAGAATAGGAATAGGTTTCCAACTCAGAGTAGGGAACATACTATTAAGTTTCTCTAAAGGATGTTTCGATTTCAACTCTGTTAAAGTGGCTGCACTGACATCAGCAAAACTGTCATCTGAAGCTAAGATTTTAATTGCGGATGTCAAGTCACCGTCAGAAACTTTATTAACGACATGTTTGATTTTACTATTATTTGATAAATTTATGTTTTTCCGAACTGAGAAATTTGTGTATTGCTGATCAGAGAAATTTAAATGATGATCTTTATTATCAAAGGTTTTTAAATTACTTTTGATTAGAGTAGAGAGAGATACTTTTTTATTAGAATTTTTAGAAGGAAGACTTAAAACATTGTATGGAAATAGCAATATATTTTCCCAGGTAGGAATAGAATTTTGTCTTACGCATTCATCAATCAGACTAGAGAGCGTTGATGCACAAAGAGCCCTTGAAGCTTTTGGGACTCTTCTGATGACTGATCGTTGGCTCTTCAATTTTGCTAACTTTAGATGAAAATCCGTATCTTTCATATTGCTGAGGTTTTTTTGTGTAATAGAACTTAAACTTCGTCCACTATGAGTCTTGTTTTGGTGTGTTTTCAGGCCTCGCTTTTTAAAAAATTTACCACAGATTTCACATTTTATGGTGACTGGTGTTGACATCAAGCTTCAAAATATGTTAAATTTAGTGAACGGCTACTCTATATTATAAAATTCTTTAAATTTGCTGTTTATTTCTGCTTGTAATGTGCGCGTACATTTATATTTTCTTGCAGAAACTTGTAAAAATTGTAAAAAAAGATAAAATGAATTTGAAAAAGTTGTTGCGACTTTGACAGCAGTTATGGTCTTTCCTAATCAAATTTTCACTGTTACTATGGAAACAATGTGGCTGTTGTTGACAATAATAATTATTTTAAAGTGACGTTTGTGCTCGCGTCTTCAATTTTTAAGTGCCAAATATTGTTTAATAGTAATTTATGCAACAAGTGCATAAAGTGGTACTTTTTTTCACGAATGGAACAGGCGAGTGCGGCAATTCCATGAGTGAAAAAAAGACACTTTATGCACATATCGCATACATTATTTTTTCTACAGCCCTATACAAAAAAATAAAATTCAAATAGAAATTTGGGATATTTTTATTAAGCTCCTTCGGTAAATTACAATTATACGTATTCCAAGTTTCATGAAAGTCCATCCTCGATGCCCTGCCAAGATTCATTGTGTTAGTTATACGTATTCAAAGTTTCACGAAAGTCCATACTCGATGCCCAGCCAAGATTCATTGTGTTAGTTATACGTATTCAAAGTTTCATGAAAGTCCATCCTCGATGCCCAGCCAAGATTCATTATGTTAGCTTATGGAAAGCGTGAAATAAAGTTAACGTTATGGCACTTTTTTTAAGGCTTTTATACTTTTTTTCACTCTAACCATAAACAACCACATTAAGCGCTGTAAACCGATGAAATACAAGGTACTTTAAAGATAGGGCGTAGAAAAAATAATAGAAATTGCTAGTGACGATGAACTAAGTACCCTACCAAATCTTTTACCGGAAAAATCGAAGCGCCAATATGAAAATGCATATCGATATTGTAAGGAGTGGTGTGAAACAAATAAAGCAAGAAAAACATCCGAAAAAATGTGCTGTTATCATATTTTGCAGAGAGATTCAAGAAGGTGAAGCCTTCCACATTATGGGCAGTATATTCTATGCTAAAATCAACACTTAATGCTAAGGAAAATATAGACATTAAAAAATTTACCAAGTTGGTTCCATATTTGAAAAAATTGTCAGTTGGACACAACCCTAAGAAATCCAAGGTATTAACTCGAGAAGAAGTAAATCAATTCATAAGAGAGGCAGATAATGAAATATATTTTATGGCTAATCATTGTTTTATATGTATGTATCTTAAATTACTAAATATCGATATCCTTTTAGGTCGTTTTAATATTGGGTATTTCTGGTGCTTGCCGCCGTGAAGAACTCAATAAAATGAGTGTCGATGACATAGATGATAAAGCTTCCATCTTGATTGTGAAAGTACCGGATACAAAAACGAACATACAACGAATTTTTACAGTTTCGAATCTAGATTATATCGATATTTACCGAAAATACGTGGCTCTTCTTCCAAGTTATGCTAGCACTCTTACCGATTGTTTTTGAAGTATCAAAATAAGAGATGCATTAAGCAAGTTGTTGGAATAAATTCTATCGGAGGGATGCCCAGCTTAATAGCAAAATACTTAAAATTACCAAATTCTGATGCTTACACAGGTCACTGTTTTCGGAGAACCTCGGCCATACTTGTTGCTAATGCTGACGGTGATATATGTAGTTTGAAGAGACACGGGGGATGGATATCTTCCACCGTGGCCAAAGGATACGTGGAAGATTCTATCAATGATAAGATTCAAATATCAAATAAAATTTTAGATTGTGATATTTCAGGATCACATGTTTCAACCCGCAAAACCCCAATATTCCGAGCCGAACCTGAATTATCTGGTTTAGGAATAAATATTTGGTCGTGTACTGGTTGTACGATTAATGTTAATATTATAAATAATAATTAATGAACTCCCAACTGACAGATTTACTGATTTTTCTCAGATAGCGTATAAATAAGTCTGTCTTCACATTGAATGTAACACATTTTATATAATTTACCGTTTAACATTTCACAGCGGAAAATGGGGAGGGAATAAACACGCATGATGTATTTAATAATTGTGGAATTAATTGTTCATATAATTTGACAAAATTGTAATGAATAGGAAAAATAGAGCGCATTTGATATACTCATTACATTAATTAGTAACTAAAATTTCATGCAACAAAATACCTATTCAATTCTTCGTCCTCTTTATTTAATATTCACGGTAGTGACTACCTACACGAGGACACTATAATGTACAAAATAAATTACGTACGAGAAACGTAAGTAGGTATAAATAGATAGTCAAGAATTCATACAATTTTTTTTTATTTTTGATTACAATTAATATTAAACTACTAAATCCAGGAATAAAAGAAAAACGTGAAAATGACAAACAGTAGTCGGTTTATTCATGTTTTATACATAGTGTCGGTTTAATATACACACCCTAAATTCTTTTAATTATTGTTGGTGTTCAAAAGCGAAAACTGGAACTTGAAAGGTTTTAATTTGTGTACACACACTTTGTGACAGCATCTCATTAACTTGTATTATGTTTTATTCACAGTTTTGTGTTTTTAGTATTGCTTTCGCTCAGCTGCAACTCTGTGGTCTTACTGCTTCAAAGTTCGTCGTTTCGTTGAGTTTTCCGCGTCAAGGGCTTTCGAAACGGCATCGCACAAACTGAAATCCTATCAGAAGCGACGTATTTTTTTCTGCATCTATAGTTTGTGCAGAACGTAGTTATAAATTTGGGAAAAGCGAGGAAAAAGCAATACAAAACATCGACAGAAACGAAAACTTTATAAATTATAAAGATAAAATCATGGAAATATGTAGGGAGTGTTTTGAAGAACTTTTAGACACAATTAAAAATAAACATGTTAGAGATAGATATATAGGCGTGGACAAAAATGCGAAATAGATGCCAGTAAGAAAACATAAGAGGTTAAAGAAGCTGTAGACAAAATTGAAGTAGGGAAAGCACGAGGGCATGATAATGGCAGTGCAAAAGGAGGCAATTAGTTATCTAATGGAGCTTTTGAACAAATTACTGAAATTTAATAATCACAACTCAAGTCCTAATACAAATTCACATCCGTGTGAGGCCTCCAACCCAACCAACCCTCTACCCGCAGTACCCGAATACTGCAACTTATGCACCAGCACAGGCCACCTTGCCGAGTCATGCAAGGCCAAACCGGTCTGTCCCTCCTGTGGTGCATCTGACCACAAACCCAACAATTGCCTTTAGGCAAATCAACCCATCTGCAAAAATTGCGGCGGCTCGCACGCCACCTACCACCCCAGATGTCCAAAGCGGTTGGAAACAACAAAAACCCCCAAAGAGACCGCTCCCATCACCATAGGAAAACCACCAACCCCATTCGACCTAACCACCGACGCTAAAATCTTAATTGAGATTTTAGCAACGACTATCATGAACGCCGTCCCGACAGCCCATGGCCAAGTAAACGTGAGTCAAAAATTAATCCTAGTATTTTACATTGTTCAATAACAGCAAGAGGGGAGTCATTAATTATGATGCAAGGAGTTTGAGATGGAGGTAATCTACTGAATTTGATAATTTTAGATTTTTGAGGACATAGAGTTAAACCTAGGAGCTTCGTTCTGCTGTGTAGTAGATTTACTGCATTTTGCAGCAATGAGCATATAGTGGGTGTAAATTTTCCATGGCAATATAATACTAGATCGTCAGCATATAGGATGTATTTGACAGGACTTGGGAAGTCTGAGCTAAGGTATTTGTTCTTCAAGTGAGAACTCTTCAGTGGAAATATTAGTTTGTTCAACTAAGGATTTTACAGAATACACAGCAGCTTCAACCTGCTCTTTTTCAATGTGAAGAAAACCATCTGTCAAAGTAGTACTGTCAACACAGAAAGCAGAAAAATCAGTATTTTCAAGTACATTATTTTTTATATTGCCGTCAATGTTAGGAGCATAGTGTTCCATATTTGAAAGATCTTGTATAACTGGTATTTCAAAATTGTCAAACAAATTTGAATTGTTCACGTCTATGTTAGAGGTTGGCACCTGGTTGTCTATAGAACTTAACTCCTTCTGGGCTACCGAATTATATTCTACAACAGTTTCATTGCAGGGCTTGAGTGAGTTTTGTACTGAAACCCATTCTCGACTTCGCTGATAGGTTGATATTTCCGAAGCTATTTAATTCTGGAATACGAACTGACGATCTCTGCTATCTTCTTCGACATCTGGTTGATCTGTAAAGAAACAACATGACAGTAACATGGGCGTCGCCAGCCAACGGGCAATTTTTTAGGAACTTACCTGTACCGCTTTGTCGTTTCTTGCACAGAGACAAAATATGTGATGTTCTTCTATGCATTGTTACAAAACTCTTTGTTTTATCACAAAAATTATTAAATATGCACTTTAAAACACAGAATACCGACCGGTATTATCAAAACTCATCAGACTGCATGTGGCTGACACTACTTCAAAATACAAACTGAATTGAAAAGCGTGAATAAACAGATATGTACACACATGTACAAGTCTTGCAAAAATCGGAAGGCGTCTATAATGAGATAAGTGTATTTGTGCGATTCAGATCTTACGTGTTCAGGCGTGAATAACCCGATAAGTTGACTTATCGGCTTATTAAGAAAATAAAAATTCTGCCTTAAATAAGACAAGTTAAGTTATACTATAAAAGTCAAAATTTATTAAGATGTTTGAATATTCACATAGGTCTATGCCACAAAAATACACCTTTTGACTTATTTGCTTATTCACTTGCTAGGGATCAATATCAAATGAATAAACATGAAGATATTATCTCATTTTAGCCATTTTATGGACTTATCTGCTTATTCACGGAGGCCAGAGAATAATCATTGATTATAATTATGTCCATGCTAGGATTGTATTGTTCATTGCAAATTCGTATAGTTGAAATAAAATGAAATAATATATTTATGTAAAAAAGTAGAATACAATAATGTTGTATCAAAAAAGCGAAATATCATTATTTATTGTATGTAGATCTTATAATGAAATAAAATATACCATTAATATACATAACAATTAATTGTACTACCTGTAATTTTGATTACTAATTATATTAACTCTACGAATTTGCAATGAACAACACAATCCTAGCATGGACATAATTATAATCAATGATTATTATCAACATAAAAAAATGCCAAATTATAATTAGTTACTGTAGATGCTTAAATTGTCATAAGTGGTAGACGCCATTCTGAAAAATGAGTTTCTTTCATTTTGCTACATCGATTTAAAAGGAAAAATAATCAAAATCGGCCCAATAGAAGCCGAGATACAGCAACTTTTTGCGCCGCGCTCGATTTGATGCGTCGATTTCAACTTTTCAAAATCGCGTAAAAAAATTATAAAAACTTAAAAAAACTGTTCATTATAACTATTGTGTATTATAGTTTAGAGGTCTAAGTAGTTGTAAAAAAATCGGCGCCTATTACAACTCAAAAATGTAAGCCTGGCATGAACGCAAAAATGACGTTAATTTTTTCGCGAAAATTATTTAACAATTATTTCATGTCAAAACTGCCAGGCCAATTTAATCAGCCTTTGGCATATTGTTTTCTACTATAATAAGGTTCTTAAATCCCAATTTATAGCGTGATTGGATGATTTCTCATCTGCGAAACAAATGCTTTAAAATAACCTCGTTTTTTATCTACTTTTTTTGCATTTATCGCCATTCCTCAACAAAAAAATTAAATATATTGATTTTAAACCAATTCTATCTTGTAGAGAATTTCATAAAGAACAAATTCGTAAGTAAACTTTCTTTCTCTATCTTGAATATTTAAAGAGTTATATTAAATATCGGAAAAAATGAGCGATTTTTGCGTTTTTTTGCAGTTTATGGGTTTTCCTGCAAATAGCTCAACTTTTTCAGTTGGCGGACCTTCATATTTTCTTTTCTTAGATGATTTCCGAGCAATTCCAACCAATATCTAATCTACGTCACGACACAGCCATGTCAAACTATAGTGCTCCTGGCCTATTTGGAGATCCGTGAAAGAATAAATAAAGTAGGACTTAGGACGGAGCCTTGAGGTACACCGTCTCTTTGAATGTGGGGAGAGGTGAGGATACCATTGACGGATACCTGGAATTTTCTGGTGGATAAAAAGTTTTGAATGAAGGATAGAATGTTGCCTTCAACGCTGCATTGTTTTAATGTATTGATTATCGCTGTTCTGGATATGGTGTCAAAAGCTCCCTCTATATAAAAAATGGCTGCGATCATGTTGTGTTTGAAGAAGCACCAGGTTATCGTAGGTAGAACGGTGAGGTCTGAAGCCCGATTGGGCTTCAGAGATAATTTTATGTTTGTTTAGAAACCACAAGAGTCTTTTATTTATCATTTTTTTCCATAAGTTTGCACATGGTGCAAGTCAATGAGATGGGTCTATAAGATTGAGGTAATGATGAAGGATGGTCGGGTTTATTGATGGGCAGGATAATAGAGTTGAGCCATTGTTTAGGAAAAGTATGTGATGTCCAGATCACGTTATAAATTTCAAGAAGTTTATAGAGGCATGGTGTTGAGAAAAATGTAGGGGAGGTCGTCGGGACCCGAAGCGGTGTTTTTGCAGGAATTGAGAGCAGATGATAGTTCGAAATAGGTGAAGTATTCAAATAATTGACATCTTGTGTTATAGTTGTTGGTAGGGGGAGTGGTTGGAGAGTATTTGCAGATAAAGTTGATAGATAATTATTATTGCTTTCAAAGCTTTGAGCTAAACAGTTAGCAATTTGTAAGTTGTCAGTAATTACTGAGCCATTGCTTACTAGACTAGGAATATTGGGATTCGTTTTATTTCCTTGTTTTCAGAAAGATTATATTTTCTTCTGTTCTATTTCTGCGGAATTTTTTAAGGGCTATTTAGTATTGCTCAACATCTTTTTCACAGGAGGTATTCCACCAAGGTACAGTTTTTTGGTTTTGCGAGATAACTGTCATTCCAATGTGGGTTTCTGCAGCAGAAATTATTGCATGAGTGAATGCATTGGTAGAGTCATCGATGGTGTCATATATAGCGATTAAGGGTATATGGGCTTCGGTTTGGGAGGTGTATCCTTCCCAGTTAGCTTTTTTAAAACGCCAAAAACTTCTAGTAGCGACTTGGTTGCAACTGTGCATCATCAGTAGACCATGTAAGTGAAGGAGCTGATCTAGGATCGCATATACTTAGATCACTGGCAAAGAATGTCCCAGAGGATATATTAAGATGTGTATCTCAACCAGTATTTAATAGGCATGAGCCGGATATATTAAGTACATTCTCTACTGTTTTGCCTTTTCCAAATGTTTGAATGGAGCCCCACATGGTATTATGGGCATTAAAATCGCCTACAAGGATATATGGAGAGGGTAGCTGATAGATAAGGTCTGCCAGTTCTTCTTTTAGAGGGTGGTCTGGAGGGATGTATATGCTACAAATTGTGGTTTTATATGGGCACCAAGTAGTTACGGCAATGGCCTCAAGATTAGTATTAATAGGAAGAAGAGTTGAATATAGGTTACTGGATACTAGTATTGACGTCTCACCACTTGCTCTGAAGCAACTGGTACGGATGAAATGGTACCCTTCAAATTTTTTTAGATGAGGTTGATTAGTAAGCTTAGAATTGGTTTCCTGTAGGCATAAGAGGTCAGGGTTAGTTTGTGAGATTAGGTGTTGAATTCTCTCCAGGCGGGGAAAGAATCCGTCACAGTTTCATTGGACTAAAGTGAAGATGTTTTAGAGAAAAGGAGAGGAGGGAGTTCATCAGTTAGGAATCGAATGAATTGGTGAGGTCATCCTCCGAGGTATCCGACGAGAGACTTTTGCAATCTGATGAACCATCAGGGTAATATCGAGATTTTAACTTTTTTTGTAATCTAGTAATGCGATTCTTCAAGGACCTTTCATTCATTTCTGAATGTATGAGAGATAGATCATTTAATAGAGCTGTAATATTAGAAGTGAAATTAAAAGCTCCTTTCAAGGGGTCACTGTGACCAAAATAAATTTGTAGGAAAGCAATAAGTTGTATTTCATCTAGCGAGAAAGATTCAGATGTATTTTCGTAGAGATTATGAATGGTTGTTAGGGCATTACGGCTCAATTTGTTGTCTTGAGAGATGGAAGTCCTGGTTTTTTTCTTGGCATGTTTGGGAATATCTCGGGGGGCTGTAAATTTTGGTGTTTGTATTTCACTAGTCTCTTGTGCAGGTACGGGCGTTGAAACAGGTGAAAGTTCAAGAGGAGAATCAAGATGACTGTCATTAGAGCGAATTCTTTTTTGACCAGATTGATGGGCTGAGCTATATAAAGGGATATCAGATGATATTTGAGAATCAATTGTGGGTTTATCTTTAATGGGTTGGGGTGTAGGTTGTGAAGATGGAGTAGGGAGAGGTGGATTATTATTGGAGGAGGAGCTAGTAGAAGAGTTGGATAGCTGTTGTTGGATGTCAGGGGCATTGGGTGCATTTGAGCAGGTATCGAAGGATGTCCAGTTTGTTTCCAAATAAAACACTCTAGTCTATCAGTAGATTTAAATATTCGATATTGCGTATTTTCATATGAGACTGGAAGAGATGTTTGAATATCAAAATTGT
Organism: Galeruca laticollis; assembly: GCA_963921935.1. NCBI lineage: Eukaryota > Metazoa > Arthropoda > Insecta > Coleoptera > Chrysomelidae > Galeruca > Galeruca laticollis. Next base: position 132,123,135 of record OY998176.1, read on the forward strand.
CACTGTCAGGTATTACGTAGGAGAGTCGTCTAAAACTCATGATGCATATTCATCACCGGTGGCACCACATTTTACGAACACCACTGGTTCTTTGAGAGCTGATTCAATTACCGAATGAGGGATGGACGGACTTACATTGGAGATTAGGATTCGTTTATCAGGAGTAATTAGTCTTCTAATTGGGACAGAAGTAGAGTTCATCAACACGATAGGATTTGATTTAAGGAGATCATCTACGATGGCGATAGAAGAAATATAATGCAGATGCGATTATTTGAAATCCTAGAGGCAAAAGTTATATTTTTGGGTGAGACAATGTTACCAATAGCTTTGATGTATTCGAAAAGAGCCGTGTTTGGAATTGAATGCATGATTATCGCTTGTTCTCTTTTGGGGAAGGATGGAGGAGGGGATTTTGTGAGTATTGCCGCTTCGTACGATTTTGGATTTGAGAGAGTAGTGACATTAGGTGCATTTGGATGAATCAATTGAGAAGAAGAGTTGACAAAATTATTATGAGATGATGTAGTTGGTTGGTGAGAATGTCTTTAACGTATTTGCTGTTTGAAATTACCTAACACGATAAAATTATTTGAATAACAATGCCATTAGTTTATAACTCGCGATCAATCAATAATGGCTGATGACGTCTCGTAACTACAACATGGGGATAATTACACACGTTGGGTGCGTTCAGAAAACACAACTGTTGCCTAACCGTTGGGTAAATGTTCTATGAACGCAGTTTGATCAGTGAGCGAAACTCAAGCTGTTTGGTGAGCGGACGCCTTTTTGTAAGCAGTTTTCAAGTGCGCTCACGGAATACAACACGTTGCAGATTGTGATGTTTTTATATTAGTGCAATAAATACAGAAATAAAATACAACATAACATTATACGCTGGAAATATTTCTTCATAATGATTCCTGTTTTTGTCACGAATACCACGTCTTCTCACGTTATAATAATGTGGTAATTGTTCCAGCAAATATTCTATTGCATCATCATATTTCTGTTTATATCAATTAAATTAAGTACCATCATCTAATATAATTTTATTTTTCAATATTCAAGATACATCCACAATGAATAAATTAACAATTACAATCAGTACATTTAGCCGTAAAACCTTGTAAGCGGTACGGGTGTGAAGTTAGCAGTTGATTTCCAGCAGATAAAATAGTAAAACTGAAAGTAGTTGCAACAAATTGTGTTTTAAAATTTAGCATTCATAATATAATATAATATTTAAAAATCAACTACCGTCCCCCGTACCCACTTAGAACACGTCGGGGTGGATGAAACTACCCCTAAACGATAAAAATTTAATAAATAATTCAGAACCTCGACTTCTCGTTCCAGTTCCAGAATGATATTCACAAGATACATTGCAAATGCCTCTAGGAATTATTTACCACCACCCGTACCCACTTAGAAGCCGTCCGGGTGGATGAAACTACCCCCAAACGATAAAAAATTAATAAATAGTTCAGAACCTCGACTTCTCGTTCGAGTTCCAGGATGATATTCACAGGATACATTGCAAATGCCTCTATAAATTATTTACCACCGCTCGTGCCCACTTAGAAGCCGTCGGGGTGGATGAAACTACCCCTAATCGATAAAAAATAAATAAATAATTCATAAACTCGACTTCTTGTTCGAGTTCCAGGATGATATTTACAGCATACATTGCAAATGCCTCTAGAAATTATTTACCACCGCCCGTACCCCCTTAGAAGCCGTCCGGGTAGATGAAACTACCCCTAAAGGATAAAAAATTAATAAATAATTCATAACCTCGGCTTCTCGTTCGAGTTCCAGGATGATATTCACAGGATACATTGCAAATGCCTCTAGAAATTATTTACCACCGTCTGTACCCCCTTAGAAGCCGTCGGGGTGGATGAAACTACCCCTAAATGATAAAAATTTAATAAATAATTCATAACCTCGACTTCACGTTCGAGTTCCAGGATGATATACACAGGATACATTGCAAATGCCTCTAGAAATTATTAACCACCGCCCGTACCCCCTTAGAAGCCGTCCGGGTGGATGAAACTACCCCTAAACCATAAAAAATTAATAAATAATTCATAACCTCGGCTTCTCGTTCGAGTTCCAGGATGATATTCACAGGATACATTGCAAATGCCTCTAGAAATTATTTACCACTGCCCGTACCCCCTTAGAAGCCGTCCGGGTGGATGAAACTACCCCTAAACGATAGAAATTTTATAAATAATTCAGAATCTTGACTTCTCGTTCGAGTTCCAGGATGATATACACAGGATACATTGCAAATGCCTCTAGAAATTATTTACCACCGCCCGTACCCCCTAAGAAGCCGTCGGGGTGGATGAAACTACCCCTAAACGATAAAAAATTAATAAATAATTCATAACCTCGGCTTCTCGTTCGAGTTCCAGGATGATATTCACAGGATACATTGCAAATGCCTCTAGAAATTATTTACCACCGCCCGTACCCCCTTAGAAGCCGTCCGGGTGGATGAAACTACCCCTAAACGATAAAAATTTAATAAATAATTATTAACCTCGGCTTCTCGTTCGAGTTCCAGGATGATATTAACAGGATACATTGCAAATGCCTCTAGAAATTATTTACCACCGCCCGTACCCCCTTAGAAGCCGTCCGGGTGGATGAAACTACCCCTAAACGATCAAAAAGTAATAAATAATTCATAACCTCGGCTTCTCGTTCGAGTTCCAGGATGATATTCACAGGATACATTGCAAATGCCTCTATAAATTATTTACCACCGCTCGTACCCACTTAGAAGCCGTCGGGGTGGATGAAACTACCCCTAATCGATAAAAAATAAATGAATAATTCATAAACTCGACTTCTTGTTCGAGTTCCAGGATGATATTTACAGCATACATTGCAAATGCCTCTAGAAATTATTTACCACCGCCCATAACCCCTAAGAAGCCGTCGGGGTGGATTAAACTACCCCCAAACGATAAAAAATGCCTCTAGAAATTATTTACCACCGCCCGTACCCCCTTAGAAGCCGTCCGGGTGGATGAAACTACCACTAAACGATAAAAATTTAATAAATAATTCAGAATCTTGACTTCTCGTTCGAGTTCCAGGATAATATACACAGGATACATTGCAAATGCCTCCAGAAATTATTTACCACCACCCGTACCCCCTTAGAAGCCGTCCGGGTGGATGAAACTACCCCTAAACGATAAAAAATTAATAAATAATTCAGAACCTCGACTTCTCGTTCGAGTTCCAGGATGATATTCACAGGATACATTGCAAATGCCTCTATAAATTATTTACCACCGCTCGTACCCACTTAGAAATCGTCGGGGTGGATGAAACTACCCCTAATCGATAAAAAATAAATAAATAATTCATAAACTCGACTTCTTGTTCGAGTTCCAGGATGATATTTACAGCATACATTGCAAATGCCTCTAGAAATTATTTACCACCGCCCGTACCCTCTTAGAAGCCGTCCGGGTGGATGAAACTACCCCAAAACGATAAAAATTCAATAAACAATTCAGAACCTCGACTTCTCGTTCGAGTTCCAGGGTGATATTCACAGGATACATTGCAAATGCCTCTAGAAATTATTTACCACTGCCCGTACCCCCTTAGAAGCCGTCCGGGTGGATGAAACTACCCCTAAACGATAAAAAATTAATAAATAATTCATAACCTCGGCTTCTTGTTCGAGTTCCAGGATGATATTCACAGGATACATTGCAAATGCCTCTAGAAATTATTTACCACCGCCCGTACCCCCTAAGAAGCCGTCGGGGTGGATGAAACTACCCCCAAACGATGAAAAATGCCTCTAAAAATTATTTACCACCGCCCGTACCCCCTTAGAAGCCGTCGGGGTGGATGAAACTACCCCTAAACGATAAAAAATAAATAAATAATTCATAACCTCGATTTCTCGTTCGAGTTCCAGGGTGATATTCACAGGATACATTGCAAATGCCTCTAGAAATTATTTACCACCGCCCGTACCCACTTAGAAGCCGTTCGGGTGGATGAAACTATCCCTAAACGATAAAAATTTAATAAATAATTCATAACCTCGACTTCTCGTTCGGGTTCTAGGGTGATATTCACATGATACATTGCAAATGCCTCTAGAAATTATTTACCACCGCCCGTACCCCCTTAGAAGCCGTCCGGGTGGATGAAACTACCCCAAACGATAAAAATTTAATAAATAATTCAGAATCTTGACTTCTCGTTCGAGTTCCAGGATGAAACACACAGGATACATTGCAAATGCCTCTAGAAATTATTTACCACCGCCCGTACCCCCTTAGAAGCCGTCCAGGTGGATGAAACTACCCCTAAACGATAAAAATTTAATAAATAATTCATAACCTCGACTTCTCGTTCGAGTTCCAGGGTGATATTCACAGGATACATTGCAAATGCCTCTAGAAATTATTTACCACCGCCCGTACCCCCTTAGAAGCCGTCCGGGTGGATGAAACTACCCCTAAACGATAAACATTTAATAAATAATTCAGAATCTTGACTTCTCGTTCGAGTTCCAGGATGATATAAACAGGATACATTGCAAATGCCTCTAGAAATTATTTACCACCGCCCGTACCCCCTTAGAAGCCGTCCGGGTGGATGAAACTACCCCTAAACGATCAAAAATTAATAAATAATTCATAACCTCGGCTTCTCGTTCGAGTTCCACGATGATATTCACAGGATACATTGCAAATGCCTCTAGAAATTGTTTACCACCGCCCGTACCCCCTAAAAAGCCGTCGGGGTGGATTAAACTACCCCCAAACGATAAAAAATGCCTCTAGAAATTATTTACCACCGCCCGTACCCCCTTAGAAGCCGTCTGGGTGGATGAAACTACCCCTAAACGATAAAAATTTAATAAATAATTCAGAATCTTGACTTCTCGTTCGAGATTCAGGATGATATACACATGATACATTGCAAATGCCTCTAGAAATTATTTACCACCGCCCGTACCCCCTTAGAAGCCGTCCGGGTGGATCAAACTACCCCTAAACGATAAAAAATTAACAAATAATTCAGAATATTGACTTCTCGTTCGAGTTCCAGGATGATATTCACAGGATACATTGCAAATGCCTCTAGAAATTATTTACCCCCGCCCGTAACCCCTAAGAAGCCGTCGGGGTGGATGAAACTACCCCTAAACGATAAAAATTTAATAAATAATTCAGAATCTTGACTTCTCGTTCGAGTTCCAGGATGATATACACAGGATACATTGCAAATGCCTCTAGAAATTATTTACCACCGCCCGTACCCCCTTAGAAGCCGTCCGGGTAGATGAAACTACCCCTAAACGATAAGAAATTAATAAATAATTCATAACCTCGGCTTCTCGTTCGAGTTCCAGGATGATATTCACAGGATACATTGCAAATGCCTCTAAAAATTATTTACCACCGCCCGTACCCCCTTAGAAGCCGTCGGGGTGGATGAAACTACCCCTAAACGATAAAAAATAAATAAATAATTCATAACCTCGATTTCTCGTTCGAGTTCCAGGGTGATATTCACAGGATACATTGCAAATGCCTCTAGAAATTATTTACCACCGCCCGTACCCACTTAGAAGCCGTTCGGGTGGATGAAACTATCCCTAAACGATAAAAATTTAATAAATAATTCATAACCTCGACTTCTCGTTCGAGTTCCAGGGTGATATTCACAGGATACATTGCAAATGCCTCTAGAAATTATTTACCACCGCCCGTACCCCCTTAGAAGCCGTCCGGGTGGATGAAACTACCCCTAAACGATAAAAATTTAATAAATAATTCAGAATCTTGACTTCTCGTTCGAGTTCCAGGATGAAACACACAGGATACATTGCAAATGCCTCTAGAAATTATTTACCACCGCCCGTACCCCCTTAGAAGCCGTCCAGGTGGATGAAACTACCCCTAAACGATAAAAATTTAATAAATAATTCATAACCTCGACTTCTCGTTCGAGTTCCAGGGTGATATTCACAGGATACATTGCAAATGCCTCTAGAAATTATTTACCACCGCCCGTACCCCCTTAGAAGCCGTCCGGGTGGATGAAACTACCCCTAAACGATAAACATTTAATAAATAATTCAGAATCTTGACTTCTCGTTCGAGTTCCAGGATGATATAAACAGGATACATTGCAAATGCCTCTAGAAATTATTTACCACCGCCCGTACCCCCTTAGAAGCCGTCCGGGTGGATGAAACTACCCCTAAACGATCAAAAATTAATAAATAATTCATAACCTCGGCTTCTCGTTCGAGTTCCACGATGATATTCACAGGATACATTGCAAATGCCTCTAGAAATTGTTTACCACCGCCCGTACCCCCTAAAAAGCCGTCGGGGTGGATTAAACTACCCCCAAACGATAAAAAATGCCTCTAGAAATTATTTACCACCGCCCGTACCCCCTTAGAAGCCGTCTGGGTGGATGAAACTACCCCTAAACGATAAAAATTTAATAAATAATTCAGAATCTTGACTTCTCGTTCGAGATTCAGGATGATATACACAGGATACATTGCAAATGCCTCTAGAAATTATTTACCACCGCCCGTACCCCCTTAGAAGCCGTCCGGGTGGATCAAACTACCCCTAAACGATAAAAAATTAACAAATAATTCAGAATATTGACTTCTCGTTCGAGTTCCAGGATGATATTCACAGGATACATTGCAAATGCCTCTAGAAATTATTTACCCCCGCCCGTAACCCCTAAGAAGCCGTCGGGGTGGATGAAACTACCCCTAAACGATAAAAATTTAATAAATAATTCAGAATCTTGACTTCTCGTTCGAGTTCCAGGATGATATACACAGGATACATTGCAAATGCCTCTAGAAATTATTTACCACCGCCCGTACCCCCTTAGAAGCCGTCCGGGTAGATGAAACTACCCCTAAACGATAAGAAATTAATAAATAATTCATAACCTCGGCTTCTCGTTCGAGTTCCAGGATGATATTCACAGGATACATTGCAAATGCCTCTAGAAATTATTTACCACCGTCTGTACCCCCTTAGAAGCCGTCGGGGTGGATGAAACTACCCCTAAATGATAAAAATTTAATAAATAATTCATAACCTCGACTTCACGTTCGAGTTCCAGGATGATATACACAGGATACATTGCAGATGCCTCTAGAAATAAATATCATCCTGGAACTCGAACGTGAAGTCGAGGTTCTGAATTATTTATTAAATTTTTATCGTTTAGGGGTAGTTTCATCCACCCCGACGGCTTCTAAGAGGGTACAGGCGGTGGTAAATAATTTCTAGAGGCATTTGCAATGTATCCTGTGAATATCATCCTGGAACTCGAACGAGAAGTCGAGGTTCTGAATTATTTATTTATTTTTTATCGTTTGGGGGTAGTTTCATCGACCCCGACAGCTTCTAAGGGGGTACGGGCATTGGTAAATAATTTCTAGAGGCATTTGCAATGTATCCTGTGAATATCATCCTGGAACTCGAATGAGAAGTCGAGGTTCTGAATTATTTATTTATTTTTTATCGTTTAGGGGTAGTTTCATCCACCCGGACGGCTTCTAAGGGGGTACGGGCGTTAGTAAATAATTTCTAGAGGCATTTGCAATGTATCCTGTGAATATCATTTTGGAACTCGAACGAGAAGTCGAGGTTCTGAATTATTTACTTATTTTTTATCGTTTGGGGGTAGTTTCATCCCCCCCGACGGCTTCTGAGGGGGTACGGGCGTTGTTAAATAATTTCTAGAGGCATTTGCAATGTATCCTGTGAATATCATCTTGGAACTCGAACGAGAAGTCGAGGTTCTGAATTATTTATTAAATTTTTATCGTTTAGGGATAGTTTCATCCACCCGGACGGCTTCTAAGTGGGTACGGGCGGTGGTAAATAATTTCTAGAGGCATTTGCAATGTATCATGTGAATATCATCCTGGAACTCGAACGAGAAGTCGAGGTTCTGAATTATTTGTTTATTTTTTATCGTTTGGGGGTAGTTTCATCCACCCCGACAGCTTCTAAGGGGGTACGGGCGTTGGTAAATAATTTCTAGAGGCATTTGCAATGTATCCTGTGAATATGATCCTGGAACTCGAACGTGAAGTCGAGGTTATGAATTATTAATTAAATTTGTATCATTTAGGGGTAGTTTCACCCACCCCGACGGCTTCTAAGGGGGTACGGGCGTTGGTAAATAATTTCTAGAGGCATTTGCAATGTATCCTGTGAATATCATCCTGGAACTCGAACGAGAAGTCGAGTTTCTGAATTATTTATTTATTTTTTATCGTTTGGGGGTAGTTTCATCCACCCCGACAGCTTCTAAGGGGGTACGGGCGTTGGTAAATAATTTCTAGAGGCATTTGCGATGTATCCTGTGAATATCATCCTGGAACTCGAACGTGAAGTCGAGGTTATGAATTATTTATTAAATTTTTATCGTTTAGGGGTAGTTTCATCCACCCGGACGGCTTCTAAGTGGGTACGGGCGGTGGTTAATAATTTCTAGAGGCATTTGCAATGTATGCTGTGGATATCATCCTGGAACTCGAACGAGAAGTCAAGGTTCAGCTATTTATTAAATTTTTATGATTTAGGGGTAGTTTCATCCACCCCGACGGCTTCTAAGGGGGTACAGGCGGTGGTAAATAATTTTTAAGTGGCATTTGCAATGTATCCTGTGAATATCATCCTGGAACACGAACGAGAAGTCGAGGTTCTGAATTATTTATTTATTTTTTATCGTTTGGGGGTAGATTCATCCACCCCGACGGCTTCTAAGGGGGTACAGGCGCGTTGGTAAATAATCTCTAGAGGCATTTGCAATGTATCCTGTCAATATCATCCTGGAACTCGAACGTGAAGTCGAGGTTATGAATTATTTATTAAATTTTTATCGTTTAGGGGTAGTTTCATCCACCCGGACGGCTTCTAAGTGGGTACGAGCGGTGGTTAATAATTTCTAGAGGCGTTTGCAATGTATGCTGTGGATATCATCCTAGAACTCGAACGAGAAGTCAAGGTTCTGCTATTTATTAAATTTTTATCATTAAGGGGTAGTTTCATCCACCCCGACGGCTTCTCAGGGGGTACAGGCGGTGGTAAATGATTTTTAAAGGCATTTGCACTGTATCATGTGAATATCATCCTGGAACTTGAACGTGAAGTCGAGGTTATGAATTATTTATTAAATTTTTATCGTTTGGGGGTAGATTCATCCACCCCGACGGCTTCTAAGGGAATACGGGCGCATTGGTAAATAATTTCTAGAGGCATTTGCAATGTATCCTGTGAATATCATCCTGGAACTCGAACGTGAAGTCGAGGTTATGAATTATTTATTAAATTTTTATCGTTTAGGGGTAGTTTCATCCACCCGGACGGCTTCTAAGTGGGTACGGGCGGTGGTTAATAATTTCTAGAGGCATTTGCAATGTATGCTGTGGATATCATCCTGGAACTCGAACGAGAAGTCAAGGTTCTGCTATTTATTAAATTTTTATGATTTAGGGGTAGTTTCATCCACCCCGACGGCTTCTAAGGGGGTACAGGCGGTGGTAAATAATTTCTAAGAGGCTTTTGCAATGTATCCTGTGAATATCATCCTGGAACACGAACGAGAAGTCGAGGTTCTGAATTATTTATTTATTTTTCATCGTTTGGGGGTAGATTCATCCACCCCGACGGCTTCTAAGGGGGTACGAGCGCGTTGGTAAATAATCTCTAGAGGCATTTGCAATGTATCCTGTCAATATCATCCTGGAACTCGAACGTGAAGTCGAGGTTATGAATTATTTATTAAATTTTTATCGTTTAGGGGTAGTTTCATCCACCCGGACGGCTTCTAAGTGGGTACGAGCGGTGGTTAATAATTTCTAGAGGCGTTTGCAATGTATGCTGTGGATATCTTCCTAGAACTCGAACGAGAAGTCAAGGTTCTGCTATTTATTAAATTTTTATCATTAAGGGGTAGTTTCATCCACCCCGACGGCTTCTCAGGGGGTACAGGCGGTGGTAAATGATTTTTAGAGGCATTTGCACTGTATCATGTGAATATCATCCTGGAACTTGAACGTGAAGTCGAGGTTATGAATTATTTATTAAACTTTTATCGTTTAGGGGTAGTTTCATCCACCCGGACGGCTTCTAAGTGGGTACGGGCGGTGGTTAATAATTTCTAGAGGCATTTGCAATGTATGCTGTGGATATCATCCTGGAACTCGAACGAGAAGTCAAGGTTCTGCTATTTATTAAATTTGTATCATTTAGGGGTAGTTTCATCCACCCCGACGGCTTCTAAGGGGGTACGGGCGTTGGTAAATAATTTCTAGAGGCATTTGCAATGTATCCTGTGAATATCATCCTGGAACTCGAACGAGAAGTCGAGGTTCTGAATTATTTATTTATTTTTTATCGTTTGGGGGTAGTTTCATCCACCCCGACAGCTTCTAAGGGGGTACGGGCGTTGGTAAATAATTTCTAGAGGCATTTGCAATGTATCCTGTGAATATCATCCTGGAACTCGAACGTGAAGTCGAGGTTATGAATTATTTATTAAATTTTTATCGTTTAGGGGTAGTTTCATCCACCCGGACGGCTTCTAAGTGGGTACGGGCGGTGGTTAATAATTTCTAGAGGCATTTGCAATGTATGCTGTGGATATCATCCTGGAACTCGAACGAGAAGTCAAGGTTCTACTATTTATTAAATTTTTATAATTTAGGGGTAGTTTCATCCACCCCGACGGCTTCTAAGGGGGTACAGGCGGTGGTAAATAATTTCTAAGAGGCATTTGCAATGTATCCTGTGAATATCATCCTGGAACACGAACGAGAAGTCGAGGTTCTGAATTATTTATTTATTTTTTATCGTTTGGGGGTAGATTCATCCACCCCGACGGCTTCTAAGGGGGTACGGGCGCGTTGGTAAATAATCTCTAGAGGCATTTGCAATGTATCCTGTCAATATCATCCTGGAACTCGAACGTGAAGTCGAGGTTATGAATTATTTATTTAATTTTTATCGTTTCGGGGTAGTTTCATCCACCCGGACGGCTTCTAAGTGGGTACGAGCGGTGGTTAATAATTTCTAGAAGCATTTGCAATGTATGCTGTGCATATCATCCTGAAACTCGAACGAGAAGTCAAGGTTCTGCTATTTATTAAATTTTTATGATTTAGGGGTAGTTTCATCCACCCCGACGGCTTCTAAGGGGGTACAGGCGGTGGTAACTGATTTCTAAGAGGCATTTGCATTGTATCCTGTGAATATCATCCTGGAACACGAACGAGAAGTCGAGGTTCTGAATTATTTATTTATTTTTTATCGTTTGGGGGTAGTTTCATCCCCCCCGACCGCTTCTAAGGGGGTACGGGCGTTAGTAAATAATTTCTAGAGGCATTTGCAATGTATCCTGTGAATATCATTTTGGAACTCGAACGAGAAGTCGAGGTTCTGAATTATTTACTTATTTTTTATCGTTTGGGGGTAGTTTCATCCCCCCCGACGGCTTCTGAGGGGGTACGGGCGTTGTTAAATAATTTCTAGAGGCATTTGCAATGTATCCTGTGAATATCATCCTGGAACTCGAACGAGAAGTCGAGGTTCTGAATTATTTATTAAATTTTTATCGTTTAGGGATAGTTTCATCCACCCGGACGGCTTCTAAGTGGGTACGGGCGGTGGTAAATAATTTCTAGAGGCATTTGCAATGTATCATGTGAATATCATCCTGGAACTCGAACGAGAAGTCGAGGTTCTGAATTATTTGTTTATTTTTTATCGTTTGGGGGTAGTTTCATCCACCCCGACAGCTTCTAAGGGGGTACGGGCGTTGGTAAATAATTTCTAGAGGCATTTGCAATGTATCCTGTGAATATGATCCTGGAACTCGAACGTGAAGTCGAGGTTATGAATTATTAATTAAATTTGTATCATTTAGGGGTAGTTTCATCCCCCCCCGGGCTTCTAAGGGGGTACGGGCGTTGGTAAATAATTTCTAGAGGCATTTGCAATGTATCCTGTGAATATCATCCTGGAACTCGAACGAGAAGTCGAGGTTCTGAATTATTTATTTATTTTTTATCGTTTGAGGGTAGTTTCATCCACCCCGACAGCTTCTAAGGGGGTACGGGCGTTGGTAAATAATTTCTAGAGGCATTTGCAATGTATCCTGTGAATATCATCCTGGCACTCGAACGTGAAGTCGAGGTTATGAATTATTTATTTAATTTTTATCGTTTCGGGGTAGTTTTATCCACCCGGACGGCTTCTAAGTGGGTACGAGCGGTGGTTAATAATTTCTAGAAGCATTTGCAATGTATGCTGTGCATATCATCCTGGAACTCGAACGAGAAGTCAAGGTTCTGCTATTTATTAAATTTTTATGATTTAGGGGTAGTTTCATCCACCCCGACGGCTTCTAAGGGGGTACAGGCGGTGGTAACTGATTTCTAAGAGGCATTTGCATTGTATCCTGTGAATATCATCCTGGAACACGAACGAGAAGTCGAGGTTCTGAATTATTTATTTATTTTTTATCGTTTGGGGGTAGTTTCATCCCCCCCGACGGCTTCTAAGGGGGTACGGGCGTTAGTAAATAATTTCTAGAGGCATTTGCAATGTATCCTGTGAATATCATTTTGGAACTCGAACGAGAAGTCGAGGTTCTGAATTGTTTACTTATTTTTTATCGTTTGGGGGTAGTTTCATCCCCCCCGACGGCTTCTGAGGGGGTACGGGCGTTGTTAAATAATTTCTAGAGGCATTTGCAATGTATCCTGTGAATATCATCCTGGAACTCGAACGAGAAGTCGAGGTTCTGAATTATTTATTAAATTTTTATCGTTTAGGGATAGTTTCATCCACCCGGACGGCTTCTAAGTGGGTACGGGCGGTGGTAAATAATTTCTAGAGGCATTTGCAATGTATCATGTGAATATCATCCTGGAACTCGAACGAGAAGTCGAGGTTCTGAATTATTTGTTTATTTTTTATCGTTTGGGGGTAGTTTCATCCACCCCGACAGCTTCTAAGGGGGTACGGGCGTTGGTAAATAATTTCTAGAGGCATTTGCAATGTATCCTGTGAATATGATCCTGGAACTCGAACGTGAAGTCGAGGTTATGAATTATTAATTAAATTTGTATCATTTAGGGGTAGTTTCATCCCCCCCGACGGCTTCTAAGGGGGTACGGGCGTTGGTAAATAATTTCTAGAGGCATTTGCAATGTATCCTGTGAATATCATCCTGGAACTCGAACGAGAAGTCGAGGTTCTGAATTATTTATTTATTTTTTATCGTTTGGGGGTAGTTTCATCCACCCCGACAGCTTCTAAGGGGGTACGGGCGTTGGTAAATAATTTCTAGAGGCATTTGCAATGTATCCTGTGAATATCATCCTGGAACTCGAACGTGAAGTCGAGGTTATGAATTATTTATTAAATTTTTATCGTTTAGGGGTAGTTTCATCCACCCGGACGGCTTCTAAGTGGGTACGGGCGGTGGTTAATAATTTCTAGAGGCATTTGCAATGTATGCTGTGGATATCATCCTGGAACTCGAACGAGAAGTCAAGGTTCTGCTATTTATTAAATTTTTATGATTTAGGGGTAGTTTCATCCACCCCGACGGCTTCTAAGGGGGTACAGGCGGTGGTAAATAATTTCTAAGAGGCATTTGCAATGTATCCTGTGAATATCATCCTGGAACACGAACGAGAAGTCGAGGTTCTGAATTATTTATTTATTTTTTATCGTTTGGGGGTAGATTCATCCACCCCGACGGCTTCTAAGGGGGTACGGGCGCGTTGGTAAATAATCTCTAGAGGCATTTGCAATGTATCCTGTCAATATCATCCTGGAACTCGAACGTGAAGTCGAGGTTATGAATTATTTATTAAATTTTTATCGTTTAGGGGTAGTTTCATCCACCCGGACGGCTGCTAAGTGGGTACGAGCGGTGGTTAATAATTTCTAGAGGCGTTTGCAATGTATGCTGTGGATATCATCCTAGAACTCGAACGAGAAGTCAAGGTTCTGCTATTTATTAAATTTTTATCATTAAGGGGTAGTTTCATCCACCCCGACGGCTTCTCAGGGGGTACAGGCGGTGGTAAATGATTTTTAGAGGCATTTGCACTGTATCATGTGAATATCATCCTGGAACTTGAACGAGAAGTCGAGGTTCTGAATTATTTATTAATTTTTTATCGTTTAGGGGTAGTTTCATCCACCCGGACGGCTTCTAAGTGGGTACGGTCGGTGGTAAATAGTTTCTAGAGGCATTTGCAATGTATCCTGTGAATATCATCCTGGAACTCGAACGAGAAGTCGAGGTTCTGAATTATTTATTAAATTTTTATCGTTTAGGGGTAGTTTCATCCACCCGGACGGCTTCTAAGTGGGTACGAGCGGTGGTTAATAATTTCTAGAGGCGTTTGCAATGTATGCTGTGGATATCATCCTAGAACTCGAACGAGAAGTCAAGGTTCTGCTATTTATTAAATTTTTATCATTAAGGGGTAGTTTCATCCACCCCGACGGCTTCTCAGGGGGTACAGGCGGTGGTAAATGATTTTTAAAGGCATTTGCACTGTATCATGTGAATATCATCCTGGAACTTGAACGTGAAGTCGAGGTTATGAATTATTTATTAAATTTTTATCGTTTGGGGGTAGATTCATCCACCCCGACGGCTTCTAAGGGAATACGGGCGCATTGGTAAATAATTTCTAGAGGCATTTGCAATGTATCCTGTGAATATCATCCTGGAACTCGAACGAGAAGTCGAGGTTCTGAATTATTTATTAAATTTTTATCGTTTAGGGGTAGTTTCATCCACCCGGACGGCTTCTAAGTGGGTACGGGCGGTGGTAAATAATTTCTAGAGGCATTTGTGATGTATCATGTGAATATCATCCTGGAACTTGAACGAGAAGTCGAGGTTCTGAATTATTTATTAAATTTTTATCGTTTAGGGGTAGTTTCATCCACCCGGACGGCTTCTAAGGGGGTACGGGTGGTGGTAAATACTTTCTAGAGGCATTTGCAATGTATGCTGTGAATATCATCCTGGAACTCGAACGAGAAGTCGAGGTTCTGAATTATTTATTAAATTTTTATCGTTTAGGGGTAGTTTCATCTACCTTAACGGCTTCTAAGGGGATACGGGCGGTAGTAAATAATTTCTAGAGGCATTTGCAATGTATCCTGTGAATATCATCCTGGAACTCGAACGAGAAGTCGAGGTACTAAATTATTTATTAAATTTTTATCGTTTAGGGGTAGTTTCATCCACCCGGACGGCTTCTAAGTTGGGTACGGGCGGTGGTAAATAATTTCTAGAGGCATTTGCGATGTATCATGTGAATATCATCCTGGAACTCGAACGAAAAGTCGAGGTTCTGAATTATTTATTAATTTTTTATCGTTTGGGGGTAGTTTCATCCCCCCCGACGGCTTCTGAGGGGGTACGGGCGTTGTTAAATAATTTCTAGAGGCATTTGCAATGTATCCTGTGAATATCATCCTGGAACTCGAACGAGAAGTCGAGGTTCTGAATTATTTATTAAATTTTTATCGTTTAGGGATAGTTTCATCCACCCGGACGGCTTCTAAGTGGGTACGGGCGGTGGTAAATAATTTCTAGAGGCATTTGCAATGTATCATGTGAATATCATCCTGGAACTCGAACGAGAAGTCGAGGTTCTGAATTATTTGTTTATTTTTTATCGTTTGGGGGTAGTTTCATCCACCCCGACAGCTTCTAAGGGGGTACGGGCGTTGGTAAATAATTTCTAGAGGCATTTGCAATGTATCCTGTGAATATGATCCTGGAACTCGAACGTGAAGTCGAGGTTATGAATTATTAATTAAATTTGTATCATTTAGGGGTAGTTTCATCCCCCCCGACGGCTTCTAAGGGGGTACGGGCGTTGGTAAATAATTTCTAGAGGCATTTGCAATGTATCCTGTGAATATCATCCTGGAACTCGAACGAGAAGTCGAGGTTCTGAATTATTTATTTATTTTTTATCGTTTGGGGGTAGTTTCATCCACCCCGACAGCTTCTAAGGGGGTACGGGCGTTGGTAAATAATTTCTAGAGGCATTTGCAATGTATCCTGTGAATATCATCCTGGAACTCGAACGTGAAGTCGAGGTTATGAATTATTTATTAAATTTTTATCGTTTAGGGGTAGTTTCATCCACCCGGACGGCTTCTAAGTGGGTACGGGCGGTGGTTAATAATTTCTAGAGGCATTTGCAATGTATGCTGTGGATATCATCCTGGAACTCGAACGAGAAGTCAAGGTTCTGCTATTTATTAAATTTTTATGATTTAGGGGTAGTTTCATCCACCCCGACGGCTTCTAAGGGGGTACAGGCGGTGGTAAATAATTTCTAAGAGGCATTTGCAATGTATCCTGTGAATATCATCCTGGAACACGAACGAGAAGTCGAGGTTCTGAATTATTTATTTATTTTTTATCGTTTGGGGGTAGATTCATCCACCCCGACGGCTTCTAAGGGGGTACGGGCGCGTTGGTAAATAATCTCTAGAGGCATTTGCAATGTATCCTGTCAATATCATCCTGGAACTCGAACGTGAAGTCGAGGTTATGAATTATTTATTAAATTTTTATCGTTTAGGGGTAGTTTCATCCACCCGGACGGCTGCTAAGTGGGTACGAGCGGTGGTTAATAATTTCTAGAGGCGTTTGCAATGTATGCTGTGGATATCATCCTAGAACTCGAACGAGAAGTCAAGGTTCTGCTATTTATTAAATTTTTATCATTAAGGGGTAGTTTCATCCACCCCGACGGCTTCTCAGGGGGTACAGGCGGTGGTAAATGATTTTTAGAGGCATTTGCACTGTATCATGTGAATATCATCCTGGAACTTGAACGAGAAGTCGAGGTTCTGAATTATTTATTAATTTTTTATCGTTTAGGGGTAGTTTCATCCACCCGGACGGCTTCTAAGTGGGTACGGTCGGTGGTAAATAGTTTCTAGAGGCATTTGCAATGTATCCTGTGAATATCATCCTGGAACTCGAACGAGAAGTCGAGGTTCTGAATTATTTATTAAATTTTTATCGTTTAGGGGTAGTTTCATCCACCCGGACGGCTTCTAAGTGGGTACGAGCGGTGGTTAATAATTTCTAGAGGCGTTTGCAATGTATGCTGTGGATATCATCCTAGAACTCGAACGAGAAGTCAAGGTTCTGCTATTTATTAAATTTTTATCATTAAGGGGTAGTTTCATCCACCCCGACGGCTTCTCAGGGGGTACAGGCGGTGGTAAATGATTTTTAAAGGCATTTGCACTGTATCATGTGAATATCATCCTGGAACTTGAACGTGAAGTCGAGGTTATGAATTATTTATTAAATTTTTATCGTTTGGGGGTAGATTCATCCACCCCGACGGCTTCTAAGGGAATACGGGCGCATTGGTAAATAATTTCTAGAGGCATTTGCAATGTATCCTGTGAATATCATCCTGGAACTCGAACGAGAAGTCGAGGTTCTGAATTATTTATTAAATTTTTATCGTTTAGGGGTAGTTTCATCCACCCGGACGGCTTCTAAGTGGGTACGGGCGGTGGTAAATAATTTCTAGAGGCATTTGTGATGTATCATGTGAATATCATCCTGGAACTTGAACGAGAAGTCGAGGTTCTGAATTATTTATTAAATTTTTATCGTTTAGGGGTAGTTTCATCCACCCGGACGGCTTCTAAGGGGGTACGGGTGGTGGTAAATACTTTCTAGAGGCATTTGCAATGTATGCTGTGAATATCATCCTGGAACTCGAACGAGAAGTCGAGGTTCTGAATTATTTATTAAATTTTTATCGTTTAGGGGTAGTTTCATCTACCTTAACGGCTTCTAAGGGGATACGGGCGGTAGTAAATAATTTCTAGAGGCATTTGCAATGTATCCTGTGAATATCATCCTGGAACTCGAACGAGAAGTCGAGGTACTAAATTATTTATTAAATTTTTATCGTTTAGGGGTAGTTTCATCCACCCGGACGGCTTCTAAGTTGGGTACGGGCGGTGGTAAATAATTTCTAGAGGCATTTGCGATGTATCATGTGAATATCATCCTGGAACTCGAACGAAAAGTCGAGGTTCTGAATTATTTATTAATTTTTTATCGTTTGGGGGTAGTTTCATCCACCCGGACGGCTTCTAAGTGGGTACGGGTGGCGGTAAATAATTTCTAAAGGCATTTGCAATGTATCCTGTGAATATCATCCTGGAACTCGAACGAGAAGTCGAGGTTCTGAATTATTTATTAAATTTTTATCGTTTAGGGGTAGTTTTATCCACCCGGACGGCTTCTAAGGGGGTATGGGCGGTGGTAAATAATTTCTAGAGACATTTGCAATGTATCATGTGAATATCATCCTGGAACTCGAACGAGAAGTCGAGGTTCTGAATTATTTTTTAAATTTTTATCGTTTAGGGGTAGTTTCATCCACCCGGATGGCTTCTAAGATGGGTACGGGCTGTGGTAAATAATTTCTAGAAGAATTTGCAATGTATCATGTGAATATCATCCTGGAACTCGAACGAGAAGTCGAGGTTCTGAATTATTTATTAATTTTTTATCGTTTGGGGGTAGTTTCATCCACCCGGACGGCTTCTTAGTGGGTACGGGTGGTGGTAAATAATTTCTAAAGGCATTTGCAATGTATCCTGTGAATATCATCCTGGAACTCGAACGAGAAGTCGAGGTTCTGAATTATTTATTAAATTTTTATCGTTTAGGGGTAGTTTCATCCACCCGGACGGCTTCTAAGGGGGTACGGGCGGTGGTAAATAATTTCTAGAGGCATTTGCAATGTATCATGTGAATATTATCCTGGAATTCGAACGAGAAGTCGAGGTTCTGAATTATTTATTAAATTTTTATCGTTTAGGGATAGTTTCATCCACCCGGACGGCTTCTAAGTGGGTACGGGCGGTGGTAAATAATTTCTAGAGGCATTTGCAATGTATCATGAGAATATCATCCTGGAATTCGAACGAAAAGTCGAGGTTCTGAATGATTTATTAAATTTTTATCGTTTAGAGATAGTTTCATCCACCCGGACGGCTTCTAAGTGGGTACGGGCGGTGGTAAATAATTTCTAGAGGCATTTGCAATGTATCATGTGAATATCATCCTGGAATTCGAACGAGAAGTCGAGGTTCTGAATTATTTATTAAATTTTTATCGTTAAGGGATAGTTTCATCCACCCGGACGGCTTCTAAGTGGGTACGGGCGGTGGTAAATAATTTCTAGAGGCATTTGCAATGTATCATGTGAATATCATCCTGGAACTCGAACGAGAAGTCGAGGTTCTGAATTATTTATCAATTTTTTATAGTTTGGGGGTAGTTTCATCCACCCGGACGGCTTCTAAGTGGGTACGGGTGGTGGTAAATAATTTCTAGAGGCATTTGCAATGTATCCTGTGAATATCATCCTGGAACTCGAACGAGAAGTCGAGGTTCTGAATTATTTATTAAATTTTTATCGTTTAGGGATAGTTTCATCCACCCGGACGGCTTCTAACTGGGTACGGGTGGTGGTAAATAATTTCTAGAGGCATTTGCAATGTATCATGTGAATATCATCCTGGAACTCGAACGAGAAGTCGAGGTTCTGAATTATTTTTTAAATTTTTATCGTTTAGGGGTAGTTTCATCCACCCGGATGGCTTCTAAGTTGGGTACGGGCGGTGGTAAATAATTTCTAGAGGCATTTGCAATGTATCATGTGAATATCATCCTGGAACTCGAACGAGAAGTCGAGGTTCTGAATTATTTATTAATTTTTTACCGCTTGGGGGTAGTTTCATCCACCCGGACGGCTTCTTAGTGGGTACGGGTGGTGGTAAATAATTTCTAGAGGTATTTGCAATGTATCATGGGAATATCATCCTGGAATTCGAACGAGAAGTCGAGGTTCTGAATTATTTATTAAATTTTTATCGTTTAGGGATAGTTTCATCCACCCGGACGGCTTCTAAGTGGGTACGGGCGGTGGTAAATAATTTCTAGAGGCATTTGCAATGTATCATGTGAATATCATCCTGGAATTCGAACGAGAAGTCGAGGTTCTGAATTATTTATTAAATTTTTATCGTTTAGGGATAGTTTCATCCACCCGGACGGCTTCTAAGTGGGTACGGGCGGTGGTAAATAATTCCTAGAGGCATTTGCAATGTATCATGTGAATATCATCCTGGAACTCGAACGAGAAGTCGAGGTTCTGAATTATTTATTAATTTTTTATAGTTTGGGGGTAGTTTCATCCACCCGGACGGCTTCTAAGTGGGTACGGGTGGTGGTAAATAATTTCTAGAGGCATTTGCAATGTATCCTGTGAATATCATCCTGGAACTCGAACGAGAAGTCGAGGTTCTGAATTATTTATTAAATTTTTATCGTTTAGGGATAGTTTCATCCACCCGGACAGCTTCTAAGTGGGTACGGGCGGTGGTAAATAATTTCTAGAGGCATTTGCAATGTATCATGTGAATATCATCCTGGAACTCGAACGAGAAGTCGAGGTTCTGAATTATTTTTTAAATTTTGATCGTTTAGGGGTAGTTTCATCCACCCGGTTGGCTTCTAAGTTGGGTACGGGCGGTGGTAAATAATTTCTAGAGGCATTTGCAATGTATCATGTGAATATCATCCTGGAACTCGAACGAGAAGTCGAGGTTCTGAATTATTTATTAATTTTTTATCGCTTGGGGGTAGTTTCATCCACCCGGACGGCTTCTTAGTGGGTACGGGTGGTGGTAAATAATTTCTAGAGGTATTTGCAATGTATCATGTGAATATCATCCTGGAATTCGAACGAGAAGTCGAGGTTCTGAATTATTTATTAAATTTTTATCGTTTAGGGATAGTTTCATCCACCCGGACGGCTTCTAAGTGGGTACGGGCGGTGGTAAATAATTTCTAGAGGCATTTGCAATGTATCATGTGAATATCATCCTGGAATTCGAACGAGAAGTCGAGGTTCTGAATTATTTATTAAATTTTTATCGTTTAGGGATAGTTTCATCCACCCGGACGGCTTCTAAGTGGGTACGGGCGGTGGTAAATAATTTCTAGAGGCATTTGCAATGTATCATGTGAATATCATCCTGGAATTCGAACGAGAAGTCGAGGTTCTGAATGATTTATTAAATTTTTATCGTTTAGGGATAGTTTCATCCACCCGGACGGCTTCTAAGTGGGTACGGGCGGTGGTAAATAATTTCTAGAGGCATTTGCAATGTATCATGTGAATATCATCCTGGAATTCGAACGAGAAGTCGAGGTTCTGAATTATTTATTAAATTTTTATCGTTTAGGGATAGTTTCATCCACCCGGACGGCTTCTAAGTGGGTACGGGCGGTGGTAAATAATTTCTAGAGTCATTTGCAATGTATCATGTGAATATCATCCTGGAACTCGAACGAGAAGTTGAGGTTCTGAATTATTTATTAATTTTTTATAGTTTGGGGGTAGTTTCATCCACCCGGACGGCTTCTAAGTGGGTACGGGTGGTGGTAAATAATTTCTAGAGGCATTTGCAATGTATCCTGTGAATATAATCCTGGAACTCGAACGAGAAGTCGAGGTTCTGAATTATTTATTAAATTTTTATCGTTTAGGGATAGTTTCATCCACCCGGACGGCTTCTAAGTGGGTACGGGCGGTGGTAAATAATTTCTAGAGGCATTTGCAATGTATCATGTGAATATCATCCTGGAACTCGAACGAGAAGTCGAGGTTCTGAATTATTTTTTAAATTTTTATCGTTTAGGGGTACTTTCATCCACCCGGATTGCTTCTAAGTTGGGGACGGGCGGTGATAAATAATTTCTAGAGGCATTTGCAATGTATCATGTGAATATCATCCTGGAACTCGAACGAGAAGTCGAGGTTCTGAATTATTTATTAATTTTTTATCGCTTGGGGGTAGTTTCATCAACCCGGACGGCTTCTTAGTGGGTGCGGGTGGTGGTAAATAATTTCTAGAGGTATTTGCAATGTATCATGTGAATATCATCCTGGAATTCGAACGAGAAGTCGAGGTTCTGAATTATTTATTAAATTTTTATCGTTTAGGGATAGTTTCATCCACCCCGACGTCTTCTAAGTGGGTACGGGGGACGATAGTTGATTTTTAAAGACAACTATATTATATTATGAATGTTAAATTTTAAAACACAATTTGTTGTAACTACTTTCAATTTTACTATTTTAACTGCTGGAAATCAACTGCTAACTTCACACCCGTGTAAGCGGTCCACGCAGTTCATCCTTCATAATTTTAGTAATTATACTTAACACTTTACGTAGCAGACTCTCCACTTCTTTTTTCTCTGATTTGATGGCTTTGACATTTCAACATTGACAAAGAGGGCGCGACCAAAAATCAGCTAATGTGAATGCAAGATTTCGATGACGATCCGAGTTCAACTTTTCTAAGCACTAATATTGTAATTGCATTGTATATCAAGCTTTATACTTTCCAAAAAATTATCGTTCACAAGGCACACGTCAACCATTCGTTGCAAGTGAACGCTCACTCAACGGTTGAGTTATAAGTTATGTTTTCTGAAATTACCCGTTATTTGAAAATAAGTTTTACTAGATTTTTGTTTTATTAGTAGAAAGGCGAATTTGCATTCCTGTGCTACTCGATTTTCACACGAAATTTTTTTATTTTTGTCTTAAATTTGGCTAGTAATGGAAAAAATTGTGTATACACCACGGTGGTGAAGACATTTATGGGCCTCGCACCTTATTCCGCTCGGGGCAAAGCCCCTCGCGAAATAATCTTGATGCTCGGTCAATAATAACAGTTTTCACCACCTTGGTGTATAATATACTATTTTTTTATAGGTCAGTTTCCTACTTTTTGTTACTACAAATATGTTGAAGAGTTCACTGGAGAATTTACTGTGTAGTATTCAAGTTTATCGGAATCGTCACCAAAGAGATATTCGAAAACATGTTATCTTTTTATAAATGTACAGAAATAAACTTGTATGTACATTTTTTATTTTTTGAGTTTTTATAATTTATTTTTTTGTTCCATATTTTTTAAGAATAAAGAATGTTATTTAAAGCACAGGTAATAGGTATCGAGTAAATAGCTGCTAATTCTAGCAGTATGGTTGACTACTGGTGCATTTTTCGGATTTGAAAAAGCAATTATGCATAAGTGGCTGACCACCGGCAAAGCTACCCTACTTCCAGATCGAGACGCAAAGAAAATTGAGCAATATTCTACATCAACCAAAGATTTCAGTTATGGAGACCTGAACTAAGAATTTCCTTTTCGTTTTTTTTTCGTTCTTCTCTGAAACGGTCGATATATTGTATATATAAATTATCCTAAGCCACTTTAACGTACTTTAAAATATGCTACTTTTTATCCGTTCTTTAACCATCTTTCTATATCAATGAATAAAAAATATATTCTCACCAAAGCTGTGCTGGTTTCATAAATAAAATCGTGACGTGAATACAATTTGAGTAGAGTTGTATACGTTACAAAAAAACGCGGTCGTCATAAATAGTAATAGAGATAACTTTTACCATTTGTGACATCAAAGTTTACCCACATATAATAAAGTCATTCGATTGTTATGGTCTTGTAATAAAATTTACATGTGACAGAGTGGTTTTAAGAATAGTTTCAGATTAAAATGAAAACTATAAAATTGGGTTTAGACAGCAAATAAAATAAAGTCTATATATCTAAAAATAAATGTGTATATATATGTATATATACAGTGTTGGGAACATTACGAGGGAACATACGTTTTACCGTCAATGTGTTAGAAAGAGACAAAATACATATAAATTCAGTGTATTACTCCTCTTCGCTAACAGGGTATCATAAAGTGAGAAACGAAATAACTGTGTAATAGGATGTCTGGTAGGCACCGCCTTCGAGAAGCGTACAGTAGCTCTTATGTCTGGCTTTTACTTACAGTTTTAAATAAACAAATTAGAAATGCATTCAGGCTATTACTAGTCACTTTACCACAGCAAAATGTTGTATAAACAACTCATTATGTTAAAGATCGCAATGAAAGAAGTTAATGTTAGAAATACTGATGTGTAATGTGAACAGTTTAGTTTATTAATTGAGAAATAATAAGATTGTACTATACTGATAGCTTAATGCAACGAACAATAAAAAAATCAACATTACTTTCGTTTATCCCTTCATGATTAATTTACAAAGAAATAATTCAGTAGTAATAAACTAATTTACTATATCAGTTCGGGTAGTACACGCTAATATGATTTGAACAATAAATTAAAACCTACCTAGTAGGTATTTGAAATAAGTACCACTAAAAAATCACTGGAAGATAGCTAAAAAAATTACATTCGTCGATATTGAGGGTACAATTAATGAATATAAGCATAATAATTTTTTTAACATCATAAGGAATAAACTATGGCAACAATACAGAGTCCAAAAGCGACAATATGTTGTAATAAAACAACTGTATTCAGTGTATCACCATTTTCTTTAACAGAATATCATAAAATGAGAAATAAGTCGTATGCTAATATTTGTTCAACTGTATTCTGGTTTTAAAAATATCTCAATGTAAACCGCCTGTTTCCTACGCTCCTGATTAAACGATTTCGTTTGCTCTCTTCATTTTCTATCCACGCGTTAGATTGTAGTGCCCTTAAAAATTTCCTTCTTATTTGTGAGAGAAATCAGTCACATTTAATTTCAACGTAAAACGATAACCTCTCACGGCCAAAGGGAAATTATAATGGTCACATGGCGTTACCAGTGTGTTAGAGAAGGACAATCATGAGACAGAGAATTAAAAGCCAGCGTAGATTATTATACCAGACGAATACGAATCGCGCGTGCGCTTCTTGAAGATATTTAACTGTACAATCTGGGTACTTCGCTAAACGTTTGTTTGCGAATGAGTAACGATCTTTTGCAAATCTTATTAAAATGAGTATGCAAGTACACCATAAAGTGCAAATTGTAAAATGGTACTACCAGGGTCATTCATATCGAGAAATAGCAGAAAATTTGTTTATTGTGGCATTCGAAAATGCCCAACCAAATAGCAAAAAACAAGTGAGAACGGTTATAACAAATTTTGATGAGCATGGATGTGTCAATCCTACTAAACATGGACCGCGTACACAAAATCGTCAAACCCAACCCGAAAAAGAGATACTTTAATTTGTGCCAGAGTGGAAAATAACCCCCTACAATCGTCCACTCATTTAGCAAAGGATTTTGATGTTGATCCGAAAACGATTCGGACTGTATTAAAAAAAATGGTTATCGTAGTTTCAAACTGAAAAAGAGCCATGGAATTTTTTCAGACGATCAATTTCGTAGAATGGAATTTTGTGAAATAGTTATGGAAAGAATACAGTCGGACGCAAACTTTTCGAAAAATATTTTGTTCACAGATGAATCGACTTTTCCCATACACGGTGCACATAATTAATCCGTTATTCGATATTGGTCAAGGACAAACTTACACAAACATTACCATAATAGAACTCTATATCCCCAAAAGTTAAATGTTTGGGCTGGAGTATTAGGTGAACATTTAATTGGACCATTTTTTATTGACGGCGATTTAACCGGACAAAAATATTTGGACATGCTGGAAAATCAAATTACAGTTATGCATCACATAATTATCGACTAGCAATAATTTTTTTGAATACATAATTTCCCAATCGGATAATCTCCACGAATGGTAACATAAGATGGCCTGCGAGATCTCCAGATCTGGCTCACAACGATTTCTTTTTCTGGGGTTTTATAAAATCGAGAATTTATGAGTTCCATGAAAACAGAGCCACTTCTCTAAATGAACTAGCAAATTTGTATGCTAATAGCACCTGAAATGCTCATACGTGTTCGTCAAGAATTTAATAACCGTCTCGGTTACTGCTTAGCTCAAAACGGGGGTTTATTCGAACATTTGATTTAAGCTCATTGAAGAATTAAGAAGTTTTATTTTTTAATTTATTACATATCATAATATTACTTTTATTTAAAAATTCTAGGCATTTTCATTAGAATACGATTTTATTTTTATTTTCGTTTTTTTTTAATTTGTACTGTGTGTGTGTTTACACAGAGAATTCGTTCTCATTTGCATACAAACGATAAAGATACCAGAAATTTTTTTACTAACACATTCGAAACACAGCAGATGTTTCGAGACCAATTTCACGTTGCCAAATATGAAAAAAAGTAAAGGTTTTAACCGCTTTCAAACTGAAAACTAGAACAATTTCTAGCATTACAATAAAATATTCAAGGAATAGATGGAATTAATTATATCTTGATCTGTTACAACCTCTTGAATTATCATAATTAAAATCTTCTTATAACTTGTTCTCGTGTTAGAACAATGAATCTTACAATTAATATAAATATACAATAAAATTGGCAATACTGTTAGTAGCTACAAAGAATTTGTAAGAGGCCGGCGTTGTGGGTTTTCCACGTATGAGATTCTGTTAGCGAAAAATGAGAATTGAGATATTTGGAAGCACATATTATTATTAATACAAATTTTATTTCGCATGTTATGTTATTTATTCCAATACTAACCGCTGGCATTTCATGCTTTAAAAATAAATTTGACATTGAAATCTTGTTGACAGTTCTCTGTGTTATTGTAATAATATATATCAAAATAATAGTTTTGCTTCTAATTCTAGTTAAATATGATATATTATAATAATCTTAATACATTTATTCATTCTTTTAGGTTTTAGATAATCTTTTTGATCAACTGGTGCTCTTGCTTGATAATACAATGTGAGACCCTTACCCTGTAAAAACCATTCTGGAATTCACCGATAATCTTGACAACTTGCAATCGACCTTATCTCACAGAAAGAAGCATTAAATCTTGCTATACACGACTCAGGACAAGAATCATGAAGCACATTGGCACTCGATCTACGGATATAAAAAGTGACGCATCATCATCCCAGGAATTGTACTAATAAACAAACTTATGAATATATCTACTACATCAACCTACATTCTTCAGTGGAACCTGAACGGGTTTCACTCGCAGTTACCTATGCTATAACATTTAATAAGTCAATATAACCCATTCATTGTAGGACTACAGG
Source organism: Galeruca laticollis (assembly GCA_963921935.1). NCBI lineage: Eukaryota > Metazoa > Arthropoda > Insecta > Coleoptera > Chrysomelidae > Galeruca > Galeruca laticollis. The sequence goes on from OY998176.1 coordinate 132,150,352, forward strand.
AAACAAATTTTACTGAAAAGAAAATAACTGGATTAAAAAATTATACAGCTTTCTATAAAAACAGGGTAAACGCAAAGATAGCTAGTGGAGGAGTTGCAATTTACATAAAAAAGGACGCTGATGTCAACGAAATATCTCTAAAAACAAATTTAGAAGCTGTTGCAGTCTCTATCAACTTAGAACGAAAAATTTCTATTTGCAATGTGGACATACCCCCCAATAAAGAAATTTCAAGTCAAGAACTAACAGATCTCTTCTCTCAAATAACATCTCCACGTATCATTATTGGAGATTTCAACTGCCACAACACCGAATGGGGATGCAAAACGACTTCCAACAAAGGCAAACTGCTATCATCAACTACAGATCTCTGCGGTATTTACCTACTGAGCAGTGGGGAAGGCACTAGGCTCAACCCCTGCACTGGAGAGACAGACGGCAGCTCTAGACCTTACCTTTTGTAGTCCAAATTTACTAACCGTACTAACTTGGGAAATTTGACCTTTCATTTATAATAGTGATCATGCTCCAATAATTATTAATAACTCCAATCACAGGAATATAACCAATACAAACATTAGTACAAAATGGCAATATAAAAACGCAAATTGGGCACTGTATCAGCAAACAATCGAAGAAAATATAACAAACCTTGAAATAAAATCAGATATAGACGAAACAGTTGATAATTTTGCAAATACCATGTTAGAAGCAGCAAAAGAATCAGCAAAAAAACATCACTGATTAAAAATCGTCAACCCGTACCATGGTGGAACAAAAACTGCCAAAAAGCGGTTAGAGCAAATAAAGATACTTACAATGTATGGAAAAAGTACAAAAATCAAGAAAACCTGATCGAATTTAAAAAACAAAAAGCAAGATGTAAATACATAATAAAAAAACGCAAAAAAGAATCGTGGCCTGAATTCGTAGCCAGCATTAATGACAACACTCCACCCACAGAAATTTGGAACAAAATTCAACGAGTATCAGGGAAACGCACCATCACAGGAATACGAGCTCTTCAATATCAGAACAAGCTCACATCTGAAAATAAACTAATAGCCAATGTTTTAGCTGAAACTTACAGAAAACACTCTAGCAACTAAAATTTTTGTGCACAATTTCTCGACTTGAAGCAACAACAAGAAAAAGACTTTCCCATAACTATAGATCCAAATGACGATTCTTCTTTAAATGCTAAAATCTCTGAAACTGAACTTGAAGAAACATTACAAAAAATGAAAAACACAACTCCAGGACCAGATGAAATCCCTGCAATATTTATCAAAAATTTGCCTAGCTGTGCCAAAAGAATTTTATTGGACATCTACAATGTTATTTGGACTGAACACAAATTCCCGAAAAAATGGAGCCAAGCTACAATCATACCTATATTAAAACAAAACAAAAACAAAACTGATCCAGAATCTTATCGGTCAATATCTCTAACATGCGTGATGTGTAAATAATTGGAAAAAATTATAAACCAGCGGTTGATGTGGTATCTAGAGTATCACAACTATATAGAAATGCAACAATGTGGCTTCAGGCAACAAAGATCTGCGCAAGACAACATAATCGAACTAGAATCTGAAGTGTATGAAGCTTTTGTCACCAATCAATCATGCGTCACAATATTTTTGACATTTGATGCTGCCTGGCACTACAAAATATTAAAACAATTAACTGAGTGGGGATACAGGGCCATATGCTTTCATTTATCTCCAGTTTTTTGAAAAACAAATCCTCCCGAATCAAAGTTAATTGAGAACTCTCAAAAAGCTTCTTCCATGAAAATGGTACTCCTCAAGGATCAGTAATTAATACTACACTTTTCCTCACAGCTATTAATAACATCGTCGATACAGCTACAGCGCCTGTCAAGTACAGATTATACGCAGACGACTTGGTACTTGTTGTTAAAGGAAGGAACTTAGAATAAATTTCGAGAATAATTCAAAATCAATTAAACTCTATAGAAAACTGGTCAAAAGAAACTGTATTTATGTTCTCAACAGAAAAAACGAAATCTCTTATCTTTTCAAAACACGACAATAACCTTGTCTCACACTATACAATAAAAATCTCGGTTTCGTACAAACTTACAAATTTCTAGGAGTAATATTTGATTCTAAATTAAATTGGAAACATCATATTGTAGAACTCGTGAGGACCTGCAAAAACAACTTAAATATAATCAAAATGTTGAGCAACACAAGTTTGGGATCTGACTCAGGTACTCTTCAGAGAATCTATAGAGCACTCATTAGATCTAAAATTGATTATGGAGCAGTTGCCTATGGCTCGGCCACAAATACCACGCTCAAACAATTGAATACCATCCATAATACTGCCATTCGTTTAGCCATTGGAGCATTTTGTACCAGTCCTACTTCAAGTGTACTATGTGAAGCAGGTGAACTACCTTTACACCATAGAAGACAACTACTAAGCATGTCTTATGCCACTAATGTTGCAGCAAACCCACAACATCCAACATACGCCAACACCTTTAAAAATCAATATAGAAATAAATCTGTATCAAAACAAAAAAAGAGCAGCTCCAGTATTTTATGAAAGGGTTTCCAATTATTATAACGATTTAGCTATCATCATACTAGTTACATTCTTAGCTAACAACAAACCTAGCACTCCACCCTGGACTATTGCTAGTCCGAAATGCCACTTTGATCTTTGCAGCTTCAATAAACAAAACATACATCCAGCCCTTATAAGTCCAAATTCCAAAACATTCTTAATATTTACCCCTCCCACGTGCAAATCTATACGGATGCATCAAAAACATCGAAAGGAGTAGGAATAGCAGTGAAAGTCCTAAACGATAATCGAATGTATCAATTACCCAAACTATCATCTGCATCCTCTGCAGAGTTATTTGCAATACTTCAAGCCCTTATACTTATTCAAGTGAGGCCAGAGCAACAGTACTTAATCATTTCCGACTCTCTAACCTCGCTGAAAACTCTCAAAAACCTAACAGCGATTGTCCTCTCTCAAAGATGATCAAGCAACAATTCCACTCAATTTGGCATAGCGGAAAAGAGGTTGTATTCATATGGGTACCCTCGCACATAGGAATTCTCGGAAATGCAGAAGCAGACAGGGCAGCACAAGAAGCAATTACAAGTGATAGTGCAGTGCGCGAAAACAGAGTGCTTGCGTCAGACTACAAATGTCACATAGAAACATTAATTTATAATAAGTGCCAGGCCGAGTGGGATCAATCTAAAGATAAACTGAGACCATATAAACCAACCATCAAACCTAAAATTAACAACGTAATGAATAGAAAATGTCAAACTGTGTTAACACGCCTCAGAATTGGTTACACTCGTTTTACTCACCGACATTTAATCACAAAATCTGATCCGCCAGTGTGTGATTTATGTAGAGTTAATGTAACTGTCTTGTAGAATGCCCAAAGTATAAACAAAATCGTCAAGCGCACGAACTACCGACCGATTCAAAATGTATGTTAAATAATACCTTGTTGAATGTAATTCACTTCTTAAAGGAGATCAATCTTTACAATCTAATTTATTGCAAACATTTCTATAAATAACAGTACCCTTAAAGCGCTAATAACCCTAGTAGTTGATGCGCTTAAAAAAAAAGAAGAAATACAGTAGGTTAAATAGAAAGTAAAGGTTTGTTAATTTTTAGATGAAAAATACATTTTTAAAATAACGTAAAGAACAAATCGAAGGTTCTACCTAAAAGACTAACAAATCCTTACGATGCCGAGGTTGTTATCGCTTTCGGGAGGAGTGACACTTTTTATTACTTTTAATTTAGAAATAGAAATTTCTATTCACACATTTTTAAATGAACGAGTTGAGTTGGTCTGTAAGTGATTAGTAAGATTTTGGAATGTTACGATTTACATTTTTACAAATAAAATTTAAGAAATAGTTTGTAGGTATATTTTAATAATAATATTAAATATTATCATTCTTACAATATGTAATGAAAAATAATAAAAAACAATACATAAAAAACCCAACATTGTTTTCGGTTTGTACATAATTGAAAATTCCACGAAATTATTGAATAAGTTTTCTCTTTATGGAAATGAACACAATGCCCCATTGTACCGTTCTAAACTATAAAATTATAAATAAATCAAATACGGGTCGTTATCATGGAAAAGTTTCGCAGTATAAACTCGTATTTTTCAATAACACGTTATAGGAGTTTTGCTCAGAACATAATAAAAAATATGAATGAAGAGAAATGATTGATGGCATCAAAAGGAAATAAATACATGTGTGTACACTTCGGTTGTCGTTAAAAATGTAATCATTTCTAATACAGGAACTAGTAACTTGTTAAAAAAATACGATTTTATTTATAATGTATACGAGGTGTGGCTAATAACATGTTTAAATATACATACCTTAGTTGAAAGTTTTTAATTATTTTTTATTGGCGCAAGAGCTATCCAGACAAAATAATGAAAAAATTCGTCATGTCTAGTTTAAGAAGTATTCATTTAATTAGATGGAAAAGAATATTAATATGAATAACAAAAATAAAATTAAAAACCACTAATATTCGCCTTAATTTGCTTTTTTTTGGTCGGCTTCTCTTATAATTAAACAAAAACCTCCAGGCTGTGTACACGTGTCAATATAATTGAAAAATTTTGAATTTCGTGTGAAATAATTTAATTTAAAAAATCGTACACAGCTTGGAGGTTTTTATTTGATTGACTACAGCAGCGGTTCTCAAACTTACTATTACTAGTTACTATTTTAAATGGAGGTAATTGTAACCTTTACCTTTCTAGTTCATTCGCAATTTCTTCCATCTTTCCAGTTTCTAACAGGGTTCTTAGATTCCAAGTGCTGATTTTTTGTACTTTGTTCTAATTTTTTATTTTCTTCTTTTTCCAATTGTATTGTCCTATTACATCGCCTTTGTCATCATCATTGCATCCAGATCGATTGTCAATTTTTAATAGTTTTCGCTCTCTTCCATCTTCATTCAGTGGAGATCTGTCTGCTATTGTTCTTTTTATGGTACTCGTTCTTTCTGTCCCTTTAGAGCCAAAGTCATTAAGTGTGTATACTTTGCCATTAATTACCAGTTTATTATATTTTAAAAAGAGCTCTTTCACCTTTTTCCCTTGCTTCCTTTCTTGATAATTACCTAATCTGGCTATTTCTTCTATATCCGCTTTCTCATTAATAGCCACCTCCATTTTTTCCAATATTTTATGCAGTTTTCCTTTAATTTCTTCCGTTTTTTCTTCTTTTTCGTCCGTTATTCCTTGTATACTAATATTTCTTTTATTTATGTCTGTTTCCAGGCTTTCCATTCTTACTTCTTAAGCTGATATTATTGTTCTCATTTCATCGTTTTCTTGACGTAACAGTTTTATCTCATTTGTGTTTTCCTCCAACTTGTCTTCTATGCCTTTAAATTTAGTTGTTATCTCTTTAAACATTTCCTTGATTTCACCCATGTCTTCCTTCTTATGATTTAATTTTAAGTGCCACAGTCTCCTCCCTGCCAACTGGTGTCTGGGTTGCGCCCGCAGTTTATGCTAAGGCTTACTTTAATTTAACCTCTAACCCACACATGCGCTGGCTTTCACCCTTGGCACAAAAAGCTGTTTTTAACTTTTCAGCACTCAAAATATATTTATAGATTATCTATGCATATTTCTATCTAAATTATTCGCTCTTATCAGTAAAAAGACCTGTTTCTTGATAAATGTAGCTACTGCTTAAAATTAATGAGCAAAAAATTATTTTGATTGTGATATCTTCTTCTTCTTCAGGTGCCATCTCCATTTAATGAAGGTTGGTGACAATTTCGGCATACTTATATCGGTTCTGAGTGGTACGAATTAAAGAGGATGTGTTCATACCAGTCCAGTCGCTTATGTTTTTTAACCATGAATGTTGTCTGCGACCAGGACCACGTTTTCCTTCGACTTTTCCTTCTATTATTAATTTCAGTATATCATACTTGTTGTTACGGTATATGTGGCCCAGATAAGCGGTCTTTCTTCGTTTTATTGTTGTAAATCACTCTCTTTCCCTTCCCATGCGTCTAAGCACTTCATCGTTAGGTATATGTTGAGTCCATGATATTTTTAGTAATCTACGGAAGATCCACATTTCAAAAGCCTCGAGTCTGTTCATGGTATCCACTTTTAATGACCATGTTTGTGCTCCATACAGGAGAACTGAGTGCACATATGCTTTTACAAAACGGTATCTTAAGTTTAAGTTTAAGGTTGCGTTGCACAATAGGTTTTTCAACTTTAGGAATATGGCTCTGGCTTGCTCTATACGTGATCTTACTTCGACGTCAGGGTCTAAATTTATTGTTATGCAGCTACCAAGATATTTAAATTTCGCAACTTCCTCTATTGCGGTATCATAGATGTTTATGTTCGGTTGTGGTTTAGATAATCTGGTTATGGCCATTACTTTTGTTTTTGTTACATTAATTTTTATGCATAGTTGATTCCCCACTTCCACAACTTTGTTGATTAGGCGTTGAAGTGCTTCTGGATTGTCTGCAATGATAACCGTGTCGTCTGCGTAACGTATGTTGTTTAACGTCCTGCCGTTAATTTTAATTCCCTCCTCGTCATCGCCTATTGCTTGGTCAAATATGTACTCAGAGTACATGTTAAACAATATTGGCGACAAGACACAACCCTGTCGTACCCCCTTTTCTATACATACCGGTTCCGATGTCGTTTGTCCATGTCTAACCTTTGCTTCTTGGATCCAATAAAGACTACCGAGGGGGTAACCACTGGATATTTTTTGTGGTAAAAGATTGCCTCCCCTCAGGATCTCCTCGGATTTCCGTGGATCTCGTTAGGATTTCCGTGGATCTCGTTAGGATTTCCTTGGATCTCCTAGGATCTCCCCGAATTTCCTCGGATCTCCTCGAATTTCCTCGGAACTCCTCTTAATATAATTACGGGGTCAACCAATACATACAGCTATATTTCAATGCACTAATACCATTGTGAAATTTTTTGAGGAATTTTATCTGAATGCAGAATTATTTGTGGATCTTCTTAAAGAATTTTTTGGTTTTAATCGATATTATTTGATTGAAAAATCTTGAAATTTGTGGAATTGTGTGAAATATATATTGAAATTACTAGTTCCTTATTTATATGATCGTTGGCAGTGTGTCAAGATAACTATAGATGGCAAATGTTCCTTTTCAAGATATCCATTGAAATATATTGTGGGAGGATTTTACATCTTGAAAACTTTTTAGGGCTTTTTCTTCCAATAGCTAAAACAATCTTCAACAATTGAATTCGAAATTTTTAATAATCAAAATTCTCCTGCATAAATATTTGCACTAATTTGTCAGGAGCAATTTATGAAGATTCAGAATTGTATGTTGATATTATGTGGAAACGATGGATGTTTGATTAAATTCATTTTTGGTCGTGTCACATAATTACTAGATAACCTACAAATAAATTTACAATGGAGTTAGAACAGAATATGTTCATGGTCTTCCAAAAAAATGTACCTGTATTTTGTTGGAAAGGAGTAGACATTTGGATATCTCTATTGAAAACAGAATTGGCATTGGGAAATTTCAAGGTACATTGAATTAACTTCTCAGTGTGTTTAAAAATGCCAATTTGACAGATTCTGAGGATAATTCAAATTTGTCCGATGGAGTCTGGTATAGACTCCGAAACGTTCTACAACTTCTTAATTTCACATTTAGTTTATTTATTGTTGGCAACATTTTTTACCCAAATTGCTCCTAACAAATTGGTGTACTAATTAACGCAGAATCATTTTCATTAAAAAAAAAATTTTAATTCAATTATTTGAGTTTCTTTCAGATATTGCGATAGGATGCCCTAAAATGTTTTTATGTCTCTTTTCAAGTTGACGTATGAATGATTTTGATGTATAGCAAGGAAGCATATTTGGAGTATTATTATTCAATGATAAGTGACATGTGTGATGTAGCAGATACTACCGAAGATGCAGTATTCACCAAGATTGTGGATGATGCTAATTTGTAATGGTGAAACAATCCAAGACAGGTTGTTGCCAAGTAGTCCAAGGAAAAAAAACACAAAATAATTAACAAAAAATATTTATTCTCGAAAAATCTCAACGAAACCCAGCAGGTATAGAAATACAAAAAAAACCTAAAAATTTTTGACAGTGAATAAAAACGTATAAAAACAAAACGGTCTTAAGATTTCATGTTGAACTCTTTTCTCGAAGATTTGTACTTTACTCGGTCCGATCTTGACAGTTTTAATGGTTTACATACAAGAATTTAAATTGGACCATAAAAAATTTGGTTTTCTTCAACTTCTTGCATATCGTCCTGCTTAGGTCGTACAAAATCTTCCAACTCTTCTTTCAGGAATTTAAGTTTTATTTTACGTTTATTTTCTTTATGTTCTCTTTTTTCATTGATGGTCTTACCTATGTACCACCCGGTATCACACATAACAGCATAATATTTTTCCAATTCAATTTTTGCTTCTTTTTCATTTTTTAAATTTTCTGTACTTTAACATTCATCAACAACCAACAAAATGACGTATTTTTCACTGTTTTAGTTGCACCATTTTCCAGAACAACTCTCAAAAAAGAGTCAATATGTTTATGAGAGTAATCTTTTAAATTTATGTTTCACCAAATATTTATTTTCCTCATCATCGCTTATTGTTTCTTCTAATTCATCAACTAAAGTGATATCACATAAGTCGTCTCTATTTCCTTTATAATTGATTACATCCAAATCACAATCAGTTTCACCATCAGCATTACAGTTCAAATCAAAGCAGTCATTTTCCGCTTTTTCTATACCTTCTTGTTGGGCTTTCAAAACGATGGCTCCTAAGTTTTCATCAGTTATTCTCTCAAACTCTGTTGAACGAACAGCGCTATATTTGCTACTTCTTGGAAAATAACTATCCTGTAGATGTAGATAATTCTTAACATCTTGCAGGAATTGAATTCTATTCAATCTGTGTAAAAATTCTAGCTTGCTGTAGTTAACAACTGTAGAGAAGGTGCTTGTTATAGACTTGGTTGTCCTGAACAATTGCTCACAGGGTTGACTGCTCATCAGCCAAGGCAAAAACATGTCAGGTGTCAAGTTTTCCTCAGCAGAAATTTTTTTGATAAGTACTACAAGCATGCCATAGATTTGGTGCGTGCAATACAATTATTTTAGTACTGAGCGCGTATTATTTATTCAGAGCTTCTTCTCATATTTAGGGAAAATTAGATATGAAAGTATGCTTAATTTAACATTATTCCCAAAATTTTCGTATTGATTTCTCGATGATAATATATATTATACATTCATTTGATGATTTCGTGGTTTATTTTATACCCTCAAAATTGAGTACGAAAATCATATAAACACCTGAATAATGAACAACGTGTGTCCTTGAATGGCAATTCAGACGAAAAAAATTTAAGGTATTAAAGTTTTTTTTTCAATATTTGAAAATGGTATTTTTTTTTTAAATTCGGCAGGGATTTTTCTAATGAAAGGATGCAAACCAGGGATCACATCAGACAATTCGTCCAGATTCAGAAACTTCGTTATCTTGTTTCATTTTTAAGATAAAAATAAAAGATCAGTTTTTAAGAAAAAATATATAGGTAACGATAATTTCAATAAATTCAGAAATATGAGAATAACCTGTAATAAAATAATACAATTATTATTAGGTATTCAATTTATTTACTTTCTTGTACATTTAATAGCATAACAGAACGAAACCAATATCAGAAACAAACGAAAAATACACAACAAATGACAAATTCACTAAGTATAAACGAAAATCATTCGATAAACAATAAGCATAAAAGTAGCGTTGCCGAAGTTCAGATTTGTCCGAGGAATCCTTCTTACTGAGTAATAGAATCGAACAAGATGGTTGAATGTGAATCGGGAGAAATAACGAAGAATCGGTAACGATGATGCCGCTACTAGCAGTATCCTTCTAGAGATTTGTCCATGTGTTTAAGAGATCTATGAAATCTCGCTTCACTTAGGTAGAAATTAACATCGACAGTTTGCGTATGCAAAAATAATACTCGAATTGACTTAGATCTCCTCGAATCTCCTTGGAACTCCTGGGATCTCCCTGGATATCCTCCCTCTAGAAGCATAAAATCTCCTCGGTGGTTACCCCCTCGAAGATTACTAGTAAACTGGATGTCTTGTTTGTCTAACCATTTTTCCTGTAGTAATGTCAGAAGGACGGTGTGATTAACGCGATCGAAGGCTTTCTCGTAGTCTATGAAACAGGCATAGACATCTTTCCTCATGTCACGACATTTCTGGAGGTGCATTAATAAGCTGGCTAGCGCTTCCCTTGTTCCTAGACATTCACGAAATCCAAATTGAGTATCGCTTTGATCGGCTTCACATTTGTGGTAGATTCTAGCTTGTATAATTTTAAGTAGGATCTTAAGCACTTGGCTCATCAAGCTGTGATATGAATTTTATTATTTCTACAGATTGAGCAGTCTTACTATTTATTAATATATTGTTGCCCATGATAATTTAATAATAATACCCCGAAAACACTGCTTTAAAAAGTAGGAGGGGATAAAATTTGATATTTGATTTTGTCTTTTTGTTGTTGTTGTTTTTTCTTTATAGTATGCCCTAAAATTGTGTGAAACGTTATTCTTTCAAAGAAAAGATAGAAAGTTTTACGTGATTTTAATTCTTTTAATTATTTAGATATTGTATTACACGTTACGATTAAATTATTGAAAAATCAAGTTGTTACTTTTTATAAAATTCTCTAGACTTAGGGTGCCACCGTAACACGGCGTCCGAAGCTACGCCACTGCTAGAAACATTCAAATTTTTCCGAATATATTACTGTTAGCGTTACAATAGACATTATTGGAAAAACTCCAGAAGGACCACTCATTTTCGAGCTGTTTTGTTCCGGTATCTGTCAGTTTTGTCAGAGGATAACTCTAACAAATAGGTAAAAATCCGGAAACACGACAAAAAAACTATAGCTTTTTCCTGTGCGGGATTTGATGGCAGAACAGATGATGACTTACTTGTGGTTGAAAACTGTTTTATTTTTTATAAATGGAATATCGGAAATGGAATTGTATTGATTTTTGAGATAAAGTTGAAAAATGGCATAAGTCTATAAATATCTATATTTTAAGTATTTTTAAACTGAAAAAAAACATAATTTATTACCTCACTTTTAATGTTTCAACTAGATAAAAAACGCAATTTATTTTTAATTAGTGATGACAAAAAGAAATCATTGGATGTCAAGTCGGGGTTGCATCCATCAATTCGTTCTTTTGTGTGCCCAAGTACTCGCTTATTTCATGCGCTCGCAATGTAGTGAGTAGAGATACAAAATGAATAATCAATTTGCATTGGTTTCTATCAACTCATCGAAAACTTATGATATAAAAAGTAATTTAAAAGAAAAAGAGAGGTATCGAAAACTAAAAAATATTTCCAGTTATTTTAATGATAAGTACATAGAAGTGAGACGAGAAGTAACTAAGCTTATAATAATTGAAAAAAAGAAATATATTAATAAATTAGAGGAGGAAGTAACTTCTGATATAAATAATTTTTGGAATTATATAAAGAATAATAGAAAACATTCTAATAGTGGTTAATTTATATATAACGGGGTAGAGGTAACGGAGGAAACTGCAGAAACATTTGCAACATTTTTCGCTTCAGTGTATGCTGACAAAAAAGCCTCTTACAATTTGCTCTTGAATTCTGACTTGGACGTAACAAATAATACATTCGTATTGGATTCGGTTAGTGAGTTAGAATTCGACGTGGCACTAAAAAAGCTGAAACCCAAAAAGTCGGAGGGAACTGATGGAATACCACCATATATACTAAAGGCCTGTGGCCAGTGGATAAGTCAGCCTATGATACATATTTATAACCTTGTTTTAAAAACTAGTATACGCATGTGGAAAAGTATATAGTACCTGATCAACATGGATTTGTGTCAACAAAATCATCTAATACAAACCTGTTTCTTTTTAGTAATCATGTATTTGAGTCATTGGAATGTAAATCTCAGCTTGATGTTATACATACGGATTTCAGCAAGGCATTCGATAAACTTGACCACGACATATTGCTAGAGAAGATGGGTGATTTCAGATTATCATATAACCTACTTCGTCTATCTAAAATTTACCTAGAAAACAGATATATAGTTACTAAATACAAAGGAAATGCATCGGGGAAATTTGAGGCAAATTCTGGAGTGCCTCAAGGTTCCAACCTTGGGCCGCTTCTTTTTGTACTTTTTATTAATGATTTGCGTGAAGTACTAGTATCTCCAAATGGCCTTATATTCGCAGATGACTTCAAAGTATTAAAAGATCGAAACAGTGAGAGATTGCGTTATGTTACAGAAGGACATTCTCATTTACCAGACACATTGAAAATATAGTAAAGTCAGCTAATAAAATGTTGGGTTTTATAATAAGACAATCTCATATTTTTACTAATTTTAATACATTAATACCCAATTTCACCAACCATTTCCTAGAGTTAGGCAATACCTAAATCAGATTTTAGAATTGGTAAATCCAATTTACGTTTCACCAAGCGCTAAGTAATACCTAAGTGTAATAATATTATGTATTTTGTATCATTCTTAGGTGTTTCTAAGCGCGTGGTGAAACGTAATTTATATTTAGCAATTCCAAAATCTGATTTAGGTAATACTTAACTTTAGGAACTTATTGGTGAAATCGGGCATTAAACTTTTATACTATAGTATGGTTAGGAGCAAGTTGGAGTTGGGCTCATTAATTTGGTTCACGGAACCTCAAAGTAATTTGAATAAATTAGAAAAAATTCAAAATAAATTTTTAAGGTTACTCTATTTTAAAAAGCATCACGTGTACCCCGACTACCAGATAATTAGAAGTACAACTCTCAGAAATGAAGTTAAGATATTATCCCTAGAAAATAGACAACTCGCAGTATTGACTTTCTTATATAATATTATAAATAATAGAGTTAACTCCCCTGAGCTTTTGTCTTTGATTAGATTCAACGTGCCACCTAGACGAATGCGCCAGGTTACAATGTTTAATATTCCTTCATCATTCAACATCTCGAGATCACCTACGGTAAACATGTTTCGACTTGCGAATCGATTCAATACATTGATGGATCTAGAATGGACAGTTTCTACCATAATTTTTCGCAAAACATTCTTGGAGCAGTTAATCTTTATATCTCTATAAAGAACTTTAAAGGTTGTGTCAATACTCATACAATTCAATTAATCTAGGATAAACTATACGAATACAATTACATGTTTGTCTACATTTTGTGAATGTTATGAATTCTGTAAATTTATTTTATTACGTAAAAATGTATTATTTTGCACAATGTATCTTATTACATATTCATTCATGTAATAAAACCGTAAGGTTTGTATGAATAATAAATAAATAGCAGTAAGTAAAACTCAAAATCAGTACTACAGCATATATTAGTAAAAGGTGAAGAAGGGCAACTAATTTCGGCTAACTGAGCCATCATCAGGCCTTAATGTACATCAATCCATATGTAAATAATTGTAAGAGAAAGCCGTCACATGTCCATGGCATCCAGTAAACTCAGAACTATGTCAGTAGACAATATGGGGATTTACTGTAGGGGAAATCATCAATAAAAATAGTAATGAAAAATAAACGGTTTAAAAGATTAAAACTAACTTTTCCGCATCTGTTGTCCTGAACAATATTCTATCATAAAATTGTTACTTGTATACACTTCGGGGGATGTATCGTGCTAACAAACCGAGATTTCTCCAAAAATAACCAAAAATTTAGTAAACCTGGATTTATAGGACCCACTGTACTCGTTCTAGTCAACTGAAAATAAATAGGGTACATCTGTGAGACACCTTGAACAATATTCAATCATAAAATTGATCAATCGTATACTCTCTGGAGGCTGTATCGTGCTCACAATCTGATAATTCTCCAAAAATGACAAAAATTTGATACTTCAAGTACCATAGCACCCGTTGTACTAGTTTTAGTGAGCTGAATATCAATAGGGTTCATCTTTGAGACGCTCTGAGTAATATCCAATCATAAAATTGGTCACTTGTATATACTCCGGAGGCTGTATCGTGCTAACAAACTGAAACTTCTCCAAAAATGACAAAAACATCTTACTTAAAGTACTGTAGCACCTGATGAATTGGCTCTGGGGAGCTGAAAATCAATAGGGTTCATCAGTGAGATGGCCTGAATAATATTCAATCATAATATTGGTGACTTGTTGAACTCCGGAGGCTGTATCGTACTAACAAACTGAAATTTCTCAAAAAATGACAAAATGTCCTACTTCAAGTATCATAGCACCCGTTGTACTGGCTCTGGGAAACTGAAAATCAATAGGGTTCCTCTGTGACATGTCCTCAACAATATTCAATCATAAAATTGCTGACTTATTGCACTCCGGAGGCTGTATCGTGCTAACAAGACATGTATGGAAAAATGGCCGACGACAACGACGACGACATACACACAGGATTTTTTTTCTAAAAACCGTTTATTCGTGTTGTTGATGTAAAACGTAAAAATAATTTTTTTTCAAAATTCCAACTTTTTTTGGGGTAAACCAATACTTTTCTCGCATATAGAAAGGTTGGGCGGAAAAGTAAAAATGGTTTTTAGAAAAAAAATCCTGTGTGTATGTCGTCGTCGTCGTCGTCATCGTCGTCGTTGTCGTCGGCCACTTTTCATTACATGTCTTGTTAGCACGATACAGCCTCCGGAGTGCAACAAGTCACCAATTTTATGATCGAATATTGTTAAGGACATGTCACAGGTGAACCCCATCGATTTTCAGCTCACCAGAGCCAATACAACAGGTGCTACAGTACTTTAAGTACGATATTTTTGTCATTTTTGGAGAAATTTCAGTTTGTTAGCAGAATACAGCCTCCGGAATATATACAAGTCACCAATTTTATGATGGGATATTATTCAGAGCGTCTCAAAGATGAATCCTATCGATATTCAGCTCACTAACGCTAGTACAGCGGGTTCTATGGTACTTGAAGTACCAAATTTTTGTCATTTTTGGAGAATTTTCAGTTTGTTAGCAAGATACAGCCTCCAGAGTATATACAAGTGACCCTATTGATTTCCTGCTGACTAGAGCGAGTACATCGGGTCCTATAAATCCAGATATACTACGATTTTGGTTATTTTTGGATAAATTTTGGTTTGTTAGCACGATACATCCCCCGAAGTGTATACAAGTGACAATTTTATGATAGAATATTATTCAGGGCCACAGATGCGGAAAAGTTAGTTTTAATCTTTAAAACCGTTTATTTTCTTAATTCTTACAAAAACCTTAAAAAAACACACGATGTTTGCTTTTACACCATAATAATAGGATAATATTTTTTTAGTGATTTTTCTTATTTTATATATTGACCCAACATACCTTAAGAGGTTAACAAAATCATCATACCAGTTGAGGGTTAATAACCGACAAAAACGTCTGGGATTTTTTTTTGGAATTCTAGAATTAATGAATTAAAAGATAAAAAATTCCAATTGCCAAAAATATATTTTTTTGAATTTTTTTTTGCAAATGTTACATGCTGCGCAGTAGCGAAATAACCGCTAATTCGCTAAATGACCGACAGGACTGGATTCGCCAATTGACGAAATTGTAATTTTTCGCAATTTCAGCTTGCCTAAAAAACCTTCCCAAAATTCGTCATCAGCTCTTGGACTAAAAGGTTTTCCTCAAGCACAGTTGCCATATGACCGATATTTATATAGAAATACGTTTCTTAATGCTTCGAGAATGAGAAACTTTTGTTGGCTTTCTTTACACTGAAACACCCAAACTGCTGATTGGAATTTATTTCTGGCTTATATGCGTCACCTGTCAAAATGCTGCATTTTTTGGCATATATCAACAAATGTGGAACTCAACGCGCGCGTTTGTGTGTACATTGGTGAAACTAGTGATTTTAAACGTGCTTCTTCAACTTGTTTGGCCAAGGTGCAACTTAAAATGTAAGCATAAATATTTCGCTCATGCCAAAACGTTCTGAGTTCGTAAACTTTAATATGTCAATGACATATTTCATCTTGCAATATTAGTGTTGCTATTTCTCAATATATAAATAGTGACCTTTGTAGTATTACTGATCTTGCTATTCAGATAGGACAAGTATAAGAACACATTTATTGATTTTCAGAAGGATGTATTGATATCTAGTTAGTCTAGACCAGTTCCATGCATAAACAAAATATTGCGTTACCATGGCAACGAACAATAACTTATTAGAAGTGTCAGTGTAAAGTTTGACGTCAAAAAAGTAAACCAGAGTTACGCAATAAATTAAAAGAAAAAACATGTCCACTGAAATTGTGAAAATCGAAAAATTGGAGTTTCGAGCCATCATCAAGTACCTGTATTTAAAAGGGTTAAGAGGTAAGCAGATTTACGAAGATATGCTTAATACTCTTGGTGATCAATGTCCTTCGTATGCGATCGTGAAAAATTGGATTGCAAGCTTCAAAAGAGGTAAATTTTCCATTGAAGATGATGACCGATCGGGAAAGCCAGTTTCTGTGTCAGTCCCCGAAAATATCGATGCAGTTCATGACATGATTTTATCAGACCGTCGAATTGGGCTAAAGCGGATATCTGAAGCACTGAATATTTCATACGAACGCATCCACATATAGTTTACGTCAATTTGGACATGAGAAAAATTGCTGCAAAATGGATCCCCAAATGTTTGAATGTTGACCAAAAGGGTGCAAGGGTAGAAGCATCGCGTTCGACCTGTGCTCGATATAAAAATGATGTAGACTTCTTAAACCGAATTGTTACTATGGATGAGACTTGGGTACATTTCTACGATCGAGAAACAAAGCAACAATCGATGGAATGACGACACTCTGGTTCTCCAAGACCTAAGAAGTTTCGTGTCAAAAAATCTGCCGGAAAAGTTCTTGCTTCAGTTCTTTGGGATTGCCATGGAGTAATCATGATTTTGATTTTTTGGATAAGGGTAGAACAATAACTGGAGATTACTATTCGACATTACTGACCACTCTACGGGAAAAAATTGAAGAGAAACGACGCGGAAAGCTATCCAAAGGTGTTTTGTTTTGCAGAACAACGCCCCTGCACACAAATCTCATATTGTCATGCAAAAAATTCGATTTAGAGTTTGAATTACTAGAACACCCCCCTTATTCACCAGATTTGGCTCCGTCCAACTATCATCTCTTTCCTCAACTGAAAAAAGTTTAAAAGGTCGTAAATTTTCTTCCAACGAGGATGTCATAAAAGCTGTGGAGGTCTGGTTTGCAGAGCAAAAAGAAATTTTTTTTGAAGGTCTAGAGACGTTGCAGGTTCGCTGTAATAAATGCACCCAATTAAGAGGAGAATATGTTGAGTAATAAAATATTTTGACATTGAAATTTTGTTTGGTTCTATAGTAGGCTAAGCATTTTTAAATATATGCTCGTATAGAGCCTAATCCCATTTGCGTTCTCGCTAGGGATAATTAAATATAACCATTCTATTTTGCTGGAAATAAAAATACTAGTAATTCAACAATGGAAAGAAACATATAATCAATGTTCAATTCATCAGCCAAAGATACAAAGTATGTCTATCCTTTCACCTTATCTCAGCTTATTTGGTATACTGCAAAAGCAGAAAAGCATAATGGAATATATTTTCATTAGACCTTTTCAGACAACAGAAATTTGATTTTATTTGTTTCTAGAATTCTACGCCAAGGACAGCTTTATTTAGCATTGGCAGATAACTGCATCCAGATTTCAATAACAAGTACTTCGATTAAACGGAAGTAACACTCTAAATCGGTCAATTCATTACTTCTCACCTAATATCAGGATGTGCATCTAACATGGCCCTCATTAACGTCGTACCACTTCTCGGTACTCCCCCAATAAATATAAGCGGCATCTGGCGGTTGTACTCGTACATTCGTTTATCGTTACCGATGACGTATTTTTGTTCTGATATCATACTAGATGACAGAACCGACGTCATTGGTCCAATAAACGAATGTACGATAACATAGAGTAGTATGGCGGTAAGTAAGATGCCGCAAGTCTTTTTCAGACCTATCCTGAACGGTCTTTTGAGCTGCATCCTAGAATTGTTTCTTTTGGGGTTTTTTCACGTCATCGTTAATGGAAGAAGAAGTGGGGTCGATCTGTAACAAAAATTGATTATTAGTTA
The DNA here is from genome assembly GCA_963921935.1 of Galeruca laticollis. Lineage (NCBI taxonomy): Eukaryota > Metazoa > Arthropoda > Insecta > Coleoptera > Chrysomelidae > Galeruca > Galeruca laticollis. The sequence continues at coordinate 132,168,670 of OY998176.1, forward strand.
TTACTGTTAATTCTATTATATTATATGTTAGGTAGAAGACCCTTAACTCAGAAACAAGGGTTTCCAAGATCAAATCTATCTCCACTATTATGTTAATCTAAAATATTAATTCCCGATTTTTTTTATTAGTTTTCTAGATACTCTTGTATATTGCAAGCATTAACTTCAATTTTCCACTAATCTAAAAATGTTTCTAAGTGTCTTTGGAGATGTATTACTTGTGTAAGATTTGAACATAAAGACGTAACTGCGAAAATAACAAACAATGTAATAGCATGTGGTGGTAGTAGTATGAGCATTAATTGGATAATGGAGTCTAGCAATTATTTGTCTCATATCTTATAAACTAACTCGTTGGTAGGTATGGCCTCTCTTATATATTAAGTGCCCTCTTTTCTAGATCTTTCTAGATTGCGGCTCACACTAAAACAATCGCTTTCATGGAATTGTCTAGATAAAACTGGAAAGATAGGGATGCCCCTTACGTTTTTTAAATATAAGGTTTTCACCACTTAATGGCGCAATAAGTTCTGGAATTTCCAAAATTCTGCTAATACTTGAACGGACTACACGAGATACTCGGGGATTTGTTAGTCGACTTTCTATGTGCTGACGTAGTAATTGGGAATCTAGTTGTTTTGCAAATACCGACTTTTCTGTAATTACTGGATTTCTCCTGCAACATTGATGTAAAATATAAGAATTAACAACAGAAATATCAAGCATCGTAAAAAATATTGTCAAGGGCCATCTGCGGGTGCATCGGCTTGAAGAACTTTCTGCGCACTTCTTATTAATTGTATCTACGCTCTTCGATGCGTTTTCCATAGGGACCATATGAATTTCAGAATGAAAGCTACTGTTATTATATACAATAAAACCATTACATGCGTTGCAAAACTGTCTTGTTGCCCCATAAAATTATTGTTGACGGTACCAGTTTCTTTTACCTGTTGTTTAGTAGGTGAACCACCCATAGTTTTGCTTCTCCAGGGTCCCAAATTTAAATAAAAGACCATATACTTCCACTCGTTTGAATTACATTTAATTCGCAGGATTATTTATCACTTACCATTTGTTCACAGGAATATTTACCATTTTCCATTTACCATTTACCATTTTACCATTTAATTTGCAGGATCGCAATGTAGTGGCGATGTACATTTTACCATCAATTTTAACATTACCATTTCGTTTGCAGGATCGCCATGTGGTGGTTACTTAGCAAGTGCCCCTCGTATAGACTTCTTTAACCATAGAACCATCTATCTTTGAGAAACACTTACCTCGCGAACCATTCTTTAGGGTTGAATACATAACATCGATTAAAGCTCACTGGGATAACATATAATTATAAACTACCAACACAGATTATTGATACACAATACATACGTTTGTACTATTAAAAATAATAATAATGAATCATTACTCAATGTGTTGAACTTTTCAATTTATAGGAAGTATTAAAGCTAACGCAGTCAGTGCCCCGTATTATTGACCTTGAAGGTCGTGCGAATACGATATTCACAAAACGGACGTGTTTTGTTATCTATTTCACTTGTCCTTATTAGTTCACTGGCCGCTATCCATATTGAAATTATTATTTACACAAATCTAACAATGCCTTTTTGGGATCATCACAGCTGTACGATGGAACAATTGACAGAAGATATTGGATGTACGATGACAAACTGGACACAGCCATAAAGGTTGTGGATAGAAATCTTACAATAATAAAGCAAGGAAGAGGAACAGGCTACACATATGTTACAACAAAATCCTTTACCATATTTAGCTGTTACTGTTCACCGAATGACGATATAACAGACCTTGAGGTCACATTAGGAGAAATTGCAAGGAAAATAAGAGACATCAAGGAAAAGGCCATAATTACTGGTGAATTTAATGCAAAGTCTTCCCAATGTAGAAGATTTTTGTTACAAAACACCCAAAAAAATGGCCTGTTAGGAGACGATAGCTTAATCGAAGTGAAACGTCCCTACAAATATAGGGATAGTGATTGTATTGACATCAGATACAAGGCCATCACACAAAAGAAGATATGTTATGTGATGGTATGGACTTTGTCAAATTGGTGTTGTTTATAATGCATATATTGTTACGGAGAACTGTTCATTTGAGAACAAACTGGTCGCGAATATTCACAATAATTATGTGCAAATGTGTCAAAACAATTAAATAGTAGCTCCAAATAGCTCGTCGCATTATTAATTCATTATTTTGCGCAAGAACGTGAACATACTTACCCATTACTACCTTTCAGGGCAGATTGGAACGAAATAAAGCATTAATAAAGGAACTTGAGTAGTTTTGATTGAAAATCTTTTGTTTAGATAAAATTCCATAATTTCATTGCAATGTCCGACAATATAGATACAGTTATACATTTTATAGCTATTTTCTGATACTAAACATCACAAGCTTATTATTTGTTTATAACATAAAAAAAATCGCAACTGAAAGCTTCACTCGCAACTCAAATCAGACGAAATGTGTTCATAAAATATATATCATTTCAAAAGACACAATTTGGGATGTGGATTAACTAACGACATAATTTCCTCAATCTCCATATTATTTTTAAAGTCTGGCAATGCTCAAGTGACGTACATCAGTTTTTATAATGTGAAACACGTCCAACTTCTTTAATGCATTTCGTTTCCATTTTATCTAAAGAAAAAATTAAAACCTGGAAAATACCTTTTAAAATGTTAATAAATGCATTTCGGTAATTCCAAAACAATGGAGTGTAGAATTTTCCGATTGAAAAGAAAATAAGCGTATACAAAAGCTACTCCGGTAATCGTTGTTGTGTGTATTTTTTGTTTCATCTTTTTTACAAAAGGGTAGAATTAAGACGGCTATACAATCGAATACCCTTATCTACATCTCTTAACATGTTCGTGAGAGAATGGTTGCGTTCATCCACGCCAGTTAAAGATCGCTCCGAAAGTAGCGCTCACTGAGCGCTCATCTCGCACGAATGAACCGACAAATTTAAAGTGACAATTGACAATGTCTTTGTCATTCGTTTATTTATGTTTATGTATTCAATAAATTTGGATTTTGGTTAGTTGTTTTTATGTTTTGATTTTGTTCTACTGTTTATATTGTTTTTCAGAAATATTAATTTAGTTGTGGATTTAAGTTATAATTAGTTAGTTTGTTGTAGGATAATTAGTGTTTGTAAAATCCTAGATATTTTTGACGGATCAAAACAGGTATGTAGGACACAAACACTATTATTTTAATGGTAATGTTGATTAACTAAATAAAATTATATAATGTATCCTTTTGCTTCTAGTGATTGGTAAAGGTCATGGCTGGGAGACTGAATGCTATAAATGCATTTGCTATTATAGAGTTAGCAGATGACTTAGAGTATGATGTTCTCAATGAATTAGTAGGGGATCTTGCACAACCTGTTCAAATCAACTTGCTAGAAGGCCGACCGCGGGTACGGCGACCAAGAAATGAAAATTTTGTGGAACAAACAATTCCAAGATTTAGCGACGATCTATTTAAAGAACATTTCCGAATGAGTCGAGTGACATTTCAAGTAAGTAATTGAAAACTGTGTAAAAAATGCACTACAATTTTGATGTTTCACTTATAGGATCTCTGCAATGTCTTGGGAAATAATGTTATCCACAATAGGGACAACATCAATTTTCAAAAAAAAATACTTTTTACAATCTGGACATTGGCGAAGCCCGAAAGCTTTTTAGCAGTGGGAGATAGATTTGGGATTGCTAGAAGTACTGCCCATGGTGTTTTTAAAAGTATGATATCGGCTATTGCTAATTTGCTTCCTCAATATATAAGGTTCCCAAACGAGCAAGAGATGTTAGTTTCAGCAAGTGTGAGTTAATTTAATGTAGAAATAAAGAACTGATAATTTAAATAATTGACAATAAATGTTGTAGAATTTCCAAGCAAGATCTAATGGATTTCCAGGTGTGATTGGTGCAGTAGATGGATGTCACATTCCAATTAAACAACCTCCAGGAAATGCCAATGATTATTATAATAGGAAGGGATTTCACTCCATAATTTTGCAAGGTTTATTTAATATATGTCACTCAAATTTGTTTTGTAATTTTTGTCATTATTGCAGGCACATGTGATCATCTTGGAAGGCTTATTGATGTTTATGTAGGATTACCAGGCCGTATGCATGACGCTCGTGTTTTCAGAAATAGTCCCTTATATGACAGAATAGTAGATCCTCAAAACCCAATTATGGGAGAAAATTTTCATTTAATAGGAGACTGTGCATATCCCTTACTAATAAATTTAATGCGTCCATTTGTCGATAATCACCATTTAACAGAGGAAAGAACAAGGTACAATATTAAACTAAGCTCCATTAGATCAGTTATCGAACGTACCTTCGGCATGTTAAAAGGAAAATTTAGGAGGCTTAAATATTTAGATATAAGTGATATGCAATTAGGTAACAGCATTATTGCAGCTGCATGTGTTCTACACAATTTCTTGATAAGTCACAATGAGTTCAACATTCATGAAGAAATTGATAATGAAAATATTGAGGTGGATGAAAGATTGCCTGTCTTACAAGATGTGGGAGATATTGGAGATAATGCAGCTGTAATAAAAAGAAATCATATTGTAAGATTATTAAATTGATTTTTTTAAATAATTTTTAATTAACTTTACTGTTACAAACACTGTTTGAGAAATCAATTAAATTAACAAATATTTATTTGGTATATTTATTAATAAACAATTTTATTTTGAGCCACAGTTTTCTACAAGTTTTTTTAATATTTCATTCCTTTCTCTTTGTACCATAAGATTAGCCTCCAAAGCTACTCGTATTCTCCTTAATTCCTCTATCCTCTCTATCTCCATTTCTAACTGTTGTTTTCGGAAATCATTCAACTGGGTATCTCTCTTCTTTTTCCTTTTTGGAGTTTGCTGAGGCAGGGGTGTAATTTCTTCTTCTTCTTGAGGTACATTTCCTGACCCTATTGTGGGATATGTGTTACCAGTCACATTTTGTAATAGTCCTGGCATGTCCTCGGCCCTGGATGGTCCTGGCATGTGCTCGACCCTGGATGGTCCTGGCATGTGCTCGACCCTGGATGGTCCTGGCATGTCCTCGGCCCTGGATGGTCCTGGCATGTCCTCGGCCCTGGATGGTCCTGGCATGTCCTCGACCCTGGATGGTCCTGGCATATTTTCGACTCTAGATGGTCGGTTTAACGAGCTGACCGTTTCAGGTAAATTAAAGGTCACATCACTGGACATAATATTGTTCATTTCATCAAAATATTCCCACGTGATGCGACCTTCTCCTGACTTATTAGATTTATCTTTAATCGTTTTAAACGTTTTCTTCAGATTTCTAAATTTCCTGTCCAAATTTTCGATACTAACATTGTAGCCTAAGTTCATAAATTTTGTTTGAATTTGAACCCAAACATTTTTATTTTTAATTTTGGGGTTCCTAAATTTTTCTCTAAGTTTCCCATATTCCTTTACTAAAAGCCATGTCATTTTTCTGGACCACACCTCTCTGCCAGCTAAAAACGAAAATGGAATAAGCAGGGAAAGATTGTGTGTACCTGAATTAAAATTAATGTATACATTTATTGAAATTAATTGTCTCGACACTTAATTCGTGGAATCTACTCATTTTACTGTTTTAAATGAAACTCATTGTTTCTAGCTAATTCCACAGTATATTGAAAACTTTTAAAACCTCTAAGAAAATTGACAATTGTTTCGATATATGGTCTATTAAAAATCTAATGTTGCCAATAAATGTCATGCATTATAGCAATTGTTAATATAAATAAAATATGACTTACTATCCTCTGTGGGTGTCACACAACTATCATTAGGATCTGCTTGCATATCCAATTTGCAACTAAAAAATGATGTGACCTCTGGTGTTGGAGGTACAGCAATAATTTCCTGGGCTACAAAAGAAATCTTACATGTATCTAGGTAATAACTAAAAAACATGAGTAAAGAATCTATTTTATAATTAGAAATACTTACTTTGAGTATCAATGATTAGGCAGTTCCCTAATTCATCCATTTCCATGAATCCCGCTTTATCAACACATAACTGATGCACCCCCTCAACTAATTTTATACTCATTTTCAAAATTAAACTATTTACCTACTATAAATATTACCTAACAAAGCAACTACTATTAAATTACACTAGTCTACCTACAGTAATTTTAATATGGATTCTCTACTATACTACACTATACTCAAAACTAGATTTATTAATACTTTAATATTTTAAAAACTACATGAAAACAATAAACAATACAATAAATTGAAATATAACGTAGGGCAGTCAGTTTAATATAATTATTTCTACACTACTTACTAAACTAAGATTATAATATATAATACTAGATATATTTAATACTAAATTCTACTTCAAACTACACAATAACATTAAATAAATCAAAAATCCACTACTATATTCAAATCTTGCAAACAAAACAACCAGACAACCACGTGGGGTGAGCGCTATGATCAGGAGCGGATCGTAAAATAGAAGTGATCTTTTAAATGGCGGCCGATCAGTGAGCGATCATAGAAAAATGACCCGTTCATGCACGCAACTCGGGATCGCTACCTGATCGATCAGGTATCATGTGTGCGGATGAACGCAACCAATGTTTTCTTGTCGAATTTATATAAAAGAGCTTTAGTGGAAATTCCTTTCAGAAAGAACAAAAAAAATATAAAACCCTTGATCCAGATCTTTTATTCAATTCTCCTAAGAGTTTCAAACAAACTAGAGCATATATTTATCGTAAAGTCAATGTTGCCACCTTTATATGTATAAAATCAAAATTAAATGCAACGTACCGGGATTTTATTATAATTTGACCCCCCGCTGATAGAGACACAAAAAAATGTTTCGTACAAAATCAACAATTTTTTTTCAAAACAATTTCACAAAACGAAATATCCTATACAGCATATTAAATGCAACTTAATGTTTTCAAATTAAACACCCTGTATATTTTTCTACTCTTGGCTAGATTTTTTTCTTCCTAATCTCGAATATATATGCATATGTCGGCCTGTCTCTGTATTTTGAGAAGTACAGAGTTTTAAATTTTAAGAACCACCTGGCAAGCTCAGTAATCAGTTGTCAAGAAGGCTCTGTTAAATTAACACACAGCATTTGACGTTTTTAAATTAAAATAATACCTAATTATGACAGAGAGGTACATTGATGATTCCAAAAACAATAAGGCTTATACTGCAAATAAAATAACAGAAAGTCATCTTCGATACGGAATACTAAGTTGGGTAGTGCATTCAAAACTCACTTTCCAATGGAAGTTTTACAACGGCGATTTTTAAAACTTATTTAACAGAAAAAAGCTCTTTATCACACAGATGATCTTTATACTGAGACACAAGTGATGGATCTAAGACAACTTTATTTTTAAAATTCGAACATTAGGTATCACATAAAAAACAAGCAGTCAACTTCCATCCCACAACTATAACACCCGTCAACAACATCTTTTTACAATCCCTTAACTGTTAAAGACTCTAACACATCATACTTTCCTATTTTTAGCACCTAGACTGTACAATAGTCTTCCACAACAATTAAAAAAGATCACCAATTCCAACAAATTAAAAAAATACTACTAAAAAGACACACATTTAAAATTCATAGGCAAATCATAATAGATCTGTTCGAAAAATGACTCCTCATTTTGAAATTTGGAAATAAAATATTTTTATGATCCATTCATATTATGTTTTTTGTATTCAATATTATATATTTTACATTACTTTAGGTTTTAATGTATATATGAAATATTTTTTATTTTTCTTATTTTCGTGTCCCGAAACAAGTGTGTAATTAGATAAGTAGGTAACACACTTAAGTAAATAAAGCTTATACGTGTTAGGAAAATTCTGAGGGCACATATGTATTTATCGTCAATGTGTGCATTTTCAATGTACACGTTGAAAGTGTGCCCATAATAACATAACATGCGAAATAAGTCGTATTTTAATTTGTATTAATAATCATATGTGTTTCCAAATATCTCAACTCTTATTTTTCGCTAACAGGATCTCATAAAGTGCCCACAACGCCAGCGTGTTACAAATTCTAACAGTACTAACAGTTTTGCCAATTTTCACTGTATATTTATATTAATTGTAAAATGCATTGTTCTAAGATGAGAACAAGTTATAACAAGCTTTTAATTATGATAATTCAAGAGGTTGTAACAGATCAAGATATAATTAATCCCATCTATTCGTTTAACATTTTATTGTAATGCCGGAAATTGTTCTAGTTTTCAGTTTGAAAGCGGTTAAAACCATTACCTTTTTTTTAGATTTGGCAACGTGAAATTGGTCTCGGAACATCTGCGGTTCGAACGTAATAGTAAAAAAAAATTTAGTATATTTTTCGTTTGTATGCAAATGAGAAACGAATTCTCTGTGTGTAAACACACACAGTACAAATTAAAAAACGTATTCGATAATAAACATAATATCGAATTCTAATGAAAATGCCTACTATTTTTAAATAAAAATAATATTCTGATAGGTAATAAATAAAAAAATAAAAATAAAATTTCGTAACTCTTCAATGATCTTAAATCAAATGTTCGAATAAATCCCCGTTTTGAGCTAAACAGTAACCGAGACTGTTAAAAAATTCTTGACGAAGACGTATGAGCATTCCAGGTGTTATTTTCATACAAACTTGTAAAATTTTTTCTCTTAGTTCATTCAGAGAAGTGGCTCTGTTTTCTTGGAATCCATAAATTCTCGATTTCACATAACCCCAGAAAAAGAAATCGTTGGGTGCCAAATCTGAAAATCTCGCAGACCATCTAATGTTACCATTCGTGGAGATTATCCGATTGGGAAATTGTGTATTTAAAAAATGTATTGCTAGTCGATAATTATGTGATGCACAACCGTCAAGTTGGTACCAAATATCATTGAAATTGACACCTAATTGTATAAGAGCAAGAGTAATTTGATTTTCCAACATGTCCAAATATTTTTGTCCGGTTAAATTGCCGTCAATAAAAAATGGTCCAATTAAATGTTCACCTAATATTCCAGCCCAAACATTTAAGTTTTGGGGATATTGAGTTCTACCATTGTAGTGTTTGTGTATATTTGTCCTGGACCAATATCGAATAACGGATGAATTATATGCACCGTTTATGGGAAAAGTCGATTCATCTGTGAATCAAATATTTTTCGAAAAGTTTGCGTCCAATTGTATTTTTTCCATAACTACTTCACAAAATTCCATTCTACGAAATTGATCGCCTGGAAACATTTCATGGCTCTTTTTCAGTTTAAAACTACGATAACCATTTTTTTTAATACAGTCCGAATCGTTTTCGGATCAACATCAAAATCCTTTGCTAAATGAATGGACGATTGTAGGGGATTATTTTCCACACTGGCACAAATTAAAATATATCTTTCTTCTTTTTCGGGTTGAGTTTGACGATTTTGTGTACGCGGTCCATGTTTTGTAGGATTGACACATCCATGCTCTTCAAAATTTTTTATAACCGTTCTCACTTGTTTCTTGCTAATTGGTTGGGCATTTTAGAATACCACAATAAACAAATTTTCTGCTATTTTTCGATATGAATTACCCTGATAGTACTATTTTACAGTTTACACTTTATGGTGTACTTGCATACTCATTTTATAAGATTTAAAAAAGATCGTTACTCATTCGCAAACAAACGTTTAGTGAAGTATCGAGTGTACAGTCGTTAAAAATACTCAAGAGGCGCACGCGCGATTTGTATTCGTCTCGTACAGTAATCTACGCTAACTTTTGATTGTCTATCTCACTATTGTCTTTCTCTAGCACAGTGGTAACGCCATGTGACCGTTATACTTTCCCGTTGGCCATGAGGGAATTATCGTTTTAGGTTGAAATTTAATGGAGTTGATTTCTCTCACAAATAAAAAGGAATATTTTAAGGCACTTACAATTCCAACGTGTAGATTGAAAATGAAGAGAGGGGATATTCGCTGTCAAATATAACGAATATAAACGATTTTTTGTTGTTACTATATCAATTGTGGTCGATACAGCAATAATTGGAAATTGATGGATGCATCGAGAAAAATGGAAAATTAAATTATTTTTGTTCCTACTTAATGATTCACATTTTAATTTGAAAAATGAAATACCTAAATGGTTCAAAAAAATTCCTTAAACTCTCAAACAATATTTTTATTTCAGTTCTACAGATTTTCTTAAGTTGAAATAACAGCAAAACATTCTCTCAACTTTTCTTTTCTCTCAGTATAGCAGTGTCGTTATGATTTAATAAATGCATCCGAATATCAAAGAATCTTAGTTAATTGTCTAGTAAGAACCAATTACAATTTAATATTTTGGTCAAAAGAAAGCAGCTATTACTTTTAACCTTTTTACTAATACATACCAACACCAGATGGTCGAAGACAAATTTCACGTTGTCAAATCTGAAAAAAAGTAAAGGTTTTAACCGCTTTCAAACTGAAAAATAGAACAATTTCCAGCATTACAATAAAATGTTCAACGAATAGATGGGATTAATTATATCTTGATCTATTACAACCTCTTGAATTATCATAATTAAAAGCTTCTTATAACTTGTTCTCGTGTTAGAACAATGCATTTTACAATTAATATAAATATACAATGAAAATTGGCAACACTGTTAGTGCCTACAAAGAATTTGTAACACGCTGACGTTGTGGGCACTTTATGTGATCCTGTTAGCGAAAAATAAGAGTTGAGATTTTGGAAACACATATTATTATTAATACAAATTAAAATACGACTTATTTCGCATGTTATGTTATGTTATCCTGTTAGCGAAGAAAAATAATACACTGAATTTATATGTATATTGTTTCTTTCTAACACATTGACGATAAAACATATGTGCCCTCAGATACTACTATATAACTGCTCAACAACATATTTGCAACAAACACAAAAAGAAACAATAAACTTGCATAATTCAGTCCCACATATTCAGTTTACTGTTGTTCAAACTTTACAGTAAATTTTATTACTAAAGAAAATGAGTGATTACAACTTAAAGTTTTATCGAATTGTTATACTACTATTAATATTTGTGAATAAAGTTATTTCTCTGTACTTGTATACTTCCCATACTTCTCCGATCTTTTCAATATTTCTTGAAAAACGAAATATTTAAGTCGATTCTATTAGTACTAAATTTGTACTAATTTGTATCACGAACAATATTTCAAAATATTAAAGTCAACCCACTTCAACAACCCCTGCTTTGATAAATTGAATAGCAAGCCCATTATCCTCAGATCTCTTCAAAATTTCTTGAAAAACGAAATATAAAAGTCGACACCATTAAAACTGAACTTGTACTAATTTGTACCATAAAAAATATTAACGTCAACCCCCTCAAACAACCCCTGTTGCGATAAATTGAATAGCAAACCCATACTTCTTCGATCTCATCAATATTTCTTGAAAAACGGAATATTAATGTCAATTCTATTAGTACTACATGTGTACTAATTTGTACCATGAAAAATATTCTAAAATATTAAAGTTAACCCACTTAAACAACCTCTGCTTAGATAAATTGAATAGCAAGCCCATTATCCTCTAAGCTTTTCAAAATTTCTTGAAAAACGAAATATGAAAGTCGACTCCATTAAAACTGAATTTGTACTAATTTGTACCACAAAAAAATTAACGTCAACCCCCTCAAACAACCCCTGTTGCGATAAATTGAATAGGAAGCCCGATCTTTTCAATATTTCCTGAAAAACGAAATATTAAAGTCGATTCTGATATTATTTTAAATGTTTCCTTAACCACTTTTTCCTTTTTTACGAGATCGTTGTATTCAATCCAAACACTGACTCCCGAACACATTGCCGTATAATGTCCTATTGATTATGTAGTCCTTGTCAAAAGAGTTTTTTTATATGTGACAATTCCAAGTAACTTATACATGTTATTATTGCTAGCACCCCCCTATTTCAAAGTAAAAATAAATTGATGTATAGCTTAGGACTAATTTGTAACACAAAAATTTGAATTTGTAACCTAAAAATTAGAATTTGTATCTCCTCAGTTTTTCTAAAAAACAGCTATTTAATGTGGGGGTGCTAGTTTGAGCTCAAGCTAGCACCTCAGATTTACAAAATCAAATTTTAATTGCATACATTTAAACTATGAATTCGAGACTAATTGGTACCCCAAAAGCGGTTTTTTATTATTATATTATTTTGTTTATAAAATATAATAAATCAGACCACGTGTTTTATTAATTTCCAAGTAAAACGTTAAAAATATGAAGTACCAAAGTAACTAAATATTATTAATTTTAGAATATAGGACTAATTTGTACCCACACAGTTTTCCCTGAAAAAGGCTTTTTAATGTAGTGTCTTCACCTCACAGCAGTCATCATGATGTAAGTTCGATATGGGCCAAAATCTAGATAAACTATTAAAGAAGTGTTTCATGAAACCTTGTCACCTACCTACTTCCCAGACATTTTTGTTATGATATTATGTATTGTTTTGCTTCTAATAATAAATATATTGTTATAATTACAATTAGAAATCCATATTATTTGTCATAGATACGTACTCTTATTTTCAGAGAGGTATTTTGGCGTAATCGCGGCAATTCTTTGACGAGACAAAAAAATTAAGTTCTCTTTCCCTTGTGTAGGTGCGTAATAAGGCGCAAATAGTTCCAGACAGTTAGAATATAAGAATGTCATCATATTCTGGTGTTATCACTTTTTTTGACTACTTGGCGGCTTAGTAAAGATGATTGGATGGAAAATTGTAAAACATTTTGTTGTTACACTGTAGCAAAAACCCAAAGAAGTCAGTGTGGTGATTTTTTTGTTTTTCATATGAGAAGCGTTTGACATCTGATCTACCGCTCCTATTGCTAATTGATGGCTTTATTTAATAATTCTTAATAATTTTTCTAGTGGTTGGGAAAATTTTGGTGTCGTCTCATTTCAAGACCTCTCATTTGAGGACCTATGCAAAATTTATCTGTTTTTGTCTCATTTACGGACCTAGCCTACGATACAAGTTTAAACCGAATCACTTGCGGACCTTTCATAAATGAAATTATAAACACATTTATATATGATGATATTTTTATATTGTGTATTTGAAGAATGGGGAGGAAATATAATCATTGCATTCACCCTTCCCCTTAAAAGATATCCAATACTTTGTTACGCGTATATCAGATTATTCAAGAGGGGGAAGCGTCAATCCAATGACTGTATTGCCTTCCCCTTCTTGAATAACTTAATGTGTAAAAGTCTTCCGATTTTTCGGTTGTTTTTTTTCTCTAAATTTCTAACATATTATGTTCACTAACAAGAGACAAAAGTTCCTCATAACAATTTTGAAACATCTATCTAAATGTAAATTTAGAGAGGTTCTCGCCTAGAGGTCCTAAAATGGTACTTCATGTTATGGAAAATTTGACGGCTTTGACGAAGGTCCTCAAATGATACAAACGGGGCCGAGGTTCTCAAGTGAGACCGTCCCAAAAATTTTAGCATGGATTTTTTGGAATAATTAAGCAGTGCACAAAACGTCAAAAGGGATTATTTTAATTTTTGGTACTTCAGTCTAAATCTGTGTTTAACATATTTTGTGGTACAAATTCAGTTTTAATGGAATCGACTTTTATATTTCGTTTTTGAAGAAATTATGAAAAGATCGGTGGATAATGGGCTTGCTATACTACTTGTTGAAGCAGGGGTTGTTTAAGTAGGTTGACGTTAATATTTTTTGTGGTACAAATTCAGTTTTAATGGAGTCGACTTTTATATTTCGTTTTTCAAGAAATTCTGAAAATATCGGAGGATAAGTGGGTTGACTTTAATATTTTGGAATATTCTTCGTGGTACAAATTAGTACAAATTTAGTAGTAATAGAATCGACTTTAATATTTCGTTTTTTAAGAAATCTTGAAAAGATCCGAGAAGTATGGGCTTGCTATTCGATTTATCGCAACAGGGGTTGTTTGAGGGAGTTGACGTTAATATTTTTCGTGGTACAAATTCAGTTTTAATGAAGTCGACTTTTAAATTTCGTTTTTTAAGAAATTTTGAAAACATCCGAGGATAATGGGCTTGCTATTCAATTTATCAAAAGCAGGGGTTGTTTGAGTGAGTTTACTTTAATATTTTGGAATATTTTTCATGGTACAAATTAGTACACATTTATTACTAATAGAATCGACTTTTATATTTCGTTTTTCAGAAAATATTGGAAAGATCGGAGAATTGGCTTGCTATTCATTTTATCGATAAGGGGTTGTTTGAATGGGTTGCCGCTAATATTTTTTGTGGAACAAATTAGTACAAATTCAGTTTCAATGGAGACGACTTTTGTATTTCGTTTTTCAAGAAATTTTGAAAAGTTTGGAGGATAATGGGCTTGCTATTCAATTTATCTAAGCAGGGGTTGTTTAAGTGAGTTGACTTTAATATTTTGAAATATTCTTCGTGGTACAAATTAGTACAAATTTAGTACTAATAGAATCGACTTTATTATTCCGTTTTTCAAGAAATATTGAAAAGATCGGAGAAGTATGGGCTTGCTATTCAATTTATCACAACAGGGGTTGTTTGAGGGAAATGACGTTAATTTTTTTTGTGGTACAAATTAGTACAAATTCAGTTCTTTAATTTCCTGTATTAATTTTCATTTTTTTCAAATTATCATTAATTTGGGCTTTCTAGGTTAACATGAAGCTGGCAGCGCCAGGTTTTTTTCTTTAATGGGTAAAGGTACAAAATTATTTTTTGTGGTACAAATTAGTACAAAATGAGTACTAAAAATTGTAGTAGGTTTGATTTGATTCTGCCAGCTTCACAGAGGTGAGTTTAAGAGATATTTAGCACTTTTATTGCTATCATAAAAGCCGGTACTTTTGAGACACTTCTACGTGGTCATTCGACGAGTGGTGATGAATGAGACAGTTTGTAGGTTGGGAAATTGTTTTATAGGCTGATCGAATGTTCTAGAGAATCGTTAGAAAGGGGGCGGGGCTTACTTGTTTTGGAGAAAGTGTACATGTAAAACAACACGATTTCTTCAGTACAACGGTTAATTTTAAGAAAGAAGAAGCGATTGGGTTCTTTTTTTTCTTTTCTTTTGTAAAGTTATGAGATAAGGTTTTGTTTGGTATCAAGAGAGTTTTTTATAATAATTTTTTATGAAAGGAACGTTAAAATTGGTATTTGTGTAGCGAAGGAAATATTGAATAGATAAGAAGAATGATATTTTTATTTATAATATATATGAAATGCGTAAATTTTGGTATACAGAGATGAAGATAAATGTAATTAATATTTTATTCGCAGGAAGAATTTGAATATAAATTCAGATTCGTACAACTTGCGGTAATGACCATAACTCACTTCATCTGCGTGAGTTATGACCTACATCACCGCTCGTTAAATAATATACTATTATCAAACAGAAGCTGAAAAATTTGAAATATTTTCATTTTATGAAGAACAATAAAAACAAGACAGCTGAAAGGAGCGAATATTAGCGTTGCATTCAGATCGTGTATCTCCAAGTTAAATACATTATTAAATATTTACAACCGTGTGAAAGTCTCTGAAAGTTTTAGGAGAAAGAAGCGGACTCCTTTAGGGAAAAGGTCAGAGGATTCTCCTGTTCTTCTTTATCTTCGGAATCAACTTGAGGGACCCCATTCAGGCAGTTCCCCTAGCAATTTTGGCATGCTGATGAACATTTGAGGCTTGTTTTTTTGCAGCCACACTTCGCGCTAGCAGAGTATTTCGTGCATCGGCAGAAATTCATTTTCAGGATATCCTCCAGTGCAGCTGCTAACTCACTGTGCACAGGGACCAGGCAATTGTTTCCAATCTTCCACCTATACATCTGGGAAGGCAGGTCATTTCCCAGCCAAAGCTGAACTGTGTGAAATTTCCGGATTGAACACTGTTTTACAGCTCCCTCGGTAGGAAGAAGACAAGGTATATCAGACTTGATGGTGGCCACCGATTTCAAGAATGACGGTAGGCATTGAGGGAAACCTTTTTCGCTGGAGCCCCATACCACCTTAAACTGCAGGTTTCACCTTCTTTTTGTATTTGGGCGGTGGTGGAGGAAGGGTCTAAAAAGACCGCTTCTTCTTTCTGGACCTCTGGTGACTTCAAATACTACTTCCCAAATGCGACTTTGCTTTTTAGAAATGCGGAAGATGTTGTGTCGCATCCTGTAAAGGCGTGCAGAAAGAATACGTCCTTGAAACCTTGTTGCTGAAGCTCTTAGAACGAGAAGAAGGAATGAAAATAATGTCATGCGCATCAGCTTTAGCCATCAAGAGGACTACGAGGTCGACATCTTCACCCAAAATGCCGACATCTTCTATTTCGGAGGTTTCCATCGCATAAGCAAACAGAGACATCTACCGGCCAAAAAACATATGGCATAGCCTAAGAAAAACTAAGGAAATTAAATATTCGACAACCCCCTAGACGGGATTTATTTTTTGAGTGCCTAGTTGAAGAGTTATCCGGTCAAAAAGTGCAAAAAATGTAACGCAAACGTGTTTTTTTATAAATAATTACAGACTTTCAAGAGTCGATAACGCGAAAACTATACAAGATATTGAAAAACTTGACTAAGTAAAACTTGTAGTAAATTTAATCACCTTTCATTTTGTATAGAATAGTCATTTAGCTAGGACGCATAGCCTCCAAAATTTAAGCGAAACCCCGAAATACGGGACCTTGAATCCTCCCTCCCCCTTGGCTCAAAGGCTACGGGTGGGGACTTTTTATATATTCCCCTCCTAATTAGTCCAAAGTTATGAAGTCAGAAATTATATTCCAAACATTTTTCTCCTTAACTTTTTTTACAACTCGGTGCCTGGACTATAATACATTCTATTAGTTTGTAATCGACGATTTGTTTAGGAGACACACATGCTCATGTGCTCCTATACAGAAATCGCCACTGGGTCCTCCTCATTGCCCCAACTTTCCATTTGGAAAATTTTCTTATATTTTATTCCATGAAATCCAGCATAATTATTTTATTCTTCAATATTTCCTAGCTTATCGAACGCTTTTTTAATGACAATTAATTCTTAATGTACGTCTTACCCTTATTACAGCTCGTTTTTAGAGCACCCAAACAACGTTATCTCGAAATAATTAAGTAAATAGATCCTCCATTAGGGTCTTCCAAAGTTAACGGGTCGTCACCACGAGTAACAGGATGACGGGGCACATTTGATATGGGTTAAAACCAAACGAAGGCAATTTAGTATTGTCTGTTAGTATAATATGGGAAACGTGTTTTTGCGCACAAGTTTTTTTAGAAAAAAATCCAAAGTTGCAACTTTGTCAGTTCATTTATTAAAATTTCCAGCTAACAGCTGTTGTTACATACCGACAACATAAGGTGTTTTTTGTTTCAAAATATTTCCCCTAATTGATGTTGAAAAAGAATTTTAGTCTTTTCAAAAATATTAAAAATGCATTATTTTTATGTTAGGTCTGTTCACCTTTATTACATTAAATGAGAAATTTATTACAAAATCCAGTAATATAAAACTATAAAATGAAAATATATTATAGCCGAGGCAATGAAGCTTATGATAGGAAATCTTTTAGGATAGGACGTATCGGAATGCGGTTTTTTGCATTCGCTTGCAAAAATCATTCGTACCTACTTTGTACCTATTACAAACCGGAAGTTGTATTGCTGCAGCCAAAAATGCATCTTTTGAGAGGCCTTTTGGCAAATTTAATAACTTCGTAAATAAGAGTCAGAATTGGCTCAAGTCGGGTACTAGGGGGTTTTCGAGGTCGTTAGTCACGATTATGATGTTCAAATTGACTCCCCGAAAACCTGGAGCTCAGGAACCCCGACGAACGTCATCTCCGGGGACTATCCCGAACTTTATGCGACAGAAGAGAGAAACTGGGCCTCCGGTGTTTTTTTGGATCGCTGAATTCGAATATACCATCGGCGACCACCCCACGGACACCTGGTGGGCCCCAATCTGGACGCGGTCGTCATCTTCGAGAATTTTTCTGGAAATATCGACAATAACGAACCGAAAATCGTTATGGGGGCTTTTTGTGTGTGCTCAATCCGAATTTTATGTTGAAAACGACCACCCGAACACCTGGTGCGCCCTAACCTGTCCCTGAACGTCATCCCCGAGGGTTTTCCAGACATAATTGAAAAAACCACCCGAAAATCGTTACGAGGGTTTTTATGGCTCGCTGAAATCAAATATGGCACCAGCCAACACCCCACGGACACTTGGTGCACCCTAACCTGGCACTGAACGTCATCCCCGAGGGTTTTCCAGATACAATTGAAAAATACCAACCACAAATCGTTACTGGGGTTTTTTCGGGTCGCTGAATTCAAATATGGCACCGACGAAAACCCCCCGGACACCCAGGGTAGGGTGCACCAGGTGTTCGTGGGCAATTATGTCTGGAAAATCCTATGGGATGACGTTCAGGGCCGCACCAGGTGTTCGGGTGGTCGTTTTCAACATACAATTCGGATTCAACGCAGACAAAAAGCCCCCATAACGATTTTCGGTTCGTTATTGTCGATATTTCCAGAAAAATTCTCGAAGATGACGACCGTGTCCTGGTTTCGAGACCACCAGGTGTCCGTGGGGTGTTCGCCGATGGTATATTCGAATTCTGCGACCCAAAAAACCCCCAGGTGCCCAGTTTCTTTCGTCTCTCGCATAAAATTCGGGGTAGTTCCCGGAGATGACGTTCGTCGGCGTACCTGACCTCCAGGTGTTCGGGGGGTCAATTTGAACATCATTATCGTGATCAGCGACCTCGAAAACCCCCCGAGTACCCGACTTGAGCCAAATCTGACTCTTATTTACGAAGTTATTAAATTTGCCAAAAGGCCTCTCAAAAAATGCATTTTTTGCATGCATTTTTGACTGCAGCAATGCAACTTCCGGTTTGTAATAGGTACAAAGTAGGTACGAAAGATATAAATAATGTTTGCAAGCGAATGCCAAAAACCGCATTCCGAAACGTCCTATCCTAAAAGATTTCCTATCATAATGCTTCATTGCCTCGACTATTACGAGAGAAGATAATGGCTGCATAAAAATTACATATTTTATGTTAAAGATAAACATTTTGTTGTAAATACTTCATTCAGATCAACAAAATTAAATATGGGCATTTTTTCAATAAAACTCCAAAAACTGATAATTACAATTTGATCATTGCGGAAAGTTAACCCGGCATCACCCAGGTGGGGTCTACCGCGCCACCCGTAAACTTAATTTTGTTGTAACTTTTGTTTTCTATCAGGCATGTTATTATGGTTGCCTATAGCTTCCTAAAATATGAATATGAAGACGGACGATATGCGCTTTTAGTGTTGACTTGGCCAGCAATAGAGAAACATCGCGATACATTGAGTCGAGGTTTGACAAACCCCACCTGGGTTGTAACGTATATAGTATTAACATTTTGAATTTGAAACATTTTCGTTGCAAAACTGTAAGTGTACACAGTAAGGTGAGTGTTGTTATAAGTTAAAAATATACCATTTACAATAATGTAATTTAATTTACAGCATGCCCCATTATGAAAAAGAGCAAGCAAAACTTATGGCGCTTTGGGAGGAATGCAAGGATGATGAGGAGGAATTTCCAGACTCTGAAGATGATGATGAAATAGATCACGTAAGTGTCAACAGTTATCATTCTGATAGTGAAATGATAGAAAATTATACCGAAAATGCCGAGGAAGAAGTAACTGATCACAGAGGTAAATATTATATGGGTAAAGACGCTATTACAAAATGACTCAAGCATTGTAGCAATAAAAGAGTACGAACTAGGGCAGAAAACATAATTACAAAATTACCAGGACGTAAACCCTATGCTAAGGGTGCGAAAACTCCCTTGGATTGCTGGCTATTGTTTTTTGACTCAACAATTCTTGATGGCATTACACATTGCACAAATATTATGATAGCCAAAAAAGCTGTAGGCTATAAAGATAAAGAGTACTGTGGAAATACCAATATAACTGAAATAAAGGCTTTATTTGGTATCCTGTACCTTGCTGGTGTATACAAAAACAGCCATCGAAATCGAAAAGACCTGTGGAGGACAAATGGAACAGGCGTTGATATATTTCGTTCAGTAATGGCTTTCAATAGAGTTATGTTTTTACTTCAGTGTTTACGCTTTGGCAACGTCGACAATCGACAAGAACGCTTGAAAATAGATAAACTTGCAGCTATCCGGGGTGTGTTCGAGAAGTTTGTTTCAAACGGCCAACAAGCGTACACTCCGGGTGAATATTTAACAATCGATGAAAAGTTTGAGTCTTTTCGAGGTCGCTGCGCTTTCCGCCAGTATATTCCCAATAAGCCAGCTAAATATGGAATAAAAATACAGGCAATGGTGGATTCTCGTACATTTTATGTGCTAAACATGGAAGTTTATGCAGGAACTCAGCCAGATGGGGTTTATCAATTGAGTGACAAACCTGTAGATATTGTGCAAAGATTGGTAGCACCGATTTCTGATAGTAATCGAAACATCACCTTCGACAACTGGTATACTTCCTATGAGCTGGTAACTATTTTACGTGAAAGTCATAATTTAACGTCGGTGGGAACCCTTAGGAAAAACAAAAACAAGCGAAAACGCTCTTAGAAGTAAAGCAAAGACAATCTATAAGTTCAATGTTTGGATTCCAGAAACAAACTACAATGGTATCATATGTGCCAAAAATGGGTAAAAATGTGATTTTACTTTCTTCTCTTCATCATGATGACATGATCGATGAATCGACAGGGGATAAAAATCTACCAGAAATTATTAGCTTTTATAATTTTACCATGGGAGGCGTAGATGTCGTCGATGAATTGTCAGGAAGTTATAGTGTCGCTCGAAATTGCAGAAGATGGCCATTGAGAATATTTTTTTCTCTAATGGATACAGCAGGAATTAATAGTCAAGTCATTTATAGAGCTAACAATAACGACAATTTCAAGAAACGTCGAATTTTTTTGGAGGAGCTAGGTCTGGCTTTGGTAGAACCAACTATGCAACTTAGAAAAAATAATCCCCGACTGACCAGAGAACTTCGATCGAAAATAGGTAACATGTAAGGTGAAACACAATCACCTCCACGTAAAATACAAAGAACAGGACGCGGTAGATGTCAGGAGTGCCCCAGAAACAAAGATAGAAAATCAAAATATTCCTGTGAACAGTGCGGAACATTTTTGTGTTTAGAACACATGCATTTTTTGTGTCAAAATTGCAGCCAAACTGTATGACGCCTCTTTTCAATATTTTTCTTCTGTCTACCACACCAATTTAATTTGTTTTCGAATGAACATTTCTGTTACAATTTTTACGGTTTCTTTTTATTTTTATGAATAATTTTTGTAGTTCCTTAATTTTTAGTACATGTGTGATTTGTATGAAGCAAAATTTTGATATATTTTGTTTTTTGAAAATATTATAATACATTTATAATTCTTATGAAGTTTGCGTATTTTTCTTCTAGTTATAAGTATGAAAATAACACTTTTGCACAAAAATATCAATAAAAACTAAAAAAAACTTGTTTTTTTTATAATGAAAGTCAGGTCCATTAGACCCCACCTGGGTCATGATGCACAAAATTTTCACCTGGGTGATGCCGGGTTAAGGAACAAATATAACGGTAAAATTCAGTCAACACGAGAAATGGCCAGTCCAACTGATTTGCAGGAGAGATATGTGCAACGCACAGGTAATGCATATGTCAGTTCTGATTGATTACTTGGCGAGGCGTCAACTTAAAATACACTTGGTGGAACCATTTTGTAACAAGCTTTCGCTGCCACGAGGTGTAGATTTTCGTTACACCCACATAAATTGCACGATAGACTGGTTGATGTTATTGCTGGATACCAAATATTTGGGTGAATTTTTGTGAGGATCAGCTACTCGTACCGTTTTCACGAAATTTGAGTTATTTTACGTTACCTCATTGGCTTCGGAACTCACAAAAACTGAGTAAATAGATATCATATGTCGTTTCTCGAGTCAAGTAATTATTTGATATTTTATAATTGTCCGATATAGAAAATATTTAATTTTATTTCCTTAATTATCATATCACGTGGGGGTTGTGTAGCTATTTTTGGATTTTAAGGATAAATTACAGTATTTTTTTGTTACTAAAAGTTTGTTTATCGGATTTGTTCCAAACAGTGACAGTAAAAAAATGTTATTTGTTTCGGCTTTCGTACAGTCGAAGTTTGTGAATATTTGCACGGTTTATTTTATTCTAATGAAATTACTGTAACGAAGAGTTACGGGGAAACGTTGAAAAGTCGGTTAGAAATAGTAGAAATAGTAAATCACTAATTTTATTTCATTAATTATCATATCACGTGGGATTGTGCAGTATCTCTGGATTCGACGGGAAGATTATGGGTTTTAACATAACTCTTCATTTTTTTTGTTAATACAGTAAAAAAATCGGCTCTTATACTGGTAAGAGACGAAGACTGTTTTAGTTAATTATGTATTTAATGTAATGGGAAGTTATGGGGAAAAGTCAGTATAGCACTTTTCTCTTGTAGGGGATTTTTAATGGCTGTTAAATTTTTTGGGCCTTGAAGCAGTGGTTATTTTTGTTAGTTGAAAGTCCAGTTTTCACCGAACCATTTAGTCTGATTTTTGAGTTGTCTGTTTAAGTTACAAATTGGCGTTTAGATTGTTAGTGTATTTTTAAATTTTCATTATAAATTTCTGGCCTTCAGCCTCATTTAAACTTGATCTTTGTACCCTCATTGTTTTTTTTTGTAATTTATTTTTTCACCTCTTTCTGTAGTGAATCTTTAATATATATTTCTGGCAATCAGCTTCATTCATATCCTGAATCTATAGCCTTCATCTAAAGATCGGGTTGTTTGCTAAACTATAATTGTTAAATATTACTTTTCCGCCCAACCTATCTATATGCGAGAAAAGTATTGGTTTACCCCAAAAAAAGTTGGAATTTTGAATTTTTTTTTGAGTTATTTTTACATTTTCCATCAACAACAACACGAAAAACCGGTTTTTAGAAATAAATCCTGTGTGTATGTCGTCGCCGTCGTTGTCGTCGGCCACTTTTCCTTACATGTCTTGTTAGCACGATACAGCCTCCGGAGTGCAATAAGTCACCAATTTTATGATTGAATGTTGTTAAGAACATGTCACAGATAAACCCTATTGATTTTCAGCTTACCAGAGCCAGTACAACGGGTTCTATGGTACTTGAAGTACGACATTTTGTCATTTTTTGAGAAATTTCAGATTGTTAGCACGATACAGCCTCCGGAGTTCAACAAGTCACCAATTTTATGATTGAATATTATTCAGTACATCTCACTGATGAATCTTATTGATTTTAAGCTCACCAGAGCCAATACAACAGGTGCTACAGTACTTTAAGTACGATATTTTTGTCATTTTTTGAGAAGTTTCAGTTTGTTAGCACGATACAGCCTCCGGAGTGCAATAAGTCACCAATGTTATGATTGAATGTTGTTAAGGACATGTCACAGATGAACCCTATTGATTTTCAGCTCACCAAAGCCAGTACAACGGGTGCTATGGTACTTGAAGTACGACATTTTGTCATTTTTTGAGAAGTTTCAGTTTGTTAGCATGATACAGCATCCGGAGTATATACAAGTGACCAATTTTATGATTGGATATTATTCAGAGCGTCTCATAGGTGAACTCTATTGATATTCAGCTTACTAAAGCCAGTACAACGGGTGCTATGGTACTTGAAGTACCAAATTTTTGTTATTTTTGGAGAATTTTCAGTTTGTTAGCACGATATAGCCTCCAGAGAGTATACGATTGATCAATTTTATGATTGAATATTGTTCAAGGT
The DNA here is from genome assembly GCA_963921935.1 of Galeruca laticollis. Classification (NCBI taxonomy): domain Eukaryota; kingdom Metazoa; phylum Arthropoda; class Insecta; order Coleoptera; family Chrysomelidae; genus Galeruca; species Galeruca laticollis. The sequence continues at coordinate 132,192,693 of OY998176.1, forward strand.
GTCCCACAGATGTATCCTATTGATTTTCAGTTGACTAGAGCCAGTAGAGCGGGTGCTATAAATCCAGATATACTAAATTTTTGGTTATTTTTAGAGAAATTTCGGATTGTTAGCACGATACATCCCCCGAAGTGCATACAAGTAACAATTTTATGATAGAATATTGTTCACGGCCACAGATGCGGAAAAGTTAGTTTTAATCTTTAAAACCGTTTATTTTTCGGTTGACTCAATGCCCAATCGATTAAAATTCAGTCAAGGGATATTTGCTGGTTTCATTTTAAAATTCACTTGTTAACGTTTTCAAATCTGGAGGCAGTGTCGTTATCCTTCTGAGGAGTTGTGGGTTAACTTGAAGAAGTCTTGGGTGCTTACAAAAACTTCTCTTTTGTGAACACTTTGTTATTATTTGAAGAATCCACCCCTTCTTCGACTCGAAGCAAGTTGTCGCCGAGCACATATTATCCTCGGGGGTAATCTAATATGTTAACGGACACTATAGAGGTTTGTATGTTGGTTAGACTTGTCGCGTTACACAAAGAGGAAGGGGCATAAGCCGGAACATGGCTAAAAGAATGGAAGATATTGACTACACGGACGACCTCTGTCTGATGTCACACAATATCCGTGATCTGAAAGAGAAAATCAGTGACCTGATCGAAGAAGCAAGAAAGTGGGGGTGAAGATCAATTAAGGAAAAAACAAAGGAGATGCGGATAAACAATGCAAATGACGCCATTAACAACCAGACTATAGAACGCGTCCAACAGTTCCAATACCTAAGAAGCATTGTCTCAGTAAACGGCGACAAGATGTAGCTCAAAAAATAAATGAATCCAATGCAGTGTTTTCCCAACTAAGGCTTATTTGGAGATCACAACAACTACGAAGACATACTATGCTAAAAATTTTTGAGACCAAAGTCAAGAGGTGTGCTTTTGTATGTGTGTATGGATGTCAAACAAGATCACCAGACAACTACAAGTCTTCATGAACCGTTGTTTAAGAAATAACCGGAACATCTACTGGTCCAACACAATTTCCAATGAAAAGGATATGTCACCAAATTCCAGTGGGTTGCACTATCAAGCAACGCGAATATGGCTGGATCGGAGACACACTCAGGCGACAAAAGAGCATCACAAAAGAAGCTCTTGAGTGGAACCCCCAATGATCTTATAATTTAGACTAGATGACCTAAACATTAGAGCGAGAGGATACGTTCGATTTTCCCGTGCCACATCCCCAAATTAATTCAATTGGATTCAACTCACAATGATACGGGAGTAACCTTAATACAGTAATTCCATGGCACAATGCTAATTCATCTACAGTAAGTTTCTTATATTTATAGGCATGTATCTTCACAATTTGATGCAATTCGTTCTTTACACTGCTTCCATCGTAAGGGATGCTTTTATCCCGTAACCATTCTTCAATTTGAAGCTTTTCTCCATGCTTGTTGTGGCGTTTTTAGCAGTGTCGACTGTGGTAAGGATTTCACTAATGCGTCCAAATCACTTCTCATACACCTCTGCGTTCATCTTCTCATGGTAGTCTCCCGTTTTCTTGAACTTAAATATTAATTCACCATTTAACACAAATGTGTCGACTGTGGTAAGGATTTCACTAATGCGTCCAAACCACTTCTCATACACCTCTGCGTTCATCTCCTCATGGTAGTCTCCCGTTTTCTTGAACTTAAATATTAATTCACCATTTAACACAAATCCGCTATTACTTCGTATTTGTGTAATTATCAAACAACAGTCCTTTCCAAATTGTATTTTTAAAACGATTGACCAGCCTTAAATAGCTTTTTGCCGTGTAATTTTCATATTTCCATCTTGCTTTTTCATCGTGCGCCCCTCGTTGACCCATGTTTCATCCGTATACTTTCTTCCTTGCTTCCTAACATCGTTAATTTTCCTTAGATACTTCTAGATACTACTCTCTTCTCCACAATACTATTTCAGATCTTTCAATAACAACCCTATTTCTGTTCATTTTCTCATAATTAAAATTCAAACCATGTAAGAATTTCTTCAACGTCTCCTTGCCCATTTTAGGGATGTTCTCGTACTCTGTACTTAATTTTTCATAAAAAACTTCTTCGTATAGCATATTTCACATTTTCATCGACTTCTATTTTTGTCCGACCGCTCTTATTTTTTGGTGCCTGTACTTCTCCATAACTAAATAAAATAAAATAAGGCGCGCAAATTTACCCTAACCAATGTTCGTAATACACACTACTGTAGTATTTGAATGAGCAAAAGAGAGACACGCGTCTTACGAGTCGCAGTTCAGGCAGACGTTGCCATTATTTGAAGAAAGTTATTAAATATGAGAAATAGAAGTGCAAAGTTTATTTCATAAAAATAACCTTGTATGTGACTCATAAATCGTAGTATTACATACATAACTGAATTTTCACAAACGAGCATTCTGTGTACATATCAATACTGCACCTGATCGACAGTCGATTGTTTCATGGGTAAAAGATGTCAGAAATACTGATGATATGAAAAAAACTCGACATGGTTTTCGGTTAATTTTTAACGACCATTTCAAATACATTAATAGTTTTCATTTTAAATCTAATTAAATAACAACGTGTATATTATTAATTCATTGTAGATAGAAAATGTAGAACTATTTTCAATCAACCAAAACATCGCTCAGAATTTAATTCTTAAATCTTCCTCTTCCTTCTTCTCAATGTTCGCATTCCAGCATAGCTTTGGATCTAATATAAAACAAATATTTTGCTGTATTTGCACAAGTTATTTGGTTATTATTTTTTATAATGAATGAAATATTTCCTTTTATTGGTAACATTGACATGAACAGATTTTGTTTCATTCAGTTTGATAAGCTAGCGTTTGATCAAGTTATTAATTTTTTGTTCTGCTTCTAATTTTTACAAATTGTTGTAATAAGACTCGCAAAATTGATCTCTTCTTCTTTCGGTTCCGTGTCCTATCGGAAGTTGGAAATTATCATTGCTATCTAATCATTATTTATCGCAATTCTGGATATTTCTACCAAATTGATTATTTGTTTATAGTCTATTTTTATGTACGAGAGAGTAATAAAACCTTATTTCTAATGCAAAACTTAGTACGGTCATTTTAATCATTATTACCAAATAATCTAAATATTTCCTAAAATTTTCATAAATGTACCTGAGCTAATACAAGTTTTCTGTCTTTTATTGGCATTTTATAACCATAAGCTGTACAGAACAATAGAAAAAGGTTTGGACAGGCCAAAAGCCCTGTGTTGTATTAAAGATTACATAGCCGTATCAATAAGTACCTATTTGCACATAAAGGTTAGAAATTTTGTTTTATTTCAATTCCAAGAATCTCTTACAGTAATCGAATTATAAGTAGATAAATACTTTCCCAACAAATTTCACCACAAATGCGACTGTAGGTTTTTGCATTTAGTAAGGAGGTCCAAGTTGTGTATTCTGCAGTGTGCAGTCCGGTGCAGTCTATTGTGAATTTTAGTGTGATTATGGAAAATTTGAAAGGGCCACGTAAACGCCAAAAAATCGGTCCTTTAACAGTTAATGAAAAAACATCAATGTTTAATTGTTTTAAATCATTTACAGACAAAGTGTTGATGACACTGTGGAATTAATTAGTAGTACGCGTGGTGTTGGGAAATCTACGATTTACAGAGATATTAAAGAAGAGAAATGTGGCGAGTTTCAAACAGCACGTAAAGCTCCAGGAAAACCAAAACTTCAAATAGAAAAACATTTGAAAGAAATACTTCGAAGGAAAGTGCATGTGTTCTTCTTTAGTAAAGAATTTTCGACAGTAGACAAAGTTCTTGCCAGGGCTCGAGATGATCAGGATTACCCTGAAATAAGTTGACGCACACTATGGAAACTATTAAAACAAATAGGTTTACGCTGGAAAAGTCTATTTTAATAGAAAGGAGCGATATTGTAGTATGCCGAAGAAATTACCTAAGGATTATAAAAGAAATGGGAAATCAAAGAAGAAATATATTTTATTTAGATGAAATATGGATCAACGAGGGACATACACCAAATAAATTTTGGCAAGATGAAACTGTTGCAAGTCGAAGACAGGCTTTTTTAAATACTTTATCTACTGGTTTAAATCCACCATCAGGAAAGGGGCGCAGACTGATAATACTACACATCGGTAGTTCAAACGGTTTTGTTAAAGGTGGTTTATTGACTTTTGAATCTACTCGTACCGGTAACTACCATGAGGACATAAATGCTGATATACATGGTGTCTCATTATATTCTGACTGTTTTTAAGAGCTTATATCTTCGAAACGGTTCTAGATAACAAGATGCGGTTTTCACAGTTAGGTTTAAAATTACCATAAGCTTTGTTGTGATACATTTATATAAATGGCCTACTTCTGGTTTACCCGCCAGAAAAGTGGCGTATTTTCAGAATACAGTAGATGTAATTTTTTAATTAGGACACCCTTGTAGTGATCCCGAAAGGACGGTAACGGTAAAAGGCCATTAGCATAGAAATAATATTTAAAAATTAGGTTAATATTAATTACAATATTTAGCGAGCGTTGATCTAGGAAGGTCAATGTTAGTTATACGTGGAAGCACGTTCTAGTTAAAATGTAAACAGACACGTTCAATTAATAGACGAAGGTCAGGCATGTAGTACAGCGTACGTACACTTCCTATAAAATGAAAGTATAACGAACCAGGGAAATTAATTATTGGTAGTCTGAATAAGTCAACTGATATTATATTTTGTGTATTTTTAAATATATTAAAAAAGCCCAGTGATTTTGTATAAGTGATGTCGTTTATTCAACTCCCGAATACCGGTTACTAGGTAAGTGTTTTCCACAAAGATAATATGCCTTTATGGTAAACGTAAAGTATACGAGGGACACTAACTAAGTAACCACCACATGGCGATCCTGCGAACACATGGTAATGGTAATGATTGGTAAAATGAAAATAAATGGTAATTATAAAATGGTTATGGTAAATTATCCTGCAAGTAAATGGTAAAATTTCATCCTGCGAACGAAAAATTATGGTACAATTAATGGTATAAGGGTAGATGATCCTGCAAAATAAATGGTAAGGTCAAGTGGAACTATATGGTTTTCTATCTAAATTTGGGACCTTGGAGAAGAGAAACAATGGGAGGTTCATCAACCAAACAAGAGGCAAAGGAAACGGGAATTGTCAACATTCTGCAATTACTATCGAAGGTTTATTCAGAATTTTGCCGAAATATGTATTCCTTTAAATAGGTTAGCTAGGAAAAACGTAAAATTCAAGTGGTCACAAGAATGCGAAAACTCATTTCAGGTCTTAAAAAATGCATTAATCAACACACCAATTTTAAAATATCCAGACTTTAATAGACAATCCATATTAACAACAGACGCTTCGAATAGCGCACGTTCAGCAATCTTAAGTCAAAATTACGAAGGGATTGACCTAACCATCGAATTTGCATCACGCAGCTTCAAGAAAAGCGAGCTTAACAAGCCCACCACCATAAAAGAGTTATTAGCAATTCATTGGGGAATCAATCATTTTAAGTGTTATTTATATGGTTCACCACATTTCATAGTAAAAACAGATCATAAGCCACTAACGCATTTATTTGCAATGAAAGACCCGACGTCGAAACTCACGAGAATTAGACTCGATTTGGAAGAATACGATTTCGAAATACAGTATGTTAAAGGTATAGCGAACTACGCGGACAGTATATCGAGAATATCCATAGAAGAACTAAACATAAATAATTCACATGTCTTGGCAATCACAAGAGCACAAACGCGAAAAGAAAACGCTGAAACAGAAAAGGATCAAAGGAATAACGTAGAAACAAAAGAAGTGAGAATACAAAAACCTTCAGTAGTAAAAGTTTTAAATAATCTTGAGGCACATAAATTACTAATTTTACACTTTGATAATAACCGTATCTCACTAAGGATCAGCATTCGGATCAAAAATAAATTGAAATTTAGTGAAGCCTTAAATACCGGATTACACAACTTCGACCTAGGACGAACGTTGGAAAAGCTTGAAGAGCTATCGGTAAGAAATGAAGTAAAAAGAATGAAAATATATACAAATGATGATATATTCAAAAAGTGCACAGTAGAAGAATTTATAGAAGTAGGAAATCAAAGGTTAAAAAGTATTCAAGTATGTATATGCGAAGTACCAAAAATGGTACAGCAAAAAGAAGAGATCCAAAAGATATTAGAAAGATACCACAACGATCCAATGTTTGGAGGACATGTAGGAAATAATCGATTATTAAAGAAACTAAGAGCAAATTTCAAGTGGAAAAACATGGAGAAAGACGTAAGGAAGTATGTAAAGAATTGTCATAAATGTCAAGTGAATAAGGCAAAGCTTAATCATAAAGAAAAAGTTGTCATCACAGATACATCTATAAAACCGTTTGATATTATTTACATAGACACAATAGGTCCGTTCGTAGAAAGTAACAACGGGAATCGTTACTGTATTACAATATTATGCGAATTAACTAAATACGCTGTTATGATACCGGTTCAGAATAAGGAAGCACACACTATAGCAAAAGCAATATTCGACAATTTTATACCGAATTACGGACTGATGAAGGAGATAAGAACAGATCAATTGACGGAATATAAGAACGAAATAATGAAGAATTTAGCGGAGCTTTTAAATATAAAACATAATTTTTCAACAGCATACCATCATGAAGCAATAGGCAGTTGTGAAAGATTACATAGGACATTTAATGAATATATAAGAAACTTTATCAAAGATTCTAGGGATAACTGGTGCGAGTTTGTAAAAATGTTTGCATATTGTTATAATACAACACCAAACACGTATCACGGATACACTCCTTTTGAGTTATTATACGGGAGAAAACCCAATTTGCCAGAATTTTTAAATGTAAAAATTGAACCGTGTTACAATTTTGAAAGATACGATAAAGAATTAAAGTACAAGTTACAATACGCTAATGAAAGAGCCAGACAGTTTTTAATAAATAATAAATTAAGTAGAGTCAGTAATAGTGAAAAGGATTCTTCACCTGTGAATTTTAGAATAGGGGAATTAGTTATTTTAAAAAATGAAGGGAGAAATAAATTTGATCCACATTATTTAGGTCCGTTTAAAATAACGGGAATAAAAGGCGTTAATTGTGAGATTACATCTCCAGGCAGTAAACTACAGATAGTTCATAACAATCGTATGTATAGATACAACGACCGGAAGAAATCGTAAACGAGTGAAGTGCGTTTATAAAAGAAGAAGTAGTGTTTAGTAAAAAAAACAAAAACATTCAATAAAAACTGATATAGGTATAGGTGATATCGAAAAACTAAAATGATAATTTTTCTCTTCCAAGAGGGGATGATGTAGTGATCCCGAAAGGACGGTAACGGTAAAAGGACATTAGCTTAGAAATAAGATTTAAAAATTAGGTTAATATTAATTACAATATTTAGCGAGCGTTGATCTAGGAAGGTCAGTGTTAGTTATGCGTGGAAGCACGTTCTAGTTAAAATGTAAACAGACACGTTCAATTAATAGACGAAGGTCAGGCATGTAGTACAGCGTACGTACACTTCCTATAAAATGAAAGTATAACGAACCAGGGGAATGAATTGTTATTGGTAGTCTGGATAAGTCAACTGATATTATATTTTGTGTATTTTTAAATGTATTAAAAAAGCCCAGTGATTTTGTATAAGTGATGTCGTTCATTCAACTCCCGAATACCGGTTACTAGGTAAGTGTTTTCCTCAAAGATAATATGCCTTTATGGTAAACGTAAAGTATACGAGAGACACTTACTAAGTAACCACCACACCCTGTATATTTAGCAATTTCTTAATAGACGCATATTTTTACTTTATAACGGCACCTTAAAGTTTAAAATCGGTGCACAGGAAGCGAAGTTAGATAACTTTAACTGGGATACTGTAATGATTCAGATATCTTATTAATAAATAATAATCAAGGAGGCGTTAATATGTCACATCACAAAGATATTGCGATCATTGACAGAACGTCACATTGTGTTTTATACTCAATAAAATTGAAGTGATTAATCTCTCAAAATGCAGTAAACAGCACAAGAAAAATCTCAAACAATATTTTTATATGCCCAAACTCAATGCTATGTTCAGACTAGAAGACGATTTAGAAGACAGTTCAATACAAATCCTCCTGCTACAAATACCATTAAAACATGGTTAACCAAATTTAGGAATACTGCTTCTATATCTACAAAAAGGAGAACTGTAAATGGAAATTTAGAAGAAATGTTATCTGTTTATGAGCTTGTACAGAGAAATTCGAAAATTTCAATTAGAAAAATAGTATCAAATTTGGAAATGTACAAAACTAAATTTTTTAGAATTCTAAAAGTTCTCAAATTTAAACCTTACAAAATTCAAGTTCTACAAAAAATTAACGATCGGGACCATGCTAAAAGAGTGTTAATGTGTGAAAGTTTTACAGATTTGTTCAGAACATATCCAAATTTTAGAATTATCATGTCTGATGAGGCTGCGCTCCATATAAATGGACGAGTTAATAAACACAACTGTAGAATTTGGGGATTAGAAAATCCAAGAGAATTTCATCAACATGATAGAGATTCTCCTAAAGTTAATGTTTGGTGTGTAGTGTCTCGTGAAAAATTATATGGGCCTTTCTTTTTTGCAAAATGTGGTAATAATTATACCGATATGTTGGAAAACTTTGTCTATCCCCAGTTAGAACAAGATGGTATTTTAAACCCAAATGTTTACTTTCAACAAGACGGGGCTCCACTCCATTATTCCAATATAACAAGAAAATCTGTTAACCGACAATTTGGAAATAATTGGATTGGTAGGAGTGGTCCAATAGAATGGCCTCCCAATTCTCCAGACCTGACTGTTCCAGATTATTTTGTATGAGGATATGTGAAAGATAGAGTCTACAACCCGATGCCTGCTACTATTGAGGAATTAAAAAATAACATACGGCAGGTAATGGAAAATATTCCTCTTGAAATGATACAGCAGCATTTGACAACTTAATGGTTCGATTCCACAAATGTATAGACCAAGAAAAAAGACACATCGAACATTTGTTTTAGAGTGTCCTAAAACATGTTCTTATTTGTTTTTTACTGTTCACTTTTCGTTACTAGCTAATAAAGTTTTTGTTTATGACAACTCCAACTTTATATCTGAATCATTACCGTATCCCAGTTAATAGTATATTACATTACAAGTCATGAAAGTGAAACTTTGCAGAAGAGGAGGCTTATTGAAGCCTCCCAGTCAAGCAGAGGCACTTTCATGACCAGTGATGTATTATATTTATTCTGAAATCGTTTTTCAAAACTAAAAATAGATTTAAACTGAAAAAATATATCAACATCAGAGTCGTATGCGAAGATAATATCCATGACAATGAATCAACAACAAATCACAATTTGTGTTGTAAAGTGCTTTATAATATGGAAAACACTCTTCGCGCTGGAATAATTGAAGAAGCTGCTGCTGTTGCAGTGGAAGAATTGCTTCCGGATAAGTTCAAAGAAAGATATGAGAAACAATATGCGAAGTTCAAAAGCTGGTGTAATAACAAAAAAGTTAATCAAGTTACGGAAGAAGTGTTGCTGGCTTTTTTGCTGAAGAAAGTAAAATTTACAAGTCTTCAAGCCTCTGGAGTACTTATTCAATGCGTAGAGCAGTGATGTTAATTAAAGAAAACACCAATATCGCAAATTATTTAAAGTTAAAATCATATCTGAAAAGAAAATCGGTAGGATATGAAGCAAAAAAGTCCCGAGGATTTTCAAGAAATGAGATAAACGAGTTTCTTCGAAAAGCTCCCGATCACGACTTCATATTGTTAAAAGTAAGTAGTTTTAATAAATAAATTATAAAATAATTTAAATTGGCGGCTTATATTTTCAGGTTGTATTAATTTTTGGACTCGCCGGTGCATGCAGCTGCGATGAGTTAACGAAGATAGATGACATTGAAGACAAGAATGGTACTCTCATTGTGAAGATTCCAGATTCGAAAACTGACAAACGAAGACGATTTTTAATTTTGGACGATGTTGGCGAACCCGGAAATATTGCCTTATATAGAAAATACCTAGCACTTCGCCCTGCTCACACCACACCGGCGTTTATTTGTTTCATATACACTAGGTAAATGCAGTATTTAGGCTGTAGGAATTCATACCTTCGGAACGATACCTGCTAAAATAGCTGGTTTTCTTCATTTACAAAATGCAGCGGAATATACGGGCCATGCCTTGAGGAGAACATCAGCAACTTTGTTGATTTATGCTGGAAGTGGCAAAGAAGACCTTAAAAAACACGGCGGATGGTTTTCTACAGGAGTAGCGGAATGCTATATAGCCGAATCATTAGAAAATAAAAGAAAAATTGCCAAAAAGATACAGCAAGGTCAAGATGCATTAACGGAAAATAGCACGAGTGAAATTCCCAACAAGTTCATTTGATCGGACTGTTGTAGCTGACAATGTTAATATTCCTAGCATATATGTCAACGAAAAAGTAGTGTTGTCAAACATAACTAACGCAACAGAAAACAGAAATAATAATGCTTTGAATTATATACCTGGAATAAACTTTTCTAATGTGCATAATACTGGTGTCTGCAGCATTAACATTAATTTTCATTTTCATAGTTCTAATACCAATTAATGATATTTATTGTATTTGATTGTTAGTGTTTTTAATTATATTAAATAAACGTTTCATAAGATAAGTGACGATTTCTAATTCAATTGCATTCTAAAAATGACAGATGAGTCTTGTGAAGTGACAGGAGTCTTGTAAAAATCATGGAAGCGACTAGTCTTTAAAGTGACACTTTCATGACCAACCGAGTTCTGTCATGACAAGCTTTCTGGACGATTTCAGAAAAAGTTATCTAACTTCGCTTTCTGTGCACCGATTTTAAACTTTAAGGTACCGTTATAAAGTAAAAATATGCGTCTTTTATGAAATTGCTAAATATACAGGGTGTCCCATTTAACCCAAGATAACGGGACTTATTTCAAAACACGTCATTACGGGACTATCCGTAAATTTTACGACGGTAGTAAAAACCCGCATTTTACGAAAAATCTTTCCAGAAAAACTCACGAAAAGTGGTAGAAACTCTTTATTAGAAAGTGCAAAAACAAAATATTAATAAAAAATTCAAATTCCAATTCATCATCGCTGCATTTTTGCAATTGTCTCCGCGGTACTCCCCGCAGATCGGAGGTCCACATTGTCCATAATATTTTGTTGTTATCCGTCTTTTTTTACTGGGGCAGTAAAAACACGTTTTGCGCTTCTTTTTCTGAGGGATTGTATTTCTTACATCATTTTGAATACCTAAAATTAGAGCAATATATTGCCGGATATTTCGCCTCCATAATCTTCTACTCCTCCATGGCTGAGCGAGGCGACGACTCAAATCTATCATGTACTGGTATCGGGGAAGGGGTTTCTCTCTCTTTTTCAAAGTATTAGTCGAATAAATCACAAAGGAGTTGATGCAGGACATATATATCATACCATATAGCACACACAGGAGCTATCTTCTAGTTTTTCTGCTGCAGCTCATGTTGGAGCACAATTGGTCGAATGTCCATTTGTGATCATTCTTTTCTTTCAAATGTCAGTGTTGGTTTGAACCAGAAATTGATCTTTTTTTTAGATGTTTCGAGTTGTGGCTGATGAACATGATCATCGGCGTTTTCATGACCGACGTCATCCATATTGTTTGCCGAAGTAATCATTTCTTGTCCATTCATAGGCAAATTCTAATCGAGAGACGATTCATCAGTTGAATTATCTGATTCTTCTATGGATTCTATTTCGAGATTATCTTCTTCCCAGTCACTTCCACTATCCTCAAATGGATCTGCATAATTGTTTTCTCCCTCCATAATTTTTCGCATTACTCCTTCTAATTCTGTCTAAGATAATGGCCGTTTTGAAGATATTCTGTTGAAACGACATATCCTCAGAATGCCATAAGTAAAAAATAATAAATAATAACTTACATGTCTCCTAAATGTTAGCAAAACTGCTGTTCACAATATGAGGCCAAAAAAAGCTCGCGCGAAAATTAGCCATCGTAAATACGGGACTATCGCAAAATTGACGAAACGAGGGCAAACATCTGCGATTCAATTGACAATAATGCGATTTTTCGTACACTGGAGTCTAGTTACCAACTAAATAGGAAGGTACTGAAAGTCTTGCCGCGTTGCGGTATCCAGTTACAAACGAACTATCACGACAAATATTGACCATCGTAAATTTTACGAATGTCCCGTTATCTAGGGTTAAAGAATTACATCTACTGTATTCTGAAAATACGCCACTTTTCTAGCGGGTAAACCGGAAGTAGGTCATTTATATAAATGTGTCACAACAAAACTTACGGTAATTTTAAACCTAACTGTGAAAACCGCATCTTATTATCTAGAACCGTTTCGAAGACATAAGCTCTTAAAAACAGTCAGAATATAATGAGACACCCGGTATTTAAAGAATGGTTCGAACAAATGATAGATCTTCTTCCTCAGAACTGTATAATAGTAGAAAGATTTACAGAATTGGCTAAATTCAAAGAATATTAAGTTCAATGCCGGTTCTGTGAGAAACGAACTGTATTCTTTATAAAGAGAAATTCAAAAAATATGAAATTGATGAAATTGCAAAAAATCGTGGGATGATGGTGATTAGATCCCCACCATATCAAGAAAAAATAATTGTTTGAAAATGAGTGATGTTAAACAGTTGTTTTTGGAGGCTATAAATAATGTGAAGCCTGAAAACTGGGGAAAGGCAGTAAATCATACGATTAAAGAAGAAGAGAAAATGTGGAAGTTGGTTAATATTACTGATGAAATTATTGAGCCACTCATTATATATATTTGTTGCGACAGTTCATCTTCTGATTTGGATTTGTAAGAAGTAGCTCTACTTATACTGGAAAGTTTTTATAATAAAATTATTATTTATGAACGTAACGCTATTTGAAAGTCAAAGTTTAAACCCTTGTACCTATATAACCAGTATCACAAAATGTTCTTAACACACCTTGTAGAAAAATAAAACATTATAGAAAAAATTGCACTTTTTTACCTTCAACCGTTTAGAAGTTATAAGCAGGTTAATTCTGTGAAAATATAAGTGTACACCCGATATATTTATTATGTTGTATGCAAATGTTATTTCAAAATACTAGAGGTATAACTTCAAAAAATATTGTAACTGTTTACTAAAAGAGGAGATGCCTATTGATTACGAATGCTTTATTATTTTATTACTCTCTCGTACATAAAAATAGACTATAGGAATATTTTTTAAGCCTAGTATCAGCCGCCACTGGCAATTTGTATTATTAAAACGATACCCTACCATTAAAATTATTACACCCCATTCTCTTTCAATTAAAAATACTAATAAACACTGGCAGCGCATTAATAAAGTTTCAGCATTTCAATTTAAAACCTTTTTGTTGTAATGGTAAGTATATTAGCGGTTCAAATCATTTTTTAAATTTCCAAATTATCGACGTATAAAGTGAATTCAATTCCCGAGAGAAATTTATATTGAATATGGAAATATTGGTCCAGGAGCCGATACCTGTTTTTCCAAAACATTCTCCGATAGAAGATTAACTTTTTCCTCTACGAAAACAGCATTGTTTCGGTGATTGGCATATTTATCTGTAAAAGTAAAAGTGACAGTTTTTTAATTACATATTTTTCAAGTTGAAAGTCCAGTCTTAGAGAATAACTAAACGGTTGTGTTGAATTCAGTTCCGTAATAAACTCAGATTATTTTACTAATTACAAACTAAGAAACGAAAAAAACAGTGTAAGAGTGTTCTTTATAGTGTTATTTCGTGTTCAGTAAATTTGTAGCAGAAACTGAATAAGATTAGAATAGACATTGATCATTTGATTATTATTACAAACTGTACAAATAAAAGCTAAAATACCACTTACAAGACCTGAAGGTTCGACGGGATAGCTGGCCGACGTAAACATGGGCAAACTTAAAATATTTTAAATACATAAACGAGTAAAAATAGTATATTGTACAATCAGCATGAAATTACATACATTTCCCACGAGTAGGTATATGAAATTTTGTAGTACTCGCTACGCTCGTCATTTCATGCAAATTGCACACTATACTTTTTCTACGACCATCTGAGTCATAAACAAATCTATAATATTTTTCATAACAATTTTAATTATTAACTTTACTGCCGTCGTTGTTGCATGGTTTAGAGAATTTTTTCTCTGAAATTATTAAGTCGGGTTCTTAACGCTGAACGAACCATATGTTTTCTCTTTTTGTATATGTACCTACCTACGTCGTGAAACAAATAACGATAAAAATTTTCAAATTTTCATAACTCGGAAATAAAATTACGGTATGCTGAAAAAATCGTTATAATTCACCTGCCGAAAAAGTTATCAACGATCGTGTCTCTTTAAAGAAGTAATATCACCTCCTGCATCTACCAGGATAGTGAGCGATGTCCTTCTAAACCAATGGCTAGTTTACATATCGGGATCAGCATGTCAATATCAAATCATCCTCACTATCGCTACCCATTTTCGAATATTATTTTTTTTGCAATTCGGAGACTAAAGTGTCACTTTTAGACCCAAGGATATAAAGTGACAGTTAAAATCCCAAGGGATTTAAAGTACAAATAAAACCGTACATTCGCGATGCATTTTAGAAGTCCGTCCTCGATGCCCAGCCAAGTTTTGTAAAAGTCGCTCCTCGATGCCCAGCCAAGTTAAGTAAAAGTCCATCCTAAGTAGTATTTATTTTTATTAAAAATATATGTAGAATTACCAGAATGGCAAAAATATTGTATACACCTCTCGACTAATGTGACAGTAATCCTTTAGGTGGTTTAAATGGGTCACTTTAGTCGCTTGGTGTATAATATACTAATTATAAACGAATTTTGTAAACACTGATGTGAAATATCAAATTATTAGACAGACGTTAACAAACATGATTCGATCATATAATATAATGACAGTCTAGTAGCTCATGAAAGTTGTGGGAAATGAAACATTTCGATACAGCTAGCCCGTGAGAAATGAAAATCTGTACTAAAACGTGGTAGGTTTCTTAATCGAACACGCACTTGAAATGTACATTTTTCTATATGGTCTTAGAAAAAAATGTTTGCGATATAAAATTTGAAATTTAAGAAAACGATAATGGATAGAGATTATTACACGAGTAGTGAAGACGGTGGTAATAGAAAAAGGGTTCTAGAGGATGTACTGTCTAACAGAAGCCAGAAAACATATAGATAAAGGACAAAAAAAGAGAAGTTAGATTCATTAATAGAACGGGTGAAAGAGCTTACAGTGGAAGGGAGACAAATAAGGCAATATCAGGAAGAAACATAAAACGAGATATGAAAAATTAGAGAAGAGAATAAACAACTCTTAAGAGAAAATCGAGAAATGGAAGGGGAAAATAAAAACATGAAAAAGCTTGCCGAGGAAGTAGAAAATAGATTAGAAAAGGAAAAGAGAATGAAGAATGTTGTCATAAATGAATTGAATATAGATGACTGATGATAATTCTTCTTCTTCGAGTGCCTTCTCCTATCGAAGATCGGCACAATTTTGGTGAATTCTTCTCTGTCTTGGGCCTTTTTTAATCCAGGCCTGTCCAATTTCGTATGTTCTTAACCCAGGAGCATTTCCTTCGTCCTGGTCCACGTCTACCTTCGATCTTACCCTCTATCATGAGCTGTAGAAATTCATATTGTGTCTCATTACATGACCGAGATATGCAGTTTTCCGCTTTTTTATGATTTCGATGAGCTCACGTTCTCTGCCCATTCGTTTCAAAACTTCCAAATTGGTGGTGAGAGCAGTCCAAGGTACTCGTAACATTCGCCTATACACACACATTTCGCATGTTTAGAGTCCACGCTTCAACCCCATACAGAAGTGTGGAATATATATATATATATATATATATATATATATATATATATATATATATATATAGCACTTCACAAAATTGTATCTAATTTTTATATCAAGTGACCTATTGCTTAACAGGCTTCGCATTTTTAAGAAGTTTGCCCTAGCCATTTCAATCCGAGCTCTAATTTCCAAATCAGGATTCAGATCTTCGCCGATCCAGCTGCCCAGGTATTTAAATTAAGAGACCCTGGTTATCTGTGTCCCGTATACGTTTACATGTACTGGTTGATTTGGATTCCGGTTTACCGTCAATGTCTTTGTTTTTGCGGTGTTGAGTTTTAAGCCTAATAGATCGCCTTCGGCTTATATCTTGTTAAGTAGCCGCTGCAAGTCCTCAGGACTATCCGCAATTATAACTGTGTCGTCGGCATATCTTAGATTATTTATCAGGATCCCGTTCACTTTTATGCCATCCTCTATGCCTAAGTGCGTTTTGAAAAACAACTTCGGAGTACATGTTAAAAAGTATAGGGCTCAGCACACATCCCTGTCTGACTCCACGTTTAATTGATACAGTTTTTGTTTGGGTGTTTTCAAGCTGCATTGTCGCTACCTGGTGATCATAGAGGTACTGAATGATTTTTAGATCTTGGGAATCTAAATCTTTACTTTCTAGTATGTTCAGCAGAGTGCCATGTTTGACACAATCAAATGCTTTAGCATAGTCTATGAAACATAGAAATACTTCTTTTCACTGATCTCGACACTTCTGTAGCAGGACCGATAGCCCAAACAAAAGCCTCTCTAGGTCCCAATCCCTCTCTGAAGCCCATCGGCAATTCACTCAGATCCTGCTCGCATTTCCTATGTATTCAATTATGTAGAACATTTAGAAACAACTTAATATTTGACTCATTAAGTTAATTAGTCGCAACTCATCGCATCTTTTTGCACCTGGTTTTTTAGGAATAGGGACAAATGTAGATTTTAGCCAGTCTTGAGGAATGTATCCATTGTTATAGATGGTATTGAATAGTTTGATGAGGATTTTTAAGTTTTCTTCATTTGTAAGTTTCAAGAGTTCTGAAGAAATGTTGTCTGGTCCAGGTGCTTTACCGTTTTTTATTTCCTTCAAAGCCTCCTCTATTTCTACAGTTATTATATTTGGTCCCATTTCTGTTTGACGTTGGTTATGAAAGGGGGGACCTTTGTCGTCGAGAATATCAGAAATATAATTTGTCCACACTTCTTGCAGTTCTTGTATGTCTAAGTCTTGTTGTCTTGATTTACTATTTTTGTATATGCTGGGGATTTACGGTTTCCTGTAATTTTGTTAACTCTTTTGTAGATGTTAAATAGATCACTTGGGTTTAATATATAATTTTACTTGTTTTTTTTACTATTATCATCGTGTTTTTTGAACTATCGACTTGAATATTGGCAGCTTTACGGTTTTTGGTACTATAAAAATGTTTGTTATATTTCTCATAGAAGGCGCTACTTACAACTTGTTGCTATGATAAATTAGATCACAACTTTTTGCGCTGTATATCTAATGATAAATCGGTTTTAAAATCCGAAAGAGCAGCCATTTTTACATTAAACATATATTCTTGTTCATTTTCGATATTTTAATTCGTTTTCATGAAAAAATCGATTTAATGCACATTAACAATATCTTAGTAGGCTTGTTTCACTATCTCAGTTTCCAGGGTTTTTTATAGATACAAATTAATAAGTCATAGTATAATTTTTTAACGACTATTGTAGAATTTCTCTATTCCGACGTAGTTTTTGATTATGGAATAGCTTCATTCTAGCACTAGTACAAGAATATTAATTATCGACCTTGTTATGGAATGAATACTTGTGGCGCCCTCTAAATATCATGGTTCATTTGACAGAAAGAGAAAATAGACGTGTTCCGTTTTTGTACACCTACTGCACTACGCAGAGTAGAAGTAGTTCAGAAATATCAAAATGCATAAAAAATCCTCTATACTCAACGTAAAATGACTAATATGTTCGTTGAATATTACCAGAAGTGCAGAATAAGTGTACTTTATGACACTTTTTAATAAAAAAAAAGAAGAAAATACACTATCTATTAGCAACAATTGTCAACTGTCAAAATTGACTAATTTTTTAAATTTTAAATTCATATTACTTCATAAAAATGAGTAAATTTATATAATTTTATTCAAATAATAGCTTTTACATGGCTTCATTCCTTTTTAGTGTCTGATACTGACAGCAGTCGTAGTTTTGCCCTAACTCCTCCAGAAATTAGGGAGTTAGCAAAGGCGACAGCAGGCAATCTGTTGCCTGAAAAATCTAAACATATATATCTTCAACAATATGACCTGTTTATCCAATGGCGTAGATTAAAAAAAGCCCAATCATTTTCAGAGCATGCATACTTTGCAAAATTAGCAAAGTCAAATAAACCATCTACTCTCTGGAAAATATACTCAATGCTAAGAACCACTATTAACATAAAACATTAAGAGGATTTGTCAAAATATGCCGGGTTACGAGCATTTTTAAAAAGACAAACTGAGGGATATCGAGCGAAAAAATCAAAAACATTAACTGGAGAAGAAGTTAACTGTTTTATAAACAATGCGCCTGGTGATAAATACCTCGCTACAAAGGTAAATACATTCTCAGCTTAAGTCTAAATAATATATATTTATCAAATAAACCCTAGATTCATCCTTCCATTATTGGATAATTTATATTCGCAGAATATCTAGCATTATTCCACAGTTAAGTTATTAGGAGCCATAAGAAATAAACTTGTTCGGATTGTGAATAACAACCGACTGAAGCCGATTAACTACGAATTAATTTTTTTCTCTTTTTAATTATAATATAGAAAATATGAAATACTGATTTCAGTGCTGTCAAGCAAGTGGCAGCTAACATATAATCTATTTTGCTACCTACAAGGCGACCGCGAAACATAATAAATAATGCTTTATCCTTTTCTATCATATACACATTGTGCATCAAACTATCTTTCTCTACACATATTATGAAGTCAGTTATTGTAATTTCATTGCAGCCAACGTTAAAATAGTTAAAGTCAGTTTGAAAGACATTTACACTTCATTTGTTGAATAAGACCTCCTAATAAATTTATTTTCATTTTATTGCACTTGAGAAGACCGGGCCTAACATTTAAAATTTAGTATAATATTAATTTTTTTGGGTCGCTATGATTATTGGAATTATGGGAGCCTGTAGAAAAAATGAACTCTACTCAATGAAACTACAGGATATTGAAGATTTGGGTTCTGCAGTAGTTATTAATGTTCCAAATAAAAAAACGAAAATCCCCAGAAAATTCACGATTACCGGAAAGTTTTATCATTTATTCAAAAAATATGTTTCTTTAAGACCTCCAGATATTGTGACAAACAATTTTTTTATTAATTTTCAAAAAGGGCGCTGCACAAAACAAGTTATAGGTATAAATAAACTTGGGAATATGCCTAGACAAGTGGCACAATTTTCAAATTTATCTGAATCAAAATTATACACAGGACATTGTTTCCGCAGGACCTCTCAGCAACAATGTTTGTGGATTCAGGGACAAACATAGAAACGTTAAAACGGCACGGGGGCTGGAAATCCACAGAAGTTGCAGAAGGGTATATAGATAACTCCTTACAGAACTGCCTAAACGTATCGACAAGAATAATGTCGCAAATTGATAAAAATCAAGTGCTATCAGTCCGCGAAACTAATTTTCAAGAACAAAATTTGCCTAATTCACATCTAGAGCCTTCTTGTTCCAACCAGCAGCAACAAAATATATTTGCCTCAATGCGCACCAAAAATATAAGTCATGTTACTCCCTTTAGTTGATAGGGATTAAATAACATTAAATACACGACAAATTATCTCAGGGCTAGTTTTTGGGTAATTCTGCCACTGTAAACAACGAGTTGGTAGGTTCTATTAAAGAAAACAATCCAAATGAATTTGACCCAAGCTTTATCAATTGTGAATTTGGAAAGAATTCAAGTGTGTTACAAGAAAGTATACATACAGTTATATACAAGGAGTATATCTACTATACCGTTTATATGCATATACCCGATATGTACAAAAAAAATTTAAGTAAGTATTTTAGCTTTAATTTATGTCCTATATTATAGGGTTCAATCTAACAATGTTTATGTTGATAAATTTAAGTGAATTAATATTGATACTCTACTAACAATTTACTTTTCAACTATGGTAATGTTATATATATATGACTTGCAGTTTAGCCGAGATAATTTTGTTGGAGGTTACTGAGTGTAACGAAACCTACATTCAGAAATCTAGAAACACTGTCCAAAATGTGCAGAGATCAATTAAACTTATCTGCTATGCCCTGGGATCTTTCGTCAGGGAAATATCATCCAGAATATGCCCAGTTCCAAAGTGGTTTCCCGTAGAGCTCACACAGAGAAAAGTACTCGTGAATTTGGGAGAACAGAAATTAACGAGAACCAAGAAAAAGTGAAACTAATAAAAAAAAGGCCTAAAAAGAAAAAGGTAATTGTAATAAGTCTTTAAACGAATAGTTATTTTTATTCATTGGGTCATAATTAGCTGGCGACTCACCTCGGTTGGTATGGGGCCTTAACATGTGGCTTCCAATAGAAGTTTCGTTTAAACTGGAATTTTGCTAAGTGTTATCAGAGAAATATATCCAACTATCTGTTGCTGGCTTTAAAACATATATCCAAGCCGCTTCCTCCTTTAGGCCAGTACCACTGTTGACCGTGGGAGCTTCCTAAGCAAGCTAATTACCCATATGGATTGAGACCATTTTTATATCAAATAACAAGAATACACTAATTGAAGGTCCAATTTATTTGTTTATAATTATTAAATGAGTAGTTGAATATCTGAAAGTTTTATTTATTTTTCAGGTGATTTCGAGAGACAAGGATTTCTTTTAACGAGATTTATTTATCCATAAGGGAATTCGAGAGTTGAACTACTACAAGGATGAGACCCATGCTAAATAAATTTTATTTTAATATCATTCACTTAGAATTTTCCTCGTTTTGTTATTGTTTTCAACAACCTAAGCAGGTAAGATATTAAACATGTAACAGTCATTCACCTAATACTGGCGTAACTATAAATAATTATGTTAATAACACTAATCCAGACAAGGAAAATTAAAAAACTAATATAAGCAGATATTTTCAATTTTTAGTTATTAATAAAGTTATATTTGTACGTTTGTTGTTTGTTTTTTATTTGATAGTCGTAGAAAGAGTATAGTCTAAAACACGGGTGGAATTCAAAATTCTACACTCGTAGAATCTTTCTACTCGTGTAGAATTTTGCTTATTCCACCCTTGTTATAGAATATATATACTATTATGTTGATTGTTTTCTTTAACTGTAATTTAAGATTTATTCTGAAAGCATAAGAAATGCCACGTCGTAATGACTTCTCTCATAGTGAGATGAGAGAGTTTGAAAAAAATATTTGTAATTATTTAAAATTTCGTATGTTTTTTCTGTCATTTTTTATGTTTGTCTTTGAAATTATAAGCGCTCGTAGGAAAAATTTTGTACCTAATACGTGCGCGGAAAGTGTCTTTTCCGCTCTTGATGGCTTGCCCTAACTTCGCTTAGCGTCGTTCATGCAACTGCCATCGCGTGCAGAAAAGTATCAATCTCCAGCTTATTAAATAACTATTTTACAATTTAATTTGTTTTAGCCCCCCTTACTATAAAACCATTTTTTTACTTTTACTAGTTAAATATAGTATAATTGAGTTGTCACAGTGTCCTACAAATTGAAAATTAGATTTTCCTAGTCCGACACTTAAAAGTTTTAGTAAAGAACCACGTATAAAAATCATTAACAACCGGATGGATCTTCGTTGACAGCTTCGTTTTGTTAAGACGCACTACGTCTTTCGCACCTGCGCCTGTTAGCTACCTGTTTTCGCGATTAATGATTTGGAAAAAGAGGCCTCGGCTCCTGGACCACATAATATTCCATTCGATGGGGTTCGAAGCGAATAAAAGAAAACAATCCGCACATAATAGTCGATTTAAAAATTTTCATGGGTTTCAATTTTCGCAGTTGAACAAATTAATCCGGATCATTTAAATGTATAGCAAATCCATTGAATTGTAGATGGTAATTGATAACAGATAATAAAATCATTTTATGTGGATTAATTTATACTAAACTTTAAATAAGAAAAAAAATCGTAGGTTTTGTGTAATTGTCTATCAACCTCTTAAAATAATACGATTCTGAATTGCAGTATGTGTTACTAGATGACGATAATAGACAATGTTTACAATTAGATTATGTTGATTAACAAAATGTACGAAAACATTGAGTTCAAGTTCAACTATGACACAATTTTGTACAGAGGGTGTCCGAAATTTATCGCAAAAAATACTGTTTCTTTATTAAATCATAAAGTACACTATGATGTACCAATGTTGTCCCGTACAATCTCATGAAGAATATAAAGTATTTTTTATAATTCGCGTATAAAAGAGACTTCATTATAACACTGTTTACACAATGAAGCTCTTTGAACACTGTTATAGTAATTTTTAGTGTACAGTTGGTTATTGTATTTAGTTATATTACTATTCCGCCCAACCTATCTAATATGCGAGAAAAGTATTGTACCCCAAAAAAAGTTGGAACTTTGAAATTTTTTTTGAGCTATTTTTACGTTTTCCATCAACAACAACACGAAAGAACGGTTTTTAGAAAAAATAAACAGTTTTAAGGATTAAAACTAACTTTTCCGCATGTGTGGCCCTGAACAATATTCTATCATAAAATTGTTACTTGTATGCACTTCGGGGGATGTATCGTGCTAACAAACCGAAATTTCTTCAAAAATAACCAAAAATGTAGCAGATCTGGATTTATAGGACCCGCTATACTCGCTTTAGTCAACTGAAAATCAATAGGGTACATCTGTGAGACACCTTGAAGAATATTCAATCATAAAATTGATCAATCGTATACTCTCTGGAGGCTGTATCGTGCTAACAAACTGAACATTCTCCAAAAATTACAAAAACTTGGTACTTCAAGTACCATAGCACCAGTTGTACTTGCTTTAGTGAGCCAAATATCAATAGGGTTCATTTTTGAGACGGTCTAAATAATATCCAATCATGAAATTGGTCACTTGTATATACTCCGGAGGCTGTATCGTGTTAACAAACTGAAACTTCTCCAAAAATGACAAAAATATCGTACTTAAAGTACTGTAGCACCTGTTGTATTGGCTTTGGTAAGCTGAAAAGCAATAGGGCTCATCAGTGAGATGCCCTGAATAATATTCAATCATAAAATTGGTGACTTCTTGAACTCCGGAGGCTGTATCGTGCTAACAAACTGAAATTTCTCAAAAAATGACAAAATGTCGTACTTCAAGTACCATAGCACCCGTTGTACTGACTCTGGTGAACTGAAAATCAATAAGGTTCATCTGTGACATGTCCTTAACAATATTCAATCATAAAATTGCTGACTTATTGCACTCCGGAGGCTGTATCGTGCTAACAAGACATGTAAGGAAAAGTGGCCGACGACAACGACGACGACGACATACACACAGGATTTTTTTTCTAAAAACCGTTTTTTCGTGTTGTTCTGGATGGAAAACGTAAAAGTAACTCAAAAAAAAATTTCTAAATTCCAACTTTTTTTGGGGTAAGCCAATACTTTTCTGGCATATAGAAAGGTTGGGCGGAAAAGTAAAATCCTGTATGTATGTCGTCGTCGTCGTTGTCGTCGCCTACTTTTCATTACATGTTAGCACGATACAGCCTCCGGAGTGCAACAATTCATCAATTTTATGATTGAATATTGTTAAGAACATGTCACAGATGAACCCTATTGATTTCCAGCTCACCAAAGCCAGTACAACGGGTGCTATGGTACTTGAAGTACAACATTTTTGTCATTTTTGAGAAATTTCAGTTTGTTAGCACGATACAGCCTCTGGAGCTTAACAAGTCACCAATTTTATGAATGAATATTATTCAAGACATCACACAGATGAATCTTATTGATATTCGGCTCACCAAAGCCAGTACAACAGGTGCTATAGTACTTTAAGTACAATATTTTTGTTATTTTTGGGGAAATTTCAGTTTGTTAGCACGATACAGCATCCGGAGTATATACAAGTGACCAATTTTATGAAATTAACTGTCTCGACCCTTACTTCGTGGAATCTACTCATATTAGTGTTTTAAATGAAACTCAACGTTTCTAGCTAATTCCACAATATAATGAAAAATGTTATCCAGGATATCATCATAGGGCTAATAATATCTAAGCTTCAATATTTGTAATATCACATCCTCTTCTTTTTTCTATTAACATATATTAAGTCAATCACAAGGTAGGTCACTTCTTGGTCTAGCCAAAAATAACTCCTAATCATCAGGTAGGCATCAAATGAAATGTAACTTCTGTCATTCTGACGATGATATTCAGTTATCGAAACAATTGTCAATTTTTTAGAATTTTCAACATTTTTCATTATATTGTGGAATTAGGTAGAAACGATGAGTTTCATTTAAAACACTGACCAACTTTATGATTGGATATTATTCAGAGCGTCTCTAACATGAACCCTATCGATATTCAGCTCACTAACGCCTGTACAACGGTTGCTATGGCTGCTATGGTACTTGAAGTACCAAGTTTTTGTAATTTTTGGAGAATTTTCAGTTTGTTAGCCCGATACAGCCTCCAGAGTGTAAAAAAATGACCAATTTTATGATTGAATATTGTTCAAGTTGTCTCACAGATGTACCCTATTGATTTTTAGCAGACTAGAACGAGTATAGCGGGTCCTATAAATCCAGATAGACTACATTTTTGGTTATTTTTGGAAAAATTTCGGTTTGTTAGCACGATACATCCCCTGAAGTGTATACAAGT
The DNA here is from genome assembly GCA_963921935.1 of Galeruca laticollis. Classification (NCBI taxonomy): domain Eukaryota; kingdom Metazoa; phylum Arthropoda; class Insecta; order Coleoptera; family Chrysomelidae; genus Galeruca; species Galeruca laticollis. The sequence continues at coordinate 132,217,682 of OY998176.1, forward strand.
GACAATTTTATGATAGAATATTGTTCAGGGCCACATATGCGGAAAAGTTAGTTTTAATCTTTAAAACTGTTTATTTTTATTTGACATTTGACTTTCACCTTGACACAAATTATAAATAAAATGGTCTAGCGTTGTTCCAGCTAGCAAATTATTATATTAAAGGTAAATTAGAATGATTTGTATATTAAAAATATTAATGAATAAAGTACGCTAACGTTTATTTATCAATGATTTGTCAATTGTTTATTTTTATATTTTATAGGATCAATACATAGGTATACAAAACGTTCGATTTTTGGGATAAATTACCAGATATCTATGTGAAGATGTATTACAGAAATAATTATGTTCATGATATAATATAAATAGATCGCAAGATCATATACGAAGGAGCTCTTTTTTAAACAAATAATCATCCTCTTTTTGCTATAATGAAAGTTTCTTTAAAATTTACACAATTATTCGGTTATAATATGTCAAAAGTCAGAAGTGCTCAATAAAACCATCTGTGATCTGACCAATTAGGAATCTACAGAATTGCCAACTTAAATTCAAACCAATCCTCCTAGTTTAAAAACAGGGATTGTATGAAATTATATTCTATTTAAATAATTAAATGAACGCGAATTATAAAAAATATTGTGTAAAACTTGTGCCACAATGACTTTCTGTAGTACTCGTGATTTGCACAACTCACCGCTTCGCGGTTCGTTGTGCAAACTTCACTCATACTACAAAACGAGTCATTGTGACACTTGTTTTACAAATAACTATTACAATAGTGCATAGTCGGCAGTTGCGATAATCAAAGTTCATTTTCCACAGTGCGATAAATCGCTGCGAGAATAAGTAAAATCATCGCTTCGTTAGTTTATTAAAAAATTGGCATTTCTTGTTTCATAACCTCAAAATATGAGCTGTCTCGATTTTTTCTGGACTACCCAGAGTTGTACATAACACGTTAAGCGCCAGCATGTTAAAAAAAATATTGGCTGGGGGCCACTGTGTAAACCTAGTAAAAATGTATCAAAAAGGCTCTTGTTAACTGTTTTTATATAATTTATGTATTATTTTTTACTTTTCCGCCCAACCTATCTAATATGCGAGAAAAGTATTGGTTTACCCCAAAAAAAGTTGGAATTTTTAAAAAAAATTTTGAGTAATTTTCACGTTTTCCATCAACAACTACACGAAAAAACGGTTTTTAGAAAAAATAAACGGTTTTAAAGATTAAAACTAACTTTTCCGCGTCTGTGGCCCTGAACAATATTCTATCATAAAATTGTTACTTGTATACAGTTCGGGGAATGTATCGTGATAACAAACCGAAATTTATCCAAAAATAACCAAAAATGTAGTATATCTGGATTTATAGGACCCGCTGTACTCGCTCTAGTCAACTGAAAATCAATAGGGTACATCTGTGAGACACCTTGAACAATATTCAATCATAAAATTGATTAATCGTAGACTCTCTGGAGGCTGTATCGTGCTAACAAACTGAAAATTCTTCTAAAATGACAAAAATTTGGTACCATAGCACCCGTTGTACTGGCTTTAGTGAGCTGAATAATATCCAATCATGAAATTGGTCACTTGTATATACTCCGGAGGCTGTATCGTGCTAACAAACTGAAACTTCTCTAAAATGAAAAAAATATCGTACTTAAAATACTGTAGTACCTGTTGCATTCGCGGTGGTGAGCTGAAAATCAATAGGGCTCATCTGTGAAATGTACCGAATAATATTCAATCATAAAATTGGTGACTTGTTGAACTCCGGAGGTTGTATCGTGCTAACAAACTGAAATTTCTTAAAAAATTACAAAATGTCGTACTTCAAGTACCATAGCACCCGTTGTACTGGCTCTGGTGAACTGAAAATCAATAGGGTTCATCTGTGATATGTCCTTAACAATATTCGATCATAAAATTGATGACTTATTGCACTCCGGAGGCTGTATCGTGCTAACAAGACATGTAAGAAAAAGTGGCCGACGACAACGACGACGACGACGACGACATACACACAGGATTTTTTTCTAGAAACCATTTTTTCGTATTGTTGTTAATGGAAAACGTAAAAATAACTCAAAATTTTTTTTAAAATTCCAACTTTTTTGGGGTAAACCAATACTTTTCTCGCATATTAGATAGGTTGGGCGGAAAAGTAAAATCCTGTGTGTATGTCGTCGTCGTTGTCGTCGGCCACTTTTCCTTATATGTCTTGTTAGCACGATACTGCCTCCGGAGTGCAATAAGTCACCAATTTCATGATGGAATATTGTTAAGGACATGTCACAGATGAGCTCTATTCCATTTCAGCTCACCAGAGCCAGTACAATAGGTGCTATGGTACTTGAAGTACGACATTTTGCCATTTTTTGAGAAATTTCAGTTTGTTAGCACGATACAGCCTCTGGAGCTCAACAAGTCACCAATTTTATAATTGAATATTATTCAGGACATCACACAGTTGAACCCTATAGATATTCAGCTCACCAGAGCCAGTACAACAGGTGCTACAGTACTTTAAGTACGATATTTTTGTCATTTTTGGAGAAGTTTCAGTTTGTTAGCACGATACAGCATCCGGAGTATATACAAGTGATAAATTTTATGATTGGATATTATTCAGAGCGTCTCAAAGATAAACCCTATTGATATTCAGCTTACTAAAGCCAGTACAACGGGTGCTATGGTACTTGAAGTACCAAATTTTTGTCATTTTTGGAGAATTTCCAGTTTGTTAGCACGATACAGCCTCCAGAGAGTATACGATTGATCAATTTTATGATTGAATATTGTTTAAGGTGTCTCACAGATGTACCCTATTGATTTTCAGTTGACAAGAGCGAGTACAGCGGGTCCTATAAATCCAGATATATTAAATTTTTGGTTATTTTTGGAGAAATTTTGGTCTGTTAGCACGATACATCCCCTGAAGTGTATACTAGTAACAATTTTATGATAGAATATTGTTCAGTGCCACAGATGCGGAACAGTTAGTTTTAATCTTTAAAACCGTTTATTTTTCATAAAAAAGGTCATTTATTAACGTTTTTGGTCACTTGTATCGATGTGGATACAGCATTAGAAAAAAGCTAGTACCTATCGAATTTTGTTGGTAGCGAGTAATTTACACGCATTTGCAAAGTGGCTCGCGTAGTGTTCGCATCTTTGTTGTGATAAGAGTATTATAGTCAGTGAAAATAATGTCATATGAAAAAGAATAAGCACATTTGAAAAAAATATTGGACATGATAGACTTTTCGGACGAGGAGGAATCTTTCAGTGCAAGTGAATCAGAGTAAGAAAAACCCCTGTTGACCTGCCCCTCCCCCCCTTTGCACAAAGAAAAAACAAGTAGCGCATATTTATGAGCTTTCATATCCCGCAAATAATAATTTTTGAACTCGTCATACTACGCAGGAATTCAATATTCTTTGTGAGAGGGGGGCTGAGTCGACGTTGACTCAGCATTAATACGTCGAAATGATCAGATTTATGGAAAGAAAATCGGTGGATTTGGCTCCACCATAATGCACAATCAGGTCACAAGACCCCTGATTTATTTTTTGATTTGTGGCTCTTCAGACTGTATAGTTTCATTATTTGATAGACGTGCACTGAAACTCTTAACTCACGCACTAATCAGACAATTCAGAGCAATTGGAATCGATTGATCCGCTCACGGAAGTATTCGTTTTTCTATAAATAAATGCCGGAATAACGTGAGCAAGTCCACATTAATATATTTATGTTTACAAGTTTTTCTTAATTAATCCTAAAAATAATACTAGAAATATTTTTCACTGGAGTATTTCTCGTTGAAACTGTTTCTCTTTATTTGATACTGCAGTTCGCAAAGAGATCATTAAACTTTTTCAAAACGACTTCTATTCGACTTTCAATCCTTTGAGATTTCGGTAATTAAAGTAATTAAAACTTTACAAAAGCTACTTCAACAAATAACATAACAATTAACGAAGCCAACATCTAAAGCTTTCGGGTGGTACAATCAGCAAATATCACTCGACCGAAAACCCATACTCCATGAATTTTCATGAAATATTTTCAAATATATTTCAAGAATAGAGTAAACTGTAGAAACCAGACGATTACTGTCAACCGAATCCTTTCAAATATAGAGTTGGAGGCGGTTATGACGTGGAGTAAGGTAAAAGCTAAAATTTAATCATGATATTAATTGGCGAAAAATAATCACTCTTCCCTACTAAGGTACAGAATGCTTTGTTAATTTTGTTCATTGTTCTAATCGTTAATCAAAAACCAACCGTTCCATTTTTATATATTATGTCATGTCGGTTCATTGTAGTGTCTTAGGCAATATATTTTGAGGAATTAATTTCTAGCTAGCTGGAAATCATTTTAAAACTTTTATTTAGTCCTAAATGCGTGTAATCTGTGTTTGTACCATCCCGGGTGGTGAGCTTAATTTTTAATAGCCGAAAAACCGCCAAATTTTTGCACGTTTTTTTTATTTTTTTGTTTGTAGCTGGAAAACGGTGCGTCGGACGGAAAATGTCATTCAATTTAAAAATACAGAGGACTAAACTCTACGTCAACATTTAAGAAATTAAATTTGGTTTAGTGGTATAGCCAAAATGGAATGTTAAAAACGAAAAAAAAATCGTATTTCGATGCAAATTAAGATTGTTCAGCTTTCCAAGACCACATATCTTGAAAACAGATACTCGTACTGAAAAAACACGTTGAATAAAAGTTGTAGGGAATAAAATTCTACGTAATATAACTGCCTCAGTTTTTTAATTCAGTCAATTTTTGAAACACTAAATTTTGCATCAATTTAAAGTCTGTAGATTGGTGCGAGTGAAAAGTTGATTATACTTGGAATGAATGACCCAAAGTGTTTAGTTTAGACATTTAATAACATTCTTTAATACTGATTTTGTAAAACAATCATTTATATAATACAATATTAATTAAAGAAGTATATACATTCATAATTATATACTGTGTGTTAGACATTAATATATTACATAACATTCGTAAAATTCTAAAAAAAGGCTCGGCTGTTTGCAAAAGTATAAAAATTTCATGTGTAACAAAACTGCTATTATCTCAACATTAACAATTTATTGTATAATTAATGAATATCTTATAAAGGTAATATATTTTCTTTGCTCAACAATTTTTCATATTTACATTTCATTGATATCCAACAGTATGATTTTAAAAATATTCATCAGACATCACAAACACATTGGGAAATGTATCTTTTGAAATTTGGAACTCACAATAAAATCAGAGAATAACTCCAACAATTTCACAACACACAAGGTGAGACTCACATTTGTTTACCTTTCACATAACGGCTTTTACAAAAAATAATTCAATGCACAATGCTTCCACCAATTTAATAATTTGATAACAAATAACTTTACTTTCAATTCCAAGCTTAACAAAAAATTCATTATTTAAATTCATACTTGCGAGGTGACCCTCTGAATCAATTTTACACTTATCAACAAATAAAAATAATTTCAATGTAACTTTAGAGTGTTAAATTTTCAAATAATAACACAAGGCAAATTATTACTGCTCATTTCAACCGTTGACAGCTTGCAATAATGTAACCAAATGTACTGCTCAACAATTAAGAGTATTCACATCTGAAACTAGAGCTATAGTGAAAACCTTATTAAATTTAAACATCAGTAAGGAAGATTTACATGATGCTTTAATTTTTCGCATTTATTAATAAAAATTAAATTAGATCATTGAACCCTTACAATCTCTTGAACAAAAATAACTTGATAAAAACTTAATCTCTCTCAATGCTTTAATCATTTACAAAAGAAATGCACTGCTCTGGACAAAACTTATTCTCACAATACCTTACGGATAACTCCTCTCATATTCATCATAGTCATCCTTCTGGTGTGACCACACCACTTAATCAAAACTTACTCTTAAATCACAAAACACTTTTAAATTAAAACTCATTCTCAAACTAAAACGTACACTCAAACAAACAATTCACTTTCTTACTCAACTCTCTTTCAGTGCATATTAGCACTCATTCCTTACTCAAACTCATTTCTCGTCAAGAAAACCAAACATTGCGTTCTCTGGAAGAGGACAGTAATTAACCCCTAAACTTATACTCTGAGAACCTTAAGAAAACCTTTTAAAAAAAACTTAAAAAAAAACTCTGAGAAGAGCTCAGACATGTAGACTTAGACACTGAAAAACAGACACTTAAATATTTAAAAACCTGGACGATTAAAAAACTTTCACACTTGGAAGAAAGTTGGAAGACATGGAAGAAAAAATACTTGGATGAAGAAAATACTTAGATGAAGAAGATACTTAGATGAAAAAGATACTTGAAAAAAAATACTTGGATGAATAAGATACTTGGATGAAAAAGAAACATGGAAGAAGAAATAATACATGGATGAAGAAGGCAAAGATACTTGGATGAAATTTGGAATTGGAATCAAAAAAAGGCGATGAATGTAAGATCTAACTGACGAAATCTTTTGTTGAAAAGGGTGATTACTATCATTAGGAATAACGTGAGATGTCTGAATGTTCTTCCTATATATGCTAAAAGAAACCGGTTGATAAACCCTCTTTAAAGATAAGTCCAAGAAATTGAGTGAGGAGTTATCTTCCAATTCTAAGGTAAATTTGAGGTCTATATGTATGCTATTTATAAAATGTAAAAAATCATTTTGTAAAACATTATTACCCCCACGAAAACAATCCACAATGTCATCAATATAACTATACCAGAAAACAATATTCCCAGAAAATTGACTGCTGAAAATGTGTTTCTCTATAAAATCCATAAAAATATATGCTAAAAAAAGAATCAGTGGATTTCCTATGCCAAGACCCTTCTTTTGTTCATAAATTTTATTATTAAAAGTAAAAAAGTTGTAGTACAAATGACAATAAATAAAAAATATTTTCCACTATATTGTCAGCTAAATTTGAATCAATCAATAACTTCTTCATAAGATTCAAAGTCAATTTCACAGGTATCTTAGTGTATAAGTTGGTTGCATCAAAAGATGCCAAAATGGCATTGAAGAGAAATTCAATAATTTTAATTTTCTCTACCAAGTCACTTGAATTCAAAAGAGTATGTTGGGTTTTAAAATTTAGATTTCTAAGAAAATGATTTAAATCCCTTGCAATCAACGAAAAAGGTGAGTTAATAAAAGAGGGGACTGGTCTGATTGGATGATCATTTTTATGTATTTTCGGTAAGCCATACAATATGGGTGTTGAGTAATTCATGGGTGTTCTAAACTTAAAATTGTTTCTGATTAATTGTGTTTGTCGCTACCTCTTTTTAACATTATGGGGTCATAATAACTGCCTTTAAATTGAAAAAAGGGCATTAAAAAGATGCAAAATTGCCCGATTTCACCATCCATTTCCTAAAGTTAAGTAATACCTAAATCAGATTTTGGAATCGCTAAATCCAATTTACGTTTCATCGCGGGGTAAGCTAGGTATTGAGTGATACATTAGTAATTTCCTATCATTCTGAAGGCGCGTCCACACTGGAGCAACATTTTCCAACATAATGCAACAAAAACTTGTTACAACATAAAATGTTTATATTTGTTGGAATATGTTGTGTTGCGTTGCATACAGTTGGTGTTGCGGTTCAACATAAGTTGTAGTATGTTGCATAAATCCGTTTTTAGCGGTAAAGATCGAAGGATAATATGAAACAAAGTTAAAAATTTGTCAACATTGCTTCGATGTGGACGGATTGTTGCGAGTTGACCTGTTGCAAATTGAGGGACTAGACAGTAGACAGACCGCCGCGTCTCAGTGTTATGTTTAGTATTTTATTATAAAAAGTGCCTATGCATGAATTTTTAGGTTTTCGTGATGGCGTTTAAGTGGACTTCGGAGAATTGTTTAAATTTAATTGACAATTATAAACAATATCCATGTATTTGGAATCCTAAAAATGTTAAATATAAATGCAGAGAATCAAAAAATGATGCATGGAATGCAGTTTGTTCAGCTGTAGGGTGCTTATCTCAGGAAGAGGCAAAAAGAAAAATCCGTAACTTGGTGGCTCAGTTTCATAGAGAGCGAAAAAAATATTGCAGCATGAAAAAATCTGGAGCAGGCGCTCACTTTCATTCCAAGTGGTTTGCCTACGATGCATTAGTATTTCTTCGAGACAAAAACAAAGTCCATCCACACAAAGAAAGGGAAGCCGAGAACGTGGTAAGTAAACACACAATGTTTTTAGATATTAACTTTTCTATTATTAATTATTCAAACAAATAAATAGGCAATTTCAAGTTATACATGAATCATAATTCAAAAATTATTCTGCCACGGCATCATCCCCAAAGGTATAACGAAAAAATCTTGCCTAATATCTTTTGCTTCAGTTGCTGCATTTCATGCAACTTTTTGGTATGGAGTAAACGTATTTCTCTGAGGTTCTCTTCTCCACGATCCTTCTAAAACACGTCCTGTATCTTTATCTTCACCGTCATATGTACCTGGGAGATTGTAGGAATGCTTAGATCCTGAACTATTCCGTAAAAAATTATGCAAGTAAATGCAGGCCATAACAACAACTTCTGCAGTTTCTGGTTCAAAAAGTAATGGTTTTCTAAATATTCTAAAAATCGAAGATAACATTCCAAAAACATTTTCTGATATTCTTCTCGCTCTACTGAGACGGTAATTAAATATCCTTTTGGGAGATCCTTTGTCCTGAGCCCCAGGGTAGGGTTTCAGTAAATTTGGTGATAATGGGAAGGCATCATCCCCTAAAAATACGTGAGGGACTAATTTATCACGTCCTGGTAAAACGCTATATTCTGGAAGGTTGAGTTTGCAGCGAGTTAATAGATTTTTGAATAATGTATTTTCGAAAACTCCTCCATCAGATATTCTCCCTTGGGAGCCTACATGAAAATACTAAAATCGGTAATTAGCATCTACGCCGAACAGAACGATGCTAAAAAACGATTGTAATTGAAGAAATCACTTCCACTGTTTTTTGGTGCTTGTATTGCAATATGCTTGCCATCCATGATGCCTACACATTTTGGAAAATTCCAAAGTAAACTGAAACCATTAGTAATTGTTTACCATTCTAGAGCAGTTTTAGGCATATGAAATACAAAGATATCAATTACTTATGCTAAAAATGTAGATCACTGTAATTACATTTTATGCAATGTATTTTTCTTTTCAGGATGACCTTAATGACTCTTCCTCCGAAACTGACTTAGATTATTCACAAGTAACAGACTGTGATGAATGTGGAAATGAGACCCAAGAATTTCAAGATGTAGCAAATGGCAACCAAGGCATGGAAAACTTGTCTAACGATGGTTCTCAAAAGCCATCAACATCTAATGCTGCTTGTCAGGAGCCTTCGGCACCTAACAAAGCCTCTCAAGAGCCTCGTAAGGAAACCGTGGAAAATCCGAACAGCACAAATCTTGATGAATTTAAACACCCTAATAAAACTAGACGTGTCACACAAACACTTGAAAGAAAAATCGATGATAACGCTCGAAAAGAAGAGGCATATAAAATAATTCAAGACATACAGAATAAACGACAGCAAGACAAATTCGATGTATTTGGAGAACATATGGCGTGTAAAATTAAGGATTTGAATACCACCTGCGCACAAAATATTGTAGAACATCTTATAAGTAATATTTTTTTCGATGCAAGTATGGGTAAATATGATTATGGAATGCCACAATCAACTAACACATATGAGCCAATTTTATCAATGCAACCTTTCACGAGACCACAATCACATTCATCGTATTGCAGCACACCAGCTACATCACCAGCAGAGACATACATACAAAACTCTTCAGACTCCTCTACTGCTTTTGGTTCTTCAAAGTAACATGTAGAAGTTCTAAATTTATCAACAAAAAAAGGACAATCAAGTTTACTTACCTTAACTTGGTCTTTAATTGCGTTTACTAGCGCAGCACATACTTCTGGTACTATCTTTGAGATAGCTTGCTTCGAAATCTTAAATAAATACATCAAGCTGCTGTAAGAATCTCCAGTTGCCAGAAAGCGCAATGTTACAGCTAATCGTTCTTGTGGAGGTATAGCCTTTCTACGGTTGTATTTGCTTTTCTAATCACTGGTGCAATTTGTTTCAGCAAAAATTCCATATCTGAACTACTCGTGCGCAAAAAATTTTTTAAGGACCCATCGGTTCGAAGTTCTAATAAAACGTCATCTTTCTTTAAATCCGATAATAATTCCTGTCCACCATATTCTTCCCTTATCTTCAAACTTGGACGGCCAACATTTACGCTTCCGTTTTCGTGAATCACCACACAAAATTAGAAAGCACGCGATAGCATTTAATAAGTCTTCCTCCATCATGTCACAAAACTACAGCAGTGTGGACAGAATGTTGTAGTCAACTGAATTTGAGATTCGACAAGTGCAAACATTCATTAACATTTTTGCACTAGTGAGGACAGTTTGTTTTATGTCAATGTTTAATTAATTTAAACATTTAGTAACTTGTTGCAACATAAAATTGCTACAAGTTGCCACATGTTGCTCCAGTGTGCACGTACCCTTAGATGTTTCTTAGCGCGTGGTGAAACGCAAATTGCATCTAGCAATTCCGAAATGCGATTTAAGTATTACTTAACTTTAGGAACTGGTTGGTGAAATCGGGCATAAGTGGTACAACCAACCTAATGAAAAATAACCTGAAAATGTCATATCACCTTTTATTTAAACGAAACAATTGAATAAATGTGCACACCTGGCAAGCTAAAGCACATACGCAGTCCGTCTAAGCGCCCCAAGATTCCTGTAATCCAAGAACTCCAGTCACAGGAGAAATCAGACAGGGGTGAGCATCCAGCTGATGTGAATCACCGAAAAGCCAACTCTTTGCCTAGACGGTCATGCCCTGTAGACTATTCACAATGCAACAAGTCGAAATCTAAGGAAGTTGCAGTTTCAAGAATTACAGTAGTCAACGAGGAATGATCACCCACCAGGATCAAAGAAGATCAGGAGAATAATCCTCACTTGAAGATGATCCGGTAATGGAAGAAAGAAAATCGGCGACCTACCTGGCAAGAAGTGTCAAAATTTTTACCGAAACTCAAGGCGTATTGGGCTCAGTGGGACTCCCTTATCCTGGAAGAAGGGCTGTTGAAAAGAGTCCTTGAAAACGATGATGGTTCGGAGATGAGGAGACACCTAGTTATTCCGAGAACAAAAGTAGCTGAAGTACTAAAGAAGTTACCCGACAGTCCATCGGGAGGTCATCTGGGAGTGAAGAAAACCCTCCAGCGAGTCCGTGAGAGGTTTTATTGGATGAACAGCTCCGATTATGTGAAGGACTGGTGTAAGAAACGTACGACTTGTGCTACGAGTAATGGACCACATCGCAAGAGAAAGGCACCCATGAAACAGTACAATGGAAGCCCTTTCTAAAGGATTGCTTCAGATATCGCTGGACCATTTCCGACGAAATAAAATGGTAGCAAATACATACTGGTTGTAATGGATTATTTCACAAAGTGGGTGGAAATTTACGCTATCCCGAACCAAGAGGCCACAACTGTTGCGGATGTATTGGTGAAAGAATTTATCAGCCGATATGGAGTGCCATTGGAAGTCCACAGTGACCAGGGAAGAAATTTCGAAAGCTATCGATTCCAGGAGATTTGCGACAAGCTGGGAATGAAGAAGACCAGAACAACAGCATTACATTCACAGTCAGACAGAATGGTCGATAAAATGAACAGGACTATTGGAAAATACCTGTCCAAAGTGGTTTCCAGCCATCAGAGAGATTGGGACCAGTATCCTTCCCTATTCGCATTGGCTTATCGATCTGCCGTCAATGAGTCCACGGGTGAAACACCGACGAAAATCCTGATTGGACGTGAAATGAGGCTTCCTTGTGACCTGGAATTTGGCTGTCGGCCTGGAGAAGATCTAGCAGGCGAAGACTACGTGATCCAATTGAGAAGAAGGCTGGACGATATTCATGAATTAATTCGAACAAATCTTCAAGTTGCCAGCGACAGAATGAAAAGTCTGTACGACACGCAGGCCACAGAAGGCGGTTTAAAGAAGGGGACAATGTATGGTTACACAACCCGACGAGGAGAAAACAATTTTCTCCAAAAGTACAAAAATCCTGGAAAGGTCCATACTTAATCAAGAAAAGGATCAATGATGTTATATATCGCATAAGCAAGATCCCCAACGGAAAACCCAAAGTAGTTCACCAAAACCGACTAGCGCCATTCGAAGGAGACCATGACCTAGAGAAAGGAGTAAACCATATTCGAGATGTATCTGACCCTACCTTCGATGCATTTATGGGCGCGTATGGAGGTACCAGGAAAGCTAGATATGGAGTAACTTCAGAACAACGACAAGATTTGTTCACTCTCCCGGAAGACTATTCACTGGCATACAACATCCCCGCCCGTCTCAAGAACGAACGAGGGTTGGCATCCGTTTTTCGAAAGAAGTTCGGGCAATTAGAAAAACTTGAAGAAGAAGAAGAAGAAACTGGCTATGCCTAAGATAGCGAGTAACCAGTTGGATTGGCGAATCATCAGGAACATGGTAGAGATTATCTTTGAAGATACCGGTGTCCAGATATTAATTTGCAGATACAACCCCCGTTATCAGTATCCGATGAAGACGGTGCTCTGCTATTTCCATAAGATCGGAAAGTGTAGAAATGGGGCCAGTTGCCGATTCAAACATCCAGTCTGGGCTACACAAAAGTTCCAGGAGGAACTTCCATTTAAGGAGGGGGTAATGTTACGAAACAGCACGCTGGTATAGTCCCTAAATCCGACTCTGTCTAAGCCAAGTATGAAAGTTAAAATTATGGCGGACGCGCAGGGATTCTTAGAATTGTTTACGAGTGTGACTATCTTATCTAGACATTGTTTTTGTGACCAGTATTATCTATAAAATGCCAGAAAGCCAATTGTTTTTGAGTAAGCCGCAATCTAGAATTATCTAGTGAAAAAGGCACTAATATATAAGGGACCGAACAGAAAGTGATCTCGAGAAATAAACAAGAATACACCGAAATAGCGAACAGTAAAGTGTTGATATAAATTAATTATTAAGTTTGTGTGCATATAAATTAAATGTAAGTGATCAGTTAAGTATATATAAATTAAGTGTTAGTGAGTAGTTTAGTGTTTAAATAAATTAGTAAGTAGCCATACCGTGTGTTTAAAATGTATCCCACCCGTTTACTGTTTAAATAAATTAGAATAACATAACAATACGTTCGCTGAAGTTTGAAACGAACGGACGTACACCAGAAGCCTGAATATAAGACATCGATTTTTTCGTCTCGTGTTTAAAAATCTAATATAATTAGGCAAAACAATGAAATTAACGACTGTCAGAATGATAGATTACTCGTTACAACGTTCAGTAAAACGTGTTAATAATTGCGTATCTATATCTATCTCTTTATCCAGTGTGAAATAAAACTTATCTAAAAAGGTTGTAAATATATGTCATTATATCGTCTATAAATTATACGGAAGAGATTATTTGGTAACTTATTTATTGCAGATCGATAAAGCATGTACCTATTCACATTGATTAATGGCAGTTTGCGACGAATAGTAGAAACCAACGATGACATAAACAGTATCAATCTGTTAATAGATGCAGCTACATTTAAATTCGAAAAATTGGAATGATACCGTAGATAAATCCACGTTTTTTGAAAACCAACAAAATGTAAAATATTTGTAGCATCACTATATCTGTGCTTATTTTTATTTAATGTTCCCCTCTCATAATTATATCTCATATCATGGCCCTTATTCGAATATAGTGTTATATTAACCATTATAAAATAAGTTATTGCGTCATTTTTGGTGTTATACCGACCGTCTTTTCATCGCGTCCGGCCCATTTCCTCAAAAACAACTGCTACTCATTAAAATTAATGCTCTACTAAAACCATCCCAACTGTAATTAATTAATACGGTTATTCATAGCCAGTAACTTCATATAATTTTAATCTCTAATTTTAAATACGAGTTAAATTGCTTGAGTCGAGGTCGTTGAAAAGGGCTAAATAGAGAAATTTTCTTAGGATTTACGGGAAACAATATGAGACGTATACAGTGTTCAGGATTTTTCGTCCAATATTCTTTATCACAACTTCTTGAGGTATCTCAATGAAAGAATCATCCAAATAATTGAGGTTAGTTATTTTGAGAATAAGTAAGTTATTTTATAACCTTCAATCAACTGTTTTGGAAAATCAGTGACGAAAAAGTGCAGGAACAAATTCTCAGAGTGATGCATCTTTTTTTGGATATGTTTTATTTGAAGATTAAGCTATTTTTCATAAGAATGGTACTGTAAACAGACCTAATTTCCACTACTACTCAATTTCTAATCCGCACCACATTTTCACATACAGTCAGAGGAGATGGTCATTGAATGTTTGGAGTGGAATTATTGGAAATTATGTTATTGGACCTTACTTTTTCGAGGATCAATTAAACGAAGAAATGCATCTACATTTTCTGAACAACGATTTGCAGGAATTATTGGAAATAATACCTAATCATTCGTCAGAGAATGTGGATATCACATGACTGCGCTTCAGTATACCACAATTTTTTAGGGAATGAGCATATAAATTATAATTTTCCTGGAAGATGGATTGGAAGGGGAGGGCCTATAAGGTGTCTACCACGATCTCCAGAGTTAAACAAGCTAGTCGTTTTTTTCTGGGGCTATACAAAAGATAAGGTGTATAAAACACCTCCTACAACTAAAGAAGATATGAAAGAAAGAATTAGAAATAAATGATCTTAAACAGGAATGTGTTAACAACTGTGAGTCGCTCCTTTGAATATCGCTTGCAATTATGTATCGACGTCGATGGAGATCATTTTGAACATCTATTGTAAATTCAACGATTTTCTTGTTATTTTGTTAGGTATTAAAAGTTAATTCCCTCGTTTATTTGATAATGGGTATCACGTTAGGGCAGTAAATTAGATTTTGTATAATGATACTTATGCTTGTGATGCAATAATCCATAACCTATTATTTTCATAGCCAACTAGAATATTGTGTGATTTTAGTAATGTTTTATACACCAATAATCTTAAGTACTCATGTATTTTGATAATTCACCTAATATTAATCAATTATGGATCAGACTATAGTATTTTGTGATTTTTTTTTTGGAAAATTATTTATGGTTAAACATTTCCACCGTCAAACTAATAAAATTTCCCCTATTTGTTTCAAATAATGTTTGACTGAAAGTATAATCAATAACTCACAAACTAGGGCAATTAAGTATAGAGAATGCTTAAGAAATAATAAAGTGCCATACAATACCATTTCATCACGATACTAAAATACAGGGTGTTCCATTTAAGAAAACCCAGTAAATGATCATTCCGATTTATGACCAATCCTGTATATAAAGAACGAATATCGCGGTATGTTAATAATTTTGGACAATAATAAACTATATCAAAAATCGTTTCAACGTAAATAAATTTCTTGATATCAAATCTATACAATGGTACAGGGTGTTGATGTTACTAGGAAATTACTAAAAAAGTGCTTATATCTTTTAAATTACCTGGTATAACATTACAATACCTCATATCGCACAAACAAGAAAATCGAGGGGAATGAAAAAATGTAGAAATATACAGGGTGTTCCATTTAAAAAAAGATAAGTTAGGTTCATCCTGCCAATATGGGTGGCCTCGTATATTTGAAAATATTTTCAAAATATGGTCCTATATATGGCTTAACTTTTTTATCTAGATAAAAAATTTTCATATCTCTCACGTGTGTAATTGGACTTCCTCGCACTAATGCCACACCCTGTATATTAGTATTTGGCAATAAAATTATGAAAAATAACCAGATGGATCTACATATAAGAAACAGAAAAATGAAAACTTATACCGCAAATTTCTATGAAAATTTGAGGTGAAAGGATTAATTTTAATTTCAACTATCTCTATTTACAATTTTTTCAACACCGAGTTTATTATGTTCCGCAGTTGAATTGTATACATTGTGAGGGGAGGCCATACCTTCTTGTATCCTGGAAGCCAGTCGTCTGGCAATTCGTCTGCGAACCACTCCAAAAATGAAAAAAATGGTGGCACCTTGCTCTTATGAGAGTATCAACCGGCCTAAAAGCAGGATTAATAAACCAAGTGTACCTTATATTGATATTTATGACTTCCTAGATTTTTATTATGAAAAACAGGGTTTTCAAAACGAGATAATCAATAGATTTACTGTAGAAAAGCAAATATGGCAGATGTATGTGTGGCGCATGTATGAAAGAATTCTTTATCAAGTAAAATCGTCGGGCTGTGTCAACTTGTCATAGGGCTCATACAAAAACATCAGCCAATGACAATATAAGGAGCTGTTAAAATCCTAAAATTTCCGGCTTGCCGAAAATCCATAAGAACACCCCCTCCCATTCGACTAATAGTCAGAAAATACCTCCTCACACGTTCTAAGTTCTTCTATCTTCGTTAATATCAACGATATACTCGTCAGCTTAAAACATCTTTTATTTCTTGACGAATGTTTCTATCTTCGATTATTTAAGAGTTACTGGTTGCCTTCTCTTATATAAACATCCGAACTGTTGCGCAAAATGTGTTGTTACTTTTCCGCCCAACCTATCTAATGCGAGAAAAGTATTGGTTTACCCACAAAAAAGTTGAAATTTTGAAAAAAAAATTTGAGTTCTTTTTACGTTTTTCATCAAGAACAATACGAAAAAATGATTTTTAGAAAAAAAATCCTGTGTGTATGTCGTCGTCGTCGTTGTCGTCGGCCACTTTTCGTTTACACGTCTTGTTAGCACGATACAGCCTCCGGAGTACAACAAATCACCAATTTTATGATTGAATATTGTTCAGGACATCTCACAGATGGACTCTATTGATTTTCAGCTCACAATAGCCAGTACAATGGATGTTACTTGAAGTACGACATTTTTGTTATTTTTTGAGAAATTTCAGTTTGTTAGCACGATACAGCCTCCGGAGTGCAAAAAGTCACCAATTTTATGATTGAATATTATTCAAAACATCTCACAGATCAACCCTATTAATTTTCAGCCCACCACAGCCAGTATAACAGGTGCTATAGTACTTTAAGTACGACATTTTTGTCATATCTGGAGAAATTTCAGTTTATTAGCAGGATGCAGCCTCCGGAGTATATACAAGTGACCAATTTTATGATTGAGTATTATTCAGGGCGTCTCAAAGATGAACCCTATTGAGATTCAGCTCACTAAAGCCAGTACAACGCGTGCTATGGTACTTGAGGTACCAAATTTTTGTCATTTTTGGAGAACGCGAAATGCTGACTTCGCGTGCATTTGCACGAAAACACATTTTGCGCCACAGGAGGGATGTACATTTTTAGTATGTTGAATAGGAACATGTTACTTACTATTTGCAATAAGAATCATTTTTGTTGCAACTTTTTCGACCTGAAACGCTGTTTCTACAAGACTATTTCTTATAATAGTAGTACGAATGAAACATCTCGTATAACCCGATGTGCTAAAGTGCTCTAAATCCTTTAACTATTAAGATCAATAAATACAAATTGAATTTGAGACAAAGGTACACACAGAAATGCCTCGGGATTAATTTGTCGTATAAATAATTGGCTCAAATCCGTTATTGTCATATCCTGACGGTGTGGTTGTCGTGCAGATCTATATTATTCGTTACGTTCCCCAATTACTACAGCTGAATAATATCCGATAACAATTTGAACTCTATCCAATTATTAATAACAAAAGAATCTGTTTCATTTAATCACACACTGCAATGAAGCTTTGTCGGTTCCAAATTCGTAGTAGCATTTGTCGGATTTCTACAATAAAATACTTAAGGTCGATTTATACATATCCGTGCCGTGTCCGATACGTGTAATGACAGTGCACGGTAAAGAAAAAAACAATATATATCTTTATGATTATATGTATACATAGGCGTCCGTGCCCGGGCAGAAATTAATTTGAAACTATATTTTCCTCGCGGTACTCTGACATGACCCACACGAACAGTTGTTATTTTGTGAACGCTGATAAGGATAACAGACAAGCTGTAGTGTGAAATTATGTTTCACCGTCCAATAATTCTCCGTATATTTTGAATTCTTCTATTTTTTCTACACGGGGTAAACACTCCATCTGTTTTACTTTCGCCTTTTCTCCTCTTGCTCTTCATCAAGTAATATTGCCAACACAGAGAGATCTTCTATCCAAGCTACCATTATTAATTTTCAGCTATCATTTATACACAAGTAATTAATTTATCTTTTGGCAAAAAATACCCGGACTCGACATTGACATGGCACGGATATGTATAAATCGACCTTTAATGCTCGTGCGTTCAAATTATTCAATCCAAATTGGGTCATTTTCAATTTGAAGTTACCATAAATAATGAAATGCATCGGTTTAGACCAGTCATATGTTACAAATTGCAATAATATTTATTGAACTGTTATTCTGTAAATTGCTATGTTACATTTAATGGCTGATTTTAATAATTTGATAGAACAAGCCTGTTAAAAAGGGCGTTTCAAAATTCACGTCCTTTCTTTCCGAATAATTGTTATAAAACAAGAATAGTACACTATGCATCGAGTACATAATGATGGTTATAAGAATGCAGGTGTTTTTGATTATATTTCTAGTTGAACTTCGTCAACTGGCGTAGACATTCAACTAGGTAAATAATCTTAATTTGACAAAATTAATGTCGAAATTAATAATTTATTATATACAAATTTACAAAATGGTACAAAGTTGTGAATGGTGAACTTCGGTGGTTTCAGATCGGAAGACACTTTACGTTTCGATTTGATGAATATTAAAACTAACTTCGTTATTGAGCGTTGAGCTCGATTCGATGAGTGTGTAAAACTCGCGTCGATGAGTGTAAAACTTTGTTATCGAGAGTATTGATCTCGCTTCGATGAGTGTAAAAAACTAACTTTGTTGTTGAGCGTTGAGCTCGATTCGATGAGTGTAAAACTCGCGTCGATAAGTGTAGAACTGATCAGTGAGAGACTTGATTTCTCCACGTTGTGAGACGTGTTAAATAGAAATCTGCGAGAGGCGTGTTTACACGTGGATTGGGTTGACCAAACGAAAATAAATATTTCCTATTGGCCAGTATCATTTGACTTGTCGGGTTCCTAGACAGGAATCAACAATGGGTGCCGTCAATAGATAGTTAAAGTTCTATTGAATACTCTAATAGGAACTGTAACCTTTTTACTCAGAAAGGTTATTCAAAAATGTCTTTCATATCTTCCGACCGTCGACCATAAAATTCACGCAGAAGTGACACTAAATTTAGGGTTTTTACAATACAATATATAATAGGGTGAAACGTGACCTTTTCCTAACTTCTTAACTATAGGACAATGCGACAAGATGTCGACTTTCAAAAATGTGCTGTTTCAATGCCCAAACAAAACTATTTACAATTATTGTTGCAAAACGTGATATTTTAAAGGTATTTAACAAAAGTTGAAAATAAAATGAAAATATCCTTTGAATTTACAACAATATAAAAGATCTTATCAATTCTGAAACATATTTTTACAACGCTATTAACTAAAATGAATTTACGCCTTAAATATATACAATGAAGAAAGGAAGTATACAAATATCTTACATATTTTAAAAGTATCGTAAACAATAAAATTCAAGATTTTACAATCTTGAACAGCAGGAGATATGCCATGTCTCGTGGACACTTCTATGTCCCCTAAATTTTGTTGCGTGGCTTTGTTATTCACCTATAGGATTGTAAAAAAAGTTGGTCACATGATCCAAATCTTGGTCGTTTGATCGCCATATTGGAAAATTGCCGCCAAATCGCTAAATTGTTTAATTTAGTGTATCTTTGTACCCAGTTGTCGGATTTTAATTTTTTAAAGCTTATTTTATTCCTCTATTTAAGGCAAACAAATTTTGTTATTACACATTTTTCGTTAAAGCACTTAGTTTTGGAAGTACAATAAAAATTTAACAATGGCGGGTTTTTTATGTTATGAATAAAGGAATTAAATAAAAAACGGGAAGATATGTTTAAACAAAAATATTTAATTTAGTTATTACCAAACACATTCATTATAGTGGGTAGTATTGATACCTATCAGTATCATGATCTTGAACAAAGAGAAATTGCAAATCTCAAAAGACTGACAGAGTTAGATATGAGGGTTCTTGCATTGGTCCCAAACACTAGTTTTACATTTGCAAAAGTTATAACACATTATTTTGAGTCTTCTACAGGGACATACATTATATCTAAAGCATGTCTGGCAATAACATGGCTTAGGAAAATCTTCGGGGTCCGTTGGATCATCTGTCACTTGTGGAATTAAGGTGTCATCTTCCTCTATATAGCCATAGTCCAATGGATTGAGTTTCTCAAACGGTTCCAAAAGATAAATCCATTTGTAACATTTCAAGTAGCTTCTTTTGATATCAAGACGGATAGATTCTGATGTAGGAGCCAAATCTTGAAAGTTTCGTAATTTTTTGTGATGGAACTGATGAAAACGCAATTTATTCATTGTTCCTAAGCTTGTGCCAAGTGATCGAACTAGAAATTCTTCTGCTTTTTTTACCATGTCATCATTCAGTGGTTCTTTTAAAGCTGTTAACTTCGTACTGACCTTGCTTGTAGCGTCACAGCTCACAGCCAGTTAAGTAATGCACAGCTCGTAAAGCTGTTAAAACAGTGAGTAGTAGTACTCTGTCTTCAAAGATGTGGATGGGAATGTACCTCGAAGTTTTTCCTACTCCAAAAACAATCCATAGTTCATTCATTCCGAACCTTTTCCACTTCTGTAGGTAGTGATAGAGTGCACAAACAAACACATCGGTATCAGTAAAACAAATAACCACGTTGCTTACTTTTGAAATCAGTGTCGTGTATGATATATCTTAACATCCCCTCATCTGCTCCTTCGTGATCCGATTCCAAAGAAAATTCTTCTTTTACTATCCCATTTTTTATACAAAAACATCTTGGTTGACCACCTTTTACTATACCACCGAGATAAATGGGAACAGATGCAGTGACAGAATCTTTTTCCTGGACATCCATTCAACAAAGTATAACTGTAAGTTTTTTGTTTTTAGACGAGGCCCAGTAAGCGTCAGTATTCACAGGAAGTGGTGTGCCGTCATTTGGGGATCCATATTCTACAGATTGTGTCCGTGATCTATTGGAGCTCTCAAACCCTTTTACACTTTTTTCCTTATAAACGTCAAAAACGATGTCGATGCGTTCACTGTTGTGAGAGGCTTGGCATATAGATCTCCAAATGCTTCCTACAAATTCTTCATATGTCTTCAGTTTCAAAGATTTAGCTGGAACCTTCCTTGCTAATGCCATGAAGTCTATAACTGTTGCTTATCCAGAAGATTGAGGAGTTACAGAATTTGGGGGAGTGTGTAACTTTTTTTCAAGTTCATGAACCAGCTGTGATTTATCAGTTTTTGTCAAAAATCCATTTCTAGTCAAAAACAATGAGGTAGAAGTTAATTCGTAAGACAAAACATAATTTATATCATATCCTCGACTCCGTGCAATGTCAACTAAACTAAGAGTCTGGGCTGTTTCTTTAGTTACGTCTACTTCTAACGGATTTTTTTTCCTTTTTTTCAGTCTCTTAATGGGTTGCGTTAGACTGAATGACTTATCTTTCCGAAACTGAGTATGTGCTTCTTCTCCTATTTGTATGCAGTTCAAAAGATCAGTGCTAGTTCGACGGCCTATCTTTTGTTTAGTAATAATGTTTTGTAGCTGTATTCTAATGCTGGAACGGGTTTCCTTCTTTCTTCATGAAGGTAACAATCCTTCTAACGTATAGCTCATCAGCTATTGTAGTCTTGTTGGAAAACTCATGATGTAAAAAAAGTGTATTCATCTTCATAGACAAAACCACATATAGTACAGTAAATGGGGGTTTTTTGCTAAGAAAAATAAACACATAGTCCGATTGACTATAAAATACCATAACAAGCAAAGTTGATACAGTGCCGTAGTGCGCTTTTGCCCAAGGGGTGGAAACCACCCCTTCTCGGAGGTGGAAAATAGAATGTTGAAAATAACTTCGGAAATCGATAGAGGGGTTAATTTTAAGCAAAAACTTCCATATAAACATTTTTCGTAAAGTCAATATTTACTGAGTTATTCTTGGTTGAAAATGCTCGTTTTTTATAAAAAAAATCACGTTTTTTAACAGTTTTTCTTGTATAAGTCAACAATTTGACATGCCACGAAAAAACATGTCGGAACTAAAATAAAGGTTACAAAAAAAGGAAAAGATTGAGAGGTTTATCAATGACATAGGTGCAATTATTACCGAGATACGGCGGCTAAAAATATATATATTTTTTTTAGTCACTAAATTACATGCATTTAACGTAAAATAAATAAAAAAGTTGAAGTTTTCAAAGAAAGTATACCGTTTATTTTTCAAAGTACTTCAAGAAATTTTTAAAATGAATCCAGTTTGAAGTCATTAGCATAAAAATTAAGGAAGTTCTGATAAAAATAAAATCGAATTTTCACTTTTTCTGAAAAAAAAAATCAGCACTTAAGCTTCTGAATTTTTTGATAAAAACAAAATAAAAAAAATCCTTCTGCAATTTACTTTATTTATGTGTTAACTATGTGTTCTGCAAGTTTAAGCAATTTAGAGTACATGTTAAAATGAAAAAAAAAATTTCAAATTTTAAGAAAAATTTGATATTTTTGAAAATAACGATACAGCCTCCAGAGAGTATACGATTGATCAATTTTATGATTGAATATTGTTCAAGGTTTCTCACAGATGTACCCTATTGATTTTCAGTTGACTAGAGGGAGTACAGCGCGTCCTATGAATCCAGATATACTAAATTTTTGTTTGTTTTTGGAGAAATTTCGGTTTGTTAGCACGATACATCCCCCGAAGCGTATACAAGTAACAATTTTATGATAGAATATTGTTCAGGGCCACAGATTCGGAAAAGTTAGTTTCAATCTTTAAAACCGTTTATTTTTCTACACATTTAATTAGGGGTGGTTATTAGGGGTAGTTTTTAAGGGTTCAATGATTGTAATTAAATATTTATTATACTGTAAAACATTAAAAACATTTTTATTCAAAATTTATGTGCCATTCAAAAATTTGAAGCTGAAAACATCATTTTTTTTTCGACAATAAGAGTGGTTTTTAAGGGTTGAAAGAGTGAAGCTATTGTTTAATTTTAACTCACAACATACAAATATATTTATTATACGTATTTAAATTGATTTAGATCGATGTAATATATGTTTTTATGGTTTTTCTATTTTTTAGCATAAGGGGTGGTCACCCCCTAAAAATAAAAAACGCACCTCAAGAGCATCAACTTTGATCTAGAGGGTAAAAATAACTTATTTCCAAATTTTCAACAAAATCGGACCGGGTGTAAAGAATTTATTGTACTAATACATCACGCAAAACTTGTGCTATTTGGACTTTCTCATGTTTGATTAGATCGTGAAGCAACACAGCTTCCCTTATTCATGTAACTCCAATTAATTCTCCTTGGCCTTTAGCTGGTTTGTGTAGTTCTGTTCTAATACTTTATCCATAGCCACACAACTGAACTTTCTCTGAGTACTTTTTACAACAAAATGTCCAGCTTTGAAATCAGCATAGATCTCAGGAAAATCTAGTGGAAGATGTAAACAATCCTCTAAGAAAACACTTGCCCACCGAGAATAGTTTGTCTTGTCAAATGCAAGAGTGGCATAACCGCATTAAGGCACTAATATTTAGATCCCAATTACCTTCTCACTGTGCGCGGGTAAAATCTCTCAATGTGGGAAATAAAGTTATCAGGAACTGGTACCAATACCGAAAATTCTCATTTTCTCTACCTTGGTTAATATTGTATTACAACGTAATTACAATATTAATACGATTAGTATTGTTAAAAAAAGTATTTGGGATCTGGGAATATTCAAAACATAAATATATCTCAGTAACTAATTGATTTATCAAAAAATGTGTAATCACAAAATTTGTTTTGCTTTAAAAAGAGGAATAAAATAAGCTTTAAAAAATTAAAATCCGACAACTGTGTGTAGAGATACACTCAAAGAAACAATCTAGCGATTTGGCGGCAATTTTCCAATATGGCGACCAAACGACCAAGATTTGGATCTTGTGACCAACTTTTTTTAACACTCCTATAGGTATATAACAAAGCCCCGCAACAAAACTTAGGGAGGGCATGGAAGTGCACACGAGACATGACATAGCTCCTAGACTATAATGCATGAGTATGAAGACACGAGTGCATTATAACTATTATATACAAGTGACATACAGTATTTTTTCTACAAGCTAAAACTTAATAAATTATAAATAACACATGTATAAATACTAAGAATATAATTTCCATTTCACTGTCGCTAATGATAGGCATTTTATTAACTTCAAAATTATTATTTGAATTTGACATTTAAATGAAATCCTAAAAGTTTGTCAAAGTATTGAATTTGAACAAAACCAACATTTTATGAACATATTTCGAAAATAATCATCTTTGTAGCATCTACAAAGACTTAAAATCGAATACAATCGACTTCAAAAAAAGTTAACAGACTGCCTACTTGAAATAATGGCATTAAATTCCGTCTCAGCAAATACTCACTTGGAATTTTTAATGAAGTACGTCACTGATGGAAAACAAAGTAACACGACCGGCTTTAGAAATATAAGTAAAGTTTGAGAAGTTTTCAATTTATTATTGTCTCCGAAGACAACTTGAAGTGTTTGTTAACTTTTTGTATATATATATATATATATATATATATATATATATATCTCTGAGATTACTTGTTAGAAATGATTAAAAACAAAAAAAGTTGAAAAATTCACATTTTTAGATATTTTAATACCGCGCGGCTGAGCTATAAATTTGCATTGTGTGCATGTGGTTGTAATATTGACTGCGGATCCTAATGGTTCCATTAGCATAACCAATTATTTGACTTACCATACATTAATAGTTTATTATCTAATTTATACTATAAATCGAAATACATATAATACAGTATCATAAGTTACTTAAATCCTCTTTTTTTGTTTGTTTTTCTTTTCTATGGGATTTCACAGGGATATTTTTCACGCTAAGGTGCCTTTCATAGCGACTTTACAACACACAAAACGGGCAACGGATAGAAGGTAAAATATACTCGTATAACATGAGAATAGACACGAGGAACCAAGCTAAAATTATCTATGCTAAATCAGACATTCATTTTTTCCGTCTTCATTTAATTTATATACGAGGATATATTGAAACATTCTTAGCCTACTATAGAACCTAACAAATTTCAATGTCAAAATATTTTATTACTCAACATATTCTCCTCTTAATTAGATACATTTATTACTGCGAACCTGCAACGTCTCTAGACCTTTCAAAAAGAAATGTTTCTTCTTGCTCTGCAAACCAGACCTCCACAGCTTTTATTACCTCCTCGTTGGAAGAAAATTTATGACCTTTTAAACTTTTTTTCAGTTGAAGAAAGAAATGATAGTCGGACGGAGCCAAATCTGGTGAATAAGGGGGATGTTCTAGTAATTCAAACCCTAAATCACGAATTTTTTGCATGGCAACATGAGATTTGTGTGCAGGGGCGTTGTCCTGCAAAAACAAAACACCTTTGGATAGCTTTCCGAGTCTTTTCTCTTTAATTTTTTCCCGTAGAGTGGTCAGTAATGTCGAATATTAATCTCCAGTTACTGTTCTACCCTTATCTAATAAAAAATCAATCATGATTACTCCATGGCAATCCCAAAGAACTGAACTTTTTCAGCAGATTTTTGGACACGAAACTTCTTAGATGTTGGAGAACCAAAGTCACGCCATTCCATCGATTGTTGCTTTGTTTCTGGATCGTAGAAATGTACCCAAGTCTCATCCATAGTAACAATTCGGTTTAAGAAGTCTACATCGTTTTCAAATCGTGCACAGATCGAACGCGATGCTTCTACCCTTGCACGCTTTTGGTCAACATTCAAACATTTGGGGATTCATTTTGCAGCAATTTGTCTAATGTCCAAATTGACGTAAACTATGATGAACGCATTCGTATGAAATATTCAGTGCTTCAGATATCCGCTTTAGCCCAATTCTACGGTCTGATAAAATCATGTCATGAACTGCATCGATATTCATTCATCATCTTCAATGGAAAATTCGCCTCTTTTGAAGCTTGCAGTCCAATTTTTCACGGTCGCATACATTGATCACCAAGGGTATTAAGCATATCTTCGTAAATCTGCTTACCTCTTAACCCTTTTAAATACAGGTACTTGATGATGGCTAGATACTCCAATTTTTCGATTTTCGCAATTTCGGTGGACATATTTTTTCTTTTAATTTATTGCGTAACTCTGGTTTTCTTTTTTGACGTCAAACTTTATACTGACACTTCTAATAAGTTATTGTTCGTTGCTATGGTAACGCAATATTTTGTTTCTGCATGGAACTGGTATAGGCTAACTAGATATCAATACATCCTCGTATAAGATACACTAATATCCGATTTCACCAACCATTTTCTAAAGTTAGGTAATACCTAAATTAGATTTTGGAACTACTAATCCCATTTACGTTTCACCACGCGCTAAGCAATACCTAAGAGTGATAATATTATGTATTTTCTATCATTCTTAGGTGTTTCTTAGCGTGTGGTGAAACGTAAATTGCATTTAGCAATTCCAAAATCCTATTTAGGTATTACATAACTTTAGGAACTGGTTGGTGAAATCGGGTATAACACCCGATTTCACCAACTAATTCCTAAAGTTAGGCAATACCTAAACCAGATTTAGGAATTCCTAAATGACATATGTGTTCCACCGTTACATAAGTGACATAAGAGTTGTACGAAATACCTAACATTAGGACAGCTGACAACCCTTGCCTAAATCCCTAAAGTTTTTAGGTAATGCTGAACATTAAAAGTTCGTTTGTAGTCGTTGTTGAGATGTTAAATATCTTTCGTTTTATTTATATTAACTCACGGTGAAACGCATATTACATTTAAGAATTCCTAAATCCGGTTTAGGTATTACCTAACTTTAGGAATTAGTTGGTGAAATCGGGTATCAGATACTTAAATTCTTATACCCAAATTGCGAATATGTTGATAAATCAATTTATAAATTTCCATATTGTTTGAGGTTATTAATTCATATAAATTTATTGGTCTTTCTAAAGATTTATATTTACTAATCTTATTCATAAACTGATCAATAATTCTCCGATTCAGTTCACATACTAATATTTTGTGTTCTTCTGTGCCATTCGCAACTTGGGGAATCTATGATATTAATCTTGCATAAATGAAATGGAACCAACGCGTGGTTAAATCTAATTCTAGATATAGTTCTTATCAAATCTTTTGACAAGTTTCGCTTACTAAACCATGAAGTTAAAGTTGGTTTTATTTCCTTATAAAATAAACCTTTGTTGGAATCTCTGTATTTCACCATCCATTTAGCTATACTTTAATTTTTTAATATAAGTAAAAGATCTTCTAGACTAAGCGGATAGTTTACAGTCTGATTACTTTGTAATTGTAATTATTTGGCTAATATGTCCACATTTTCATTATGAATTAGTTATATATAGGATTAACCAAGGTATATACAATAAAATATGTAAGTATAAAAAATATTGAATATTTTAAATTATATGATATAGAACATTACAAAATATAGACAATTACATCACAGTATATCACTATCACAGGACAATACTCAAGATTCAAGAGAATCTGGAAAAGCGGAAAAGTTATGTAGTTTGAGATGACTAGACGTGAGCTATATGATAATCGCAAGTATAGTTGTTCTATTTAATTTTCAATTTTATCGTGTATTTCTGCACGGGAAGTATGCTGAACATAAAGTTTCAGTTTATTTTAAAATGTTCTAGGGTTTGGCTCACATTTTTAGTGCTTCTGGCAGATCGCTGAAGAGTTTTGGATCTAGAAAATGGTAGCTCCTTTGACCGACTGACTTGTTCATGACTGGTATTTGAATACTTCTTCTGTGGCGGGTCTTGTAGTTATGGCTGTTGGTGATTCATTCATTTTTGTGTTTATATTGAACTGCAGTTATATTTATGAAAAATAGTTGCCTTGGCTCGAATATTGCAGTTTCGGAGTAGAGGAGGTTGCTGGGATAGTCGTATGATTTTTGCATAATACATCTTAAAAAGCGTCTTTGGATGACTTCAAGGGAATGCAGATGTGTTTTAGATATTCCTCCCCAACCAATTATGCAGTTCAACTGTGGTTCTACCAAACTTTTGTACAAAATTATTTTCTGTTTATAGTAGAGTATGCTTATTATCTTTTTGAATTTGTACATAATGCATCGTAGATTTTTCAAGAGATGTAGTATATGTTGGTCCCATCTTAGATGCTTATCCAGAATTATGCCGAGGTATTTTATCTTTTTGACAGGTCTGATGATAGTCGTGTCGGATACCGTTATGCCAAATTCTGGAAGGGAAACATCATAGCTACTGAAAGGCAAGCAGCGCGTTTTTTCGAAATTGATTGATAGTAATCTATAGTCGAACCATTCCTTTATTTTACTCAGGTCGCATTCTAGCTTAAGTTTCAAATTGAACCAGTCATTGTAATCGCAGAACACGACCGTGTCATCCGCAAAACTGATAATTTTTGAAAGGGTATTCAATAAGAAGAGATAATTAAGGTAAATATTGAATAGTATTGGTCCAAGGACCGTTCCTTGGGGTACACCACATAAGATAGTTTTTTCATCACTCACACTGTCGTCAATTTTCACTCTTTGACGCCTATGTAGTAGATAGCTACTGAAAAGTTTATGTGGTATGCCTCTTATCCCCATATCCTCCAGAGTCCCGAGTAATATAGAGTCGTCTACGGTATCAAAGGCTTTTCTCACGTCTATGAAAACACCAATTGAAGGTTTAGACTCATCTAGACACTGATATATATTTTGTGTCAATATTTTTATCGGGTCTTGCGTAGACATGTTTTCTCTAAATCCATACTGAGATTTTGATATTAGATTGTACGTTTCGAACAACCTTCTCTAGACATGTTATCAATGTAATAGGTCTAAAATTTGAGACATCAGTCTTTATTCCACTTTTATGAATTGGTGTCAGCACGGCCGTTTTTAATGCTGGGAAATATCCCTGCTCCAGTGATTTATTGACTACATAGGTAAGTGGTTTTCTTATGTAGTTAGAAATAAGTTTGAGGGTCTCTGCTTTGATATTATCAATACCAGGGGCTTTTTTATTTATTAGTTGTGATATTATTTCTATCAATTCATTTTCGGCTGCAGGGTATAAGAAAATTGAGTGGTCACACAAACTTTTCCTCTCCACATAATCCAGATTTTCGATTATATTTTCAGCTAGTTTTTCACCTACTGATATAAAGTATCCGTTAAATTTTTTAGCTTTTTTGACCCTCTCATTGATTTGTTCATTATTGTTTGTTATGATCGATTTTATTGGTGAAGGTTCTACATTAGACAGTACTTCATTCACAGTTTGCCAAAGTTTTTTAGAGTCGTTTTTCCTGCATCCAGACGTTCTCTATAGTATGAAGCTCTTAGGGTTTGTAATAAACTAGATTTCTGGAGTGGAGTTTGTCGTTCACTACTGCACCTAAGTAGATGTGTTGTTTGTTTTGCTTCGATAAGGTTGCGGAAAAAAGGACCAGTTGTAATTTTAAGTAACGTTCAATAAAACAGTTTAAACACGTGAATCACTTTACAACAAAATAGTAACAAGATAGAGCAACAAGAATATCCACAGAGAATTGATAGTCGGTTACTGTTTTCTAAAAGATACTAAATGCTCGTGAGGTAGTTATGTATATTGTTCCAATAATTCTCGAACGACGTCACAGAAAATTGCACGTTTTTTTATATTGCGTCGTAACGCGAGAGATATTTTAATACTTCAGGTAAATCGTAACTTTTCCCGTTTTTAGGTTTAAAATTGATATGATTCGTTGATCTAGATATAGTTTTAACGCGCACTGTATGTTTTCGAATACTTTTTTATGTCGACCGTTCGAGAGTGGTTTTTAGTTCTGTACTGTTTGAGATTGAGAAACTGACTACTTTTCAAATTGGTTAATTTTTGTAGATATATCGCAAGTTTTTGGGGGTAGAACTTTCTCTTGGTTTTGGAAAGTTCTATAATCTCTTATTTTATAAAGAAACATAAGGTTCTTTTAAACCATTTAAAACTTTAGTTGTTGGGTTTCGAGTTGAGCACGCACTTACAAGGCAAACTATCTTTTATTAATGGGCGTTTACGACCATTAAAGTAAATACTAAGGATTTAAAGTTACAATAGGCATTCAGCCAGTCCGAGAATTCAATACAATGTGAAAGCTCTCGTGATTGACTCGTCATCGTGATATATACATCATGTCATATCACAACAGAAGCTTTGGCAATTTTTATGATTTTGTTTAGATTATTTTATATGTGTTATATTCTTCAGAAAAGGCGGTATTATTTGGGTAATTTTTCAATCTATGGTACATACATTTTTTTTTATTCACAGAATTGACGAGTGATTTAGTCATCCACTTTTTTCGTTTTCTCTGTTTGTTGTTGATTTTTATAAAACTCGTACATTCATTTAAGTTAGTTTTTATAATTTTAATTAGTTTATTTGTGGCGGAGTCAAGATCATCATAGTGATGGATGTCATCCCAGTTTACTTTTTTTATGTAATCCATGAACCTTTATTCATTCACTTGTTTATAGTATCGTATCCTATTTTTTTCAACACTCTTACTATTCTCAAGAACTATTTGGGCTAAAATTGTGTAATGGTCTGTAATTGGTAAGTTTGTGTCATAGTTATGATAGCCTGATTTTATAAATATGTGATCAAAACATGTGCGAGATATTTTTTGTTCTCTTGTAGGCGTATTTATTGCAGATAAATATTCGTGCTCGCTCATGGTATCCAGGTAATATTTGGTGTCACAAGAAATATTTAACAAATCACCAATCACTATATTATAGTCAAATGTTTCGTCTTCCTTACTCAAGATAGTATTCAATTGGTAGACAAATGGACCGATGTCTGTAGCTGGTGATCTATAAATGTCATTTACTATAATAGTGGAGTCATGCACAGTCATTTTGGCTCTCAGGAGGAAACTACCGTTCAGACCGATTGTGGTATGATATACGTACGCCTCTGATCTAACAAACATTACGACCCCATCGTTTTGGTTTAATTGTCCAGAATTATAGATTGTTTTGTCTCCAGGAATATTGAAAATTGTGATATCAGGAATGATACGTGTTTCTGTGAATACAACACAGTCGAAGGATTCATCTAATTCATCTAGAGTGATCAGAAACTCATCAAGGTTATTTGATAGACTGCGAATGTTATTGTGTATAATTTTGAAATTATCATATGGATTATTGATTTATAGAACTTTTTTTTACCTTCTTTATCAGTACTCAAGGAGAATGAATCTAATTTAGTTATAATGAAGTCCATACTGTAATTTAACTCACCTGATTATTTGAAATTTCTAGTTTAATTACAATACATAAATAGAATTCTAGTAAAATGTTATCATTACAGCCACGTTTGGGTACTTTGGAGTTTAGTAGGGGAATTTCTTCTTTTCTTTTTCACTTATTGATCTTGTCTTCGCTTTC
Organism: Galeruca laticollis; assembly: GCA_963921935.1. Classification (NCBI taxonomy): domain Eukaryota; kingdom Metazoa; phylum Arthropoda; class Insecta; order Coleoptera; family Chrysomelidae; genus Galeruca; species Galeruca laticollis. The sequence continues at coordinate 132,249,554 of OY998176.1, forward strand.
TCGGTGATTTGGTTGGTCGTTTGTTTCTTGTTCGCTCCAAGGATTCCGCTGCTTTTTGGGGTCCCAGTGTTTGGTTGGACCGTTTCTTCCAGAACTTTCGTCGTTTCTTCCTCAAATACTTCACGGAGGAGGGGTTGTGTAGGTGTCGATGGGGCACTATTTGTCTTAATGGTTTCTTGTCGATCTTCATCGCCTTCAAGTAGTTGACTTACTGAATATTCCGTCCCATCAACTACTAACTTATTTCCTTTTATGAAAGATTTTTTGTTTGGATTTTGCCTCTGGATCAGTAGATTCCTTTTAAGGACTTCCTGTTCTTCTCTTTATTTGACGGTGATGTCTTGAGAGATTGATATTTTGGTTCCCTTCAGTTTTTTTCACTTTGGTGAGATTTGATACAAATTCGATTTTCACAGGACATTTTTTTTTCGATCCCGAGCAATATATGTCTTTTATTTGGTTTGTTGTAAGATCTACCTTTAACTGGACTTGGATAAAATCAAAAGTGATTTCGTTACGTTCTCGATCGAGTCCGAATATGAAAATGTTATTTGATTTCTGCTACCGCTCTAGATTTTCAATTTTATGCTTCAGAAACGAATTTTCCACTTCCAGTTGTCTGATTGTCTCGTTTGATTCTTCTATTCTTAACCCTTCAACGGCGGAATTTTTTTTCCTAGAAATATGCTGTGCCAGGTTATAATTCCTGATTATTATGATTAAGTTAGGCTCTTTCAATAACTTTTTAATATATTTTTTATTTTTTTTGCGATATAAGTGCCGTTACCATATGGTAACACTAGCCGTTAGTGATGTACAAAATAATAGAAATTCAAATATCTGTTGCAAACTGTCGAAAATATTTATTTAGTGTGAAAAATATAGTTACAGTCTGTCTATACATATACCAAAATTACATTTACAACACATTGTTCGGATGATTGAGGAGCAACCTTCACCGGCACAACGTTTTCTTTTTTTATCCCTAGTTGGAACTAATAAATGGTCAACCTGGTTGTTTAATTTCTAACTTGTCTAACTGCTAACATGATAGCTTAAATATTTATTTTCAATTCAACCTTGGAAGTTTTTCTGTCAATTACAAAAAATTTGTCACTGTCAAAAAATAAAAAATTTCTACTTCATAAAATATATTTGATTTTTATCAACGATTCAAGATAATTTGAATGATATCCAATCCTTCCAAGTGAAATAAGAGCTATTGAAGCTTTATGTGTGTTTAAGGAATAATCGTTCGTTTATTCCCATACATAAATTTGGTCCTTCGAGCCGGATAGAGCATAAAACCAGCGATAAATCCTAATTATTAAAATTGGAAAATGGAATGTGTGTATGGTATCTGGTAATTGGACTGGACCGATTGTGAATTGGACTTTGTCAAGGACTCATTCAGGTCAGACGTTTCCAATATATTTTTTATTTTTTGAACTGTTCAACATTTGACGTGCGAGTTTTCGCACACAGTTTGCAAACTTTTTTTACGTATATAAACCTGTAATCAAACATGGATCCGGATGCGTTGTTATTAAAAGCGCACGCCGCTCGAAGAACTGCTAAAGGTAGTATCACTAGAATAGAGAATTTTATCAATGCAAATGCAGGTAATTTATTGCATAAACTTGAATATGATACCAGGTTAGAGCTACTTGAAACTTCTTTCAAAAAACTTTGTGAGTCTCAGGACGTCATTGAGGGCTCCGAGACAGATCTTGATAAGATTGGTGACCCTAGTGACTATGAAGAAAAATATTGTACTTTAAAAACTCAATTAAAAATTTTGATTGATCATTCTTCTCCTAAAGATAATGCTACCGTTCAAGGTACAAACCAACAAGGTCATCACGCAAATTCCATACAAAATGTTAATGTTAAAACAGAGGTAAAATCTAAGATGCCTGAAATTGTAATTGACAAATTTGCAGGTGGGCACCAAAGTTGGAATGGTTTCTATGATATTTTTAAAGCCCTTGTTTTAGACAATGATGATTTGGCAGAAATACAAAAACTTATTTATTTAAAATCAAATTTACTGGGTGAACCTCAAAAATTAATTTCAAATTTACCATTGGTCGCCTCTAATTTGTCAGTAGCAATTGACATACTTAAGGAAAGATATGAAAATAAGTTAGCGAATATTTACGTTCACATCAAGGGCCTATTAGACGTTCCATCAATAAATAAAAGTAATTCAATGAATTTGCGTAACTTTGTTGTCACAGTTAAACAGCACACTGAGTGCTTAAAAAATTTGAATGTTCCTATAGCAGAGTGGGATTTGATTTTGGTGTATATTTTGTCCCAAAAACTAGACATTAACACTAGACGTGGGTATGAATTGGAAAGAGGTCCTACTCTTTTACCTACTTTAGACGGGTTCCTCAAGTTCGTTGAGAAAAGATGTCAGGCTGCTGAAAATTTGGTTTCGCCAGAGTTGCCTCGTAAAAACTCTAATTTTGCTAATGTAGATAAAAAGTTAAGTTGTTTGTTTTGCAAAATGTCAAATCATAACATGTTTAAATGCTTTAAATTCAAAGAATTGCCATTGAATAAAAGAAAACAGTTTATATTTTCAAATCGGTTATGTTTAAAATGTTTTGCTCCACATCATGTAAGTCAATGTGAGTGGAAGAATTGCCCTATTTGCGGCGAAGCTCATAATTCCCTATTACATGCGGGAAATTCTGTCGATTATTCATCAAAATCTAATAATTCTCACAATAATACAATAAATGCTCAACAAAATTCGAGTTTTGATTCCAATCGTGGGCCTACCAATCACAAACAAAAAGGTTATTCCATGAACAAATCGAGTAGTAACTCAGATCAAGCTTCTAACATAGAACAAATACAAAATTCGGAGGTTGCTCAAGCTTCCACTAGTGACAAGCTTGGGGCACAATCCAACACTATGTCAAGCCTTTTTATAAACCAAAAATCTCATATTTTATTGGCAACTGCATCCGTACATGTTTCAAATAACAATGGCCATTTAATATCTGCCAGAGCCGTGCTTGATAGTGGGTCTCAAGTATCACTAATCACACATAAATTAGCGAAAAGACTACAATACCCTACCTATAATAAAAACTTGTCAATTTGTGGTGTATCAGGTCACATGCAAGTAAGTGAAGGAATAGATATTAAATTGTTCTCAAAGGTTGATCCCACAAAAACATTTGAAGTAAATTGTTCCTTAACAAATTTTATTTCTTCTAAGTTGCCTCAATTTCCTCTACAAACAGATCGATTAGAAATCCCTTGTAGTATCGTCTTGGCCGACTCAAATTATGATGTTCCAGATCACGTAGATTTGTTATTAGGAGCAGATGTTTATTATTCATTACTTTTACCTGGTCTGATTAACCTTGGGGACAACCTACCCATATTACAAAATACTCATCTTGGTTGGGTGGTAGGAGGTGTCCTATCCCCAACAATCTTGTCAAATTTTATAACATGCGATCAAGTTCCCTCACATTCTTTATTCATTAATTTCAATCAAATCGACAATTTGCTGCAAAAATTCTGGGCAGTTGAAGATGTGCCACAAGGACGTATTTTATCAAGTGAAGATGAACTTTCTGAACAAATATTTAAGGATACCACAAAAATTTTGGATAATGGTAGATTTCAAGTGGATATGCCATTTAAATCGCCCGTTGAGAGTTCTAAACTAGGCGAATCTTTTTCATATGCCAAAAAACGTTTTCTTTCATTGGAGAAAAGATTGCATCAAAATAAGTCATTGTTTGACCAATATTCAGATTTTATTAAAGAATACATCAACTTAGGTCATGCACGGTACATTCCTCTTGATCTTAAAAATATTCACAATAACCACAAATATTTTATACCTCACCATTGTGTGATTCGCAATGATAAAGTTACAACGCGTCTCAGAGTGGTCTTCGACGCGTCCCTAAAAACCACCTCGGGATATTCATTAAACGACATATGTCTAAAAGGGCTTGTTGTTCAGCCAGAGCTATTTGACATTTTGTGTCGCTTTAGAGCTTATATGTTGGCTGTTGTTGCAGACATCGAAAAGATGTACCGGCAAATCTTGATTAATTCTGATCACATTTACCTACAAAACATCTTATGGCGAGAAAATATAACAGATGATATTAAATGCATTGAATTGTTAACTGTTAGCTACGGAACAAATTTTGCACCTTATGTAGCCACTCGTTGTCTCGTTGAATTGGCAGACATGTATAAAAAAGAATTTCCGTTGGCAGCTATGGCAATCCAAACTCAAACATACGTTGACGATGTGTTGGCTGGAGCTGACTCTTTCGAGGAGCTCTGTGAACTGAAAACCCAATTAATAAAATTACTTAATTTAGGCCAATTTACACTTCATAAATGGTGTTCAAATTCCATTGAGTTTATGAACAATTTTACCTCAGAAACTGAATCCAAAAACTACTCTATAAATTCTGAGAGTAATTCCAATAAAGTGCTGGGTGTTTTTTGGGAGCCGAAATCAGATCACTTTTCTATTTCTCTGCCCAAGAACATAAATGTAAATCCAATTACGAAAAGAAACGTCTTAGCTATTATAGCTCAAATCTATGATCCGTTGGGGCTTGTTGCTCCAATTGTCATAACAGCCAAAATCTTCATGCAGAAGCTTTGGTTATTGAATTTAAATTGGGACGACTGTTTAAATTTAGAGTTAAGTAACGAATGGATTCAATTTTCTACAAACATTCTTGAATTATCAGAGTTAAAAATTCCGCGATGTTTAATTAATAATCGCAATATCAAGCGAATTGAGATTCATTCTTATTCAGACGCAAGCTTAAAGGCATATGGGTGTTGTATATATTTAAGAACTGTTTATGAAAATAACAGTGTTTCTTGTCATCTAATTTGTGCCAAATCTAGAGTTTGTCCTTTGCGAACAATTTCTCTTCCAAAATTGGAATTATGCGCATGCGTGTTGTCAGCAAAGGTCACCCATCGTATTTTAGAAACATTCAAAAATAACTTCCAAATAGCCAGTGTTAATCTTTGGACTGATTCGCAAATTTCGTTAGCATGGCTACAATCACATCCAAGTAGATGGAATATATTTGTCTCTAATAGAGTTTCTTTAATTCAAGAACTAACATCCTTGTACACCTGGAGGTACATTCCTACCAAACAAAATCCAGCTGATTATGTATCTAGAGGTATGATGGCGCAAGAACTTATTTCTAATAATATGTGGTGGCAGGGCCCTCACATTTGAAAAATGTTGATTTTAATTTAAATTCATTTCAGTCAAGTGTTAATATTCAGAAAATTCCGGAAGAACGAAAAGTTGTTATGAGTACAACCTCTACTGAAAATTATATGATAAGTATTTTCAATAGGTTTTCAGATTTTCTGAAAATACAACGTATAGTTGCATTCTGTCTTCGGTTTAGACATAATTTACAACATAAAGATGATAAAAGGTTTGGTCCTTTAAAAGTAGATGAATTACAACATGCTTTAAAGGCAACATTGCAAGTTTTGCAACAACATTATTTTTCTCAAGAAAAAGATTTATTAAAAAACAAAAAGGTCCTTCGAAATAAACAGTTTAATTCTTTGAATCCCTTTATTGACTTGGAAGGCTTAATCCGCGTTGGCGGGAGATTGTCAAATGCTGATCTGCCATTTGCACAAAAGCATCCAATATTATTGCCCGCTAGATGCCACATTGTTGATTTGATGCTACGGAGAGAGCACCTTAAATTATATCATGCCGGTGCTCAAACCGTGTTAAGTAACTTTAGACTACGTTATTGGCCTTTAGATGGCCTTAGAGCTGTTAAACGCATAATCCACAAGTGCATTCCTTGTTTTAAATTTAAAGCTAGGTGTGCTGAGCAAATGATGGCAGATCTGCCTAAAGATCGAATTTCAGTTTGTCGTCCATTTTTAAAGGTCGGTGTGGACTTTGGGGGTCCATTTTTAATTAAAACCTCGAATTTACGCAAAGCCTCTAAAGTTAAAGCATATATTGCTATATTTGTATGTATGACTACTAAGTGCGTCCATATAGAATTGGTGTCGGGCTTGTCGACAGAACAATTTTTGCTCACATTACAACGTTTCATAGGCCGACGGGGTAATCCTTCGGTAATATACTCTGACAATGCCACTAATTTTTTTGGCTCCAGTAACCATTTGAAAACCTTATACGAATTTTTTAAATCCAAAAGTAATATTGAGTCTATTGAAAATTTTTTATCGAAAAATGAGACTCAGTGGAAATTTATCCCACCTCGTTCACCACATTGGGGCGGTCTTTGGGAGGCCGCAATTAAGGGTGCTAAGCATCATCTGATTAAAGCTATTGGTAAAACAGTTCTAAATTTTGAGGAATTTTCGACAGTCTTGGTTTGCATTGAGAGCATCATGAACTCGCGGCCTCTTAGCATTTTATCAAATGATCCGACTGATTTAAACTCTTTAACACCGGGACATTTTTTAATAGGCGACAATCTTTCAGCATTCCCAGACAAAGACTTGAGTAATATTCCAGAAAATCGATTGTCAATGTATCAGAAGTGTATTAAATTCAAACAAATATTTTGGAAGCGATGGTCCATTGAATATCTTAATAGGCTTCAGCAAAGGCCAAAATGGACCAATCAAACCCGAAATTTGGAAATTAATCAATTAGTCCTTTTAAAGGAGGATAACTTGCCTCCTTTCAGGTGGGCTCTCGCGCGAATCATTGAAATTATTCAGGGTTCAGACGGCAAAGTTCGTTTAATTAGAGTCAAAACATCAGATGGAACGTTTCTTAGGTCTATAGCGAAGGTATGTCCCCTTCCTGATGATACCTAGATTTGTGTATTGTTAAATCTTAAACTTTGTCATTAGGTTAGCTATTTTTTATGTTTTATGTACTGTGTTGTGTGCGGAAGTTATCTGAAGTGAAGTGTTTTGTTTAAGTTGGAGTTTTCTCCCGGAAAACGTCCAAGGCGGGAGTTATGTTTAATTTCTAACTTGTCTAACTGCTAACATGATAGCTTAAATATTTATTTTCAATTCAACCTTGGAAGTTTTTCTGTCAATTACAAAAAATTTGTCACTGTCAAAAAATAAAAAATTTCTACTTCATAAAATATATTTGATTTTTATCAACGATTCAAGATAATTTGAATGATATCCAATCCTTCCAAGTGAAATAAGAGCTATTGAAGCTTTATGTGTGTTTAAGGAATAATCGTTCGTTTATTCCCATACACTGGTCATATCTAATAACATCAGACACCCGGTTTAGAGTAACGCTGTTTTTAGATGTAGATGGCCTTCCTGATCCTTTTGAAACTGTTTTGTATTTCTCAAGATAATGCAAAACGATTTGTCTTCTGTAATTTAGCTGACTTATTGGTAGTTTGCTTCTGCATTTTCGCCTAACAGACCATGCATTTACTACACTTGTGTCCAGCAACCAAGTAAAAATAGGCCACCACCACTTTTTCCTTCAGGTCGGTTCCTCCCATAAAGCGGTTGTATTCGGTTATAAGCGATGGACGCGATACCTGTATATTTTTTTTTTTCTTCTGAGAGAATCTTTTCACTAAAGAAGTGGGATTTACTCCATGACAGGTAGAGGCTACGCTAACAACATTATTATCCAGCCACTTCACAACAATGATTCCATCTTCTTTATCAATAGCTGATACGTAATCACCCATTTTCTGAGAATTAGATTTAGATAACATATTTTTCGCAGGTAAAGGACAGCTTTTCGGGATACGGTTGTCACGGATTGTTCCCGTTCCATCAAAGCCGCGTTGTTTGCATGTAAAATATTGAAACCAGTAAAAAGGTTATCAAAATAAAATCGAAATGGAAGTTTGGACACATCAGAGGAAAAGTCGTCAATCATGTTGATAAGAGGTGCTGCACATTTTCCGAATCCATTTTCATAGAAAGTATTTCCCCTAGGATTGTTCCCTTGGTATACATCGAAATTTACAAGATACCCCGACACAGCATTCAAACACCATACCTTGTAGCCGAATCGGATTGGTTTTCCTCGTATGAATTTTAGTTTAAGCTTATTCCCGGTAATCGGCCAACATGGTTAAGGTTAAAAATAAAAAGATTTTTTGTATTGTTTACATTCTCTTCTCATTAATTTTATTTTCTCCACTACGTTTCGGCGTATTGCCATTTTCAAGTATTTCTTTTTTTCCCTCTACAATGAATAATGTGTTATTTAATTATAATACATTTAACAATAAGAGACAAGAGAAAATTAATTTAAAACAATGAGCTATTAAAACTTACACATTATAAATCTACTGTCGACTGTGGACATTGCGTTCTAAAATATTTTAAAATCAAATAAAGTTACTCGAACCTGTCTGATTTATATCGTATGAATTGTTTGCTGGGATGTCTTCCAAAATATTTTACCATGGATACATCAAAATTTAGGTGTTGTTCAGGAACAAAATTTTTAATAAAATTTACTCGTAGTTTATCTATGAGAGGTCGTAATTTCCACATTTTGTCATTATTATTAGGTTTCGTGTTATCAGCACAGTATAGATATTTTAGAATCTACCTAAACCGATGTCTTCGCATGGCATCTGACACAATGGATACGTTCAAGTCCTTTTCTGTACTCCAGTACATGTCTTTTCCAGGCAATTCATGATAACCACTTAGAATCATGATGGCGATGGCGCATTTCATCTCCCCAGAAGTGATTTTAGGATCTGAATGATTTAAAAAGATAGCATATTTTATAGAATGCTCAACAAGTAAGTCAACAGTTTCTTGATCAATAAACTGCTCAAAAATTTCTGCATCTGTTAGATTTTCAAATCTGGAGTAATCAGGTTCGGGAAAAGCTTTTTTATTTGGAATTATATCGCCCTTCTTTATCCAAGTGATTTTTTCCTGTCCTGGTCTGGTATACGGACCTTCATTATCTTGAACAGGCTCATCTAGCTCTTCATTTATAGCTTGGTTCACTCTTAGTTCTGCTCCAGCTAATAATTGTTGACCACTAAGATTATCGACTAAACCCCCCTCCTCTTCGTCGCCTGAATCTTCATCGGTCAAAACGTTTGCCTCCGGAGGTTCTATAAATATATCTTGAACATCTAAGTTATCTTCATACACCATTTGCAAAGCTTCTTCCAAGGTAAAACCTCTCCTGTAAAAAAATAACGCAATCTTTTAATTGACTCCCATAAACAGCTAGCGTTACCATATGGTAACAGGCGAAAAAAACGAACCTAGCTAATTATTTGAAAATAAACTAGCACACATTATTATTGGCCATCCTATAAAATACACTTTTACCTATAATTTGTACGCATTATAAACAAATAAAAGTAAACGGAGGAGTTTGAAAGTTACTTACTGTAATCGTCGCCATAATCCATGATTTGCAAACAAAGTCGTTTTTAACGATGGCTCGATACGCACAAGCCGCTGCGAATAAGTACTAACGAGTAGCAATACGTATGTAGTAAAGATCCCCTCTCGCAGAGTTCAAATTTCTAACCTCAAGAATATATGGCGGCGCTTGATGTACAACCTTGTAAGCGTTACCATATGGTAACGCTAGCTGTTGAAGGGTTAATTGGGTTCGTGCCTCACTGGCATCAATGGCTCTCTTTAGTTCTCTTCTATTCTGCTGGATTTCTTCAATTATAAGTTTTGTATCTATGCCAGTGGAATGCATACTCAAAACTGAAATGAGTGTGTGGACCGCTTTAATATTTTATCGAGCGAAGAAAGATAAGACGATTGTTTTGGGTTTTTATATTCAGTCAGTGCTAGGTTTACGCTCCTACTTATACAAGATTTCAGTTTGTATTTTATCTATTTCATTGTGATTGTAGATTGAATGTAACGAAAATGTTCTATTTATACGGTTACCTTAATTGAAGAAATTTCTTACTCATTGGTTTCGAAAAATTTTGATTAACATCACGGAGGAACAATTCAACGCACTTTATAAATAAAACAACGTTTTACTTGTTAGAAATTTAGTTTATTAATCCTATGTCGAAGTCTGGCAACAATGTAAATGCTACCATAAGATTACAAAACCCTCATAAACGAAAGTTTATATAAATCGGAAAGCCGTTTCTGAGAAAATTGAGGCGTTCCATTTGATTCGGTTGTACACTCATATCCTTGGTACGACTCTGTGTAACAGAACGATTTCATTGTCATTGCATCTGAATAGTTGCAGTCGGAGATCAATTTGAACTGTCTTACAATGCCTCCGAAGAATTTTTTGCTCAAGAACCAGTGTTCCTTTGTAAGAGGATGATAGAAGACAATGAAATTATTTATTCTTTACATTTGAAAATTTTCCACTTGTAGTTTTTTTTTCGGTTATTCGGAAATGTAGTACATACTTCGAATAATATTTTTTATTATTAATTCAGTACGGGCAATCAATTTGATTAATGGAAGATCCTTTGTCGATTTTTCAAGAGTACTTTTAACAGATATTTCAAATACGAAATCGGTGTAAAAAATGTCATTAATTATAGAGTGGAAAGGTTCAAACCACTAGAGGCATGTTGCTGCTCTTCACAAAAGAATAATTTCAGTGACAAATTTTTTGTTTCAACTCGGATCCGCTTTTCGTTTTCTTTCAGATTTTGTTTTTGATTGGGAGTTGAAACAATATTTTTATACGTACGATACAAACTTTAAAATTGAGCCAAAAAAGCCGCAATAAATTAAATGTTTTATTTTTATACTTCAAAATGTCTTATTATTTTTTTGTAATTAAATTGTTTTTTCGTTGACCGTTTATTAATTTCGATATTAATGAATCATTTAATTTAAAAAGGGATGCGTTATTGCACGTTATTAACGCACTCCTTTGTGATTTTGACGTTTTAGTAACATTTTGATATAGACAATATACCAATATCATTAAGGATATTTTCAGAGTCGTTTGAAGTCATTTTGATATAAACAACCAGCTATAGTCATGAAAATAAAAATAAAACATTTTATTCAGTACACCAGGTATCAAATTCATTATAGGTTTTTCCGTAAAAATCTCGACTTTTGTTTCGATTATGCATAGTTTGTACTCGCCAACAATGCAGCAGGGTTTTCTAACTTCGGAACTGCACAATTACGAATTTACAATAACTTTTTCACAATGACAACTTTTTTGACAATTCGCATTTTATATTTTTCAATGATAACTGAGATTTTTAGCAAACGTGATTTTTACGTGAAATTGAAAATGTCTGGAGTGAATGACATTCTACGTCATTGGTATGGAGTTGACATTATTGTCTCCTGATAGTCTTTGTGGAAAAGTGAAGTTTGTCCCAAAAAAGAGTTTACGGTCAACGAAAAAATATTGTAATCAACTCCTTTCTTAATGGGCGATTAATTAACTCGACTATTAAAGGCAAACACTCGCTGTCGCTCGTTCGTGCTTTAAACAGTTTCGTTTATTAATCGCCTTCATTAACAAACTAGTTTATTAAATAACTATAAATGAAATTAATATTTTAAGAAGACAATAAAATTGATGCGTCATTGATCCTTATCATTGTGAGGTATTTATTTCTAATTGTAATTTCAACAAATTAGTAAACTGATAAGTTAATTACCACAGAAAACAAATTATAGACCAGGCATAAATACATTAATTAATAACTTGGAGGAATTTAAAAAAATATTTGCCAATAAAATATTAAAATAGTGCCTTGACCACTACAATAACAGAATAATAAATCAATTAAAAGATGTAATAAAATATAGTAATGAAAAATTTGAAAGTGAAAAAAACTATGAACAATTTAGAAGACAAAAGTATCAAAGTAAACAATATAATAATAAAATTTACTGTCTCGACTGTTATTTTGTGGAATCTACTCATATTACTGTTTTAAATGAAACTAACTGTTTCTAGATAATTCCACAATATATTGAAAAAATGTTAAAAATTCTAATAAATTTGACAATTGTTTCGATATTAAAAATGTCATCGTCAGAATGACAGAAGTTACATTTCATTTGATGGCAACCTGATATTTAATAATTATTTTTGACTAGACCAAGAAGTCACCTACCTGGTATCAAGGTTTGGTGTCAACTAGATGTTTTGCATAGTGGGTTTTATCTGGTTATTTAAATCTGTATGTACGTAAGTGTTCACTGTATCTGATTTCAGAGTTTATAAGGGTTTGACCCAAATAGACAGCATTACATTCAGGACATTTAAATTTATATATGCCAGACTTCTTTAATGGGGATATTTTTGTTTTTACATTTAACAATTTTGTACTCACATTACTTTCTGTTTTAAAAGAAATTGTTATATTTGTTGCTAAAGATATTATCTTTGAAATATTTTTAGAAATATCACCTACATATGTGATGGTTGTGTAATTTTTTATTTCTTCAGTTTATTTAGGAAATATTAGTTGTAATGCCACAGTTTCCTCTTTTTTATTAATTGGATAATCCTTGGATGTTGATATTTGTTTAATTGTATTAATTTCTCTATCAAAATTACATTTGTTCATAGGAACTGAAAATGCTCTATGTATTATTGAATAGTCACATCAGTGTGTGTTGGTTTTCTGTAAATCTTGTACACCATTAACTCTTTGAATATGTAAATCAAGAAAATTGATTGAGTTATTTTCTTTAACTTCTAATGTAAATTTAATTTTGTGTAAATTATTAATATGGTTGAAAAATACATCTAATTATCGTTCACTACTTATAAAACAAGCTAATATGTCATCTACATATCTATACCAAAATAAGATATTTTTTGAAATATTACTTTCAAAGATTTTTCTTTCTAAAATGTCCATAAAAATGTTTGCCAAAATTGGTGATATAGGGCTTCACATTGGTAAACCTTCATTTTGAATATATATCTTATTGTGAAAAGTGAAATAATTCTTATTAATACATAAATCAAATAAATTAAGTAGATATATTTGATATTATTCCCGGATTAATATTACTTTTCCGCCCAATCTATCTATTTGCGAGAAAAGTATTGGTTTACCCCAAAAAAGTTGGAATTTTGAAATTTTTTTTGAGTTATTTTTACGTTTTCCATCAACAACAACACGAAAAAAAGGTTTTTAGAAAAAAATACCTGTGTGTATGTCGTCGTCGTCGGCCACTTTTCCTTACATGTCTTGTTAGCACGGAGTGCAATAAGTCACCAATTTTATGACTGGATATTGTTAAGGACATGTCACAGATGAACCCTATTGATTTTCAGCTTACCAGAGCCAGTACAACGGGTGCTATGGTACTTGAAGTACGACATTTTGTAATTTTTTTAGAAATTTCAGTTTGTTAGCATGATACAGCCTACGGAGTTCAACAAGGCACCAATTTTATGATTGAACTTTATTCAGGACATCTCACTGATGAACCCTATTGATTTTCAGCTCACCAGAGCCAATACAACAGGTGCTACAATACTTTAAGTACGATATTTTTGTCATTTTTGGAGAAGTTTCAGTTTGTTATCACGATAGAGCCTCCGGAGTATATACCAGTGACCAATTTTATGATTGGTTATTATTCTGAGCGCCTCAAAGATGAACCCGATTGATATTCAGCTCACTAAAGCCAGTACAACGAGTGCTATGGTACTTGATGTACCAAATTTTTGTAATTTTTGGAGAATTTTCAGTTTGTTCGCACGATACCGCCTCCAGAGAGGCAGGTTTTCGCTTTGATTTATTTTAAACCAAAGCTTGTAGTTTTCATGTTTGCAGTCGTGTTCTTCTTGTTAGTTAGCTAGACATGTTAAAGTAAGAGTATAGGGAGTTTAATAAAATTAAAAATATCGAATGGGAAGAAGAAGTTTTCGAAGCAACGAAATGGGAAAGGATTTGAAGGAGATTATGATGGAAAGGGGGAATTGTGTGATAATAAGTAGGGGAGACACCGTAAAGGGGATAAGAGACATCGTCTCGAGATGTAATAAGGAAGTACTGAACTTGTTGTATAGTTGTGAGGAGGATGGATGTGATACTCTGGAAAACACGCAAAAGAGCACGAGGCGCCATAGAACATGGTTCAATTACGTGGCGAAGTTGGGAGAAAATGATGAGGAGGGGCTATATGAAACAATGGAGTGCCTGATAGAACTGGTCAGGCAATCTTTAGGGAAGGGAGAAGTAGATGTCATAATAGGGGAGGGGATAGATAAAATTATGATCAGGGAAGCAATGGAGTTCATGGACAAGAAGGGAGAGATTATGTGGAGGATCGTTGTGGGGGAAAGGGAAATAAGGCATAAAAGGGAAGAAATGGAGAGGGAGTCGCATCTTATCAAAACCGGTGACGAAACGTACGCGGAGGTGCTTAACAAAATGAAGTCCCAAATTAATGTAGAAGGCCTGTGCATTAAGGTGGATAAGATCCAAAAAACTAATGGCGGAGACCTCATTGTAAACCTGAATGGAAGGGGGGCGGCTGAAAAGCTGAGAGGTGAAGTAAGGAGCAAGATGGGGGAAAAAAAGATGACAATTAGGAAGAAAGATGTCAAATTTGACATACTGGATATTGACCCGTCAGTTAATGAGCATGAACTCAAAACTGCGGTGTGTGGATTGACGGGGTTGGAACCAGCAGATTTTAGTATAGGGAGCTTGAGGGAAAGTAGGGGGGGATGCCAGATTGCAAACGTGTCTGTGCGGAAAGAAAAGGCGGAGGTGTTACGGAAACGTAACAACATAAAAATTCATTGGCAATATTGCAGAGTTAGGGAGAGGTTCACCCCTCTCCGTTGCTATAGGTGCATGGAGTTTGGGCATAACACCTACTCTTGCAAAAACGAGGAAAGGGGTAAAGCGTGTTATAATTGTTTGGCAGATGGTCACTCGGCACGGGAGTGCAAGGAGGAAGCGACATGCCTGTCGTGTGAGCCGAGTGGACATAGAACGGACTCAGGGAACTGGTTTTGGGCAAGAGAGGGAGTACGGCTAAGTAAGTAGCCTATTTTGGGAGGTACACTGATGCTATGACATTACCTGTCCTTCCGGTGTACGTACACTCCCGAGGTAGTAAAGAGGAGGGGGTTTAGTGCGGTGAAAGTCCCACACGAACTTACAGCATTGCACGGCCCGCTGTGAGGAGGGCATTAGCTTCCACCCCACCTCTCAAGGCAAAAAAAAGGTGTTAATAGGAAGGAGTTTATAGTTACTTATTTTAATTATATATGGATTACATTTTCCCCCTCAAATCTCTATTTTATAAATGTTAATGAATTTCATGAGTAGTTTTATAATATTGTAGTTTTCTTTGTTTAAAATGTTACGTAGTGTAATTGGTGTAGGTATTTGTAGATATATTAGCTTATTATATAAATCATAATTGGGTGTTCGATTTATTCGGCATCCCAAAAAATAGTGATTGAGATCTCCCGTTTTTCCACAGCTACAATACGGATCAGTAGCACATCCTATTTTGAATAAATGTTTCTTATTTCGGAAACGTTCCGTTCTCAGTCTACTTATTACTGTTAGATGTCTTTTATCTATGAATGGAATTTTATAAAAGAAAGGTGTTTTTGAGAACTCGTTTTGTATCGAATTTTCCTTTGTTCGCAAATGAGTTTTTCCAGTAATCGTTGAATTCTGTGTTAATTTGTTCTTTAAAATGTTTATTTCTGTTTGTACTCACTGTGACTGATATTTAAAATAAAATAACCAGATAAGTGTACACACGACAGCAACACAAAAAGCGACATTTCTCGGTGGGCGCTAGAACCGAACTCCCCGAAAAATCAGTGTTGCAAGAATCAACAAGACTGCAAGCTAGTTGTGGAGAGTGACTTGAAGAACGTAGGAAGCTTTTAATTGTATCAAGGACTCTTAAGGAACAAGAGCACATATCGATTACGAAATGTGGTCTTTTCATAAATTGTCGTTGGAGTTTTTCGGGTCCATTTCCCGACGATCTAATTAGCGATTCTGATTCGATTGTAGAAATAAAAAAAATGTCCTCTCTCGAAAAGTGAATTAAAATCATGATTGGTTTTACCAAATTCAAGGTCTGCTTCAAATAGCCAATAAAGAATCATGTTTGCTTGGTGTCTGGCTGGGAGATAATTATTCAGTAAAAGCACAGTGGATAATGAGGGATAATCAATTTTGTAATAAAAAATGGTGTCGAAATTACAGCGGTTTTATTTCAATTCCATACTTCCCGAACTTTTTTCCTCCCATCAAAATTAAATGAGTTAGGGAAGTTTAAGTTTAAGGGATGGACGTAAATTTAAAAAAATCGTGAGTAGTAAGCGGATTAAATAGAATTAAATATTACATGTTTTAAGCAGTTTAAAAAAAATTAATCCCCTTATTTGTCTACTACTTACGATTTTTTAAAATTTACTTACCTTCTAAATCATTTAATTTTGAAGGGAGAAAAAAGCCGAGAGACCTTTTTTATGTAAAATTTTAAGCTCTACAATTTTTGATAAGAATTTTTTTGTTTAACTTTCACCGTTTTTTGTTTTTGTATTTTTCAATCTGCATTATAACAAAATGCAAAGTTGTGTCAAAAATTTTGATTTCAGACCCTTCTTGACTGGCCTATTAATAATTATGTCGATTATGTTATCAAAATATTAATGACGCATGGGTAAATAAACAACGGACTGTATGTGTATGGTATACAAATGAACGGCATTGGATTGTTGAATTGCATGTATCGGAATAAAACAAAATTTATGTTGACTAATAAAAAAATACTTAAAGCAAAAATTATTCAGCTATAAAGCTGTCAAAAACACCGTTAAGTGCCACGCGTTCTATTTAACTTTCAATTTGTTAAACTTTGATCAAAAAGTAAATTTCAACGTTAATAGACCCTTCGGTCTTTTGTTCGTGATGTTTTTCGAACAATAATTACAGAAAATTAACCCTTCATCGCCGTGTCGACAGTGGCTGTACTGGAAATTAAAAAATAAACTTTTTAATTGGTAACGCTGCGTAACAATTCGATTCGATGCAATTTCCTAGGCTTCTAGCGACTAGGTAGGCGATTACGATTCCACTGTAACTGATTGAATTGTGTTGCGTAACTAATCACATACAGTAGACGTCAGAGAAGCGATAACTGCCAAATATATGGCGCGGTAAAATCGAGAATGATCTTGTCGTTAGGGTTATCTGGATTTATGTCACTTAGGGTAATGTTCTGTACCTAATTGAAAATTCATGATTTGCTCGCTGGAAAATTGCTTCATTTCTAGTTTAATCGAAAATGTAATTGATCAAAGTCATCGTTATAACAAATTCAAAAATAATTCGTACTCCTATAAGAGGGTTGTCTCAAAAGTTTGCGATCTAATAAATGAAGATATGTTTACTCAAAGTTTAGTTTTATTTTTCAATATAGTCTCCTTTTAAGTCAATACATTTTTCCAGCCATGTTTTGTTTATCATTCAAAATAATAGTTTTCCTCTTTCTCCTGGGTTTACGTATGCTATCATTTCTTCGTTTGACGAAAATGTCTGTCCTCCAAGACAAATTTTTAGTTTAGGATACAGAAGAAAGAAAATGGGAGACCAGAACTGGGGAATACGGTGTATTGTCAAGCAATGTAACTTTTCAGACAACCCACGTAGTATGTAGTACATTTATATATCTCCAGTAATGAACTAGGGAAACAGCCACGCAGAAAATCAAATTACAATTTTATTAATTGTGACATCAATTAATTTATTAAATTTTCAAAGTAAAGTGAAGTCATTTTTAGTCTCATAAAGTTGTTCATTGTATGTAGTATGTATTTTTATTTGACATTTGAAACAAATTATAAAATGGTCTAGCGTTGTTCTAGCTAGCAAATTATTATATTACTTAACTGGTCTTCAAGGTAAATTTGAATAAATTGTTATTAAAAATATTAATAAATAAAGTACACTAACGTTTATTCATCAATGATTTGTCAATGTTTATTTTTATACTCTACCTATAGGATCAATATATAGGTATACATAACCTTCGATTTTTGGGATAAATTACCAGATATCTATGTGAAGATGTATTATAGAAATAATTCTATTCATGATATAATATAAATAGATCGCAAGTATATACGAAGCTCTTTTTTAAATAATCATCCTCTGTTTGCTTAAATGAAAGTTTGTTTACAATTTACAAAAGTCAAAAGTGCCGAATAAAACCATCTACGAATTGACCAATCAGGAATGTACACAATTGCCAACTTAAATTCAAAAAATTAAATAAATGCGAATTATAAAAAATATTTTGTAAAACTTGTGTCACAACGACTTTCTGTAGTACTCGTACTATAAAACGAGTCATTGTTACACTTGTTTTACAAATAACTATACACCTACATTGTTTGTAGTTTTTATCCGATGATATGTTAATGGTTTAATTTAACGATTTTATTTTTCGGGCATTACAATTTCTACTACAAAAATAAAAATGTTACTGCAATTACTTACATCGTTTTTAGTAAGTGTGAACTTGGAATGAGATTTTTTTACGGATTTCAGGTTCATACAGCTAAAAAACTGTGATGTTTAAAATTTAAGAAAAAAATGATGAAAATCCCCATAAACGTTCCTTAATTACATTGAAGAATTTTCCGTTAAAAAATTCATTGTGTGGAATAAAAACTCGTGAGCACAGATTTGATATACACGACAAATGAAAGCTGTTCACTCTTATCGTTGTTTGAATCGTCGCTGATGATGAATTACTTCGTATTTATTGGTTCACTGTTTAACCATCCTTATCTCGGTTCGAGGAATAAGTTACGAGTTTTTTTCGAGGGTTATTTTCAACTAAATTTCTACTCCCGAGGGAGTGATACGTTTAAGGGTTATATGGAAGTAGAATTTTACAATAAAAAGGGTCGTTTTAAGATTGCAAATTTGATAAAATACATGAATATAAATAATGTACAGCATAACATTATCCAATAGCGAACAATATTAATCCAAATATATACAGAGTGATTCATAATGAATTTTACACAGAAAAATGGTACTCCTGACATCAAAATATGACGATTGGCCAAATACGACCTTAGTAAAATGTTGATAGTTAATTATCTACAGGGTGGTAAAGTTGATATATTGTATTAATGATTTTGAAATATTTCAGTAGCCGCTTCACTGATATTGATGAAATTTTTGTATTCGGGGTATTTCGAAGTGGCAAATGTCACCATATGGCTATTTTTGACCTACTCCACGAGGGGGCGCTTCATACTACAACGAAGTTCACTCTTATGACTAAAAGTTTTTTATGTTAAGAGGGGCCTCACGTTTTAGGAACCTGAAAACAGTTGGCACCCGTGATTTGCAACAAAATTTAGGTCATTTTGTACACAACAAATCTAAAGAACGCAGGGAAATTAAGTGTTGAAATTTTAACACAATATAACTTGGACCTCTGTCTTGGAGATCAGGTATTTTGGTTGAGTTTTATATTGTTATAAAAAAGATATGTCATTAAGTGATGGTGTGATTTCGACAGTTTTGACAATTCGTGGTCACCAATTTGGACACCAAAACCTGATCCCCAAAAGGAAGCCTAGAGAATTCGATTCTGAAAATATGAAATCTCAAATCATTGTATTTTTTGAGATTTGTTGTGCGCAAATTTTTGCAAACGAACATCTTTTTACTATAGTTCAACCGCTCCACCGTCTTGATGCATGGCGCTGTATAGAACAATGGCAGAAAACGACGGTCAATTCATAGACAAATAATATTATAACTTTCTCTATGGGTCAAATGCTGTTGTCATATGTTTTGTGTTCATAAAAATATCCCAAATTTATAGGTTAGTGTGTATTGTATTTGTAAGTGATTATAATTAAGTAATTTTCATGCTAAATAAGTAAATTTGTGCTTCGTAAATGCTGTTTATATTTACTCCACAAGATTGTGTTTAGTGCTTCATGCATCGTTGCAACAAAAATGCACTTTTTGCACCTATTACACAAATAACTACTTTTTAATGTTATTCTTATTTATTGTTGGTAAATACATCAAAGTGATTAAATATATTATGTGAGAATGATTTTGAGTTTTTGTTCTTTGGAATAAATATATCATGTTTATACCTGATAATAGTGATTGTGATTCCGCTTGTTGAATTTTATTGTTCTTTTTTCTAGACAAATTTTGTTCTTCATGAGGTAAATTATTTCGCTTATTGTATTTGTTTGTAAATTTAGTTTTGATGCAGAGTGGAGGCATTTTATTTCAAGTAGTGCATCATCACCTACAAGCCCTAAAATATTTTATCAATAAATGTATGCCATTTAATATGCAAAAAGAATTTATAACACATGGTAATTATTTGTTATGTTAAATATATTTACCATCAGGAGAAGCACCTAGAAAACCGTGTTGAACATCTACCCACAATCCTGAATCAACCACCACAACATTTTGTACTTGTTCAAAAATGCTCTTAGCCACTTTTTCCTTAAAAATTCCATACTTCATTACCTCCGTCATACAATAAGTTTTTTTAAGAACAGTTTTAACAAGAGAATGACAAGGTGTATTTGTTTTTCTCTTAACAACCTGTCCAAAGATTTTATAAGAAATTAGGATGGTTATTCACTTTTTAGCTTGCCTTAGCCTATGCACCATAGGTAATAGTAATTGTTGAATAAAATTAATGAATGAAGTAGGTAACATTATATTTTAAAAATCTTTGAAACATAAATATTTTAAAACTTTGTCTAGCCAATAGTCGAAATTTCCTTGCAAATTGTTTGATTATATAAGCATTTCAAAAAATCAAGGAAAATAAGATAACAAATTATTATTAAAGGATGTAGTTGATATTAAAAAAAAATTTCAAGACAAAGGACGACTAAAAAGTTAATTTTGCACTTCGGGGGCTGTATAGAGTTATACAGATAGGTTTTCTTTTCTAAAAACCATTTTCTTGTGTTGTTCTTGCTGAAAAACGTAAAAACAACTCAAAAAATTCAAAATTCCAACTTTTTTTTGGGTAAACCTATACTTTTCTCGCATATTAGATGGGTTGGATGGAAAAGTAATAATACCAATAATGTATTATACAAAAACAAAAAAAAATATTTACCATTCAGGTGATCACACATATGTATATCTGTCATGGAAAAAAGAGAATGAACCAACTATTTTTTTGAAGGAAATATGTTTCAGTTCCAATCTCCACAACACATATGATCAATCTTTGCAAACAAGGTAGAAGCAAACTTGTACATGTTGATTGTATTTTTAATTTTGTACTGTATATATCGATCTCCCCACAATATATACATTATTATTTGTCATTACAGGTCTTTTGCTTTAAATTTTTTATTAGCTGTTATAGTTGCTTTGTAAGTTTTTCAAACGTTTGCTATTTTAAATTGAAATTCCTCACTGTACCTTACTTTCCTCTTTCTATTAAATGTAAAGCATTGTATTACAAGTAAATATTTCTTTGTATAATAAATTTGGAAATTCTTTGTTTATATTATTTGTTTCTAGATAAAATTGAATATATTTGCACATGTAGTTGAAAAAAGAGCCTACATGTCAAATAAAATTTGAAAGCAACCAACAGAAACTCTGAAACTGATATAAATATGATTAGATTGAGGCAAAGTTGTGACACGACGTTCTGTGTTTTCAGACTAAATGGCCTATTTTAAATCATGTAAATTTGCAACTTTTCCGCAGTTTAATTTTCTTAGCATGAAATAAACAAAAATTTATAATCATGAAAACATTTTATTATGTTAATATAAATGGTACAAATTTTGAAAGGTAGAATGTTTTTCCATTCTTAATTTCTAGCAATTCTCACAATGCTGTCACTTGGTATCCATATTAATAAATAGCACATGTCCTTTTCATGCAATATGTAATGCACTTTGTATCAGGTGGTAATAGTTATATTTTTCTGTCTTTTGAGAGCGGTTTTAATTTTTCTTCATTCAGATACTTCAAAGGTCACTTCACTTCAATTAAGCATTTTTCGCTTTTCGCTAACCAACTCATATTATCATTAAAACAGGGTTTCAAGAGAATGTTGAAAGATGGTTTGATGATACTAGAACAAACCATCAGTATTATTTATCTCATATTTTCACATTAATCAAATAATCCAGTAAATATAACCTCATACATAGCTTTTAAAATTAAAAAATACGGATTGTAGGATAATTTACATTATCA
This sequence comes from Galeruca laticollis, assembly GCA_963921935.1. Taxonomy (NCBI): domain Eukaryota; kingdom Metazoa; phylum Arthropoda; class Insecta; order Coleoptera; family Chrysomelidae; genus Galeruca; species Galeruca laticollis. The sequence continues at coordinate 132,271,768 of OY998176.1, forward strand.
TAACTATAATTTTTGATATCGGGTCGATACGATTACGTACTTTTTAACAATTTATTCCTTTCAAAAACATTTATGAAACTCTTAATTAATCAAAAATCTACACTCAAATGGAAATTATGTCAACAAATTTTGTTTGGATCCGTGTATATAGTTATATAATATTCTCTTATCTATGCACAGGTGTGCTGTGGTTTGGATGCAACATAAAAAACAGAGATAAGGCTTCTGTGCTCACAAAAAGCTCACAAATGTTTGAAATCAAAACATTCGAACAGAGATGCGTTTCTTTGAACCGTCAAGAGTGGAAAGACAGAGAGAGAAAATATGTTGAATAAGTAAAAGCCGATTCAGTACTACTATCGACATCTATCGTAAATATTTTGAACCAAATAATTACTAAATTAGTAACTAGTATTGTGGTGTAGGTTTTTAGGTTTATATACCTGTGAGGAGGCCCCTCTTAACTAAGAAACATATGCTGACACGCTAAGTTTGTGAAAACAACATTTATAAATAAAAAATGTATACTTGTTTCAATTTGTTAAATTCAGCCGTTTTCGAGAAAACAATAAAATATTATTTTAGAGCACAGTTTAAGTTAATAAATTGGACCTTAACAACAGTTGAATCGTTGTAGAAAAATGTGTGTGTACTATTTTATTAATTTATTGATAACTTTGACACAAAATAAATAAATTATTCCGTATAGGTTCAATAACTAGGACGAAATAACACCTGCACCGGGGTAAAATGAAACGGTCTTAAATTTTCTTTCTTGAGTATTCTGGATATGGAAGATTGACTTATTCCTGTAGCTGCTGCCAATCTCCGTGTACTAGCATCAGGATTTCCAGCAACTTGAATTAAAATGTCATCCTCTTGATCCGCGGTAATAATATTTGGACGCCCCGTGCTCCTCTTAGGACGAAACTCTCCAGTTTCTCCTAACTTGTCATAAATATTTTCAAAAGTTTGATGGATTGGTTGAGGTCTGTTGGGATACAATCGTAAATATGTTCGGCAGGCACGTCTACCACAAAAATTTTCTTGTGCGTAAACGCAAATCATATCTCGCATTTCATTGTTTGTAATGTTGTTGACGGGGCATGGTTATAAATTAAAAAATTGTTCAAAATTCAACGATTATACCAAATTACTTTCCTTGAGATTTTTTAATCGAGTTCTATTTCGCGTAGTTCACGGCGCTTAGAGATAGGTTAAAACTATGTATTTAATTATGACATTTATAATACTACTAAGTGACATAAGCCTACTAGATTTTTGTATAAGCAGGCACAACAAACTTTTACATGGAATAATTATTATTTAAGGGAGCTCGTGTCAATTAGATGTACGTTTTGTTAATAGTTATTTAACGAACAAGTGTATAAGAGCGATTAACAATCGAGATAATTTAACGAGCGAGCGGAGCAAGCTCGTTAATGTTCGAGATTGTAAATCGCCATTTTAATTCACGAGTTCGTTAAAAAACTTTTCCGTTGATCGTACCGTTCAAAAATGGAGATATCTTACTTTCAATTTCTATTGATTTAACGATTGTAAACATTAATATTCGAAATTATACAATTACTAAAATTAAAGGAAGGAATTGAAAAATGAATATCTGCTGCATTTCAACAAATTTATATTCAAGTCTTCTTGGTTGTTGATTTGTATGTCAAAATTCAAAATGAGTTGTCATTATAAGGCTTTTCGAAAACTATGATCGGGTTAACCCGATCATGATCTGAACGTTCGGAAAGTAATCCGGATCACGTTCGGAAACTGAACGGATCATAATCATATGATTTAATCCTTTCTACCCTAGTATACCGGTGGGGTAAATGCGAACAGCTGACGGATTGTTTCGTTTGTTTTTGATTTCTTTAAGCTAAAATGTTATTAATTCTTTAAGCTTAAAAGTCAGCAGGTTCTTGTGGCTTGCAATTTTTGTACTTTTTGACTTTTCAGTATAACAAAATAGGTTATTGGTATCAAAATTTTATTTTTGTTTTCTTTAATATAAAAAATTCTTAAGTATTTTAGCCACGTAGTTAGCAGATTGCTGAGACTTGCGGTTTTTATAATTTTTGGCTTTTTGATATAAAAAATAGCTTGTTGGTATTAAACTTTAGTGTAATCGATGAGTACAAAAAATTAAAGCTTTACAAGATAAGCATGGAGAGATGTACATGAAAAATCAACGCACGAAACTAAAGTAATGTAAAGTTTTTCTTATTTATTTAAACAGTAAAAGGGTAGGATAAATTTATACACACACGTTATGTCTACTAACTTAATTTATTTAAACACTAAACTACTCACTAACACTTAATTTATATACACTTAACTATTCTAACTTTTCACTTACATTTCATTTATATACACACAAACTTAATTATTAATTTATATCAACAATTCACTGTTCGCTATTTCGGTGTATTCTTGTTTATTCTTTCACGACATCACTTTATCAACTAACTAACTCTCCTTGGTCGGTCCTTTATATATTAGTGCCTTTTTTACTAGATAATTCTAGATTGCGGCTTACACAAAAACAATTGGCTTTGGCGTTTTCTAGATATGACTGGTCACAAAAACAATGTCTAGACAAGATGGTCACAATCGTAAACAGTTCTAAAAAATCCCTGCGCATCCGCCATAATTTTAACTTTCATACATGGCTTAGACAGAGTCGGATTCAGGGACTATACCAGTTGCTGTTTCGTAACAGTAATAAAAATAAAAAGGTTTTGTTTTTAAATTTGACATTTCCGCAGAAACCAAACGCGCCGTTCGGAAACTTTGATAAAAATTCGTTCTGGGTTAGGATCCGCAATCAGCTGATAATTGATCAATCTGATTACCGTTTCCGAAAAGCCCTTATGTATGTTGAATTGAAATAAAAAGTTACGTTACAATTAAATCGTTTTACCACATGACAAATATAAAACCCACTCCATCGAACCAGTATATTCGAAATTCATTGAAAGAAATACTAAGGTAAACAGTTGCCTACATTTTTTGTAGTTTCAGGGTTGTATATAATAAAATCGTTGATTAGTAGAAAATCATTCATTAATAGGAGTCATTAAGGAACCATTTTGAGTGCGTTAAAATACACCATAAATGGACGGTCGGCGGAAATAGTTATTTAACGAACAAGTGTATTAATAAGGGCGATTAACAATCGAGATAATTTAACGAGCGAGCGAAGCGAGCGCGTTAATTTTCAGTATTGTTAATCGCCATTTTAATTCACGAATTTGTTACAAAACTTTTCCGTCGATCCTTCTTTTGATTTTAAAATATACATAGAATTTAAAAAAAATTATAACAATAAAATAAATAATGACGTATGACAGATAGTACTAACCTTAGATCATATATATTGACGTGGATAAGCAATAGTTGTAAAAATTTAACGTACGTTGTGTGCCAACGTACTTTTATCATCAATTTTCTTCTATAGTTAAAAATTAACTATTTTCATCTTTTCCTTTGGGGTAATATTTTGGAATTTGCGCATTTGTATCTGAGCACGTGAGTGGCGAATAAATGGTTGTCAGGTAGCAGGTATTATTGTATTGTTTGGTTCATAATATCATAATATTCTGTAACGAAACTCCAGATATGGTTTCATCCGCTCTAGGTTAGAATCTCGTAAAATAATGTCAAAATTCGAGATAAAAGCAATTTATGCTACTAATGTCGAATAAGTACAAAATATACTTTAAGGGTGGGTTAGGGGGGATGGAGCTCGATACGCAACTATCTCCTCGCGGTGAGCTCTGGGATATTTTGTATTTAAAAAATCATTCTGGCGATTTTAAGAAACAAAATATGCGAAGAGTTGCGTTATTTAGATTATGTCCAATTGAAAGCTTTTTCCACCCCTCTGTGGAAGTTATTATATTATAATGTGTAGTCTTGGAGGGATGAATAAGTAGCATCAAAGGCACCTTTTTAGCACTATTACAAAAAGAAATTCTTGATTTCGTTTTAATTCCCTATTTTCGTTATATTCAACAGGGCAAAATATCCTAATAGGTACATCAGAAATGGCCATCCACAACGAGAAACACAGTCCGATACCGCCAGAAATATAATGCTTGCAGTGAATGTCGGGGTGGGGCAAGAGTCGCCATTTTTGGAATTCTTCGCTTCACCATTGCCAATGGATGATGAAGCTCATATAACCCAGCCTGATGACGCTGGCTCACGCAACCACGACCGACTTATACACTTGACGACCAATATTCACCTGGTGCGATCTACGATATTTTTAAAGACTCTCTACCATCTACTTGGTCACCACCGAAAAAGCGGGATCCGAGAAAACGACGTAGACCGGACTTAAACCAAATAGATATTTGTTTGAGACCCGACGAAACTCCTGTGTTTAGCGATCAACAACGGGACACCTTCAATAAAGCCCTCCAGGCGTACTCCGATGTATTCGCCGATGATGGACCGCCTACTCCATATGCTGAACATCTCATATCCACAGGTGAACACGCGCCCGTAGCTAACGCCCCATATCGGCTGAGTCCTGCCCGTTAAAACATATGCAAAAGCTCGACGACATGCTAGAGAAAGGCATAATTGAGGAAAACGATACGCCATGGATATCTCCTATGGTCGTCGTACCCATAAAGGACAACGACCTACGAGTACGTGTCGACTATCGTAAGCTTAATGCCATCACAGTACCCGATAAATATCCACTACCACGGATAGAGGATTTGCTCCACGCCGCTAAAAGCTGCCCGTTCATGTCGTGCCTCGACCTCCAGTGGGGCTACTGGCAAATAAAAATCCACGACTGTGGCAAAGATAAAACAGGATTTATAACGCCTTTTGGAATCTATAGACTTAATAGGATGGCCTTTGGATTACTAAACGCTCCCAGTAGTTTTCAGCGCCTGATGGACAGATTCAATGCTACCCTAAAAGAAGTCACCGTCTTAGTTTACCTCGATGACCTTATTATCAGGTCACCGTTATTCGACCAACATCTCCGTGATTTGGAAAGAGTCTTTGAACATTTACGTACACCGACTAAGGGTAAAGAGAAAAAAATGTAATTTTGGTTGTCCCACAGTAAGGTATCTTAGACATATTATAACTGAGGATGGCATTACGACCGACCCCGAAAAAACGTCGGCTATATCCAATATGCGAGCTCCAAAAAATATCAAACAGCTGTTTTCTTTCATACAGACTTGCTCCTGGTACAGGCGATTAATACCTAACTTCGCGCAAATTGCTAGACCACTAACGAATATAACAAAGAAGAAAGCAGTATGTAAGTGGGGACCAGAAGAAGAGTAGGCCTTCGGAAATCTGAAAGAAAGACTGGTATCCTCGCCCATACTAAAACAAGCCGACATCTCCAAACCATTTATTATCAAAACGGACGCCAGTGCATACGCGATAGGAGCAGTTTTGGTACAGGGGGAGAGAGAAAACGAGCACCCGATAGAATACAGTAGTCGCTTACTGACATCAGCGGAACGGAATTATAGCACTACGGAGCGAGAAGCGCTTGCGCTAATTTTCGCAGTAGATAAATTTCGGGGATACATTGAAGGTTCAAAGGCAATACTGATAACAGACCAACAACCCCTCAGGTGGTTAATGAGTCTGAAAACGCCTAGCCTAGCACGATGGGCGGTGAGATTACAACCATAGGACTTCCAAATCCAATATTCACCCGAGAAAACAAATTTAGTAGCAGATTTCATATCTCGAACCCTATGCCAGAAACCTAACGATGAGTGTCAGACTTGCAATGTACAATGTGACATACCTAAGCGAAGTGAAAAAGACATGCGTCACAAACAAACGTAGAATCCTGAATTTGCTTCGATCATTGCGGCCCTCGAGGACGCCGCAGACGACGAAAGAAACGCTAAATGGATGAAGCGAGGTTATTTCATGCATATGGGAGTACTATATCGGTATACCCAGGAACCGGAGGATAGAACGCAAGATTACTGGTGCCAAAGGAGGAACGTCCAAAAATTTAGAGAGCCTACCAGGACGACCCTACCGCCGGACATTACGGCGTAGATAGAACGTTAAATCGAGTCTCTAGGCGTTACTTTTGGACAGGAATGCGCCAGGACATTGTCAAGCATGTATCTACCTGCTTAGAATGCCAGAGGTATAAAGTCGATAACAAGCCTGGGGGATTATTGCAGACAGTAGTCGCTAACCAAAGGTTTGAAGTTATCGCAGTCGATCTGTTCGGACCACTACCGTTGAGTGAAGACGGCAAAAGGTGGATTTATTTAATTGGAGATACTACTAGCTATAGGGTTGAACTGTGTTCGCTAGCAGACGCTGTTGCCGTCTTAATTGTTCGGTACCAATTTTTCCAAGTTTCCTTGGATGGGACCAAGATAGCGATTATATTTGGAACGATACTGGGCGATAAACAATTAAGACGTATGCGAACGGCACTCTTGTTTTGGTTGGAGAGCTAAGAGTCGTGGGTTTATTTGCGGAACGTTAATTAACCGGAAAGGTAATTAAAGGTCGCCAGAAATTTTAATTATCAGGAGAAACTTCAAAAACTGCGATAAGCGAGAGAAATTATAAAAAGTGAGGTATTTTTGGTAGTGTATCTGTGGAGGTTTGGGAAGTACTCACTAAAACGCGGTTTATTATATTAACCAGTTTATTAACAGGTTTTACCAGCGTCGGTGAACAAAACATCAAAAATATTTACAATATGGGTACATGCATAATCTGGTACCGCAAACAAAATTAATATATACATAAAAACAATAAAACAAATTATCACTAAACACTACACGGTAATTGTTCGAGAAATAAATAGTCTCAAAGAAACAACAAATATACAACTCTAAATCATATTCATACCCAAACGATAAATGTCGCACAGTTTGCGAACTGAAAAATTAAATTATTTTCCGTTTATTCTAAAAAGAAAATGTAAGATATTATATTACTCAATTACTTGAAAACTAAAAACACATAGGCTTTGTGAAAGTTATGTCAATATCGGGAAAATAATTTAATCTAGATTTGACGTGCACGCCGAATTTCCTAACGATTATTCTATAAAACATAAACAAAGGTTCTCTAAAACAATGGCAATATTAGTAATCAATAAACTCGTTATCGTAATAAAATAGTTCTGACCGTATGGTTCTTTCGCTAAAGAAATAGCGTGACACTAACTTAATCTTTCCACCATCGACTAAGAACGGGTGCGATTACTCCAGGTAGGAGAGATACTAAATAATCATTAACGATACCTGAGTCCAATTGTTTCCATCCAATCACCACCTTACTATTCATGTGAAGATACTTGCATCAACGCCGGAGGCGTGATTTCTCGATTAGGTCGATTTAAAAAAACTTACGATAGTACTTGTAATAAGTAATCTACCCTCACCGCGTGATGGAACAGATCACAGACACTCGGAAATCTTCGGTAATTTAATGTCGGTAATAAGCACTATAAACATATACTCCGGTAATTTTAATTCGACGACTGAACACAGGAAATACCGATACTTTGGTACGATACGATAACTTAATTTTGATAACTAAGAAAATCACCACTGCTTTAGTGAAGTAATCTTCGTAGACTCAATCTCGATACCGGCACTAAATAATGATACGATAATTCACGCTGACATTACAAGAATTTTTTCAACTGCTTGCGTTGAGAATCGGTCTCTGACTGACTCTCGTGACGAGATTTTTGGGGATCGATAGCCTTTTTTTGAAATTTTTTCCGAAAAATAACTGTAAAATTAGTTCTAAAAAGCCATATAACAGCCATATAAAAAGAATCGGGCAGTGAATGCACAAATTACGCTGTCTACCAAGAATTTCATAAAAGGTACCTTGCTTCTCCGAAGGTGATACTAAAACTATTGTGTACTCATCGTACCTTTTTGAAGTACGTCCAATTGTCACTTCGTTCAATTGAAAATCCCGATTGAGCCGTAATAAACCTTTTTCGGCGTTCAAAGATGTATTATACTCCTGTAATTTTATGTTTATTAGTCATATGAAACGATCTTCTACACAGTCCGAAGAAAATATTGTTACGCCAGGGCCGCACTGAAATATCAATTAACCGATTTCGTAGGGGGAAATATAAAAAAAAATAAAAACGTTACAACGCTACGGCAGATAATTGCACACGAGTATTAATTGATGGTATATTTTTCCGCTACGGTGTACTACGGCGGTTAATAAGCGACAACGGGACACAATTCGTGTCCGCCTTAATGGAAAAACTCACGTTTTGTCTAAGCATCAGACACGCCCTAATTCCTGTGTATCGCACTGAAGCAACTACAGTGGAATGTAAGAACCGTGACTTAAAAACACAATTAGGTATACTTGTTGGTAAAGAATACCACTCATGGTCCCGGCACTTAACTTCTATAAGATTCTGTACTGGACAAACGGCGGCCTATCTGACCTTCGGAAGAGAGCTGCAAAGTATACAAGACGTCACAGACGATCTTAGTACTAACGTACGTAACGAAAAATTTTGTCGCGGAAATCACTCCAATACTACAAAACTTATCTATGTCTCTCCGTCTTGCCAAGGAGCTTACCGAAGAACGACAAGAGAAAAATCAAGCATATGTAAATTAACATAGGCGCTATGGGCCGGATTAAGCACCTGGTGACAAAACGCCGCTCAAATCACATTTCCTCAATAACGCCGCAAAAGGAAATTGGCCCCACGACGCGACGGACCCTACGTCATACACCGTAAACACAGGCCTACTAGCTATGAAGTTGCCGAGCCGAATGAAGACTCCATACCAATAGGGATTTATCATACTAGCGATCAGATTCCTTATCAGTCTTCTAAAAACTCAGAAGACGTACCTAAGCCCGTGCGGGAAATTAGAAGAGGACGGCCCCGCAAGTCGGGTCGACCTCGACGTCAGAGGGGGAGGATGTAGCGGTCGTACATATACGCGACGCCCTGTACCCCAATCTAGTTAGCAACCAGCATTACGTGGAGGATACTTCGGAGCCCAGCGCGTATATGGCGTACGAAGACTACACTTAACAGAGATCGGACTGGATCTTATACTCTCAGGCGACAGTAGATGTAGAAGCAAGCAAACATATTGCAGCCGATGTGGACTCAGCGCCTCAGCTAAGTGATTACACGTTTCATAAAAAAAATATTGTTACTCTATCTTCTTTTTTCTTTTAGGCTTTTATTTATTTTAAATGTAAAGTGTTGATTAGTTATGTTAATAAATATTTTAACCCGTTTACAGGGGGAATATTTGTCGTCATATTTACAAAAATTTGTTAATTATCACCATAGTCACTTACCTTTTAAGCAACTGTAATTTGCGAGTGAAATTGAACGTGAAAATCTGCAAGAAAGATAAAGAAAATTATTAACAAAGTCATATTTATTACAAACGATGTTTTAATAAAATATATTGGAATACATTTTCAAAACAAATAAGTTTTTAATCAAATAAGTATTATTTTTGTATAAACCTTATAAGAAAAAAATCAATGCAAAGGTAAAACATAAGCATAAAACTATAAAGAATGAATGCCGAATAGTTTTTTCATCTAATTTTATGCCACAAAAATGTAATTTCCTCAATATTTACTATTTTCCTATATAAATATTTTCAACACTTTACCAAATATTAACTTAAATTATTCATATACCACTGCTCCCGCATATATTTGCTAAATATAAATAAATATGGTTATTTGGATGATTTACCCATAGTAGTAGTAGTAAACAAATTGACTGATTTATATTTTATTTGCGATAAAAAGACGATGATGTCATTTTTAGTTACTTACCTGCTTATCAGAAAAAATATTAATTTACCAACCGTAAATACAATTTATCCTCAACAGCCAGGGCAATTTACAGCTAACGGGTTGGCAAAACTTCAAGACGTTGTCAAATCAACTGGTAAAATTCCCCAGTTTGTTTTGATGGTTATTGGCATTCGATCATCGTCTAATATTTACAAGTTTTTTTGGTGCTTTTAAATTCATTGCTTCTTTAAGATTAAAAAAACAGTTATTTTCATAACTAATTATTTAGGCAAATCTGCAATGTGTGGTTAATAAAATGCCGAAGCAGCTGAACAGAAAATGTTAAGAGATAGTAACATATTTGTTGAGCTATTTTGAACGAGAATACCGAAATGGGGGCACGCTTCTCCCGCTTACTGCTGTAAGAGACGTAAGTAATAGTATTCGCTATTTGTATTCATCATTATCAATATTATTATTACATATTTAAATGTAAATGATTAAATGTTTTTAATGGTAGGTTAGGTTAATTAAACTTGATAATATGTTATTCTTTCATAAATTGAAGTAATTATAATGTAGAGAGTTGCAGAAGCTTTACAACTTAGCGTTACCACTGTTAACCGTATTGCCGCCAAGCATAATAGAGGTGAACAGTCTAAAGCCTACCTAAAAAGAGACAACGCATAAAACCTACTGTTGAAATTGATAAAATGCTTTCCGAAATGTTATATACGAAATGTATGGAAACAGTGAGTATATTGAATTTACCGTTTTATTTTATTCACAATTAACTAACACAATATTTTTCAGAAGAACACATAACCTTGAAAACTCTAAGAGACAACCTCCAGGAGCGTGAACTCTTTAATGGTTGTTTAACATCACTCTGGAAGATAGTGAAAAATATTGGACTCAAATACCAAAAAGATGATCCTCGTCATGGTTTAATGGAGTTGCCACATATTGCATTAAAACGTGTACATTTTCTACATGAATATGTCAAGATAAAAAGGGAAGGTTTATATCAATTTGTGTTTTTGAATGAGACCTGGATATTTAAAGACGGTACTGTTGGACGTTCTTGGCAAGATTCTAATCAAAATTGGTGGTCTAAGGTAATCGAATAATAAAATTTAGCAATTAATTTATGATGTACTAACATTCCTGCCATTTTAAGACCTTTTCAAATATTTACTAGTCACACCATTTTATTTAAATCTATATAATTATTATTAGTTGTTTTGAGCTATGCAGTCTATCTAGGAAACCTAGTAGTAATTTGTTATTTCCTTATTGTAGGTATATAGTATTGCATGCTGGTTCTTCTTCTGGATTTATTCCTGGATCAGGGCTGGTTTTTTCTTCCAAAAAACAAGATGGTGATAACCACGATGAAATGAATCGAGAAATTTTTTTGCATTGGTTTGAATACCAGCTTTTAGTGAACTTAGAAGAACCTGCCACAATTGTAATGGATAATGCAAGTTATCACAGTACAGTGATCAATAAAGTACCAACAGCTACCCAAAAGGCTAATATACAGAACTGGTTGATACAAAATGATATTCCTTTTGAAAATACTTTCCTCAAAACCCAATTATTGAATTTAGTACAACGGTAAGTTGATATAAACATTTTTCAATATATTATGGTAATATTTAGATAACTTATTTTGTTTAAATATATGCATTTCTGTAGGAATAAACCACCAACAGTATATGAAGCTTACATATTATCTGAAAAATATGGTCACAAATTGCTTCGACTTCCCCCTTACCACTGTATGTTCAACCCAATTGAACATATTTGGGGCATAGTTGAAAATTTTTATAGGGATCATGTGGAAACTGATGCTTCTTCAACAGAATAAGCAATAGGTGTATGGAAAAAGTCTTTAGAAAAAGTGACTCCTGATATTTGGTCAGACAGTAGAGCACACTGAAAAAATTATACAAGATGGGTGGAATAGAGAAGTAGTATTTGATAGGCAGGATGTGCATCCACTTATTATTAATTTTGACAGTGACGATAAAGACATTGATGATTTTGTAGTGGAGTAGTGGAAACCTTGTGTTTTATTATTTTTCCGCCCAACCTATCTAATATGCGAGAAAAGTATTGGTTTATCCCAAAAAAAGTTGGAATTTTGAAAAAAATCTTGAGTTATTTTTACGTTTTCCAACAACAACAACACGAAAAAACGGTTTTTAGAAAAAAAATCCTGTGTGTATGTCGTCGTTGTCGTCTGCCACTTTTCGTTACATGTCTTGTTAGCACGATACAGCCTACGGAGTGCAACAAGTCACCAATTTTATGATTGCATATTGTTAAGGACATGTCACAGATGAACCCTATTGATTTTCAGCTCACCAGAGCCAGTACAGCGGGTGCTATGTAACTTGAAGTACGACTTTTTTGGCATTTTTGAGAAATTTCAGTTTGTTAGCACGATACAGCCTCCAGAGTGTATAAAAGTGACCAATTTTATGATTGAATATTGTTCAAGATGTCTCACATATGTAACCTTCCTGATCTTCAGCTGACTAGGACGATTACAGCGGGTCCTATACATCCATATATACTACATTTTTAGTTATTTATGGAGAAATATCGGTTTGTTAGCACGATACATCCCCCGAAGTGTATACAAGTGACAATTTTATGCATATTGTTCAGGGCCACAAATGCGGAAAAGTTAGTTTTAATCTTTAAAACCGTTTATTTTTTGTATATTTTTATCCAATTTGCTTTATTTCCACCTTTTGAAAATCACTAGTAACTATTATTAAATTAATTAGGTACAGTTGTTTTATAATACACAAATTAAAACAACGACCACAGTATCTCTACATAAATAATACTGATAATATGGAATATTTTTATTTTTATATCTTGTAACAAAATTTCATTTTGTGTATCTATATTTTTCTTTTCCATTCTATTTTTATTATAATAAATATAATAGATATTGTATAAAGAAACAATATTTAAATTTGCATGAAGATGATTACAGCTTGTATTGATTCCTTTTAGCGTAAACCCTTGCAGTGCTCTTGAAGATGGTTCTAAAGAGCATAGAATAAGGTATAAGGACCTACAGTTCGTCATTTAACCCTATTCTATGTAAAATAATTAAATGTTAATTCGAATATAGAATGATTGGTTACTGTTTCTTGTATCTTATCCATAGTTTTTCATGAATAAATATTTATATTAAATTAATCAAGCCTATCATACAAGCCTTTTATTTTTAAATAAATATTTTTGACTTACGCCCTACGAGGCACGGAACAATGAAAAAGAAGAACTGTCAATCTAACATCGTTAAGTAAAGGAAAAAACTACAGCTTGGCAACATCGCAATATTTTGTTTTGCAACGTCATCGTCTTTTTATCGTAAATAAACTATAAATATTTATCTATAGATGTGACGTAGCTAAATAATAGCGATGTATATCTACATTGTCTTGATTTCACTGTCTGTTTCCAATTGATACCACTGGTAACACGTCTTTACATTGAAATTGATGGCAATGACTGATTATTTCATTTATCGACTAATTGTTTTGATTACTCTAATTAATTCGAATCCAATACGGCTGTTCTAATGAACGAAATGAATGAATGCGGGTTCCTTTTATGGATTTCTATTAAATACGTCAATCAAGTATCCGTAAAAGTTCAACTAAACATGGAAAGTTGTTTGAATGTGGAAGCGAATTACAGTTTTATAGATATCACGATAGTTTTATAGAAATATAGAAATAAAACATGAGTTCAATCTATTAAATAATTCACCTGTACACTTTGTCCTAACATTTAAGTACTGAATTATATACAGTGTGTACAAAAAGTATGAATAATTCAATGATTTGAAGGTATACAAATAAAAATTGAATAATAAAGTACTGCGCCGCTAAATTAACGCCTAATTTAAAAATTATCTACTACCTTTAACTCAGAGATTTTAAAAAGTGATTATTTTGGTTATACTAAATATGTTTTTTACAATTCATTGAATTTCCGAAGCGTATACATAAAAATACGGGGATAATAAAAAAAGTAACCAAATTTTTATTTTTTTATTTGTTTAAAAAATATGAAATTACAATATTCAATATCTTGCGTTGCTTCCCCTTGCCCTAATTACGGCTTCACGTCTCCTCGGTATGCTTAAAATTAGATTTTGAATTTCAACTTGATCAATCTGCTCCCATATTTCAGTGAGCCTTAATGACGGGTCATTTAGGTTCTCAATTCGACGCATTAAGACTCTAACACTTCGACCCATATTGTCCCATAAGTGCTCTATGGGGTTAAGGTCAGGACTTCTAGGTGGCCACGGCAAAGTTTAAATTTCGACTTCCTGGAGGTAATTTTGTACCACTCTTGCCACATGCGGACGTGCATTATCGTGTATTAATAAAAAAGATTCTCCAATAAATGAGGTGTATGGTACCACATACGGTTCTAAAATGTCTGTCATGTATCGGTCGGTCAGCAGTCAAACAACCTCCCTGAATCATAACCCGCTCCGTATGGGCCTCCAAACTAATGCCACCCCATACCATTACAGACCCCCCTCCATAACTTACTGTTTCTACCGTAGTGGGAGTATACTCCCAATGTTGCATTGGGCGTATCGCTCTCCAGGACGACGGTACACTCTCCTACGTCGATCGTCACTAAAACTACAAAATATGGACTCCTAAACATAACAACATAAATTAAATGAATGAGGTTGTAACTCTTGATCAATCAAAAAAATACATTAATTTCCCAAAAATTAAGACGATAAAGTAAATTAATTAAATAAATTCAACGGCAATAAAATAGATCGAAAACTAGGGAGTTTATTTTTGAGAATTTGATCTTGATCTGATAACTTTCTCTAAACCTGGGTTAGTTGGCTTCGGTGGTTTCTTCGAGGCTCCAGTAGATTTGGAAAGGTTCTCAGCTTGACTTATATGTATTCTTTGATCTGTGATATTCCACTTTGGTTTTATTTTCTCTATTTTACCGTCGATGGCTTCGCTCTTCGAATTGGCAGTGTCTTCGTGGAACTCGGTGGTTTTTGTAAATTGGTTGAAGAAGGGGCACTATTCCTACGCTTATTCAATTGATTTTGTTCTAAGTCCGGTAGTTGATCGATAGTGTATGGTTTCTGATCTATGAATAAGCGTTCACGTTTTGTGTAGGAATGATGATTATTGGCTCTGGCAGCGTTTAAATGATGTCTTTAACGCATTTTCTCTAGCATCCTTGTTTCTATATTTTTCTCCAGGTGCATCCAAAGGCACTCACGATTGCAAAAAAATTCAATAAATGATATTTTCAGACCACTTAATGCTAATTTTTTTGTTAAATCACAAAACGCACGTGGAATCAACATAAAATACTACTTAGCCGATTTGTTGAACGATCAAACTTTTGTTGATCTACTGAAAAGTAAATTACGTTGAATAAACCGTTCACACAAATATACGGATTCAACTTCTTTTAGTCAATTTAAATTGATCAACCAAATTCAGTCTATGAAAGCGCGCCTATTAATAAAATATGCCTCCATTTTAACTTTATGTGGACATTCGTGGATGAATCTGTATTAAAATTGAACATTATTTTTCGAGTAGTATACATTTGACATAATCCTTCTGTCATCCTGCCTTTAACGTAGAAGCATGGTTAAACTGTTCAAGTAAAGTAAATAGTGACTGTAAATCGTCATTCAAGTCTAAGATCTGGAGAGGAGGATAAATACCTCAAATAATCAAGGAACACAGTCGACATCGAGATAACCAATGAAAATGCTCTCGAGAAGTAAACTGAGGAGTTTAAGGAGAGAAGAAGCTCTCGCCAGAGGCAAGTAGGTTCTCTCCAAAAAAGAAAGGCGGCTAGAAAGGAGCAGCATCATGCTCCGGTTAATACACCCCCAAGCAAATCTAGTTCCTCTGGGACCCTGGATACTGGTTGAAACCGAATCAAGGTGCGAGCTCTGAAGCTCAACCGTTATGATCCAAACAGATAACTTTAGGAGGGAAGAGGTTGCACTCGCAGCTGACTCCGGAGGAAACTGTAAAGATGAAAAAAAGATCTAAGGTATTTAAACCGAAACCTGGAAAATCCTCGTACGATATTGCAAAGGCTTATCGTCTGATAAGCATCTTGTCATCATGTAATACAGAAGATGATAGATATGCATCTAAAGGTTACGGTGCTAGGGAACATGCCTTTACACCCTAACCAGCATGCCTACCAAAATGGCGAGTCTTGCGAAACGGCCTTGTACAGCTAGGTGGGTAAGATAGAGCAAGCCATTACTTACAAAGAAGTTGCACTGACTGTGTTCCTGGATATCGAAGGAGCATTTGACAACAAGAGCACTCGCTCAATAGTGTCAAAGCTGGAATCCAGGGGCACTCACAGGACAATTATTCGATGGATAGAGGACATGTTAAGCAAATGGAGAGCACAAGAATCCTTGTGTGGTGTCATGAGAGAGGTGTTATTCTAATAAGGGAAAAACACATGGCCATCTGCTGGGAACTAATGCAGAAGGCATTGTCCGTGGTGGAGAGATGGTGTGATGCGGAGGGATTGTCTGTTAACTCTTCGAAAACCATAATGGTACCATTTAAGAAACAACGAAATGTGGACATCACTAGGGTGCCAAAACTCTACGGGGATCAAATAAACGTTGTCAGAGAAGCAATATACATAGGAATCTGGTTAGATGACAAGCTAAACTGGAACAACCATTTAGCAAGCATCACAAGTCGATATCAGATCACATTTATAACGATGAGACGAGCGACTATTAGCACTTGGAGTTTAACTACCGTCAATGGTAAACTGGCTGTACACCAGGGTAATTAGACTGATAATGGCGTAAGGCGCAATTGTGTGGTAGCCTAAAGTCCAGCAAAGCACAGCCGCTAAAACGCTTTCCAAAGTGTTTGCACGTTTGAGCACTCTAACCGCACCATTAGAGATACTGCTGAACATACCACACCTAGATCTATACATGGAAGGGGAGGCCAAAATGGCTGCATATAAAATGCAGTATAATAGCAACTGGTTTCAGCACCATGCTATGAAACATACCAATATACACGGCACTATGAGGTACGATATCCTTGAAATGCCACCTAGTAGAATACGGAAGGTCGTGGAAACTGAGATACCACATCGCGTCAACTTGAGTAGCTGAGCTAAATAGGCTCAGGGAGAATCTCAACATATGTTGAACAGTATGAACAGTATCACCTGGTACACCGAGGGGTCAAAGACCCCATCGGGTATAGAAGCAGGCGTCTACGGCGTCAGACACAGGGTTTGCCTGGGTACACTGCCGACCGTATTCCAAGCAGAAATAAACGGGTTTAAAGATTAAAACTGTGGCCCTGAACAATATTCTATCATAAAATTGTTACTTGTATACACTTCGGGGGATGTATCGAGCTAACAAACCGAAATTTCACCAAAAATCTAGTATATCTGGATTTATAGGACCCGCTGTACTCGCTCTAGTCAACTGGAAATCAATAGGGTACATCTGTGAGACACCTTCAACAATATTCAATCACAAAATTTATCAATCGTATACTCTCTGGAGGCTGTATCGTGCTAAAAAACTGAAAATTCTCGAAAAATGACAAAAATTTGGTACTTCAAGTACCATAGCACCCGTTGTACTGGCTTTAGTGAGCTGAATATAAATAGGGTTCATCTTTGAGACGCTGCGAATAATATCCAACCATAAAATTGGTCACTTGTGTATACTCCGGAGGCTGTATCGTGCTAACAAACTGAAACTTCTCCAAAAATGATAAAAATATCGTACTTAAAGTACTGTAGCACCCGTTGTATTGGCTCTGGTGAGCTGAAAATCAATAGGATTCATCAGTGAGTTGTCCTGAATAATATTCAATCATAAAATTTGTGACTTGTTGAACTGCAGGGGCTGTATCGTGCTAACAAACTGAAATTCCTCAAAAAATGACAAAATGTCGTACTTCAAGTACCATAGCACCCGTTGTACTGGCTCTGGTGAGCTGAAAATCAATAGGGTTCATCTATGACATGTCCTTAACAATATTCAATCATATTATTGGTGACTTATTGCACTCCGGAGACTGTATCGTGCTAACAAGACATGTAAGGAAAAGTGGCCGACGACAACGACGACGACGACAAAAACACAGGATTTTTTTTCTAAAAACCGTTTTTTCGTGTTGTTGATGGAAAACGTAAAAATAACTCAAAAATTTTTTTGAAAATTCCAACTTTTTTTGGGGTAAACCAATACTTTTCTCGCATATAGATAGGTTGGGCTGAAAAGTAATAGCTGCATTAACTGAATGCGGCAGAACATGCATAGATAAGAAATGTAATAAATAGACATTGTATGTGAAGGCGGGCATTCGGTCGATTCTTATGGCCCTAGCAAGCCACAGCTCATGGGACCAGAACAAGCATGCGGCATTTCCCATAGCGTAATACGAAAAAATGTCTCCAACTGTGTGTCTAGTGAACACCAAAACCGTTGAAACAGGGTTGTGGGGCATACTCAATCCAAAAATATGCTCAATGGACCAACGAATTCCATTACATCAGATGTTCTTAGATTGGGCAGAAAAGAACGGAAAGTGGTAGGTTTCTTGACTGGCCACTGGCTATTCAATGCACACCGGAAAATGAGGATTGGCGTAACAAACCCCCAATGCAGGATGTGCGGAGAGGAAGAATAAACTGCAAAGCATGTTATCTTTGACTGTTCTGCTCTATACAGAAGGAGAGCCTCCTATTTAGATACCTTTTTAGGTACAAATCAGAAGAGATGGCAGGAAAGTATAGTCCTTGGAATCTTCTGCGATTGGGGGTGCACAATAAGCACAATTAATGGCTAAGCGGAAACCATTAGGGCACGAACTCTAACGCCCTCGTGATTAAAATAAAGGGATAGCCGCTTTTTGGGTCAGTTAGAACCGTTTTAAACGATTGTTAGAGTACCATCTCACAAGGCTACCTTTACCTAATTTATTCCACTGATACAATTTCGGTCGGCCTTTTTCTTTCCAAAACTCAAAATGCTACTTCGTGATACTTTATAAATAATAAATTCGTTGTTGCAATCGATATCTGAAAATACGTTTAAAAAATGTATTATTCGAAGTAATAAATCGAGCTTCTTTATTTATATATATATATATATATATATATATATATATAAACGCCAAGATTCTGGTTCTTTGAAAAATTCATGCTAACGAATAAAATACCCAAGGGTACCATTTCGTGCGTTGAAATTACCAATCGTTTTAAAAAAATCACCGCCTCTACATAGGTTCGACGGAAAAATGATACAATAAAAAATGTATCTGTTACATTTTTTACCGTATTTAATGATTTTAATATTCTGTCCTAATTCCCGTTAAAAAATCTGCATCAAAGAAAACTCGCATTTTATTCGTTTTTTGTATTCAGTTATTATTATGTGAGTCGCCGCTAAAAGAGCTATTTATCAAGTTTTATTCACGATTCGTGTAAAAACCGTGTTTATTTTTGGTACGTTCCTTTTCAAAAAGAAAATTAGTTTTTAAATACGACTACGTTCTTTAATTGAACGGATAAATAAGCTCTAATAGCTTTTCTGCTTCAACGTTTTTAGAGGGTGATTGAGATAAAAAAAAATTCAATATAAATTCCTTTTATTCGGGTTTACATATTATCTGGGTTTAAGTACAGTGTTTTTCTAGGTCACGATCCTGTCAATTTTTTAACTTTTC
Organism: Galeruca laticollis; assembly: GCA_963921935.1. Lineage (NCBI taxonomy): Eukaryota > Metazoa > Arthropoda > Insecta > Coleoptera > Chrysomelidae > Galeruca > Galeruca laticollis. The sequence continues at coordinate 132,291,369 of OY998176.1, forward strand.
CAATAACTCTGAAAATCCATTAAAAGTACAATGAAATCTCATACCACTAATCAAAAAAATATGAATATCTCAAAGAAGTTTTAAGCTCGTCTTTATAACGGAACAAGAATAAAAAAGATGTACCGGGTGTCCCAATAAAAATGGCTCCAAGCCATATGTCAGAACCGTAAAAGTGGACAACTTTGCCCAGGATCATCTTAAAAATCATGTGTAAGAAATAATAAAATCTTATTATATCCAATAACTATATTTATCATAAAACGTAGAACAATCTCTAATTTCGTCTTTCGAATGGTTTGTTGGCATCCTTATCATTCTTCTCTTCTACTTGATACACATATTATATTGTTCACATTTAAACTATCCTATCAGCTTTTTGTTATTGTTATCGTCCAAGTAACGTTCGTTTAAGATTCCTTTGAGGACCTTGCATACATGGTGGATCCAGATATATCTTACACATAGTTTAACCATTTGGCAGCATTGGCAAATAAACTGAACGCTCCCAGTCTGTTCCTACTACTACAGGTTCCCGCAATTTCGGTGATTGAAGGGCCAGTCGATGGTTTGTGATAAAAAACGCCAAGTAAGTTTATGCATGTTTTTGACAGTTTTGAGGGTTAAAATCTATGATATGGTATTGTAATGTTTTTCTTATTTATTTAAACAGTAAACGGGTGGGATAAATTTTAAACACACGGTATGGTTACTTACTAATTTATTTAAACACTAAACTAATCACTAACACTTAATTTATATATACTCAACTAATCACTTGAATTTAATTTATATGCACACAAACTTAATTATTAATTTATATCAACACTTTACTGTTCGCTATTTCGGTGTTTCTTGTTTATTTCTCGAGATCACTTTATCAACTAAACCTAACTCTTCCTGGTCGGTCCTTATATATTAGTGCCTTTTTCACTAGATAATTCTAGATTGCGGCTTACACAAAAACAATTGGCTTTCTGGCATTTTGTAGATAAGACTGGTCACAAAAACAATGTCTAGATAAGATAAGATAAGATAAACAATTCTAAGAAATCCCTGCGCGTCTGCCATAATTTTAACTTTCATACGTGGCTTAGACAGAGTCGGATTCAGGGACTATACCAGTGTGCTGTTTCGTAACATTACCCACTCCATATATTCACTTTATTAGTAATGCAACAATTTTCAGTTTAGCTAATGCAAAAAACAACCATGATCTCTAAAGTTGTCGATTAAATTAGGAAAAATCCTGTGTTTTATAAAAATGAAGAGAATGGTTCTTAATTGAGAAAGAAAAAATGCTCAAATTTTTTTATTAAAACTTTCCTCCTTCATAATACACTTTGACGTTGTCTTTTCAATTAATAACAATGAAGCAACGAAACAACAGATAAATATTACACTATGGCAATTAAAAAATACACCAAAATACCTCAACACTTAAACTAAGAAACGATAACAGTATAACAGAACTAACAGATAAAGCGCAATATGACATCGCGCATACGCAGTAATAAAAATCAATAAAATTTGATTACTAATGACGTTACAGTTTTCGTTAATTTTTTGGAATTATCTACCGATTTTAGTTACTCGACAGGCTCTATAGATGGCACGGTCAGCAGTGTCCCTAGCCTGATTAAAACCACTAGTGAGTAAGACACTAGTTATCCAACTTTAGTAATTTAGGTTAAAATAATATTGCTCATTGATCCCTTCCTGATCAGATTGTAGTATCACAAAACATTCCGCTTTGGGGGTGTTTATAAATATAAAAAATATATACAGGTTTTTCCGGAGGCCCCTTTTATAACACATTTTGTTTTCCCGCAGCTGTACTATAAACGGTTCCCTATATATGACCAAGAGCCATTCTTATTGGGACACCCGGTACAACAGAACATAATATATTTCAACAGTAATGAACTGTCATGAACTGGAACACTGCGAGTGGTTTTTACTAGACAACTTCTGAAATTAAAACTTTTTGCGTATAGAAACTTAAAGGTAGAGAGAGCTCTTAAGTAATTTTCTGCTTTTGAAGCTATAAAATACTTGTGCGTTGCTGCAAAGTATTCTTTGGAAAACATTGTTATATGTATACAGGGTGTAACAGAAGGGTAGATAATAAATTAAACAACACATTTTGAGGCCAGCTCAATTTCTGGTATAGTAGACGTGCGAGATATGAAAATGGAAAAGGCTCGGCACAGGTTATTGGAGTGTATACGATTGGAAAAATACCTAGTATGATCGCAAAGTATCTCGGCCTACCAAATAGTGAGGCATACACAGGCCACAGTTTCAGAAGAAGTTATGCTACGCTGCTTGCTAACACACACAGGTGCTGATATATCAGTTCTTAAACGTCACGATGGATGGAAGTCCACTACTGTAGCGGAAGGATATGTCGAGGATTCCATCCATAATAAGAACAAAATTTCCGATTTCCAATTTCTGGCACTATAACATCTAGTTCAAATGTGGTCAATCGCAAAATGGTAATGTCCAAAGAAAATAATTCGTTTTTGTCTGTAAATAATGATTATTCAGAAACAACAGCTTTAGTTGCTTTATCTTAAGGGATGACTATCAGTAATAATATAAACAGTACTATCAATGCTAATATATATCATAAATGAAGTATACTTCTGTTGTTAATTTGAAAATATTTGATGGTTCAAAATACATTTTTATTGTCATATTTCAGAAATGTCAAATGATGTAGTGACGAGCGACGTTCAGTTTGCGTTAAGGTCCTCTGGGTAACGGCCGTAAAATATCATTTGCGGCAAAATGCTTGTTTTGAGTACCGTAGCCCGAAAAGTTCGTTGCATAGCGATGGACTAGACTCTAGAATAGCGTATTTTGGGGTCTAAAGTTCCACCGATGATAAACTAGACATTCTTGAACGATTTCAGGAACAATAACCCAAACACTTCATCACGTTTCTTGTTATTTTCGAGCAAGTAGGTCAGTTTTTTTTTAATTTAAATGTTTGTTATTCAACTTTGTAAACAACGACGTGGGTATTTTCTGTTGACATTATGTCACCATCAGCGATTTATTCAATTTGAATTTTTATTTCTGCATACTCGGGTTACGCGATAATCAGAATATAAATCACATACCTGGTGAGGTTTTAATAGCGACAGATGCATTCATTTCAATTATTTTATACAAAACATCATTTTATCTGGCGTTATTAAATTTTAAATTTGCACAAATTTGTGGGGAGAAGATATCATTATAGTTTTCTAGGATGAATACCATATCAAATTTTGCGTACTAATATATTTATTGGTATTTATAAATGAAAAATAAATTATATTGTATTTCTAATTGATTATTGAAAGTGAAATGAGTATGTAATTTGATTAAATTTCATGCAGGACACATCAGCCAATAATACATTTTTGAAGTTCTTTAGTTTAGTGACTTTTCCGAAAAATGTTTTTTTATTTGGCATGAACTCGCATATTACATCATAACAACTACCGATCCGCCCAGAGATTTTGATTTTAACCCCCCAAATAGAAAATTGTGGGGTTGTAAGTTTGTGAAAACGTTTGGGTAACAACTAACAAGAACCGTCGGCGAATTTTAATTTCAGGTTAGGTTAGGTTATGTTAGGGTTAGGTTAGAGTAGAAACACACTTTTACGAGACCGAGGGGGGAGCGACTATATTCAGGAGAGCATTTATGACAAATTCCCCAATCTCTCGACCCCAGCATAAGCGTGAAAATGCTAAAAAATGCTCTACTTTATCGCCCATTTTTTGGAAACGCTACTAAACTAAAGAATTTTTTACAGTTTTATCCACGTGCAAGAAAATATGGCAACAACGCTGCGGGCTATTTATCTCCAAAAAAAGAATTAGGGTAGAGATTACACAGTAAGTTAAAATTCTTCTTATTTTCCTGCCAAAGGCTTGCAGCGTGTAGCCGATCATGTAGCAATTAATGTTGCAGGTTGAGGCATTTTACGGTTTTTGTATCACAACTAAAATAGAGCTTAGAATGAAGATTTGATATGTTTTTAAACTGTCTCCTGGAATAAATGTAGCCTAACTGGAGTCATGCTACCACACTAGTTACAAAAAACATTGGTTGCCAGAAAGCATCACGACAGATGAGAGGCTTTATTAATTCCCCAACAAGCGGCTGTGACACTGAGAGTATATTTAAAAATGTAATGTTCAGGAAAGGAAATTTTGCGCCCAAAAATTCCCGAATACCCACCAATCCGGTTTGATAGCGGTGTTCTCCTGGCAAATAATAGCTTTAGATCTTATCAGTCCCCTTCCCCGATCTAAAAAAGGTTATACTTGGCTCCTCGTGGTAGGAGATTTGTTTACCCTCCTTCAGCCCCTTCGGAAAGCTTCAGCCACGAATATCGTCTATTTTCTGGAAAACGAAGTAGTATTTCTTATGTTCGGTGTTCCACAATATGTCATTTGTGATAATGCCACTAATTTGAATAATGCTCCTCTCAAAAACCTATGTAAGCGGTATGAGGTACAGAAACTTTGGTTTAATGCCGTGTACTCTCCACAATGTAATTTTGTTGAGCGTAGTAATCGCACTATCGGAACCGCTATTATACATTGAGAAACAAACTAATTGGGATAGTGAAAAACCCAAAATAAGGCAAGCCCTGAATACCGCCAAACATGAAGTGACGAACCACACTCCCACGTTCCTTATCTTCGCCCGTCACGTTCCCCTATCTAATAATACGGAACTAGTCCCGACACCGCAAAAGATATTGAGACCTTACCTGGTGGTCGCGACACTTATGCCGGCGAAATCGAAGATCTGACTCAAGTATTTAGGCAAGTAACCTCTAATTTGTATCGTGCATACGAGCGCAGTGCAAAAGTTATAACTTAAGGAGGCGCAATGTATCTTATGAGGTAAGCGATAGGGTGTGGCGATGTAACAAAATTTTGTCCAGAGCTGCCAACCAGTTCACGGCCAAACTAGCACCGAAATATATTCTGTGTACCGTCAGAGAAAAACTCTCTAATCTAGTCTACCGTCTAAGAGGCCCAAACGGTTCCAAAGTTGGGAACTGTCACGTTACGGATTTAAAGCCGTTCAATACTTTTGATCCCGAAGGTCTAGACGCGAGCTCGGATACTGAGGGAAATTAACTCTGATCCCCTCCGTCCTACCACATTCTCTCCTATTATCGTATACCGTCCCGCATATTTTCGATAGCTTACCTATACCGACTACCGTACCGTTTGTTGCGACAATCCCGTTGAATATCGTGTCGTTTCTTGCCGATAATTTTATCAGATCACGTATCGTTGCCGTCGATGATTTTGTTGCCGAATACCGTATCGTTTATTTTCATTAGTTGATCCCGGTCGGCTATATCCTTTTTCAAATATCTTTACTCTCGTTTTGTCAGTTACCGTACCTTTGGACGTAACGGACCGTGCTGTCGCTAGATATTGTCTCTCGCATCTGTCGTTCTCTATTTGCCTGATATATACCTCATTCATGGTTTTCTTGTCCCCAAAGACCCTACCGATTATGACCCTAACCGGCTTATGACTTATCAATTATGCCGTTTGATACTCGCAGTTATCGTAGGACAAGGTGGAACTATACCAGACCAATACTATGTTCTTGTTACCGTCCCCTTTTATTCCCGTTTCGGAAGAATAAAAAGGTTTCTTTATTTTGAGTAGAATCTCGCGCGTTCTCGATTCCACTCTTCGGAGGGGGCTGTGTTACGTTTTTATTTTCTTACGTTTTGCCCCACTAAAACAATTAATTCTTTTCGAATAATCACTATCTCAGTACGGCCCAAGCGTAAGATATTTTCGCCGAAGTGTGGGACATAGTTCCGTATGACCAATGAACATTAAAAATTAATAAACAATATCACTTGACACCGGAAAGGTTCGATACGCTCTAACCCTAATTTTCGACTGCCAAATGAATGTCGTGTCGTACCTAATAGCGTACCAAAGTATCTATATATTGTGCTGCTTATTACCGTAATATTATCGGATCAGCGAATTCACATTACCGGAGTTTAGTTGTAACGTTCCGAGTTTCGTTTGCCGTCCTATCGAGAAATACCGAGTGTTTATGACTTGTTTCCATTACGCAGTGAGAACTAATTACTTGTTGCAAGTATTTTCTTACGAAATTAAATCCACCGAATCGACAAACCACGCCCTCCGGCGTTGATAGTGTCACCGTCGAAGCTGGTTGCCTACCTAGGATCGTTGTGATTGGCCCGCTACCTCCGGATTCAGGTATATTTAAAGATTATTTTGAATTTCGTTTACCTGGGGTAAATAGCACCTTTTCCTTACCGATTGTGGAGGATTAATTTAGTTTCACTACATTTCTTCATCCGTAATAATCATAATAAGTGTCAGAACTATTCTATTATGATAACTAGTTTGTTGCTTATTAATATTAGCATTTTTTTAGAGAATATTTAGGTTCTATGCTGTTTTTGTATAGTGATAATTAAGAAATTCGGCGTGCACGCATATCATAGGGAAAATTATTTTCCGTCCCGTTATTTTCATATAACTTTCCCAAGACCGATGTTTTTTTCTTATAGAGAAATTCATTAACGTAGTATCATCATACATGTTTTTATAACGTAATTTTATCGTACATATTTTATTACAAACGTAAACGGAAAATAATCACTGATATTGAAACTAATTTTTTTGCTTTGTTCGCCAACTTAGCGACATTTACTATAAAACAAACTATAGAAACTATACAACTATATAAAACAAAGAAATTGTAGGAATATCGCGTGATATGTAAACAACAACAAAGAGATTCATGGGTAATTCACGCAAAAAGAAAAAGGACTACTGAAACGCGGACATGCATATTTCTGGCTCTTTGTCGTCCTCAGCACGGTATAACCAAATAAGGATGTGAAACTTGGGAGCAAACACGTTAATCGAAACATGGGAAAACACAAAACAACGGATTTCAACAGGGAAACCAAACGCTCATTTGTGCCTTCAATTGGAAGATCCCAAGTTTTCGGGACAACAACCAGGATCGACACGTAGGCGCATATAGCTCCCCTGCCTGAACCTTCCGACCCAAAGTAAACAACAAATAAGATGTACGAATATCGCGTGAAATGAAAACAACAACAACAAAGAGATTCATGAGTAATTCACGCAAAAAGAAAAAGGGCTACTGAAACAGAGTGGTAACCGCGGATATGTATATTTCTGGCTCATTTGCCGTCCTCAGCACGGTATAACCGAATAAGGATGTGAAACTTGGGGGCAAAGATGTTAATCGAAACTTGGGAAAACACAAAACAACGGATTTCAATAGGGAAACCAAACGCTCATTTGTGCCTTCAATTGGAAGATCCCGAGTTTTCGGGACAACAACCAAGATCGACACGGAGGCGCATATAGCCCCTCTGCCTAAACCTTCCGACCCATAGTAAACAACAAAGAAGATGTAGGAATATAAAATTGATTTTTGTTTTATAATATCACCCAGTATATACTAAATATTTCAAATCTATTCATTTCTAATCTTATTTCACGCGATGCTATTTCGAATATCCATTTTATTGAATGTGAGAGGATACAAATTTCAGAGATATATGTTAGGGTATCTACAAGAGATATTATGCTGAACATTCCACGAATTGCACACATATAATATAGCTCCTATTTCACAGCCGACGCCAAACAAATCGAGCAAATATTGATATAATTCGGGACTGTGAAGCGTATAAGTAGGTGACAAAAGAAAATATATGGAGGAAAGAAATTTATACGCCCGATCGCTACAATAGTAGAATTAAAGGGGGACTATTTTTTTATTGATTATTAAAAATGTAAAATACAAGATGGCACGTTCAAAACGGGACGAAGAATAACCGCAAATTCTCCAAGTCAAACACGATCAAAAGAAATATCTAAAAATATCTAAAAAATGTGAACATAACATTTTTATTACTCTGTATAATTTTTCTAAATTCGTCAAACTAGAGTAGTAACTATTAATAAATTAGACCACTTTGACTATAATATGAGAAATCACACACTGGTGTAGTCCTGTCTAACAGATCCAATAGAATGTTCAAATGTTGGCCAATGCGCACCGGAATTTTCTTATAAACCGAATATGAGAAAATTGAAGTTTCTCGAAAGGCATTTTGGTATATAAGGCGAGTACCTGAAGTCAGTTTTTAGTAGAAAATGAAAGCTTGAGAAAACATTAATTGGAAAAGGTAAATAAACAATTAAAAGAAGCAATAGATATGCTAATAAAAACCAAAACGAAATCTTACTGGAGATAAAAAACGCAAGAAACAGAAGTCGTAGCCCCCGAAGCCGAAGCCGGGCAATTGAAAAAACGAAAAAAAAAGACGTAGAAGAAACACAAAACACACAGTAGCAGGAAGAGGAAACAGCGACATCACGGAAAAAGATGGAAATCCGGAGGTGGAACAGCGAGAAAAAACAGAGCCAGGAAGGCAGCTCTCACAGAAACTGATAAAATGGGTACAAATGGAGAAGCACAGGACGAAACAACGGAAATTCAACAAATTAAGGACCAGGCCCGTAAAGCAGTCGTCGTAAACTAGTACAGCGAGGAATAGAAGCCCAATGTAAGTTGGGAACCTACACCGACAAGATAACGACCCCGACAGTATAGAATTTCAACAAAATGAAGGATCTACTGAGCGAGTATGAAGAAATCGAGTGGTCTACTTACGGACTCGCGGAGGAAATGGAGAGAAAGCTAGTCATAAAAGGACTAGCGGTGAACACCCCATCGAAGGAAATCGAAACAGACCCAAAGGAACTACGTCTGAAACCAAAGAACGTATGGCAATTGCAAAGCAGAGCCATAAAAACGCCGACGTTTCTACGAAAAGACTACCAATCTATATGGTAGTAATAGAGTCAGCCGAAAAACAGGCTTACAAAAAAGTAAGATACATATGCCACACTAGAATAAGTGTGGTAGAAGGAAAAAAAGCACAACGGAGCCGTTCAATGTAACAAGTGCTAAAGCACGTGTAACATGGACGTACACTGCGTAGGATGCGCAGGAGCACACATGGCAGCGAACTGCACCCTGAGCCGCACAGAAAGGCCACCCCGCCAACTACAGGGGGTGCCCGCGAGGGCAGAGAAGACAAAGATAAAGTTCCGGAACCAGCTACGCACAAGTGACGACAGGGAAACCCGAAGAAACGAAAAAGGCACCCACCCAGAGCTCATCAAACGATATTATTAGTAAGTTGCATAACATACAAATGCTCATAACTAGGGATGGCAAAAAATATAAATATATCGATATAATCATCATATGATATATCGAAACCTATATATCGATACAAGCGATATATCTAAACAAAAATATCGATATTATGAAAAATATCGATATATTTTTTTATTATATTCAAATCATTCAAATCTAAAGTTTTTGAAACGTAAAGTAGGTACTGAGAAAATATTGAAAGGTAATACATTAAAAAAAGTGTATTTTTTTATTAAGTAAGTACAAGTTAAAACTGTTAAAAATGTTCTACAAAATTGCATGTTTTTACAATAAAAATGAAAATGTATTTTTTATTACAATTTAGTCAAGTTTACAATTAAATGTCTCACAGGAAGTAGACTGTTTGCCTGCATTTGTGATTTTATGGATTAGGTGAATACATTAGTTCCACAAATGCAAGTTATCAGGCAAAGAGCTCAAAAATAATAATTTGGAAAGCCTACTTCCCGTGAGACGGTTACGACTTTTAGTAGCTGTTGCTCCGGCTTTTGAAAATATCCTCTCGCTGGGGACCGACTTTGCTACAACACAAAAATATTTTGCCGCCACTTTAAATAAGTTGGGATATACCGATTTCATTTCGCTCCAAGTGTCCAAGGGATCGTCTTTCAAGTTTCTAACTGGCAAACTTAAATATTGATTGAGTTCACTATCTTTATGTGATTTCCCTTGCCCACTTTTTTTAGTGTGCGCTAATTTTTTATGGTGCGCCCATATATCAAATTGCGGTTCTTCAGTATCCGAATCAGAAGATTCTGATGAAGAAGAAGTGCTTTGGAAAGTCGCGATCTCACTTTTGATGTGTCGCATCACAGTGCCCAGGGCTTGAGGATCCCTGAAGTTTATTTGTTTAAATCGAGAATCCAATATTGTGGAAACAGCTGATATATAAGATTTCTCAATAGCACCAAACCTCTTTTCGATTTTTTTTAATAATGTTGTTTTCAAGTGTTTACCTACTTCATACTGGGGCGAATAATTGTTGTACTGGTTTATCAGACAACCAATCATTGGTATTACTTTACTTTTTGTGGGGTAATTTTCGCCACTTATCTCTACTGTCATCCTTTCTAGTGGTTTTAAAAGTTTGCATATTTCTCGTAAATGCTCAGCTTCGGCTGCAGTAATCATATTTGGAGCATTAACATTGGAAAGCATAATATTGCTGACCATAGATGACATTAGTAGAAATCTCTTTATCATGTAATATGTGGAGTTCCAGCGAGTTTTGACATCCAAAATCATTTTTTTAATGTTTCCTTCTATCGTTCCTGCATCGATTTGTATTTTTCTTAATTGATCACTAGCCTTAACGCTTCTTTTGAACCATACTACTATTGATCGTATCTTGTCAATAATAGTACTCAAACCTTCTGTGTTTGTAAGTGAATTTTCACACACCAAATTGAGGGTATGTGCGAAGCATGGGATGTGTCGGTTTTTCCCAAATTTGTCATGCATAGCTTTGACCATATTGGCTGCATTGTCCGTCACTGCAGCAACAAAATCATTAGGATCAATTCCCCAAATTTGAAGAGCTTTGCCCAATTCTAAAGCAATATAGTCTGCCGTGTGAGACTCTGATAATTCAACAATGTCTATTGTCGCTAATGTTAAGTTCATGTCATGTACAAAGTGGACAGTGATGCCCATAAAACTCTTGATCTGCATATCGGCAGTCCATAGATATATCCGTCGTAATTGTGAAATACTTCGATTTTTTCAATATATTTTTAAATGCTGTTGAAATCACTTCGAACTTTCTATCAACATTATTTTTGATGGTGTTTCTGGTTGGTACTTTGTATAAAGGTGCCACTTGTTTCATTAAAGACAGAAAACCCTTACCTTCTACAACATTGAATTGCAAATTATCCTGAACAATAAATTTTATTAATGCTTCTGTTAGTTTCACATTTTTAAAGCCACCATCTAAAAATAAAAACAAATGATGCATTCATGCAAGTACTATAAACTTTAGCTTTACCTTTGAAAGATGAAATTGTTTTGAAGGTAGACACAATTGTAGCTTGCTTGTATAATGAGCTTGATTTTTCTGTACTTGTGCTTGGTTCATATTCAGAAACCGTCATTGTTGAAGTTGATGAATGATCATTATCATCAATTTCTTGTGAAGCGATCAGCTTTTTCTAGAAATATTAACTAATAAATTCATTAACAATTGTGGTTCTATTAGTCATACCTCATTTTGATGTAGTGAACTACAGTCCCAGGCGTTTCTACATCCATTCGACTTTCGGGTTGGGATGGACGTTTTTTCGTTTTTGGTTCATCAGTCTCCTTTTTCTCTTCAGTTAAATGTTGGAAGATGGAGGAGTGTTTTTGTTTCAAATGTGTTTTCAAATTCGTTGTATTGCCAGAAGTCTTCAGCACCTTGGCACACAAATTGCATTTAGCAGTATTTGGAGTAACTTTTTGAAAATGTTTCCAAATGTTACCTACTTCTCGGAGGAGCCATATTTTCAGGTCCAACAGTCACTTTTTTTATGTATTAAATTAAGTTTATTTTAATTTCAACTTCACTAAACTTTTGAACACAGCAAACACCTTCAAAGCTCTTTGCAGATTGCAGAAAAAATATTTGTTGAGGTGTATTTATAAACTTTGGACGGATATTCCCCGACAAAAATTTTCGGGGAAGAACTTAATTCCGTTCAAGTAATTCGAAGGAATCCCGATTATAGCCGATAATTCGGGTACCTATCGTATCAAATACAGGTACCTACTAAGTTATTAGCGCTTCTCGACGCGAGATGGTGCTAAGAAATTTAACGATTGTTGGTGATAAAACAAACTAGATTGAAATTTCGCCCAATTGTGGTGTGTGCAATTTCCAATTAATTAGTTTTTTGATATAGGTATTTACACTAAAATATCGATATATTTTGCGATATATCGGAACTATTACATCGATATTTATATATCGATATATTGAATATATCGATGTATCGTTGCCAACCCTACTCATAACCGCGTTATTAGCACAACGAGCTAATTAATGACAGACAACCCACCTCATCAATTAAGGATCGGCTCGTGGAACACATGAGCACTGAGAACTAACTAAAATACCATTGTAAAAAACCTACCGGGTGATAACTACAGATTCACCTGTCCAGGTTACAACATTTATTGAAATGATAAAAGCAGACTCTCCGGCGGCACAGCGATCTTAGTGAAGAAAACTATGACAATACCTAGTCAACAGACCGGACGCATTACTAACAATGGAAGCGACATGAAAACACTATACATGAGGAAGACGTGTTAGCGGTACTCCCAGGTGGTGAAAAAGGTAAAAAGGAGATTTAAATGCCAAGTCCCCTGTGTAGTACAGCACAAGAAACAGACATGGAAGAAACATGGAAAAAATCATAGAAAAACACCCGTTCTATCAGACCGATGCACTATCCAGCGGCAGGATGGATAGCCCGATAATATGATTCCCTTTCAAATACTAAGTTTGTCAAAATCCATAAAGCGAAACAAAAGTTAGTTTTATTGAGTCAGCTTTCCCATTCCCCCCTATAATTTATTTTACAAGATAGAGGAAAAAGAACTGGAACAAACTAACGTTAAATTAACTGTCTCGACCTTTACTTCGTGGAATCTACTCATATTAGTGTTTTAAATGAAACTCACTGTTTCTAGCTAATTCCACAATATAATGAAGATTGTTGAAAATTCTAAAACATTGACAATTGTTTCGATAAATCAATATCATCGTCAGAATGACAGAAGTTACATTTCATTTGATGCCTACCTGATGTTTAGTAGTTATTTTTGGCTAGACCAAGAAGTGACCTACCTTGTGATTGACTTAATATATGTTAATAGAAAAAAGAAGAAGATATGATATTACAAATATTGAAGCTTAGATATTATTAGCCCTATGGTGATATCCTGGATATCATTTTTCCAATTAAGATCAGTATAACTGTGCAATGATATAGAAAACCAGGAAAACTATATCTGCTGATCTTTACAATTATCACTTAAGAAGACAGTTTATTGGTGGAGAACTCCCTAGATTTATCTGTTCATTGACAACTTCATATTGTGGGTTTCTTAAATGTCTATTTGGGTCAGACCCTTAGAAATTTTGAAATCCGATACAGCGAACACTTACGAGCATACAGATTAAAACAACCAGGTAAATCCCACTAAGCAAAACATCTACTTGACACCAATCATTCATTGACACCTAACACAGAACTAGAAGTGCTGCATATTTGTGAAAAGAAACAAGAACTGGATTTCCTTGAAGAATTGGAAATTAGAAGACATTTAAGAAACCCACAATATGAAGTTGTCAATGAACAGATACATCTAGGGAGTTCTCCACTAATAAACTTCTTCTTAAGTGATAATTGTAAAGATCAGCAGATATAGTTTTCCTGGTTTTCTATATCATTGCACAGTTATACTGATCTTAATTGGAAAAACGATAATCAGGATATCACCATAGGGTTAATAATATCTAAGCTTCAATATTTCTAATATCACATCTCCTTCTTTTTTCTATTAACATATATTAAATCAATCACAAGCTAGGTCACTTCTTGGTCTAGCCAAAAATAACTACTAAGCATCAGGTAGGCATCAAATGAAATGTAACTTCTGTCATTCTGACGATGATATTGATTTATCGAAGCAATTGTCAATTTTTTAGAATTTTCAACAATTTTCATTATATTGTGGAATTAGCTAGAAACAGTGAGTGTCATTTAAAACACAAATAACGTAAAATTATCTAATGATTATGAATATTTAAATTTTCTCGTACTATAACGGTAAATTTATTATAGAAAAATGATGTTTTTGTATTATTGTGAACTGCGTCGTGTAACTGTGGAGTAGAAAACTTGAAAATAATTTCTAGCAGTTTCTCGTATGCGAGTTTGTAATAAATTTTTTTATCTAAGCTGTATGATAAATAATTTCTGAGATAAAGCGGGTTACCTCGCTTAATCTAGACTAAGTGACCTGAAAGAGAGAGACCTGAAGGCAGAATTGGAAAATTGTTAGTTGGAAACGTTCGGTAAGAAGAGTGAATTAGTAGAAAGAATCAAAATGACACTGGTAAGTGACGACTTGGATCCAGAAACATTTTTATTAGAAGATGAGGCTTCCACCTTAATCTCTGCTATGATGAACAATACTTCAACTAAGAATTACGATATTTCTGTTAATATGGACGAGAAGATTTCAACTATGAACGATATTTCTACTAACATTGACAAGATGTCTACAATAAGTTCAAGTCTAATATTTTTAAATAAATAATGTGTGAAGTAACGCTAAAAAATAAATCGATATGTTACAAAGAATTTCCGAGATATTTTACTCTCTCACAATGTGCTCGTACTTCATGGAATGATATACTGTATATGAATTTGGTGCGGTAAAGTATAATTTATATGCGGGAAATTAGGTGTTTCCATGCAAACCGAGATGGAGGAATTCAAATCGACCAGGAAAATTATATACAGCGAGTTGGAAAACTATTTCTCAAGTATGTGTGAGGATGTTGTCGAGACGTGCATGGTGGTGACATTAAAAATTGATTAAATTATACGGCAATATCGTAGTGAAGTTAATTAGAAAATAATGAATAATCTAGGCACTAAAATCATCAACTTTTTATGAGGTTCTGTTCTTTCGCGAAGAACTGGCTACGCATATTATTGCGATATTTTTGGAAATTTAATTTTGGTTAGTGGAAAACCATTACGCATTTTGCGTATTTCTTATGCCTAAACATTTCGAAGAGTTTAAATTTGATTGTTATACATTTTAACAATATCCAATTAAGCCACTCACAGGTCACATTCCATCCAAAGTGACCAATCACTTTTAATTTGAATAATTTTTTCTCGACGACCATTAGTGAATGTAATAATTCCGAACTCAATTTCAACAATAACATGTAAATATTCTCGCTCTAGAGCAGTGTTTCCCAACCAGTGATACCACAGGTGGTTCGTGAGAGTATCGGGGGTGGTTCGCGGGACTACTTATAAAAAAGTAATATATTTCCGTGTTTTTGGCGCCGATATCTCACTGCAGACTAACAGTCTTTTAAAGGCAGCCTCAAATTGTCTGGCTGCCGGGTTGTTATAGCCACCCATGCTACGAATAGCTCCAAAAAATAATTCAAGGTGATCCTAGGATAACTTATATGTCAATAAATATTTTTTCTTGTTAGACTCTCAATACATATAAGAAATCCGAGGAAACCAGTATTTCTTGCATATTTAACAATTGGAGTCTTATTTAAGGTAATAATTAATTACCTACCATCCATAAATAAACTCTTTCTTAGTGTAGCCCCTGCAGATACAACATTTTGTTTCTTTCTAGGACTGTCAAAAATGTCGTCTGAATTTGAGCTGTAACATATCATATATATGTAGCTTAGCTAAGCAGCGCTTATAAGGGTGAGCTAACTAAAAGTAGAACAAGGCATTATGCATTAAATAAATTTATTCATAAATTTTTACCTAAATGAGCTTGATGGAAACAAAGAATGTTGAAGTTCTGGCATTGCTCCCGGCTTAAGGCATCTTACATCATTTACTTTAATAAGGATATCTGCAGGATCGAAATGAGATGAACAAAGTACTGTTCTTTTCTTAAAATCTTCAGTTTCTTCAAGATCAATAAGTGACAGCCAAATATTTCTTGCTTGCATATCAGTGGGGAATCTAAGAGAAAATAAAAAATTAAGAATACTTACATTCATTTTTTCAACTTTAAAGAAATATTAATAGATCAAGAATGGTTTTAAGGATTAAAGACAGATTCTTTTTCTCAAACAAAGCGTTAGTAATATTTTATTACTTCGTCAGAGCTGAAAATTATAAGACACAGATATTACTAACTTCTTTTTAACTATTTTAAATAAATACCCAGATAGGATAGCGAGTTTCATATGTTGCTGACATTATGATGGTTTTAAATAATAGTAAATTGGTAAAATATTAGTATTTTTTAAATAGTATTTTATAATTTTTCAAGTTGACAAAGTAGCAAAAGCTTTGTTTTGTAATAAAACTATTGTTGATATTTTCGCATTTATTCATCCATCACCAAAAAGCTGCTGTAAATCTACGCCTCTGATACAAGCAAAAGTTTTCCATATACTATAACCATACTTACTTATGAAAAGTCACTTCGGCACCCACATTATCGTGTTTTTTAGACAAAATACACTCTCGTATCATTATTAATAGTTTTAACGTACAAAATAGTCACAAATTACATAAAAATACTTTAAAATAAACACAAAAACACTTAGAGCAACAACAGAACCGCTCTGGCAACATCACAACTACAAAATTGATAGACCTTACTATTAATCATTTAATGAATGAAAAGCGGCCATTTGAAAATATACTTATCTCGCGACGTTGCCGTACTTAACAGGAATGTTATATTTGATTACATTAACTATAATATTTAAAAAACTATTTTACATAAACAGTTTATTTGGTTCAGAAATATATGCATTATCTTAAACAGTATGTATCCATGTGAAATATGTGTAACCAATAAATAGGGGCATGTAGTAATTTTACCTATCGAAATAATTTCACTAAATCGATCAGTGCTATGGATAAGTACAATCTGGCAGTTGCGCACATCACGTCAAACCACAAGGGATGTCGGTTCTTATTTCTTAAGTTTACGAAGTAGCTACGCATTACGTCTTTTTTTAATGATTGACCGCCTTTCAATGTAAATAATTGTATCTATACTTGTATTATATATCTATGGGTTTTCACCAATAAGTTTCAAATTTCGAAAAGTTTTTTGCCAATCATATTAAAAAAATTTCCCAGTTATAAAGGGCGAGAAAAAATAATTGCCACTTTTCAACTAAAAATTACTTGACTTTTTTAAATGGAACACCCTGTATATTTTTACATCATTCGAAAGCTGAGTTATTTAGCTTTTTGAAAATATCAGCATTGGAAATTTAATTTTTGTAAATAAAGATGATACGCGAGTCTTTGGTCAGCAGACCTTAAATTATTTAAAGTAGTCATATTTTGTATTTTAAATGTGCTTTGTTATTTATACACTGAAATAAGTACAAGTTACCAAAAGCTTTATGTTTTTATTGCTAATTTAAATATTATGGCATTAACTAAGAAAAAAAATATAGCAACTAAATCTTATAGAAATTGTTGAATGGGGCCTTCGTTCTGATCTATGCACTTTTGAAACCTAACTTGTACGTTCAAAATAGTTATTTGTAAAACAAGTGTCACAATGACTCGTTGTGTAGTACGAGTACTATAGAAAGTCATTGTGGCACAAATTTTACAAAAATTTTTATAATTCGCATTTATATATATTTTTAAATAAAATAGAATTACATATAATCCCTGCTTTTAAGCTAGGAGGAGTGGTTTGAATTTAAGTTGGCAATTCTGTAGATTCCTGATTGGTCAGATCACAGATGGTTTTATTCAGCACTTCTGACTTTTGACATATTATAACCGCATAATTGTGTAAATTGTAAACAAACTTTCATTTAAGCAAACAGAGGATGATTATTTGTTTAAAAAAGAACTTCTTCGTATATGCTCTTGCGTTCTATTTATATTATATCATGAACAGAAGTATTTCTGTGATACATCTTCACATAGATATTTGGTAATTTATCCCAAAAATCGAACGTTATGTATACCTATATATTGATCCTATACAATATACAAATAAACAATTGACAAATCATTAATAACTAAACGTTAGCGTACTTTATTCATTAATATTTTTAATATATAAATTATTCTAATTTACCTTTAAGAACTTTTCTTTAAATAATATAATAATTTGCTAGCTAGAACAACGCTAGACCATTTTATTTATAATTTGTGTCCAGGTTAAAGTCAAATGTCAAATAAAAATATAACTAAATACAATTTTTTATAATTCTCGTATAAAAGATAATTCATTATAACATTGTTTACAGTGTCACAATGAAGCTCTTTGAACACTGTTATAGTAATTTTTAGTGTACAGTTGGTTATTGTATTTAGTTATATTTTTATTTGACATTTGACTTTAACCTTGACACAAATTATAAATAAAATGGTCTAGCGTTGTTCTAGCTAGCAAATTATTATATTAAAGGTAAATTAGAATGATTTATATATTAAAAATATTAATGAATAAAGTACGCTAACGTTTATTTATCAATGATTTGTCAATTGTTTATTTTTATATTGTATAGGATCAATATATAGGTATACAAATCGTTCGATTTTTGGGATTAATTACCAGATATCTATGTGAAGATGTATTACAGAAATAATTCTGTTCAAGATATAATATAAATAGATCGCAAGCATATACGAAGAAGCTCTTTTTTGAACAAATAATCATCCTCTGTTGGCTTAAATGAAAGTTTGTTTACAATTTACACAATTATTCAGTCATAATATGTCAAAAGTTAAAAGTGCTGAATAAAACCATCTGTGATCTGACCAATGCGGAATCTATATAGAATTGCCAACTTAAATTCAAACCACTGCTTCTACAGCGATTATATGTAATTCTATTTTATTTAAAAGATTAAATAAATGCGAATTATAAAAAATATTGTGTAAAATTTGTGTCACAATGACTTTCTGTAGTACTCGTGATTTGCAAACTTCACTCGTACTACAAAACGAGTCATTGTGACACTTGTTTTACAAATAACTGTTGTAGCTCTTCTTTTGGAATTTCATCAATAACATTTTTGATGTTATTTTTTAACTCATCAATGTTTTGAGGAATAGGGCTATAGCTCCTATCCTTAACATAATCTCATAAAAAATATCAGGTGTTGCACTTCGTTTTTAGTTGTAGGCAACTCCGAACACAGTTCTACGATAAACAAGTCTACTCTATAGGCAACTTTGTATACGGCTTGTTTTGACATTATTAGTTGTATAAGGACAAATTATTATTTTGGACGAGTTGTGATATAGTCCAGGGGCTCATGCCCATAGCGAATTTTCTTTGTTGCTAGTGTATTTTTTTATAGGGTTTTCATACGGGGCGGTCTTTTGTTGGGTGAATCTTTCGCTGTGTGGATCGTATTTGGGGTGTCTTTTTCCCCCACTGGGTTTTGCTCTGAGACGTCTCTTGCTGGCTGGAGTCCTGCTATGGCCGTTCTTCACTCACCAAAGATGCACTGAAGCAAAATATTTTAAGGTAGTGTTTCGAATGGACTGGATTACATTAACGGCAAATAATTATTTTTTTTTTATTTTTTTCAGTACCTACCCCCAAGTACAACAAAGAATGGGAAATTGCCTAGACTCGGAAAAATATGGATGGAAGATATTAAGAAATGAAATGTTTCCAATCACAATGCATCAATCTCCTGCATAAGATTAACTTATAAGTTTGATATAATGTGAATGTTGAAACGAATGCCAAAAAAACTATATTCACGTTTAAAAACTCACGAAAACATTCCACATTCACACATCAACAATACAAGTTAAAAGCATAAAAAGTTAGGTTAAGTTTCACTTTGATAAACAGAAACCGCCAACAACTATATATTTTTACCGTACCTACCTCAAAACTACCGGTAAAAAATATATTACTCGACACAGCGTTTTTATAATATTGTAAAGAAACACTGGACTCTAATTCGTCAGTAACTGAACCCTCAACCTCCGAATTCTTGTTACAGCAAATACATATACTATGTACGAGGATATATTGAAAAATTCTTAGCCTACTATAGAACCAAACAAAATTTCAATGTCAAAATATTTTATTACTCAACATATTCTCCTCTTAATTGGATACATTTATTACAGCGAACCTGCAACGTCTCTAGACCTTTCAACCTAACTATTGAGGTTCGTACTAAAGATTTTAGGACATATAATAGGTGATTTATACAATGTGGTTATGTGTACAGTTTCATTTCTTAATTTAATTTCTAATTCTATTGCTTTAGTTTCAGAAATTTTGACAATTTTGTAAAAATGTGTTAGTTTATTATTTACATACAAAACTACTCCGTCGCATTTATTATAGTCCCCATCATTATAAATTAAGTGATATCCATTTATATTAAAAATACTTACATCTTTCTGCCTATTCGTTTCTGTCAATGCAATCACATCAAAGTCGGCCTGCTGGCTTAGAAAAAGCAAAAATTCATCAAAATTTTTTTGGATACTTCTGATATTCATATGTAGTACTGAGATTTGACCTTTTTTGCAATTTGTATATGTACCAAAATCCGATATCGAATTTATTACTTGGGCCTCGATTTCCTTGTTCTCATACCGACTTAGATACAAATCCATTTGTTATGATTTATATTCGCACAATGACATTAAAAGATATAACAGCTTTTTTTGTTTACAGTCACTTTAAAGGAACGAGAGAAAGAAAAGTTAGTTTCTAGTATCTAGAATTTGACAAACACTGCAATGACATGAACACAAACAATTCAGAATTTATAAAGAAAAGAAAAACGTAATTGTTGAACACCCAAAATAAAAACTAGTTTATAATAGTAACAGGTTGTAGACGAACCATTTATGCACTTATATTTATTCTGTGTGCCGAAGCAGGTTGAAACATCTATAAAGTTTTTTCGAAATAATTTTTTTAGTTACAGCTATAGCTAAAATAAATTTCATACGGTTTCACTTTACTTTATTTGCACCTGATGATGAAGAATTGTTTCTCGTTCTATAAAGATTTCTTTCAAGATGTTCAAATTCCCTGGATATTTCTTTGGGGGGTTCCTTTGGTTTTATTTTGGGGCCTTTTGGAGCTATCTCTTGTGGTGTGTTTTTCGAGGGATTCTGATTACTTGGTTCAGCTTCTTTGGAGTCTCTATTTACTATTGTTACAGTTGGAGTCGAGGGATTACTTTTTGTGTTACGTTCTTCTACTTCTACATCCTCATAGGTATGTTTCATAAGCTGCGAGGGCTAGAATATATCTCCATTTACAATAAGTTTTCCGTTTTTGATGAAGCAATGTTTTTCATCATGTTTTTGTTTTGCCAAATATAAATGATGTCTTAAGATTTTGGCTTCCTCCCGTTGGTTTGGTGTTTGATCTTGAGCAATGGAAATCTTTGTTCCCTTTAAATTTTTTATATTCCTATAGATCTTCTGTTTAGTTAGAAACGAAATGAATTCAAACTTAATGGGACTGTCCCTATTTCGACCGAGTGGATAAATGTTGATAAAATCGGACTCTGACAATGACAAACCCAGTAAATTGTTAAAAGTGGAGATAATCTTTGGTATGTCCAGTGGGCTGCGTTTTGACTCTCTCTCCAGTAGCTCTATTTTTTCTTTTAAATATGAGTTTTCTTGGTCAATGGTATTCAATCTGTGTGATAGATTCTCTGATGTATAGTTTAATCTTGTTTCCACAGCGTTAATTAATAATGATAAATCAGCATAACTTTTTGTAATTTTGTCCAATATTTGCTTGTTAGTAATTTCATCAATGCTCATATTTTTAGTGTATGGAACGCTTTCTATTATTATCGTTGATGGAAAGAAACTGGTTTTTTGATATCAAATTCGAGTTTAATGATTGATTTGTAGCAAATATATATTAGGTTAGGATTTATTTTTATAATATTTCTCACAATTTAACTAAACAAAGTTGTAATTTCAAATAGTTTGTTCAGTTAACGGAGAAACAAGCTTTAATAAAGACTTACGGAGATTATCGGGATTCTCAGTCACTTTAAAAGACTAATTCTTCAACTATTTCACTCAAGAACTTCTACTAGGTGAATAAGGGGGGTGTTCTAGTAATTCAAACCCTAAATCACGAATTTTTTGCATGGCAACACGAGATTTGTGTGAAGGGGCGTTGTCCTGCAAAAACAAAACACCTTTGGATAGTTCTCCGCGTCGTTTCTTTTTAATTATTTCCCGTAGAGTGGTCAGTAATGTCGAATAGTAATCTCCAGTTATTGTTCTACCTTTATCCAAAAAACCAATCATGATTACTCCATGGCAATCCCAAAAAACTGAAGCAAGAACTTTTCCAGCAGATTTTTTGACACGAAACTTCTTAGGTGTTGGAGAACCAAAGTGTCGCCATTCGATCGATTGTTTCTTTGTTTCTGTATCGTAGAAATGTATCCAAGTCTCATCCATAGTAACAATTCGGTTTAAGAAGTCTACATCGTTTTCAAATCGAGCACAGATCGAACGCGATGCTTCTATCCTTGCACGCTTTTGGTCAACATTCAAACATTTGGGGATCCATTTTGCAGCAATTTTTCTCATATCCAAATTGACGTGAACTATACGATGAACGCGTTCGTATGAAATATTCAGTGCTTCAGATATCCCTTCTAGGCCAATTCGACGGTCTGATAAAATCATGTTATGAACTGCATTGATATTTTCGGGGACTGACACAGAAACTGGCCTTCCCGATCGGTCATCATCTTCAATGGAAAATTTACCTCTTTTGAAGCTGTTACGTTTTTTTCGAGGACCGTCGCAATTATATTTAGTAGTGTGTAGTATAATATTTTTATTTATGGTTGTTATTGAATAACCCTTGTATGTGCCCTCTTGAGTTAATAAGAATAAAACTTTATTGGGAAGTATTATGAATACTGTCGTCTAGCGTCACCTAGAAGACGAGTACCAAAGTACGTATCTGGTATAATCGTTAGGTTTCTGTGATAATACGATGGGAATAGAACAAAGGTACCTGTGGGTATTTCGTTGATAGTCCGTCGGCACTTTCTTGGTTGGTTTTAAAAAGTTTTTGGGACGTGATGGCGATAACTGATTGTTGTGTACAAGTGTGATATTGGTAATTTTGACTTTCATTTAGTCATCCATTAAGTGGGATCAGTCACTATCATATTTTATTGGAATCCAGTCGTTGTTGAATAGATATTTTGGTGCTCTACTGGGTTCTGGACCGTTTGGGATTTTTTTTATGTACATTCAGTCGCCATTTCCACGTGTTGGGAATTTTACCATTACCGGTAAATTATATTTCCTCTCTTTTCCTGGAGTGCCGTATTCAGTACCTTACAATACGTTTAGTCTCTATAGATTCCAATCAGTATAGTATTGAGCAAGAAGCCACCGAAAACTCCTATCATATTCTTGTCCATCTGGGTGATCATTGGGTGTTACGCCTTTTGAGACGTCAGGACCAAACCGTAACCCCTTACTAACATAGGGTGAGTTATTATAATACTTACGAGTAATTAATTTATTTAATGTTTCACTTATTTTACGATCGAGATTTTTAATAGTCAATGGGACTGCTTTAATGTTAATTTGGGATGAATTTAGTTTTATTATCAGGAATTGGGAATAAAGGTTCTAAAACTATGTGTGTATTCCCTTAGATTATGAATTTTTAAATTGGGGTAAAATGGATTTAGTCATATTATTTGTTAAATAATTAGCAGTACAAGCTCATAGACTAGTGAGTTTGTACTATCTTGGCTTAATTAGTTTTAAATTTGAAAGAAATGGAATGTTAATGGAAGTTTTTCGTGTTGGGGCATTCAATTATTCGAGTTAAACAACTGATATAAATAATTTGCTGATTTAAAAAATTAACTTGGAGTTTTATTAATTGCCCAAAACTATGTAATGGTTTTCTTTCATTTAGGGTTTAGTGGTTCCCGTTTCTTTTTGGTTCCCGGGTATTTTGGCTGGTTTCATGCATTTGGGAGACGACTGGAACACGTCTATGGAAGTGGATCACTCGTCAATAGCTCGCATACAGGGTGATTGATGCGTTGAGGCTGTATCGGTGAACTTATTTAAATTTATTAATTTTTACGATAAATATTTCTACAGGTTGTAATTTAGAATACACGTACTTATACCGGGTGTATCATAACGTTTGAAAAATATTTGTATTTGGTCGGACTTCCTTCCTCATACTTTTGAATACATTGGCCGAATGTTATTTCAATATTTATGAAAAGTTTGTACTGTTTTCAAATACTTATAATATTAATGGCTGTGGTTGACGGTAACGTTTGAAATTAGATTTCGCCACACAGTAATTGTAATTGCGTTGTAGTTAAGATATTTTGTAAAACTCGTTTTCGTTCCCTGGTCACCTGCGCATGAGCTCAAGCCCGGGAGACTAATAATTTGATATTTTTTTTTTGTATAGATGCAACTCCCCTGCCAATTGTACATAAAATTACCATAGCGTTCCTTATTTATTTAGGTATTTTTTTTTATAATAATGTTAAGTTATATGTTTCATTTATCATTGGTTTTTTTATGGCTTACCACTAAGCTGCTGAATTAATTTAATCAGTCAACACCTGCTTACGTTGGTGAACTAATTGTTGTTAAAAACTGAATAGAATCGTTTCTTAAACATTTGTTCTAATTTAGTACCGTTCCTTTTTGCGTTGGTAGGTCGCGTGATCAGTAGTTCTTGGGATATTTGAGGTATTGACTTGCCTGGCGCCCTATTAAGACCCGATTGATATTTAGGAGGTCTTTAACGAACCTCCCCATCTTCACTGAGTGAACCGGCAAATATCCTGTGAGGTACAACTTAGAATCGATATTTAATCCGTGTATAGGATTGTACGTCGCAAAGCTTGCAGTCCAATTTTTCTCGGTCGCATACGAAGGACATTGATCACCAAGGGTATTAAGCATATCTTCGTAAATCTGCTTACCTCTTAATCCTTTTAAATACAGGTACTTGATGATGGCTCGATACTCCAATTTTTCGATTTTCAGAATTTCGGTGGACAACTTTTTTCCTTTTAATTTATTGCGTAGCTCTGGTTTACTTTTTTGACGTCAAACTTTACACTGACACTTCTAATAAGTTATTGTTCGTTGCTATGGTAACGCAATACTTCGTTTATGCATGGAACTGGTCTAGGCTAACTAGATATCAATACATCCTCGTATGTAGCTCAACTATATTTTTGTTTAACACTATTAATGTTTTCTGCATTGCAAGATTCGTACTTTTTCAAAATCCAATCAGAAAAAAATTTCCTATTTTCGGGACCCCGTTAAAATAAAATGAATCGCCTCCTCCAACCTTTCACAAATTTCCTCCATTAATGTCGTTAGTTCGTACTCTTTTTAACCGTAATTAATGGTATCTCTACAATCAATCGATTACAGAAATACTGGGATTCCGAGCGATCCGTGTACACCCGTAGATCTCGAGCTGTCGTCAGGCACACGATAAAACAAACCCAGTTAGATTAACCACCACCCGACCAAAACTCAAAGTATAATTAATTCTTTTTCGCGCCTCTTACACCACCTAAACACACAAACCCTTTATAACTTTATCCTCGACACGAGGATTGCAATATAAAGTAAAATCGATTGGTGATATCAATGTATCAAATTGAAAAAAAAAAGTATTGGAATTGTATCCGAATTTTACGGATTCTATGTTGAGGAAAAACCGTGTGTCTTTTGTGTTCTCAGTGGTTGTAATTCTGTTTTATTATGGAAAAGAATATAAGTGACTGCGGTTTTATGATAAATGGGGGTAATTTATTCGAGAAAAGGTCTGGATTTATTTTTCAATCCGATGGAAGTTATTATTAAATTACCGTCACTGTCAGAGTGAAGTAATTTGTTTTGTAAAACTTATCCCAATAGCATTATCAAAGGTTATAGGTTGGCGACGACCATTTAGTTAATCAGATTATGATACAAGGAAACAGAAGACTTGCACTTACAATTTTCTCCAATTTTTTGGCATTGAATGGCAAGAGTGTTTAGCCTCTTTTTCTCCTTGATATTATTAACAATAATTTTGAGGGTACAAAGCCGAAGGCGTCTTTTCGTCAGAGAGCATTAAGAAAGTGAATTTAGTTTAATTTATTTATACGCAATAAATTATCTTTGACCAAAACAAAATATAAAACTGGTTTACCCCCAATAGAGTTGGAGACATCAAATAAAAAGATAAACGACCAAATTGAAGTTATTTATACTAACAGTGTGGCATACTCTAACAATACTAATATAGACAATTTGTATGATGAAGATGGTAACGGAAATCACACCACATCAGTAGCCGATTTGAGTAAAAATTTTAATGACAAACTCTCCAGAACAGTAAAAAATGGTACTAACCTCGCCAATACGACAACTGAGGTTAGATCCACAATATCTGATGTGACCAATAGAGTGAAACCAATAAGTACAAAATCAATATCAACCAGAGTTAAAAAATCTAGTAATCATTTTTCGGTGACCAAAAAAAAATGTCATTGCCTCCAATAAGTGTCAAAATAACCCCGATGTTTTGCAGTCAAATTCAAAATTGGACGAGAATGAAGACGTAGAAAAAAATAATGGTTCAGAAGTCGATAGAGTCGTAGTAACTGAGGAATCAATAAACATCAATTCCCTTTCTAAAAATAACCCTAGAGTTAACAACTTCTCTTCATACATTTCATTTTCGATTGAAGATTTTCAGAAAGGGAATGAAACTCAACAAGAACAAAAGAACACGTCTAAAAATGATGTATATAACAAGGAATATATTAACAAAGTGAACCAGACCAATGATCTATCGACATCAACCAAACTTTCCAAATCCGTAATATCTCCATCCAATTCAATAGCAAATAACATCAATTCAAATTCCTTATCGAGCCGATCAAGTGAGAAAGACAATAATAGAATCCGAGATTATTGATACAATGATAGTAGTTGCGAAAGAGCTCTTAACAATATATCCACAATCAGATCTATAAAGAGTATTCCCCAAGAATCTTTGGGCCTCAAAAATATTGGTAACACATGTTTCATGAATAGTATTATCCAATGCCTATCAAACACAAGGTGGCTATTAGAATATCTAAAGAAAGGCGCAAACATAAGAGATATTAACATAAACATATCTAGCATGAAAGGAGCACTAATTAAAGCATTTGCTGAAGTTATTCAAGAGCTTTGATCTGAAGACCGTTCAGACAGTCTCACCTTTAAGTTTAATAATTTTTTTATTAGTTTTTAAATTGTATATTTTCATTGTGAACCAACATCTTCTTTGGTTTTTTCTGCAAAATTTATTTATATATTCATATATAAAAAAAATTATTGATTATATGGACTTTTGGAATAAGTGTGTGTATTTTTATTGCATATTTTCGGAATTTTAATTTGATGGACATCATCTTCTTTTTCTCATTAAATTGCAATATTAAAACAGTTATTTTTATTCGTATTACGGAGACGACGCATACTGACAGTTACTAAATCGTGGTATTTTTCTGACACGATCAACACGATCGCACAACTTATACATAACTGGTATTTCCATCTCTAATGTAAACTAGGAATTGTTGTAATTAACGGCGATTATTGAAAGTTATTACAAAGGTTTTAATCAAATTAAAATTGATTATCCAACTTGAAATATTCAAACTTTGATGTTCACTTATAAATCGCAATTGACAGAAATTCCTTTATGATAGTTTTAGAAAGTTTGTCCGGATAGTTGATTAGTTAATCCTAACTCAAAATGGCTTTGCTTTTAGTGAAAAGGCAGATTAGCGTAACTCTCTATAAACTCTATACGACAGCCATTTAAAAGTTTCCGAGCGACTCGACCTCCTACATATTTGGTAAATATTCAGTTGTTATTACATTATCATTCAAGAAGTTAGCTTAATGATAAGTAAATTCAGTTTTGTATAGATTAGACCGAGGAATGTGATTATTTCATCTGAAAGGAGACAGAGAGACGCTATTATTTAGTTTTGTTGACATCGAACATATGGTTGCAAAAATATATTTTTTCTACGGCTACAACACAAAACTGCTCCATCTTAATTGTTCTTGATAGATCCATGAGATGCATTTTATGCCTTCAATTTTCGTTTCCTTACCTGATAAAACAATGACTTCATTGTGTTACAGTTGTAGTTATTATTACATAATAAATCAGGTCTCCCGTGGAATGACGTATAATTGTATAGCATACGTTTTACAAAATCCTACGATGAGCAGCGAATGTGAATTAGAAATTACTTCTCCAGAAGTAGCTGCTGCCGCAATTCAGGTATGCTCAAGTTTAATTACGGAACTATCTAAGGAAAAATATGGAAAGGCCTACAAATAATTTATAGATTGGCAAAGGGAAAAGGCCACCTCGTAAAATTCGAAGAATGTTTTACCCGCATATTTTAGTGAATTATCTCAGGAATTGAAACCCTCAACTTTATGAGCACAGTATTCCATGTTAATTAAGGACCACGATAAATATTAACAAAACTGTGGACATAAATACTGTTAAAAGAACACCAGCTGCGCCATTGTTTGGAGAATAGTTTGATATGATATAGTGAGATGTTTTTCACTTGATTTTTTTTATTCATAACTTTGTTATTAACAATTTTATGTATCAAATCGCTTTTTTCAGTTTTTTGCTTATAAAACTAAAACTGTCACCGTAATCGTTATGGCGCCAATAAAGAAATTATAGAGAATAAAAACATGAAGAAAATGAGTGGTCAAACAGCTCGATCCTACACGAAAAAACGGTTTTTAGAAAAAATATCCTGTGTCTATGTCGTCGCTGTCGTTGGCCACTTTTCGCAACATGTCTTGTTAGCATTATACATCAATTTCACTAGAGCCGGTACAACGGGTGCTATGGTACTTAAAGTACTACATTTATGTAATTTTTAGAGAAATTTCGGTTTGTTATCTCGATACAGTCTCCGGAATGTATATGTTACGCCCAAACATCAAAAAGGCTCACTGAGAGAAAAAAAAAAGACTGCAACGCGTTGTGAACGGTGCCGAACGACCAAATACCGAAATGACATATTTTATCGCGTTATGTCCGTTCTTGTTGACCACGACGCCTCGTGGACAATGCTTAAACGGCTACGACGCGTTCTGGATGATTTAGAAAGCTCATAAACCGACCATTCTTTTAATATTGTTACGAAACAGCACACTGGTATAGTCCCTAAATCCGACTCTGTCCAAGCCAGGTATGAAAGTTAAAATTAAGGCGGACGCACAGGGTTATCTACATTGTTTTTGTGACCAGTCTTATCTATAAAATGCCAGAGCCAATTGTTTTTGTGTAAGCCGCAGTCCGGAATTTTCTAGTAAAAAAGGAACTAGTATATATAAGGAAACGACCCGAGAGAGTTTAGTTTAGTTGATAAAGTGATTTCGACAAATAAACAGTAAATATAAATTAGCAAAGTGTTGATATAAATTAATAATTAAGTTGGTGTGCATATAAATTAAATCTGATTAGTTGAGTATATATAAATTAAGTGTTAGTGATTAGTTTAGTGTTTAAATAAATTAGTAAGTAGCCATACCGTGTGTTTAAAATTTATCCCACCCGTTTGCTGTTTAAATAAATTAGAAAAACATTACATTGGTGTCAGGTGTGGGGTAATATAAATTAATATCTACGTAAAAATGGCCAGGATATTAAGGGATCTGAAAGTGGCGGAATTAAGAGCAGAATTGGAA
The DNA here is from genome assembly GCA_963921935.1 of Galeruca laticollis. NCBI lineage: Eukaryota > Metazoa > Arthropoda > Insecta > Coleoptera > Chrysomelidae > Galeruca > Galeruca laticollis. The sequence continues at coordinate 132,321,206 of OY998176.1, forward strand.
GATCGTGAGTTGGAAACGTCCGGTAAGAAAAGTGAATTAGTAGAAAGACTTAAAGTGGCACTGGAAAATGACGGCTTTGATTCAGAAACAGTTTTATTTAATGACGAGGCTTCCACCTTAATCTCGTCAATTTCTGCTAACATGGACGAGAAGATTTCTGCCATGGAAGAGAAGATTTCTGCTATGAAGCACGACATTTCTGCTAATATTTCTGAGAACATGGACCAGAAAATTTCTACTTTAAAGAACGATATATCTGCCGATATCTTATTAATGAAAAACGACATTGCCGCTGACATTGAAAATGAAATTTTGTCTCTAAAATCTGAAATCGAGGATAAGATGTCAACGATGGACGAGAAAATCGAGAATAAAATGTCAACGATGGACGAGAAAATCGAGAATAAGATTACAACGATTGACGAGAAAATCAAGGAGTTAGAGGAAAAGATTGCCGATTCAAGAACGCGAGGCACGCCAGAGGAAGAAAAGAAGACCGAGCAAACGAAACCTTGCAAGCCAGAAACACTACCTAAGTTTGAAGACATTGGCATTTTTACCAGAGTCAAGACCCCAAAGTTCGATGGAAAAATGTCGTGGACCAATTATGTGAAACAGTTTGAAGCAGCCGCTAGAGTGAATAATTGGTCCGATAAGGAGAAAGCAGTGAACCTAACTATCGCGCTTCGGGGAGATGCCTTAGTTCAGACGATACCTTTGGAAGAAACGGATGACTTCGAGCAGCGGAAGAAGAGGTTGGACATGCGATATGGTCATGAACATCTAGAACATTTGTACCAGCTGAAGAACCGAAGGCAGAAACGTGATGAATCCCTTCAAGAATATGAAGTGGACATTGCCCGACTAGTTCGATTCGCTTATCCGTCAGTACCAGAGAACATGATGGAATGTCTGGGCATCCAGGCCTTCATTGATGACTTACGTGACCCCGATATACAGAGGACGCTTCGTTTAGCCCATCTGAAAACATTAGTCGACGCTTTGACAGCTGCTCTTGAATATGAAGCAGCAACAAAGGCTTCGAGATATAACAAAATTAGGACCATTCAAGAAGAAGATGACGAAGACAGATTTTACTAGTTCGTCAGTTTAATAAAAAGTATGATGGACAAGAAGGCGAGAAAGATCAGATGCTATGCCGGAATTGTGGCGAGCTAGGGCATGTACGCAGTTCATGTAAGCGCCCCAGGACTCCTGCAAACCAAGAACCCCAGTCACAGGAAAACTAGAACGGGTCGGCTACGAGGGGGCAGCACCGACCCATGATCGTTCCAAAGACCCTCTCATACTGATAGCTTCTCTCAGATTTCGCAACGACAGTGTATATGTGGATGGCGAAGAAAATGGCAAGAAATATGCTCTGCTGGTTAACACTGGAGCAACTAGAACCATTATACGACCAGAGATAATAAACCCCAAGAAGAAGCTTCTACCAACGAGACTGCGACTGCGGACTGCCACAGGCGAGAGTGCCAAAGTTCACGGGGAAACACAAATCCAATTGGGAATTGGCGCAGAAAAGTTCACGCATACGGTAATCGTAGCTGACATTGAAGAAGACGTGATTCTGGGAATGGACGTAATGAATGTACATGGTTTCCAATTAGACTTTAGAAACAGAACCATTAAAGACTAGCGCCATTCGAAGGAGACCATGACCTAGAGAAAGGAGTAAACCATATTCGAGATGTGCCTAACCCTACCTTCGATGAATTTATGGGCGCGTATGGAGGTACCGGGAAAGCTAGATATGGAGTCACTTCGGAACAACAACAAGATTTGTTCACTCTCCCGGAATATTATTCAGTGGCATACAACATTCCCGCCCGTATCAAGAACGCACGAGGGTTGGCAATCGTCTTTCGAAAGAAGTTCGGGTAATTAGAAAAACTTGAAGATCAGATTCCAGCCTCTTGCAACACACTGAAACTGAAACATAATTCGCGGTACGTCTTCTACGTGGTAACTAAAAATGAATCTCAAGATCGATCTACCTACCGCGATGTGTGGGAAGCACTTCGAAACCTACGAGACCATGTGTAGGAACCCAGCGTGAAGAAACTGGCTATGCCTAAGATAGCGAGTAACCAGTTGGATTGGCGAATCATCAGTAACATGGTAGAGATTATCTTTCAAGATACCGGTGTCCAGATATTAATTTGCAGCTACAACCCCCGTTATCAGTATCCGATGAAGACGGTGCCCTGCCATTTCCATTAGATCGGAAAGTGCAGAAATGGGGCCAGTTGCCGATTCAAACATCCAGTCTCCGCTACGCAAAAGTTCCAGGAGGAACTTCCATTTAAGGAGGGAGTAATGTTACGAAACAGCACACTGGTATAGTCCCTAAATCCGACTCTGTCTAAGCCAGGTATGAAAGTTAAAATTATGGCGGACGCGCAGGGTTTCCTAGACTTGTTTACGAATAGTGACTATCTTATCTACATTGTTTTTGTGACCAGTCTTATCTAGAAAATGCCAGAGCCAATTGTTTTTGTGTAAGCCGCAGTCCGGAATTTTCTAGTAAAAATGGCACTAGTATATATAAGGAAACGACCCGAGAGAGTTTAGTTTAGTTGATAAAGTGATCTCGACAAATAAACAGTAAATAAGTGAATATAAATTAGCAAAGTGTTGATATAAATTTTTAAGTTTGTGTGCATATAAATTAAATTTAAGTGATTAGTTGAGTATATATAAATTAAGTGTTAGTGATTAGTTTAGTGTTTAAATAAATTAGTAAGTAGCCATACCGTGTGTTTAAAATTTATCCCACTCGTTCGCTGTTTAAATAAATTAGAAAAACATTACAATATGTTAAGTAAATTTACAGAAATAAATGCAAATTTCAATTTTTTCATTGTAGGCTTATTTCTACATGAAACTTTATTTACAATAATAGTTAACTGAATCGCAGGTAGATAAAGATATTTACTTGTTTTTGCAGGCAGTATTATGCCACACATTTAGAATTGCACAGCACCTCTTTAGCCTTGCAGTTGCACTTTTTTGTATGACAATAACGCTTACAATGGCACATGACAAATCTTGTTTTGATCCAGACGAAAGAGCTGAAGCTTTTCTCAAATTTAATTGACAACTTGGAACATCCGATGCGTTTATAAAATTTGAATCAGCGAAATTGAATTCATTACGACTATAAAGTCTTCCCAGCAGGCACACTTTGGTTCCCAATTTATACAAGCTGGAATCATTAGCGCAGGACTACAGCTGGAACACTCCTAGGGGCAAGCTGTCCTCTGTCGACATCTGGAACTTTGACTACGACAATTCGACCGATCTCAGTAAGAGGTAGTTTTTCACGGAACAGCGCCAGCATTTTTCCAGCTTGCTTCTCCATTCCGGCTCTAGCAGTTTCGCGTTGCTCTCTGATTGCATCACGTTGGTAGCTTTGGCTGCATACGACTTCACCTTCAATTTCAGTTCCACACTTCACGTGTACTTTTAAGCTGCATATTTTACATAGTTGGGTAACTCCAAAATCTTCGCAAATGGAATATGCTGCCACAGTGGATACTGCATTGATTGAATTTTTTCTTCCCCTTCCTGGTCTTTTTCGAGTGTCATCCCTTCCAAGATTACTTCAAATCTTCTTCCGTTTCCAAAAATTCATATGTTTCTCTTTCCAGAGAAGAATCTGCCAGGCCGATTCTTTGCTTGTCATCAAACAGTGGAATTTTTCTAATCCCCTCGTGCAAGGCAAGATTTTTTTTTGCTCTGAATAAACCGTAATCCCTCTGACCATTGTTTGGTATCATTGTCAAGCATTCATGGTACCAACATATCTCTGACGTCCTGATTGGATCGTTCTACCGATCCTTGGCTCTGTGAGTGACGGTGCTTACCATGCACAAGTTTAAGGCCTGGCCACAGTTTCTTTAACTCTTCGATTATCTTATTAGAAAATTCTATTCCGTTGTCACTTTGTAAAATAAAGGAAGCACCGAACATGTAAAAAATGTCTACTACATTATATGCGACTTCTTCAGCTGTTTTTGTTTTGAGTGGTTACAAAATTGTAAATTTTGTCAGATGGTCTTCGTAGTTAAGTATGAAACGATAGTCTCGGTCGTGTTCAGTCTGCGTATCGATCAAATCTACTTGACATCTCGAATTCATGTGGTTTGATAGGATTGGTGCAACAACTAACCCCTTCTTCTTGATCTTCCTCTTTCCCTGCCATTGCTCGCAGAGAGATAAATAGATCTGTATAGCTACTCTCGTAACATTGCAGTATATTTTATTGATTTCAGCCTCCATAACTCAACTCAACAATGTTTTCAAGTTTTTCATTAAACACCTTTCTCGTATTATTGTTTTTAACTACAATAGTAGCGACTTCGCTCAAAAACATAAACATAACTTCACTCGAAGGCAGTTGGAAACAAACTGACAAGCCTAGACAAGAAAAAGCGGTTTATGAGCTCTCTGAATCATCCAGAACGCATCGTGGCCGTTTGAGCATTGTCAACGACGCGTCGTGGTCAACAAGAAGGGACACAAAGCGAAAAATTATGTAATTTCGGTATTTGATTATTCGGCACCGTCCACAATCCGTTGCGGCCGTTTGTTTCGCTCAATGAGCGTTTTCTATGTTTGGGCGTATGCGTCGTGGTCAACAAGAAGGGACACAAAGCGAAAAATTATGTAATTTCGGTATTTGAGCATTCGGCACCGTCCACAATCCGTTGCGGTCGTTTGTTTCGCTCAATGAGCGTTTTCTATGTTTGGGCGTAACATATATAAGTAACCAATTTTATAATTGGATATTGCTCAGGGCGTCTCAGAGATAAATCCTATTGATTTTCAGCTCACTAGTACCAGTACAACGGGTGCTATGGTACTTGATGTACCACATTTTTGGTAATTTTTGCAGGAATTTCGGTTTGCTAGCACGATACAGCCTCCGAAATATCTACAAGTAACAAATTTTATAATTGGATATTGTTCAGGGCGTCTCACAGATGATTCCTATTGATTTTCTGTTCGCTAGATCCAGTATAACGGGTGCTGTAGTACTTAAATTAAGACATTTTTGGTCATTTTGGAGATACTTCGGTTTGTTAGCACGATACAGCCTCCGAATTTAATACAAGTGACCAATTTTATGATAGGATATTGTTCAGGGTATCTTATAGATGCGGGAAAGTTAGTTTTAATCTTCGAAACCGTTTATTTTCAGATGCCTCTATCACCGATATTCTTCTCAGTGGCGTAACTGCCTATGGGCTAGGCGGGGCAGTGCCCCGGGGCCCTCGCTCAGAGGGCCCTCGAATTCTTACCAGATGACAGGTTGCAACCCCACTTTAATCATGAAAACTCAGTTGAGAGAAATTCAAAAGTTATGCCTAGGGAATTCCCATAAATTCTTTCTGTAGGTTGGCAGTGTTGTCAATTTGACGGATAGTGATATGTGCGTTTAATTATTCATCGATGTGCGTTTCATTGTGAATTCGAAAGATTTTTTTTTGAGTACGGTTAAAAAATTAATGCTGTATCAGGAGTAAGTAAGCTAATGTCAATAAACTTTTTTTGTACTGGTCAATATAGAATATAGTGGTTCAATTTTATATGATTTCACCACTCATATTGATGTCCGTTAAGTCAATAACTCGTGTCAAATCTATAGATTTCGGCTAAACTGGCAACAGTGGTAACACTAACGGTGATAATTTTTTTTCCGGGGATTCCCCAACAACACTTGTAGCGTATCATTGTGTTTCTCTTTCCTTTTATTTTACTTTTAACTTCGTCAGTGAACAGTGACTACAGTGAGTTGAGTACCCACCTCGAGCACAATTTAATATTGTATTGTTTCAATAAATAAGAAAACTAAAATTATGGATAAAAAGAAGAAACCCAGTGGTGCATTTAAACGCAAACAACACCAATAAAGAGAATATAGTAAACAAAAATTGCCCAAAATTGAAGTTTTTTAGTTAGCCTTCTGCAAGTACATCTGGCCAAAATATTTCTATTGATAGTGACTCAAATAATGTGGTAATTGCAGTGTTGGTTGAGAAGCCTACTGAAGAAGATTCGACAATTATTGCAGTTGGAGATACCTCCGCCGCCGATCATGTGAACGTGGATGATGTTTGCATGACACACATAAGAGCGGGTTTGGAGGAACCACAGACCTCTACATTTTTCGAAAATGTGTACGACAAATCTTCTTATGACTTGGGAAACTTCACGAACAAAATATTAAGTGAAGTTAACTGTCTCGACCCTTACTTCGTGGAATCTGCTCATATTAGTGTTTTAAATGAAACTCACGGTTTCTAGTTAATTCCACAATATAATAAAAGTTATTGAAAATTTCAAAAAAATGTCAATTTTTTAGAATTTTAATAATATACATTTTTATTGGATTCGTTTTGAATTGTTCCAATTTCGAAAGCTCCTAGTTAAATTATATAATTTTTTAAAATATACAAATTAATAAAATAAAAAATCTTGCTTACCAGGTATTTGACTATATGCAGGATTTGTTTCCACTTCTAATATTTTAACCAACAGCTTTTTAAAAACCTTTAGTTTGATCGGTTTATATCCAGTTTTATTTATATATTTTTAATTTTGTTTTTCACGTTTTTAATATTTTTAAAAAAATTTCTCCAAAGAGTCTTGCAAATTTTTCCTTGGAGATTTTCAGGGAACTTTCTTTTTACGTTTTTATACTTGGAATCTGCGATTTATTTAGTATCATTTTATATTCTATGTGTTTTATGAAAGCCAGGGGCGACTTTTGATGTTTCGAATCCGAGGACGAAGATTCGCTGGAGGTCATATTGAACGGCTAAACCCGAATTTTGGTTTGCACGTATCGTATTAAAGATATCTAAATATAAAAAAAAATTACGAACGAAAAAAACATTTAATAAACACATAAAAATTGTACTGTTGGTATGTTAATGTCTATAGAACGGTCAGTAGTTTGTGGCAGTCTTTATTTGCTATACCAACTTATTTAAAAAATGAAGCACATACTACCTAATAGGTAACAACAAACAAGATGCTTTAGATAAAAGCAGTTGGGAACTCATACACTTTAAAGCATTATTTGTTTTTAGTTTGACCTTTTACTCGAAGCAAATGATTTCAATACAACATATCATTCGCTTTACGGAGATGATACCTTTTTATTCAAACGACTCAATGTGTACAGTTTGTAGTAAAAATGGTTCAGTTTTAATCAAAGTCCACTATTTAGACTTAAATTATTGTAAAACAAAGATAAAGTAGTAAAAATAGTTCTCTTCTCCTCTTTTCAATTGTTATTGTCCTTTGAATATAAATGTTTTTGTATTAAACGTCCTAGTTTGAGTAGTAATATGTAAGTGGTTTTTAATTCTATTGTTGTATTCATGTATTTGGTTATTGAAAGTAATGTATGTGTTAAAATTTATTGGCAATATATTATGTAACATCTTATAATATAAGGTAATGGCCATCTTAAAGTATCCAGCATTAACGATACTGGGGTCAACCTGTTACATCCTGTTGAATTCTTTGAACAAAAATGAATGTTAAGCTACGTCCATACTGGAGCAACATGTGGCAACTTGTAGCAATTTTATGTTGCAACAAGTTGCTAAATGTTTTAATTCATTAAACATTGACATAAAACAAACTGTCCTCACTAGTGCAACAATTTTAATGAATGTTTGCACTTGTCGAATCTCAAATTCAGTTGAGTACAACATTCTGTCCACACTACTGTAGTTTTGTGACATGATGGAGGAAGACTTATTAACTGCTTTCTAATTTTGTGTGGTGATTCACGAAAATGGAAGCTTAAATGTTGGGTCCGTCCAAGTTTGAAGAAAAGGGAAGAATATGGTGGACAGGAATTATTATCGGATATAAAGAAATATGACGTTTTATTAGAACTTCGAACCGATGGGTGCTTCAAAAATTTTTTGCGCATGGGTAGTTCAGATATGGAATTCTTGCTGCAAAAAATTGCACCAGTGATTAGAAAAGCAGATACAAATTGTAGAAAGGATATACCTCCACAAGAACGATTAGCTGTAACATTGCGCTTTCTGGCAACTGGAGATTCCTACAGCAGCTTGTATTTAAGATTTCGAAGCAAGCTATCTCAAAGATAGTACCAGAAGTATGTGCTGCGCTAGTAAACGCAATTAAAGACCAAGTTAAGGTAAGCAAACTTGATTGTACTTTTTTTATTGATAAATTTAGAACTTTTACATGTTACTTAATTGAAATGCCTCTGCGATAATGTTTGAAGTACCAAAAGCAGTAGAGGAGTCTGAAGAGTTTTGTATGTATGTCTCCACTGGTGATGTAGCTGGTGTGCTGCAATTCGATGAATGTGATTGTGGTCTTGTGAAAGGTTGCATTGATAAAATTGGCTCATATGTGTTAGTTGATTGTGGCATTCCATAATCATATTTACCCATACTTGCATCGAACAAAATATTACTTATAAGATGTTCTACAATATTTTGTGCGCAGGTGGTATTCAAATCCCTAATTTTACACGCCATATGTTCTCCAAATACATCGAATTTGTCTCGCTGTCGTTTATTTTGTATGTTTTGAATTATTTTATATGCCTCTTCTTTTCGAGCGTTATCATCAATTTGACTTTTAAGTGTTTGTGTGACACGTCTAGTTTTATTGGGGTGCTTAAATTCATCAAGATTTGTACTGTTCGGATTTTCCACGGTTTCCTTACGGGGCTCTTGAGAGGCTTTGTTAGATGCCGAAGGCTCCTGACAAGCAGCATTAGATGTTGATGGCTTTTGAGAACCATCGTTAGACAAGTCTTCCATGCCTTGGTTGCCATTTGCTACATCTTGAAATTCTTGGGTCTCATTTCCACATTCATCACAGTCTGTTACTTGTGAATAATCTAAGTCAGTTTCGGAGGAAGAGTCATTAAGGTCATCCTGAAAAGAAAAATACATTGCATAAAATGTAATTACAGTGATCTACATAAGTAATGGATATCTTTGTATTTCAGATGCCTAAAACTGCTCAAGAATGGGAAACAATTACTAATGGTTTCAGTGTTCTTTGGAATTTTCCAAAATGTGTAGGCGTCATGGATGGCAAGCATATTGCAATACAAGCACCAAAAAACAGTGGAAGTGATTTCTTCAATTACAATCGTTTTTTAGCATCGTTCTGTTCAGCGTGGATGCTAATTACCGATTTTTGTATTTTCATGTAGGCTCCCAAGGGAGAATATCTGATGGAGGAGTTTTCGAAAATACATTATTCAAAAAACTATTATCTCGCTGGGAACTCAACCTACCAGAATATAGTGCTTTACCAGGACGTAAGAAATTAGTCCCTCACGTATTTTTAGGGGATGATGCCTTCCCATTATCACCAAATTTACTGAAACCCTACCCTGGGGCTCAGGACAAAGGGTCTCCCAAAAGGATATTTAATTACCGTCTCAGTAGAGCGAGAAGAATATCAGAAAATGTTTTTGGAATGTTATCTTCGATTTTTAGAATATTTAGAAAACCATTACTTTTAGAACCAGAAACTGCAGAAGTTGTTGTTATGGCCTACAATCCCCCAGGTACATATGACGGTGAAGATAAAGTTACAGGACGTGTTTTAGAAGGATCGTGGAGAAGAGAAAAAAGTTGCACGAAATGCAGCAACAGAAGCAAAATATATTAGGCAAGAGTTTGCTGATTTTTTCGTTACACCTTTGGGGATGGTGCCGTGGCAGAATAATTTTTGAATTATAATTCATGTATAACTTGAAATTGCCTATTTATTTGTTTGAATAATGAATAATAGAAAAGTTAATATCTAAAAACATTGTGTGTTTACTTACCACGTTCTCGGCTTCACTTTCCCTGCATGGGCGGACTTTGTTTTTGTCTCGAATAAATACTAATGCATCGTAGGCAAACCACTTGGAATGAAAGTGAGCGCCTGCTCCAGATTTTTTCATGCTGCGATATTTTTTTCGCTCTCTATAAAACTGACCCACCAAGTGACGGATTTTTCTTTTTGTCTCTTCCTGAGATAAGCACCCTACAGCTGAACAAACTGCATTCCATGCATCATTTTTTGATTCTCTGCATTTATATTTAACCTTTTTAGGATTCCAAATACATGGATGTTGTCTATAATTGTCAATTAAATTTAAACAATTTTCCGAAGTCCACTTAAACGCCATCACGAAAACCTATAAATTCACGTACATGCACTTTTTATAATAAAATACTAAACAGAACACTGAGACGCGGCGGTCTGTCTACTGTCTAGTCTGTCTAGTTCACTTTATTTCATATTATCCTTTGATCTTTACCGCTAAAAACGGATTTATGCAACATACTACAACTTATGTTGAATCGCAACACCAACTGTATGCAACGCAACACAACATATTCCAATAAATATAATTTTATGTTTTAACAAGTTTTTGTTGTATTATGTTGGAAAATGTTGCTCCAGTGTGGACGCGCCTTTAGTTTGAACTTTTATTACTTATTATAAATTCTATTTTAGGAGAAATATTTCATCTTTTTAGTACCTTATTTTCTGACCATGGGTTAGATAAATTCTTTTTGTGAATTATTTAGATAAGTAACCATTTTATCAAATGTTCTGTGAAATGTAAAATAGAGTTTTAGAAATAAAGTAAGTAAGCCACAAGTTTCTTATGCGTAAAGACGTTTTCCCCTGACGCGATTTGTTATAATAAATATTATCGATAACAAATATTGATGTTGTTTTAATTATTTCAGAATTATTCTCTTAATTTGGTTCGGTTTCAAAAATATATTTAGTGACATGATAAAATACACAAAAATCTCTTTGTTATACTCATTGTACAATGTTAAAAGGACTATGGATCATTCCTTCTTATATTAATGTAATGATTCTCTACTTTCTAAGTATTTCAATATATCAAATCACGATGTTTCTAGGCGTCTTGTCATACGTTTTGAAATATCACGACGTCTCTAGGCGACAAAAGTCGTTTTTCCAGAAATAATCTGTAAAATGTGAAGGCGTATATGTTACTCGTAAGATATGTTTTGCATCTAAATTATGTATATTTTTTACGTGTTTCTATGTATTTTGAATAAGTCCCTGTCAGTTTTGATATATGAAATTTAAGGCGCGTTCCCACGAGCCGATTTATATCAACAAAAGTTGAAGTTGTGAGATCCTTTGTTTCAGTGTAATTTATCAACTTTTCACCAAACGTGTCATTGAGTCAAACTTTATCATTAAACAAATTAAAACAATTGGAAATCGCTGTAGAGTTGGAAAAAGTTCCTTTTAACGATCGTTTTTTTTTATATATTTTTAAAATGACTGGAAGAAGTTTACAAAGAACATTTTCAACTTTGATTTACACAAGGTTTAATTCTGACCATGGAAGTAGAAAAAAAACCTTTTCTACTTGCATGATTCGGACCCTGTTCCAATAATTTCATTTGAGAAACGTTAAATATACATTCTAAACAAGGCGGATTTATTTTTTTCTAACGTCGACCATATCAATAAAAAACGTTATCTATGCGCAACGATCCCGAAACATCTGGAAAAACATTTCGGGAACACATGAAAAAAAATCTAACAATGTTTTCGGTTATGATCTCTCTGAATTGCGTGGTTCGTCAGATGGTGATAACGGAAACGATATTTCCAACGGAGCTCGAATCAATAAAGTAAGTCCGTTATTTATTTTTATTACAGAAAGGGGCAGTTGGTTTGATTACATGGATCAATTTAACAAGGCGTCTCTAGCCCAACGATTTTCCCTTGATACACTTTCAACAATTTAAAAAAATTGGTGACACACTTGCAATAAAGTACGTTATACTTCTTCCAAATCCAGTTTAAAAATATATAAAAAAAACGATATCTTTAATAAAAGAAACCGACCAATGGCGTATCAATTTTATTTTCAAATCAGATATATTTTCAATAATTATTTATTTACCAAGTAAAGCTTTGTGTGTGTGTTGGTAGCAATAGCCATCAGCTCTCGCGATTTGCCACATACTATCTCATGCGGATAAATAAATTAATTGTATATCAATATTAGTTATTACGACAAATTTCATTATTAAATCGAATATATTCTTATTTCATGTACCTTATTATTATTAAAAAGGTCTTTATTAAAATATTTTGTTTCCCAAATATTACAGATAGCATAAAGAAAGAAAGTTTTAAGGCTCCTCGCGGTAGTAGCATTATCCAAAAAAATTTGTTTTTGTAACAACTTTGTCCCCGGTGTAGATATGGTTCCTAGAATCTTTCGGCTGAGTTTTCCTTGAAAAGCAGCTGAACAACAGGGTCTCAATAATTGACAGGGGGTTGTTTAGATGTGGAGAGGCAACGTGACATACGTTTATTTAAATTTGTTATATGTTTGGGGAAATAGGGGGTAATCAGTTTGGTTTAATGCCGCCCTGAGCATACCCCTTTTCGTTGATGTGTGAGTTTATGAATTAACAACCTTATTATGTAATTAGCGAACCATGCAGAAGTCTACACCCACTATCTCGGATGTCTCCTGCGCGATTTGCGGCTTTGAGAGCATTTCGAAGATCAATGGGCAGACAATTGTTGTAAAAATTTGTAGAAATTTTAGTAATGAAGTTCTTAATAGTGGGCATTTCGGCTTTGTCATGTAACCAGGAGTTTCGGGGTAGTTTTGGATAGGTTGAATTATGTTTTATTGCCATTCTCAGACACTTGTTTTGTACCACCTGCAATGAGTGAAAATTCTGTTTTGTTCCTGTGTAGTAAACTGGGGCTGAATATGTTAAGATAGGTCTGATAATTTGTCTGTATATAAGTAGTTTATTTTGTGTGGAGAGATGACTGTGTTTGCAGATGAGTGGGTAAAATTTACTGTTTGCAATCTTGGCTTTATGCAATTGACAATTTATGTGAGCTGTGGCATTTGTATTACCTTGGATGGTACATCCGAGGTATTTCAAAGTGTTGCTCGGGGGGATGATGTGTCCGTTTACACAAAGTTGTGATTCCAATGAGTTCTCTTTCCTAGTTATCCTCCTGAGTAATAAATACTCTGTTTTGGAGGCGTTAATGTTGAGTTTTTGATTGTTAAAGTAGGGAATTATTTGAGTGTTATGTGAGTTTGTACAATGTTAAGTGCAGTGTCTAGGTTTTCTGCAGATGCTACAAAACAGGTATCGTCGGCGTACATAGCGGTTAGTAAATTCGGGGAAGTCGGAAGATCCTGGATGAATAAGGAATAGAGCAAAGGTGATAACACTGAGCCCTGCAGGACTCCAGCCTGAATAGAGTAGGGTCCAGCGGTTTGTTCGTTGATTTTTATATAAAATTTTCTGTTTGAGACGTATGAGTTAATTAATTTGATTAAATAATTTGGAATTTTAAGTTGTATTACTTTGAATATTAATCCCTCGAGCCAAACGGAGTCGAAGGCGTTTTGTACGACGATCGCGACCATAACTGCTTTGTTTTTGTCCCGAAAGCCTTCTCTTATGAAATTTATAACTCTAATTGTTTGTGCTATGGTACTGTGGCCACTTCGGAAACCGTATTGCTCGGGGGGTAATAACTAGTGTTTGTCTGTAAATTATTGAATTCTTTTTAGAATGACTTTGTCAATCACCTTTGCAATATTATTTAATAATGATATTGGTCGATAACTATCTACATAACAAGGCTGTTTGTTTGCTTTAATAATGGGTATGACGTTGGCGATCTTGAACATATCGGGGTAGATGCCAGTTTTGATTATACAGTTAATGATGTAAGTCAATTGCACAATGGCTTTTTTTGGTAGGTTCTTTAGTAAGATGTTAGGAATGCCATCGTATCCTGGGGCTGTTTTATTTTTTAATTGTTGAATAGTGTTGTGTATTTCAGCGTATGATGCTAGTTATCTGTGTTTAATGTGTTTAGTGACTGTAAATGTTGATTGACTTTTTGAGAGATTTGTTGGTGAAGATCTGTGTGTGGTGAATTGTTTATAAAATTGCTTTGACTATTTCACTAGAGTAAATTGATAACTGACAAAATTTGAAGGTTTTGAACTAGCAATTTTGAGTCTTGTCGCGGCAATTTTTTGACGTTTAATATATCAAATCTATGTGTATAAAATTCTATCACTCTGTGATATAATTCAATATAAAATCTTTGTTAGTGGTTTCTAAGGAAACTAAGTTGTTTATTTAACTGTCTAAAAATTATTAAAACTGTTTAAAAAATTTATATAAGTATTATTAACATGAATAATACAAGATTTGGAAATAATTTAATAAATGAAATAGAGAGTACAATTAAGCAAAGTATACCGCGAATGGAGAGAGTCTTATACATCTCCTATTCATAAAAAAGGTTCAAAAAACGATCCCAGGAATTATAGAGGAATCGCTGTAATACCAACCATAGGCAGAATATACTCAAGAATACTAAGAAACCTAATCGAATAGGAGATCATGGAGAAACAGCCTGAAGAGCAAGCAGGTTTTCGAGGAGGACGATCGACTGTGGATAATGCTTTCACCCTAAAAATAACCTTAGAGAAGAGAGTACTACGAAACCGAGAGACCCATGTGGCTCTTATAGATCTAGAAAAAGCATATGACAGCGTACCCGTCTCAAGACTATGGAAGGAGATGGAAAACTTGGAGATCAATAAAATTTTGATTCGGCCCACACAGAACTATTATCAGAATAACTCCACAAAAATTAAAATAGGAAATAAGATAACCACGTCTTTCAATACGACAAAAGGATTAAGACAAGGCTGTTGTTTATCTCCTACACTTTTTAAAATCTATCTAGATAGAGCTCTTGTGAAATGGGTAAAAAAATGTAAAACCATGGGCCTAAATATAGGAGATGACACATTATTTACGTTGTTCTTCGCAGATGACCAGATAGTAATAGCTGAAGACGAAGATGATCTCAATTACATGGTCAGAAAACTAAAAGAAGAGTACGAGATGGCAGGCCTTCAGATGAACCTCGCGAAATGCGAATACCTCATAGTAGGCAATGAAGAGAAAAACGATCTAATCCTGGACACCGACACAATAAAAGGAGTTAAACATAGTAAGTACCTTGGAAGAATATTCAATAAAAAAGGGAATAGTGAAAACGAAATCCAAGAAAGAATCAATAAAGGTAGAGCAATAACAAGAACGCTGAACTCTCTTCTCTGGAATAGAAAAATTACAATAGCCACAAAGAAGCATATATATATATATATATATATATATATATATATATATATATATATATATATATATATATAATAGCCTAGTCCAAAGTGTAACCCTTTACGGTTCGGAAATATGGGATGTTACCAAGGTCAACAAAAATAAACTCATGACAACCGAAATGGATTTCTTAAGAAGGAGTTGCGGACGATCAAAGCTTGAAAGAGTCAGGAATGACGACATCCGGATGCAAATGCAAATGGATAGAAATATACATGAAGACATAGAGAAAAGACAGCTAACTTGGTTCGGGCACGTAAAACGGATGAACTCTGACAGATGGCCTAGGAAGGTTCTGGAATGGATACCACCGGAAAAAAGGAGAGGTTGGCCAAGAAGGAGCTGGCGAGATGACATTGATCAAGCGATGACCACGAGGAACTTAGAGGAAGTCGAGGTTTTTGATAGGAAAAAATGGAAATTGGGGACGGAGAAACGGCGACAGCTGTAAAAAAAAATCCGTTATATATATATATATATATATTGAACTTATCATAATGAATATTCAAGAGAATGATACACAAATATGAGAAATTTGTAACTTTGTTGAATAACAAATAGAAATCACTTTCTTCAGACAGATAAAATTACTATTTATATTGACAATTACAACTAAACAATATGTATCATATCAAATCGAACATCTATGAGATTAATTATCCTTTATAATATAGAAATATATTAGCAAGATTAAAATTTGTTACCTTTATTTTCAGATTGTAAATAGTTATGAATCACAAAACCTTAACCCATTTTCTTAGTAAATTATAAATCCAAATTGTTATCAGCAACATAGACAATGAATTGTATATTCTATCTAGAATAACAAAAGAATCTGAAAAAGAACATAAAATTATTATTTAAACGATGATAAACAATATATATAACTGATACTAATATGAATACATGTTATATCATTTGTTGATTCTTATGTAGAAGTGTCAGTAAAAACTTCATGTCATGTAACACAGAATTAACAGAGCAGAAATATTTTCAACCATAGAGATATGTTATGTTCGAAGTATTGATTATTTTCAAAACAGCAGGAGTGTTTAAAGATTGATAACAATAGTAAAGGTTAAGCCAAAGTTTATATAAAATAATTGTTGAATTACATATAAAAGAGTAATTGAAAGACATTATAAAAGATTTTAAGAAGATTATGATTATAAATTCATAGATATTGTAATTTAAAGTGGGATAAAAATTATTATTGATATAAAAATAAGGCATATTTTGGAATGATATTGTATGTAAATAGATATAATGAATTATTTTAAAATTTTTCACAAATAATTAATAACAATAAAAATACGAGGAAAATAATTACAATTAATGTTAGACAGTAAATAAATTAAACCATGATATCTAGTTACTTGTTAGTTTTTTGTTGGAAATAACAAGGCTAGCAACGAGAGTTTTGTTGATTTGAGGAACAATGAATTAGGTGTGGTGGTTCAAAAGCAGATGGACATGTAAGAAAATTTTTCTAATAATTTGTTAAATTCTGCGGAAATCTTTAGAAATCAAAAGCAAAATTGAATTTAAATGATAAATAATAATAATAGAGACATTTCTAGAAGAAAATATTTGTAAACATTCATTATTTGTGGAAAATGCAACTAATCCATATTTTGAGAAGGGATGCTATGTCTGAATTTTATCAAAAGTCCACAATGGAATATTGATTATTAGTTTCAAAGACATTTAGTAAGATAATAAACATTATAAGTTGTATTTACTGAACAATTAAACCAAAATCTCAACTTACCTACAACAAACTATCAAGTTTGTTTTCCTACGATATTCAACAAGAATCCAGCTTCATTCCAGAGAGATGAATCCGAAGCAGAGTGCACAACAGAAACTTTAAAGTGATAGAAACAGGTCAGTGTATAAACAATTTATATGGTATACCATTAAAAATTTCACAAACATTATTAATTGGCCAAAAGTTCACTATTCGTTGTTTTATATGTATTAAAAATTCTAACCATTTCATGTATATTAGTTTATAGTAATAATTTGTTTTAACTGATTTTTCTGCATACCGATAGTGTTTTTCAATTCAATGATAGTTCGTATATATATAAACTAAATTTCATTTCATATGTTTGTTTTTATTTTAACAATTGACATAAATAGTTCCAGAAAATCATCATAGAGGTTCGAATAGGTATGTTCCGCATAGATATTCAAAGCGTTTTCAAAGGAGTTAAAATAATATAATATTTAGTAAATACAAATTTCGCATATTATAATATCTGCCAGAATCTAAAGGGAGTTAAGAGTTCTCATGTTTTCCAATAACAATAAAGTAAAACAATATAATCAAAATATCCTGAGCTAGCCAATTTACTATATAAATCCATCGACAAAAATAAAAAAACATAAAGTAATTAAAAATAATGCAATAGACAAAATTCAAAAATAAATATTGTTTAAATATATTTATTTATAAACTGATAAATACATAAAATTTATATAATAAATGTCACCGCAACGTGGGGCAAATTAAGATTTTTTCGTGATAAGAAGGTTTTAAAAACATTAGAATTATATATAATAAATGGCACCCAAGAACGTGGGGCGATTTTAAAATATTTGGTAGGTTGTTTTTTGTTAAGGGAAGAATTAAAAGTATACAAATATTAGAAATTTTATTGACTATATTATAAATATAAGATGGAAAAGAAAATGATGTTAAGAGACGGAAAACAGGTAGGTACGGATAGTGGATCGGAAGAGGAACGAGAGGAAAGAAGACATGGTAGAGGGGATTTCCAAGTACATTACTTAGAACAGGGACAATCTGGAGAAAATGTACCAGAGGAAGACTCAACAGGAGATGAGGAAGCACAAGAACAAGAAGAGAGGATACAAGAGAGCAGGGAAAAACAAGGAAGAACAAGTACAAATAGAGATGATCAGATGATGGACAGGATGCAACAATTATTTATCAGAATGGAGGAGAGAATAAATGGAAACATAGATACAATGAGAGGAGATATCAACAGGATAGATGGAAAAATGGACCAGATGAGTGGGAACATAGACAAATTGGAAAAGAAAATTGATGATGTGAAATCTGAAAGTATTAAAGAAATCCAGAAAATCAGGGAAGAAAACGAAGTATTTCAAAGAAGAATGGATAAGGTGCAACAAAATATTGAGGAGCAAAATAAAAATTTAAGAACAGAGATTCAAGACAATGGAATCAAAATCCGGGAAGAGATAGAAAAACATGTTGATCAAGAAATTCAAGAATGGGGTAGATGTTTAGAAGAAAATCTAACAGGAACTATTGTAATGGAAATCAACAAACAAAATGAAAATATAATTAGAGAAGTGGAACAGATAAAAGTACAAGGACAAACTAATGAAGAAGTAATACAGAAGGTGGATAAAAAATTTCAAGATTTAAATGTGAGACTGGAAGAACAAACAGGAACATATGAAAAAAGGTCGGAAGTCATGGGTAGATCATTTAATAGGGAATTAGAAGAGATGAATAGGAAACTACAAGAAACGGTAGAAGAAATGGAGGATACTGTGAGAAGAAATGGAGGAGGAATCATATACAATGGAAATATGGATGTAGGTGTTAAATTCGATATTAAAACGATGGATAGTCAATATCACAAGGAAGTACTTGAGATGAACAGAAGATTGAAAGACACAGTAGAAGATATAGGAGCAAATATGAGAGGAAATGTAAGAGATATAGGATGCCTAGGAGAATTTTACAATTATAATGTACCAAGAATAAAATGTGATGATAAAATGATAATATGCACAAATGCTTTCATCAAAATAATAATAAATGAAATGAATAAGGTGGAAGAATTTGAGACACAGATTTTATTGGATTTATTGGAAGGAATTAATGAGATATGGGACTGCAAAATTAAGAAGCATATGATAGAGAACGGAAAGAAGATTCAGAAGTGTAATGAGAAACAAACAACAAGAGAAGAACATCAGAAAAAAGTTAGGAAAAGAATAGTAAATTAAATAGTATAACATGATGATTGGAAGGAAGCTTGGAAACGAAAAAGCTATGGAATGGACAGGAAAAGGATAATAAAATAAACTGGAAGATAAATTTATTAATATCACATAACAATTATAAAAAACAAAAATAAAGTTAAGATAAAATTTTTATTATAAACAATGTACAAAGATAGAGATAGGTTAGGTCAGCTGTAAATAAAATAATAGACATAAGTATAGATTAAAAAAAAATTCAATATTAATTAAGTATATCATGCTAGATAATATTATAGGATAGATTGTGTTCTTTGTTGATTAAGCAGATGATATTCCAAACGATTCTTCACACTTCTTTATTAAGAATCTAAAAAAAAGAAAAAAATATATATAATACATATCATATAATATAAATCGAAACTTATTAGGTGAAACTTAGGAATGGAATAAATAGCTTAGAGTATACAGAGGGAAATTCAAACAGGGCAAACAAATAAGTAATGATAAATAAATTAGTTGAAGTACTGGCTTTATATAGAAATAAAACAGGAAGATATAAGATAGAGGGGATGAAATCATGTACAACTAAAAATATTAAATAGAATTTCACATATTTAGAAAATAAATGGAATAAGACACAACAATTAAACAAACGAGAAGAAAGGAGATAGTTAGATGAATTATATAGATTAGAATATATGAGATGATGTTTTGATGTCAATTGATATTTATAGAATATTTGGAGGTATATGGAAGAATAAGGAAATTAATACTGAGATATATAAATATGAATTTAAGAAATGTTTAATTATAATGAAAAATGAATATGTAAAATGAAATATGAAATGATGAGTATATATAAAATAAAGTATAATGAAAATGTTGAAATATGAATATGATATATAAGCAAGTATTAGTATGGATATGAGTAGTAGGGAGAATTAAAAGTAGGAATGTTATGAATATTTGAATTGACAATGAGACAAATTAAGTATATTTTATGAAATATTAATAGAATAATCATAAATGAGAATCCAAAATCTGCATTTGAAGATGTGAATATTGATTTAAAATAAAAAAATTCATAAACGAATTACTAAACGGAGTAACGGGTGAGAATCCAACTTTTATTATGAAGGGTATACAACCAGAACGTCACTGGATTTTGAACAGAAATTCAACTATGACAAGTGTACTTGAAAAGGTTAATCGGAGAATATTACGAAATGCGGAGAAGTATATTAAAAAACAAGATAAAAAGAAACCTAGGACAACACAGTTTAATAAAGGAGATATGGTGATTGTCAAATCTTTAAGAATGCCAAAGAAAGATGAAGAACAATGTGCGAAATTATTATATCCATTCGAAGGTCCATATATCATAGATACAGAAAACGGTAAAAACAGTTATCGATTAATATATCCAGGTACTAAAATATTAAGGGGTATCTTTAACATAGAACACATTTACAAATATTATTCTTAAGGAATATGTATTGAAAAACGAGGAATAGATAATATTACAAGTAATTTAAAATCATAGGAAATAAGTTGTTTGTAAATAGTAGATTAAGATAGGATAAGGATACAACCAAGAATTAGTCTAAGAAGTTTCTAATATTTTTATAGTAAATAGTGAAGGAATGATAAGTTTGTTTGGGAAATTGAAATTTAAACAAAATTAACCATGTTAATATTTATTAAATTTAAATTTGAGGGGATTTGAACTTATCATAATGAATATTCAAGAGAATGATACACAAATATGAGAAATTTGTAACTTTGTTGAATAACAAATAGAAATCACTTTCTTCAGACAGATAAAATTACTATTTATATTGACAATTACAAGTAAACAATATGTATCATATCAAATCGAACATCTATGAGATTAATTATCCTTTATAATATAGAAATATATTAGCAAGATTAAAATTTGTTACCTTTATTTTCAGATTGTAAATAGTTATGAATCACAAAACCTTAACCCATTTTCTTAGTAAATTATAAATCCAAATTGTTATCAGCAACATAGACAATGAATTGTATATTCTATCTAGAATAACAAAAGAATCTGAAAAAGAACATAAAATTATTATTTAAACGATGATAAACAATATATATAACTGATACTAATATGAATACATGTTATATCATTTGTTGATTCTTATGTAGAAGTGTCAGTAAAAACTTCATGTCATGTAACACAGAATTAACAGAGCAGAAATATTTTCAACCATAGAGATATGTTATGTTCGAAGTATTGATTATTTTCAAAACAGCAGGAGTGTTTAAAGATTGATAACAATAGTAAAGGTTAAGCCAAAGTTTATATAAAATAATTGTTGAATTACATATAAAAGAGTAATTGAAAGACATTATAAAAGATTTTAAGAAGATTATGATTATAAATTCATAGATATTGTAATTTAAAGTGGGATAAAAATTATTATTGATATAAAAATAAGGCATATTTTGGAATGATATTGTATGTAAATAGATATAATGAATTATTTTAAAATTTTTCACAAATAATTAATAACAATAAAAATACGAGGAAAATAATTACAATTAATGTTAGACAGTAAATAAATTAAACCATGATATCTAGTTACTTGTTAGTTTTTTGTTGGAAATAACAAGGCTAGCAACGAGAGTTTTGTTGATTTGAGGAACAATGAATTAGGTGTGGTGGTTCAAAAGCAGATGGACATGTAAGAAAATTTTTCTAATAATTTGTTAAATTCTGCGGAAATCTTTAGAAATCAAAAGCAAAATTGAATTTAAATGATAAATAATAATAATAGAGACATTTCTAGAAGAAAATATTTGTAAACATTCATTATTTGTGGAAAATGCAACTAATCCATATTTTGAGAAGGGATGCTATGTCTGAATTTTATCAAAAGTCCACAATGGAATATTGATTATTAGTTTCAAAGACATTTAGTAAGATAATAAACATTATAAGTTGTATTTACTGAACAATTAAACCAAAATCTCAACTTACCTACAACAAACTATCAAGTTTGTTTTCCTACGATATTCAACAAGAATCCAGCTTCATTCCAGAGAGATGAATCCGAAGCAGAGTGCACAACAGAAACTTTAAAGTGATAGAAACAGGTCAGTGTATAAACAATTTATATGGTATACCATTAAAAATTTCACAAACATTATTAATTGGCCAAAAGTTCACTATTCGTTGTTTTATATGTATTAAAAATTCTAACCATTTCATGTATATTAGTTTATAGTAATAATTTGTTTTAACTGATTTTTCTGCATACCGATAGTGTTTTTCAATTCAATGATAGTTCGTATATATATAAACTAAATTTCATTTCATATGTTTGTTTTTATTTTAACAATTGACATAAATAGTTCCAGAAAATCATCATAGAGGTTCGAATAGGTATGTTCCGCATAGATATTCAAAGCGTTTTCAAAGGAGTTAAAATAATATAATATTTAGTAAATACAAATTTCGCATATTATAATATCTGCCAGAATCTAAAGGGAGTTAAGAGTTCTCATGTTTTCCAATAACAATAAAGTAAAACAATATAATCAAAATATCCTGAGCTAGCCAATTTACTATATAAATCCATCGACAAAAATAAAAAAACATAAAGTAATTAAAAATAATGCAATAGACAAAATTCAAAAATAAATATTGTTTAAATATATTTATTTATAAACTGATAAATACATAAATTTTATATAATAAAATATATATATATACCGCGAAATACAATGAAGACAAAAAAGTCTGCGTGGGATCAGTTTAGAATGTTTCTGGACGAACGTAATTATACGTTAGAAAAGGATACTTCTGAACAAGTTATAGCAAAAATTCTTGAAGATTATGGTTTTAACATGAAAAAAAAAGATGGAACTGATTATACTGAAGCTAGTGTGAAAACACTTTGGAATACGACTGCTCAAATGGTTCAGGAAAAATATTTTCTAGAATTTAACATCAAAATTGATCCATTTAAAGATATTACCTATAAATTTGCTAGATTGGCCAGGGTTACAAAACGTAAAAAGCTTCAGGCTGAACCTGAAACCAGAAAAAGAAGTTCTAACGCGTTTACCAAAGAAGAATTAATGGAAATGGTAGAAAGCTATTCTGAAGATAATCCTGATGGGTTACAAAAAAAGTTTTTTCATTTATGTTCGTTCGAATTAGCATGGCGTGGAAATGAAGCTGCTAATTGTGATATTAATTATTTTAAAAAAGAATATGATAATAAAGGTAATTTTACTGGCAGGGTAGAATATAATCCAATCTTTTCCAAAACGACACAAGGAGGATCAAAAGCTTTATCTGGCAGTAAGTGGCTGGTAAGAAATAATGCTAACAACAATTTGTGTCCCGTTCGTTTATTTTTAAAAATTATTGAAAAAAGAGAATCCAATCCTTATCTAACAACAACAAGATTATTTTTAACAGTACATCCAAATTGGGAGAAAGGAATATGGTACAAAAATTCACCATTGGGAATTAATACAATTTCAAAGTGGACGATAATATCGGCGGAATCAATTGGTATAGACACAAAAAAAATAAAAACAACCAATCATTCACATAGAGCTTCTGAAATATCTGCATTAGCAAAAGAAGTAGTTGGTGAACAAGAAGTAATTAAGCTTACAGGACATTCTTCTGCCCATTCTTTGAAACCATATTTACAATTAAATGAAGAACACCATTTCCAACTTATAGAGAACCTTCGAGAAAATAAAAATAAAGAAAAGGAATCCTCAGTTTCTAACTTAAATTCATCACAGGTTATGATGCAAAACAATCCCCAAAATAATGCTACAACGTACAATTATGATAATTGTACTTTTTACATAAATAAGTAATTTTTTTTCATAATGTTTTTATTTTCTTGGCTTTGTATAATTGAAGTTTGCAATAAATAAAACGTTTAAACATATGATTTGTTAGTTTTCTCTCTCGTGAAATAGTCATGTCGAATACCACTTAATTAAAAATTTTGTAAGGTAAAATTTTTCTCTTGTCGTATACAAGTTTGTTGCTTTTAGGTAATTTTTCTCATGACATTTAATCCAAAACCACTCGCCTGACGGCTCGTGGTTTTGTTAAAAATGTCATTCGCAAAATTGCCAAGCAACAAACTTTCATGACAATCGAAAAATTTTGCCGACAAAATTTTCACTCTCGTGGTATTATATATGAAAGTACTCTCCGAAATTCTGCGCAATTTCTGTCATATCAGTAAAAGTATGTCCATTATTTTCTATTTTCGCTATTTCTTTATGAGTATTTTTGAAAAAATTTGCAATCCTCCAGAGAGAGGTTGTCCTGAGGTTTTAGTTTGCTTAGGAAGATCGTCCAGTTATAGTTTTTGTAGTCCCTAAAGAGTGAATTTATTGAGTTTTGATAATATTTTAGTAGGGAACGATCTTCTTCGCTTCTAGAATGTTGCCATTTTATTCTAATCCTGTTTTTATCTTGTATGAGGGTAATAATATAATCGGGTAGGGAGTTATGAGGGGATGGTTTTAGTTTTAGGGTAGTTGTGTGATTTCTAGCTGCAATAATTGTGTCTTGAAGATGTTTAATTGTTAAAGTAAGATGTTCTGAGTTTTCTATTTTGTTTGTGATATTAATATTATTATTTATGTATTTTCTAAAGTTTAGCCAACTAGTGGTGGTGTAATCATATGTATGTTTTTTGGGGTGTTGTATGGAGTGAGGGAGTTTTAAATGGATAAGGACGGGATCGTGATCGGAATGAAGGTCATTCAATGTTTTGATTTTCGAGATGTTGTTTTCCTATTGCAATATCAATTGTGCTGGGGGCGTGGTTTGGAAAAGGAAAGTAGGTGGGGTCATCGGTATTAAAAATATTACAATCAGAGTTGTAACAGAATTTCAGGAGAGTACTTCCGTTTGCGTTGGGAGAGTGTATGAATTTGTCCCATTGAAGGTGTCTGCAGTTTAAATCCCCTACCAATAAAACTTTATTATGCGAGTTCATAATGTTATGCAAGTCAACCTCTTTTATTTTGTTAGTAGGAGGGTTGTAGGCCCCTACTATTTTGATTTTATTGTCAAACAGTATAGCGATATGCTCAATAGAAGAATTATTTTGTTGCAAGAGTTTGAAATTTATGCCTTTTTTGATTAATAGTGCGATAGCGCCGCCAGGGGCATCGAGGGGGCGGTCTTGTCTATAGAGACGATATTCTGGGTTTTTGAAATTAATGATTTTGTTTGATTTTAGGAGTGTCTCCATTAGAAAGAAGATATCTGGTTTTTGGATGTTGAGAAAGTTGCGAATTAAGTGGAGTTTGTTAAAAACTCCTTGTATATTGCAGAAAATGATTTAGAGATTGTATCGTTTTTGAGAGCCTGTTTTACCACCTACCTGCCTAGATGTCATAGTTATCTATGCCGGCAACAAAGTTGTAAAATTGAAATGTTTCAATCTTGTTAGTGGCCTTTCTCATCTCCTGGATTAGGTCTGAAACTGTTCTGGAAAGTTCATCTAGGTTGACTAGTCTTTGAAGCTTTCTGAACATGCTGTTGATTTCAGCGAATTTGGTGATGTCATTCGAAGTTGAATTTGCCTGTGCTCTTTGTTGGATGGGGAGAGGAGTGTTTTGTGGGGGTATTTGCGGGGATGGTTTGGGGGGAAGACTCAGGAAGTCGGTTTGGGGGGAAGACTCAGGAAGTCGGTTTGACTGGGTTGGGTTTGATTTGTTATTCCAGGGATTTACTACAGGAATAGGAGCTGGGATATACTTTGTGGGAGCAAGTTTGGTTTTGTTGACTAACGCTCTCTTCTCTTCAAGCCACACTCTTCTTTTGACGTATTCGGGGCATACTTCCGCATTTGCGGGGTAGTCCTCATCGCAGTTCGCACATTTGACTGGTTTGGTTCGCTCTTTCACGCACTCCGGTGTAAGATGAGGTCCTGCGCACTTCAAGCATCTGGGGGTTCTTCTACAGTTGGCCGTCGCGTGCCCCCAGAGTTGACATATGTGGCATTGTATTATTGGCTCACTTTACCTACGATGCTCCCATTGGACCCTTATGTGTTCGATGACCCTGACATTTGTTTTTAGATAATCCAGAGTTTTCTTCGAGTCTGTCACCACCAGATAAAGGGGACGACCTTTGGTAGTCATTCTATAAATATCTTTTGTTGCTATTTTATAAATTTTCTCCATATCTTCTTTTATATCGCTGATTTGCATCACTTCAGCCAACCCCCTGAGAACGAAAGCGTGGGTATTGTCTCGCGCCTAGAATGTATGATGGTTTACTTTTTCTTTGCGCAATGTGGTTTTTAATTTTTCAAAATCTTCGACTGACTTTGTAAAGACAATCGAAGAATTGTTAGTATATTTTATTTCAAAGTTATTCTTCACTTCGTCCTTCAGGCGATTGACCATTTCTCTATGCGCCGCTACCTTTCCATCGATTATAATGGGGGGGAATGTTGATTTTTTGTTATTGTTCGTAGTTATAGGATTGTCTTTCTTTCTTTTGGAGCTTTGTGTAGTTTCCATTTCTTCTTCAGATGATGAAACAGCGTTTGAGAATTTTTTAAATTTAAGTTTTTTTCTTTTTATTTGAATTTTATCAGTATTCTGTCTTGTTTCCTCCTCTGATGCATCCGACAGTGAATCATATTGGTTAGAGATTCCTAATTCTGTTTGTTTTTTCTTATGTCTAATTATGTTGTTAAAAGAGGTGAAACGCTTAGGTTTTACGAATTCGGGGGGTGTAATATCCATTTGCTCTTCGTCTGGAATGACGGAAATTGAATTTATGTCCTCTGAGACTATGTTTGAAGTTTTATCGTTTTTTTTCATATTCATGTGTCGTCCATTGATTTTATTGTTTTTGGTCACTATATTTTCATATTGTGATTAAAATTTGCTGATTGGCACTAGCGGAGGCAGCTTCTTCAGTCTCTTGGGCCAAGATTTTTTTGCCTGTTTGTGAATTTCGGCAGGGACTATTTTCGCTTTATTAATTTTGGGTAATTCATCTCCGGATGAATCTGATTGGAAACGAGATCCAATGGTGTCTTCCTCCATTGGGGTGGTTGGCTTGATTTAATTTTTAGAGTGTTCCGGGGATGAAGAATATTCAAGATTATTCCCTCTACAGATGGGAATTGATAAGGATGGGCTAATATGAGAGAGGCTCTCTCTATTGCTATCATCAGTAATGTAGATAGAATTTTCTGTATTCGTTTTATTGCCACTTCCTATACACTTTTTTGTTTTTCCTATACACTTATTATCAATTTTCATACACTTTTTTTCTTGTTCTATACAGTTTTTGTCTGATTCTATACTCTTTTTGTCTAAATCTATACTCTTTTCGGTTGAGATATTTTGAGAGAGAGAGAGAGAATTGTTTAGTGCTTTCGATAATATATTAATGTCGATATTATCGAGACAAGTTTTTGGAATATTGAAATTTTTCGATAAGGGCGGAGATTTGGGTGAAATTGTGAAATATCTTCGTCAATATATACTAATTTAAAATAATTTTGATTTTTATTTTTTAATTCTCTAGTTTTGTGTTTTATGCGATTTATTTCATCAGTGTATTTAGTGGAATTAACGTTTGAATTAAAGGTAATATCAGGAGAGTGCCCTGGGACACTGGCGCAATCAGTTTCCCAGTCACTTTTTAATGGTGTTTTTTTTTGTAACGGGAAGTTTAGACCTTCGTTGTGATTGGAAACTTGGACGTACCTTTAATTTTTGATGTTCTGGGTGAAGTTTTGATTGAAGCCACTGGTTTATTTACGCGCACAATATTATTAGTTGTAAGATTTTCACTACGAAATATTTCGGGTTTGTTAGCATTTAACTTTTGAATTTTATCTGAGTCTTCGAGTATACTCAGTGGTGAAGGGGTTTGTCTCCGTAGAAGGCGGCGACGGTATGGTGAAATCAATGAGGACACTCAATTGAAAAACACTACAAATTTTATAGATAAACAATAAATAATGATGAGCCGTCAATCGGCCATGGTTCAATTTTTAATCTGGATATAATGCAAGTGTAAGCGTTGCTGACATAAGGGAAAGAGTAATGTGATATATTATTAGGTAATGACTGTTGGATTTTAAAGTGATGATTATTAGATTCTGATGCCGCTTTCGTTTTCCATTCATTCCAAAGGAGTTTCTTACATTCGTTAGTAACATTGTGGAATGGCACTAAAGGTACATTGATATTGTCAATTCTGCATTCTTTTTTATCTTCGTTATTTACCCTTTCATTGCCTATGACACCAACATGTGCCTTTGTCTAAATAAAATATACTTTTACATTTTTGGTATAGACATGAAAAAGTAGTTTCTTTATACAGAAAATTATTTCATTTTTATATTGTATTAATGGTAAGCTATTCAAAGCATCTAGAACAGACTTGGAATCACTAATTAAGACTGCACCTGGCGCTGACCTCTCCAGGCTCCAAATGAGTGCATTTTCAATTGACATTGCTTCTGCAGTGAATACTGTGCAAAAATTTTTGTTCCGGAAATGTTTGACTATATTATTATTAGCGACAAAAAACGCGGAACCTGTTCCGTATCCATCCTTAGAACCATCCGTATAAATAATCGTGTTATGATCAATTTTCTTACTCTTACAGGGGGCACTGATGATGGTTTATCATTGAACTGAAAGCGCTCTGCTAACAATAAATTCTTGTACCAAAATACAAAATTGGTTTCTTTTCTATAATTGTTTTTCTCTGGTACACTCAGCTGGACGAAAACCTAGAAAAGGTGGAGCGACAACCTCCCAAATGACTGAGTAGGGGCAATGATGTGAAGAAAATAGGAATTTATACCTATATACAGCAAGAATGCAATGCATTTGTAACGGAAAATTCTTCATTGACAATATGGTACGTTAAGCAACGCAACAAAAGAATAAGAAGAACAAATGTTGACATCTTCATCCGAACCCGGAACGTTTATAGAGATTTTCATCATTAATTTCCTCAATTTCAAAAGTCGGAAATCTTTCTGATTTATTCAACTCCCAAAAATAACTAATTCAACTTCAAGAAGAACTTATTAAAATAAGGCAAAATAAAATTCAATCTTTTAATAGAAAAACAAAAAATGTGTCATTTTTGACACCATTTGTATTGATGCGATATACTAAAACTCTGAGTTTTCTTGAAAATACGAGCCTGAAAAATTGCTGAAGGTGAGAACAACCTGCGAGAATAGCAACTAATTGTTATTCTTGTACCTTCTGTTTTTTATCTTAGGGCAGGTTTTTAATAATTATATAAAAATTGAAATCAAGACAGTTTCTTTTATCAAATATAAATTTATTATATGAACTTTCTTTTCTACGACGATTCTGTTCAGGCGGGAATAATGAGTGGGCGTCAAGACCTGTCCTGTCTCTAATATTTCTCAGCCTTCGTCCAATTCCTCGTCGGCCCTCTATTTTCCCTTCCATAATGACTTTATCCCAATAGAAAATGAAATTTAGTATCGCATCAACCTTTATAAATAATTTAACACCAATAAATATTTATAATGGATTTTTATCAATTGGTTGCAGAACTACTACTTTCTGTTGAATATACGTTTTCACAAATATCTATATTTTAGAATCAATATTTTTTGTTATATTTTCTAAAAGTTACATATAAATATAAGTGATTTAAAATTTACTGTTTCAACCTTTACTTTGTAATATCTACTCATATTACTGTTATAAATGAAGCTAACTGTTATAAAAGGGTTTCTCATTTAAAAAATCATATGTTTGATTTGTAACGGAGTTATGCAACACTCTGTACAGTTCGAGATAATTTCAAAATATGAACCTTGAAGACATCTACTATTTTTCTTAATAACATTTTTTGATATCTCTTTCATATACCGACTTTGTCGTAAGATTGGTACAACTTGTATGTTCTCTCATTGTAAATCGTCTATTGTGGAAATACTTGATCACATAAATTCTAAAAACTTTTCTGTAGATGTCTTCCACGTTTCATATTCTTCTCTCGTGGAAGGAAAACAAATTTCATTTGCGCATCCATATTTTTGCAAATTTTCGAAGTTCGGGTAAAGTCATAGTTTTAAACGAAAATATATGGAGTAGTGACAGAAAGGTCCCAGGACACGCTTTCAGTTTAACAACTTTCAGGAATCCTGAATAATCACCGAAGCGAACGAATGATGCGACCTGGATGCGATGCATTTCCTCGAGAGCTTTTCCACTTTCCGCATCATGTGTGCAAATGATCTTGGAGGTAATCAAACTCGGAAAACTTATATAAAAATAAAATATGAGCGTCATGAAAATTATTTAGCATGAGTGAAACATGCAGAAAGTTCTGAGTGAACTTTTTTAACATTGGAAACGATAGAAATCATTCGATGTGTTAGAATCTAGATTTTCTTTATGTCAATTTTTCACACAACCTTTTAGAACTGGCGGATAAATGGAGGGAAAAAGCATTTATTTTCCATTTATAAATTTTCCTTTAAAGAAACAAAATTTTGAAAGAATGAAATTTAAAGACACATGTTTCCACTTAAAAGATCATACACAGCAAAATAATGCAAATAACGAACTTATTTTCTAGGAAAAGCTTTTAAGGTATCCTTCAACAGCGAAAAAAATCGAGAGTGTCAGTTAATGTGTAATTTCCCAGTCAGTCAAATAAAATGTATCAAAAAACGATGGAAAAATAAGAGTCAATTTTGAGGTTTTATACTTTTTTAATATTAATTTTAGGGAAAAAAATTATTCTTCATAAAACGTTCTGCATTATCTAAAACCTAAAATACAGTCATCAAATATCAACTTTGTTAGTCGTATACGAGTTCCATTATACCTTTCAAAATCTATGATGCACTGACAAACAAATAATTTGTTGATAGAAGGAAATGTTGACAGTAAATTTCAAACCGCGTTAGAATGTATAAGACACATAAAAATGGTAGCGTTATTAACTGAAGTGCCATTTTTGAAATTTTTTTGTTTTTCACTACAAATGGATTTATGAGCCAGTGCCAATGTCCTGCTAAAGGGTATATGTGGCAAGGCTGATTGTAGTAGTTTCTATAACCTCCAAAAGATAGTGCTGGTTGTATATCCAGACAGGCTGTTTCTGCTAATGGGAGTAAGTGCCACACTTGTCACGAGCTTATACTAGCGTATTCTTCCACACGTTGTAACAGCAGACACTATCATATCGTGTTTTGTTTACCACATTGATACTTATTAATTTTAATGATGTCTGATGACGAAAACGGGTTGAATATTAGTGCTTTTAGTCAAGAAGAAAAAGTTGAAAAGCTACAGTTTAGAGAGAAACAGCGAAAGGCAAGTGGCAAGTCTTACCTCACCCAGAACAAGCACAACAGATAATAGATGTCAGCAAAACAACCACCACCTTTACAGGTATGTGTTGTTTTATAGTAAATTAAGCTTGCAATATGTAATATTAGTTTCAGTAAGCCCACACTGCTATCTTTTACTATGCAAATGCTACAAAACATGGTAGTCAAAACATAACCTAAAGGCCGCTTGACATGGAGCAATACTATCTGGAATGCAATGCAAGACGCAATATTTTGTGATCACAAGCATGCTCAGATGAAGCTCAGCTGCTAGATCTCGGAATTGCAACTTTATCGGTTTGGTACCATTTCTATTGCATGCAAGTTGCAATTCTAGGGAGAAATCTAGTTACTTTTGGTTCAACAAGCAATCAAATGTCAGTCAAATCACTTGAACACAAAATACTGACGACGGGTCCGAAAAACAAAAAGTCATTTAAAAAGCAGCTTTTAATCGTTTTTTAACAAATTTTATTCAAGTAGTTTTCATTGAATAATCATAGAGACCATATAGATAACCTCGTATTTGCTTTCGATCATAATGTTCAATTTGTCACATAATATAATCCAAAGTGTTTGAATATCAAATGAGGCATGTAGAATCGATCAACATACCCATTTATGTCATAAACAGTTTTAAGATGGTATATTATAACCATTACGAGCGTTTGATTCGAAAACTGGTTCTTTTCGAAGTGGATTCAACAAACAAATTTTGTCGGTACGGAAACCTAGACACGCAACGACCTACTTCCCACAAACTAAATAATTATAGAATAAGAAATACTATAAAAAAAAGTGAGAATTATGCTGCATCAAATACAAAAATTTTATAAATGAACGATTTATAAAATAACAAACGGTAGATGAAATTATACAGCGGATTTTAATAAAAACTATCCACTCTATTTAAAACTGAAGACAACAATTTTATAAAAAAAGGGAAAATACATAAAAAATCATAAAAACCCTCTCTTCTCCATATCGTCACCCCTCTCATATTTTTTCAAATGGATGACCTTGTACTATTTACTAATTGAAACAGTTAGTTTTCTTAACAAATTAGCATACCATTAATGAATTTTGTTATAAGCTGTTCCAACTGACTTCCATTGATTTGCATACACTTATAAAATCAAGCTTCAAAAACTTCTCGAGCATTATGTAACATTTCTGGGTTTATTTGTCGACATTTCTGAACTATTCGCGGACGTAAATCATCTATTACTAATTGGAAATAATTTAACAGTAGAAACATGACTTCAAATTATGAAGATTTAACCCAAAACACCTAAATAAAATGTAGCTGCTTACTGAGTTGTTTAAAAATTTGAAAATGATTTGTGCTCAGTACTTTCAAACTGTTTAACGTATCTATTTCATATTTGGCAGAAAGTGTAGACACTGTACACCCTACTAAATTATGTTAAGAGGGGCCTCACGTTTCAGGAACCTGAAAACAGTTGGCACCCGTGATTTGCAACAAAATTTAGGTCATTATGTACACAACAAATCTAAAGAACGCAGGGAAATTAAGTGTTGAAATTCTAACACAATATAACTTGGATTTTTGTCTTGGGGATCAGGTATTTTGGTTGAGTTTTATATTCTTATAAAAAAGATATAAGCCATTAAGTGATGGTGTGATTTTGACAGTTTTGATAATTTTTGGTCACCAATCTGGACAACAAAACCTGATCCCCAAAAGGAAGCCTAGAGAATTCGATTCTGAAAATATGAAATCTCAAATCATTGTATTTTTTGAGATTTGTTGTGCGCAAATTTTTGCAAACGAACATCTTTTTACTTTAGTTCAACCGCTCCACCGTCTTGATGCATGGCGCTGTATAGAACAATATAGAACAATGACAGAAAACGACGGTCAATTCAAAGACAAATAATATTATAACTTCCTCTATGGGTCAAATGCTGTTGTCATATGTTTTGTGTTCATAAAAATATCCCAAATTTATAGTTTAGTGTGTATTGTATTTGTAAGTGATTATAATTAGGTAATTTTCATGCTAAATAAGTAAATGTGTGCTTCGTAAATGCTATTTATATTTACTCCACAAGATTGTGTTTAGTGCTTCATGCTTCCTTGCACCAAAAATGCATTTTTTGCACCTATTACACAAATAACTACTTTTTAATGTTATTCTTATTTATGGTTGGTAAATACATCAAAGTGATTAAATATATTATGTGAGAATGATTTTGAGTTTTTGTTCTTTGGAATAAATATATCAATAGTAATTGTGATTCCGCTTAAGTTGAATTTTATTGTTGTGTTTTTCTAGACAAATTTTGTTCTTCATGAGGTCAATTATTTCGCTTATTTTATTGTTTCTAAATTCAGTTTTGATGCAGAGTGGAGGCATTTTATTTCAAGTAGTGCATCATCACCTACAAGCCCTAAAATATTTTATCAATAAATGTATGTCATTTAATATGCAAAAAGAATTTATAACACTTGGTAATTATTTGTTATGTTAAATATATTTACCATCAGGAGAAGCACCTAGAAAACCGTGTTGAACATCTACCCACAATCCTGGATCAACCACCACAACATTTTGTACTTGTTCAAAAATGCTCTAGAGCCACTTTTTCCTTAAGAGTTCCATACTCCATTACCTCAGTCATACAATAAGTCTTTTTAAGAACAGTTTTAACAAGAGAATGACAAGGTGTATTTGTTTTTCTCTTAACAACCTGTCCAAAGATTTTATAAGAAATGATGATGGTTATCCACTTTTTAGCTTGCCTTATCCTATGCACCATAGGTAATAGTAATTGTTGAATAAAATTAATGAATGATGTAGGTAACATTATATTTTAAAAATCTTTGAACCATAAATATTTTAAAACTTTGTCTAGCCAATAGTCGAAATTTCCTTGCAAATTGTTTGATTATATAAGCATTTCAAAAAATCAAAGAAAATAAGAAACCGAATTATTATTAAAGGATGACTAAAAAGTTAATTTTGTCTACTTGTTGCATTTCGGGGGCTGTATCGAGTTATACAGATAGGTTTTCTTTTCTAAAAACCATTTTTTTGTGTAAACCTATACTTTTCTCGCATATTACATGGGTTGGATCGAAAAGTAATAAAACCAATAATGTATTATACAAAATCAAAAAAAATATTTACCACTCAGGTGATCACACATATGTGTGTCTGTCATGGAAAAAAGAGAATGAACCATCTATTTTTTTGTATAATGAAGGAAAAATGTTTCAGTTACAATCTCCACAACACATATGATCAATCTTTGCAAACAAGGTAGAAGCAAACTTGTACATGTTGATTGTATGTTTGATTTTGTACTGTATATATCGATCTCCCCACAATATATACATTATTATTTGTCATTACAGATCTTTCGCTTTAAATTTTTTATTAGTTGTTATAGTTGCTTTGTAAGTTTTTTAAACGTTTGCTATTTTAAATTGAAATTCCTCACTGTACTTTACTTTCCTCTTTCTATTAAATGTAAAGCATTGTATTACAAGTAAATATTTCTTTGTATAATAAATTTGGAAACTCTTTGTTTATATTATTTGTTTCTAGATAAAATTGAATATATTTACACATGTAGTTGAAAAAAGAGCCTACATGTCAAATAAAATTTGGAAGCAACCAACAGAAACTCTGAAACTGATACAAATATGATTAGATTGAGGCAAAGTTGTGACACGACGTTCTGTGTTTTCAGCCTAAATGGCCTATTTTAAATCATGTAAATTTGCAACTTTTCCGCAGTTTAATTTTCTTAGCATGAAACAAACAAAAATTTATAATCATGAAAACATTTTATTATGTTAATATAAATGGTACAAATTTTGAAAGGTAGAATGTTTTTAAAGTATGTATATTTTTCTTCAATTCTTAATTTCTAGCAATTGCCACAATGCTGTCACTTGGTATCCATATTATTAAATAGCACATGTCCTTTCATGCAATATGTAATGCACCTTGTATCAGGTGATAATAGTTATATTTTTCAATTATCACTATTATATATTCATCAAAATGAATTATGCAATTCTTGTCTTTTGAGAGTGGTTTTAATTTTTCTTCATTCAGATACTTCAAAGGTCACTTCACTTCAATTAAGCATTTTTCGCTAACAAACCCATATTATCATTAAAACAGGTTTTCAAGAGAATGTTGAAAGATGGTTTGATGATACTAGAACAAACCATCAGTATTATTTATCTCATATTTTCACATTAATCAAATAATCCAGTAAACATAACCTCAAACATAGTTTTTAAAATTAGAAAATACGGATTGCAGGATAATTTACATTATCATAACTATAATTTTTGATATCGGGTCAATACGATTACGTACTTTTTAACAATTTATTCCTTTCAAAAACATTTATGAAACTCTTAAATAATCAAAAATGTACACTCAAATGGAAATTATGTCAACAAATTTTGTTTGGATCCGTGTATATAATATTCTCTTATCTATGCACAGGTGTGCTGTGGTTTGGATGCAACATAAAAAACAGAGATAAAGTTTCTCACAAACAGTGGAAATATTTCAAAACATTCGAACAGAGATGCGTTTCTTTGAACCATCAAGAGTGGAAAGACAGCGAGAGAAAATATGTTGAATAAGTAAAAGTAAATATTTTGAACCAAATAATTACTAAATTAGTAACTAGTATTGTGTAGGTTCTTAGGTTTATATACCTGTGAGGAGGCCCCTCTTAAACAAACATTTCTGGCTACTACCAGAGGCGTACGACAAGGGCAAGTGACTGGTTAATCGTTCCGAAATTCTACGGCACTGGCGGAATAGAAATTTTAGAACAACTTTTCGATTCTCCAATACTTTTTACGTAAATAATGTACTTTTCCTCATAAAGATAAAGTCAATATGTCTCGAGATATTTTAAGTTAAACATGAAGCTGCATCATTTTTTAAATTTTGATGTGTACAACTATGTCGATATTTTGGGCCAGTGGATTGCATTTAATACGCAAATTAATGTTAATCCGTAATAAAGAATACAACTATTAAATGAAACAAATTGTGATTCTGAAAATGTAATATAAATAAAAGTACCTACAATTTGAATAACATGAAAATATCAGAAACAAACATAACCTTTTATAACATTCACACAACTTATTTAAAAACTTTGTTGCAAATTCGAACCTCATTCAACTTATTACAGAACCCACAAGATTCAGAATAAATAATCCACCTTCCGTTCTAGATCTCATACTCACCAATTATGAACAGCTAATCTCATCTCTCGAAATAGACTCTCCTGTTGGAAAAGCAGACCATGCAGTCATAACTGCCCACGTTCAGTTTATCCGGACATTACCGGGCAAAAATAAAATCACAACTTATGCTACTACTGATTTTTATGAAGTTGATTCACAGCTGTCTTGACTTGAATGGGACTTAATTTTCACAAATTTATCCGATCCCTCGTTAATGTGGGACGCATTTCATGATACTACTCTCAGGATAATCTTTGCACAGACTACTGTCCGTGAGATTTATAAAAACCATCTCAAACCCTGGATTAACCACGCAGCACTACAACGTATCAAGCACAAACGGCGCCTCTGGCGTAAATATCAGCGTACACAGCTTCTGAGTGACTTCCTGAACCATCGCAGATTTTCTAATATGCTTCAACTATCTCTCAAAACTTTAAGACAAAATTTTGAAGAAAACATCATTTCCAGTGGTAACAGTAAAAAGGTTTTCAAATATATACGATCGTCCCTATCATCAAAAGTTTCCATTCCCCTACTTCAAAAACCCGACCATACTGTATGCTCTTCTAATAAAGAGTCTTCTGAGACGTTCTCTTTAGTTTTCACTCAAGAACCCAATAATGACAACCTCCCAATAATTAACTGTCCTCGCCTCAAGGCATCTAGTATTTACACCAGCCCGTATAAAACAGCACTTACTGAAACTTCGCACTAATGCATCAACTGGTTTAGATGGTCTAACTCCAAAACTCCTAAAAAGCTGCGCAAACTCGCTTGCAACTCCCCTGTCGTTAATTATGCAGACTTCCTTTACTCAAAGTTCCATACCCCCCAGCTGGAAATTAGCATCTATCATCACCATATTCAAAAAAGGTAACAAACTTGATTACAATAACTACCGCCCGATTAGTCTGCTGCCAGTGGTCAGTAAAATCATGGAAGTCGGCGGAGGTGACCAAATTTCTTGTCCTGGAAAATGTGATTCCAACGCAACAACACGATTTTGTCGCCGGCCGTTCCACCCTAACCAACCTGCTACACTGTGTTAATGACTGGACATCATCTCTTAACGATCTGCAGCCAGTAGATATTGTCTATCTGGACTTCTCCAAGGCCTTTGATCATGTTCCCAGGCGCAGACTTCTACAAAAGCTGGAACACTTCGGCGTTCGCGGCTCTTTACTTAGCTGGATTGACGACTTTCTAACAGGCAGATATTTCAAAGTAAGAGTTGGCGAAGACTTTTTAAGGGATAGATTGGTGGAAAGTGGAGTACCATAGGGTTTTACACCAGCGATCTTCCTTATCATGTAACTAATAAAATATCTATATACGCTGATGACACAAAGATATATACGAATCCAGTCACCAACCAACAAACCCTCCAGCTGGACTTGAACTCCATCTTCAGATGGTGTTCCCAGTGGCTACTTCCGTTGAACACGGACACATGTGTAGTGCTCCGAATTGGTAAAAACAACCCACTACTACCGTACTTCGTAGACGGTCGACCATTAAATTCTGTGTTTTCCTATAACGACCTCGGAATTATCGTAAATGGCAACCTAACTTGGTCTGATCATATAACTTCAGTTTGTAAGCGCGCGAACACCAGACTGTATCTCATTCGTAAGTGCTTTTCGAGTGTTTCGTTTCAGTTGTTTTGCAAACTGTATACTATCTATGTTTGACCAATTCTCGAGTACGCCGGTCCAACGTGGTACCCAGACCTAGTTCGCGATAAAAATCTTTTGGAAAATGTTCAAAGAAGAGCCACTCGACTGTCCCTGGGACAGCGAAGACCTTCCTACGAAGAAAGACTCTCCATGGCCAACCTAACTTCCTTTGACACCGCGAAGACCTGATCACCACTTTTAAAATATTAAAATTTAATTTTGGTTATCTTGATATGATGTTCACCATAAATCCAGATGACCGCCTTAGAGGACACCTTTTTAAACTCAGAAAATAAAACTTTACCGTCAGATCAAGACCGAACTTCTTACCTAACAGGGTATTCGACAGCTGGAATAATCTTGATGTATCCACAGTTTCTGCACCATCTACTAACTCGTTTAAAAACAGGCTTGATCGTGCGCTGCTAGAGCGCCTATAGTTTATTTGGTATATTGTACTAATTTTTTTGTTCTTTACCTACTAGTAGTTTATTTATGTAATTATCTATTTTTGGACACAATAGGGACTTGTCCCTCTGCCCTTGTCTAAATATAATAATAATAATAATAAATAATAATAATAAATGTTCTATGCGACCCCCGTTTACCAAAATAAGCTTATTAATTCTCTGGGTATAGTTGACGTAACAGATATAGTGCGAACTTAAAGTTGTCGGCGTGTCGCTTGACTCGAATACGCGGATACCGTCATAGTCCAGTCAATATTATAATTTAAAATGCTTTGTTGATGATACGACAAACACCAACTCAACAACGACCAACCCAACCACAACAACAACAAACAAGACATCAACCAACTCAGCCTTCCCAACAACCCAGACAATCACAACCAAACCCCTCATTAAAAATCCTCAACATTCGAAACCTGGCACCCAAATTCGTTTCCCAGCGGGAGTTATTCAATTTCCTCAAAACAAACGAGTTGTTGAGAGGGAATATCGCCTACTCGAAACCG
The DNA here is from genome assembly GCA_963921935.1 of Galeruca laticollis. Classification (NCBI taxonomy): domain Eukaryota; kingdom Metazoa; phylum Arthropoda; class Insecta; order Coleoptera; family Chrysomelidae; genus Galeruca; species Galeruca laticollis. The sequence goes on from OY998176.1 coordinate 132,360,784, forward strand.
ACCGCCCTCCTCAAGATACCCTCCGACACTCCCTGCGAATCTTTGGCCAAAAAACTTCGCAACACCCTCGGTAACAATCAAGTCGTCCTCATCCCTCTCAATCCCACTCGCCAAGACCGTCACCGCTACAGATCACCTAACCCACCTTCTCTCTTGTCTGCAGATATGTAGACACTTTCCTGACAGAAATATAATTTGAGGACATCCTCAACGACATAGACTTCGCCGCCACCTCACGCCGCCATGCCAAGCCCACCTAAATGTTTCGCATTCTTACAGAATCAGAAACGGCATACCACATCGCTCTAACAAAGGACATCAGGTTCCACGGTCTCTCACATCAGTGTGATTCCTCAAACCCCAACCCACTATCCGCAGTATCTAAATACGGCAACAGGTGCTCCAGCACAGGCCACCTTGCCAAATCCTGCAAGGCCAAACCAGTCTGTCCCTCCTGCGGATCTGCCGACCATAAATCCACCAATTGCCTTAAGGCAAACGAACCCCTTTGTAAAAATTACGGCGGCTTGCACCCCGCCTACCGCCCTCAGTATCCAAAGCGGTTGGATACACCGAAAAATCTACAGGAAATCGCGCCCATCACCCTCGACAAACCTCAAACACCCTAAGACCTCTCCACCGACACTAAAATCGTGATTGAGATTTTCGCAACGACGATCATGAACGCCGTCCCGACATCCCGTGGTCTAGTGGCTGACACTCTCACTCACCTCGTTGTTCTGTTACTGTTTTCCCGGCGCCACTAAGGAAAGGCACTGTTAATTAGAACCCAACAGTGAATGGCAGAGTGGGGATTCAGACATCTACGCCTTTGAAAATAATTTATAATCAAATAATAATTAGGAAACATTTTCGCCAAAGGTGAGAATCGAACCGGAGACATATCGATCCAGAGTCTATAGACATACATTTTTTCTACGACTATCATAGAATTTCTATATTCCCACGTAACTTTTGATTATGGAATAGCTTCATTCTAGCTCTAGGTCAAGAATATTCATTCTCGCCCTTGGTATGGAATGAATACTTGTGGCGCCCTCTAAATGACACGGTTCATTTGACACAAAGAGAAAATAGTCGTGTTCCACACCAGCGGCACTACGCAGAGTAGAAGTAGTGCAGAATTATCAAAATGCATAAAAAATCCTCTAAGTGAACGTAAAATGATTAATATGGTCGTTTAGAATTAATTGTTAGAGCCATAAGTGCAGCATAGGTGTATTTTGTGGCACTTTTTAAGAAAAAAAAAGAAGAAAACTGTTTAATTATCTATTTTTTAAAATGAATGGATTATTATTTCATAAAAAGTAGGTATATTTATATAGTTTTATGTAAATAATAGCTATTACATTGCTTCATTCCTTTTTATCGTTTGATACTGACAGCAGTGATTATTTCACACTCCTCCAGGAGTTATCAATTCAATATATATTCATTTGTGTTTTATTTGATAGTCGTAGAAAAAGTATAGTCTAAAACACGGGTGGAATTCAAAATTCTACACTCGTAGAGCCGAACAAATCTTTCTACTCTTGTAGAATTTTGCTTATTCCACGCTTGATATAGAATATACTATTAGTCTCGATTCGAAAAATAATTTCATAGCCTTTACGTCATTTTATTCGTTCATTCTTATTAATCAGATATATGTTAATTAGGTCATTTAAACAATTATATTTATTCTTTGACGTACTAATACCGCACCCTATATACATCTAATGTAATACCGTTATTTATTTTGCATTTACTACAAAATACAATGAAGTTTGTCGTTTCTATAGTATGTACACAATCATTAATGGGGAGGTGACCATGAACATGGTTTATGTACCTTCACTGACCACGTAAGAAATTTTCAAATAAGTCGTATTTTTATTATATAAATAGAAAAACCTGTCAATGAATTTTTATTGGTTAGATAATAGAAAAGTTTTTACTGAAACTGCTGGGTGAAAATATATAGTGTAACAAGAGACAGTTGAAGAAGCGTAAAAATGTTATGATTGCTTCTTACATATTAAACGTTACAGATAAATAATATCCTGACATTTCTATTAAAAAGTTTGAAATGTAGTAAAACTATACTTGATGGAAATAAATAAATCACCGAAACTTAACGACATAAACTACACGCGTCGTGATCCTTCGAAAGTTTAGGTTCAATTATTTTTTCAGTCATTGATATTTTTATTCATATTTTCTTGATTGTGGCTCTAATTTAATAAAAAAATTGTTTGCCACAGAAAAATGTTTTTGACATTCTTCTCGTTGTCTTGTTCTTGGTTTATAAAATTTTTATATAATGAATAGCTAAAAACTGTCTAGAAACGCCTATAGTTGTAATAAACTAGGTAAATAACATGGATTATTTGTCAGTTGTTGATGTGTTGTCATTTTACAATGAAATAGTAATTTCCTAACTGAAACATATTTCTTGCGGAAGTAATGAAGAAATAATTAACAGAAACTTGACGAATTGAGATTTGAATGTTGATCGGTACGAGAATAATTGCAGAAGTAAAGTTGAACTTACAAACTTATTTAATCAGAGGCATTCCTAATGTTTCGCAAGGATTATGTCTAAAATTATTCATGCACAATTCAGAGAACTTGGAAATATCAAAGGATTAAAAATAAAACCGCACTTGGTTGAAAATAAAGTGAAAGTGGATATTTTGTCTAGTGTCGAAGATTATCCGTCAAAATAATGTTTCAAGGTGTCCTTGTAAGCAACTTCATCCATATAAATTTGTGGAGGAGCAAACAAGACGTGTGGTGCTTTTAATTTTGACAGACACTATTTTTGTCAATTATTGAATGTTAATTTTGATGTGACAGATATTATAAGAAAAAAAGTTTTGATGTTTTTGGGGATTGATCACAGAGCAACGACGGCGAAGTCAAAAGAAGCATATCAGAGGTTCTCATCAAGATTTCTATTATTTAACTAGTGGCCTCCCAGATATGGTTTCCATGTTTATTTAGTTATTTACATTTAAAAAAAATAATTAGATATTAAAAAAAATAAACATCACATCTTTTCAATCGAATCTTTAACCCTTTAGCGTCCAGTGATCGATAATTTTACTAATGCCGGTGGTAGAATATTTTCGACTGCTGTATAGGTTTCTGGAAACATAAGCAGTCCCAACTATCGGATGGGTTGTTGATTTATAAACTATAGAACGTGTGTTTTGTAGCATTACGTTTTATGTAAATAAGAAAACATGGCCATCCACTTCGAGTAAGTCAATTTTCTGAAGTACTGTGAAGTTTTTGCTGCATATAGGTTTGATTATAGAGTTAAAATGAGGTGTAAAGTAACATGGAATATCCCTTAACTGATCCGGAGCCATATTAGTTACGTTGAAGGCGTGGCGTAATCTCGGAGACTATTTTTTTGATAGGCCAAGAAAAAAAACATTGATGTAAATAAACTAAATATTTTATTCGGTATGGGTATAATATACTGTTACGAAACAGCACACTGGTATAGTCCCTGAATCCGACTCTGTCTATGCCATGTATGAACGTTAACATTATGGCGGATGCGCAGGGATTTCTTTAGAACTGTTTACGATTGTGACTATCTTATCTAGACATTCTTTTTGTGACCAGTCTTATCTAGAAAATGCCAGAAAGCCAATTGTTTTTGTGTAAGCCGCAATCTAGAATTATCTAGTAAAAAAGGGACTAGTATATATAAAGGACCGACCAGGGAGAGTTTAGTTTAGTTTATAAAGTGATCTCGACAAATAAACAAGAATACGACGAAATAGCGAACAGTAAAGAGTTGATATAAATTAATAATAAAGGTTGTGTATATATAAATTGAATTTAAGTGAATAATTAAGTGTATATAAATTAGGTGTTAGTGAGTACTTTAGTGTTTAGATAAATTCGTAAGTGGCCATACCGTGTGTATGAATTTATCCCACCCGTAATAAAAACGTTTAAATAAATAAGAAAAACATTACATTGGTGTCAGGTGTGGGGTAATATAAATAAATTGCTACGTAAAAATAGCCAAGAGACTATGCGATCTGAAAGTGACGGAATTCAGAGCAGAATTGGAAGATCGTGAAAAAAGGCACTAATATATATATAAAGGACCGACCAGCGGAGAAGTATTAGTTGATAAAGTGATTTCAGCGAATAAACAAGAATACACCGAAATAGCGAACAGTAAAGTGTCGATATAAATTAATAATTAAGTTTGTGTGTATATAAATTAAATGTAAGCGAATAGTTAAGTGTATATAAATTAAGTGTTAGTGAGTAGTTTAGTGTTTAAATAAATTCGTAAGTAGCCATACCGTGTGTTTAAAGTTTATCCCACCCGTTTACTGTTTAAATAAATAAGAAAAACATTACATTGGTGTCAGGTGTGGGGTAATATAAATAAATTGCTACGTAAAACGGCCAAGAGACTATGTGACTTGAAAGTGACTGAGTTAAGAGCAGAATTGGAAGATCGTGTGTTGGAAACCTCGGGTAGGAAAAGTGAATTAGTAGAAAGACTTAAAGTGGCACTGGAAAATGACGGCTTTGATCCAGAAACAGTTTTATTTAATAACGAGGCTTCCACCTTAATCTCGTCAATTTCTGCTAACATGGACGAGAAAATTTCTGCCATGGAAGAGAAACTTTCAACGAATGTGAAAAACGATATTTCTGATATAAAAAACGATATTTCTGCTATCAAGAACGACGTTTCTACTAATATTGACGACAAGATTTCTACTTTGAAGAACGATATATCTGCCGATATCTTATTAATGAAAAACGACATTGCCGCTGACGTTGAAAACGAAATTTCTTCTCTAAAATCTGAAAACGAGAATACGTTGTCAACGATGGACGAGAAAATCGAGAATAAAATATCAACGATGGACGAGAAAATCGAGAATAAGATTACAACGATGGACGAGAAGATTGAGAATAAGATTACAACGATGGACGAGAAAATCGAAAATAAAATGTCAATGATGGACGAGAAAATCGAGAATAACATTAAGATATAAGAACTCAAGACAGGCCAGCGGAAGAAAAGAAGATCGAGCAAACGAAACCTTGCAAGACAGAAACATACCCTAAGTTAGAAGACATTGGTAGTTTTTCCCGAGTCAAGGCCCCAACGTTCGATGGAAAAATGTCGTGGACCAATTATGTCAAACGGTTTGAAGCAGCCGCTACAGTGAATGATTGGTCCGATAAGGAGAAAGCAGTGAACCTAACTATAGCGCTTCGGGGAGATGCCTTAGATGTACTTCAGACGATACCGCTTGAAGAAACGAATGACTTCGAGCTGCTAAAGGAAAGGTTGGACATGCGATACGGTTACGAACATCTAGAACATTTGTACCAGTCCCAGCTGAAGAACCGAAGGCAGAAACGTGACGAAGCCCTTCAAGAGTATGAAGTGGATATTGTCCGACTCATACGATTTGCTTATCCGTCAGCACCAGAGAACATGATGGAATGTCTGGGCATCCAGGCCTTTATTGATGGCTTACGTGACCCCGATATACAGAGGACGCTTCGTTTAGCCCATCCGAAAACATTAGTCGACGCATTGACAGCTGCTCTTGAATATGAAGCAGCTACGAAGGCTTCAGGATATAACAAGATTAGGACCATCCAAGAAGAAGGTGACGAAGACAGATTTCACTTGTTCGTCAGTTTAATAAAAAGTATGATGGACAAGAAGCCGAGAAAGATCAGATTCTGGAATTGTGGCGAGCTAGGGCATGTACGTAGTTCGTGTAAGCGCCTCAAGACTCCTGCAAACCAAGAACCCCAATCACAGGAAAACTAGAACGGGTCGGCTACGAGGGGGCAGCACCGACCCATGATCATTCCAAAGACCCTCTCAGAGTGATAGCTTCCCTCAAATGTCGCAACAACAGTGTATATGTGGATGGCGAAGTGAATGACAAGAGATATACTCTGCTAGTAGACACTGGAGCAACTTGAACCATTATACGACCAGAAATAATAAACTCCAAGAAGAAGCTTTTACTAACGGGACTGCGACTGTCAACGTTCACGGTGAGACACAAATCCAATTGGGAGTTGGCGCAGAAAAGTTCACGCATACGGTAAACGTAGCTGACATTGAAGAAGACGTGATTCTAGGAATGAACGTAATGAATGTACATGGTTTCCAATTAGACTTTAGAAACAGAACCATTGAAGTGGGTTCCGAGGAAGTATTCCTTCATCCATATGAAGGCAGCACGGTGTTGGCAGCTGTACAGGAAGATACCTTTCTACCTGAACGAAGCGAAACCATGATAGTAGCGCGGCTACAGGGAGGAATGTACACCGGTTATGATGGAGCCAAGGAACCACGACGAAGACGTTGGCAGTGAAGTACTAATTGGAAAAAAATTGGTTACGTCGGCAAAGGAGATCCCAGTACGTGTGATAAACGTGAACGATTACCCAATTACCATCAAGAAAGTAACCAGGATTCTGCGTACCAGTGACATCTATAGTTCGCCAAACAACTGACAATTCCAATGACAGATTCGAACAGATGTTATCAGTAGCTGGTCAATCCTTAAATCGAGCTGAACAAAAGAGAATGAGAGAATGTCTCTTGCAGTATCAAGACCTATTCGTTCCAAAAGGAGGAAATACTGGTAGAACATCAGCCGTCAAACACAAAATCAATACTGGTAATGCTAAGCCAATTAGGCACTCAGCTCGACGACTACCACGAGCGACGAGAGAGGAAGCTGAAAGAATAATTCAAGAGATGGCTGAAGAAAAAGTAATAGAACCATCTACTAGTCCATGGGTGCCTCCAGTAGTGCTCGTTAAGAAAAAGGATGGAACTACGAGATTCTGCGTGGATTATCGCCAGCTAAACAACGTGACGAAGAAAGACAGCTATCCTCTGCCGCGAATTGACGATACGCTAGATACTTTGGCCGGCAGCAAACTGTTTTCCACCTTGGACCTGAAGTCTGGTTATTGGCAAGTGGAAATGCACCCAGAAGACTGCTTTTACCACCGGATCTGGATTATGGCAATTCAACGTCATGCCATTCGGGCTCTGTAATGCGCCTGCTACATTTGAAAGACTCATGGAAAATATATTGAGAGGGTTGTCTTGGAAGACATGCCTGGTCTATTTGGACGACATCGTAGTACTGGGGAAGATATTTGACGAACACCTGAAGAATTTGGAAGACGTATTTAAACGACTCCAAGCTGTCCAGCTCATGTTAAACCCGAAGAAATGTCAGCTGTTCCAAAACCGAGTCAACTATCTAGGTCATATAGTGAGTTAAAATATAACAAAAAAATTTAGCTCCAGCATGAGCGGAAGTTGACTAGTTTTCAGCGCATACATTGCATACTGGTTTCGTGCATTGTAAACAAATGGGCTTATAGCACTAGAGAGATAAGTATTTTTCATTCTACGTTTTTTAGAAGGGCATAAGTGACAAATCTTACGTTTTTCTAGAATCAGAATATTTCTGTTTTTTCCTCTTCATTATCTGGAACACAAAGTATTCTCCAAATAGTAATCCGAATTACACGTGGAATAGCAGCAATTGTCAATCGTCTTTTCATGTGATCTTGCACTAATTGCATAGCAATCTGCAAAGTATAAACACTATTTTCTTTTATGGTTTGATTGTTTTTATAGCAGTTATAGAAGATGTGTGAATTTATTACGGAAATATCCAAGAGACGGAAAAAATAGCTAAAGGCCATCTTCGAGTTCAGCGGCTCGAAGTGCTTTTAGAACACTTCTCGTCAAGAGAATCTACTCCTTTATTTTCGTTATAGTAAGCGATAATTGCGGGTTTGTTTGTAGAAGTATCAGTAAAAAGCCTGTCGTGCATGGAAGATACTAGTACAGTGCCTTTTCCAACTTTCCCAACGCAGGAAATTAGAGTGCATTCTTCACTAAATCCATAAAGAGTTGATCCCTCAGCTCGTTTTCTATTTGGTAGGAATAATGGGGGTATTTAGGCCTTATTTAAGTCTATTCTTGAGAGCTTTTTCAAAAAATTTCGCGATGTTGGATATAAGTGAAACGGGTCTATAATTTTCAATCGCAGATTTTTTTCCTTTTTTATGAAGTGGTTTTATAACGGCTACTTTGAGTATAGAGGGCCATACACCAGATTTGATTATTTGTTAATGAGATGTGTCATGGGTTTGGCGATTTCTATTTGAATTTCTTTGAGAGTTTCAGCTTTAATTTTATCAATTCTTGGCGATCTATTTGGCTTCAATGAATATATGATCTGGCATATTTCCTCCTCATCTACAGGTTTAAGAAACATTGTGTGTGGCAGAGATTTTCTTGGTATTAGGTCAGTAATAGGTTTTTGAATTAATGAATCCAGTTTTTTCCCACTTCCGCATAATGTTTATTGACGGCGTTTACAATTTTCAGGTCATAGGTCAATACATCATTATCAGTGATAATTTCTTTGATGGTTGATTTTTTTTCTTACATTCCAAAGATGTTTTGAGCTTTTTTTCTTTTTCTCAGTCTCCACTCTATAATAGTTTATTTCGTAATTTCCATAACACGGTTTAGATCAGTGGTTCCCAACCTTTTCTGGACCACCGCCCCCTATAGAAGGGAACAAACATTTCACCGCCCCCCCCCCGTCGCTGGTTAGTCCAAAGTAGTTAATTTTGTTTGAATATCATCTGTACCGTCCCAATTGATTTGTATATAGCTTTAATTTCAGTTAATGTCTAAATTTTATTTTAGAGGAATGATGAAGTAGAAATTTATTAAACGACTACCAAATGTACAATAAAATTGTTTATTAAACTTTTAAATATAAACACAGAATCAATAAGAAATACAATCACAATAGAAATAAGAAATACAAAATTAATAATAAAGAAAAAATCAATGAGACGGTTGAGGCTGGTGGAGTGTTACCAGTTTCTTAATATCGGGTTCCAATTTCGTTAACATCAATCGCAGATCGCCACGTTCAGTGATGTGTAGTCTGTTCCTCTTCTTTGACAGCAAATCAGTTACTGCACTGAATGCACGCTCAGCCATATAGGACGAAGGAAATGCAATTAACAACTTCTGTACTATTGTCCACAATCCAGGATAGAGAACTGGTATTGGTTTTTGAAGCCAGAACTCTTGATATCCACGTTTGAATTTTACTTTCAGTTCTTCGTTAGTTGTGAGTTCTAATAGCTCCTCTTCCAAATTTGATGAGCCTTCAGTATCTGTGTTTGCGAAAGAATCTATAACCCAACTTGGTATTTCTATGTTTAAAATATCTTGGAAAGGCTCTGTAAAATCAACATGAAGAACTTCCAAGTGGTGGCAGTAAGGAAGTAAATCTTCCGGTTTTGCAAACACTGTTGATAATGTGGGAAAATTGTTGTACTCACCTCTACCAAGATTTCTTTTGAATATAAGAAGTTTTCCTGCAAAAGCAGCTATGACGTTTTTAGTTTTAATTAAATTTAAATCATCACCTTGCAATTGTAGATTAACTTGATTAAATACTTTAAACAGGTCCGTCAAATAAGCAATGTCATTTTTTTGACGTAATCATGTTTTCGCGCAATTGTTCGTTTTCTTCAAGAAATTCCAACACTGAGTCAAATAGATTGAAAAAACGATTCAGACAAACACCTTTAGAGAGCCAACGTACTTCTGTGTGCAGCAGCAAGCGATTGTAGTCTTCATCATTTTCATTGCAAAGCTTATGAAACAAACGATTATTCAATGAATTGCTTCTAATGATATTGATTGCTTTAATAACGTTATTGAGGGACGCATGCAGACGTTCATTTAATTTTTTTGTAACCAAATGCTGACGGTGAATAATACAATGTACAGCGAGTACATTTGGCACTGCTTTTCTCAAATGTGCTATAAAACCCTTATGACGCCCGGTCATTGCTGGAGCACCATCAGTAGCAGCAGACAAAATATTGCTAATAGGAATTTCTTTCTCCTGAAAAAATTCTTGCATGATATTAAATATAGAATGTCCCTTTGTATCAGATTCCAAATTCTTAGCAAATAATAACTCTTGATGAATGTTTTCCTCTTTTATAAATCGTACGTATGATAAGAGTAGAGCTTCGTTACTTGGTAGAGTTGATTCATCGAGTTGAATAGAAAATTTGCAAGTCTTTAGGTAATCGTATAATGATATTTTAACGTCATTTGCCATTTCATCTATTCTTCTTTGCACTGAATTATTACTGAGAGGAATTTTTTTAATGATATCAAATGGTGTCTTATGATGGAGAACAGTTTTTAATATCTCTTCGACTGCCAGCGAAATTAATTCCTCGCCAATGGTGTGTGGTTTTCCTGACTTTGCGATTAACAATGAAACGTTATATGAGGCTCGTAGCCCATCATCGTCTCGTTTAGAAGACGATGCATAAAGGTTTGATGTAGTTGGCTGTTTTAAATATTGTTTTTCGAGTTCTTGAAAATAGAATATATCTTTGTTCTTCTTATCAGAATGCATTTTATGTAATTGCTCTTGTAGCCTAGAAGGTTTCATAGCTTCATTTGAAAAAAACTTTTCGGCAAATTAAACACATAGGTAATGATTTGTTTTTAGAAGAATCCGCAAATCCATATTTTAAATATTCAATACTGTATTGCCGGCATTTCTTTTTTAATTTAGAAGTAGATTCAGCCATTTTAAAACAAAAATTAAATTCTCAATAGATTTATAGATAGTAATGTTTATAAAATGACGCACCACTCTCGATTATTTACTACGGCAGAGCATATGATTCACGACTATATATCGCGGCCAAGCACATACAACTAACTAACAAAAAATTCGTAGAGCTGTTGCTTTTATACGTTTCATTTCGTACATGATTCAACTTGTCTGTGTGCGAACATGTTATTTTGTATGAACATCGCGCGTTCGCTTATCAACGTGCGAGGACAAGTCATATACTTCTATTCTGAACTAAAAGAAATTATTATAATTATTAGTATTATTATTAATGCTAATTTAAAACTGCTTATTAACCCTTATTAAATCATTTTTATTTCACCATTCCTCTTGACTGCTTATTATTTGCTTCGGAATCCGCTACCGCCCCCCTAAAATGCTGCAGCGCCCACAGGGGGGCGGTATCGCCCCCGTTGGGAACCAATGGTTTAAATGATTGCGGTAATTCTTAAATTCCTGTCCGTAAGCTTCTGGGTTCTCCCGATATTTTTTATACAGTTGATTTTTTGTACTTATTGATTTCATTAGTGCTTTTGTGACCCAATCTTTCCTCTTTTTATCCTTCTTTTTCTTTTTGATTCTTTTTGTATGTTTTCCTGTCAGTTCACATATAAGTCCAATGAAGAATGTAGTAGCTATATCTATCATTTCGTAAAATGAATACCAATCATATACGCATAATTCCCTTCTCAAGTTCTTGTAATTCGTGTATTCTATATATGAGTCTGTTAAAGCTTGAAGAGGTTCCGACCCAATCGGCATTTTCAGGATTTGAGTGTAATGGTCAGTTATATGTGAGCGTACAATTATTGGTATACATTTTTCTTTGAAGTATTTTACATTTCAAAAAAATATGATCGATACATGAAGCAGATTTACCCGGAACTCTAGTATCTTTATTTATCGCCGATTCAAAATTATTTTCACTCTGAAACAATGTCGTCATCCTAAAGTTTGATATTTATGTTTATATCACCGACTTACTAGGCAATAGTTCAAAAGCAGCTTTATTGGCAGCTTCTTAGATTTCCGGCGGTAGAAATTCATTTTCTTGATCACTTTCCATCGAAAAACGAAGAAACGAGAAAGAATAATTCGTGATTTATTGACAAAGACAAATCAACAAATTCGATTTTTGTTTACCTTAGCAACTTATTTCAGAATAGATTAGATGAAATTGGATTCAAAACTGATAATCTCGAAGCTATTATTTTATCAATTAATTAATATAAAATATGCGTTAATTTGGACTTTTACTACGTTTTTAGAAAAAATACTGTATGATAGAAGAGAGAGACACAGGTTAAAAATTCCAGTAAAAATTGGCCTCGGAACCTGCGGAACAAAAGAAGACGGCCAAAGCTTAGAAAATAATGAATATTGATACTTGGAACGTTCAATGCCTCTCCCAAAAATTAGACGATGTAATATCCGAAGTAAAGAACGCAAAGATGGATATAGTTGTGCTGACCGAAACAAAGAAAAAAGGAGTATGCTCAGAAAATCTAAGACAATATGACCACTTTTGCTCAGGGATATCAAAATACAAAAGAGCCCAACAAGGAGTGTCTATACTTATTCGTAAAAATCTGAGAAGGTGCATCACATCCTGGGAAGCAATCAGTTAACGCATCATAAAAATGAACCTAATATACACGGAAATAAAGTTACAATCATAGGAGCGTACGCTATTAATGATGATGCCTTAGTCAATGATAAAGATGAATTCTTCGAGCAACTGTCATACGAAATCTCCAAAATGGGAACATCCCGATAAATAATACTGGTAGGAGACCTAAACTCTAGAACGGGAAAGAAACAGCAAGATAAAATAGTGGGACAATTCGGAGAAGACACTGTAAATGACAATGGAAATAGACTCATCAATATGAGCGACCAAAATAACCCGCGAATTCTGAACGGCTTTTTTAAACATCGAGAAATACATAAGTATACCTGGGTGCAACACTCTAGAAGCCTAAAAACTATCATAGATTATGTGATAGTCCGACAAACTACAACACCTAAAATACAGGACGTTAGAGCCTATGGAGGAAGTGACCACCATCTTGTCAAATCCAAAATACTAACTACCCTTCCGTGTAACAAAGGAAAAGACACAAGCGAACAAGAACAAAAAAACACAGAAATCAGATACAACCTAGATAGCCTTAACCAAGATAGCGTAAAGGAATTTTACAAAAAACGACTTGATGAAAAACTCATTCAACAAAACTTTCAAAAGACAGAAGATCAATACGAGTATCTTAAAAGATGCTTGAAAAACGCCGCACTGGAAGCCCTGGAAGAATACGCAAAGCCCAATCGAAGAACACCATATTGGTGGGATGAAGAAATAGAAGAAATGATAAAAATAAAGAGAGACAAATACAACAGATTCCTCAACACAAAGTCGGATCAAGATAAAAAAAGAATACAAAACAGCCCAAAGGAAGGTACGCACAGCTATAACAAAAAAGAAGAACGAAAGCTGGGAAAGAAACTGCACAAGACTCAATAAATACCTGGAGGTAGTAGAAGTACCGAAAGCTGGAAAATGTTAAGATCTCTTCGTGAAGAAAAGACAAAAGATATTATCTCACCAATAACGTTAGAAGAATGGGATAAATACTTCGCGAAACTGCTGACTGAGCAAAGGACACAATATCAGCAACTACAACAGCCACAATCCGACACTCAAATACGAACCACAGCATGCCCACTTAGAATCAACACCAAAGAAGTAAAACTGATTTGTCAAGCCCTGAAAAACAGAAAATCACCTGGCCCCGGTAATATCCCCCCGGAGCAACTTAAACACGGTACAGAAAAGCTATATCGACAATTGGCCTGCCTATTCCAGAAATGCATTAATGGAGAAAGTTTGCCAGAAGAATGGAAAACTTCGTACATAACAACGATACATAAAAAGGGAAGTAGAGACGTGTGTGATAATTATAGAGGAATCGCTGTGCTTGGTACTATTTAGAGAGTCTATGGTAAGCTAGTGAAAAAGAGAATTGAGGATGAATATTGTGATAGTGAGGCCGAAGAACAAGCTTGATTTAGAGCTGGTAGATCCACTGTGGATTACTTATTCACAATAACACAGATAATTGAGAAAAAGACGGCACGGAATCAAGAAATACACCTCCTTTACGTAGACCTCAAGAAAGCGTACGATAGTGTACCCCAGCTAAAACTCAGGGAGGCTCTAGAGAAAACCAACATCAGCATAACATTGATAAAAGCTGTTCGAGAACTCTATAAAGAGAACACAAGCCAAATAAAGAAAGGGCAGACATTATCAAAGGGGTTCAACATTAACAAGGGTCTTAAACAGGGTTGTTGCTTGTTACCAACTTTGTTTAACCTTCGGATGCCGTAGGGTCGCGCATCTGCGAAGATGCCGGAGGGGGTACATTGTGTACCCCACATTTTTTTGCTTTACAACTCTCAAAATACTCTATATTTTCATTATTACTTATATCTAAATAATAAAAAAGCAATATTTGTTTTTGAATATAATTTTAATAGCATATTCGATACAAATATAATCAAGAAATACAAAAAATAATATTTTACATGACGAAGTTAATTAGAAAATTCTGGATCCAATAAACTACATTTTGAACAAATTTTTGATTTCGTAGTTACATGCTGATCAGGACAAACAAAGTTTCTGCATCTGTCACACTTACTTCTGCTCTTCTTGTCATATTTTCTAGGGCAGAGTACACACCTTCCCATTGATTTTTGATTGCCCTCGATTCTTGTACTAGGTCCAGGATCTAAGGTGCTTATAAAATCATACATTGCATGTAGTATACGTTTGTGAAACGTCACACCCGATTGTAGTCGTCTTTCAACATAGGGTTTTATAAGTTGCTGTCCCATGTCTAGTAAAAAGTCTCTGCGTTTATGTATAGCAGTTGTACTAAGCTGGGGTTTTTTTGTTATCCACAACACAAATGCATTTAGACAAGCAATGTCAATTGTATTTTGGAACAAAACAAATGGCCACCTTTTGGTCGATCTTTTCACAGAGTATTCATTTACCATTTTGTCCATGGAGTCAACCGAGCCTTTTGTGTCATTGTAATGTAGAATTATTTCTGGCTTATAATGGGTCTCTTCTCCCGAAATTTTGTCATCATGGTGCTCAGTGCTGAGAAGAATGACGGCTTTATTTTTAGCAGGAACATATGAAAATAAGGTATATTTATCTTGAAATGCAAATACGGAAGACTTCTCGGTTTTTGAAGGATGTGGTAGAAGAACTGAGGGAATATCCTGTTTGTTCTTCCTCATGGTTCCACATAGGGTCAGATTTTTGTTCAAAAGCTCGTTAGCAAGAGGAATACTGGTGAAAAAGTTATCAGTTGTTATTCCGTAACCACCTTCAAGACCTTCAACTAGGTCGAGAACCACTCTTTTTCCCTGGTCTCTTTCCGGTTTATTTCCTTCCTTTCCCGTGTAAATTTTGATTCAGTATTTAGCGGGCTTCGATTTCATATAAACTCGGAAGGGACACTTTCCTTTAAAAGATACTAGTTGCTCGTAAGATGCGAGTTGTGCAAATAGTGTTCTTTGCAATGTCCTACAAACTTTTCGAAGACATTTCTAAAAGCAGCCAATTTATCAAGTTTTCTGCGCTCTGCTCTAGTTGTAAGATCATCAAGTCGTATAAAACGTAAAATGTTGACAAATCTATCAAGCGCCATTGATGCAGGAAATATCGGCCTACTAAAAAGTGAATTTTTGGTCCAAAGGAAGTGAATAGATTCTCTGTTTGCCTTTAGCGCCCCAGCTATGATCAAAATACCAAATGCGGCATACATTTCAACAGGGTCTACAGGTTGCCATTGACGTTGTTTGTTACGATTTTTAGTGTTCCATTCCTCATAATATTTATCAGCTTTTTGGTTAGTGCACTCAACAATAATTTGAACTATTTCAGCGTCAATAAACAATTTCAAGCAATCGGATAGGGAAGAAATATTTTCTGACGTCGAAGTGAGTCCTGGTTTTCTTGTGATTATATTTTGCATTGTCGTTCGTGCGGGTCTAGGTGCCTTTCTGTTCCAAACTGATCCATTTTTTGATACATATGTAGGATCACTATCATCAGTTTGATCATTTTCTTCATCAGTCTAAAAGTGATATATTATGTACATTTTTCAATAAAGTTCATATCAAAATAGCATACCTCACAAATCTCAGGTTCAACATCTTGAATTTCTATGTTGTCTTCTAACTCAGAACACTCAGAATCTGTTTCTAAAAAGTTCTCACCCTCATCACTCTCATCAACCCACTGTAAGGCAGTTGCACGATCTGTTTCTGTAGATAAATCCAATTTCCTTTTCTGCGACATATCGCAACACCGAAACAAGAGTAACAGTCTCAACACGCGTATCTAATAATACTAACTAAAATAAATATGTCTGTGTGTACGTGCCGTATGAGCGCCTCGGCAACGGTCGGCTTTGCCTACAACTAATACGAGTCGGACGCAAAGTTACGTTGTCTGAAACAGCATTGCCAACCTTGCTTTCAAGACTAATAAAAAAATACATGGATGCCGAATGGGGTACATGATGTACCCCACCTAATTATTTTCACATTTATTTAAGAAAAATAAGAAAAAAACTGTTTTTTGTTTTTTTAATATATGTACTGATAAATGAGGGTCCAACTGAGGATTACTCAGCAGCATTTTTTGATTCTAAGCAAAATGCAAAAAATACGCCCAAAAACAGTATGTGGGGTACATTCGTACCCCCCTCCGGCATCCGAAGGTTAAAATCTATTTAGAACAAGCTCTGAAAACATGGAAAAGAAAGTGCGAACAGATGGGAATACCACTGAACGATCACATACTATATACTCTCTGCTTCGCTGATGATCAAATAGTCCTAGCTCAAGACTACGACGACTTAGGATACATGACCCGTAAATTAATTGAAGAATACGATAAGTGGGGGCTGGAGGTAAATCTTCAGAAAACGGAATATATGTGCATTGGTGGAGAACAACAGGACCTTATCTTGGAACAACCACATCAGATAAAACAATGTAAAAAATACAAATATCTTGGAATACACATCACTAATGACGGTAGTTTGGATGAAGAAATCAAACACAGAAACAACCCAGGAAGACAGGCAATCAGACAACTCAACAGTATATTGTGGGATAAGGGAGTATCAAAACAAAATAAGCATAGAATTTACAACAGCATAGTGAAAAGTGTCGTCAGCTATGGTAGTGAAGTGTGGCCTCTAAAGGAAAAAACTCGTAAATCTCTTGAAGCCACCGAGATGGATTATTGGAGACGCGCCGCTGGAAAATCAAAACTGGAAATATTGAGAAATGAGAGAATTCGAGAAATTATGGATGTTAAACACAAAATGACGGAAGACATACAAATTAACCAACTTAGATGGTATGGACACGTTCAAAGAATGGCGGAAGACAGAATCCCAAAGAAAATAATAAATTGGACACCACAGGGAAAAAGAAAGAGAGGAAGACCCCGGCTGAGTTGGAGAGAAGGAATAGATAGAGACGTCATAGAAAGAGGAGTAGATGAGAATCTCTGGACCGATCGAGAACAATGGAGATTGGAAATCAGAAGACGGCGGAGAACGTTATAAACTGATTTATAAATAGATAGTGTATGATATACCTGCTAAAAGTGATTTTATTTTGTTTGAAGCCTTTGACGTCGTGACCCAAACTTCCCTTCTCACAAAATAAAATATCACGTTTAGCTCTTATATCATAAATAACTATTATTGTTTTAATAGTTAATAATATTTATAAATATAAACTATAATATAACTTCACTTTTTCTCCTATTTCAAATATTTATCATCGACGTTTTCTATTTTATCAATTTTCAAACGTTTTACTTTTCTACATATAAATTCAAAGATTACCCACGATGGTGTATCCATCGATCAAATCTCTGTGAAGTTGGTGGCGTCAAAATGATGCATGGCCGTTTACTTTAAGAAGATTAAAATTATAAATAAAATTTTTATGTTCGCTGCTTTTATGTTTATTTTGATTATTGTTATGTAAAAGACTTCGGTTTAATTTTAAAACGTTGTTATTCTTTTATTCGAAAATCTGTGTAGCAAATCTTGTATCAACTTCAACAATAGAAAAATATTGTTTAATGAGATCGATCGGATTTTCATTAAATATCGGAATCTATGAAATTTCGGTGCGATTTCACGGAGGCAATACTCTAGAAAAATAACAATAGGTCTGTTGGTAATAAATGATATATGCCGCCGTTGCTATTTTTCTTGTTGAAACCAGTGGACTGGAAAAAATTGCTTCTATTTTTGTTTCCACTCTTTGCGGTGTTTGTCGTATTAAAAGTGTGTATTATACCTTCGGTTTCCCACAATTTGTTCTTGTGAAATGTGTTTTCCTTTTTATGGACGATTTCATACATTTTTTTCATTTTTAGAAAAGAAGCTTTCTTTTATATTTGTGGGGAACAGGAAAAAACTGGCAAGTCAACAAACGTTAAAAACCGAGGAAACTGTCCCAAACGAGGAAGTAACAACCGTATTAGTAGATCTAAAGAACAACAATAATCCAGGGGAAATTATGACAGAAATGAGGAGAGTAGTTGCAAGAAAAGATAAATAAACGAATTCTAATAATATGGGAGAAAGAGTGGCTAAAAGGTCTAATATGCCTGATCCTAAAAAAAGGTGACAAATTACTCTGCGAAAATTATAGGGTAACCACAACGAAATAAATAATTTGGAAAGTCCTTCAATTTCATTCATACAATATTTATTTTATGACAGCTGTTTATTTTTCCACGGAAACTTCATACAAGCGAAGAACTTTTTACAGATTACTATTTGAACATCTACGCGAAATAAAAATGACGGCAATAAAGTAAATGGAGTTCGCGAGTACGTTGGAAAAATATCATATAATAAAATTAAGCTTTAAATGTAAAATGGATGTTTCAAGGGAGATTTATTTAGAGGTTAAAAGCAAAACGTAAACATCGTGTTAAAAGCTAATCTGTTATATACGAGACATCAGATTTTTGCTTTCACATTACTTGTTACCAACACGGCAAATATTAAGTTAACAAAGAGCTTTACGACAGTATTATGATGTATTAAAATTAGTTTCAGTCTTATACCTTTCTAGGGCATAAAACTTTATTATGTTAGCTTTTTCCAAGGACTAAAGGGAAAAAGGTCGGCGTTGTGTTAGTTTATGTAATATCCCAAGAGGTTTTACCTATTGTCAGACACTTTTTATTTGATTTCTTATCAACACAATCTTTGGATAGAGTCAAATAGGGTGTTTCTAAATTATGAGAAAAGACCGGATGGTTATTTTGAAATTCAATAAAAGAAAAACAGATGTACATTTTATTCTATCAGTAATATCTAGTACAGCAAGTAAAGTTTACGAAGTACTATTAAATAACGGGACCGAAGTCATAACACTCTTTATTCGTCACCAATTCCAGCAGAAGATTCATCACAAGTAATCCACCTTTTCTGACAAATCTGGATCAGTGGCGAGTTGTTTAGAATGTCAGTACTAGTGATACCCCAATTTTGCCATGGACTTGGTATGGAGTGCAATCATTACGAAAAAACAATAATGGATTAGATTGTAAAAATCAAAATTGAAAAACGGGACCAAGCCCCAAGACCAATACCCAAGACTTTACTATAGCAAGACCAAGATTAAGACCTGTAGGTTAAGGAATAACTTGTACTTCAATGTTTAATACTTTTAATGAAATAAAGAAATAATACTGTTTTATAATGAAAGGAAAAGATTATTTTTATGACACTATCTCAACGTCAACGTGGTTGAAACATATATAATGTACATCCGCGATTTTGTAACGGAACGGAACTTCTTCTCTTTTTGGAACTTGAACTTATTAAGTCAAAGTATAAGAACATCCTCTCCATTTTGACTTAAAAAATTCTTACTATTGCTCTCCTGGTCTTCCATACTTTGTACCCCTGCTTTTGTCTTATGTTGTTCCAGTATGGGTTTTGCAACTGCTTTGGTTAAGAAATCGGCGACATTTTCTTTAATGTCTATGTATTTCAAATTTATTTTATTCTTCTCAATTTCATCTTTAATGAAAAAATACTTCCTTTGTATATGTTTGGTTCTTGATTGATATGTATTATTTGTATAGTTGTATCTGCTCACACATTCGATAATTTGATTATACGTAAATTTGGTACGTTTTGTTTTGATTTCGATATTACCATAAATTTTGTTTTTCTTATGTTTAATGATAATCCATATTCTTTACTGAACTCTAGTATTCTATTGACTCCTCTAGCGTTTCTGCGACAAGAACTGTGTCATCGGCATATCTCAGATTGTTTATCAAGACGTCATTTATTTTAGTATAGGTAGAGGAGATGGTCCGAATATGGGCCAAGCACTTAATATGTGCCTCCTATCCATCTGGAAACTACGAGTAAGTGTCGCCCGGATCCATTTTACTGGTTTTTATTAAACTATTGTGATTGTTGTGTTTTGATCGTTCCAATAACTTTTTGATCCAAGTTTAAATCGCTTATTTTTTACATTTTTCAATACTTTTTCGTGTTCGCTTTTGCTGTTTGTTATAGAAGGTGAGTTTAACATTACATTTCAGCATTTAATTTTATTCTAACAAGAACAGGTTTTTCCTAACCTCTAATTTGTAGTTAATGTAATATGGGCCTGGGCCTATATTCGGACCAAGGTATTATATGAACTTTGGAACACTGAACATATGGAACAGGCTATAGATTCTGTCAATAATGGACACATGGGCTTAAAAACTGCATCAAAAACGTTTAATGTGCCAGGAAGCACATTGCAAAAGCAAGGCAAGGAAAGCAAAAGCTAGTAACCTTCCTAGTAGCAGCATTATTGAGAATACTAAACTAGGCAACGCAGAAAAACAGAAACGACCAGCTTACGCTTATACCAATTGAAGAGTTTCCAGGCTGCTAGTATTGGATGGACATTACAGTCATACAAGAAATTTGGATGTAATAAAAATAGCAAGGGAAAACCATGTTTACATTATATCTACTAGAGTGAGGAAATTAGGGCTTGGTTAAGAATAAATAACAGGGCATTAACACAATTTGATTTGGCTGAATTGCTTAACAATGCTCTGTTGAAGTTCCAGACAATGGAGTTAGCTGTAAATGGGTTTAGAGTGGCGGGAATCTGTCCACTAAATAAACATGTATTTACGGAGACTGACTTTATTGCCGAAAAAATTGAATCCGAAAAATCATGTAGTTCAGGCTCAGAAACTCAGCTGTAAGAACCACAATCACGTTCAACCATTACTGATGTTGATGGTTCAAACAGATCCAGATTCCCAACCAGACCGTTCCAAATATCTGGATCACCACCAACCAGGGTGTTCAAAAAATCTAAATTCCCAACCAGACCGTTCCAAATATCTGGATCCCCAACCAAGGTGTTCAAAAACCATAGTCAGTCCATTCGATATTTCACCTGTTCCACTGGTTAAGACGCAAATAACTACAAGGGGACAAAAGCCTTCCAAATCACAAGTTATAACTGCATCCCCTTATAAAACAGAACTAGAAATATTAATCGAAAAATTAAACAAAACAAAAATGGAAAGGGAAAGAGGAAATTAATTGCAGCAGCAGCAGAATCCAGCGAAAGTTGAAAGAAGGCCACAAAAAGAACAAGAGAAGAATCAAGCTCGGAAGAGGATGGAGAACAGGAATTTGCACCTGCAGATGATGCTCTTGACATGGATCAAATTGGACAGTTCGTCCCAGAAATCAACGACGCAACATGTTTATTTTGTGATGAACGCTTTTCTCAAGACATTAGGGGAGAACTTTGAGTGCAGTGTTTATGGGCACATGAACAGTGCTCCGGGGCTGAGAAGGATACCTACCTGTGCGAATTTTGTCAGTAGTTTGGTAACATTTTTGTGTAGTTTATTTTTTACAGATAGGATTGTATTTTTTTTGAGTATATATCTACTTTTAGTTATGTTATTGAGGGACCCATATTCCACACCCTCTGACCAAATATCATAAATGTGCTTTGTTTTGTGCTATTCTTTATCATGAATATATTATACGTTTTTGAAAAAAGTTAATGTTGGAATTTATTCACTAGGTCTTTAGAACGTCCATAAACATTTTTACATATAATCATAATGCAAAAATAATAAAGTTATTTCAAAAAAATAAAATAGGGGCCCATATTCGGACCATTTCCTCTATTTTACAAAAATAGAATGTCAACAGCAACGGATAAAAGGTAAAATATATAACATAACGATAGACACGAGGAACAGAACTAAACAGATCTATTCTAAATCAGACATTCAATACTAAATTTTTCTCTTAGTCCTTTATAAAAACTCTCACATAATTTGGTTTAGCCTAGGATTTCGCAGAGATAGAAATAAAACGGTAGCTTGATTCTGAGGATGCGGTATTCGTTCTTTTGCAAGAGAATTCGTCAAATACTTAAATGCATTATCAACGAAACATCCAATGAGGGACATCATCGACATTACTATCGCATTCACAAAATTCCGTTTCACTTTGTTTGAATATATGGAGGTACGTTTTAACGGTGGCATGATTAAAAATAGCTATTTGTATAACAACGGAGGAAAGTGCTACTTTTCCTCCCGAGGATGAAGTTTACTGCCCGACGCGTAGCGTCGGGCAGTAATCATTCGAGGGAGGAAAAGGCACTTTACACCCATGTTATACATATGATTTTTCCGCATGCCTCAAATAACAAGACATTTTCAATAATTTATTTATGAAACTAACAAACAAAATTAATAAATACTACTTATTTTACGAAACTAGGCTGGGCATCGAGGATGGACTTTTAAAATGCTTGGCTAGGCATCGGGGGTGTACGTTTTTATTTGTACTTCAAATCCCTTAGGATTTTAACTGTTCCTTTATATTCCTTGGGTCTAACATAGTTTCTAACATGTGAGACTAAAGTGACCACTTTAGTCTCGAAATTGCAAAAATTATTTCATTGATAGCGTACTATGACGTCACTTTTACTTTTCCTCCCTAGGGAGGGAAAGTATGAGTTTCCTCCCTGATTTGAGGGAGGAAAGCGTGTACTTTCTATAGGGGTAGGAGGAAAAATTGCTATTTTTTAAGATTATTATTTTACGGTTGGATTTTGATATATTTCTTGCAGTTTCACAATATACACAAAGTAATTTAACATTATCATGTACTGAATAAATACACATTCGATTTAAATTTGGTGCCTAACAATTTAAGCTTAGCGCCAATTATGCCCCGACAAACGAGCTCTGAATGCTACTTTTTATGTATACTCGCAGTCTGCTGGAAGCGAGAGAGAGGGAGAGAGAGAGAGAGAGAGAGAGAGAGAGAGAGAGAGAGAAATTCGTAGTGAAATTTTTGTTGGGTTGGCTTGGTTGTGGATGAAATTGTTGGTTTTCGAAATAGGTGCCCTGGTGTAGGATAAGTTTCCTCTTCAGGGCTGAGTTGGGGGAATGTTGGATGTTTAAATGCGCGTCTGAGACTGTGAAACGTAAATAGCGGGCTTTGTCGCTAGAATGTAACTGGAGGAAAGTTTTATGTTGAGATATATCGGGAATTGATATTTGTTACCAGCGAAGCTTTAAAGTGTGCGGAGTGGTGTGACAAAAAGTGTCTAGGATAGGGGCGTTCTGGTGGAAGACGAACCATGCATCGCTACCGATACATAAGATGTGCTGTTGAGCTGGCTAGGTGTCGGAAATTATTTAGTGAAGAATGGGTGGTTTTACTCAATTTGGGATATCTCCGGTGCTTTAAGAGAAGAAATATTGAAGATTTGTAAATTTTATTGGTTTTTGGAATTTTTGGTGGAAAAGTGTATAGGGGACATTGTGAAAAGTGTGTAGAATTGGGTGATTTGTTGAGATTGGAATAAAATGTTGCGGTGACGTGCCTTCGGTGGTTTGGGACGTTTACGGTGGTCGGCGTTAAGAATAATAATAATCCAAAATCTAAGGCGGGTACAGCTGCGGCTGCGTTAGTTCCCTGTCGACGATCGTCGGTCCATTTGGCTAGTGAATAAATTCACAGAGTTGCAGGAAAACCGCAGAAAAACCTGCAACACCAACGTGGGTGGGGGCGGCCGGAAAGTATAGGGTCTGTCCAAAGTGTTGAACGATTTAATAGTTATGAAATTGACAGTTTTTGGGTATTTAAGTGAGAAATGTTAGAAATGGTTTAAAATATGAATGAAAATTTTTTGTGGGAATTTGTTAGTGGTATTGAATGAATAGAGATTTATTGAGAATGTCGTTTACGGATTATCGAGTGGAAATTGGAGAGTCGTCTAGGAAATCAATGTATTCGTCGGGGAGGTCGTCGTAAGCCGTGGCTAGCAAGCGTAGAGGAGGAAATGGGAGCCTCTTAGGTATTCTAAAGAGAGGTCGTCTGTTGGCGATCGACGGTGTGAGAAGGGTATTTTTAAAGATTTCATTGCCAGATTCGATAGTGCGACTAACGTATCGGGCTTGTAAATTATTGAGACGTGAAGGAATTGGCTCGATGGCGGTGTTGACATAAACGATATTGCTGGGTGAGTATGGTGCCTTGTATTGGTAGTATCTAATGATTGATTGCTCACAAGTTCGAAGTCTTTTGACTAAATAGTCGGGAAGGGTGCAATAGACGTTTACTATATAGTCGATTATTGGGCGGATATATGCCTTATCCGTATGAAGTAAGGTGGTAGTGATAGGGTGAGTGCGTCCGAAGCTGCCGCCGAGCGCCTTGAGAAGATTAACTCGACGACGGACTTTATTTAAGGTGTCCAATATGTCGGCCATCAAGTTGAGAGTGTGAGTGAGTTTCACTCTCAAATAAACGACTTCGGATTTCGAGTCGATCTCCCCAGAGCACGAGGCGGAAGTTTGTAGTAGATAGAAGTCGTTCGCTCGAGGTGTCAGGGTGTTTGAATACGATGGCTTGGGTTTTTTGAGGGTTGAGAGTCACCCGCCATTTCCTGCACCAATTAGAAAATTGAGACAGTAGATTTTGGGATTGAATGTTGAGAGAGCGAATGTCTGTGGCAGAAATGATTAGTGCGGTGTCGTCCGCATATAGCTGGATGTGATCACGGGGATGTCGTGGAATTGGTGTATCATACGTATAAATGATATATAATAGAGGAGCGAGTATCGAGCCCTGCGGAACGCCAGTTTGGGGTGTAAAAGGGTCGGATATGCTATAACCAACTTTGACGCTGATCGATCGGTCGGTGAGATAGGAATATAATAATTAAACCATTTGGTTTGGCAATCGGATACTCAGTAGCTTTCTCACTAGTCCGACGTGCCAGACTTGATCGAAAGCCTTTTGAACGTCCATGAGGATGGCGGCAGAACAGCGTCGTTGATTTAAAGCTCGGGTGACGATAGTTTGAAGGTGGGTGGTGGCGTTCTGACAAGAATGGCCCGGCCTGAATCCGAATTGAAATGCCGGAATTATGTTATTTTCAGTACAGAAGTCCTTCCTTTAACAAGCGTTCAAAGACTTTACCTAGGACGCTGATTAATGAGATAGGGCGGTAGGATTCAGGCTTTGTAGGGTCTTTGCCGGGTTTGGGGATGAGAACTACGTTGACTGATTTCCAACAACGAGGAAAGTAAGAGAATGCCAGGCAGGCGTTAAGCAGGGCACATAGCGGAGGGAAAATCTCTTCTGGCAGGTTTTTGAGTGCCTACCTCGAGATTCCGTCGTGTCCTGGGGCACTGTTTCTCCCCGCTCGGCACACCTCCTGAATTCCTTCGATTGTAAACGGTGTAAGAAGCGGAGAGTTCTCATTTGGTGGAATGTGGACGTGCGGGCTTCGAGTAATGTTTCGGGCCATGAGGTCGGTTTCGACGGCAAAGTCCCTGAGAAATCGAGGGTTGTAAGGTAGAGAAAAGACAGTTTGTAGGTTATTTTTGAAGGCGGCGGCTTTGTCTTCGGAGGTGAAAATCATCTGTACTTTATGCTGGAAGCAACATCAGTCCGGTTATCTAATAGCCACACCTCTTATGTTCAGTTTTAAATAAAATATCAGGCAAATGGCGTCCGTCCTGTCAATACACTGCGTTAATCTACTTCAGAAGTTTTGTTCAACTCCTCAGCATATCGATGGACGTATTACTTATAGCTTAACTTGTTCTCAAGGTGAACCAAGGCCACATTGCGAAAGATAAAAGTGAGCTTCTTCCCTGAAGAAAACAAGAAGGTCGTCAACATGTTTTTCAAGGTCCTTACTATTTGTAGAAGCCTAGGTTTCTTTTATTACATCTCCCGTTTCTCTGAGGTTGTTTACCATCGACAACATTGAAATGAACACGGAATGCACGTTGCGTGACGATAAACGAGCGACCATTGCTGAAATACGCCTCGACAGCGCCCCTTTATAATACTAACTGATATAAGCGGCATAAAATTTCATGACCCACTCTTCACTGAGCATACACGTCGCTCCAATGCGCCAAATTCAAATAAGCGTCATTATTTAGTAGTTAACATCTTCTCCTCAAACGACCCGTTAAATTTATTGGTGCCAGCTTGTAACTTATGAATAGCTTCTTGTAGATCTGCTAGTAAACGGTGCGTATAAAACGACGGACGACGTTTATAATACCAAAAGCCATTTCGCACGATTTTGCCTATTGGGATTTCAAATAATTTAACTGTTACCTTCCGTAATTATCTCACCACAATAATCTACTAAAACTTTCTAGTTTGTGCTTACACATTGTTTCTTCCTACCTATTATCATACTGATTTCTCACCAGCACGGACTTAAATATTTAAACTGAATTAAAACGACTCTTGGGGAAACTTCATGTAATACATTCTCACATTTAATATTCAGATTGTTTGAAGTTTAATATTAGAAGTTGAAGACTAGATACAGTCTAGAACGCATTCAAAGTTTGTAGTAGTTTACGGTTGTAACTTGTAATTATAGAAAAGTACGCGTAGCCTTTACGAGAGATATTTGAATGGAAAAGTTGTCGAAAAAAGGCTACGCTTTGCTTAATAAAAGATTAACAATGATCTAAATGCATGTGTTCATTTTATATTATTTGTTTAAACAACACCCGCTATAAACTCGCCTATGGGGGATAATGTCAGGTGGTCAAATATTTTTGTCATGATTTAGTTTTTAAGATGATATTCAGATCACCGCAAGCAGTATGCAGTAATCACTGTAATCAGTCAACTAAACAAGACGTAAAATAAATAATTTATTTGAAATTGTCAGTTTTATTCATCGACAAGAATCAATCAATCATAATTCACACATATAATCTTTGATTCACACACTCAACTATACAGTTAACTAACTAAAACAATTAGCAATATGGTTGTTAATCAATCCTATTTGGCGGAAAAAACGGCATAAGAATATAATATATCAAAAAAATTTACTTAAAAAAGTTATTTGGAATTGAGTTTGCAGCCTAAATATGGGCTTTGATTTTCGATAAAAAATTCTTTAATTTGAACAAAATCTTTTCCATCGCATTTCTCACTTAAACATAATGGATTGTTTGGTTTTAAAACTCTCAAGTCTATCATAAATAATAAATTAAATTGAAAAATAATCACAAATTCTGGGTATACAGTGCTTCTCAAAAGTCCCCTCCCATCCCTCTTTTATTTTGAACATTGATACTTAGACTGATGAAGGGACCCCGCACATCTTATATGGGAAAATAGCTCTCCGTCAAATTTCTTGAATTTTTGATATGTTGTAGAATTGATCATTCTGGTGAAATGTTTCAATGGGCGCAATACGATCCTATGATTAGTTTTCGAGATACAGGATGTTGAATATGAGGGATATTAACTTTCATCACTCCGTATCTCCCAAGTTATGCTTCAGTTCTGATTTATGTTTGGTGGTATTATCATCACATCCTTGTATGATAAATTCACTGCCTAATCTTTTCGTAATACAGGGCGATTTCACTTGATAGTAATGCTATTTTGAGACTTTCATCATTTTGTTGTTTTATAAAGAGAAAATGTGAAAAAAGGTTGAATTATCACATAATATTATAAATTCATTTCATCTTTCATCACAGTTGATACAATTCATACAAGGTGATTCACGAATATACAAAAATAAAGAATTTTGTTTTTTCGGACACCTTGTAGTAATAAACCCACCGAAAATGACAAAATTCTCGTGAAGAATGTTAAATGATATGTTCCATCGTATATAGAGTCAAATGATGTCAATTTGAAAAATTATGTATACTTTTTTAAATAAAAACCTTGATTTTTTCATCACCCTATATCTCATAAGGGAGTCCGAAAAGGTAGCAATAGTTTTGCATGAGAGAACTCGAAATACTTTCATTCATATCCTACAAAATTTTCAACGGAATCCTATGACGTGATTTTCGTATACAAGGCGAAAAAGTCCATATATTTTCACTATTTTGCACTAATAAATTACCACTTGACTTCACTGGATTGTAGGTGTGGATCTGAGATGAGTAGACCAATCAATCCATTTGAAGTCTCCTGATGTGACTGAGAAGATACTTATGTTAGATATTTATTCAAAACGTAAAAGTAAGGAATTCAATGAAGTGAAATCAACATTATTTCAAATCATTTCCACGCCACCCCAGAGGTTTTTTCTATAGTGGTGTCCCCATGAGGCCTACTCCACTAGAAATATGGATAATTAACCAATCACAACTTGAACTGCCTTGACAGATGGCACACATATATCCCATGACTATAATAAAGATGCCCGTCATGGATAATGAGGGAGTCTCAAGATATCTACTAGGTAGGAGATGTAATATGTCCTATAAATATCCGTTGAATGTTACGATATAAGGAACATTCCAAGTGGATAAATCCTTGGCACATCTCAGTATGGATGTATGGCGTAGGATACTAGTGTTATCAGGTAATATGCATGAATCATATGTATTACAGATACCCAGCAACCGCTGTCTCTTGTTGACATAACTATTATTATTATAAATGCTCAAGACAAATCAAATCGAAAATCTGTAATTCCGTATTTGTGAGAATCATAATCGGAAACTCCACGATTGAAGGAGTTTCAGCAAATCCTGTAGATTTTTCATTCCCGTAGAGAGGATAATACTATTGCAATATCACTAAAACGAATCCGCTCAAGTTTGAGACCATTCAAACCATCTCTTGTCTAATTTATCTACAGTATTCAAATAAATACTCACATCAGTTGCGAAATTAAAATCATCAAACTTCTCCACCTCATTGCATACTTTCTATCGATGGCAGAATGGGAACACTTGTTTCATATCAGTCAATAATGCATCCGAATAATTATACAAACAGTGGAAATCCATTTTAATTTTCTGCTTGCAAATGTAGCACACCAAGCTACGTATATGGCTAGTTTTTTTCATTAATCTCTGTATATTGTTCATTTTGATATCAACAGTCTAATTTGGATATTGTTGGCTACCAGGAGGATTCTTACTCAGATATACGGAATGGTAGTGGGAACTCCCAGCTCATATTAGAAGTTCAAAGAATCTTATATATTTGATAAGTACCAGAGATATTGTGAGATGGGCCTGGGAATATAATTAGGTATGAGACTTAAAGAGATGTCTAATGAATGTATGTTCGGGATGTCTCCTAATTTCTTCCTTGGTGAGATATCCTGAAAATGTAGTGAGGATACCGTATACAGATACTTAGAGATGAGACTTTGGTGAATAACGTATAGATGGAATCAGTTAGTATAAGTATATTTATAGATATGCATATACATTCATTGATAGAAGTTCAATGGGATGTAATACATCTTTCGGATATCCATATCCGTGGATATAGCGATTTGGATAGATATCTATAGGATATATATATATATATATATATATATATATATATATATATATTATAGTGGATTATGTTTTATATATTTTAATATATACTTATATGCTTTACCTTTATTTACCCGTTTTTACCTTCAGCTAGCCCTATATAATTATATGAAAATTTTGTATTGTTTAAATTTTATACTGTAGTCGGAAGCATGAGACTTCTCTCTTTGAGTCCTGGACACCTATTAGAAAAAATTTTTACATATATGAACATTTACTTATTATGATTTCGTGATAGGATAATCGAATGAATGATTTAAACCATGTTCGTGAAAAGTGTTATGGACATTGACTGGAATAAAAAAAAAATACCAACACTTAAATAAAAATATTTTAATAAATTGTTGATGAAATCTTCAAAATTTTACACACACAAATATTCCTGAACCTCCTCTGTATTCTTTGATAGTCATGCGCACTGAACGCTTATAATAGCTGCTTCGGCGCAACGGAGCAACTCTTCCGGTACAACGTTTCTCGTCGTCACAAAATTATAGTATGCAGTTAACATGGAGGATGCAAACGTTTCACAGTTCAATGTGCATCAATTTAGTGCATTTAGAATCATATGGTTGAAAACTTATATTAAACAGTTACATATATAATTCAAGTTGTGAATTAAGTGTGTGTTTGATAGTTATAAGAATAGGTTAGCATGCAAAGCGGAAATTAAGATTGGAAAAGCATTTATGAGTGGTGTGAACTTTGATTATTTTACAAACGAAAAACTTTTTACAAGTAAGTACATATTTAATATCTAAAATTATTGTTGCAGAAAATTAGAGTTCTTTAATTATCCATGGATAAAATTTGGTATTGATTATTTTAAAGTTTCTTTGGCCAATTTTAGATTATTCAATTTTAAATGTTCAAATTAATTTCAAAAGTTCACTTTTCTTTGTTTGTTTGGAATTCCAAATTAAAAAAACTCAAATAACACAGACCTTATATTCCATTCTCGGCGTGGTGGACCTGCAACATCTCGTCTCTTTTCTTAGGTATTCCTTACCCAAGAAATACTCGTTCGGCACGTTTCACTTTTTCACAGGGGTTAATCGACATTAATATCATGAATTTTTTTATTGATTTAAATTTAAAATTATAACTTTTACTTTAAAGTTTTTACAAAAATCTTCCAAGAGAATTACATCCCAGTTCCTCATTCCCCAACTCACTTTCGACTCTCTTTTTTTTTAAAAATCAACAACATTTTTACAATCTCTAAAACACAGCCTCCTAATCTGTTATTTTATTCAACAATTGTCAATGATAATGTTTTTTTATAGAAATACTGAATTCTTCAATTAAAATAGTCTTGGAGAGTGAAATCACTTGTATAAATGGTTTAACAATATCTTATAGAATATATAAATAGTCTTTCACATGTATTACAATGGTTTCAATCCTTGTAATTCCTTTTTTTTTAGTAAATTTGTTTACAATTAATATACAATTTCTACAATCTAAATTTATGATTTATATATATGGAACTGTTTATTTTTTAATTCTTTAATTAGCACTAATTTCGCTTTATATAAACTCTAACTTAATTTCAAATTTACATTCTCTGTTTTATATTAACTTCCAACTCATTGAATTTAGGTTGGCAATATTATAACTAGATTCAATCACTTCCTTCATTGATTTCGATTTGATTACTAGATTTCTATGACATACAATATGGCTCTTATTCCGAATTTCATATTTCATACAGTTTTATTTTTATAAATTACTTTTTTCAAATTGCAACTTTTTATTGTATTTGCATATCGTTAATAAATTAGTGATTTGATTATTAATTCTTATTATTTTAGGTTTTGAACAAATTAACATCCTTTTCCCGATTCAAGTGTGGACATAGCAGCGTTCAGATTGATTTTAATGAAAATTGTTGACATTGACTTGACCTTAGGATTTATTTGTGAAGGTAACATTTTCTTAAGAATTAATTTCTATATTATCATTACCATTCTATTCCTTATCCTTAATCCATTTCTTAAATTGATGTACTCAATATTTTAGAATACATTTGCTTAAGTCATTCATTCGTTTTATGTTAAATTTTGTTCTTAATTAGGTAGTGTCTAATGATACACCATACGTATATACAAAAAAAAAATTCCTTTTTAATTCAATCTAATATATGAATATTTATCTATACTAGAGGACTGGCTTAACTCCCCTCAAATTTAAATTTTAAAAGGTGTCTATTTAGATAACTTCTTAAAATTTCAATTTTCAATCTGTAATCCATGCTAATCGATCTATAGATTTCAGCTCAGTACTTACATTTCTGATAACATTTTTATTTTTATTCTTATTATTAAAATTTTTATGATATTCTTATAATTTAACCATATCAAACTCATTCCAAAATAATTTCTCATTAGGGACATAACAATAATGATTCTTACATTTAATTCTCATAATTCCTATTCTTATTAAATTATTCATATCTTATATTCCTTACTCTTTTCCACCGTTTCTTATTCAAAATCTCAATACTTATACTTCCTCCTTTACCTATCTACTCTTCTATTTTTTCTATTTCATCTTTTATACTAAGAACATAATTTTTAATTATTTCAATGATTTCCTATATTTCATATCAATTTTCAACCTATATTCATGTCAATTTATCTATTCTTATAGTCGAACCTTTAACTCTTTACTTTCTATCCATATTTATATTTATTTTCATATTTCTTAATCATAATTCATCAACTTTATTTCATAACTATATTCATTATATCATAATTTTCTCATCATATCTCCCTATCTCATAATAATTAATCATATCATATACTTTATAAATATTTCTTTCCATTATTTCACTATACTTTTCTCCCTAATTCCTATAAAATTTTTCTTGACATGAATATTTCCTACTTATATCTTGATTTGAAAACTTTCTTTCCTTCTCATCTCTTTTACTGTTTATTTAATTATTTCCTATCTTATCCTTCCTATTTCCTACCTGTCCTTATTAATGAGTGTTTATTTAATTTTATTATGTCCTTTATCTAAGAAATTCTCATGAAAATTTACTATTATACTAAAGCTTAACTTGCCATCTTTCTTTGATATTATTCATTTATCATTGATACATTATATTTCCTTATGTTTCAATTTTTTAGATTACATTAACCACGGATACTGTATGCTGCCTACTAGTACACTACCTATGAAAATTGAAAATCTTATGTTTAACTTGGTCATTATCTTCACGTTGTATATGAGAATACATCTTATGAAGTAAAATCGACAAAAAAAAAACCTTACATCTACCTATACTACTATCTATTTACATGTAAGTAACATAATATTATCTATTCCTCTTATCACTCTTTTATGGTGAATTATACTTATAAATTGATTCTATATTAAAAATACCCCTAATCATGTTTGTTCCTGGGTATGCCAATTTATAACTATTTTGTGCATTATCATTTATTATTTCATAAGGTCCCTCGAATGGCAATTGCAATTTAATACATTGGTCTTCTTCTTTATTAGATGTCTTTAATGCTCTGATTATAACCAATTCTCCTTTATTAAAGGTTGTTTTCTTCTTAATTTTCTTGTTCTGATCCCGTATATATTTTTCTGCATTCCTCCTTATTCTGATATTCACCTTTTCTAATGTCTCTTCTAGAGTAGTATCTCTATTCAGAATCCAGTTTCTTTTAGGTTGGATACCTTTCATTAAATAAATTGGACTTTCACCTGTTACCCCATGTGGTAAATTATTTATAAATTCTTCAATTTTGTCCAAATTTTCATCCCATGTAATATGTGTCTTTTGACAAAGAATTCTTAAATATTTTAAGATTTCCTTTATATATCTCTCATCTGGATTGGAGCTAGGTCTTCTAATACTAATAAATTGTAGTTTTATTTGTTCTTTATCACAATACTGCTTTAATTTTTTACTTTCAAAGTATGTAGCATGGTCAAGTATAATTCTCTCAGGTCTTCCTACTTCTTCTATATATTTTTCCAAACATTCTATTACCACCTTAGCCGTTGATCTCTTACATGGAAAAGTTTTAACAAATTTGGTATAAACATCAACTATTACTAGTAAATCCTTATTACCCGATTCACTCCTAATTAAGTTTCCTATAAAATCCATTGCCACAATCTGTAATGGTTTATTTGTAATTATCGATTTTGCTGTCA
The DNA here is from genome assembly GCA_963921935.1 of Galeruca laticollis. NCBI lineage: Eukaryota > Metazoa > Arthropoda > Insecta > Coleoptera > Chrysomelidae > Galeruca > Galeruca laticollis. The sequence continues at coordinate 132,394,699 of OY998176.1, forward strand.
TGCTATTGTGGTAATTTTTTTCTTTGGCCAGTTGACATATTTGACAATATTTACATATTTCTTTCACTATACTCAAATCCTTCTTCGCCACATAATTTTCTCGAAACAAAGTCCATAGTTTTCTTGTTCCTATGTGTCCATTCTCTTTATGTAGATGACGAATAATTTCCTGTGCAAACTCCTTACTTATTACAAATACTTCTCTGTCCTCCAATTTCTTATACCACACTTCATCAATTTTATAGGCACCTTTAACTTTCTCGTTATCAAAATGTCTCTGATCTTCTTTAACCTTTTCCAATGTAAATATCCCCTCTGTTTGGTACAATTGGTTTATTCCAATTTGAAATTTGGTTTGATTGTTCCCTACTTCATCTACTCTACTCAATGCATCTGCTACCACGTTTGATTTCCCTGGAATATATTTGATTTCGAATTCATATTCTTGTAACAACAAGATCCATCGGTGTACACGATTATTGGCATAGCGGTTTTTCAACATAGCTGTAAGTGCTGAGTGGTCAGTTTCTAAAATAAACTTAGCTCCTAATAGATAGAATCTTAGTTTGCTAATGCAAAATACAACACTTGCTATTTCTAATTCTGTTATTGAATATTTCTTTTCTGCTGGCTTAGTCACTCTGGATATAAAACTAATAGGTACTTCTTCTCCATCTTGTATTTGAATTAATACCCCTGCCAATCTTTCTATTGAAGCATCCGTTCTCAAGATAAAAGGTTTGTCATATTGTGGATGAAATACTTTTAGGCTGTTTAGAAAAATTTCCTTTAACTCCTGAAATGCCTTTTCTCTTCTCTCGTCCCATTTCCATCTAATATCCTTCTTTAATAACTCTATAAGAGGAATTTCTCTCTTACTTAGATCAGGAACTAACTTCTTGAAATAATTGATGATACCTAGAAACCCTCGTAAAGTTCTTAAGTTATGTGGTGTTTTATACTCTAGGATTGCTTTAATTCTCTCAGGATTCATTGTTATACCAGTGTCACTTAAAACATATCCTAAATAATCCACTTCTCTTTTATAAAACTGACATTTCTCTAAGTTTAATTTAAGTCCGGCATTTTCTAATTCCTTTAATATTATTTCCAGATGTTTATGATGCTTCGTTTCTGTTTCAGAAAAAATCAAAATGTCATCTATGTAGTGGAGAGTGAAATCTTCATACGGATTCAAGATTGTCTGCAACGTTCGTACTAAGGCTGCACAAGAACTTTGGAGTCCAAATGGCACTACACAAAATTGATACACCACTCCATCTACCATAAATGCAGTGTATTGTCTACAACGATGATCCAATGGAATTAACCAAAAGCTATGCTTTAGATCTAATTTTGAAAATATATTAGCCTTTGTAATTCTTCCAAATATACCTTCAATATTTAATGGACTTTCGTATTGTTTTTTAGTAAATGTGTTTATATTCCTAGCATCCAAACATATTCTAATATCCCCCGATTTCTTCTTTACACAGGTTATTGCACTTATGTATTGTGAATTAGATCTTTCAATAATACCGTCTTGTAACATTTTATTAATTTCCTGATATACCTCTTGTTTTAATTTATAAGGTATAGGATAAGTTTTGATCTTAAAATTTTTTATTTCTGGTATGACTTCAATTTTGTGAACATATCTAGTCGCAACGCATACTTCCTCATTGAACAGCTTTTCGTGAGAATCAAGTAATTCATAGACTCTCTGTTTGTATTCCTCCGGACATAATTCCTCCCTCATGTTTTGTTCTTCTTCAGCAATGTGATTGATTTGTCCAATTGCACATTCGTTTTTTCCTATATCTGTTTGATAATTTGTTATAAACGGTATTGTATGATTATTATATATTATGTTTTGCATTTTATAATTTATTATAATTCTATGTTTACTTAATTCATCTGTACCCATGATTATGTCATATTTTAAATTTTTCACAATCAACAATTGTACTGATAAAACCTCACCATTTAATTCTAGGTTTGTCATAATGGTTTTAGTAGTTTCATATAATTTTCTTTCATTTGCCCCTATTAATGATATTTTATTTGTATTTATCACCATAATATTGTCCTGTTTTAAATTGTCTACTATATTTTGATTTATAATGGAAACTTCGGAACCCGTATCTAATAAAACTCTACATTTAATGTTATCTAAATTTCCCTCTATAAATACTAATCTATTTAATTCTGGGTTTGTTGGTTCTTCATCTAATATAAATTCTCTAGGATGTTGATATTTAGAAGAATAGACAATATTATGCACATAAGAGCAACTTACTCGAAATTTGGATCAGAACTCGGGCCCTGATCACTATCCCTTCTTATCTCTTCCTGGTTTTGTATCATGTTCACCTGTCTTCTATCTTCACCTCCTCGACTATCTCTTTGATCATAATTCCTGTCTCTATTTTCATTTCTTCTGTCCTCTTCATTATTTCTCCCCTCTCTTCTGTATTGTTGCCAGTTCCGATTACGATTGTCGTTATCATTCCGTCTTCCATAATTTTGGTAATTTCCTCCATTATATCCATTATTCCGATTCCCATTATTACCATTCTGATACCCATTACGATAGTTTCCATTTCCGTTTCTGTAATTATCATATCTCGGATTTCTATCATCCCGTCCTGGTCCTCTTCTCTCGTAATTTCGATTTTCATAATTTCTCTGATCATTTCTCCTTTCATTTTCTCTTCTATTCTGTCCATTCCCATTTTCATTTAATCGATTGTCTCTTGTATCGTTATGATTTGTATAGCTCCGTTCCACTCTTTGTAGATATCTTGATAAACTATCCATGGCTTTAATATTATGAAGCGCTATTGTTTCAGCTACTTCTGAATTGAAATGTCTGCCAATGTATAGCACTAATTCCTCCTCCTTCATTCCCGGATCTAAGTACTGGGCTATATTATATAATTGCATCGCATAATTATTCAGGTTTTTGCTTTTCTTATAATCAAATTTCCCGAAGTATAACCGCTCTCTGAATGTTGCTTGTTGCAATTCTCCCCAGAAATAGGCTAAGAATTGTTGCTCGAACTCTTCTAGGCTTTGTATTAGTTCTTCCTTATTACAAAACCACAATAAAGCATGGCCCTGTAATATGCTCCTTATAATAAGCTTGATCTCAACAATATCTCTGATTCCTTTAATTTTGTTTCTAATTATTTTGAGGAATACTTTGGGATGTATATTGTTAATATTCCCATCAAATTTCACTCCGATTTCTAAATTGCTATGGAAATTTCCTGGACATACATTGACTCCTCCACTTCTTCTCAAATTCTCTTCCATTTCCTCTACCGTATTCTTTAATTTCCTATTCATTTCTTCTATTTCTTGATTTACTTGTCGATTTATATCTTCAGTTATTGCTAAACTCATCCCCGTTCTCTCTTCAATCCGGCCATCCAAATCCTTAAATTTTCTATTTACGTTATCTTTCATCTGTTCCACTTCCTTTGTTATTTGTTTATTTTGTTTTGAGACCTCTACTTTGATATTCTCTGGTAAATATTCTTCTAGATCTCTTCTAAATTCTAATACTTCTTCTACTATCAGTTTTTCTATGTTTTCACGAATTTTCATACCATTTTCTTGTATTTCTTGTCTCAAATTTTTATTTTTATTCTCCATGTCTTCTTTTACCTCGTTAATGTTCTTCTTAAATTCTTCCTGGTTCTCCTTGAGTTCCTTAATCTCCTTACAATTTTCCAATTTGACTTCATCTATTTTCTTTTCCAATCGGTGCATGTTTGTATGAATGTTGTGAATGTCTCCCCTAATTTCTTCTTTCATCGCATCCATCTTTCCATTTATATTATTGATATCTCCCCTCATATTTTTCTCCATATTGTTCATATTTCCATTTATGGTGTCAATCTTCCCATTTAAATCTCCCCTCATATCAGCAAATAATTGTTGCATCATGACCATCATTGAATCATCTCTACTTGTACTTGTTCCTGCCTGTGTTTTCTTGCTCTCTTGTCTTCTATCTTCTTGTTCCAAATCTTCTTCGTCTCCTGTCGTACTTTCTTCAGGAGCATCTCCTTCTGATTGCTGTCCCTGTATCAAATATTGGACCTGGAAATCTCCCATACCATGGCTCCTTTCTTCTCTCTCCTTTTCTGATCCGCTATCATTTCCGACCTGCTTTCCATCTCTCAATACCATTTTCTTATCCATGATTTCTTTGTTTGTTATTAATTAAAGAAATTTAATTATTTATATTTGCCCCACGTTGGGCGCCAATTTATAGTGGATTATGTTTTATATATTTTAATATATACTTATATGCTTTACCTTTATTTACCCGTTTTTACCTTCAGCTAGCCCTATATAATTATATGAAAATTTTGTATTGTTTAAATTTTATACTGTAGTCGGAAGCATGAGACTTCTCTCTTTGAGTCCTGGACACCTATTAGAAAAAATTTTTACATATATGAACATTTAATTATTATGATTTCGTGATAGGATAATCGAATGAATGATTTAAACCATGTTCGTGAAAAGTGTTATGGACATTGACTGGAATAAAAAAAAATACCAACACTTAAATAAAAATATTTTAATAAATTGTTGATGAAATCTTCAAAATTTTACACACACAAATATTCCTGAACCTCCTCTGTATTCTTTGATAGTCATGCGCACTGAACGCTTATAATAGCTGCTTCGGCGCAACGGAGCAACTCTTCCGGTACAACGTTTCTCGTCGTCACAAAATTATAGTATGCAGTTAACATGGAGGATGCAAACGTTTCACAGTTCAATGTGCATCAATTTAGTGCATTTAGAATCATATGGTTGAAAACTTATATTAAACAGTTACATATATAATTCAAGTTGTGAATTAAGTGTGTGTTTGATAGTTATAAGAATAGGTTAGCATGCAAAGCGGAAATTAAGATTGGAAAAGCATTTATGAGTGGTGTGAACTTTGATTATTTTACAAACGAAAAACTTTTTACAAGTAAGTACATATTTAATATCTAAAATTATTGTTGCAGAAAATTAGAGTTCTTTAATTATCCATGGATAAAATTTGGTATTGATTATTTTAAAGTTTCTTTGGCCAATTTTAGATTATTCAATTTTAAATGTTCAAATTAATTTCAAAAGTTCACTTTTCTTTGTTTGTTTGGAATTCCAAATTAAAAAAACTCAAATAACACAGACCTTATATTCCATTCTCGGCGTGGTGGACCTGCAACATCTCGTCTCTTTTCTTAGGTATTCCTTACCCAAGAAATACTCGTTCGGCACGTTTCACTTTTTCACAGGGGTTAATCGACATTAATATCATGAATTTTTTTATTGATTTAAATTTAAAATTATAACTTTTACTTTAAAGTTTTTACAAAAATCTTCCAAGAGAATTACATCCCAGTTCCTCATTCCCCAACTCACTTTCGACTCTCTTTTTTTTTAAAAATCAACAACATTTTTACAATCTCTAAAACACAGCCTCCTAATCTGTTATTTTATTCAACAATTGTCAATGATAATGTTTTTTTATAGAAATACTGAATTCTTCAATTAAAATAGTCTTGGAGAGTGAAATCACTTGTATAAATGGTTTAACAATATCTTATAGAATATATAAATAGTCTTTCACATGTATTACAATGGTTTCAATCCTTGTAATTCCTTTTTTTTTAGTAAATTTGTTTACAATTAATATACAATTTCTACAATCTAAATTTATGATTTATATATATGGAACTGTTTATTTTTTAATTCTTTAATTAGCACTAATTTCGCTTTATATAAACTCTAACTTAATTTCAAATTTACATTCTCTGTTTTATATTAACTTCCAACTCATTGAATTTAGGTTGGCAATATTATAACTAGATTCAATCACTTCCTTCATTGATTTCGATTTGATTACTAGATTTCTATGACATACAATATGGCTCTTATTCCGAATTTCATATTTCATACAGTTTTATTTTTATAAATTACTTTTTTCAAATTGCAACTTTTTATTGTATTTGCATATCGTTAATAAATTAGTGATTTGATTATTAATTCTTATTATTTTAGGTTTTGAACAAATTAACATCCTTTTCCCGATTCAAGTGTGGACATAGCAGCGTTCAGATTGATTTTAATGAAAATTGTTGACATTGACTTGACCTTAGGATTTATTTGTGAAGGTAACATTTTCTTAAGAATTAATTTCTATATTATCATTACCATTCTATTCCTTATCCTTAATCCATTTCTTAAATTGATGTACTCAATATTTTAGAATACATTTGCTTAAGTCATTCATTCGTTTTATGTTAAATTTTGTTCTTAATTAGGTAGTGTCTAATGATACACCATACGTATATACAAAAAAAAATTCCTTTTTAATTCAATCTAATATATGAATATTTATCTATACTAGAGGACTGGCTTAATATATATATATATATATATATATATATATATATATATATATATATATATATAGGATCAGTAAAGAAGGAAAGCTGTTATGCCAACCTACAACTGCATTATTTGCGCGAGGTATATCTTGTTCAACAAGTTCATAACAATTACACAAATTTGTCGGGAATAATGCTATCCATATATCTTCAAAGTAATTTGTAACTGGTAACAGTAAATCCTCATTTGCCTGATGAAAATAACTATTCTTTAACTCTTCATAAGCTGCAATAACATGTTTCTCTGGAACAAAAGCAAGAGCAGCAAATTTCCGTAAATGTAAAGCGGAATTAGAGTCCTCACTGTACAATGCTTACAGCTTTCTCAAAGTCAACCATAATTGATGTTGCTGTCCAGGTTTAAGTGTTCCCAAATATATATATATATATATATATATATATATATATATATATATATATATATAATATATATATATATATATATATATATATATATATATAATCTATTCATGCAGGTTAAACTCTTATTTTAATTTCATCAGTATTGGATTTTGAGAAAAAGATACATTATATGTAAAAACGATTTAAAAAATTTACAATGTTTTTTCAAATAAATTCTAATTGATATGCGCCCAACTGTTTCATGCGTCCAATTGTCGCGAGTCCGAATATCCGCGTCCAAATGTCGCGCGTCCTTTTGACGTAGAACCATATTTACAATTTTATTCTAAATCATACTATTTCCGATAGAAATGACCCACATTCTTTCAATTGCAATTTTTTTTAAATCGACTATTATGTGCCGTTTTTATCATGTAATCGAAGCAGTAGGTTTATTCTCCTACTTCAAATTTAATATTGAATATACATATTTAAGCTAAAATGTAAAAATATGCAAAAGTTCATTGTCAGGACACGAAGTGGATGTAATTTATAACGGGCTTGTTTCGTGATAATTATTTCGGTATACATTTGTATGATTAGACAAGGATAGTTAATTTTTATGCTAAATTTCACACACTGCGAAGTCACTTTTGTTTGGGAAGCGTTCTCGCAATTTATTTTTCGTGTTCGTGATGACAATTGTATGGAATAAACGAACAAGATAATTACCAGGCTATTAACGCCATAAAATCACTTTTTAGCTTTTAAAACCCCTTTCTTTTAATATGAATCTTTATATTTAAAGATTTCATTATTATATTTATTTATTTATACACTGAATAGCAAACATTAAATTACAAACAGACTAAAATATGATCAAAAGAGAAGAAGAGAGAGTAGAAAATGAACAAAAAATTGAAAGTTAAGTAGAGTTATCATATATCCAGGAACTTTACTAGATGCCCCGGTGAACTTCGTATCACCTATATATTATAATGTTCAGTGGCGTAACTAGGAAGTCCTAGGGGGGATGGGCGGATGAACTAGCGGGAGATCTGGGTACCGGTATTTTTTTTCAAATTTTAAGCCCCTAATACTGCATATTAACTTTGTTTTCCTTATAAAATTCTACAGTTCCTATCTTTTAATACATTTCAATCAAGTAGGTTTGCTGTGGTTATATTTTAAATTTTTTTTTCATTTTTAGGGTTCTGGGGGGTGTGCTATCCCACTCACCCCCTCCCCCCATAATCAAGCTTATGCACATGTCTTAATTGTTTAATTGTTAGAACTTACAAAGTTTTCTGTGTATTTATTTTTTCTAAGGTATATCTCGGTATATGCAGCAACAGTTTGCTTTAAAAAAACTCACGTTCAACTCATGAAATTCCTCATGTCCTAAATACCTACCTAAATAATTTGAATTCTTAACTTTATTTTCTTTCGCCATTAGGACATCATCATCTGAGTTTGAAACATTTGATTCCAACTCACTAATCCCCTCATCATTCATATTAACAGTTTAGTAAGAAATACAAATACAAACAAAAGCCAATTTTCAAGGAATATTCGACAGCTCAGTTAAATAAAAAAAAAGTCCCGACGATAATTTCTTGAGTTGGAACAAATCTTAAATAAGCTCCTCTTTCGATTCTGACATGACAGAAATCTGTGGGTGATGTGATGAATCCGTTCGAAGAGTGTCGACTGTGACTTTTACATTTTCAATCTATAACAACCGCTAGAAAATACATCCGCACTACTTAATCTTGCACTCGCATGTCAGTCGTCAATTGAAGTGTCTTCACCTGTCATGTCAGCTCGTCTTCTCCTCGGTATTTTAAGATTATAAATAAAGTATGTCCTCGTATGAAAGTGACTCCTCGAATCACATTAAAATTTGTGAATAAATATAATGACAGATAACAGATTAAATTAAATAATCGAGAAGTTCAACAAAGTCTTCCACGAACGCCATCTATTAAAAGCCTCCCGAAGTAAAGATGAATGAAATATCAGTTTTGTATCATGAGGTATTATTTCCCGTTCTCCATATTATGTAAGAAAACTTTTCTACTATTGGCAGCCTCGTATCTGTCAATATTGTTGACAGGTTTGACAATTCTACTTGTATTATGTTCTGTTTGTTTTGTTAACAAAAACCTATTTTGTGAGTAAGAACATTCTTTAATTATACAACAATTTTATTAACAATGGAAAGTCATTGAAGTCCGAAAAATTCAGTGTAAATCCGGATTTTTCAACTGCTGACAAAGAACAACACTGTTCCTAACAACACTGACGCTGTACCTGTACTCGAAGCACGGGATCATTCGAAAAATGTTTGTTCTGTGGTGCAGTTTAGTAAAAACAGGAAATGCTTTTTCTGTGGGTTTTATCGTATCCACGGTCATCTTGTTATGTCAACTGTTGGCGCGCAGTGTGGGCATTTTGGAATTGAAGGACACTATGCTAGGGTTTGTCGAACGCCAAAGAGAGACATCAGAAAGCCTAAAGAAGTAAACAAGGTATTTTTACCACAGTTTAGTCGTGCCGTTATTCTGGGCACTGTCAATGGAATTCCATGTCGCTGTCTGGTGGACACGGGATGTTTCGGAAGCTTTGTTAATCAAGACTTTATGAACAAACATAATATCCAAATCTTCCCAAATGAAGGTCGAGTATAAATGGCTTCCACTTCTCTTTGGACCAAAATTGAGGATTATATTCTCATAAGGTAGAACGCACACGACAGACTATCGGCGAACGACTAATTTGTAGGTTAAAATGCAGAATCACGCCTGTAATTCAGTAACGCACATGACCTTCTAAAAAGACGGACCGACAAAAAAGTTGTAGCATGATCCATTTTTGCACCGACCCGACAGCCGGTGGGACAAATAAAGATATAGGTTTTGTTTGTTACAAAGCACACGGCCGTTAGTTTAGTCGATAGCTGTTGGGTGCGTAGTGCTCTTGAAAATGGAAATAGATATTGAAAAACTTATCTGCGAGATACATAAAAGACGACATTTATATGACACAACAACAGCTGGAGGAAGTATGTGTACAACTAATAGCAGATTGAGATAAACTGGAAATTCAGGATAAAATAAAACAAGGTAAGTTTCTTATGTCGCATATATTAAAACTTAAATTTTATCGTATTGCCATGAGAGTGACCCTTGTGGAGACGTGAAGTATGTAGCAAAATAATCTCGAGCTTGTATTCCTTCTGTTGTGCCCCGTACGCCTTGAGCCGGTAGCTTGTCAAGTGACTCTTGATACAACAAGTCCTCAAACTTATATCCATCCATTTTGCGTACGAAGTTATGAAGAACACATGCTGATTTTATAATGTCTATAGCAAAATCGACCTGAACATCTAAACTGCGTTGAAATAGTCTCCACTTACTTGCAAATATGCCAAATGTACACTCAATCATTCGTCGGGTCCTGCATAGCCGGTAATTAAATATCCTTTTTTTTGCGGTTAAAAAACGATTGGGATATGGTCGCAAAACGTGAGAAGATACCGCGAATGCTTCATCGCCTACAAAAACAAATGGCATGGGCTCTCCACTTTCGTCAAACGGTAATTTTCTGTGTTCAGGAATGTCCAACTTATGTTCTTGTAATTTTTTACCCAAGATTCAATTTTGGAATATATTTGCGTCACTGAATTTTCCACAAGCACCAATATCAACAAATGAAAAGCAGTAATCGGTATCTGCCACTGCCATAAGTACAACACAAAAATAACCTTTATAGTTGTAGTAATCTGACCCTGAATTAGGAGGCATAACTATACGGATATGTTTTCCGTCTATAGCTCCTATACACTAGGAAAGTTAGTTCTTGCGTAAAATGCATTGCTTATTTCTAGCCATTTTTCTTCAGATAGTGCTGGTATACAGATCGTTCTTAATCCTACCCAAATAGCGTGGCATGTTTCCCAGACTATTTTCCGAATGGTCGATGCACCTAGCATAGTGTAAGGATACAAATGAGTGCCCGGTTGATAAATACCTGAAAAAAAAACGTAATTATATGTAAGCAAACACCAGTTCCAGTTTTTTCTATTTTATTTTCAGGAAATTTCCAAAAAAAATGGTCATCTCTGCGGGATTGCTTTCGGCGAGAACTCGCTCAGCAAAAGAAAACACCTTCCGGAAGTGCTGCTAAGAAACGCAGGAAGTACATTTACTTTGATCAGTTGCTCTTCTTGCTACCTTTCACGCAATTAACGCAAACTTCTTCTTCATTAGACAATGAACAATATATACCATCTCAACAAAACAATGCGGATGAGTCTCAGCTTGATCACGCCGTAAGGCCCTCCGAAAGTGAACCATCCCTGATATCTCCAATCCCACACAAAAAGAAAAAAACGCAGAAAAACCATGATGAAGAAATACTGCAGGTTCTAAAAGAAAGCAACAAGGGACCAACTCATGCATAAATATGGGCTTTGGTAAAGGAAAGCAATAAAAAGAAAGACTTGGATGAAGATGAGTTTTTTTAATGTCCCTGTTACCGGCATTGAAAAAATATGACGAAGAGAAAAAGTATTTTTTAAGAATCGAACTTATGAATACAATTCTTAGGTTTGATAGGACCCACAGACAAAGTGTTACAACAGAGACATCATTTCAAAATTCCGAATTTCCGTTGCAAAATTCTACTGTTTCATATCAGTTTCAAAGTGATGGAATAGCAAATCATGGAGATAGACGATATGGATATTATACGGCTCCGCAAACAAATATTGCAACAAACTCTTGGGTCCAACGATGCAACCAGACTTCCACTGCTTTACCAAATGAACAAGTACAACATACAATCAATTCCCCATTGGAGTCGCCAGGTTCATACATGTCTGACAGGTATGGACACGACTCGGACTTGCTTTCGCTAGGGAATGATGAAGACATGTTATCTTCAGGTTCCAAAGATCTGCCATAAATGTTATAACCTTTATTAATACCTAATATTACGTAAACTAATAAAAGTATCAAACAGTAAAGTGTTCTTACCTTAATGTAACTGATAATCTCTCCTCAAGCGAAATACACTTCCTCATATTAGTATCTTGGAACGATAATTGTGTTTTCAAGATAGCCAACAGCTCATTAAAAGAATTCAAGGACATCCTATGATAATTAAAAAACTTATCTGGGTGTTCCTGTAGAGACTCAAAAAGGGTATGGAATTGGCCTTTTAATAAACGCTGACTAATTACTGGATGCACCCAAAATGCTCTATTTCCCCTTTTTTTTCTTCGGTATCTTAATAATACCGCAACACATCTCAACGTCTGACTATTCATTTTTCATTAACAATCGTCGACTAACTAAACGTTGATATGCGTTGTTCACCTACTTGTCGGTAGACTGTCGGCCGTCTGTTTACCCTCCCGACAAATAAGTAGCTGAGCGACAGTCTGTCGTGTGCGTTCTACCTAACACTGAAAATTGCTGAACAAACATACACCAGTTGCAAGTGAATGACTAGAAAAAAAAATAGTTCTAGCGTTGTAATAGGCCATAACATATTAAAAGAGCATTCAAACATACTTCTGAATTTTGGTGGAAAAAAGGTTCCCTCACAATCTGCTCTTCTGTTGTCAAAGTTCAGCCTCCACGTCTCTTTAACAATATCTCTCCTGACTGCTATCCAATTGCCACTAAATCCCGTTGTTACTGTGATGCCGACTCAAACTTTATTGAAGCTGAGGTGGCTCGGATGCGTTCTGAGAAGGTCATCGAACCGAGCAATGCACAGTGGAGAACACAAGTACTGGTTATAGAAGGAAATACTAGAAAGCGCCTCGTCATTGATTATTCACAGACCATAAAAAGTTCACTCTCCTGGATGCTTACTTATTATATTTTAATCCACAATGTTTACGGATCTATAACACTTCATGACTTTTCTTGAGAGTTTTCTCCACAAAAGCAATCACTTTATTATCGTTTTTTTTTGCAAATTACCCAAACTAACTTTTCAACAGACTTTTACTTTTCCGGTCATAGAAGGAAATACTAGAAATCGCCTCGTCATTGATTATTCACAGACCATAAAAAGTTCACTCTCCTGGATGCTTACTTATTACATTTTAATCCACAATGTTTACGGATCTATAACACTTCATGACGTTTCTTGAGAGTTTTCTCCACAAAAGCAATCACTTTATTATCGTTTTTTTTGCAAATTACCCAAACTAACTTTTCAACAGACTTTTACTTTTCCGCCCAACCTATCTAATATGCGAGAAAAGTAATGGTTTACCCACAAAAAAGTTGAAATTTTGAAAACATTTTTTGAGTTATTTTTACGTTTTTCATCAAGAACAACGCGAAAAAATGGTTTTTAGGTTTTTAGAAAAAAAATTGTGTGTGTATGTCGTCGTCGTTGTCGTTGGCCACTTTTCGTTACATGTCTTGTTAGCACGATACAGCCTCCGGAGTGCAACAAATCGCAAATTTTATGATTCAATATTGTTCATGACATCTCACATATGAACCCTATTGATTTTCAGCTCATCAGAGCCAGTACAACGGGTGCTATGGTACTTGAAGTACGACATTTTTGTCAATTTTTAAGAAATTTCAGCTTGTTAGCACGATACAGCCTCCGAAGTGCAAAAAGTCAGCAATTTTATTATTGAATATTGTTCAGGACATCTCACAGATGAACCCTATTGATTTTCAGCTCACCAGAGCCAGTACAACGGGTACTATGGTACTTGAAGTATGACATTTTTGTCATTTTTTGAGGAATTTCAGTTTGTTAGGACGATACAGCCTCCGGAGTGCAGAAAGTCAGCAATTTTTTGATTGAATATTGTTCAGGACATCTCACAGATGAACCCTATTGATTTTCAGCTCACCAGAGCCAGTACAACGGGTACTATGGTACTTGAAGTATGACATTTTTGTCATTTTTTGAGAAATTTCAGTTCGTTAGGACGATACAGCCTCCGGAGTGCAGAAAGTCAGCAATTTTATGATTGAATATTATTCAGAACATCTCGCAGATGAATCTTATTGATTATTTTCAGCTCACAACAGCCAGTACAACGGTGCTACAGTACTTTAAGTACGACATATTTGTCGTTTTTTGGAGAAATTTCAGTTTGTTAGCACGATACAGCCTCCGGAATATATACAAGTCACCAATTTTATGATTGGATATTATTCAGGGCGTCTCAAAGATGAATCCTATTGAAATTCAGCCCACTAAAGCCAGTACAACGAGTGCTATGGTACTTTAGGTACCAAAAATTTGTCATTTTTGGAGAATTTTCAGTTTGTTAGCACGATACAGCTTCCAGCGTGTATACAAGTGACCAATTTTATGATTGAATATTGTTCAGGGGTTTTATAGATAAACATTATTGATTTTTTAGTTCACCAGAGCTAGTACAACGGGTGCCATGGTACCTGAAGTGCCACATTTTTTGTTCTTTTTGGAGAAATTTCGGGTTGTTAGTACGATACAGCCTCCGGAGTGTATACAAGTGGCCAGTTTTATAATTGGATATTTTTCAAGGTGTCTCACAGATGTACCCTATTGATTTTCAGATGACTATAGCGAGTACAGCGGGTCCTATAAATCCAGATATACTGCATATTTGTTTACTTTTGGAGAAATTTCGGTTTGTTAACACGATACATCCCCCGAAGTGTATACAAGTAACAATTTTATGATAGAATATTATTCAGAGTGTCTTACAGATGCGGAAAAGTTAGTTTTAATCTTTAAAACCGTTTATTTAAAATTATTCAAGTTATAAAACGTGTAATACCATTACTAGAATTATAGGACTCCGAAATTTCGACTAGAGCCCTCATAGCTATTGTAAGTCACGTGACCTCGCCAGAGCCAATAGTAATGCGGCAAGCAAGAACGCAGACGCCTCTAACATATTTTTGGAGAAAAATAAATAATATTTTTAAAACTGTAGGGGTTCATTTAGCCCCGATACTCACCCGCCAGGTCTGCAGCTCCAAGTTGGAGTATAATAGGAGAGCTATGGAACAAGGTTTCAGCTTGCCTCAAATACCTACCCAAATATATCATCCTACAACGTTTCATCGAAATTACAAAGTTGCCACAAATATATATATACCGACAAACTACCTAAAACGAGGTACCTGTATCTCAGCTTTGAGTACAGCTAGAAGGCTGAACATTTTACTGTAGCATCACCTCATCGCATCAAGTCAACTGACAGAATTCCATCGTAATCGGTGAACGTTTTCCTATTTTTTCGGCCATTTGAATATTGACATTTGGTATGAAAATGAAATTACTGTTTATATAGAGTGACTTTTCATTCTTTGATTTACATGCTGTTTGTATTGGGCTTTTTCGATATGGTGGTTGACTTGCGTCGACTATCGTTGACTTGTGATCCGAATGGTATCTCTATGTTTTTTATTATCTATGGCAATGACAGCTAAGAACAATTTGTATTAGAAAAAGATAAGCGGGGTTTTTACGTATTCCGAGCAAGGTTTCTTCTCATAAGAACTTTCCTGGAGCTTAAAGAAATATTTGGCAAATAATTAGCTAAATTGAACCAGCCGTTCTCGAGGTTTGCGCTTAGCAACATTTATCGATTCATTTTTATTTATACAGGGTGGAACAGCCAAATGGAATAAATTCGATAACGAATAAATGAGAGCGTGTTGGGAAAAACGCTTGGACACGTCGATTTGTATTTTTAGATGCGCATTTTTTTCAAAAAAAAAAAAATTATATAGGGTGTGTCATGTGACATTGGCCGATACCAACTTTCTTACTTTAAATACAACCCCCTGTATATTATTAGTTTATTGGATTCTTCAGAAAATTCTAGACATAATTCATGTACAATGTCCCATATCTATCTTCAACTGTTTCGGAAATATTAAGTATTTTCAGATGTATTATAAAAATTAACATTAAAAAAAGAAAATTATTTTATTTCACAAATAATGTAAAAAAAAACATTAATTTCAAAATGTTCGCCGCGAACGTCTTGGCAACATGTTAATCTGGTATAGAAATGTCTTCTAACGTTACTCAACATCTCAGGCGTGACTGATCTAATCGCAAGCGTGATTCGTCTTTTTAAGTCATCTAAGTTGAGTGGTTTAGTTTGGTATACAATACTTTTGACATATCCCCACAAAAAGAAGTCTAATGGCGTCAGATCAGGAGATCGTGCTGGCCATTCTATCGTTCCGCGCCTCCCTATCCACCGATTTGGAAAATTTTGGTTCAGGTACTGCCGGACATTGATTTGGTAATGAGGCGGTGCTCCATCTTGCTGAAACCATATTATATTGGCAGGAACTTGTGGGTGTGCTGGATCAGGATATAAGTTTGTCAAAGTTGGCACGACATTATTTTGGAGCAGTTCTAAATATTTATCTCCATTCAAGTTGCCATCAATGAAAAAGGGACCTACGATATGATTTCCAACAATTCCTGCCCAAACATTAACTTTTTCAGGATATTGCGTATGTTCCTCTCTCATCCAGTGAGGATTCTCATTAGACCAATAGCGGCAATTTTGACGATTAACATGACCGTGAAGTGTAAATGTGCTCATCAGAAAACAAAACATCTTCTAATTGGATCATATTGTTATCTAACATTTCCATTATTTGTTCACAAAAATACGTTCTCCTGTCGAAATCGTCTTCCATTAGCTCCTGAGTTGGCATAATTTTATAGGGATGCATTTTACTTTCCTTTAATATTCGAAAAATTGATGTGTGGCCAATGTTGAACAGTGAGGCTGCTTTTCGACCAGAATTATGTTGGTTTTCTTGAAACTCAAGCATAACATCCAATTTCGTATCATCGCTTAGTTCATTGGCAACTACTTTTTTTGTCTGTCTTACATGACCAAGCTCGCGAAACTGTTTTTCTATTTTGCTAATTGTTCCTTGCGATATAGGCGGCAAATTTGGAAATTTTTCGTGAAATAAGCGAGAAACTTCCATTTGTGTCCGTGTTATCTCTATAACCAATCATTTGTAGAATGGTTATTTTGTGCATTTTTGTTAAATGAACCATTTTTCTGATATTATTACGTACAGTACGACAATAGCACTGACACTGATCACTACTGTCATGCAGACATACAACAAGTTGCTAAGGCTATGAGTTTTATACGAAAATAAACAAAACTGTTTTTGTATTTTTTTTTATTTCATATTAGTAAAAAGGAACGCATTAATGGTATTTGCTTATTTTCTCCATATTAAGAGCTAAATGGGAAATAAGTATTGAGTGTAATGTAGCGAATTTGTGAAATGAAATAATTTTCTTTTTTTAATGTTAATTTTTGTAATACATTTGAAAACACTTAATATTTCCGAAACAGTTGAAGATAGGTATGGGACATTGTACATGAATTATGTCTAGAATTTTCTGAAGAATCCAAAAAACTAATAATATACAGGGGGTTGTATTTAAAATAAGAAAGTTGGTATCGGCCACTGTCAGATGACACACCCTATATAATTATTTTTTTTTGAAAAAAATGCGCATCTAAAAATACAAATAGACGTGTCCAAGCGTTTTTCCCAACACGCTCTTATTTATTCGTTATCGAATTTATTCCATTTGGCTGTTCCACACTGTATAGATTATTTAATAAGAATTTGTTGACTTATAATCTTAGAAAAAATATAATGGAGATTAGTCCATTACATACTTTCCATATAATGTTAAGTTTCACTTGGTCTTCTCAATGGATATTTTATAATGTTTTAAAAATTGGATAAACTTTTCCCTGTGGATACAAAAATTCAGTATATAAAGCTGACAACTCAGCTTAATTTTAGTTTACCTTAGATATCTGAAGAAAATAACTTGGTCATCCTCAGATAATTTAGTGGTAGTGCGAGGTAAAATAGAATAATTGAAAATATGTGTTTTTTATAGTGGTTGTTCTGTATTCCCAAGTGGACAGTAATAGGATTTTTGTTTGTGTAATTGTTCACTACATTTGTAATTATAGCATATCGTAAATATTACGGTTAATGCACACAGTTTTCGTTTTGATATTTCACCTAAATGTAAATAACAAAAATTGCAAACGCAACATCACACATCGTATTTACATTGAAAGAGCTACACATAACAACGTCAATCATTGAATTTTTTTGGAATAAATGAAATAATTTGTTACTAGGCGTGTTTTTTTAACTGAATTTTTATATATGGATAGATAGATGGTGGTGGTATGTGACATTTAAGCAATTGAAAAAATAAATTTGAATTGGTAGTTCCCAAAGATTCTTGATTCATGTCTATACAGATTTGAGAAAAAGCTATGTAGAGTAGACCACTGTTTTTTCAAATGCTTTTCGACAATCCAGATCGTTGTCAGTTATTTTATTCAGCCAAACTTTTGAGAAATTAATCGAATTTTCCTGAAATATTCACAAAGTTATCGAACTGGAAGAATCCAAAGTGTGATCGAACTTATATTATTTTTCAGCATCGTATAAACAGTGCCCTTTAAGAACACGTATACCATGTTAAGAATATTATCAAAAGGATGCAAGTATAAAAAGTAAGATTAACTCAAAAGAGATCACGTTACTTTGCTTGAATAAGAAACATGTCACATACAGTGGCGAATAGTAACTGTGAACTATAGGATGAAGGGTGATTCAAATAGTTTTTCTTGAACTTTATCAAGTCCTATGTACGAAATAGGAGGAGAGTTGTCATACCTAACTTGAAATGCTTAGTAACATTTAGAAAATATTACCGTTTTACAAAAATATTCGCATTTCTTTTTAATGTACGAAATCCAAATAATAATATGTCACCGGTATCTGCATAATTTGGTGACAAAGTTTATGTAACTGTTTCGATGAAAAAATTAAAAAAATAACTCAAAGCTCAAATTGGAATTATGGGAACATTTACTGCAAAGCACACTAACTCTTTATGATCAGTAACAGAACAAGCAGGAATGTTGTGACCTGGCTTAACCACTTGGGTGCTGGAACTAATTAGAGCACAGTTGGTGTGAATAAAGCTGGTTGCACATCAAAATAGAATTAAGGAGATTACCTTTAAATGTAAATATTTTAATTTGTCCAGCTCAGAATATTATTAGTCCTATTAGATTCGGTAGAGTGGGTCGTGGAGGAGTTATAAAGAAAGAATTGACTATTTTAAGGGTTCGTTACATTTTCTATACAAAACAAATCAGTTACAGAGATGACTCATTGATTTAACACAATTAATAGGGACCCATGTAGTACTATATGGTTTACAGTGCTTTTTTTATAAAGGTATGTAGTGTTTACTATTGTTGAGTTAATCCTAAATTTACTTTATAATTTTAAGGCACTAAATTTAGTAAATTATGGATATCCTATTTGACTCTGTTTCTTATATGTTTGCAAATATTCCTCGTACTGAAGCAGTACCCCAACCACCATGTCGAGAACTAATAACCAAATGGAAAGCATTAACTTGTTCAGTTCCCAGATGAAGCGACTGGACAATCCCAGCCATTGCTAGCGAGCCAGTTTATTTGTATCTGCTTCGATTTTGGGCACTTTATATTTCTAGAAACTTTTCATAATATTTTAAACAGCAGCACGATTTTTTTCAAAACAATCATTACATACTCTCAAACGGAGGCCGGCGGAGCCATAAATTATCAAACAATAAGAGAATGCTCGGCAAGGTATACTAGGCAAAGGGAATAATTGTTTTATTGATATTTTATCAGATTTTGTCAAGAATACTGAATATTGGGGTTTTACACAAACACATTTTTGTATTTTCTTAAATTGTTTGGGAATCAGTTTAGTATTAAGCCACAGTCTAAAGCTATCTCTCAGAGTAATAGTGAGAGGTCGCCTACGTCCGATCACGGATATGGCACTGTAAGAAGAAGAAGAGTAACCATCGTTAAACTAAAAGATAAGACAACCATGAGTGACCTGGAATCCTCGCCGTGTGTTAGTGACAGTGATAGGTACTTACCAACTACAAGTGAATCAGAAAGTGATGAAGGTGACGCACCATCGACCTGAAAAAATAAAAAAAAATAACTCAGATTTTTAGATGATCAAGATAGATAATATTTCGATTCACTTCAACCATGTATTAAAAAATTAAATGCACCTTTATTTGTTGTTGCAGCTGCTGATAAATTTGCTTCAATGGGCATGGTGATTGAAATTGATGATACAATTGTTAGTGGCTCAGAGCTTTGCTTGCTTGCTGAGTTTAGAATAGGTGTGCTGGTTGTAGTTGTTGAGTTTGGTGAAAATTGGTTGGGCTGGCATCTTTGAAGTGCAAGTATTAGATAAGTGACCATGTTGTTTCCAACGATAACACAAATTATCTACAGTAAGAAAAATGCGATATGTGGTATCATCATAACTTAACTGAATCTGGTATCTTGCCTCCTGAAACTGAATATGTGTTTATAATCGGGGTTGGTGGTGCCTATTCTTAAAATGAAAATTGCAGAAGACAGCTTGAAGCCGAGATGTTCCTCCTGTAGTACGTCGTGTGGAATGGTGGAACATTCATTACATAAAAGTAGTTTTTCGTTTGGTATGATAAGCTGCGTACTTGTACCACTTCGTTATTAATCTTTATGCGTTCATCATATTCGATGATAAATTCATCTACGATTTCCTTACTTAGGTAAATGCATATTCGATTGTTTGAGATTCTAGATGTGAATAATATGTTTTGTGGGGCCAATAGCCAGGAGATATTCTTCTAATTTTATTTTGTTTAGATGGGAAAGTGGGTATTGTAGGTTGTTGAAGTTTGCTAGCTGCTTTAGAGTACGAAGGTTGAGATGAAGGTGGAGGTTGAGATGAGACTTGTTGTTTCGGTATAGTTGGAATTGAGTGTTGAGTTGAAGGTGCATGTTGAGATGAAGATGACTGATTATTGATGTTGTCGCTGGTTATAATATTGTTGATTTCCATGTTCCGTTAGGATTCGTTTAGCCTGAATACGGCTGTGTGACGCATCGGACCCAACTGATAAGGCTGGTAAATGATACAATATCGGTTTAAATTTTTATTGAATTAATGTGTTTACGTTGAAATATAACACAATTTCTTAATAAAAAAGCAAATGTAGGCTTACTTTGTTAGTCCGTGTCATTCACTATATAGTTATGATCACTTGTATACGTTTTTTTTGATAATTATTCATGATATTTCACTGTTCTGTACGAATTTATCGGAGCTGATTTTAAAAACACGTTGTGTAGTGTTCGATCAGGGCCGACTCCCCCATTTCTAATGTCTTAGTTCTTCTTTATTTACTTTAAATCACTTGAAAAACTATTTATTTTTTAATTTTCTTTGAAAAAACTGTCTTTAATAAAAATCAACCAAAAAAGTGCAAGATTGGATCCTGCAAGAACCTAACCTAACTCGGTCTTAGTCTTGCATTTACACTTCACTAGTTTTGTTACATTACTTTCATCACATTAAAAGTATTTTTATTATTGAAAAAATATGATAAGGCTACAAATATTCATTATATTTATTTAAAGTGCCCCCATTGAAAATAAAATTGACCTGTTTTTTCTATTTCTCATATTATTTACTAGAAGATATTGAGGGTGGGATGTTTTCAAATTTTTGTAATGTGTGTAATTTTGAAGAGAGAAATAAAAGAACGTCTTCGCATCTCTCATTCCCAAGAAATAAAAATGTATATTTCATTACGATTTCCAATGTGATTTAGAGCAAAATTATTTTATCACTTTTTCTTTGTGCAGTATAAAATTACGGTTTGGTGCGGTTGTGTAATCAAATAAAAACTTCTCACACGTAAAGCTATTTCTTGGCGCGAACAGATACTTTCCCGACGAGAATAAATTAGTATTTTTGTGGGAGTAAAGCCCTTAATGCTCCTCTTTATGTATACAAGGATATAAAGGGATTTTACATTTCGGTTTATTATAGCACATTTACTATTAATTTCTAAGAGAGAAAAGGCTTAGAAAGGGTAAAATAAAGTAGGTACAAAATGGGAAATAGGTTTTAAATGTTAAAACTAACTTTTCCGCAATTACACACTCCGGAGGCAGTATCGTGTTAACAAACAGAAATTTCTCCAAAAATGTGGCAAATTTATTTAATATTGCAACGAAGGTCAAAACGCTCTTTTTTGCATCGAGCAGAATAAGTAGCTACCGTTATCTAAATAAATTTAGTTAAATATGGTGTGAACAAATTTCACCCATTTTCTGTTTAAAAAGATCATTAAATGGAATGGTAAGTTTATATATTGTTTAAATCCATTTTAATAATTCGGTTGCTTCAGTATCTTGCTTATCTATATTTTCGTATTATTTTTTTCACTAGTAGGTACGAGGCACGATTTTTGGGTTTTTTATTTTATAGTTTACCATATCCTGTTTTTAAACTAGGAAGACTGATTTGAATTTAAGTTGGCAATTGTGTATATTCCTGATTGGTCAAATCGCAGCCGGTTTTACACCGCACTTTTGACATATATTATGATTGTTAATTGTAAACAAATAGTGTCCATTTTGTTCTTTCTTGCGTTCTTCTTATTGTTTTATTGGAATATAAAAACAGTTCTTGTCAGGACTAATTTGAAAATGAACTCAGATAATATTCCAAGTACTAGCCATCATTCGCCCCCCAAAACATGGAGCTCTGTAATTTTAGGCCACTTATCGTGTACAGAGAAACAAAACATCATGAATTTGTATGAACAAATCTCAGATGCACTTTTGTGTGAAATTAACGTATACAAATTTTATTTTTTAGAAGTCGCTAGATCCACTGTGTTTCGAATTATTAGAGAATATAAAAACACTGGAATAATTGTCTCTTCTAACCATCGTGGAGGTCGTCCAGGAATTGTTGAAACCGACGATACAAAAAATATATAATTCAACGCATTGTCCATAGTTTCTTTTTAAAAATTAAATGCCAACTTTGAATACAATTTCAGCTGAAATAAGAAAATGCCCAGATTTACCACATATTTCTCGTTCATCATTACTAATACTAATTTTTATATGAATTGAAAGAGCTTTTATTTATTTTAGTATCTACTAACAAAATACATTCTGTTAGATACTTGAAGAGAAATAGAAAGTGAAATTAACTGTCTCGACTCTTACTTCGTGGAATATACTCATATTAGTGTTTTAAATGAAACTCACGGTTTCTAGTTAATACCACAATATAATAAAAATTGTTGAAAATTCTAAAAAAATTACAATTGTTTCGATAAATCAATATCGTCGTCAGAATGACAGAAGTTACATTTCATTTGATGCCTACCTGATGTTTCGTAGTTATTTTTGGCTAGACCAAGAAGTGACCTAACTGGTGATTGACTTAATATATGTTAATAGAAAAAAGAAGAAGATGTGATATTACAAATACTGAAGCTTAGATATTATTAGCCCTATGGTGATATCCTGGATATCATTTTTCCAATTAAGATCAGTATAACTGTGCAATGATATAGAAAACCAGGAAAACTATATCTGCTGATCTTTACAATTATCACTTAAGAAAACAGTTTATTAGTGGAGAACTCCCTAGATTTAACTGTTAATTGCCAACTTCATATTGTGGGTTTCTTAAATGTTTTCTAATTTCCAATTCTTCAAGGAAATCCAGTTCTTGTTTCTTTTCACAAATATGCAGCACTTCTAGTTTTGTGTTAGGTGTCAATGAACGATTGGGGTCAAGTAGATGTTTTGCGTAGTGGGATTTATCTGGTTCATTTAATCTGTATGCTCGTAAGTGTTCACTGTATCGGATTTCAAAATTCCTAAGGGTCTGACCCAAATAGACAGCATTACATTCTGGACATTTGAGTTTTTATATACCTGACTTCTTTAATGGTGGTATTTTTGTTTTTACATTTAACAATTTGGTACTAACGTTACTTTCTGTTTTAAAAGAAATTGTTGTATTCGTTGCTGAAGATATTATCTTTGAAATATTATTAGAAAATATATAACTTTATAGAATCTAGCGATGTAAAAGTTCTTAAAGCAGACCCAACAAAAAAGTTTTCTAATAATGTAAGGGATATTGTTAATAGCTCAAATTATCTTTTAAGTGATTACGAAAAAAGGTCTATCATACATAAGAATCCTCATTGTTCACAATTATATGGAACCGTTAAATTACATAAAATAACGAAACCAATTAGACCTGTAGTTTCTTATGTTAATGCTCCTAATAATATATTGGCAAAGAGGCTCAACAATATACTTAATAGTTACGGATATGAATCTCAGTACTCAATTAGAAATTCAATAGAACTAATCAAAAAGTTGAAAGCAATCAACTTGCAAGATAACAATAAACTTATTTCGTTCGATGTGACTAATATGTTCAGTAAAATTCCTCCTAAAGAATGTCTAATACAATAAGATATATATTCAAAATGGAGGTTTACCAATGGGAAGCCCTATATCACCTATTTTGGCAAACATTTTTATGGACAATTTAGAAAGAAAGATTTTGAAAGAAATATTTCGAAAAATGTTTTATTTTGGTATAGATATGTAGATGACATATTAGCTTGTTTTATGGGTACTGAACGACAATTAGATATTTTTCAACCACATTAATAATTTACACCCAAAAATTAAATTTACATTATAAATAGAAGAAAATAGCTCAATCAATTTTTTTGATTTAAAAATTCAAAGAGTTAATAATGTACTTGATTATTCAATTTACAGAAAACCAACACAGACTGATGTGACAATTCCATTCAATTCCAATCACTAAACTAGCGGCATATAATTCAATGATACATAGAGCTTTTTTAGTTCCTATGAACAAATATTATTTTGATAGAGAGATTAATACAATTAGACAAATAGCAACATCCAACGGTTATCCATTAGATATGATAAATAAACTAATTAATAAAAAAGAGGAAAAAGTGGCATTACAACTAATATTTCCTAAACAAACTGATGAAATAAAAACTTATAAAACCATCACATATGCAGGAAATTTTTCTAATAATATTTCAAAGATAGGATCTTCAGCAACGAATACACCAATTTCTTTTAAAACAGAAAGTAACGTTAGTACAAAATTGTTAAATGTAAATACAAAAATACCACCATTAAAGAAGTGAGGTATATATAAACTCAAATGTCCAGAATGTAATGCTGTCTATTTGGGTCAGACCCTTAAAAATTTCGAAATCCGATACAGTGAACACTTACGAGCATACAGATTAAAACAATCAGATAAGTCCCACTACGCAAAACATATCTACTTGACACCAATCATTCATTGCCACCTAACAAAAAACTAGAAGTGCTGCGTATTTGTGAAAAGAAACAAGAACTGGATTTCCTTGAAGAATTGGAAATTAGAAGACATTTAAGAAACCCACAATATGAAGTTGTCAATGAACAGCTAAATCTAAGGAGTTCTAATAAACTGTCTTCTTAAGTGATAATTGTAAAGATCAGCAGATATAGTTTTCCTGGTTTTCTATATCATTGCACAGTTATACTGATCTTAATTGGAAAAATGATATTCAGGATATCACCATAGGGCTAATATATCTAAGCTTCAATATTTGTAATATCACATCTTCTTTTTTCTATTAACATATATTAAGTCAATCACCAGTTAGGTCACTTCTTGGTCTAGCCAAAAATAACTACGAAACATCAGGTAGGCATCAAATGAAATGTAACTTCTGTCATTCTGACGATTATATTGATTTATCGAAACAATTGTCAATTTTTTAGAATTTTCAACAATTTTTATTATATTGTGGTATTAATTAGAAACCGTGAGTTTAATTTAAAACACTAATAGAAATAGAAAGTGTAATTTAATAGAACGCAATGATATTGTAAGAAATTACGTAAGATCCATCAAACAATATATGCGAGAACAGAGACCCATTTAATACCTTGATGAAACCTGCCTAAATGAAGGTCATACAAATTCTAAAATATGGATAGCTACCTCTATTTGAGATAAAAGAGATGTTTTTCTTACATGGTTGTCTACAGGTTTGAAAAATCCCTCTGGAAAAAGCAAACGTTTAATAATCCTTCATGCGGGATCTGAGCATTGATTTGTTAAAGATGCATTGCCAATATTTGAAAGTAAAAAAAACTGGAGATTATCATGATATGAATCGATTGGTATTTGAAAACTGATTTTCTGAGCTTCTCCTTTCTAATGATGTGTTATTCCAAATTTATTTTATTGTCAGTTTTCATGCCAGTTGTCAGTATTTAAATGATGCTCCGCATCAGCATCGTAAGTAAAATGTTTCATTTTGTGTGCTATTGTTAGGAAATATATTATTATAATCGTACTTCTAATATTTAAGTTCATTTTTCAATCTTCTAGTATGAATCTTACCACTTGAATTATGCCCGCAAAATTTCTGGTGTCGAAATATTTCGAACTGATAAAAGTAGGTCTTTTCCTCGGAGATTTTTCGGAGAAACAATTTGCGGAAAATGTCGACATTTTCCTAAATCAAAAATGTAAGTTAATGTTGTTTTGCGTGATCGACTCTAAATCCGGAAGTTATTCCATACTGACGTTTTCATAATTTATAAATCGAAAAAGAACCGACATGAAATCCAAATCTCGGTTCGGAAATATAGCGATGACGAATCGACTATTTTTCATCCGTTGTTTTCTTTTTAATGACAAGATGAACGTTGCTCTATTACTCGAGGGCAGAAACCCAAAGATATATTAAAACCAAGAGAATATCGAACGGGGTTTTTCTTATTTCGGAATGAGGAAAATGATCTTTCCTCATTAACAGGAAGGAAAACGGGACGACGTTCAAATGAGGCTGTCAGTTCTCTTTATTTTCTAATAGAGACGGTAAAATGTATTTTCAATACTCATAAATAAATAATTAAAATTAAATATGAACAAATTTTGTAGAAATTAGAACTCAAACGCACAAGTTATGAAGTGAAAACATAGAACAATATAAAGATGACTAAAGAATAGAAGAGTTGGATTGTGCAATAAAAATGATTAATGAAAAGAAACACTTAAGACACATACACTACATTAAATCATTGAATTGATAACTTAAAAGTTTGGCTTGTTGTTTCGATAAATTTAAATTCTGTACCAAATCACAATGAGATCCCGTTGAGAACGCAAACAAGAGGGAGGAGCCTCAAAAGAAGGATTTACAGTCTCGCTGATAAGATCATTAATATTGTGCTTCGTCCGATGCATCAGTGCCTGTCACCTGTCACAACAATGGTTGCAGGTTTTAGTCTACACTATAGGATTCCTGGAAATTTCATTATTAACTACTATATGGTTCCTAAGTAGCAGAATTTGTAACTATTCAGAATAAAATCATTGAAAATACGTATTGTAATGTTTTTCTTATGTATTTAAACAGTAAACGGGTGGGATAAACTTTAATCACACGGAATGGCTACTTACGAATTTATTTAAACACTAAACTACTCACTAACACTTAATTTATATACAGTTAACAATTCACTTAAATTTAATTTATATACACACAACCTTAATTAGTAATTTATATCAACACTTTACTGTTCGCTATTTTGGCGTATTCTTGTTTATTTGTCGAGATCGTTTTTAAAACTAAACTGCCTCGCTGGTCGATCCTTTATATATTATTGCCTTTTTTACTAGATAATTCTAGATTGCGGCTTACACAAAAACAATTGGCTCTGGAATTTTCTAGATAAGACTGGTCACAAAAACAATGTCTAGATAAGATAGTCACAATCGTAAACAGTTCTAAGAAATCCCTGCGCGTCCGCCATAATTTTAACTTTCATACATGGCTTAGAGCAGTGGTCGCCAGCCTCTCCATGTGTTGAGCTACTTTGTTAATTTTGGAATAAACAGCGAGCTACCCACACGGTAGCCACGTAACGCAACGTAAATGAAATAATCCACAGTTAATGTATCATTATATGTATTTATTTTACTATTTAACTGGTAATACATAGGTACTAATAATAAACTAATAACAAAATAACTAATATTACTAGTACGTACTTGTTCGTAGCTACATTCCTACCTACCAAAGGAAGGTGTTTGAAAAATAAACACAAACTTTTATCCAGCCACAACGGCATGTCACATAAGATTTAAAAATAGTTAATAATAACAACAAAAAAGTAACACACTATCATGAACATAAACATTGAAAAATAAAAATGCAGGTTCACACTCAGACTCATCGATAACTTTTTTAATGTTTGCAGTATAATTTGATACAGCCATTCGAATACAATTATCCAAATGTTCATCTGTAAGTCGATTGCGATATTTGTTCTTAATAAACTTCATATTGGAAAATGAAGATTCACACAAATAGGTTGAACTGAATAATGCTTTCACTTTTAAGGCAACACGGCATAGAACTGAATATTTGTCTTTACTTACAATAGGCCAGATACATTTGGTACTTGAGACTAACGATTTTAAGGCTAAATAATTTTGAAACTCAATTACTTCCATTTCTGTTGCAGCGATGTCTTCGCCAAAGATCTGCATAACACAAGTTGCAAACTGTTGGATATAAATTTCAATAAAGGGTAAAACAACAAACTGCGCTACTAAAGCCATTTCGTTGAAATTCTTAAAACGATTTTTGAAGTTATTCTTCAGGGTAGAAACTATTTCTACATGATATTTGCTGTAGGGTTCTAATGGATTTTGAGATATTTTTTCTAAAAGAATAGGAAAATGCTTGGCATCGCTGTTAATTAGGTTTTGTTCCCAAAACTCCAGCTTTTTGATAAATGCTTTTATATCAGAAATCATTTCCGCTAGTTCTTTGTGTCTCCCCTGAAGCTGCAAATTAAGTTCGTTTAATTTCTCCGTAATGTCTACGAGAAAACCAAAATCTCTAAGCCAAATTGAATTTTCTAGTTCCGGAGTCGGTTCATCGCGTTGTTTGAAAAATTGAACTATGCCAGATAGGACATCATTAAAACGTTTCAGCACCCGTCCTCTACTTAACCATCGGACTTCAGAGTGAAGGAGTAGGTCCCCGTATTGACAGTCAACTTCATCGTCCAAGGTTTTGAATAATCTTCTTTGTAACGCTTGAGCTCTAATCTTGTTCACAATTTTTACCACCAATTTCATAACGTTGTTTAGTTTCAGGAAACTTCCACATAATGCTTGCTGATGGATAATGCAGTGGTAACAGAGAAATTTCAGAAAAGTTTCATCTTTACGACATAACGCCACCAGACCCTTATCACAACCCACCATAGCTGGAGCGCCATCGGTTGTCAAGCCTACCATTTTCGATATTGGAATTTTCTCGGAAGAAATAATATTTTTTAAATGAGAAAACAACTCATGTCCAGTAGTGTGTCCTTTCAGTGTAATAAACTTCAAAAGATCTTCTTTAATCGTAAAATCACTAAAAACCATCCTGACGAACACGGCCATCTGAGCAGTGTCAACGACATCTGTTGAAGTGAAAAATAAACACCGTTATCTAAGTCAGTTCCTAACTGTTAAAAAATATCATTGCTAATTACTTCTACACGTCTCATCACTGTATTAGCAGAAAGTTGCATAGATTTTATAGCTGAAACTATCTCGTCTTTATTTCTAAAGTTGGCAAATAACGAATCAGCAGCATCTAAAAACGCCTGTTTTATGGGACACCCGGTACGATGCTTTAGTTGCAGCCTTATTTTTGTCGACTGTTCTTAAAATATTGATTGTTATCCAATTAACTGCTTTTTTAACTGTTTCAGTTTCTCCTTTCTGGCGGCAGAATGTAGTGAGAATGATTTTTCAAAATTAGAATGTACAGTTTTATGTCGTCTCTCAATATTTCCTTTTTTAGCAACGGAGACCGAAGTATTACATAACAAACACACACTTTTATCTTTAACTTCTGTAAAAAGGTATTGTTCTTCCCATTCCGAATGAAAGTGGTATGTCTTTACCTTCCTACAACTGCTTGCCATAATATTATTTTTTGTTGTTCTCTACTAACCCAACCGCTGGACGTTGGTTACGCGTTCAGCGCAATGTCGCCGCGCCGTGCGTATTTATCCCGTTCAAAGCAATCCTGATCATTCTCGAACACTAACGCGCTGGTCCGGCTGGTCGGTTCTAGCCAATTCTAGCTTGATAGTGTCAGCGGCAGATCGCTCACTGCAACGTTGCCGCTGTTTATGTTTAATATTATGACAATTAAATTTTTTTGTGCAATTTTCGGAAGCTTCTCTGATTTTTGCAGTTTGTATTTTTTAAATTAAAATCGTTGTGAGAGCTACCAGAATTGCCTCCGCGAGCTACCGGTAGCTCGCGATCGACAGGTTGGCGACCACTGGCTTAGAGTCTGATTCAGGGACTATACCAGTGTGCTGTTTCGTAACAGTATTTAATAGATCGTATCAAAAGTTGTAAGTACGAGTTGAAAAATTACGCACGAAGCCGCGAGTACATGACATACTTACAACTCGTGTTGAGTACTGTACTTTATCTACGCGTCAACAAAAATAATCATTTTTAGTTTTTTGCTTATAAAATTAAAATTGTTA
The DNA here is from genome assembly GCA_963921935.1 of Galeruca laticollis. Taxonomy (NCBI): domain Eukaryota; kingdom Metazoa; phylum Arthropoda; class Insecta; order Coleoptera; family Chrysomelidae; genus Galeruca; species Galeruca laticollis. Next base: position 132,425,104 of record OY998176.1, read on the forward strand.
GGGAAATCGTAATGGCCTCAAGAGAGAAATTTTAAATCGAGAAAAACGGCAAAAGTGTAGTTTTTTCAAAAATTTATATAAGACGCCTGTCTTCTAGTTATTTGGTCAACGCAGTTAATCAAAACATAATTGAGTTGCTCTATAACAAGAGATTTATTATGTTAATTATAACTTACATTTCTAATTTACAGGTAAATAAAAATGCTTATTACTAAAAATTAATCTGTAGCAAGAGAAACAACATTTAATGTTTATAATAGAAACGTCGATAGCTCATTAATTTTTAAATTCGTATTCATGTCTCTTCCGTTTTTAATATTTTATTGTCTTGTCATCAGTGAGAGCTAAACGACAGATTGTAAAATAAGTGCCATAAACAACACATCCTATTAATCAAACTAACACACGCGCGGGAAAATTTAAATTTAAGAAAATTAGAATGTTTCTTTACATCTCTCCCTTCAAAAGAAAATACGACGATATACGACTACTCGCGCATCCTTGGAATATTCTGGAGTGACTTCAGTTGCTGTTCTGGGTCCGGAAGCAGGATAAGTGAACAGTTTTCCTTTTTTTACTCTTCTTACATTTGTGCATTCACCTTTATCCGTCACCGTTCATAATTTTTTTCATATTTCTCTTTTTGCGGCAATTGGTAAAAATTTATTTTCACTTTGTATTTAAAATTGTCATAATTTGCTTATAGTTTAAAATATTGAGCTGTTGGCTTTGAACGCTAGGATACTACGGTACGTACCTGGGTACTGCGTTATTTAGTTGAGTTTTCGAACTCTGACGATTTTATGTATATAATTTTGCGCCGTACATAATTTCGATTTATATTTTCTTTTAGCAACGCTAAGCCCGTTTGCTATTTAAATTTTATGCTTATGCATTTATTTATATTTATATTCATATTCGTATAAATTGCGGAAGTGTGAACCCATGTAACTGTACATTGTTAATTTTTGGTATATATTATCATTGTATTTTGAGATATTGTACATGAACCATTTGGTCGTTTTTCTATAATTATAGAATTGAGTCATCGGTGTAGTTTGGGGCCCTCAGCTCTTCTGCACCCTGAGTTTGAAGCCTTCAGCTCTGCTCAGAGTTTATAGAACCTGTTTGTCAGTTATTTATTTCAGCTGCAACTTCGTTATAACTGATAATTTAGTTTGCGATTTGAGATTTATGTAGATTCCGGCCTTCAGCCTAACTATATTCTGAGTCTACAGCCTTCAGCTGAGTTCAGACATTATTTGGGACATTGTCATTGTAAACTTGTAATAAATATTTTGAAAAGAGACCTATGGTCTAAAGTGATTAATTAAAACTTCAATCAGGGGATACTTGCTGACTTTTATTTTCTTATGATAACTTACCTATCAGTTTAACCTTTGCAGTGTGTAGTGAGTGTTGTTAACCCACTGAGGAGTTGTGGGCTAACTTAAGAAGTCTTGGGTGCTTGCCAAAACTTCTCTGGCGCCCTTTTTGAAAACTTAATAATTTTTTTGAAGAATCCACCCCTTCTTCGACTCGAAGCTAGTCGACTGGCGAGCACGGGTTGTACCACGTGAGACAACCCGCATATCTATAACGAGCACTGAGAGGGTTGGTAGGTTTTCTCGTTATATCTTCTGCACTGTATTTTTTTATTTTTTATTTGATATTCTAAAGTTGGTACAGACCGAAATAAAGAATTCGCGAGCTGTTCGAGAACAGCTCCCGAATTGAACCCGAGCAGCTCCCAAACACATCGTCCACACAAGAAGAGTTTCAGTTCTGTGTTCAGTTCGTTGAAAAGTTCGAACTAGAACTGCACTTTCATAAAAATTGAGATAATTAAATTTGAAAAATGTCATCGCTGGAAAAGGACGAGAAAGCGATCTCATCATTGCTTGTGCAGCATACTTTTTAATAAAATAAAATGTCGTGTCGAAAAAAAAGAAACGTAAGACTAGGCGGTGGTGGCAAAGAAGTTTATTTAAAAATCGCTCAAGATATGGTGGAGTGCCTTTGCTCAGAGATTTAGAAATGGAGGACCAAATGTTATTTCGAAATTTTAGCCGTATGTCTGTAGCAGATTTTGAAAAACTCTTGGTTCTATTAGAACCGATAATATCGAAACAAGATACAAATTATCGGAAGTGTATTTCATCCAAGGAAAGATTGGCTTTGACTTTGCGATTTTTGGCAACAGGAGATTCCTATACAAGTCTGATGTATTCATTCAAAATTTCCAAGCAAAGCATTTCTGCGATTGTACCAGATGTGTGTGAAGCTTTAATTACAGTTCTAAGTGACTTAATAAAGGTAAGCAATTTTCTTTTACATTTGTATTCATTTATTTTTAAAAACATACAAAATAATGTTGTAGGTACACCTACCTACGTTAATTTAAATTCTGATAAGTTTTTGGAATAATAAAATCACTCAAGTGCTCTTCCTCTTGGGGAGACAGCACTGGTGTACTACAACAACCTGGTCGTACTTGAGAATCTGCATCTGTGGAGTAAGCAGTTTCTACAAGGGATTTGTTGCTACTTGCATCACACAATGATGATCCGAAATGCTGTTGAGAATACTGTGAATCGGTGTCATAGTTTGAGAAGGGTGAAGTCATTGCAGTGCTACAACCTGACTGTGGTTGCGAGACCACATAACTGGCTTTACTGAAGTTTGATAGACCTGGGTGTGAGGTGACTCTTCCATGAGGTGTTGACTGTGGATATTGTTGAGCGGATTGCGATTGTTAATATTAAACTCGACATTTCCTCGGGTTAACGGATCAAATTCTCTTAACTTCATAGCAATATGATTTGCAAATAAAGAGCAAGCATCAGGTGGCGCATTCTTTCTTTCATATATAGTTTTGAAAATACCGAAAACTTCTGCGGCTTGGTCGTTATTTTCTGTAGTCTTCATATTTTTTGACACGTGTTTCTTAATTGTCAACACACTTTTTAGTTTCTTGCTTAACTCCTCCAAACTCCCTCATGCATTTTCTTTCAAGTCATCTACATTTAATTCTTTATCCTGAGGTTCATTGTTGTTTGTCGTATTCGCTTCATCGACGGCACCGCCATTAGTTTCCACATTTGTTTCAGCATACGTTCCCACATTGGCAGATACATCCTGAGTCTCATAAAACATAATTTATTTGATTTTCAACTATGCGCTAGACAGTTTAAATTAATTGGTATTTTTAATTTCAGATTCCAAATTCATCTGAAGAATGGCTCGCGGTTGCCGAAGAATATAATAAACGGAACTTCTCACACTGTATAGGTGCTATCGATGGTAAACACATCACACTGCAAGCGCCATTTAATAGCGGAAGCGAACATTTCAGTTATATAGGGTACTTCAGCATTGTTCTTATGGCAGCATTTAAGGCAGATTACTCATTTTTATTTGCCAACGTATGTCAGGGAAGGATTTCTGATGGAGGGGTTTTTAAAAACACTGATCTGGCTACAAAGCTTCAAAATGGAACTTTATCTCCAGCTCCAGCAGCAAAAGCATTGTTGGGACAGGAACAAAATACGCCGTTCGTTTTTGTTGCTGACGACGCATTTCCTCTACAAGAAAACATAATGAAATCGTACCCTGGAATGCATTTGAAGGGAAGTCGTCAGCGAGTCTTTAATTATAGATTATGTAGAGCTCGACGAATAGTTGAAAATTCGTTTGGGATAGTATCATCCGTGTTTCGCGTTCTACGCAAACCACTTTTATTGGAACCAACAAAGGCTGCCTTCGTAGTACTTGCATGTCTCTATCTATACAATTTTTTAATTCGAAGTAAACAATCTTCAAAGATATATGCACCTGAAGACGCCTTTGATTGTGAAGATTACCAGACGATGCAAATGATTCCCGGCTCGTGGAGAAAAGATCAATCAGAGTTTTAGAAACGTTCCAAGAAAACCTACAGTGAATTCACGTCAAATTCGAAATAATTACGTTGAATATTTTTCTACCGTTGGAAGAATACAGTGGCAAAGTGATTTTGAATAAAAAAGCTGTATATAAAAACTTAGCAGTTTCATAAAAAAATACTCACCGTATCCCGTGTTTCATTTGGCATATATCTGTCACTCAAAAAACCCATATGTTTGTATCCAAACCACACTTCTTTATTAATCTCGTCTGTGTCCATTCCTGATTTTTTCATTCGTTCAGCCTTTTGACGAGCTCATCGGTATTGCGCTAAAATAACACTGATTTTCCTTTCCACCTCATCCTTTGGTTTTGACAAAATCCTGTCTATATCTTCGTATGCGTCTTTTTTTACATGCCTCTTTTTATAATCTTTGTGACTGGGATTCCACAAATTCTCATGCCGGCTATATCCTTGTATCAACCACACAATTTCGTCCTCTGACCAGTCCATGTTTATTTAAAAAACTACTATAATAATAATAATATTTCGATATTAAAATCTTTAAAAACAGCGCACAGCGCTTATATTATGATACCGAACAGTCAACGTCCACACACATACTGAGTTAGCCAAGTGTTCGCAAACGAACCCTTTGAAAGTACCGACTCGACTCGGAGCCCCAAACGAACTACCGAGCTGCTCTAGAACTGTTCGCGAACAGACGTATACACCAAGCTCGTAAAAGTTCGTAAACTTATTATGGTCTACAGCTGTCATTAGGGTTACCCTAATCTTAACTAAAGATTTATTAAGGTTAGCTAAGGTTACCAGTGGATATATTAACCATTATGTAATTAACCTTTACCCAAAAAGTCGATTGTTACTAGTGTTCTTGAGAGATAATTATAAGGTGATAAAATTATCAAAGACTACAACAAGTTATTACTAAAATATAATTTCCGCAGTATAAAAACTATCCGGATAATATCGTAGGTCTACTCGTTATTCATAGTCCCAAAAAAAAAATATCAAACTAGATTCTTTTGAGAAATACTGGAGTACAAAAATAAATAAATAATCGCTGTTTATATAAGGCGTTATCGCCGATGATTACCCGTGCTAAATAAAAGAATTACAGTGATTAAACTATATCTGGAGAAAAATAATTAAGAACTATACCTCAGGGAATAATATGGGGTTCTTTGTATTATTGTTTCCTTGGTCATATATTTAAGTCAAATCCGTGAATAGGCGCCACCGAATTTTAGAAACTATAATGCTGAAGGCGATCGAAAATACGTTATCGAAGTAGCCAAAACGCGGAAAATATATGTACACAACTAACGTATAAGTAAATAAATAAATAGTCCAACTAGTACAGGCCAATCGTTTATTGCGACTAAGGAAATCGGCAATACGAAGCTCCTGTTACAAGTAAACACAAAAGAAAATAAGTCAAATATCAATTACCAATACAAAAATATTGTAGGTATAAAACAAAAGAGTAATCGATTTAGTAGGGGTTATAGCGTGGTATGATCATACGAGCTTTACATGTATGTACCCTGTATCGATAAGTATCACAAGCCGAATAATTGTCTAAAACATTGTAAATACCACACTTATCAATGCTATGATGTGGGATTCCAGCCCAAATCAAGCCGCAAATGTTCAATTGTACTAAAATATATAAATTAATATTAATAGATATAACTAATATCAAATCACTTAATAAACACGAGTGATAATGAGAATCATAAAACGATAATACAAGAGGTGATTCAGCAAAACGAAATTCTCTGTTATACTTAGCTGGATGGCACGTTTCGGGTTCCAAACCAAACGTCCACAAGGTCACAATCGGGAGTAGGTATCTGGTAAATCTTCAGGGATCGTCTCGGCCGGGAATAATTCTTGTTAGTATATAACAGGTCGAACCAGGTGTGAAGTCGAGTACAAAATCCAATCTCGATAATCAAGAGACTCCAAAATAAATCCCAAAATAGACGGGAATATATAACGTAGAGGTAGGAAACCAAAAATAAAATAAAATAACAACCCTCAATTTATCAATGAGGGTTCTCAAAATTCCAATATCCAGCCACGTGGAATTAATCAATCAAAAGCCTCCACCAATAGGCTTACAAAATGGCGAATTCTTGCAGGTGTTGAAATAAGTTGATTCGATCTTAGTGAATCGTGGTTCCAGTGCAAAATAATATCCCTTAACGGCGGAAAATCGACTTCCAAACGAATTGCTTACTCAAAATAGTCGAATTTCCAAACAATTTGTGCAAATTCTATCCCCCAATTAGGGTAAACGAGAATGAAACCAAGAAAATAACTCGCACAAAGCACCGAACCCTTTTCGTTCCTCAAACCATACAATACACACCTTCCTTCTCGTCGTTTCCAACGAAAAGATGGCTTCAAAACCAATGATACAAACCATATCAAAAGTTTTTAAAATTCGAAATATCCAAAAGTCCGTTAATAAAAACTATTAAAATCTAGGCTTCAAATTATTCCAGTTGGTAAACATGTATTTCTCGAGCACAATGGAGAAACAAAAGAAGTACGTCCAAAATTCCTACATTCTCCTTCCTTATTGTCGCTTTAATAAATAATTATACATGTTGTGAAAAGCAAAACCGTTCTTGTAGCGAAGTAATTTCGGCGAGTCTGAGATTAATACCAGCCGTGTAGAAGGGATACGAGTTTTACCGATCACCGAAGCATTTTTAAATGTATCAACTATACCGAGTGTCCCAAAATATTAAATATTCCACAACAGTGAATAAAAGAATGCATATTAAGGAAAAAAGTTAAGACGAACTATAATTACCTACAGGAAATAAATGTGCAATGCTATTTTTATTATCCACTGGGATTTATTAAAATACCAATTTAAAATTTGTTCAATTATTCTTAAATTATTGAATGTTTTTAAGAAATAATGTAAGTAAGAATTTTATTCTAAATTCAGACCATAACAAACTATTCGAGAACAGCTCGAGAACTTGGTCTGTGCCCAGCATAAGATATCTACTAGTTTTATTATGTTAACTATTTTCAATTGTTCTTCTTGGTTTTCATTTGGTTGTAAGACTGGGTTTCTACTAAGGCAATCAGCTTCAATGTTTTATCTTCCTGGAGAATATTTTATTTGGAAATCATATTGTGATTGGTTATTAGCTACATCTCCTAATTCTATATCTGTTTTTTATTTTATATTCATATTCTCCAAGGGTGTGTGGTCTGAGAAAACTGTAAACTTCCTACTTATCAACAGGTGCTGCCAGTACTTCACACATTCTTTAATTGCTAGACATTCTAGGTATATAGCTTTCTTCCTTTTTTGAAATTCATTTAATTTCATTGAGAAGTATGCTACTGGTTTCTCTTCATTGTTTTCTTTCGTCAATACTTGTCATTTATTTGGATAATATAATATATAATACGCCCACTATTTTACTTTTTTCTATATATTGTAAATCTTTTAAAAGCAAGAAACAATTAAATATTGCAACCGAATAAGCTATGCGAGAATAATTGATTCCGTTGCAGTTCGTCGAAATGAATTCCTGGGCTTCACGTTGGAAAACGAACTCGTATTGTTATAAATTCGAAAGGAACGTGTATTTAATAAAACATAATTACATGATTCGGCAGAGTGGCTCCCTGCATCGGAACGGCTACTATTAAATAACGAAATGAATTTTCAGTACCTACCAGTTGGTAGCTGAATTTCCTTAATCAAGAAATGGAAAAGCAGAGTCGTGACAGAAGGTTCAAGTTGTTACCTGCAGGCTAAATAATCTATAAAGTGAAATACATTCGACTACATTGTTAAAAAGTATTTATTTTAATTGAAAAAGAATCTCCAATTTAACACAAGGATTGAATTTACTACTATTCGTGTTGGCAATTTTATTTATAAAAAATAAATAGCTGATAGTTTAGGGTTAATACAAACACACGATAAAATCCTGTCTTTTCATTCTTAGAACGGCGGCGTGTACAAGAATTTCAAATTTCTTAAAACTCTTTATACATTGTATACTCACTAAATAACTAAATATCTTCATGCTTACAAAGTTCGTTAATGACCAGACAAAGGAATGGGAGTTCGTTAAACAGATTGTTGAATATCAACAAACCGATTTAGTCTTACTCTACATAAAATTTAATTTCTAATGTTTCGGTTTAATTTTCCGCTTGTGATGACGTTACAGAGACTTGAATTTCTGCCTTTTGTACTCGAATTTCAAATGTACTGAATATTGTAACCTATCCAAATTATTATACAAATAAACTATGAAGTATCTTTCTTTTTACTGTTATAAATGAAACTAACTGTCTCGAAATAATTCCACAATATAATGAGAAAGGGATAAAAATTCTAAAAAACTTACAATTGTTTCAATATCATAAAATATCATCGTCAGAATGACAGAAGTTACATTTCATTTGATGCCTACCTGATGTTTAGTAGTTATTTTTGGCTAGACCAAGAAGAGACCTATCTTGTGATTGACTTAATATAATCATATGAATCTTAATTAGATCTCTCTTTTTTTATTCAAAAAAACCTAATACTAAACAAATTCACATAAATGATGTCTGGAAAGTTCAATAATTATAATATGTTTGCCGAAAAATTGTTTTTTTATAATTTTATGAATTTTAACGTTATACATTGTACATCACATTGTGTATTCTATCTAGCATTTAGATACAGCACATTACGGGTGTGAAGTTAGCAGTTGATTTCCAGCAGTTAAAATAGTAAAATAAAATTGGTAGTAGTTGCAACAAATTGTGTTTTAAAATTTAACACGCATAATATAATATAGTTGTCTTTAAAAATCAACCATCGTCCCCCGTACCCACTTAGAAGCCGTCGGGGTTTATGAAACCACCCCTAAACGATAAAAATATAAATAAATAATTCAGAACCTCGACTTCTCGTTCGAGTTCCAGGATGATACTCACAGGATACATTGCAAATACTCCTAGAAATCATTTACCGCCCCCCGTGCCTACTTAGAAGCCGTCGGGGTGTATGAAACTACCCCTAAACGATAAAAATATAAATTAAGAATTCAGAACCTCGACTTCTCGTTCGAGTTCCAGGATGATATTCAAAGGATACATTGAAATTGCTCCTTGAAATCATTTACCGCCCTCCGTGAATATCATCCTGGAACTCGAACGAGAAGTCGAGGTTCTTAATTATTTTTTTTTATCGTTTAGGGGTAGTTTCATCCACCCCGACGGCTGCTAAGTGGGTACGGGCGGTGGTAAATAATTTCTAGAGGCATTTACAATGTATCCTGTGAATATCATCCTGGAACTCGAACGACAAGTCGAGGTTCTGAATTATTTATTATATTTTTATCGTTTAGGGGTAGTTTCATCCACCCCGACGGCTTCTAAGTGGATACTGGGGGCGATAAATGATTTCTAGGACCATTTGCAATGTATCCTATGAATGTCATCCTGGAACTCGAACGAGAAGTCGATGTTCTGAATTATTTATTATATTTTTATGGTTTAGGGGTAGTTTCATCCACCCCGACGGCATCTAAGTGGATACGGGGGGTGGTAAATGATTTCCAGGGGCATTTGCAATGTACCCTGTGAATATCATCCTGGAACTCGAACGAGAAGTCGAGGTTCTGAATGATTTATTATATTTTTATCGTTTAGGGGTAGTTTCATCCACCCCGACTGCTTCTAAATGGGTACGGGGGGCGATAAATGATTTTCTAGGAGCATTTGCAATGTACCCTGTGAATGTCATCCTGGAACTCGAACGAGAAGTCGAGGTTCTGAATTATTTATTTATATTTTTATCGTTTAGGGGTGGCTTCATACACCCCGGCGGCTTCTAAGTGGGTACGGGGGACGGTAGTTGATTTTTAAAGACAACTATATTACGCATGTTAAATTTTAAAACACAATTTGTTGCAACTACTTTCAATTTTACTATTTTAACTGCTGGAAATCTACTGCTAACTTCACGCCCGTCAACACATTGGATGGAAATTTTGTACGACTCCTACACTTAATGTCGACGCTGTCCTTTTTTACATAAATACACAACAGTACTTAGCTAATATGTCTTGCCCTAATTGTTTGTAACACTATTTTTACGATCTCTCTTCTAAATTCTAAATTTCACATTGTTTCCAAAATCGTTTGTAAAAATGTCTCCCTTTTTTTTATTTGGAACTGAATCTTTTTCAGCTTGGCTTGCTCAACAAACTTCTCCGTAGTTACATAAACAAAAAACACTTAACAACCAACTAGAATACTACTTCTTTCAATTACAATTTCTTTGACAAATAAAAGGAATCAGGTTTATAAATTTGAATGCATTTCTTAAATTTTTCTTATTTTCATAAAATAATTATTTATAATTTATTAATTTCCTCAATACTATCCTCAATTTTTTATATAATCCTGTTCACTTTTATGTTTACAATTCTATTTTAAAATCCAATAAATTTTCAGCTTTTTGTTTTGTTAATGATAGTTTCACCCAATGAAATTCTTTCCATTTTAATAACAACTTTGGCAGCCGTCAAATTATGTATTCCATACATCACGATGAAGAACAAAATATAATCATTATTATTATATTTTTTTTTAAAACTATTTTATTTAAATATTTTGCCTGTTATAATATATGAATAGAAAATATAAGAAATGATATTACAAATATTAAAGTGTAGATATCTTTTTCCCGTTTAAGATCAGTATAACTGCGCAATGATATAGAAAACCAAGGAGAACTATTATCTGCTGATCTTTACAATTATTATTTAAAACAGTTTAATAGTGGTGAACTCCATAGATTTATCTGTTTATTGATGATTTCATAGTGGTCTCTCAAGTGTCGTCTAATTTCTAATTCCTCAAGGAAATCTAGTTCTTGTTTCTTATTTCTAATCTGTATGCCCGTAAGTGTTCATTGTGTCTAATTTCCAAATTTCTAATTGGTTGTCCTATATACACATCATTATATTCTGGACATTCAAGTTTATATATACCAGACTTTTTCAACAGGGATATATTTGTTTTTATATTTATCAATTTTGTATATACTTACATTACTTTCTATTTTAAGTAATTGTTGCATTTTTTGCTGAAGATACTATCTTTGAAATATTATTAAACATATTAGCAGCTTTTTTATTGAGTAATTTATTTATTACATGCAGTGAATAACCGTTGTTTAATTGTATTACTTTTTCTATAACAATAATTATACTTGTTCATAGGAACTAAAAATATATAATGTATCATTGAATTGTATGCTGCTAATTTATGTGACATGAGATGATTGGAATTATATGGTATAGTGTATGTTAGTTTGCTGTAAATTGAATAATCAGTACATTTGTAACTCTTTGTATTTTTAAATCCAGAAAATTAATTGAGTTATTTTCTTCAACTTTTAATGTAAATTTAATTTTTGAGAAGATAAAAATATTAACCCAGGATTAGATATCCTTCATTTATTTGACGTCAGGTAAAACTCCCAATAATTAACACCCATCCACTAATTGAGACTTTTAAATAAAACATGGCTGCAGCTTCCCAAAAGCACAACGTTCCTGGAATAACCCTAATGTATAAAGTAAAAGGTAAAACCCCAAAAGAACGCAGAATGGGAAGAAACTCCTATTTAAGTAAGGAAGAGGGAATTAATACTTGTTTCCTGGATAATTCGGATGTCAAGGTGCGGCTTTCCCATCGGGAAAGATCGGCTATTAGATAGTGTACAACGTAACTTCCTAGAGAAAATCCATTTACAAATGACAGACCTGCAAACAGCTGGTACAAAAGCTTTCTGAAAAGAAATCCACAAGTGAGTACGGTAATCCACAAAATCTGACGATTACCGCAGCATCTGTAACAGAGGATCAACTAAATTCTTCGTTTAAAGAAGTTTATACGTATTATCTAAAAGTAGATAAGCTTGAGTTTATCTTGAAAGAACCTGAGACAGTATTCAATGCAGACGAGGCTGCGATTACAACTAATACTACTGGAGATGTAGCTCCACCTATAATAGTTTTTCGATATGAACGAATACCAAAAGAACTTGTATTAAGCGTTCCAGTGACTTGGGGTATTGGAAAATCTGAGAGTGAACAGAAGACCACAGAAACTTTTATGAATTCATTGCAAACATTTTCCATCCATGGCTGGGTAATGAAAAAAAATAAGAAACCAGTTATATTATTCATAGATGGTTACACGTAAATTTGCATGTTAGCAAGTTTTGCTCAAAGAATGGGATTGTTCTGATTGAACTCTTTCCAAACTCAACGAACAAGCTTTAGCCAATGGATGTAGCTGTATTCGGAACATTAAAAGGGGGCTGGAGATTAAAGAACAACGAAAATCCAACATTAAAAAGAATTAATTTTCCCTACTGCTTTCAAGGGCAATACACACAAGAAATTTTGAAACATGGGTTTATGAAATGTGGCTAGGGATCCAAAGCAAGGTTATGGAGAAGAGAAAAATAAGCAAACGGAAATAAAAATAGCCGTATGTAAACGAAAACTGGAAGGATTACAGAGTGGATTGATTTTTTTAGAAAAAAGGTTAGGCTCCAACACAATTCTTGCCTTTAAAAAGAATGTCAGTGGTGTATGGGAAGGTGACATCCCTGATTTATCACTTTTTAAACTTTACAAAAATATCACAAAAGACATTGCGTCGTTACAGGAGAAAATCGCAGCAACTCAAGAAAAAATAAAATACATTATACCAACGAAACTGTTGTGAAGGACATCTGTTGCGGAGAGCGGATTCAGCTTCTGTCGCTGTCAACAATTTAATTTTTAATTAGTAGTATTTGTCTCTGGCAGTTGGTATCTGTCCGCTGTCAGAGCTAGTTTTTGTATCGTCTGAGAATAGAGGTCGAAGTATGTGTGTGTGTGTGTGTGTCTGAGGGTGAGTGTGTGTGTGCGTGTGTGTGTCACTTTTGACAAATATATATTGTTACGAAACAGCACACTGGTATAGTCCCTAAATCCGACTCTGTCTAAGCCAGGTATGAAAGTTAAAATTATGGCGGACGCGCAGGGATTCTTAGAATTGTTTACGATAGTGACTATCTTATCTACATTGTTTTTGTGACCAGTCTTATCTTGAAAATGCCAGAAAGCCAATTGTTTTTGTGTATGCCGCAATCTAGAATTATCTAGTGAAAAAGGCACTAATATATAAGGAACCGACCCGAGAAAGTTTAGTTTAGCTGCTAAAGTGATCTCGAGAAATAAACAAGAATACACCGAATAGCGAACAGTAAAGTGTTGATATAAATTAATAATTAAGTTTGTGTGCATATAAATTAAGTTTAAGTGATTAGTTAAGTATATATAAATTAAGTGTTAGTGAGTAGTTTAGTGTTTAAATAAATTAGTAAGTAGCCATACCGTGTGTTTAAAATTTATCCAAACCGTTTACTGTTTAAATAAATAAGAAAAACATTACAATATTATATATTTTACTGTAGTTATTTAAGTCTTGTTCACTATTTGTGTATTTATTTGTTGAATAAACATAATGATTATTATTAATACATACCCCTTCCAAATATAAAAGGTGTATCCGAAAACTTTAAGAAAATGTTCAAACCTTACAGTATCAATATTGTTCACAAATCTTATAATACAACTAAATAATTTTTTTCAAAATTAAAACCAAAAATTGATAATAAATATAGATCAAACGTAGTATATCAAGTTGAATGTAATGACTGTCACAAACAATATATAGGACAAACTAAACAATACATACATAAGCGTTTCTACTCACACTCTTATGACATTAAAAATAACAAAACTAATACCACCGCACTATCAAATCACGCCATAGAAAATAACAAAAGATTTAATTATGAAAATATTAAAATCCGAATCTAATCCTAAAAAACGAGAAATTTATTAAATGATCTACATTCAAAATAATAAAAAGCGTATTAATTTTAGAAATGATGTAACTAACTTATCAAATTGCTACTACAAGCTTATTAAGAATAATAACTAAATTAAATAAATATTATAACCCCCCATACTTAAATTATTCTGAAGTCACACAATTCTATCACCTTGTACACAGCTTTATAGTTTTTGTTTTCCTCCTTAAATATATTTTAATTGATACCAAGTAGACAGTATACTATTTTCATTCTAACGAAAGGAGTGTACCAGTACCAGGGCTTTTGTTGAATGAAATAAAAATTTTATCAAATGTGAATTGTAGTTTTACAAGGATGAGAAAACATATTCTCCATTTTATTTGTATTACATTTATATCTACAAAATAGAATAACAGCCTGAAATGTTGAAAGTTGGATTTTTTGCAAGTTTGTTTGTTTTTCTGTTTTCTTTTTGTTTGTTTTTTATACTGTATTCGTTGACTACCTGAAGATATTTCTTTTAGGTTGTTATACATAATTTAGTATCTACTTGAAAATGGCTTTATGCCGAAACGTACGTAGTAGTACTATATTTTTTGTATGACATCTCCAAGATAATAATAAATAATTAATGACCGATTCCCAGGAATTTTATTTTTAAATTTGATATATACAGCCAGGATTCATGACACAATAAGTGTTTCTAAAGAAATATTAGTAAATGTAAGGTGATGAGTATCATTCATTCTAAAGATCCTATTTTGTTTGACTACAATATGAGAGGAGACACGTTGATGAGATGTACGGAAAGTAAATATTTAGGTGTAACGTACAAACGTTTTTTCTTGTACTGCACATCTGAAAAATATAGTTTCTGTAGCCAAAATTCAAAATAAACCAGTGTATCTAGAAATAATATCTGGAGTTTATGTTTGATTCCTTAAGAACGAACATAATGAAATAATTGATTAAAAGATAAACAATTGGAAATCACTTGAATTAATCCCAAAGACGCCAATGCGAAAACCCTTAATTTCGATGTGTTTCCATTCCAGGGATAAGTGCAGAATTGTGACCAACAATAGCATAAATAATTGATTTCATACTCTGATTCGTATCTCGTTCCTTCGGACCAGTTTTCGGAGACGACAACGATGATACACTTGTGCATTTTCTGAAGAATAAATCGCGAGCCGGGCCAACCTTCATTATGGATTCAGTTCAATTCAATTCGCTTTGATTAAATCCATGTGCCCTAAGCACACACACACCGCATTGATTTCGTATGAATGGACTAGAATTCGAAATAATGAATGTCGGTGGCTAGGATATCGTTTTGACGAAACTCGAGAATATAGTTTTCGTATAAAAGCCATAGAAATGTCAAGAAAAAAGAAGTAGTTTTGAACTAGAGTTTTTCAAAAGTGTATTATGTATACAAGGTGACGAACTTCTGTGACAAAGTCCGTTATTAAACGAGACATCAAAAAAAGTTATTTACAAATATAGTAGCCAGCTTCACACTGCACATGTCAAAACTATTTACAATCTTCTTCCGTAACACTGTACCACAGAAAAGTTATATTTTTTAATAAAACACCCTGTATTATACATCAAATTCAAAATCCCCTTACAACAATGTAAGACTGTGATATGTTATACAAGGTATTTAAAAAGATATAGTCAATTGTCCACGAAAATCGTAACAAGTTCAACGACCTGTATAATTGACAAAGTGTACAAGAGCAATGATTGTCAAAATATATAAATAAAAATAATTTATTTTGCTAATATTGGTTAAATTTAATACAGGATGAGTCGAAATGCAAATACAATTTTTTCTCAGTATTTTTAAATGAACCGCCCTGTATTACAGGCAACAATAGTTGATGAGTGACGCAAGTATACCCCACAAAGATCACCACACCGAAATAGCCCAATACAAACTGTCTACGGCATGTAAATCAAACCGTGAAAAGTCACTCTACATATCGTCGTCTTGGATGTGAATAGGTCTAACACACATATGTCATGTTTTGCGTAAATCAGGATTGAAATAATATTCAGCGGTATAATTTTAGGTTTTCGCAATTATTTTATTGTTTATTTCATTATTAAAAGCTATGAACCTCTCACAGACCTAATTATTGATAGTATGATTGTATTGTTTGTCTTTTTGTTTTTTCCATTATAAAAACTTGATTAGAAAGTGGCTTAGAACTTTTCACCTCTATTGAAATTTAATATTTTTGCTCAAAAAGTATAGGCCTAAATAAAAAATGCATCTTTATTTTATACATGGGTATTTAAAAAATAAGGAAACATCGAGTGACTTAGAAGATGAAGACATTGTCACAGAAGTAGGGGAAGAAAATGATGTAATAGTTGTTGATCAAAGTATAGAGAAAACGAACCCAGAGGAACCAACAGTTAGTAACAGCCAGGGCATTCCAGTATATAATTCTAAAGATGGAACTGAGTAGTCAAAAATTCCAGGAAACACAAAAGTTAGACGTTGAAAAGCTAATATTCGGAGACATGCTCTAGGCCTTACAAATTACAGTTCTGATATCTCAAGTATGAAAGACGCTTTTCTTCTTTTCCTATCTCCGGATATTCTGAACATAATAGTAACCGAAACAAAGAGAAAGGCACAAACATATTAGGATAAATGGAATATAGAAAATCCGAATAAAATTAAAGTTTTTGTACCTGTTGATTCTACAGAGATTGAAGCTTATATTGGACTGTTGCTTATTCTTGGCGCACTTCACGGATCTAAAGAGGCATCAATATGCTCTGGTGTCAAGATATTTCTTACTGTCGTCCTATAATTCCTGCTGCAATGTCAAGAGACAGATTCAAACAAATTACTTCATTTTTACGCTTTGATAATTTTCAAACAAGACAAGAACGAAAATTAGTAGATAAGCTAGCTCCGATAAGAGATATATTCGATATTTTCACTTCTAATTGTAAAAAATCACTTAATCCTGGCGACCATCTATGTGTAGATAAGCAGCTTGTACCATTTAGGGGTAAGGCACCATTCCGAGTCTATATGAAGAGTAAACCTGATAAGTATGGAATCAAAATATGGGTTTCTTGTGGACTGCACCACTTCTTATATTGCAAACATGCAAGTTTATTTGGGTAAGTTATTTGAAAAGCAATATAGGCAAACTTTATATTTCTATGTATCTATTAATTTTTAGGAAAAAAAGGTAACAAAGCGGAAAAGGGTCAAGGTCAAAGGGTTGTCCTAGATTTGACAGACCATTTGGAAGGCGGATTTGGAATAACGACCGATAACTTATTTACATGTTTAGAACTTGCTGACAAGTTGTGGAAAAAAATATTACTTTATGTGGAACTCTCCGGAAAAATAAAACATTTATTCCCAGGGAACTTCTACCGGCATCGTACAAGAAAGAGTTTTCAAGTATGTTTGCTTTTAGAAATCAAAGAACGCTAGTATCCTATGTTTCAAAACAAAAACATGCTGTCATCTTAGTTTCAAGTTAGCATACTGATAGTAAAGTAGCTGGAGAAGAACAGCACTATAAACCAGAAATTATTCTTCATTACAACAAAACAAAAGGTGCTGTCGATACTTCAGATAAGTTGGCCAAATAATATACAGTGCAGAGAAAGTCAAACCGCTGGCCAATGGCAATATTTTCGCATCTTATAGATATCGCAGGAATAAATGCTTATAAATTGTGGTTACTGCAAAACCCGGATTGGCGAAAAAACAGTTTGGATAAACGTAAAATGTATATTTTGGAACTAGGAAAAGAACTCATAAAGAAAAACGTTTTCCGGCGATATAATAATAAATACATTCAGACGAATAGAAAACGGCATATGACAGACGTTTTTCCCGAACTACTGGATGCAACAGAACATAGAGTTGAACAACAAAACATTACCAGGGGGCGCTGCAATATGTGTCAAAGAGGAAAAGACAGAAAATCCAGAAAAATATGTATTAGGTGTAATAACTTTGTGTGCCTAGAACATTCAAAATCGGAGATAGTTTGTAAAAAATGTTAAAATGATATGTAGCTAGTAGTATTAGTGATTAGGGTATTTTGTATTTTTTCGTGATGATTTTTGACTAATAAATGGTTAATAGTAAAACTTTAATAAAACTTCTTTTCTATATATTTAATTTAAAGAAAAATACAGCATTTCTGCAATTTTACGCATGGGGTCTTCTCGGACCCCAGTTGGTCCTTTTCGTAAAGTTTTGATGTCCGTCCCATGAAGGTTAATTTATGCTAAGTATTTCCTACATCTAAACTTGATAGCTTTGGAGACATTTTAAATTGTTTTGGAAAAAGGGTAATTTCATGAATTAAATTCATTATTTTTGTTATTTTCTTTATTTACTCTACTAATTACAATTATTTTAAAGCAAGATACAAAAATTATCAAAGTAGGCATTGAATAAAGAAATGGTTATTTATACATTTGTTTCTATGAAGATATGGATCACAAATTGACAATTCAGTTTTAAATTAAATTGCTTCGAATTTTGATTGTTTTACCACTATCAACAATGAATGTTGAACGTAAAGAACTAATAGACATGATATGGATATTTGATGAAATTTAATAAGGATTGTTTACCCTTATGTATATCAACAGACCACCACCATAGTGCACGATAGATAGCTTGGAGTTACTATTATATACACACAATATTCGTCTGTTATGTGTATAGTCCGGGAGCCGCGGCCGTTTTTTCCAAATCATTAGTAACAAGCTAATTATTTGAGAGCAGCTTCATTTTACCGAGACTCCCAACTTTTCCCTCTGCGAAAACAGGTAGCTAACAGATATAAAATATGTCAATTTGTTGATTATGCCAATTAGTCCACGGAAGTTAAACACAAAAATATCAAATAGAAGAAAAAAAATTATACAGTTTTCATTTTACGTGGAACCAGACTTCCTCGAGTCGTTGGGACCTTCCTGAACACAATGCTAAAAAACCGCATCTCGATCTGTTGTATCGAGAAATTTCCGCTATTTTTCCTAACTTCCCTGGACTGTAATTACTTTTTATGACCCAGTAATCGCTACATGTTTGAGGGGGGGGGGCACACTAGACCAGCCATTCTTTAAGTGTGTTCCGCGGAACCCTAGAGTTCCGCGATACCCCCGTAGGGGTTCCGAAAGAATAAAAAAAAAATAAAAACATCTCTCGCTCTGGTCGGACGTTTTGACGCAAGCGTATGATGAGGCGCAGCCGAACTTAGTCGCCACCTCAGATTAACAAATAAAATAGATATGTTTGTTTTGACATTTTCCTGCCCCAAACATTGAGTCACATTCTAAGCTCACTTGCGGGACACTTATTGAAAATTTGTTAAAAAGTTATGCAAATAAAAAAAAGTCATAATAGTTTATGCATTTTAGTCGCTGCTTTTAAAATTAATTAATAATACTTGAATTTTATATAATAAAGGTATATTCTTATATAAATTTGAAACAAGTATTTGTTGTAACTAAGTGGCAACATTGCTGGCCATTTCAGTACCTGCTTTGTTTGTCTAGTATAAACTATTTAGTAGAATTGTCTTTGTTCAGTTACGATATAAAGAGAGATGCAAATATCGCCAGAGCGTTCTCGACTAACATTTCTATTGGATTGTAGTATTATAGTAAATACTGTCAAACATGGTTTGTTTATTACGAGCGCCATTAGGACTAGCAAGTAAAAATTGAGTTCTTTCGATGTTATGTGTGTTTTTCAAGACTTTTAGTGACTAAATTTGGTTTTAAGTTAATTAATTTAGTGTTTTTTTATTATCATGGTTCGTCAGTGCCAAGTCTGTCGGAAAAACGGCCGAAATTACCCCGAACTCTCATTCCACAGGTATGTAAATATTTGAACGGCTATCCAGTGGCAGCGACTTTCATTATTCATGTCAATAATATTTAAAATGCTTAAAAGTTTTTTAATTATAAAAAGCAAATTTATATTTGGCGTTGTTTTATTCTAGTTTTCCCCCCAATTTGGAAACAAGAAGAATTTGGTTTGCTTTACTGGGTCTAAGCGAGACTCATGATCTACCATAACGACCTGAAATTTGTTCGGAGCATTTTAAACAATCTGATTTTATATATAAGAGTAGTGGTCGTACGTTTTTAAACAAAGACGCTCTTCCCATGTCAGTTTTTGAATTTAATCCATCAGATGTAATGTAAATACCTACACATTTTCTTGGTACAATGGGCCTTTAGTAATGCACAAAATAAAAAAGTCACTGATAAACAAAATTTCCTTTCCTTTCAATACAATAGGTTCTTTTTATTACAGTTGATAAAGCGGCCATAAAAGACAAATTTTAAACAGTTTATTATTTATGTCATTACTTTATTGGGCGACTGGTGACACTCTGGGCTGTCTAGATAACTATAGTTCAGTTCCAATATAGTAGGCAATAAATTAAACTACAATTTTTCTTGATATAATGCAATATTTCTGAGAATTTAGTGCCTACTACTTTGGAACTGGACTGTATTTAAAAATTAAATTATAATTTTAATTTTTTTAAGAGGTCATCTGGCCACATATGATCCATTTTATTCAGTTAGCAATGATGACTGAGTTAGTTGACTTACATTAATTTTTGAAAAGAATATGACTATTTTAGGTCTTCAACAAATAACTCAGATTGCCATCAAAAAGATTTATCAGCACAAAATGTGTCTGAGCAAGCTTCTAGTGCTACTCTAAGTGATGTCGAAAGGTAAATATTTAAGTAATTTATGTTGAAATTAGGGAATATATTTTTTTAAACTGCTTTTTAATAAAATTTACTGTCTCGACCCTTACTTCGTGGAATCTACTCATATTAATGTTTTAAATGAAACTAACTGTTTCTAGATAATTCCACAATATATAGAAAATATGTTAAAAATTCTAAGAAAGTGACAATTAGTTTCATTTAAAAGAGAATGCTTTTTAAAAGTTTAATATTAAAACAAAAAAATTGTTAATTGTCTTTTATTTTTAGTTTACTAGTTAAATTGACTGTCTCGACCCTTACTTCGTGGAATATGCTCATATTAGTGTTTTTAAATGAAACTCACGGTCTCTAGTTAATTCCACAATATAATAAAAGTTATTGAAAAATCTAAAATATTGACAATTGTTTCGATAAATCAATATCATTCTGACGATGATATTGATTTATAGAAACAATTGTCAATATTTTAGATTTTTCAATAACTTTTATTATATTGTGGAATTAACTAGAGACCGTGAGTTTCATTTAAAAACACTAAGTTTACTAGTAGGTTGAAGATCTAGTAACAGTAACTGAGAATCATTCATTTATGAGTGGTGTATCATTACTTCCTTCAGATTCTCGTATACTTGCATAAAGGTTAGTTTTTTAGTTAGGTTTGTTGTAGTATATATTTTCTCCTAAATGTTCAAAGGTTTTTGTAATAGGCAATAAAATTTATTTACAGTTTGTTCCAGTGACTAGAATTAACAACCTATTCTGATTTATGTGTTTTAGGTTTATGGAACCTGGTCCTTCTGGACATTTTAAATATAATACGCCAGCTGAGTCCTTATCTCCTACTACCAGCACTGCCTCTTCAACTGAAAAACATCTTTTAGGGACCCTAAAAGAAAACCCAAGTAAGTTGTCCGAAGATGATGTAGGCCCTTTATCTGATTTTAGAGGTGCATTGAAAATGGTGAAAATAACAAAAAGGTAAAATTAACCCGGGAACAGTCACGTAGTTAGATTTTGTCTAACGTTTTTAGGTTTTCTCTTATAATAACTTCTGTTCTGTCGCCATCTAGGAATGCCTCCAGGGATGACACATGCCAACGCTTGCAACAATGGAAGGTGTACAGATAACTATTACGAGAAATAAAGGCACTTGTTACTGTAAATCTATCACGCAATCGTTTATTTATTCCAAATTTTAAGTGTGTGTATATGGGAAGAAAGTTGGTCCAGTGTGCATTATAAAATTACAAGGTAATCAATCGAAAATGATATGCAGATACTGTCTTGACAGAAAAACAGATTTACGATACAATAATGTGGAACATATGCCTCTTCTATATGTAAAGACCATAAGTACCATAACTACATTAGCTACATATACCAACTGTACAGCCCATGGTGAGAATTCTGACGGATAATTGAGTACATTCTATGGCACTTTTCCCCGCGGAAATGACAATTTTTTTGACAATCTCATTATAGTGAATTTCGTTGACAGTCACTAATATTACAATTAATTAAAATTTATCATCAAAAAAAGATCCACCTGGCATAACAATTTAAAATTGTTCAAATTTCACTAATAACTATCCTTTAACTGATTTTCCATATTCATTTTTTAAATTCTTTCTGTTCAAAGTTTAAATAAAATTCCTATAAAAGTTACTTTTTTCTTTCATTAATAAACATGGTCGTAAAATAAATATCGTGTACAACTCATACGCAAATTACATTTGCCGCTCGCTTGATTTTAGGCACTCGCCTTACAGCTCGTGCAACAAACTTCAGCACTAATGGAAAAAGTGAACGATATAGAAGTTGATAAGCTGCAGCACTACCTTTTGGAATGGAAATGTCAAATTTTATTTTGACAATCTAAACTTATCTTTGTCAATCAAAATTATTCAAATTTCATTATTAACTGTACCTAAGTTTAACTAATTTTTCAATATTCATTTTTTAAATTATTTCTGTTCAAAATTTTAATAAAAAACACCTATATAAGTTACTTTTTTCTTTGATTAATAAACGTGATCATAGAAAAAGTATTGTGCACAACTCGTACGCAAAGCTCTTCTCTCGCTCCATTGATTTTCAGCTCTCGCCTTATGGGTCGTGCCACAAACTTCTGCGCTCGTGGAAAAAGTAAACGATATAGAAGTTGATATACTGACTTGATGGGAAGGAAATCTCAATGTGAAAACCCCTTATCTAATATTATATTTATAATGAATTTCGGTGACAGATATTAATACTAGAAGTAATTAAAACTTATTATTAAAAAAAGATACACCAGGCATAACAATCCAAACTTGTTAAAATTTCAAAATTAACTATATCTAGGTTTAACTGTTTTTCATTTTTTAAATCCTTGCTGTTCAACGTTTAAATAAAGTACTAGATAAGTTACTTTTTGCTTTCATTAAGAAACTTGGTCGTAGAAAAAATATTGTGAACAATTCGTATGCAAGGCACTTTTGCATTCCCTTGATCTGCAGCACTCGCCTTACGGCTCGTGGCACAAACACTTGTGCTCCTGGAAAAAGTAAACGATATAGAAGTTGATATGCTGCAACGCCCCCTGGTGGGAAGTTGCAACAAAAAGGATAGGAAATACAAATTATGCATAGAAAAATACATATAAATGCCTATTTTGAGGGTGATCGGTTGAACGGTGTGAAGAGCGAACATATATATATATATATATATATATATATATATATATATATATATATATATATATATATATATATATATATTTGTATATATATAGATTATATATGTAGATTAATTACACTAAATTAATTAAAATCAACAAACCTCAATTTCATTAAATGAAATATGTATAAACACCAAAATTCCAATAATATAATTTTAAATTTGTTGTTTTTAAATAGATTTGGTACGCCTATGCTTTGACGATGACGCCAAGGCGATGTATCCACAATACAATCCCCACTTTTACTACTGGCGTTTAGAATTGTTGGCCGCAAAAATAAACGTATTTATGAATGAATAGCCCTCTCTATGTATATCAATACTCTAAGGTCGCCACCCACAACAATACAATTTACTACCGCTGCCCTAGACCAAACCATTTATTTTGTAGGAGAAATGTTTCACATTATTTATAGAAGTATTTAGTTAAAAAATTAATTGTTCTTAATGACATTTGCATAATCACTAAATCAACACCTGCGCACTTTGTTAGCTACCTGTTTTCGCATAGGAAAAAGTCTCTCTCAAAGAATTAACTTGTTATTAATGATTTGGAAAACAGGGTCTTGGCTCCCGGAATAATAGTTTTTCTGTAGAATGGAATATATAAACAAATAAAGCCAAACATAAAACGGGAACCATAATATGTTATATCGTTTTCCAGACTATTGTATATAACAGAAAAAAATTTGAAGCTAAAACGTCACGTTGTCTTTATCTCCTATTAAGCATCATTTTACGTCTTTTTTTTGTTATGTATCCATTTATTTTTATAACTGTTCCTCTTTATTTTTATTACTTTCCATGTTAGTGATTTCGAAAAACCGAAGTCGTATCTCTTTATCTCGTACATTTACGATTTATATACTTACTGTAGAGCGGTAATAGATCGTGTCTCATAAACCAACCCATTTTTTATACAAAAAAAAAATGATTCTACACTGTATTGTTTTTCAACAAAAACGATACCAAGTACATATGTCAATGTAAGCACGGGGATTTTTCAACTTCGTCCACAGGTTATAACAGATACATTTACAAATTGAAGTCATTGTCAAAGAGTTTGACATATAAAAACTCATTTTAGGGTCGTTGCGGTTAGTATTATACCAGGGGTACTGTTACAAACAATTTTAACTATTTGGTTTTGATAAATATAAGAGAAATGAGGAAGAAGATCAGAAGAATTTTTAATAAAAAAAGGCTTAAAACGAGGAGACGCTTTAAAACCGTTACTATTTATTTTGGCCTTGGATAAGATAATTAACCCTTAACTGGTATGGCGAAAAACAAAAACGTTTAAGGTATGGCGGGGTCGAAACTGACTCGCCCATTTTTTATGTACAATAAATATAGAAAAAATATTCCAATGTTATGGAAAGAATCTACCAGTAATATACAAACAATATAACCCAAAAAAAATGTATTTCAAATAACGTAAAAATAAAGATACAAGTTGAAAGGATTCACTAAGAAAAATTGAAAATTCAAAAAAATAAAATGAAAAAAAAAATATTTTTGAGAAAAAAAATATTAATTCGTAATATAAATGTCCAGATAATCGACACACACTAAAATTTTGACAAAAAGATAAATAGAGAAAAAATAACAAACAAGTTTGAACAAGTAGAAAATCTAATCACATTTATTACATGTATTTATTATAATAGTGGATTTTGCAAACATGTTTTTGGCATTTTTTACATATAAGTGAATGTTTATTATCATTTCGTGGACGAAGGTAACATCTTGCACGTTTGGCAGGTCTTTCAATGGACCTTTCATCAAATTTTGGAATGTTGCCAACTTGAGGCATAAGCGCTCTCAATTGTCTAGGGATATTTAGCATTTGAGCCCGTCGAACCATATGATTGTGTATTATTAGTTCTGTTCCTAAGTTTATAAAATATTTTTGTCGTGTTAGCTGACAATCTGGATTAGCAGTATTATAAAGAATAGTTCCATTCATAGCAGCAGTATCCATAATTCGGAACCAATAGCCTGTCACCACCACCTCCTAGTTCGCCTTCCTACTTTATAACTGACACAAGTTTGATCTAATGCATCTACGCAAACTTTAGTTAAGTTGTAAAAGTCTATTATATCTGGTAGTTTTTTCTCCGTATCCAGCACCTTATCGTTATGATGAAAACTAGAAATAACATAAACAGATTGATTGTTTTCCGGCACATATGAATGTATAGTCATATTTTTAGTGAATCCAAACAGGGAAGAATAAACTTCACGTTCTTGGTTTGGCAAGAATTGTTTTGGCAAATCCCTCTTGTTCATTCTGATGATACCAACATATGTAAGTTTAGAATTCTGTAGCTCTCTAAGTAGATAGTAGAGTAGAGAAGAGTAGAGTAGAGTGGAGTAGAGTAGATATAGAGTAGAGTAGATATAGAGTAGAGTAGAATAGAGTGGAGTAGAGTGGTGTTTCTTTATTACAATTAAAATTAGCATCTAATCTGTAGCTGATCAAAAGTTAACATGAGGTGCAATTTTTAACATGCCATTCCCTGTGGCAGCAGTTAAAAAATTGCACTGTATATGGACTTTTCCCACCTCGACCTTCCCCAGATTTATTATAAGAGTCCATTTTACTCTATACAAGTTTGTACAGTTAGTCTTTTTTAATAAACGCATTATACTGTTCAGTGTTTCCCCTGAGTAGCTTCTAGCTGTGGGCTTTTCTTCGCCTATCGTCAAGCAAAGATTTTCGGCAAGAGCAACGGCAAGCCTACGTTCGAAAGGGGCATTTCACGCAGCCATATAGATGTAACCCTGGCAGGTGCGGGATTGGCTCCTAAAATCACTAAATGGGACGTCCTAGACGAGCAGATCTTCACATACCACAAATTTATATTACGAAATAGGGCATAAAACAAACAGGTCACAGGGGCGTATGGAGGTGTCTATGAATAAAAGGAAATTTCGGAGGGAAATCGGGAAAATTCAAGGAGGAAGCTTCGGGGACACGTACCAGGCTATACTTAGAACGTATAGGAATTCAGTGAAAAATAAACGGTTTTAAGCATTAAAACTAACTTTTCCGCATCTGTGGCCCTGAACAATATTCTATCATAAAATTGTTGCTTGTATACACTTCGGGGGATGTATCGTGCTAACAAACCGAAATTTCTCCAAAAACAAACAAAAATTTAGTATATCTGGATTTATAGGACGCGCTGTACTCGCTCTAGTCAACTGAAAATCAATAGGGTGTATCTGTGAGACACCTTAAACAATATTCAATGATAAAATTGATCAATCGTATACTCTCTAAAAGCTGAATCGTGCTAACAAACAAAATTCTCCGAAAATAACAAAAATTTCGTACTTCAAGTACCATAGATAGCACCCGTTGTACTGGCTTTAGTGAGCTGAATATCAATAGGGTTTATCTTTGAGACGCTCTGAATAATATTCAATCATAAAATTGGTCACTTGTATATACTCCGGAGGCTGTATCGTGCTAACAAACTGAAACTTCTCCAAAAATGACAAAAATATCGTACTTAAAGTACTGTAACACTTGTTGTATTGGCTCTGGTGAGCTGAAAATCAATAGGGTTCATCAGTGAGATGCCCTGAATAATATTCAATCATAAAATCGGTGACTTGTTGGACTCTGGAGGCTGTATCGTGCTAACAAACTGAAATTTCTTAAAAAATGACAATATGTCGTACTTCAAGTACCATAGCCCCCGTTATACTGGCTCTGGTGAGCTGAAAATAAATAGGGTTCATCTGTGACATGTTCTTAACAATATGCAATCATAAAATTTGTGACTTATTGCACTCCGGAGGCTGTATCGTGCTAACAAGACATGTAAGGAAAAGTGGCCGACGATAACGACGACGACATACACACAGGATTTTTTTTCTAAAAACCGTTTTTCGTGTTGTTGTTGATGGAAAACGTGAAAAGAATTCAAAAAAAAATTCAAAATTCCAATTTTTTTTGGGGTAAATCAATACTTTTTTCGCATATAGATAGGTTGGGCGGAAAAGTAAAAGGAGGAGGGAAGGGGGGGTACCCTACTGGTGGAATGAGGAACTGGAAGAAAGGAGGGAGAGGTGTATAAAAACTAGAAGAGCCTACACAAGAAGCAAGGGGTAGGAAGGAATGAAAACGGAGATGGAGGCGAAAAAGGACCTCAAAAAAGCAATCAATAAATCTAAGAAAACAAGGTGGCAGGCCATATGCAATGCCCTGGAGAATGACATCTGGGGCGAAGCATATAAAATTG
The DNA here is from genome assembly GCA_963921935.1 of Galeruca laticollis. NCBI lineage: Eukaryota > Metazoa > Arthropoda > Insecta > Coleoptera > Chrysomelidae > Galeruca > Galeruca laticollis. Next base: position 132,452,677 of record OY998176.1, read on the forward strand.
TCATAAAGGGCTTGAATATCGTACTGCCGATTAAAATCTCCGAGGACTTGAGGTGGGAAGTTGCGGAGCTTCTCTTTCCCAGGAAGTTAAACAGGAGAAGGGCCGGGAACCGGGAACTGAACGGCCTCCTGTTCACTGAAGGGGAAGTGGAGATCGCAGTGGGGAATTTGAAAGCAATTAAGTCTCCAGGGTCAGATAGGCTACCCCTGGAAGGGATTAAAATCTTGGCACAGACAAACCCAAACTTCTACTGGGGATGTTAAATGGGTTATTGAAGGAGCAAAAGTTTCCAGCCAAATGGAAGGAGGCCAATCTGGTGTTACTGTTGAAGCCCGGAAAGCAACTGGATCTGCCGGCATCTTACAGGCCCATTTGCCTGCTGAACACGCTTGGGAAGGTTTATGAAGCTTTAATTAAGAAAAGGATGGAGGAGGCAATGGAAACCAGTGGGGCGCTGGCGGAAAGCCAATTCGGTTTCAGAAAGGGTAGATCCGCCATCGATGCTATCCTGAAGGTCACAGGATTAGCTAACAACAGTAAAAGGCGATACGTGGCCATGCTATTACTATATATAAGGAACGCTTTTAATACAGCCAATTGGGATCTTATTGTGGATAAGCTGAGGGAGGGGAGGCTACCGGGATATATAATCAACATTATTGAACAATACCTGGAAAACAGGGTCATTAATGTCACAAATAGTAGATGTATGGGCCTGTCGGCGGGGGTTCCTCAGGGTTACCTTGAAATTAATGTTTTTTTTTACATTATTTGTGAAATAAAATAATTTTCTTTTTTTAATGTTAATTTTTGTAGTACATCTGAAAATACTTAATATTTCCGAAACAGTTGAAGATAGATATGGGACATTGTACATGAATTATGTCTAGAATTTTCTGAAGAATCCAAAAAACTAATAATATACAGGGCTGTGTATTTAAAATAAGAAAGTTGGTATCGGCCACTGTCACATGACACACCCTATATAATTATTTTTTTTTTGAAAAAAATGCGCAACTAAAAATACAAATCGACGTGTCCAAGCGTTTTTACCAACTCGCTCTCATTTATTCGTTCCCGAATTTATTCCATATGGCTGTTCCACACTGTATACATAACACGAGTTCCTGAGTTATCCAGGCATAATAAAATTGACCAGCTAAATTGGTGTTTCCAACATCAAAACTAGACAACTGAAAATTGGCAAAATGTTAATTTTTACATAAAACCAGAGTAGGTCTTAGAACATAATATGACCTTCGAATCGAGGTGTAAATATAAAGGAAGTAACAATAATGTTCTGCAAAGTAACATAAACTTCTTTGCACTTCCACATACTAGCATAGTGGCTAGAGAATTTCTGTAAACGTTTGGTGTAACAATTTTTAATTGGTCTGCATGTTCACCAGACTTAAATCCCATTGAAAACCTGTGGGGCCGGCTCAAACGATGGATAAGAGACCGTCAAGATAATCCTGGAAATAGGACACGACTCATCCAGACAGTTGAAATTCGAAGATAAATCGTATAAACACGAGAGCAACATCAGTAAGAGAATTTTCGGAATCCGCATGCGGAAAATGTAAGTGACAACGCGTCATGTGTTTACACCCAGAGAGAACATTGTAACGTCTGGATTTATTTGTTATTTCGCATCGCGAACGGAATTGAAAAGATGCGGAACAGTATAAATAGTTGAAACTAATGACCGGGGAAATTTTATTTATTTATTTATTTTTGCAAGAGTGCACCTGCAACTTGTGTTGAATTGAAAGAATGGCGTGATTTGAATTTTCCTATATCATTCGTGAATTACTGTTTAACACTTTGCAGCACAAATTGTGAAAAATGCGGAAAACATTGATGTTTTTTCTTAATAATACTTTATAATACTCTAAAGATGACTACTAATGTTTTTCAAATGTCTTGCACGTTTTGCTTTTGTAGCGGTGAGTGTCTTAGGAGACTTTAACGCAAAAGTAGGCAAGGGAAGATGCGATGACACCGTCGGGGAGCATGGACTAGGAATAAGAAACAAAAGAGGCGATACATTAGTTCAATTCTGCCAAGAGGAGAAAATGTTCATCTCCAACACGTGGTTCAAACTACCCCCAAGACGCCTCTATACATGGAGATCTCCCCAAGACACACCAGACCATCCAATTAGAAACTAAATTGACTATATCCTAGTACCAAAAAGATACAGAAATTGCATCCGCAGTGTGAAAACTTACCCTGGTGCAGATGTGGAGTCAGATCACAATCCCGTAGTAGCTCAAATGCACATTCGATTGAAAAAACTTGAAAAGTAAGTTATAAGAAAACTTAACACAGCAGCCCTAAAAGACGAGGCAAAGAAGCAAATCATCTCTGATAAACTCAACAAACAACTGAGCAAAGCCCATAAAATCAAAGATCCTGAATATACAATTGAGGAAAAAATAGAGCACACCTGGAGTCAGCTTAAAAATTCCATTTTAGACACGTAAGAATATATAACAACTGTAAACACCAGGAAACGGCATAAAGAATGGATGACTCAAGAGATATTAGATTTAATGGACCAACGGCGGAAACTCAAAAACACGCAAAAAGGAAAATATAAAGAAACTCAAGCACTTGTCAGGACTAAAATTAGAAATGCCAAAGAAGCATGGATGATGGAGAGAAGTAAGGAAATAGAGGAGATGTACCAAAAGCATGATCTATTTAACATCTACAAAAGAGTTAAGGAAATTACAGGAAACCGTAAATCCCCAGCATATACAAAAATAGTAAATCAAGACAACAAGACAGACTTAGACACACAAGAACTGCAAGAAATGTGGACAAATGATATTTCTAATCTTTTCGAAGACAAAGGTCCCCCCTTTCGTAACCAACGTGAAACAGAAATGGGACCAAATATAATGACTGCAGAAATAGAGGAGGCTTTGAAGGAAATAAAAAACGGTAAAGTACCTGGACCAGACAACATTTGTCCAGGACTCCTAAAACTTATAAATGAAGAAAACTTAAAAATCCTCACCAAACTATTCAATACCATCTATAACAATGGATACATTTCTCAAGACTGGCTAAAATCTACATTTGTCCCTATTCCAAAAAGATCAAGCTTAATGAGTCAAATATTAAAGTTGTTTCTAAAGGTTCTACATAATTGAATACATAGGAAATGTGAGCAGGATCTGAGTGAACTGCAGGTGGGCTTCAGAGAGGGATTGGGACCAAGAGTGGCTTTGTTTGGGCTATCTGTCCTGCTACAGAAGTGTCGAGATCAGCAAAAAGAAGTATATCTATGTTTCAAAGACTATGCTAAAGCATTTGATTGTGTCAAACATGGCACGCTGCTGAACATACTAGACAGTAAAGGTTTAGATTCCCAAAATCTAAACAGAGCAGCTTGAAAACACCTAAACAAAAACTGCACCAATTAAACGTGGAGTCGCCCCTATGCTTTTTAACATGTACTCCGAAATTGTATTTCAAAACGCACTTGAAGACGCCAAGGGTGGCATAAAAGTGAACGGGATCCTGATAAATAATCTAAGATATGCCGACGACACAGTTATAATTGCGGACAGTCCTGAGGGCTACTTAACAAGATATCTGCCGAAGGAGATTTATTAGGCTTAAAAATCAACACCGGAAAAACAAAGATATTGGCGGTGAACCGGAATCCAAATCAACCAGTACATGTAAACGTATACGGGACACAGATAACCAGGGTCTCTAAATTCAAATACCTGGGCAGCCGAATCGGCGAAGAACTGAATCCTGATTTGGAAATTAGAGCTCGGATTGAAATGGTTAGGGCAAACTTCTTAAAAATGCGAAGCCTGTTAAGCGATAGGTCACTTGATATAAAAATTGGATACAATTTTGTGAAGTGCTACATATATTCCACACTTCTGTATGGGGTTGAAGCGTGGACACTAAAAGTTAGCAGCCTAAACAGGCTCGATGCATTCGAAATGTGGGTGCCTTGGACTGCTCACACCACCAATTTGGAAGTTTTGAATTGAATGGGTAGAGAACGTGAGATCGTCGAAATCATAAAAAAGTGGAAAACTGCATATCTCGGTCATGTAATGAGACACAATAGATTTGAATTTCTACAGCTCATGATAGAGGGTAAGATCGAAGGTAGACGTGAACCAGGACGAAGGCAATGCTCCTGGCTTAAGAACATACGAGATTGGTCAGGGGTTCAAACAGAGAAGAATTCGCCAAAATTGTTGCCGATCTTCGATAGGAGAAGGCACTCGAAGAAGAAGAAGCGGTGAGTGTGGTTATACATGAAAACAAGATTGCCATTAAAGGAAAACACATTTTTATTTGTTTTTATTATTTGCGATGAAAATGCATAAAACAATTATTCGCGTCATCAGGCACAATGCCACATTACATGTAGAACATGCCCATTTGGTTCGGTGGACCTCGGCCCACGCAGAGCAGACATGCATGGCATCTCCTAGAGATACTCCTTAGGAGCATGTGCTCCGCTTTGGTATACCTTACTGCTTGAGGTGCATGTATCTTAAAGGGATTTATTTTTGGGGTGCATTTTCGCCGTCGTCGTTTCCTAGTAGAAATGCCGATGAGGCCTCTAGCGACTGCAATTCGGTATTCATTCGGAGATAATTTTTTACTTTCTGTAAGGTGAGTTATAACACAGTGGGCAAGGAGAGTGACATGATACGATCGAACAAATATTCAAAACTTTAAAAAGATAAAATTTACTCAAAAATACGACTAACTGACAATATCAAATATAACTATGACGGAACATGAACACAGAGTCTAAAAAAGTCATTACATGTCATTCTTGAGTCGTCAACTTCATTCTTCTTCAACGGTTCCTATTTCGTCCATGAGGCGCTACCTAGCTCACAGTTTCCAACACTCATAATATACAATAATACATACATATAATATATAGGCAATTCTAATTAAAAAGTGCTTGTTTTTTTGTATTTTTATATTCTTGATTGTTAATTTGCTAATATAACGCTCCCCCATAGATCAACATATTTTTCGAAGCATTTTCATTTATTAAAAATTCTTAACATACAATGTCCGCGATTAAAGCCCTCCAGCGGAACCAGAACTACACAAGCGCATTTAAGTAGTCGTTCGCACTCCAACGCAGTCTTGAGTCGCCGCTGCCCGAAACCATACCTTTATAATTTAATGAATTACAAAATTCATGTGTGTGTGTACTTCTGTACATTATGACTTTCCATACAACATTGTACGTAAAAAAGGGAAGTACTAAAAAAAGTACGGTTCCATTGGTTGGTTCTCTCTCATAAAGACCGCGGCCTCTATTGCATTTGCACTATTTTTGCCAAAAAGCCAAGAAAAGGTCTTCGGGCTTCATTAAAAAGGTTAATCAAAGAACCGTTAAAAATTTTTGTGTTTTTGCCCATACCTGCTCTAAAAGACAATGTTCCAATGATCTGATCTCTGCACATATGCAGTTCCCGTTTTCTGTTAATTTGAATACTTTCATAGATTCATACGTTGTGCTGAGAGGCAATGTCCTCACTTTATTATAGCGAGAGTTCTTATAAATGATCTATCACTTTCTTTATGGAATCAATGTTTGTGTTTGGGATTCAATAATTTTATATGTTTTCCCTCCAGGGGACATTGAGTAGGTAGTGCTTTTGTCAATCCTCTTTCAATTTTATTTTGATTGTTTATAGCTGATATCGGTAATTTTATAGTTTCTCCTAGGCTGGTAACAATTTTTGTTAATTTGTCCACGATTTCGTTTTATGGTATGCAACTATAGTATCTGATCCATACTCTAACTTCCTCATTTAAGTTTGCTAAAATATCAAAAAGCTCCCAAATTTTTCTAATAATATAATATAAATCTGCACGAGAAGAATTATTCTCATCACTAACAAAATTCAAATCATACCCCCTAACGAATAATAAATTTAACAATATAATACGATCAAAATGTCCTTAAGTTATTAATAATTGCTAATGAAGGTATTCCTTTGGAATTGTGGCGAATTGAAAATGTCCTTGTCACAGCGGGAAATCGAGAACATTTACATCCAATTATTATGCGCGTTACGATGTGATCGACCCAATAATTGTTATTATCGTCAATAGGAAGCATTTAGAGTTTGATTAATAATAGTACGCAGGAATTTTTCATTATACTTCATGTACGAGCTAAATACTGTAATTTTACTCACTAATAATACCAATTCAACGAAAACAAAACGACAATAAACGGTTTTAAAGATTAAAACAACTTTTTCTACAACTGCTATGAAAAGTAGCGTATTTCTCATAGCTTACTTAATTTCAAAACCATCTGTTACTCACACTGTGAGAAATATTATTTCTCACCGCACTTTGCCCACACTACATACATTTATATGGAAAACCCAGTAGGGGACACTCGATGCCCAGCCTATTTCAGAAACTTATACTCGATGCCCAGCCGTTTTCGGTGGGTGGTCCTCGATGCTTAGACTTTTTCTACAAAACTATGTACTTGTATTCTTTAAATTTGTACTGTTTTAGAAAAAGTATAGTGTGCAACATGTGGGTATAGTATATTGTGCAACAAGTGGGGAAGGTTCAACTTTTCTCACGAGTGTGGAAATTTGTGGCACGAGCCTGAAGGGCGAATGCCGCAAACACACGAGTGAGAAAAGTACTTTCCCCACCTGTAGCACACTATACTGTCTCTACAACTGTACGAATTTAATAAATACAAGTAATGTGTTCGTGATTGAATCCAGATATGCCTTATATATTTTAAATTCAACCGCGCGATGTTGACATTTTCACCTCGTCAAAGTTTTGTACCGAGTGTGTGTAAATTATCGTAGTAGTAAGACAATCACCGCGCGCTACACTACAAAGGCGTGTGGGTGAAGCTACATCGATACGAGTACAACGCCGGCCGGTTAATCTCCGAGAGAAATAAGTAAAAAGGTAAAATGTCATCCTTTAATTAATTATTATTAACGAATATTACAGTTCACTTCAATTGAAATTTAAAACAAAAGGGAAATTGCTATCGTCCCGAACATAATGTAACTTAATATCTATTTTTCTGGTTAGCAAAATTAAGTATCCTACATCTTAACTTCTAAATAATTTTATTAAAAATTATAGTTAATAATTAAATTCATACAATTTTGTATAGTCAAACCCGGAAAGTCATTTATTTTTTGCAAATTCTCTGTTATATTCATTGCAGAAGTGGAGGGTTGATCATGCATATATGGTGCATTTTCTGTTTCTGTTTATATAAAGAGTTCGAGTAGTTAGAACGTTAATTTTATTTTTAATAGACTTCCCGACGTATACTCCGGCCACGGTATTGAATTGCAATGCTCTAATAAGCTTAAAGGTTAATATGTCCCCCCCCCCACGTTTACTAAAATTGTTGCCCAAGGACGTCTGAAGCAGTGACCTATATATAGATGGGGGCTTTCTAATTTAAAAAATATTGCAATTTTCTTAGCTATACTACATTTTTGTGGCAAATCAATCGGTCGAAGAGCAATATATTTTTTATATATATTACAAACAGTTACAGTAGACGTTCTAGTCTTTTTTGTTTTGGTGTTATCTAATTCCACCAGTAAAACCGAATTTAAATCCTCTAAATTATAGATTCTTATCCACTGCAGCCTCTGAATCAATATGTGAAATTAAAACTTAGTCAAACCCGGGTTTTGAACTTGGACCGCACCATTAACCATTATTTTAAGTCTGTTTGTTCAAGTTCTACCTTAGAGTAATAATAAACAGAGAGGCATTCATAAACACGTTTATTTTTGCGGCCAACAATTCTAAACGCCAGTAGTGAAATAATGAATGAATTACAAAAAGTGGGGATGGTATTGTAGATACATGGCATTGCTAATTTCAGCTGTTTTTCTGACAAACTTGGCACCGACGAACCATAATAATCCAAAAACATTAAATTAATGAACTTAAAAGTTTATTTTCTCACTAAAAAGTCTTGAAAAACACATCAAAACGAAAGAACTAAATGTTTACTATCTAGTCGTAATGGCGCTCGTATAAACAAACCAAGTTTGACATTATTTACTACAATACTACGGCGTATTTCAAATGATCGTCGATCACACTCTGACGATATTTGCATCTCTCTTTATACGGTAATTAAACAAACACAAAACTACTAAATATATTACTATTGACACATTAAACAGGTACTGAAATTTTGAGCAATGTCGCCACTTTTAGTTATAACCATAAAAGTATCTAAGGATACAACAAATTCTTGTTTAAAATTTATATAAGAATATGCCTTTATTAAATAAAATTCAAGTATTATTAATTAATTTTAAAAGCAGCGACTCAAATGCAGAAATTAGTATGACTTTTTCTTATTTGCATAACTTATTAACAAATTTTCAATTAAACTTCCAATTTCTTTTTTCCCACAACTAAAGAGGATTTGTAAATATGGCAAAGCAGTGGAAGTGTCCCGCAAGTGAGCTTAGAATGTGACTCAATGTTTGGGGCAGGAAAAAGTCAAAACAAACATATCTATTTTATTTCTTAATCTGAGATATCTACCTAACAGTTTTTTTTCAATATATCTGGCTGAGTATTATCAAAATCGTGACTACTGCCATATTATTTCTTATAAATAGGTAAATTATATTTTATTAAAATTATGTTGAATGGAAATTGAAATTTTTATCAAAGCACGAATGAAAAATATCTTAACAATTTGAAAACTTCTATAATTTGACAGTTGTGACAACTATTTAAAGCTGACAGTATCCAACTAAGTTTATGTCGATTTTTGTTGATTCTCCAGATAAATGTATGTGGTGTGGGCAAAATGACGTGAGAATTAATATTTCTCACAATATGAGCAATATACCCTTTTGAAACTAAGAAGGCTATGAGAAATACGCTACTTTTCATAGCAGTTGTAGAAAAAATCATTTTTACTGCCTAGGCAGTAAAGTGTTACTTCTATGATCGATAAATGTCACTAAAACTGACGTTCTACTAATAAGTGCCTTTTTTAATTTACAAATTCTATTTCTCTGATCTTTATTAATGTAATACATTTTCTTCTTCTTGGGAGATAAATTACTGACTGACTAGTTTCGTTTATTTTACTTAAAATATTAGATTCCAAACATTGTTTTTTAGGCAAAGGTTCAAATTCAGTTTCTTTAAGACTATCATTATTGTTACAAAAAATAAGCTTTCTTTCTACGGGCAATACTGTATTTTCAAAAGCTTGAGTTTTATTATTATTATCTTCAATTACTTTTGGTGGTGTATGATGGAAGGGTTGCAAAGGAAAAGCAAATTTATTAAGTCTTTTGCGTAATGAATTTGTAAATGCATCATCAAAATGATCTTCACACAACCTTTCATCTTTGGATGTATAACGAATTTCTAAAATTTTGTACCACTGTTCCCTTTGACTAATGTCAGATGGAAATTTGAAAAATGTTTTGTTATTAAACTCCAAATTGCGAAGCAGCCAAAAATATGTATTATTACAATTTTTTGCTATACAACTACGATGAATTTTACCTGGTGGAGACATTTTAAAGGTTCACTTACTTTTATTTACTTTATTAAAACTAAATCCTAAATAAATTAAAAAATACTCACTCTTGTATTGTCTTCTTTTTCGGAATTGTTATTTTTGACACTGTCACTTGCATTTGACAAAAAGAAACCATATTCACACCAACCAATGTAAGATTGGTTTTGTATATTTTCATTTTTAATGACGTAAAAGTTAATATACTGGGATATTTTATAATATTTATCCACATTAAAGGCGATGTTTGGAAATGTATTGAAATTTATGATATTTTGTTCTATTTTGTTTATGTAAAACAGTCTTGTAGTTCGCGACAGTAGAGACTCCATGCGCGGGGAACTTGCGCAAAAACGTTGTACCACATACCGCCTATGCATCAAACAATGACATAAAAGATAGACCAGCCTTCACACATTATTACCTATACAATGTTTTGGTCGCAACATAAAACAGGGCGAGTACATTGCACAGTAGCGTATCATTTCGAAAGGGTTCGTTTAAACTATTTTATGAAAATACACCAAAGCAACTTTAACTTTGAAAATGTCCTCTTCTACCAAAAATAAATTCTGTAACCAAATTTCACGGCGAGCAATATCTCTGGGAAACCTGATAATAAAAAAATAATCAATATTATTATGAAAACAAATATTGAATCCCTTGTCTTATACCTATACTACGCTTGTGCTAATATAACCTTACCTGTGAAACGATCGTTCATCATTCTTATTCTATGTATTTTCACACACTACACATTTTCTCACCATCATAAATGTCTTAAAAGCACTTTAATTTACAAATATCAATCAGACACCACATAAAAGCACAATTATAATTAAAATCTTATTTTCAGATCTCACCAAAATGACAGAAGTAGTTCGAGGTTGCCAAATTAAAAATTTATAAACTGTTTTACTTATGGCATTGATAGATCATGAAAAATTCCAACCAAAAAAACATAGTGAGCTGGACCGTGGGTTGGTCACACCTATTTTAAATGCTTCCCACTTTTTTCTTACTTTTTAAACAGAAAATACTGCTAAAATCTTGAATATATTCATCAATAATTATTTTTGTTAGAAGAAATTTGGCATCATGTAAGAAGGGTCTCGTCCTAAATATGTTGGGGACAACTAAAATGTAAACAAGGCTAGTCTATCTGTCGTTGGCATCAAACTGTCTCTTATATTATTATTAGTCTATGGTTTCCATTATATTTAATTTTAGTTTGTTCGTTACAGAACAAGCACAAGTATCATATGTTTATGCACTTGCTTCTTCTTTTTCATAGCTGCAAAGGAGCGTTCTGTTGGTGCTATGAACTGAGCGTCTTATTGTTACCAACAGCACCCTATTATAAATGACGACGCGGCTGTTACTTTTAAATTTCAAATGAATGCTTTAGGGTTTTGTTGCCATTAAAACTAAGATGGAAAACAGTGTGTTACATAATATCGACGGCGATTATTCTACACCGGAAGAGATTACGCAAAAAGCAAGACAGGCTACTCTAAATTTGCTACCTGAAAACTCAAAGAGAAAATATAACTAAATATATAAACATTTTATAGATTGATGTTTATTGCATAATATTAAAACGAACAACTCATCGGCAATTTTCGTCGTTCATCTCATAACATTAAACGATACAGTCATCATATTTCCTATTTCTTTTTTATCATTTTAGTGTCTAATCATTTATGTGCAGGATAAAAACTATTGTGTGTTCCACGCCGCGAAAGTGGTTTTCCGGGCTCGACTCTTCTGTCGGCCCGGAAAACCAGCACTTTCGCGCCTAGATACACAAATAGCTATTAATGTAAATCGGAGAAAAAAGTATTTATTTAGTCCCAGCATTATCTTTTACCATGATTACTTTATTATTTCTAAAAAGAATAAATTACTTTTAATTTAATCAAAAAATACAGTTTTGACATTATTAACAGTCGTTTCATTCTAGGTAGAACAATATCACGATCGTAGAATATGCGTAGGTGTGGTTTAAACATAACATGAGCCCATTACAACATAGTAGACAATAAAAACAATCCTATAATGTCGAATATATAATACAGTGTAGATGTTATATTAATACTTGTTGCTGTCTGTTTAACGATAATTTCGAACACGATTGGGTGGACAAATTTGAATTTAGCTAACTAAGCATAGAATCCAAATAAGGTACGTTTTCACAACCAGTGTTGAATTCAAATTCATCACGAAGCGTTAAGGCTCATTTACATTCAGCCCCTGCCGTTGCTCTTCGCGCTACCGGCAATATTTCCCTAAATAGTGCCGTGGCAAGATCGAATGAAGTGTGTATTTACATTCTGACAAAGAATAAGAAATAGACGGTCGCACGTCCTTTCCTTCAGATAACTAGGCGAAAAGTGGGCTGGGCGGCTGAATGTAAACACGAGTTGTCGGTCCTTTGACTTCGGCACATAAAAACCGCTTTTTTCGGGGGCGTAGGGAAGCGCTAGTGGCATGAGAGGTATCGAGTTTATATTCAACCACTGCCCACTTCCAATGTAAACGCAGCATTACAGGCAAATGATTTGGATGCGTTGCTAAAGAGACTTACGTATTTTTTTATTTAGACTAGTTAAATGTGAATCTATAAGTTTCCTATTTGATAAAAATATGCATCACGCAAGAAAAACGTATTTTCCTTAGAGTAGCGGAGGGTGGGGACGCATTGGACAGGGGGAGACTCTGGACACAGTCAAATTTCGCGCTCTTTTTATAGGAAACCGGCAAACTCTCGTCAGTACGTTCCAGGGACTGCTTGAGTGTGGCACGTGTCTATTTAAGAAATAAAGTTAAGAGTTTCCAGTGATATTTAGAGAAAAATAAATTTTGCGTTTCGGATCTAATATTATCAAGATAATTGGTAAGTAAATTAATAGATGTATAGTGATCAATTTGTTCAATTGCTACACCATCAAGATATGAGGCATTAGTAATTGCTTGAAAATATTGGGTTTACTATTTTAAGGTACTAGAGGGAGACATTGGACAGTAACTATGGTGACACAATGGAATGTCCAGTGTTCCACAGCTTAGTATCATGTTAATTTCTGCATATTTCTGCTGTAAATAAAATTCAGTAATTAAGTATTCTATTATTTTTAGTTGAACAATGCCCAGATCGTACAAAAAAAGTACCTCACGGGAATTCTTACCAGACAAAATGAAACAAGCTGTAATAGATGTAAAGGAAAATAATATGTCTTACCGAGGAGAGAGTGCTGAAAGGCATGGAGTTCAAAAATCTAGTGTCTACAATTACGTCAAAGCAGCATTAGAAAATAAGGGATTGAATAATGAACAGTTTTCACCAAACTTTAGGAAGTCTCAAATATTTAGTAGCCAAATGGAAAATGCTCTGGAAGATTACTTATTAAAATGTCCTTCTATGTTTTATGGGCTAACACCAAATGCAAGAAGGCGCTTAGCATAAGAATATGCATTACAGAATTCAGTAAATATGTCCGATCCATGGAAGAAAAATAAGTTAGCTGGCAAAGACTGGTTTTGTGCGTCTCTGAAACGGCATCCCAAACTTTCAGTAAGAAAGTTTGGCAAGAATGACCAGTTTTAATCCCACCAACGTAGGCATATTTCAGGAAAAACTGGGTGAAGTCATTGGTCGATATTCATTTAAACCCCGACAAATTTTTAACTTAGACGAGGTAATATTCTGCTATGTCTTAAATTAATATTTTAACGAACATATTTTATTTGTTTTTAGACGGGAGTCACAACTGTACAAAAAGTTCCAAAAATAGTGGGCGTAATTTGTGCTGCAGGATCTGCATTACCACCAATATGGATCTTTCCTAGGCACCGATTTGATGAAAAACGGATGATGCATGGTGTTTCTGATTGCGGAGCCCTCGGATTAGTACATCCAAGTGGTTGGATGACCTTAGAGAATTTTTTAGAGGCACTAAAACATGTCGCAAAACATACAAAATGTTCGCCTGACAGTAAAATTCTATTAATTATGGATAATCATGATTCGCATTTATCGCTACTTGCCATAGAATACTGCCGATCTAATGGGATTGTAGTGTTAACGCTGCCACCTCATACCTCAAACAAACTCCAGCCCCTAGACAGAACGGTGTTTGATCCGTTTAAAACCTTCTTCAATCAAGGCGTAACTTCTTGGTTACTTCCGCATCCTGGACAAACAGTATCGATATACGATCCACCTGTCATTTGCCTACAGGCTTGGGATAGGGCCGCGACACCTACAAACATCAAAGCAGGGTTTAGGTGCATCGGTATCGTGCCATTTGACAGATCTATTTTCAAAGAGGAAGACTTTTTGTCGTGTTATGTGTCAGATAGACCTTCTGAGCCTAGTGAACACTTAGAAGAGAATGAAGCATCTACATCAAAAGCTAATGAGTCATGCAAAAACTTGGAAGTGAACATGCCAGTTAACTTCTGGAAATCAAGCATTTGTATTCCCTGAAATTATCCGCCCATTCCCAAAAGCCCCACCAAGGAAAAGTATCTGCGCACCAAGAAACAAAGGAAAATGCAGAATAGCAACTGACACTCCAGAAAAAATAGAACTTGAGGAAAAACATGCTAAGAAGAAACCGAAAAAGGAGAAGATAAAATCTGTAAAACGCAAGATAGGCCAAGATGAGGACACCGATGAAGAGGACAAAATTTCTTTTCATGACAATTCATCTGAAGATGAGCTAGTGTTTGATAGCGATGAAGATATTCCAAATTTAAAAGATGTTCCTGAAGGAGACTTTCTTATAGTCAAGGTGCACGTAAAAGCTAGCATTCGAAATTACGCGGCCAAAGTTCTTAGCAAGTTTCATAGTGGCTATGAAGTAAATTTTTTAAAACGCTATGTGATCTCAAATAGATTCACTCTACATGAGAACGATCAAGCATTTGTGCCAGTTGCAGATGTTCTGTTTAAGCTTCCTCGTCCTATTATCGAAACAAGAGAAAGATTTAAGGATATGCTGTATTTCAACTTCGATATTAGTGCATTTGGTTTACATTATCGCGTTTTCATGTTAAGTTGCATGTTTTCCATTTTTTGTATTAAAATTCTAAAATAAATCACATTTCCTTAGTTCTGATGATTTTTGATTCAATATAAAAATATACACCTTGTCCATAGTCGCTTCTCCAATGTCTCACTTCGAACGGGGAGAGTTTGGACAACCGTAAAGGTTATTATTAATTGAGTTTTTGAGAAAACCATACACATTAGGATTAATGAAAAAGTGTTTTTACCTTGCCGAAAGTAGCCGCTAACAACCGCATATATCAGATTTTCAAAAATTACTTACGCCAAGATAAGAAATGAACTAATGTAAAAATTGTCCAAAGTGTCCCCACCCTCCCCTAATAATATACAATAGAGAGGGCTACCCATTCATAATCACGTTTATTTTTACGGCCAACAACCCTAACCGCCAGCAGTGAAATAAAGAATGAATTACAAAAAGTGGGGATGGTATTGTGGATACATGGCCTTGGTCATTTCGGCTGTTAAAAAATATTAAATTAATCAACTTAAAAGTTTATTTTGTCGCTAAAAGTCTTGAAGAACACTTCAAAACGAAGTCGTAATGGCGCTCGTATAAACAAACCACGTTTGACATTATTTACTATAATACCACAGATACGAAAGCTTGACAGAGAACAGTAAAAAAAGAGAGAGCTGGGTAGACATACCCATTTAAATGTCCATCGTCGTATGTCTACTCCGTTCGGGCTGCTTCGCGAAATTTTTCAACAGGGTTGTCAATTTGCATAATATTTCCTTCAATTTACGATCATAGGTCAAATATTTTATAAGCATTATTTTGAAGTGTGATAGTTATGCAGATACAAATATTCGACAATTACTTGTTTTAAATCAATTTTATTAACATTAAAAGAATTATATGATTAAAAAGATTATAATGTATAAAAATCTTTTTTCACAAACCATATCTTTGGCAGCCATGCACAATAACGGTTTGTTGATATTGATATATTCCAAGACAAATTGTTTACTTTTTGTAATAAGCTGAAAAAGCTCTATCTTAATAACAAAATTATGTTTTAATTTCGTAGTATTTAGTTTCAATAGTTACAATTATCAATTTATACTGTATAATTGATATGTTAGTGAATACTGTATTTGGGCTCGTCCCGTTTGTATTTCCTTTGATAAATGATAAATTAATAATTATTTGTACTTTGGAATTTGGTTGATTTTTGTAATGATGTAATGATTTGTGTTATCTAAAAATGTATTTATTAATTAATCTCCCAAGAGTAATGACTATTTATAACAAATCATAAGAATGTACATATAGGTATTAAATAAATATATATTAGATTATGGTTATTGTTTTAATTCATGGCGCAATTTTAATAATTTAGTGGAAATTTAAAAAACTAGATCCGGCATTGGAAATTGTTATTGTCCCCGAGTCAACATTGCAATTTGGTGAGAAAATCAGAAAATATTTTAAACTGGCAACATCGCGGCCATACCGAGTTAAAGGTCCGAGGTCATTGAAGACGGAGTTGAAAATCGTTTGATCTTTTACTGGGATTCGTATCTGTTCTCTCTAATCTGTGACAATACTACAACGTGTTCGAATATATCGTCGAGCACACACTGACGATATTTGCATCTCTCTTTATATGGTAGTTAAACAAGGACAAAACTACTAAATAGGTTACCATTGACACATAAAACAGGTACTGAAATTTTGAGTAATGTTGCCACTTTTAGTTATAACCATAAAGGTTCTAAGGTTACAACAAATGCTTGTTTAAAATTTATATAAGAATATGCCATTATTAAATAAAATTCAAGTATTTTTAAAAGCAGCGACTGAAATGTATAAATTAATATGACTTTTTATTATTTGCATAACTATTTAATAAATTTTCAATTAAATTTCTAATTTCATTTTTCCTGCAACTAAAGAGACTTTGTAAATATGGCAAAGCACTTAAAGTGTCCGCAAGTGAGCTTAGAATGTGATTCGATGAAAAAATCAAAACAAACATATCTGATATAATATACATGAACATTTAGAACATGTATACCAATCCCACCTGAAGAACCGAAGGCTGATACGTGACGAAACCCTTCAAGAGTATGAAGTGGATATTGCCCGACTAGTTTGATTCGCTTATCCATCAGCACCAGAGAACATGATGAAATGTCTGGGCACAGGCCTTTATTGATGGCTTACGTGACCCCGATATGCAGAGGACGCTTCGTTTAGCCCATCCCAAAACATTGGTCGATGCATAACTACTGCTCTTGAATATGAAGCAGCCACGAAGGTTTCGGGATAAAACAAAGTCAGGACCATCCAAGAAGGTGACAAGGACAGGTTTGACCAGATCGTCAGTTTGATAAAAAGTATGATGGACAGGAAGCCGAGAAAGATCAGATGCTGGAATTGTGGCGAACTAGGGCATGTACGCAGTTAGTGTAAGCACCCCAGTCACAGGATAACTAGAACCCATAATCGTTCCAAAGACCCTCTCATACTGATAGCTCCTTTCAGATGTCGTAACGACAATGTATATGTGGATGGCGAAGTGAACGGCACGAAATGTAGTTTTCTGGTACACACTGGAGCAACTAGAACCATTATAAGGCCAGAGGTAATAAACCCAAAGAAGAAGCTTCTACCAACAAGACTGCGACTGCGGACCGCCACAAGAGAGAGTGCCAACGTTCACGGTGAGACACAAATCCAATTGGGAATTGGCGCAAAAAAGTTCACGCATACGTTAATCGTAGCTGACATTGAAGAAGACTTGATTCTGGGAATGGACGTAATAGACAGAGAGCTGACTACATAAAACAGCATCGATAAGGTACACGACGTTTGAGCTTGGACACAGGGGGCCCGTAATTAGTACATCACCAAACGGCATTTCTGGCACTCTGTACAGGTCGGATATGAAAATGCCAGTCGGTTTTCCCGGGCGAAAAATGGGCTGGAAAACCTCATATGGTACACGAGTGAAAACTCATGGATCGTGGGGTCCGAGCCTCAAATAAGAACGCTGTAATAACGCCAGAAGTTTTGGAGGTCGGAAAAGCCTCGCCAGAAGTGACCGAAAGTGTCGGAAAATTCGTCCGAAAAACCCGATATGGTACACGAGTGAAACCTTGTGGAAAGTGAGGCCGGACTCTCAACTAGTAGCGGTGTAATAGCACCAGAAGTTTTGCAGGTCGGGAAACCCTCGCCAGAAGCGACCGAAAGTGCCGGAAAATTCATCCCAAAAAACTTAAGGGGTACACGCGTCTAACTTTTTAACTTGACTTTTGGGGTCTTGACTAAGAGTGGTGTAATAACGCCAGAAGTTTTACAGGTCGGAAAACCTCCGAAAAAAATAAGGAAAATCGACGTACTTGTGAAAATGAAAATTTTTCGCTTTCGGCTCAAATGAAAATTATTTTTGTTGGCTTAATTGAAAATATCTGTTTGCGCTACCCTAAATTTAAAAAAAAAATCATTAGGAAACGATGAAAACTCACTGAAATACAATCTTATTTTTGCGCGCGTGATTTCATGCTGCTTACTCATTTTCAGCCGTTTCGCGCCGCCACCGCCAACTTCACAGCCGCGAAAATGGGTTTCTAATTTTTTTTTTGTAAATTATTAACCAATTTTCATGAACTTTTTTTTAAAATGTCTGGGAACAATTGTATCTTTGCGAAAAGTTATTCAGTAATGTTTATCGGCTCATGGTGCCCCAAGAAACTTTGAAGAAAGTTGGGGTAAGATGATCTCAGCTCGCTTCTCAGAAATGCGTTGACGTGTTCGCTCATTTAACGCGCCCATTTCATTTTCAATTCATTACGATATTTTTTGCATGCAATATAATAAAAGGATTCGATTTGAGCTGTATAAACAATATATAATTGTATAAAATTTCCTAGATAGCAAATTCAAAATGTTATGATTAGAAAAAAAAATCCGTTATTGATTCGCAAAGAAAGTAAGGCTACGAGCGAAAACTTTTAATTTCTGTAGCCTTTCACAGGTAGAGAATGACCCTCGCTGTACGACCCGCCCTAAAAGTTTTCACCCGAGTTTTCATCGTTTCCTAATGATTTTTTTTTTAATTTTGGATAGCGCAGATATTTTCGATTAAACCAACAAAAATAATTTTCATTTGAGCCGAAAGCGAAAAATTTTCATTTTCACAAGTACGTCGATTTTCCTTATTTTTTTAGGAGGCTTTCCGACCTGTAAAACTTCTGGCGTTATTACACCACTCTCAGTTAAGACCCCAAAAGTCAAATTAAAACGTTAGACGCGCGTACCACGTGAGGTTTTTCGGATGAATTTTCCGGCACTTTCGGTCGCTTCTGGCGAGGGTTTCCCGACCTGCAAAACTTCTGGTGCTATTACACCGCTACTAGTTGAGAGTCCGGCCTCACTTTCCACAAGGTTTCACTCGTGTACCATATCGGGTTTTTCGGACGAATTTTCCGACACTTTCGGTCACTTCTGGCGAGGCTTTTCCGACCTCCAAAACTTCTGGCGTTATTACAGCGTTCTTATTTGAGGCTCGGACCCCACGATCCATGAGTTTTCACTCGTGTACCATATGAGGTTTTCCAGCCCATTTTTTCGCCCGGGAAAACCGGCTGGCATTTTTATATCCGACCTGCACAGAGTGCCAGAAACGCCGTTTGGTGATGTACTAATTACGGGCCCCCCGTTTCCAAGCTCAAACGTCGTGTACCTTATCGATGCTGTTTTATTTAGCCAGCTCTGGGATTATAATGAATGTACATGGTTTCCAATTAAACCTTAGAAATAGAACAATTAAACTGGGTTCAGAGGAGGTATTTGTTCATCCATATGAAGGCAGCAGTACAGGAAGATACCGTCCTACCTGCACGAAGCGAAACCATGATAGTAGCACGGCTACAGTGAATCATGGAGAAAGGTACACCGGTTATTATGAAGCCATGGAACCACGACGGTGGGGTTGGCAAAAGAGTATTAATTGAAAAATAAAAATAGGTAAAAAAACCTTTTAAGTTAAACGGTTTTATGTTAAACATACATTGCAATGTTTAAGATAAATGTACTAAAAACCAAAAAATAATAAAATAGATACAGTCATGGGAATTATAAACATATGCATAGACTAGACTAAAATAAAACCGTGGGGCACGTCAATTGTCTACAATCGTTGATTAAAATTTTTGTTTTGTAATGTTACACTATAATTAGGCAGTTGTTCAACCGACAATTGACGGTTTTATTTTAGTCTAGTCTATGCATATGTTTATAATTCCCACGACTGTATCTATTTTATTATTTTTTGGTTTTTAGTACATTTATCTTAAACATTGCAATGTATGTTTAACATAAAACCGTTTAACTTAAAAAGTTTTTTTACCTATTTTTATTTTTTGGTTTTTAGTTTTTATTTCGCATTCTGTTTAATTCATTTAGTGCTTCATTATTGCAAGGTTTCTTGCCCGTTAGTTTATTGCAGTCCAACTCTTTGGTAGCGGCGGCCATCTTAGATTTCAATTTTGCATAGTAAATTGTATTCTACTTGTTGAGACCTTTCATTTGATACCCATGTTGATGGGATTGATAAAACCTACGTTATCCGCCATTTTGTAGAGGCCGTTATCTTGGATTTTAATTTTATATAGTATATTGTATTCTACTGGTTGAGCACTTTCATTTGATACCCACATTGATGGGATTGATAAAACCTACGTTATCCGCCATTTTGTAGCGGCCGCCATCTTGTATTTAAATTTTTTATAGTATATTGTATTCTGCTTGTTGAGCCCTTTCATTTGATACCCATGTTGATGATGGGATTGATAAAACCTACGTTATCCGCCATTTTGTAGCGGCCGCCATCTTGGATTTCAATTTTTTATAGTATATTGTATTCTGCTTGTTGAGCCCTTTCATTTGATACCCATATTGATGGGATTAATAAAACATAAATTATCCGCCATTTTGTAGCGGCGGCCATCTTGAATTTATAATGATAATGAATAAACATAATTGTATTGTCACCAAAATCCAAAGTGTATACAAAATTTCAGATTAATCGGTTGACAGGAAGAGGGTGAAATTTGAATTACTAAATTTGACCCAAGAATAAAACAAACGGGGTGAGCTAAATAAAAACGTTTAATGATTGGCTACGTCGGCGAAGGAGATCCCAGTACGTGTAATAAACGTGAACGATTACCCAATTACCATTAAGAAAGAAACCAGGATTCGATCCTGCGTACCAGTGACGTCTATAGTTCACCAAACAACGGCAACTGATAATTCCAATGCCAGATTCGAACAAATGTTATCAGTAGCTGGTCAATCTTTGGATCGAGCTGAAAAAAAGAGAATGAGAGAATTTCTCTTGCAGTATCGAGACTTATTCGTACCAAAAGGAGGAAAGACTGGCAGAACATCAGCCGTCAAACACAAAATCGATACTGGTAATGCCAAGCCAATTAGGCAATCAGCGCGAAGACTACTACGAGCGAAGAAAGAGGAAGCTGAAAGAATTATTCGAGCAATGGCAGAAGAAAAAGTAATAAAACCATCTACCAGTCCATGGGTGTCTCCAGTGGTGCTCGACAAAAAAAAAACGGAACTACGAGATTCTGCGTAGACTATCGCCAGTTAAACAACGTGACGAAGAAAGACAGCTATCCCCTGCCTCGAATCGACGATACGTTAGATACTTTGGCCGGCAGCAAACTGTTTTCCACCTTGGACCTGAAGTCTCGTTATTGGCAAGTGGAAATGGACCCAGAAGACAAAGAAAAGACTACTTTCACCACCGGATCTGGATTATGGCAATTCAACGTCATGCCATTCGGGCTCTGTAATGCGCCTGCGACATTTGAATGACTCATGGAAAATGTCTTGAGAGGTTTTTCTTGGAACACATGCCTGGTCTATTTGGACTTCATAGTACCGGGGAAGACATTTGACGAACACCTAAAGAATTTGGAAGACGTATTCAAACGACTCCAAGCTGCCCAGCTCATGTTAAACCCGAAGAAATGTCAGCTATTCCAAAGCCGAGTCAACTGTCTAGGTCATATAGTGAGCAATGAAGGAGTGGCGGTGGATCCAGAGAAAATTGCTTCCATTCAGCAATGGCCGCAACCAACCGACAAACATCAAATTAGAAGTCTCCTTGGACTTTGCACATACCATAGAAGATTTATAAGGATGTTTGGAGATATTGCCAAGCCCCTAACTCGACTCACGGAAGAAACAAGACGGACGGACGGACGAAGACTGTCAAACGGCTTTTGAAACCTTGAAGAGGCATTTAAGCACGGCGCCGATATTAGGATATCCATTACTAAATCTCAGGCAAACCCATCTTGTTTCCTGAACTAGAAGACAAAGCTATGGAAATACAAAACTTTCCTACCAGTATTCAACTGCAAGACATTAACCTGAAACAAATTAAAACCAAAATTCTCGAAAACGATCCAGAGTCAAAAATTCGGAAAATACACCACACTCCCAGCATATGGACTATTATAATGTATTGTCTATTGGTTATACTAGGAGGATGTATTATTGTTTGAAAACTATCGACCCAATTCAAATCTAAGAAAAAAGAGGATCAACAAATGGACCTGGAATCTGTTCAACTTCCTCGCTACCCCTCAGAAATGACATATCGAAGGGAGGAATTATATCGCCGTTTCATATGGACAGGCCCTATTTTATCAAAAGGCACATAAGGGCCGGGCCTTGGGCCCGGAAAAAGGCCTTGAAAAAATTATAAACCATTTAGTTAATTTGAATTTAAACATCAAAAGAAAACCGTATCTGATAAAGAAAATTAGGCTTATATTGGTATATATAGGGATATTCCTATTATATATGTATAATTTTAACTAGATTTAAGAACATCGGCACCGTACATAAACAAAATGAATTATGTACGGTGACATCGGCAATCGGCACTCTTTTAGAACGTTTTTGTTTATGCCACTATAACCAAACAAGCTTTATCTTTTGCCAAAGAGACGACGAAATTACGTAAAAAACTGTTTGTTGCGTTCTATCTCTCGTATTTAGATTTTTGTTCTGTTCTCAGTTTCCAAGTGATATTGGCAAGCTATCAATATCAGTCGAACTCCAAAGTCTCATTTTAAATTGTAATGATTTCTATTTACCATCGTCCGAACCCTGAAATTTAACTTAAGTAATTTTAAAGTTATAATTATTAAGAAATATATTTATATATACCTTTGTGTTTTGAAAATTCATCAATTTAGTTCTTTCAAAATATCTCAACCAACAGTGGTAAAATCGCAAAGTAAACGGCATTCAATGAAAAACTTAATTATTGTACTGTCTTTTACTATCTCAACAGTTTTCGAAGTCGTAATATTATGTTCGCTACCAATTTCAAACACACTATTAATTGACACTATTATTGCATTACCCAAAAGTTTAAATTAGTCCAACATTAATAATTTTTTAATTTTAAAAGGGTAGAAGAAAGAAGAATATGAGTTACAAACATCAAAGTGGTAGTGAGAAGCGTAAAAAGGCGTTACTAAGGGAAAATGAAAGAGAAAAACAAAAAAACGCAATGTCGGCATTCCTCAGAAAAGAACGAGAAAATCGACAAGATCTTCCTGAACAGCCATTAAAACATGAGGAAATAAATGCTTCAAATAACAATATTAATAATACCATCGAGTTACAAAAACACAAAGTCGCGGACGATGATGATAACGTCTTCGTAAGTGATTTATTGGAAATTGACAAAGAAACTTCTCCACTATTTCCTTGTGATCTTGTAGACTGGTCTCAAAATATAACCTCGAAATTTCAAGAATATTTTCTAATGGATGGAAAAAATCTAGAAGTTTACAAAGTTCAACATTCTATAAATTTAAAAAAAATGGCGAAAATGTCCTTCGTGAGTGGTTGGTTTACAGTCCCAAATCGTGTTTATTGTTATATTTGCAAACTTTTTCGAAAAAAGATGTCAAGCTAAGTGCCGATGGCTACACTGACTGGAAAAATGCGACTCAGTACTTAAAAAACCACGAAAGGTTTTCTGAACACATAACCTCCGTCGCACAGAAATCAGAAAAAGTTACTGTCAGGAACAAAACTACTGGAAAAATGTTTTATTAAATTTTATCAAAAAGTGGTTCACCATTTTATGGTTCCACGAATAATTTTTTACAAAATGGAATGGTAATAACTATTTAGGCTCTTTGGAATTTCTTAGTGAGTTTGACCCGTTTTTAGCCCCCAGAAATATAGTGACATTGGAAATGGGCATGTCAATTATATTTCTTCGACCATTTGCAACGAATTTATTCACCTTATTGCAAATGAGGTAAAAAATGTTATTATCACCAAATTGAAAGTGGCAAAATATTTTTCAATCATCGTCGATTCAACGCCTGATATTTCACATATCGATCAATTAACTGTAATTATAAGATATATTTTACCAAATGGTCAACCGGTAGAAAGGTTTTCAGGTTTTGTGGAAATATATTCTCATACTGCAGAAAGTCTATCGAATGTTTTACAAACCAAATTAAGTGACCTTAATATCAATATCAATTACTGCAGAGGCCAAAGTTATGACAACGCATCCAATATGTCCGGAAAATATAACGGATTGTAGGCAAAAATTAAAGAGAAGACAAATAATGCACATTTTGTACCATGTTCCAGTAATTCTTTAAACTTGGTCAGTAATAGTGCTGCCAAAAGTTGTTTGGAGCTTCTAGATATTTTGAAAATGTACAATGTTTATATAATTTTTTTTTCTTTCGACACACAGATGGGAAGTACTTCAAAAATTTCTATCTGTTTCAAAAACTAAATTACCATTGGTTAAGAAAATATGTGACACAAGATGGTCAGCACGAGCTGATGGTATTAAATCTATTACGCTTAGTTTTAGTGAAATAAAAACAGAGTTAGTAGAGCTAAATAACGATGCAAAGCTAAAAAGTCTACCATAACAGAAGCTGGAGATTTACTTCACAAAATGAATACATTTGAATTTGCCTTGGTGACAGTGATTTGGAAAAGAATCCTAGACAGAATAAACTCCACCAGTAAATCTCTACAAGATAATCAAGCCAATTTAACTGCGGCTTGTACACTATGTCTTACAGTGGTTTGACCGAATTTGTCAATAGTTTTAGAGAACAGTTTCATGAAATTGAAGAGGAATCCAAAAAAATTCAGCCAAATAATAATGTTTACAAAAATGAGATTTTAAGGGTTCGTAAGAGGAAACACTGCTTTGATGCAGGCCCTGTACAAGATATTACTTTAAGAGGTGCTGAGAACTTTAAAATAAATACTTTTTTTCATATATGTGACAAATTGATTTTTGAATTAATAATGAGAATGCAAGCATATGATTGTGTAAATGGAATTTTTGGTGTATTTTTTAATGAACCCTCAAATGAAAAATTTAATGTAAGTATAAAAAATATTACAATATGGATGTGGATGCTACTGGAGATTTAGTAGATGAACTTGTACAGATTAAAGCGATTTGTAAATCAAATGATATATCCTCTAATGACCCCTATGAAATGTTAAAATCTTTAATTGATTACAATATTTTGTCAACCTTCTCTAACATTGGAAGTATTGTTTTGCGTATATATTTAACTATTCCTATTAGTAACGCATCCGGCGAGAGAACATTTTCTATGTTAAAACGGGTAAAATCATATCTAAGAAACTCATTAAATGAAGAAAATGTTTCATCGTTGGCTACTCTAATTGTAGAAAGCGATATTCTCGATAAATTGAAAATAAATGATATAATAGATAAGATTTAATTAGTTGTTTATTTTTATTTATTATTTATTTTGTTCGATGTTCCTTAGAAGGGGAGTTTTTTTTATTTTTGTTGTGTTGTTAATTTTTAGTTAGAAATTTTGTTAAAGTAGTTTTTTGTACTAAATAATATGTTTTGCCAAATAAATCTTTTTATTTATTTATTTGGTATTATTATTTATTCAACATTTTTTTATCATTACTGAAGGTGCCAAAAGTAAGCAGAAAAAATCTTATTGAAAAGTCATATAGGATATTGGGGGCCCGAAATTTTGCTTGGGCATTGGGGCCCAACTAACTTAAAAATAGACACTGCCTATGGAACCCTCCAATGTCAGCAGATTCTTATATTATCATATTTATCCAAACTTGTTATTTCTGCATTTTTACCTATTTAGATTTAAATTTTTGTAGCTCAGTTCTTTGTCAATCTTTCACTTGTAAACTTAAAAAATAATTGAATACAATTATATATTTTTGGAAACCCACTTTACGCCTAATGAATATAGAAAATAATATACAAAGTGTTCCATTTAAAAAAACATATGTTTGCTTCATATCTAAAGCTATCTACATCATTGGATTCTACGAAAAACATTCTACCAGAACAAGTTTTAACTTCTTGGAGAAGGTTAGAGATAATTGAGATACGAGGGTTGCTTTAATAGTAATACTTTTCAATTTCATCCTGTATCTCATAAACCAAAAGGGCTATCAAAATTCGGCTTACGCCATTTTTAATTTCATAAAAAAGTGGTTAACTAAAGGTTAAAGATAAAGGAGATACCCCGCAAAAGTGCCCAAAATGGGATAGATACACTGCACACAATCAGGTATATACAAAAACCGATTTTCTTCATTTATTCGATTATCCGGATTTTTGATTATAGAAATGCTCAACGACAACAATTAGTCCATTTAATCGAGTGTCTACTGTATTCAGAACGGATCTGGCAACATTGCTTTTATATTTCGACTTTGAGTTAGAGGGTATAAACAACTATTCTACTGAATTATAAACTCAAAAAAATATGTGTTTAATTATGTTTATAGAAAACATCTGCAAATTTATTGATTTAAAAAAAATACAAATTAAAAAAGTGTCTCATTGCGATAAAAAATTAAAAGTGAAAAATTTTTAAAACGGAATGTTGTAGCTGAAGAATTGCATACTACAGTTATTACCTTCAAATACATGATGTTTTAAGAATACAGAACAATAAAACTATAGGAACCCCTAGTGCCACGACTCCATGACACACTCCTCGTTGGAGTTTGACAAAATTAATACTGTTGATGTGTTTTGAATAACTAATAATTTTAAATTTGTATTTCTATCCCCCGAGAAGACATGCAATAAAATGTATATTTGATTGTCACCACAAACTAACAAGGTTAGAAACTAATTTAGGTATTCTAAATACTACTTAAAGATCTACAATAAACTGACCCTGTATATTTATCAGCCATACTATTTAATATTTAATGTTCATTTCATGTTGCAACCTAGGATTACCTATAGGTCGTAATTGAAAGCTACCTACACTGAGAGATGTCAAAATGCATCTTTATTATTCCAAAATAGATTTACTTCATTTTGTAATTTATCTTATTAACATAATGTAAATTAAACAATAAATACATATTTTATAAACATTATGCAGTGTCTTCATATCTTTTCATTACTCAAATAAAATGTATTAGTTACGAATGTCATTCTGAGGATGATACAGTATAGTAACGAAACAATGTTCACTACTTAATTAGGTTATCTTCGAATAAAGCTGATTGCATATCATTCAATTAATTAAAAACTCAATTTTATATCCTTAGAACGACGACGCTTATAATAATCCCTTTAAAATTAGACGGTAAAGCAATAGTTGCTTATATTTAGTAAATATGCAAATTAAATGGGATTTTGATATACTGATCTTTATCGTGAATGTAAATCCTAAATACACAGAATTAAATATTTCATTACGTTAGTATAGAAAGTGTTAGTAACATATATGTACAATATCAAAGAAAACAGAACAAATTATAGATAAAATTAATACCAGTTATATTTTCGTAAACATCGAATTATTTAAATAAATAAACAAAATATTGAGTTAATCCACATTATCTGGTTAAAAATAACATAATTCCTTGAACACTGTTATGAAAATAAAATTGCGCAAAATCTATCAAATATTTTAATATATTGCTCAAGAATAGAAATTTTAGTTTTGATAATCAAAAAAATCACATTTTTAAGCTGCAAATATTGAAACTAGAACACAATAACAAAACAATAATAAAATAAACAACATTCAATATATTAATTTTTCAATTAGAAAATTAGAATAGAAACATAATTACCTAATTTCCGATTTCAACAGTATTTTTAGTTCATTATAATAATTTACAGTTATAGGCAAGCGTCGTTATTTGCCCAATAATAAAATTAATAAGTTCAAATATAGGAAATGCGGTACCACTAGAAAGTAAACATTGACTTTCGTAGAAAAAATAAGAAACTGTACTTACCACAACAAAGAGGACACTTAACTGGATCAAAGGCTTGATTATAATCACTTTAACACATATTTCTATACGCAATATTCGACTCGAACACCAATTATTTCTTTCTCCAAATGTTTAATAAACACGAAACTTCACGCACTAGACGATCGTATCAGAGGTTATACGAAATCGTAGCTTTCCACGCAAAAGTCATCCGCTTTCTGCACAGATTATGCTTTCTGGCTTTTTGAAAATGTCAATGCCTGTTGTGACAACTGACAGTAGTGAGTAGTGAAATAAAGTAGGATAGTTCGTTCATTCACATGGTAACAGAATAATAAAGAGAAAATCTCTGTCAAATTTTAAAGACCATAAACCAAATTAATTAACATCTTTAACAAAAATAGAATGCACTAATTGGAAATATATAAATTAACAATGAGATGCGTATTTAGTTATTTCAAATGGGTTTGGTGCTAGTGATTATGTCAAACTAATATCGATTCTTTTTTACATTCCGTATATAAAAGTTATCTATGATTCTGTGACATATGACAACTGAAAAGAAACGTGATTGATTTGATAGATTGATCTGATTGATGAGCTTGTAAACAAAAAATTAATAAATATAATAATACTCATTATTTTGTGTATAAACATGTCTTTAGTTCCAGATTACGATTCATCAAGTTCTAGCTCGTCTAGTTCTTCAAATAGTGATTTGGAAACGGAAAATATGTAAGTACGTTTATAATTTTGAATCCATTTACTCGCAGGTGTTTCGAAACATATACAAGTATATTAGTTTACATTTTCGTTAAGAGTCGTAAGTACAATAGAAACAGAATAAAAATTTAGAATTAAAAGAATGAAATAATTATAGGAAACAAGAATCTAAGAAAGAAAGTGTACCTGAGAACAAAATGAAAAGGTTGAAAGAGACAAAAATGTATTCACTTCCATAGAAATGCAACATCTCAGTTTAATTTTCTTAGATTTAGGTTTTCTGTTAAACCAATAAAACAATGTTTGAGGTTTCATATTTTCAAAAATAAATCCAAAACAACAAAAACGTGTATATAAGAATCAATAGACACAATTTATACATTTTATTGTTTGAAAAAATCCCTTGAAATTAAATTTCTTACAATTTTGTAAAAAATGGGTCAGCTGTCATATGTTTTAGCCAAATAAAGAAATCACAAGTTAATGTCAGAACTAAACTCCCTACACCAAGTTTTGGAGCCTCTAGTAATTTACAAGACGAATCGTCAAAATCTTCAGTTTTCAAAAACCCATTTGCAGAAGCGGAAAATGCAAAAGAAGCAATTTTGGAAAAGCATGTCAAAATGGTAGATGCAAAGGACAACACGGTTATTATAAATGGCAAGAAGATTTGTTGGAATTATAGAAAGGGCAGGTGTAGGTTTGGACATAAATGCAAATATGCTCATGACTCGGATATCCAAAAAACACAAGAGCAAATAGAGGTATGATGATTTTAAAAATCCCTATATCCCTATATATGATCCCACTTTTTGTAGGTTGAAAAGGCAGTTTCAATCAATAATTCCGTTGTATGTGAAAACGTTCCCGGTGGAATGAAATCAAAACCTGTTAAAACACCTGATGAAAGATCTGACGATGAAGAAGGAAACACAAAAAATAAACAGAAACGAAAGAGACCAGGATTAACACAAGGATTAGTTCCTGGTAAAAAAGTTATGAAGCAGTATTTAGATCAAAAGACTTAGTTCTAAGTTGTGATTATTGTATCATCAAGTACAAATTTTATGTTTAAAATGTACAAGTATTTGGCTTATAAAAAATTGAGATTGTGATGTACTGTAAATAAATATCATTCAAACATGTTTTGTTTATAAATACCAAAATTTTCTACTACTGGCAGCTTCTTAAGGTTATTTCTTCAATTTCATTACCTCGAGACACTAGGTAGTAACGAATAGACTGGAAAAAATGCTAAAACATTTATCAAATTTCAGTTAAACTCGAATCATCGAGATGAGTGGTCGTTCCGAAAATGAGTTCAGCAATAGTGTGTATAATTAAAATCTAATCAAAGTAATTAGTGTAAAAACAGGTGAGAGAATCGATTCCAATATTAAAGTATCTGGGAATTTATTAAAATAATATGATAGAATATCGATATATTATTCCCACATAAAAGTACCGTTGCCATACCCAAATTAAAAATTTCTGAAAAAACCCATACAGTGATGGCTTCCGACTACGGGGGCGCATCAAATTCTACAACAACTAGTCAACGTCAATATTCTCAAGTTGTTAACTCTGATATGTTTCCAAAAAAAGAACAAGCGATTGTATTAAATGTAAATGACAATCTCACTCTCGGAGACTATGTAGAAGCCGTAGCAAGTATTGTTGGCTCCAAAAATATACTGTTTGCCTCTAGAATGTCAAACAATAGAATATGTATGTACTTGTCGACTGTCGAAGCTGCCCAAGATATAACTGAAAAGTATAAAACTTTAAATATAAAACAGCACCAAGTAGGAGTTCGACGACTCATTACTCCAGCAAAGCGAATCATCCTATCAAACGTCTGTCCATCAATACCACATGACATACTAGAAGCAGAAATCCTAAAAATAGGTTTTTCAAAAGTATCACCAATGGCATTCCTCCGGGCAAGTCTGTCAGGAAACGAATACGCACACGACGTCAAATCTATGTAGTACCAAACGATGACATAAATCTACCTCCCTCATTGGTCATTACATTTGAAGATACAACATATAGAGTGTTTCTATCATTCGATGGAATAACATGTTTCCTTTGCAAAACCCCAGGACATGTTGCCAAGCTTTGCCCAAATCAAGCACCAAACTCATCCAACTACCAAGAAAATAGTACAATGCCAGTTGAACCAATATCAGTAGAAAGCTCCTTAGAAGATCTTAGCCGAATTGACGAGACGAATGATACTCCTCCATCAAATACTTTTAAACGACCACGGCAATATCTAACAGCTAGTTCCAGCGACCTTACATCCGAAAAAGATCCAGTGGAAGTGGCAAGTAATACAACAGATCAAAAGTAAAAAATCCAAACAATGCCCCTCCGCAACCAAACAAAATCCAAATGCCGAAGATCTGGAACCTGTAAAAAAATTCTACAATGAATCACCTCAACAACTCCTTACATTTGAAGAACTCTCCGACTTTATGGATAACGCATTGGGCACAACTGACCCCTTAAGTATAGCCCAACAATACACAGATAATATTCCTGAACTACTCGCCCTTCTCCACAACATTTACCCATTTATACAACACAGGGAGATGAAATCCCGATGCACAAGAATCCAATCCAAGATACGTAAGCAACTGAATTTAGTCTCGATATCAACAAATGAAGAAGATGAAGATAGTTACGATTCGTCCACTTCTCAACTAAGTCAACACTAATACTTTCTTACTCCAATGGAATATAAATGGGCTAATAGCCCATCTGGAAAAATTAAAACTCTTAATATCAAAAACTACAGAAGATGTGATCTGCATACAAGAAACTAACTTCAAAGATAACGAATACTACTCACTAAGAGGTTACGAATGCGTCCACAAAAATAGAGAGTCTGACAGAGCTAGTGGAGGAGTGGCTATTTATATAAAAAATAATTTTACATGGAAAAATATACAAATTACATCAGAACTAGAGGTAGTTGCAATTAACATACAATACTATGAGAAGAATTTGAACATTATTAATATTTATATTCCATCCAACAAAAAATTCACTTCACAAAGCTTACAAGAAATAACCAACCAAGTAAATGGCACAAAAATAATAGTAGGGGATTTCAATTCACACAATACAGCGTGGGGATCCAAGACTACAGACAAAAGAGGGGGAGAAATAGAAAAATTTACAAACACAAACAGTCTTATAATAATAAACTCTGGAGCGGGTACAAGATTAAATCCACTAACAGGAGAGTTATCTCCTATTGACCTAACTATTTGTGACGCACAAATTGCACCAAACCTGA
The DNA here is from genome assembly GCA_963921935.1 of Galeruca laticollis. Lineage (NCBI taxonomy): Eukaryota > Metazoa > Arthropoda > Insecta > Coleoptera > Chrysomelidae > Galeruca > Galeruca laticollis. The sequence continues at coordinate 132,484,679 of OY998176.1, forward strand.
GTTGGCAGCCAAACTCATACTTATATGGAAGCGACCACCTACCTATAAGCATAGAATTTCATTCCAGAAAAGACAAGAACGATCATCTTAACTCAATGGAAAAATGGAATTTGAGACGAGCAAATTGGTTTAAGTTTACTGAGTACATAGAAAGAAATATTCCAGAATTTGATCAGATTGAAGATAACATTGACGAAATAATGAATGTACTTACCGATACCATTATACAAGCTGCAGAAATACATATTGGGTATGTAAAACCACTAAAAACAAAAATTCCAGTACCTTGGTGGACACCACAATGCAAAGAAGCTATTAAAGCAAGCAAAAGAGCGTTATATAAGTTAAAAAAGAACAAAAACCAAACTAACTTAGTTGAGTTTAAAAGACTCAGAGCAATAAGATACGTCACTAAGCAAGCTAAAAAGGACTCCTGGAAATTATTTGTCTCAACAATCACTCCAAATACTTCAAACTCCGAGATATGGTCAAAAATAAAAAAACTAAAAGGAATTTCATCAAAACATAAAATAACAAGTTTATCCCACAATACTGAAATTATCTCTAATAACGCACTTATAACACAAACATTTGCAGAAGAATTCTCTAGAATATCAAGCGATGAAAACTACGAACCAGAATTTAGGGAATATAAACGCGATACAATACAAAGAATAAAATTAAATCATGCTACAGGTCAAAACCACCCATTAAATGTACAAATCGACAGTGAAGAATTAGAAGAGGTGCTGAAACAATGCATCGATAAATCCAGCCCGGGACCTGACAAAATCCACTACACTTTTTTAAAAAACCTCCCAATAACTGGAAAAAAGTATTTGCTACAGACATACAATAAAATTTACTTAGAACACAAATTTTCAAAATCATGGTCAGAAGCTATCATAGTGCCAATACCCAAGCCACACAAACCAAATAATTTGGTAACGTCTTACAGACCAATATCCCTAACATGTACAATGTGCAAAGTCTTAGAGAAGATATTAAACCGCAGGTTAATGAGGCATCTGGAAAAACATAACCGTATATCGATACACCAAAACGGATTTCGAAAAAACAGGTCAGCAAACGATAGCATTATAAACCTGGAATCCGAGATACACAATGCATTTGCTAACGGTCAGAAACTGCTAGCGGTATTTATGGATCTTGAAAAAGCTTACAACTTAACATGGCAACATAAAATTCTTCAAACACTGGTAGATTGGAACATTAATGGAAATATAACAGCATTTATCGAAAAATTTTTGACACAACGTAATTTTGTAGTCAAAACAAATGGAGAATTATCTACCAAAAGAAAAATAGAGAATGGAATTCCCCAAGGATCTTCCTTAAGCACAACATTATTTCTTGTCGCCATAATTCGAAAAAATTGGGGGAGACAAATAAATCTCTCATCACAAACATAAAAATTGGGGAAACGCAAATAAAAGTTCAATTATTAAAATGACTTCACCTCATGTATCACATCTCCACTACGTGTAAGCTTATATGCTGACGATATTGTAATAAACGGAAAAGGTAAAAATATTAAAACATTGCAATCCCTAATTCAAAATGGATTAAACAAAATTTATGAATGGAAAAACAAGTCTGACTTCAAAATATCTCACGAAAAAACGAAATGTGTCTTATTTGCACGAAGAGCCCAGAAAGAATACCCGGAACTGACCATAGGAAGAACCAAACTCAGTTTCACGAAAGATATCAAATTTTTGGGAATAATTTTTGATGATAAACTTAACTGGAAAAGACACTTTGACTATCTCAAACGAAACAGTACGCAAAACATAAACATATTAAAAATCCTATCACATCAAAAATGGGGAGCAGATACAAACAGCTTACTTAACATTTACAAAAGTACCATTAGATCTAAAATAGAATATGGAGCCATGGCTTTCCAAACCGCTAAAAAAAGTTATATAAAAACTGTGGAAATAATTTCAAATAAAGCACTTAGAATGATAATTGGTGCGTTCCCAACAACCCCCACAGACACTCTCTATAAACTTCTTGGAGAGATGCCATTTACATATAGAGTTCAACATTTATCTTTATCCTACTCGACAAAAATTTTGGCTCTTCCTAACCACCCTTACCACAAAAAAATTTACACTGGATCAGTGCAAACAGCTTTTCCCGCAAATATCAATATTACACCACCTTTTTACAACACAGTTAAAACGTATATGGCAGAAATCAACTACAGTTTTCCTGAAATAATTCCTATGAACAGCTATAATTTTGCCCCCTGGATTCTCTCACCTATCTTCGTAAACACAGAACTTTCCAAATTCAATAAAAAAGAAACACATCTTTCTCTACTGAAAAATGAATTCAATAGAATATGTGGAATTTACAAACCGTCAGAAGTTTTATTCACTGATGCTTCAAAAAATGAATCAAATCGATCAGTAGGCTCATCAGTAGTTACAGCAACTAATACACAAAAATTCAAGCTACCAGAGGAGTGTAGTGTCTATACAGGAGAAGTCTTCGCTATCCATCAAGCTTTAGTTTACGTAATGAGTAAACCAAAATATGCAATCTGCTCTGACTCACTAAGTGCCACAGAAGCGATTCGACAAATGTGGGCAAGCAACCCTTTAGTGCAACAAATCCAACAACTCTTCCACCAATTAATTACGCTAGAAGTAAAGGTCACACATATCTACGTCCCCTCACACGTAGGAATCGACGGCAACGAGTCAGCTGATACAGCTGCCCAAGAAGCAACATCGTTAGAAACCTAAGACTTGGCCACACTCGTTTAACGCACGGCTATAGAATATCTAAAGAAGAACCCCCCAAATGTAACAAGTGCAACGTAAGACTGTCTATTAAACACATCCTTGTTGATTGTACAGAATTCGAAGAGGAAAGACAAGAGAACAAAATCTCCACAGATGTTAGTGAAAATCTAAAAACTCTGGAACAAATACAAAAAACAATACAGTACCTAAAGATATAAAACTCTATAATTATATCTAGTGAATACTTAGTGAATATTTAGTGAATGTAATGCTGTAATTTACTATGTAGTTAAATGATATTGTAAGTGCGCTAATGACCCTTAGCGGTCGAAGCACATCTTCACAAAAAAAAATTATCAAATTTACAAGATCTGATTAATTTGTGTTCCCAATTTACATATTGGCATGGCAGAAATATCAAATTAGTGGTGGCGTTGTTAGATTTATTTTGTACCTAGTGTTGCCAGATGTCCCGTATTTCAGGCATAGTTTTAAACGCCCTGAATTTTGACCATGTTTGATTAATTTAAAATTTTGATATACTCAATTATTATCAATAAACAAGGTTGCCAGATTCCAAAGAGGTGCAATCATATGACAGATCGAAATAATTGTATTATAGGGAAATATTTAGATTACAAGATTATACTAAATTGTGCAGAATTTTATAATTAATTATAAATAAAAGGACGAGCTTGAAAAATAATTTGGATTGAAAAAATTTAAATAAATATACTTTTTGCAATTGTCATTGATACATATTGGAGGTGGAAGGAGGTATTGATCAACTTGAGAAATAAACACTTATAGAAAAAATCCGATTCTACATAAAACAATGCAAAATTGCAAGTTGATTTTTCATTTGTCCCCAGTAAAAGAAAATCTCGTTTGTTTTCCCTAATTCAGCAATTGTTCCTTACAGTTTAAAAAAAATCTGGCAGCGCTATTTGTACCTCATACTAGGGCCTTTTACATCAAGAGTTTTTCTGACAGTTTTGGAACGTGAATGCTAGACCACGTTCTTGGAATGTCATTTTATGCCATGTGGCCAAATAATTAACAACTTGCAACAGCATTCCAAACCGCCGGTTTTGGCACGTACATGCCCAAATTCCCTTCCTCAAAAAGGGGTAACTTTACACACTTCTTGCATGGATAACTATTTCGAAAATAAATACTTGGACAATATTAGAATAATTATTCTAATATCAACAGTGTAAACGACTCAATTTCATTTATTTAACTAGCTTTAAAAATAATTTGGAGGATTGAAAAAATTCAAAAAATATACTTTTTGTAATTATCACTAATAAATATATTGGGGGCGGGAGGGTGTCTTATTGATCAACTTGAGTAATAAACACTTTATAGAAAAAATTCTTAACAGTTTTTTCACAAATAAAGCGATACGGAGTTGCAAATTGATTTTTCACTTGCCCCGAGTAAAAAAAAAATGAAAACTTGTTTCCCCTAGTTTAAAAATCTGGCAACGCTATATGTACCTCATAATCACAGCTGACTTTTACTCTTGTCAAGAAGTTTAGTACTGTACCACAGTTTATTGCTTTCAGCTTCCGTAAACTGTGACTGTACTGCTTAACTGCACATCAAATCCCGACATCGCATCGCAATTATTACAGAAAAATCTGGACGTGCCTATGGCCCGAACTTAGATCGTATGGTATATGTTGTCAATATATTATATGATCTAAGGACCCAAAAGCGTAAGCAACAAGTTTTACTTATAAGTGTAAAAAAAGTTGCATACACACAAGATATTTTGTCCTTTAAAGATTTACAGCTTCAAATTACAAAGAAAAGTCAAACTGATAATAAGGAGAAACTTAACTTTAGTACAATCTGTGCATTTAAATTCGTACAAGAATACTTGACAAGATATAAGATAATCCAAATGTAACGTTTTTAAAACATAGTTGGAATTAAGAGTTTAAATCCGCTAATATTGGTAAAAGGGGCATAAGAACATCAATAAACCTTACTTTAAGTGATTTGCATGTAAAATACTAAGCTCCTATTCCATTAAATCCCAAAAAAATCCAATCTTGTAGCACTACTAAGGTACATTCCGCCGATATATCAAAACTACTACACAGAGATTAGCGTTGTTGCAAATTTTATTAATACAGACGTTCCTCAGGCTATTGAAATGATGAAATAGTACATTTGGAAAACTTTAGCGATATTGACGATTCTTAAGTAGTTATTTAACTTAAGGAGCTCGAGTTTATTTTAAATTAGTGTTGTTACTTTTTTGCTTAAATTAAAATACTTGTTTGTTCATGTATCTCAATAAAAATGCGTATTTTATGTTTGTCAAATTAGGATGTCGTTAAAAAAACTGTTTTTTAACTTTATATATTATTGGACTAAAAAGATGCTGTAATTTTATTGGTTTCTTTGTTTTAGTTTTATTTTAAAATGTTAGTTGTTTACTTCATTTCTATCTAAGCCACTTTTTAAAAAATTTTAATTTTTTTCCAAAATCCCCTTTGTCTAAACAATGTTATTTTTGGTGCATTTTTCGAAGAAGGTTGTTCACATTTACATGGCAAGTTATAATAATTCAATTTCGTGACTTTGTATTTCAGGATTTGATTAAAAACTCTGAACTCGATTTTCTCGAAAACTCAGTTTTGTGGCATACCTCGTTGTTACTCTAAGGGCTTCAATTAATCTGGCGTTGTAGGTAGGATAAAACTATAAGAGTAAAGAGCCACTATTTTTGTAATGGTTCACAGACCAGCTGATTCCAGGATACAAGTGAAGATCTCCCATCAAAATATATTCAAACCATTCATTTGCAGAACATAGTAAACTTTGTGATGGAAAAATTGTAAATAAAAATATTTTAAATCAAAATATAAGTTCTTCTGATTGTTAATAAATAAATAGGGAAGCGCTGCAGTGTGGTGTATAAACATTAAATTCAGTTTAACGAATAGCCCTGTATACACAAATGAAGATTTTTTCACCATAGGCGAGATTTTAGACCATGTTGATTCCGCATCCGTTTATAACTAAGCTCTAGCACTTACCGTTCGTCTGCTGAAGCTTAAAACAGGACGGACCCAGGAAGCCAGAATACAAAACTTCGATTTTTTCATCGACTCCTGTTTAGCAGTCTAAAATAATGGCATATTTGCTTTTGTAAAAATAGTGATATTAGAATCTTTTTAACAAGAAAGGAATCAATAATTATACAACAAGAATTATTTTTAATATAACGCTTTTATATACTCTATTAAAACCATGACAATATATCAAAAATATCTTAATTCGCAATATGGAACATCAGTTATAGCACAGTTTAACTAAACAAAGCCTTGATCGGTATATTTAATAAAACAGAAATTATTCTTGGGGACGAATTTAACAGCTTTGATCAAAGTCATTTTGCATTCCTTTTTCTCCTTTTTTAAAGTAATCCTTGCGTTAGGAACTCCATACCAATAACTTCCACAAGCAGTCTTTTCTTTCATCACGTCTACATTTTTAAAATCTCCATCATTCCATAGAGTTATTAAATTTGTCACTATAAAAACAACATTGTATTCTTTAGCTAGATAGTGTAAAATACTGGCTGTATAAGAAAGGAACGAATTATTATCACTTTGATTTGAGGACTGAAATGATAAGGAAGCTATGGAATCTATAATTATTAGTTTAGTAGATGATCCGCTTTCCATGGAATCTTTTAGGACAAGTAATTGGTCAAGAAAATCACTACTTGTAAAAACTCTGGCCACTTGTATTTTATTCATTGTCGATATTAAATCTTCCTAAAAAAAATGGTGTTTAGACTAAAGTGTTACTTTAAATAATTGTCTAGCTCAATTCAAACCTTGTTCAAAGATGATAACATTTGTTTCATTTTTAATCCCAAGAAATCACATTTCGTATCCAAATAAATGATTTCGTTACCAGAACAAGGAGCAATATTTTTAATTAGCGTTAAACAAAATAAAGTTTTTCCTGAAGCTGGCAAACCACATATCTCATATATATTTCCAGTAAATAAGCCTCCTTCCAATAATAAATCCAACCTAAAAACCCAACGTGGATAATTTATTATTATCAATTTGTTTATTTAATTGAATTACTTTTCCACACCTGTAGGAATTATTGCGAATTCATGTAAAATGTTTTGATAACAATCATATCCACTTCTTAAACGGGAATACTTTTTCAAAAGCTCCTTTCTTATTTCTAAAATTTCCTGAAAAATATTCAAAATACTAGATGTAAAAATGTGAATATTTTATTGTCAACCTTGAGTGTTAGAGGAGTTATCTTCTCAATCTTCCTAGTTTCGCAGTTCATAAAATCAATCACAGTTACAATTTGAGCTTCATTTAAAAGTTTTAAAATATCAGCATTCAAATAAGTGTGTAAGTTGGTCGACAAATTGTCCATTATGTTTTCAACGCAGAGAAACAAAAAACTTTCTTTTAGATACTTCACAATTTATTTTGAGAGTTTGAATTTTTGTTTCAATATTCTGAATCATTTTTTCCGAAAAACACTTTCATACAGAGACAGTTTTATATTATCTTAAATCAAACCTACTTATAAAACAACATAATAACGAATGTAGAGATGGGTAGTTCAGTTAAGTGAATTAAATTAACTAGTTCCCAATTTAAAAATGAGCTTTGTGATTACAAATTATGTGTTTGATCTCTTTATATAAATGACGAAAATAAGTAGATTGAGTTCCAATGCATATTATATAAAGCATAAAATAATAGTTGTTGATGATAAAATAAGTGATAATAATGGGTAGTTTTAAATAATAGTGATTAAAGATATACTTGTAATTCTGATATTCGATTATTTGGACACACTTCTTGTTACTATCCTAAAGATATGTTAATATTTTCATCTTGAGTTCACTCTTTTAACCCTTATGTGTAATCTGTTCATCAAACTACTTCTTAATTAAATAGTGTCTCTTTATTTAAATGAAAACTAATTAAATATTTTTTAAAAAAATTATACAAAATGATCGACGAAAGACTAAACCCACCTCTAGAAGAGTGCTAGAATGAATGTAACCATAAACCAAGGTTCCTAAAGTATATAGGTTGCGTGTATAAATTATTGAAGGCCATCTGATGTCGCCATATTGCGCGTCATCGTGTCTGCCGTGTATACCAGTTTATCATTGTTCAGTATGGATTTCGTTTTGATTTTGGTGTTTATGATAGATAGTGTGTATTGTGTTTTAAGTTACTAGATCTTCAGCAACGTAAGTTAACAGCTATAATCTTAAATATAGCATAAGATCTTTTATTGAATCTACTTTTATTTTCTATTTTACCAGATACATGAAGAAAAAAGGCGTAGAGCTGCTATTTGCAAAAGCAATTCGAAGAAGGCCAAAGAAACTGGGTAAGACATAATGTTTTTTTCGTTTCCACAGGACCCAGCAGTTAGAAAATGTTACAGAAAAGACAGCTTTTCCATTGAATTTAAAAGAATACAGCAAACGTTTGAAATCAGACGACTTTGAAGATGAGATGAAAGCCAGATTAATGGGAATTCAAGTTAAAAAGTTAAAAATGACAAGTAATACTTACAGATGAACCTCATACCTCATTAAGGAATGCTTTATGCATTTCTGTTTGTTCTTAGCAATGCCTTCATTCTTAGTGCTACCCCAGGTCAGCACTCATACAAAACCTTTGTTGTCGAAACGATCTGCAAGAGCAGACAAGAAGAAAAGACAAGACTGGGTTGAAAGTTTAATTGGCAAAACAAGCAAAGTTGAAGAACATGATATAAAGCTGTAAGTTTTAAAATTGAACATTATGTGCTACATATATTCACTTTCGATTCATTATGAAGAAGGTTCCAGATGTGCTTGTTAAGTCATTTTGTCCACCAATAAATAATGAATGGCTAATGAACACAGACTACAGAGCATATTTAAGTCATAGATCATCACAGATATTAGCCCATGCTCTGATGTATGGGTGATAAATAAAGGTGTTTATATTCCATTAAAAATTCCGTGTATATAATCTTTGCGCATAATTGTAATGACAGTTGCATAATAGAACTAATTAATAATTATTATGTTTTATTGCGAGAAAATAGTTCGGGTACAAATCAAACTATTATTTTCTCCAATGATGACAAATTCAAAGAACGTGAATAGTTAAAAAGTACAAAAATAAAGAACATAAAGAAAAAGATACCTACTTGCATAAGGACACAAATCACGACTATTATTAAAACAATTTGTTATGCACCTCAGCGATATATGAAATAGGTTACAGAGGATTGATAATAATAAATGCAAGAAGTAATACTAAAATTCAAATGATGTAAACTGATAAATATTAAATTTACTGTTTGGACCCTCACTCTGTGGAGTTACTCATATTACTTTTTTAAACGATACTAACTGTTTCCAAATAATTCCCCAATGTATTGAAAACATTGTAAAAATTCTAAAAAATTGACAACTGTTTCTTACGATGATAGTAATATCGAAATAATTGTCAATTTTTACCATTTTTTCAATATATTGTGGAATTATTCAGAAAGTTAATTTCATTTAAAAAAGTGATAAATATTAACTGGCAATTCCAAAGGAGTCATTGTGCTTAGGCAACACATCGTACACTTCAATTTTATTGACTCACAAATGGATACCTAAATAAAGTTTCATTCTATAATACCAAAGATTTCCTCGAATTCTACACTTTCGCTTTAGGAATAATTCAGTTTAAAAACTTATGCGCGATGCGCGACATCAACCAGAGACAAAAGTAGTAATTGGCAACATTTGACTAAGTAGCCGGCGTGTTTGCCTAATCAGATTGTAGAAAATTAATCAAATTCGAAAATTTAAACAAGTTATCAATTAAGTTATTTTGTATATTCATTATTTATCAATTTTTTTATGAAAAATGGTTAAATGTTATAGTATACTTTCCTCATTTATAAATAATACTTTAATAGGAATATTTTTGTTAAGCTGGCAACACCCGTCGATCCTGGGCAAAGTTCCTCTCGATTGATTTGCGCATGGGCATTGTCAACTTCGCGCATGTGTATCGTTAGTTTTTACTAGGCGTTGCAGATTGGACTGAATAGACATCTTTTCAAGAAATGGGATATCGAGTCGCCATGTCATGTAAAGCTAATGCGTCATTTACGTTGAACGTGTAAAATGGTTGAAACCAGTATATCTTTCAATTTTCAAGTTACGTGAAGTACCTAATTGTACTTTAAAGTTTAATTAAGCTAATAGTTATATTTTTAAAATCGGATGACTAATTTTTACGTGAATATTTTGTGATTACATGATGGTAAGTATCGACGGTCTTGATAGGCTCAAAATGGCGTCTGAGAAATTTTCTTTGTTAAAATTTTGTACATTTGTAAAATTATTTATGTAGGTTATGTATATCAGTAATTAAATAAGTTTTTCATGTTAAATTATATTTGATGCTGTGATAAAAAAATTTAATATTCAATTAGTATCTAGCGCGTTTACTCATCCAAGATAAAAACTTGAACCAGTCAATATAATTTTACGTCATGGATTTAACCTATTGATTTTTATGTTTTCTATAAAAAGTTTTTAATGATAAGTATTAAGATTTTGGCATTTGTAAACGTTCTTTTTAAAATTTTTGTTTCATGTTTACCGCCAAAATTGTGGAAATTTTAATTTTGTCATCATTACGTCAGCAAATAATCTTTCATTGGAGTTTGAATGTTTGTTTACGCCTAGTAGCACCTTGAATTTAATTGCTTTTTTATAAACATTTCCTATATAAATGCTTATAATATTGTAAGATGCCGCGCGGTAATAGTTTTTAAAAACATTAAAGTTTACATTTGTGTTAATTGAATCTGATAAAAATAGTAGCCAAACAACAATCAAGAAAGTGAATGGTAGTGAACCTTCAAAATATTTTTTCTTTCAGACATTTCAAAGATGAGTGATGAAACTCCGGGGGTAGGGCAGGGTGCTCTGCCCCCGAGAGAAGGCCAAGGCTTTCGAGCCATGGCAGAGCGCCCTGCTGCTAGTAGTGCGACCGTAAGGGTTGTAGGTGGACAGTATGTGCTAACAAATCAACCACATGGTATGCCAGCTTTAGCACAGGTATGTAATTTTATCAACTATTTTTCTCTTAAATTCTAATATACTAGTATTTGTCTGATTATAATATGTGATAACTTTGGCAATAATATACATAAATTGTAATCCTTCCAACTAAACTTACATGTTGAAGTTTAATTTTTGACAGTTGATTAATTATTGAATATTCAACACCCCAAAATTCATGTTTACCCGATTTTTTAAACCTTTCCAGAGGAGTAAATAATAACAGTCTCTTATAGTCTATTTTTATGTAGGAGAGATTAATAAAATAATAAACATTTGGTAATGCATAGGCCTATCACTTCTTTTAGTAGACAGTTAAAATATTTTTAAAGTTATACTTACAGTATTTTCATATGAAATAACATTTAAATATAATAAATATATTGGGTGTACACTTATATTTTCACCTAATTAACTGGTTTATAACTTCTAAACAGTTCAAGGTAAAAAAGTGTATTTTTTTCGAAAATGTTTTATTTTTTCATAAGGTTTGTTAGAACATTGTGTCATACTGGTTTAAACTATGACTTTTAAACAACGTTACATTCATAAATAATAATTTTAATATAAAAACTTACCAGTAGGTATAAGTGGAGCTACTTGTTAAAAATCGGAATCAGAATATGAACTGTGGCAATAAATATATATAATGAGTGGCTCGATCATTGCAACAGTAATATTGTCCAACTTCCACATTTTCTCTTCTTCTTTAATTGTATGATTTACTGCATTTTCCCAGTTTTCAGGCCTCACATTATTTATAGCGTCCAAAAATGACTTTTTAACAACTTCTTCCCTTATTTGTGCCCATAACAGTTCAATCGGGTTTAGTTCTCTATGATATGATGGTGATGTAACCACCCTCATCCCACGATTTTTTGCAATTTTATCAATTTCATATATTTTTTTATTTCTCTTTATGAAGGGAACACAAAGAATACAGTTCTTTTCTCACAGATCTGGGATGGACGGAACTAGATATTCTTTGAATTTAGCCAGTTCTGTAAATATTTTTTAACCACTTGGTCGTGGGCAATTTTTCTAAAAAGAAGTCTCAAGTGATAACTTGCACTATCCATTACTATTATACAGTTCTGAGGAAGAAGATCTGTCATTTCTTCAAATCATTTTTTAAAGACATTGGCATTCATGTCCTCATGGAGTACGAGTAGATTCTAAATTCAATAAACCACCTGTAACAAAACCATTTGAACTGCGGATGTGTACTATTATCAGTCTCCGCCCCTTTCCTGATGGTGGATTTAAACCAGTAGATAAATTATTTAAAAAGCTTGTCTTTGACTTGTAACAGTTTCATCTTGCCAAAATGTATTTGGTGTTTGTCCCTTGTTGATCTATGTTTAATCTAAATAAAATATATATCTTTGGTTTCTCATTACTTTTATAGTGATTAGGTAATTTCTTCTCCATACTACAATATAGCTTCTTTCTATTAAAATTGACTTTCTAGAATGCTTTTTCCTGCAAAAACCTACTTCTTTTAAACATTTCCATATTGTGCTTCGATTCATTTCAGGGTAATCATCTCAAACCGTGGCAAGAACTTTGTCTACTGTCAGAAATTCTTTTCTAAAGAAGAATGCATGCACTTTCTTTCGAAGTCTGTCAAATGATTTTCCATTTGAAATTTTGGTTTTCCTGGAGCATTACATGCTGTTTGAAACTTGCCACATTTTTTTCTTTAATAAGTACGTAAATCGTAGATTTCCCAACACCAAGCATACTACTAAATAATTCCACTGTGTTTTCACTTTTACATCAATGTTTGTCTCTAAATGATTTAAAACAATTTTATATCAACGTTTTTTCATTAAATAATAAAGGACCGATTTTTCCATAATCACCCTAGAATTTACAAGACTGCACCTTGCAATAGGGATGTCCAAAGTTTTGAAAACATATGTTGACTTCAAATGATACCCAGAGTATGCACTATCGATGTTGTAAAAACATCAGCTTGAAAATATCGATGTTTCTGATCATTGATATTTTAAGAAATATGCCATATGGCAAGAAAAAATTAAACTGTTAATAAATAGAACATAATTTTTATTCAATGTATTTTAATGATACATCTAATACAAGGGCAACAATCTATGAGTATTCATATTAAAGAATAAATAAATCAGAGATATTCTATTAAATGTTTAATTTACTTTCTGCTTTCTTTAATCAAAATAGAAAAAAACTGCGAAAAAAATATCGATGTTCTCTAAAAATGTCGAATAAAAAAACATTGAATTACAAAAAGCGATGTTTTTGAAACATCTATACATCATGCCCATTCCTTCCTTGCAAGTTGCAAATAAACGACTTTTAGTAAACTGTGAGTACAGTGAAATTTGTTGGGACGGTATTTATCTACTTATAATTTGGTTACTGTAAGAGAAAACAAAACTGCAAACATTTATAGGCAAATAGGTCCTTATTGAAAATAATCTTATGATACCCCTATGTAATCTTTAACACTTCGACGACCATGTGTACCAAATTGAGACACAGCCAAGTTTTCTCCCAGACCGTGTGGTCATATTTGGGCATATATTAAGCTGTTATATTTTCGACTGTGGCCGTGTGAGATGCACAGCTACATTTAAATGGCTTGGTAGAATGATTCGTCTGGGCCTGAGTTAATACCCATTTACATCAGGTCGTAGTTTATTTGACGTATAGAAGAGTTTTGAGGTTATAAAAATATTTCGATTTCGACATTGTGTTACATGTGTTGGGGTCTACATTATTATAATACTAATAATAACAAAAAAAAGGTTTAACACAAAAAGAACTTCAAGAAATATTAGAAAATAGTGATTTTTATAGCAATGATAGTTTGTAAGATAGAAGTTATGACCCAGAAGATAGTGATTTTGACTCTGGTGATAATGATTATGGCTTGGTACATAGAAGAAAAGGAAAATAACCTTATTGAGGAGTCATATAAATCGTACCATCAAACATTAGTTGAGGGTATCATTGACGAAAAAGCATTTTTCGAATTGAAAAGACTTAACGTGTACCGAACAAAAGTGTTTTCTGAAAAAACCCAAATTATGTGACTATTGAAGCAAGAACCTTTGCTATAAAAATGTTATTACTATATCTATTCTCAATTTCCTTCATGTTGCCGACAATGAAAATTACAATAAAGACGATAAGTTGAATTAATGAGTAAAAACTTTCAAAGATGGTGTGTTCTGCAGGAAAATGTATGTATAGATGAAAATATGATTCCATTTCGATGTAGACTTGGATTCAGTCACTACATCCCCGTCATAGATATGGTCTCAAAGTATACAAACTATGTGCTGGTGGTGGCTATACTTATACACTAAAATTATATGGGGGAAAATCAAGTAGAACAGGGGCTACCAGTGTTGCAACAGATGTGGTAATGCACTTATGGCACCTTTACTAAATAGTGGCAGAGCTGGTAACGGATAATTTTTATACAAATGTTCTTCCCGCTCACAAACTAAATGCAGCTAGGACTCATTTGATTGGAACTCTACGATCCAAAAGAAAATTTAATCCGACACCTGTTGAATCTGCTAAGTTAAAGAGAGGAGAAATGACTGCATTGCAGAGCAATACAAATGTAATTGTAGGAAAATGAAGGGATAAAAGAGATGTTTTGTTTCTGACCACTAAAGATGTGGATACGAGAAGAGGCACTGTGAAGAAACCTTCCACTATACTGGAATATAATAGAATTAAATATTTCATTGATGTCTCTGATCAGAAAGCAACATATGCATCCACGATTTGAAAAGGTTTGTGAAGTAAAACATTTTTGCAAAATCCAAGAGTTATAAATATCTTTTGTTTATTTGTAGGAGTCAAGTGGTACCATAAAATTGTTTGTGAGTTGTTAACACCGCAGTTGTAAATACACTGTATCCCACAATTTCGTGGAAAACTGGTATTGGCTTTGATTAAACTAGATGACAAGACATCAGAACGAACAGAAGCTAACCACTGTCTCACAGATATAAAGCAACGTGGAAGGTATTCATCGTGCTATAGAGACATTGCCAAAAAATTTGGATGGGTACAGGCTATGACAGGTGCCAAAAAGGTGTCCTCAACCTGTATTCCATGCAAAGACATTAATAATTTTATATGTAGCAAATGGTTTTTGCTTCTCATTCTGTTTTATTAAAAAGGAACCTGTCCAAATTTGGTACACATGAACACGTACAGAGTTAAGCCGACTTAAGCTCTACACGACTGCTTTTACCAAAAATGGACACACAATAAAAATTTTAATATTTGATAAATTAACTCCAATGTTAAAATGTCACTTTGACATCGATATATATGTATATATATATATATATCTCCCATAAAAACTGTTTCGTTGCAAAGAGAAATTTATCGGATAAAAAAAAGCTCTTGTGTTTTTACTGTTGATAAAAATGCGTTTTTTCTGTTGTACAGTTGCGGCCAAAAAAAACTGGGACAGTTGTTGTTGCCTAGTGTAAATGTGACTTTTCAGTTTCCGGGAAAAATGGAATCTTTTTTACCTATATTTAAATGATAATACCACTAAAGTGTGAATAATATTATTTTCCGCAAATCGCTAGGAAATTTTGACATTCCTGTCAAAATTTCTTGAAGA
The DNA here is from genome assembly GCA_963921935.1 of Galeruca laticollis. Classification (NCBI taxonomy): domain Eukaryota; kingdom Metazoa; phylum Arthropoda; class Insecta; order Coleoptera; family Chrysomelidae; genus Galeruca; species Galeruca laticollis. Next base: position 132,500,244 of record OY998176.1, read on the forward strand.
AAAAGTCAGGACTTCCTTACTGTAAGGAAATGTCATTTCCTTACTGTAAGGAAATGATATTTCCGTACAGTTGTTAGTGTTCTACATAAATGATTGAAAACACATTGCTTATAAGGAATTAATTTATATTTTGAAAACATCAAGTCATTGCTGAATACATTTTTAAGATCAATTTGTTATATTTACAGTAATTTGATAGTTAGTACAATTATTTAACATTGGAGGAACACTCTTAGAACTATGAGAAACATTTTGGACAACATGCAGGGTGGTAGGGTCATTTTGTTGAATATTTTGTACTGTGAAAATTTTATTTGCCACCTCAACCTTATTGTTAAGCGATTCTTCGATATATCCTTCAGCAACGTTTGATGACTTCCATCCGCCATGCCTCTTTAAACTAGTTATGTCGGCACCAGAGTCAACCAATATTGTTGCAGAAGACCGACGAAAGCAGTGACCAGTATATTCTGTCGGATTTACCAAGTTCAAATAAGTAGCAACTATTTTGGGCATTTTTCTAAATTGATGAATTCCTACCACTTGTCTACAACCCTTTCCGCTTTGATATTTAAAGAAAAATCGGTCACTGTTCATATTTTCTGGTCTTAACGAAACATACTTTCGATAAACATTCAAGTAGATCTGATTAATTACAAATGATCTTGGTTTGTTGGTTTTCGAATCAGGTATGCTGATTAAAAGGTTAGATTCTAAGTCTTCTATATCGTGTACAGTCATTCGGACTAACTCATCCATTCTGCAGGCCCCAGAAATACCAAATATTACAGCCACCTAAAAAAATAAATAAAGGTATAATCTAAATAGAAATTAAAACCTTGTAAATTACCTTAATCATTAAATTTTCTTTATCTGGAGCTTCCTGGATAAATTTTTCAATTTCTTCCTTCGTTAAAATCTTAGATTTCTTTGCCCTATAACCTTTAGCTTGCCGTTTCAATAAAGAACGAAGTTTTGAGTATGTAGATATATCTACATTGTGTTTAAGTGCAAGGGTTGACTTCAGCATTGAATAATTGGCCCATAATGTTGAAGATTACATCTTTAAACAAAGGTCTAGGAAGTATGCCATTACAACATTTTCTGAGAAAGAACTCGTATTTTTACTCATGCGATAATCCATAAAACGTCTGTATGCATTTTCGTACTTTTCTCTTGATTTCTTTGGCAATAATTCTAATGAAGCAGTATTCACTGCCTCAACCAGCTCTGGAGGAGTCCCAGGAATGGAAATTTCATCATCACTTATCATTTTACTTTCGAGAACACCAGCAATTAAATTTATAAGCGTCAAGTTTGACAATTTAACCTCAATACGTTTCCATAGTAACCCAAGTAATTTCATTAGGAATTTCAAAGCACCATTTATTTGGGAATAAAATTATCGCGTTTTTTTTAAAATCAATCAATATCTGTCGAATTTTAAACGATTTGCGGAAAAATAGTATGTTTACCTCGTAGGAAAAGCCACATTCCTGGACTCTGTGTTGCTAAGTCTCGGCTTACGCCTCGACTTAGCAATCTTCACAGTCGTCCAGGAATGTTAAGCTTTTCCTACCCGGTAAACAATGTACTATTTTCATTATTAAATATCACAGGCTACTAAATAATTTTTTATCTTCTTATCCTACTCGTATTTTACATGACGCATTTTTATATAAACTTGAAATATTGAAGATTTCAATTCAGACTGTGCTACTCTGCGATGGCTTATACGACAGAATGCTGGAAAATTTGTTGCTGGAACAGCTTAAACTACTGCTTCAAATGGATTTGCTCTTAAATGGTTAATCAAAACAGCATCCTGTTGAGCAGTTGACTTTCTCGAACGTCCTGACTCTGGAGCTCTATCAATTCTTCCCTCATATCGCCATCTTCTTACAATACTTGAAACTGAGTTCTTGCTAACATTGTAAAATGCCGCAGTTTGCCTCACTGACCATCCATCGTCTATTTTTGAGATTATTCCACCTTTCGTGACTGAATCTTACTGGATAATATCTCTTCGATACGATCGCCGGTTCACTTGAAGAATATACAGAGGGGTTGAAAACTGGATATTTGCAGGTTACACTAACGAATATATTTAACTACTTAAAGGTCTTATTTTACATAACGCATTCTTACAAAACTTCATTGATAATTATCATAGATAAATACTTTTAATAATATACTTGAAATTTCAACAGTCTGGCAGATGTCAAATCGTGAATGCTGCAATATGACATATTCAAAAGACAAATTCAAGCAGCTAGAATTAGACAAAAATCTGCTTCAAGAGTTGTCCCATATTTTATTGGCCGCAACTGTACATACATTATTAAAACAGTTTTTGAATTAAAATGTATCCCCTCCATACCTAAAGTGTTATCTTATTTGCCCAGTCCTTAAAGTGTTAATGCACAGGGATTTCCACCTGTCCAAACTTTTTTTCATTGTTCTGTACAGCTTATGGTTATAAAAGGCCAATAAAACACCAAAATTTGTATTGCCTCAGGTACATTTATGAAAATTTTAGGAAATATTTATAGTCTATTTTTTATAGGAGAGAGTAATAAAACCTTATTTCTAATGCAAAACTTTTCATAAATATACCTGAGCTAATACAGAAATAAGGTTTTATTACTTTCTCCTACATAAAAATAAACTAGATTATTATGTAATAATATTTAAAATGACCATACTAAGTTTTGCATTAGAAATAACGTTTTATCACTCTTTCTGCATAAAAATATACTATAGTCCTAGGTCAAAATTCTGTACAGTGAGTCATCACTCTTACTGTCCATAAAATCAGTTGCAGAAGCCAACTTCATGAGCACATCATTTTTGAAGCCTCCTTACTAGTCCTAAATAAAAAATAAATAGAAAATGTTCTTGTACGCTCTGGCATTTAAATTTGACAGAACAGAAGTACGAAATTATTATGGTAGGTATCATCATGAATATACAGGGTGTTATCAAAAATAATACACATTTTTAAGGATGAGCTATAATAAGGTGTATAGTAGATCATAATAACGTTTTATGCAATGATCATGTAATTATGGTAATTAATACACAAGCGGGCCTCTTGTAGCATACAAAGCAAAACATTTTTTACAATCTGTTGTTTTACATCTTTTAGTTACTTCCAAACGATACAATTTTTTTTAGCTGTAAATCCTGGGATGTCATTCATATGGGGACAATAACAAAACTGAACGTATAACTAATATTGATGACAATTTTAAAAGCGAAGATTACTTACCACTGATTATTGTCTGTAAAATCACTCAAAAAATTAACTGGCGTACTGGTACTCTCTGACTCCTCAGAAAACGAATTATCACTTTCTTTTTTTAGTTCTATAGTAAATGGTACAGTCACCACTTCAACACGTATGTGTAAATCCCAAAACCTCATTTCTTCTTTATATACGTGCTGAATACATTTATGCCAAGTATCAGCAGTAACAATCTCTAAAGCATCGTCAAACATTTTAAATGTTTGGTTTTTTCATGCAACATAGTTTTTCACTTCGGCCCAAATAAGCTCTATCGGTTTTAATTCGCAGTGGTAGCTAAGAACTGAAACATTAAATTCTTTTGCCATTTCATTAACTATTTACTTTATATAATTGGAAATTGACTATCTCGACCCTTAATTCGTGGAATATGCTCATATTAGTGTTTTTAAATGAAACTCATTTTCAATAACTTGTATTATATTGTGGAATTAACTAGAGACCTTGAGTTTCATTTAAAAACACTTATATAATTGGCTCTATGTTGCCACACCAGGGATAATAATTCAGTTTTTAGCATTGTTTCTTCGTGCGGAGTACGTTTACTTGCCAGCCAATCCATTACAACACCCTTGAGGCTAGCTGAAGTAGGTATGTGCTCCAGACGCCGACTGTGGTATGAAGCATTATCCATAACTATTACCGAACCGGGAGCCACTTTTGTTAATATTGACGTAAACCATGCTTCAAATCTGTTACCATCCATCTCTTCATGCTAATCACCAGATTTTTTTCAGTCGAAAGTCAATAAGCCTCCTTTCACAAATCTTTCTTCGCTGCCGATATGTGCAATACTGAGTCTGCGCCCTTTTCCAGAAGGAACTTTGAAACCGGCAGACCTACCCTCCATAAAGACTTGTCGACTGCTTTGGATATTCAAGTCCTGCCATACTTTTGATAGTGTGACCTTCGTTAACCCAAGTTTCGTCAAAATAATAAATTTGTCTTTTTTCTTTACAAAACTGTCATATCTGCTTTAAATAGTTTCTCCGCCATTGAATAATTTCATTTCGTTCAACTAAACACTTTTTCTGCTTCTTTTCAGGCAACGAAAGTTCATTAGTCTTAAAGTCCTCCTTAAAACTTTATTGCTGATGTTTGGTAACGTTGCATCTGCTTCTATAGCTTTACTAATTTTTGTTAATGTGGGGATTTCATTTTTAAAATAAAGATAATGAATCAGTCTACATACAGCGGTACGTGTTAGGTCATCTAAAACAATTTTCTCTCTTCCTCTAGTTTCCCGCTTACAATTTTGATTTCCTTCTCTTGTCAACGTCCCTTCTGAAGACTGAATTTGTACCATCAAAAAAACTTGATATATCCAACCAAACTGCTTGAAACAATCTCTAATTGAATTCAAATATGTTATGCTCTAGAGTTTGGCTATTTTTAGAGGGGGGGGGGCACCCTTAAAAAATCAAATTTTAATAGCATAAATTTAAACTTTGATTTTAGGACTAAATTGTACCCAAAAAAATTGAAAAATTAGAATTTTTACCCACCCAGTTTTCGTAAAAGGCTTTTTCATGTGAGAGTCCAGGCTTCAGCTCAAGCTAGCACCCCCACCTTTACAAAATCAAATTTTAACAGTATAACATTGAATTTAGGACTAATTTGTACCCACAAGAGTTTTTTTTATTATTATATCATTTTGATTATAGAAGATAAGTTAGACCATGTGTTTAATTTCTGTTGAAAATACAAAATATATAATATAATACATCTGCAGTTTGACAATCCCCTTTCATCACTTACTATTTCAATAAGCAATAATCTAAACACATTTTCAGTTTGTTAGTCTAAAGAAGGATTTCAATGTAGTAACAACTGGTTTCTCATACTATTAATTTATTTTCACTCCTCTAGTAGTGACTTTTATTTAAATAATCCCTACAGGTTATGGACCCAGTACAATGCGAATAATAGTTGAATTTTCGGGTGTGTTTAAATAAACTTTAAATCATCGACAATAAGGTATCAAAATGAAATATTCGGCCATTTAATGGTGAGAAGTATAGTGTGTGGAAATTTCGAGTTTGCACACTACTCACTGAACTAGAAGTACTTAGTGTAATAAATGAGGCAGTACCCGCTGCCCTTACACACCTGACTGGACTATAAAGGACCTAATTGCTAAAAGTGCTATTGTGGAATGCCTTAGTGATGCGTTTATTGGTTTTACCATAGAAAATGATAAAGCCAGAGATATTTTAACAAAGTTAGATCCTATCTACAACCGACGAAGTTTAACTGTCCAATTAGCATTAAGAAAACAGTTGTTAAGCTTGAAAGTTGAAGGTGATCTAACTTAGGTTCAGCATTTCATTAAATTTGATGGCATAATTTCTGACCTAATAGATGAGATGAATAAAGTCGCACATTTATTGTTGACGCTGTGAAAGTATTATGATGGTGTTATTACTGCTCTTGAAACATTAGCAGGAAATCAAATGACCATCACCTTCGTTAAAACCAGATTAATGGACCATGAAGTTAAACAACAATCACAACAAAATGTCCATCAAAAAGCTCTCAAAGCAAGTTCCATTCTTTTAACTCCAGGACTGAGTGGAATGAGTAACAAATTTAAGAAAAATAAAAATTGGAAGAAAATTGTCAAAGAAAAGAAATGGAAACAACAAAAATTTAAAATAACAAATATTTTATGTGATCACTGTGGTTGCAACAACCATTTGAAAACTGACTGTTTTTGTTATAAACAAATGTTACAAACCCAAGGAGAATCTACTACACAAAATCCCAAGTAGCAATCTCACAGATAGTGAGAGTTTTGCCTTTATTCTTGGAAATATTCAAATTCCACAAAACTCTTTAAAAGAAGTCGTGACGTTTCTATTGGACTCCGGAGCAACAAAATCACATTGAGAACAGGGATGACTAGATGGTTGTTTTCAATACAAAAGGTGTACAAGTCATAAACAAAGAAAACAAAACCATCATAACATTAAAAGCTGTCTAAAATCTAGTCAACTTTACAAATAAAATTTTGACAGCAAGCTATCCAAACGATTATAACTTGTGGCTTGAACGTCTTGGCCATATTAGTCCAATAAAATTTAGGCTTATTTCTGCTATTATTGAGATACAAGTAGTTATTCCCATGTTCTCCGGCTTACTACATTGATTAGATTATATTATATTTAACGGGGTTACAATGCACTGAAACCTAAGGTTTATTGTGCCCCCTCTATAAGAGCTGATCTCGCTGCTACTACTACAGCTCGCCTTCCAGTTCCAGGGTTCTAATGAACTCTAGTATTTGGGATGGCTTCAACGAGGCTAGATCCTCACTCTTAACAAGTTTCTTGTCCGAAGCATTTCTTGCGTTGGCTTGCAATGATGAGACATTCTAGAACTAGGTGATCCGGAGTTTCATCCTCCTCCCCACAGAATCTACACTCGTCAATTTCTGCTAGACCTATTCTCATTAGGTGCTTTCTAAATCGGCAGTGTCCTGGAAGAAAGCCCGTGAGGAGATGTAGCTTATTTTTAGAGTGTTTCGGTTTCCTCTTTCTTCCGAAACTCTTATAGGAGCATTTTCCAACACCACAGAAGGGCGCCGGGCCAATAAAGGACGTTTGTGCTCCTTTCCTGGCAAGTGTATTTGCCTCTTCATTTCCCGTGATTCCCGAGTGGCCAGTAACCCAGACTAAAGAGACCCTGTTATTCTTGCCTAATTCATTAAATTTTCTTCGGCACTCCCATGCCAACTTTGAGTCAATGACATGGGAGCTCAATGCTTTAATAGTTGCTTGACTATCAGAATGGATCGATATGTCACATTTCTGATAGTTTCTTTCTAGGTTCATTTCCATGCATCTTTCAATCGCAAGTATTTCTGCCTGAAAGATGCTCGGGAAGGAACCTAATGATAATGAGTATCTCGTGCCAGGCCCAAATACTCCAGCGCCTGCTCCAATGGTGCTTTTTGAACCATCTGTATACCATCTAATTGTGTTTTCTTTGGGAGTTTGGGTGGTGTATTCCCTTTCCCAGTCTCTGTCCTTATTAAAAGCATCGTAGTGAAATTCTTTTCGATACATACTTTCTTGATCATTTCGTCACTGGGAAGAGTCACTGATGAGATGTATTTTGTTAGAGATCCCTGATTTTTAATACTCTCATTGCCTGAACCTTCCATAGATATTCTAAGAATTGCTTCTTGGGCAGATTTTTCTATCACCAGATGTACAGGTGTGAGATCTGTAATGATCTGAAGTGCCCTAGTTGGACACGTTCTCAATGCACACACAGGCAAGCCTTTGAACTTTGTCAAGGGTCTTCCTCGTGTTGTACTGACTTGCTTTTGTATGCCAAACTATTGCCCCATACGTAATTGCTGGTCTCAAATCATGGCATACATCCATCGCAGTATTTTTGTATTACAGCCCCAACTCTTACCAGCTAGATTTCTGCACACCATCAAAGCTCTCATTGCTTTACTATCAGTTATTTCAACATGCTTATTCCACAGAAACTCTGTCTAGGATAATCTCTAGATATTTAACTTCTGATTCCCATTCTATAATTTCCCTGTTTAAAGATAGGGGTTTCATCGCTGGAAGTTTTATTTTCCAGGTAAATGGAATTACTATGTCTTGTTTGGGTTAATGTTTAGCCCCATGACAACATTGCTCAATAATTCTGAGGCCCTTTTGTAATAAATCACGCAAGGTGCTCTCGAACTTGCCTCTGACTATTAGAACTATGTCATCAGCATAGCCCATACATTTGAAGCCAAGCTGCATTAGCCTGTAGAGCAACTCATCTACTACGAGGCTCCATAGAAGGGGAGATATCACTCCCCTTTGAGGTGTCCCGCGAGTGGCTTTAACTGAAGTGGTTTGATTTCCCACCTGTGTCTCCGCTATCCTCGTCGGCAACAACTCATACATCCATTTTACAATGGTTTCATTTACTCCTCGCCTTTTTAGTGCTTCTTTGATAGGCACATTAGTTGTGTTGTCAAAGGCCTCAGATATATCCAGGAATGCGCACATTGCGATTTCTTTGTTGTTCAGAGTTCTCTGGAGGACTTCGGTCAGCTGATACAGAGCCGTCTCAGTTGATCGACCCGCTATGTAGACATGCTGACATTTATGAAGTGGTACATTCTCTGTTCTTCTGTAGTTATCCACTACTTTTTCTATCGTTTTGAGTAGAAACGATGTTAGGCAGATAGGTCTGGGATCAGTTCCATATTTTTGGTATGAAGGTTACCCTTGCCCTTCTCCATTTTCTAGGTATTAGACCCGCTGCTTGACTGCTTATTATAATCTTCAGCAGGTGAGGAAGAATCTCCTCTATCCCTTGCTGCAGGAGTGCTGGAAAAATTCCATCCACTCCTGGTGATTTATATGGTTGAAAGGTACTTATTGCCCATTCCAACCGTTGTCTGGTAAGTAAATATTTTCTTAGCAATGTAATTCATTGATATTTCAGTGCTTGTTGCTGGTTCACTACCTGGAAAGTGGGTTCTAAGAAGAATCGATCGTTCCTCTTCACCTTCCGTGTATGATCCGTCTGGCTTTTCAGCGAGATTGTGGGGTTAGTTGCCCTATTTGCCATGACCTTCTGTAGTCTGGTCGCTGTGTGAGTGGAAGTGATCTTTTCACAAAAGGCTTGAAAATTAAGCCTTTTGGCCTTCCTAATCTCATTATTGTACTGAGTAAGCTTCTCAGTGTACCCCTGCCAATTACCGTTATGTTTGGACCTATCAACGAGCCGACGGATCTCTTTTATGAGGTTTGACAGGTTCTCATTCCACCTAGGAGCATCCTTTTCTGAATGAGCTTTTGACAGTGGGCAACTGGAATGAAAAGCTTCTATTATTGCCTCACTAATCTGTTCGACTCTTTGTTCCAGGTCGTAGTGCGGGTGATTTACCCCATTTACTTCGACGTGTTCCAAATTGTCCTTCAGATTGGTCTTGTAGAGAGACCAATCAGTATTTCTAGGATTTTGGATTGTAGGAATCGAGGTAGTATCTCCTTCTATCCTAAATTCGATTATCCTATATGGTCGGAAAGTGATGGCTCGCTCATCACCCTACAATCTTACATTTTTTATAGCAGCAACAATAACAATTGTTACGTCCAGGACCTTTTCTCTTGCTCTCGTGACAAAAGTGGGGGGGGGGGTTGTCCTCACGTTTAAGGTCTCAAGGTTACTTGCTAAGAGATATTCTAATAAACACTTGCCTTTGCCGTTGTTGCTAGTGCTTCCCCACACAGTATTGTGTGCGTTGGCATCACAACCAATTATGATTTGCAGCCGTCTGCTATTGCAGTGTCTCACTAGCTCTTGTACTTCTTCGATTTGGCCTTCTTTGTTAATCCATGGTTCTTGGATCAGTACAATATCCAGTTGTAGTTTAGCGAACAACCTTGCAATTACGGCTGAAGTTCCCTTCACGTGAGGCAGGTTAATCTGAGCTACATACGTGAAGGTGAATTATTATGGATGAGAGAGGCCGAGTACTCAGCCTCTATTCATCCCCCTCCTTTATCTCTCCCTGAACCTTCTCGACCACCATGGTAATATGTTCCTCAGCGTTAGAGCAGGTTTTTTGATCTCAAGTCATGCCCCAGGCTGCTCCGCCCAGTTTCCCGGGATGCAGAGGCGATCTCGGGCTGACCCAAGGTCAAGCTTTCGCCTTTTTCCAGAGGTTCTGGATGTAGAGGGTATCTCCATGACCTTTTGGATCCTCCGCGGGGTTCTCTTTTTTTCCCAGCCCAGAGACAGGGATACGCCCATAACGTAAGTTTAGCGTGTAACCTCGTGCCTTCAGAGCCTCCCCAGATTGGTGATCGATCCCAATTGTGAGGATAGTTCCCTGTCCCTCTTTTTTAGAGTTCAGGATCTTCCAAGCCCCAATAGTGAGGTTGGCGCTCTGAACTTCGACAAGTTGGAGGATCTTCTCCAATTTCATGTCGTGGCTTCTTGGGAAGAACACCGTTATGGTGACCGGCTTTAGGATGTCGTCTCTACTTCGAGCCACCAATTTGGGTCCTTCCCAAGAGTTTAATTTCGGCCCTGACCTCATGAGCCAGTCTGCCGATTCTTGGGACCCACAGTCTGCCGATTCTTGGGACCCACAGTCCACCAGTATCATTCCACAACGGAAGTGGATCCCCTTATTTTTGCTCTTCCACCAGAGTGTTCTCCAGGGTGGAGAGCTGCTCTGCTTTCAGGATGATCCCAGGATAATCCGTGAGCATTATTCCCACCCTAAAAGCCTTTTCTGTTTTAACAGCTGCTGCGTAACCAGTGGCTTACCCGGTTACCGTTGCAGCTGTTTTTGGTTTTTTACTAAGATGTCGCTGCGGAGGAGTGATATGCTCCGGGCCTTTTTTCAGCTTCACCTTCCCCGTTGGTGGTTCATTCGGGGGGGGGGGACGCTGATCTGCTTCCTGGCCTCTACAAGGGATATTCCCTGATTGAGGAATCGCCGGTATTTCCGCACCCCTGCTCCACTGAGGCCTTTTCTCAGTGGGTCGCTTCTCCCAGATTTGGGAGGTCGAACGGCATACGACCTTTGTGCCGTTTGGCCTTTTTTCCCTTTGTGAGGTGCCCGGATGAAGAGGTGGAGATTTTCTCCACTACTTTTCCATTGGAAGTTTTACTTGCTCTGTCCATAAATGGTCCCACGAGAAGCTAGGGTCATTACGGTCCACCACTGCAGAGCCCCGTATGCAGAGGTAAGGGGTTTAATACAATGGAGTTCCCCCCAGTGTTCCAAGGTCGAAACCAGTAAGGACTATTCTCCTATATAGCCACGCATTCTTCGGCCTGGTTTCCCACCTCGACTTTAGGTTTTTATTGAGGTTGTCTCCTCTTGGTCTGGACAGTGAAGTCAAGATCCCATCACACTGGCCCGCGATACTTGACCACAGACTGCCAAGAGACATTGGTATGACAGGTGATTTCGAGGTAAGCTCGAAATTTCAACCGGTCGTAACCCTGTGTGCAATCCCCACAATACTACAGCTGGAACAGGTAAAGTTGGTCCGCGGCACGGTATTCGAGGGCTGCTAGTTGAGTTTTTAGACACTACGAGCCCCCAGATATTTCCCCGCAGACCTCATAAAATCATCTCAGAGGCACCTCCTATCGGCCACTAGGAGACGCGCCGGGTTGGTGTTTCACCCCCTCCACATCAATAAATATTCCGACGAACTACGTATATACCTACTGATGTGGACCCGGTTGTTGATTCCTTTAAAAAATTTATTATCAAAAGCTTAATAACTCATTTTTCAAATTAGCTATTACTCTAATATCCACTGAACTTAATTCAAAATGTATACAAGAGACAGTTTCAATTCAATCTGTAATAGTCAAATGTTGATTTCATAAGGAGTGAGATTACAAAAAATAAAGTTTCAAAATTTTATAATGATGAGTTACCTATCAGAAGAATTGAGATCCATTCAACTCAAATTCTACAAATGAAGACCATCGAGGCATTTGTCTGATTTTAATATATTTTTTAAATAATAAATTGTTTGATTTCCATTGTTCCAAAACGTTTTTTATATTTTCCTTTCAGATAACGTCTGGGAACAGTAATGTCACTCGTCTGATTAGCATCAGTCCATCCAGGATCGGACAAACATCTCCCGTTAGGCCGAGTGTGGCTCACCAATCGATAGTTGATGTTCTCACTAAGTCTCGATTAAACTCACACTTACATAATATGTTTTCTACAGGAGAAAGTTCTGGTAATAATGTTCAACATACAAGGCCTTTAAAAAGGCCGTCGTCTTCCTCGGGCGAAAGGAAAGATACTTACGCTTCCAAGTTGCAACATGTTATGAATCATCGCATTGTACGTTCTAAGTTGGTGAAAGAAAAGTATAATGAACATCTGTTGGAAGCTTTTTACTTAGAAACCGGAAATAATATTCTCGATTTGTATCAATTCGCCAAAAGACCTAAGACTCAAGCTTATCTGGCTTATCTCAAAGAACATGCCATAGATCCTAGGGATTATCCAGAACCACCAGCTCCTAGCATTACGGTTCCACAAACAACACCTAGTACACCATCCGCTACAGCAGCTAGCTCTCTACCTGGTATTTCTCAAAGCCACCCTGTTCAGACCAGCACCTCTATAGTAACAACTTCCGAAAATCACAGTAACCACTCTACACCCAAATCAGTATCTGTCAAAATGAAGTCTAATTCTAACTCAAACAGTACTAGCCAAGAAATGATAGTAGAAAAAGCAAAGCAAGAAGCTTATGTAGTTCAGAGGATAGCAGATCTACAAAAGGAAGGTTTATGGTCCGAAAAAAGGCTACCAAAAGTGCAAGACATGCCACGAACAAAAGCACATTGGGACTTTTTACTTGAAGAAATGGTCTGGCTGGCAGCAGATTTTGCGCAGGAACGTAAATGGAAAAAAGCCGCTGCGAAGAAATGTGCGAGAATGGTACAAAAATATTTCCAAGATAAAGCACTAGCTGCACAAAAAGCAGAAAAAGCACACGAGCAGAATCTTCGAAGAATTGCGGCGTTCTGCGCTAAAGAAATAAAAAATTTCTGGAACAACGTAGAAAAATTAGTAGAGTACAAACAAAATACAATTCTCGAAGAGAAACGGAAAAAAGCACTAGATCAGCAGTTGAGCTTTATAGTAGATCAAACTGAGAAATATTCCCAATTACTTGCGGAAGGTATGAATAAATCAATCGAGCCGCCCAGTACCGTTCCTTCAAGGTCAGTATCACGAGCGCAGTCGGATACTGAATTCGATCCCGATCTGCAGAGCGACGAAGATGATGAAGAGACAATAGCTCGAGAAGAAGCTTTAGGCAACGAAGGTCACAAAGAAGAAATCGAAGCCTTACAAAAAGAATCTCAGATGGAGTTGGATGACTTGCTAGAAGACGATTTTTTGAAAAATTACCTTTTAAACCGAGACAAAATCCGATTGAGCGATTCAGAAGAGTCTGATGACGATGTCGACTCTAAAAAGGAATCATCAAAAACAGATTTAGACGAAAGAGAACAGTCTGAAGAATCTGATTCCTCTAAAGACGACGTCGAAGAGTCAGAAGAAGAAAGCGAGGATGAAGAAATGAAAGTCTTGGAAACTGTAACGCAAGGTGAACACGACGAACTGAAAATGTTAGTAGAAGATTCTCAAAAAGAGGGAGAAATAAAGACTGAAACAGATACAAAAGACGACCTCATCAATGATGCAGCTGCTATAGCTGAAAGTATACAACCGAAAGGGAACACCTTATCATCTACTAATGTAAGTAAAATCATTTTGTAATTTTATTTTGACATAGTGATTCTATTCATATTATATATTCTTGATAACAAACTAGCTTGTATTTCAAAGTTTCATGAACTAGTAAGAGTGTTTATTCTCTTATTCATTTTTGATATCTCTACATTCAGTATGCTCAGATAATATTGTAAATTTTCCTCCATTGCTGCCAATTAAGCCTCATCTACAAAGGTGATATCCACACAATCTTACAAATTTGCCTTCATATTTCAGTATTATCTTATACATTTCTTTCTATTGGAACAGTTATTTACTATAAAATTGTAACTGCCATCCTACAGCATATTAAAGGAGATATTTACTGCTAAAATTCCCAATAAAGACTTAATTTAATTTCTGTTCTTGTAAAAATAACATGATGATTCAAATATCTGAAGAATTGAGATCCATTCAACTCAAATTCTACAAATGAAGACCATCGAGGCATTTGTCTGACAATCTTTAATTGTATCTTATTATCATTACTCCCATCTACTTGAACTTTCAACCGGGTGTTTTTTTAGGTTTCCACAAACATCCCATTCTTGTTGAAGTATTATTTAAGAGAGTACCAACATATAGGTCTAGATTGGTTAGTAACAATGTTCGAAAGAAAACTTAATGGTATCTTAGCAGACGAAATGGGTTTAGGTAAAACCATCCAAACGATAGCCCTTTTAGCTCATCTAGCGTGCGAGAAAGAGAACTGGGGACCACATCTGATTGTAGTTCCTACATCTGTGATGTTAAATTGGGAAATGGAATGTAAAAAGTGGTGTCCTGCATTTAAAATTCTAACTTATTATGGAACCCAGAAAGAGAGAAAATTCAAACGTATAGGGTGGACTAAACCTAATGCTTTTCATATTTGTATTACTTCATACAAATTAGTTATTCAAGACCATCAGAGTTTTAGAAGGAAAAAATGGAAATATTTGATTCTGGATGAAGCCCAAAATATTAAGAACTTTAAATCGCAAAGGTGGCAGCTGCTCTTGAACTTTCAAACTCAGCAGTAAGTATATTGTAATTTTATTACTATTTGTATCTTTATAATTTATATATCGCCTCAGTCCAGAAACTTGAAAAAATACGTTTTGTTCAATTTAGACGTCTTCTCTTGACTGGTACTCCTTTACAAAACAATCTCATGGAATTGTGGTCACTTATGCATTTTTTAATGCCAAATGTATTTCAATCTCATCGAGAATTCAAAGAGTGGTTTTCCAATCCAGTAACAGGAATGATTGAAGGCAATTCAGAATACAACGAAAGCATTATTAAGAGGCTACATAAGGTGAGTAATTGAAAAAATACTAAAAATTTAGTAAACACATAAAATTATTGTTATTTTGAAAGAGAATTTATTCAATTATATTTATGTCTAAATTGCATTAGCTTACTTCTGTCAACAGGTTTTTCGTTAGGTCACTACTAAATATATATCCAATATTGTAATACCGTCGTTGATTCTAGATGATTCGCAGTGCCAATTATTACACATTCATACACATAACCCCATCATGTAAGTCTTCATTCACTTGTGTGTACATCCCTCTTCCCTTCCACCATCTATTTTGGTGAAACACCTATTCGGTTCCACACATCACAATTTACAAATTGGCTTAACTCAGTGTTGTTGGGAAGGGGACTTTGATCCTTTTTTATATATAGATTGCAAATAAGTTTTTCATCTGATTCCAAGCACAATACAAAATTTAATCTGGGAAATTCATAATGTTAAATATTAAGTTGAACAAATATAACAATTGGTATATAGGGTAACTTGACAAAAAACCTTAGTTAGAATTTTAAATGAATTTTTTATGATGATAACTTACCATTTTTGATGGTGAGAGATCCATTCAACTCGAACCTGATAATGATATTATCGAGGCATTTGTCTGATTTTAATTCTTAAAATGAAAATCTATTATTACAAATTTTCCGAATTGTATACGTTCTTTATTGTTTTTCAGGTATTAAGACCGTTTCTATTGAGGCGATTGAAAAGTGAGGTGGAAAAACAGATGCCAAAAAAGTATGAACATGTGATTATGTGTAGATTATCGAAAAGGCAGAGGTATCTATACGATGACTACATGTCGAGAGCAAAGTAAGTATATTATATTGATTGATTATACTCTAATTAGAAAAGATAATTTCAGTAACAAATTTAATTAGAAAATAAAATTTTACTCACTTAGATACTTTCATAAATATTTTGATATGAATTTCCAAACAATCAAGTTTATATGTATGATTAACCCAGATATTATTGAAATTATTTTTAATTTTTTTGGAATATTTGTCATTGTGATTTATTGAATTCTAAAAAAATCATACACAGTCCTTGCTTGCATTAGGTGTCATATTCTTTTAAAATAGAAACACATTTCCCTGAGTATATAGTAAGATATTGTTTAATATTTAAATTTACATTGTATGGAAATGTTTGAAGCATTCTTTTAGTTGCAAAGGTATATCGTCTTTTCCCCATATAAATTGAACTTTTTTTCTTGGAATATCCACAAGGAGATAGCTTTTCTCGATTAAAAATCAAATGGTTTGTGCCATCATATCTTGAATGCAATGCTGTGTTTGGATTTCGCCTTACTTGGGCCTCAATATACATTTATTACTTTTACAATGTACTTTTATTTGGCAGTGAAGAGGTGGCTACTGCTCTAAGTAACTGAATACTTCTTTTGTTATTTCCACTCCCCCACTATGTTTACAGATTGTATTTGGATTGATTAATTATAGCAAGTAGAGTATGTCTATACATATCTACAAAATTAACTTGAAAATCTAAACAAACTTAAATAATAAAAAATGAGGAAAACCAATAAGAATTTCTTAGATTTTGTAAGGATAATAAACGAATACTGAATGAGAGAAATGTAAAAAATATGCGAAGTACATGGTATCAGAAATACATTGCATCAATGACTGTCCCGACACCACACACACACACATATAACACGTATATATGTTACCGGCAAAGCATATAATGCCTACTAGTCATTTCACGAAATGACTAACTATGGTAGACGAAATATATATTGTATCCATGTTACATGCTTTGCCTAGGCAATACATAGAATGACTGCTACGTTTCCGTCAAAGCGTGAAATAAACAGAGCCAAGCTCATTGAAAGAGATATATGGAGTCAAGGTTAGGTTAGTTGGTGTGACATGTATTGTATTATACAACCTGTATAACTCTGTGTATACTGTGTTATGATAGTTGCGTTCTGCAATCATTGTTATAATAACAGTACGTACAATTACTTGTCAGTTGTAAACTTCAATACTTCAATCGTCACGTCAATTGTCAGAAGATAAATAAAGTATCTTTTAATACAAACTCACGTAGTTAATATGAATATTATATACATGACCTAAGTTCACTCCGGCATTTCATGTAATGCCTAGATATTTCATAGAATGCCTAGTCGAACCATAGAATGAATGTTCGATTCCATACTTTTCCTAAAAAGACACGGCATTTTATAGAATGCCTGAATTACATGATTTGCCGCTAACATATACACATCACATATATTTTAAACTGTTTTTTTTTTCTTTTTTCCTTTAACCTAAATTATCTTTAATATCAGGATGATCCAGAAGTAGTCCAGTCGGATTAGACTTTTTACAACAAAAAACGTTAGGTTAGGTTAGGCATTTTTCTTGCAGAAAGTTCTTGGGGAGGGTACGAGGATATTATATTATATGAATGTGGCCCCGAGTTCGGTCTCAGGTCATTGTTTAAATAATGAGAGAAAGTACAAAAATCGGTTTTTTGCATATAACTTTTGAACCGTTGTTGCTACCGAAAATTTACAAGAATATCAACTTATATATAGGTATTCAAAACACCTACATAATAAGCCCGGTTGGATTAAATTTCGTTAATTTTTTACTTGTAATAAACAAAAAACCGCCAATTTCAGCCATTTTTGGTATGTTACATAATTCAGTTATTTTTGCTTCTAAATAATCGTAGTGCAACTTTTAATGAAGGTCTTTGTGTACTTAATAAGTTGTAAAAATTTTGGCTTGAAATATTAATAACTTTTTGTTCAATTCTATTTGTTGTGTAAAAAGCTGTTTTACAAAAATCTAATTTCCTCAGCCTACAGGTGTCGTACAGACTTCTTTAACGTCTCGTTTTACTCGTAAAGGGTTGTAGTATAACATACAATACAGGAAATTTTGATTTTACAACTAAGTTGTTTAAAAACATTACGTTAAAAATGAAGTACTTTAAACAATTAATTTTGAGCAATAATTTTATACACAAATTGATTAGTTGATTGCTATGATTTTTCTGCAAATTTTCAGCCATTATTTATTGCTCTACGATGCTCTGAAGCAAGCGGAGATATTTTTTTTCGCAAAATCATTGCTGTTTTGTTTATTAATATTATGAGCTCAAATTTACAGGTAGTCTTTAGTAAGAGTTGAACTACAGTGTCATACATTTGCCCAAAGATAAATGTCAATATTTCAGTGAAGCTATTGAAAAAGCGGCAGCGTGGAATTGACGCCGCTGCGGAGAAAGTGGGGGGAGGGGCGCGCTGCAGTCGCGCGGCTGAAACTGATCTTTCGTCTTATATTTGGAAAAGTAGAAAAAATTCGTCATATCTCAAGAACTAATGATCCAATCATGATGATTTTTTTTATTTTGGGTAGCATGAAAAAATAACTAGCGGACTAGATTTTCAAATTACAAATTATTTTAGTGGGAAGTTTTACATAATGCATTACTTTGATTTTCACAATATTGAAAATAAGATTAATAGTATATTGATAATTATTCATAAGTAATAGTGAAGGATTTAAATTAAAACGGATATTTTATTTTACTTTGATGGCAAATGTATTATTTACATCGTACAAAATGTTATTATATACATTAAATCAATGACAATCGCATACGTACATATATTCTCATGTATTTTATTTTCAGAATATACGTACATTAGATATAATCTAAATAAATTGCAATATATGAACATACTATTCTACCCTACGCCTTTTGCTACTGCTACATTCCTCGCTATTATCGCAGGCCTCATCGAAGTTATTGAACTCGTCATCATCATCGTTTTCATGATCGTAATTTTCACTGTTAACATCTATATTTACAGATAATATTTTTAAAATATCTTGCGTGTCATCTTCTAAATCTAATTCAGTTTCGTAAACAAAGCCGCAATGATTTTGCGAGATAAAAAATACCTCCGCTTCAGAGCATCGTAGAGCAATAAATAAGGGCTGTAAATTTGCAGAAAAATAGCAATCAACAATTGTTTGAAGTACTTCATTTTTAACGTCATTTTTTAACAACGCAGTTGAAAAATCAAAATTTCCTTTATTGTACGTTATACTACAACCCTTTACGAGTAAAATGAGACGTAAAGAAGTCTGTACGCCGCCTGTAGGCTGGGGAAATTAGATTTTTGTAAACCAGCTTTTTACACAACAAATAGAATTGAACAAAAAGTTATTAATATTTCAAGCCACTGATTAAGTACACAAAGACATTCATTAAAAGTTGCACTACGATTATTTAGAAGCAAAAATACTGAATTATGTAACATACAAAAAATGGCTCTGCAAACCAGACCTTCACAGCTTTTTATTACCTCCTCATTGAAAGAAAATTTACGCCCTTTTAAACTTTTTATCAGTTGAGGAAAGAGATGATAGTCGGGCGGAGCCAAATCTGGTGAATAAGGGAGCGTTCTAATAATTCAAACCCTAAATCACGTATTTTTTGCATGGCAACATGAGATTTGTGTGCAGGGGCGTTGTCCTGCAAAAGCAAAACACCTTTGGATAGCTTTCCGCGTCTTTTCTCTTTAATTTTTCCCGTAGAGTGATCAGTAATGTCGAATAGTAATCTCCAGTTATTGTTCTACCATTATCCAAAAAATCAATCATGATTACTCCATGGCAATCCCAAAAAACTGAAGCAAGAACTTTTCCAGCAGTTTTTTGGACACGAAACTTCTTAGGTCTTGGAGAACCAGAGTGTCGCCATTCCATCGATTGTTGCTTTGTTTCTGGATCGTAGAAATGTACCCAAGCCTCATCCATAGTAACAATTCGGTTTAAGAAGTCTACATCGTTTTCAAATTGAGCACAGATCGAACGCAATGCTTCTACCCTTGCACGCTTTTGGTCAACATTCAAACATTTGGGGATCCATTTTGCAGCAATTTTTCTCATGTCCAAATTGACGTGAACTATATGATGAACGCTTTCCTATGAAATATTCAGTGCTTCAGATATCCGCTTTAGCCCAATTCTACGGTCTGATAAAATCATGCCATTAACTGCATCGATATTTTCGGGGACTAACACAGAAACTGGTCTTCCCGATCGGTCATCATCTTCAATAAAAATTTTACCTCTTTTGAAGCTTGCAGTCCAATTTTTCACGGTCGCATACGAAGGACATTGATCACCAAGGGTATTAAGCATATCTTCGTAAATCTGCTTACCTCTTAACCCTTTTAAATACAGGTACTTGATGATTTTCACAATTTCGGTGGACATCTTTTTTCTTTTAATTTATTATGTAACTCTGGTTTACTTCTTTGAGGTCAAACTTTACTCTGACACTTCTAATAAGTTATTGTTTGTTCCTATGGTAACGCAATATTTTGTTTATGCATGGAACTGGTCTAGGCTAACTAGATATCAATACGTCCTCGTACAATTCTTCTTTAGTTAGGGGTTTCAGAAATATTTTTATGTTAATTTTTGTGCTATCTAAAAACTTATTAGGTAATTCACTTTAATTTGTTTTTAATTATTGCTATCAATGTATTTTTTTAAATATAAAATTCTAATTTATTAATAAATTTATTGTATGATAATTGGGAGTTTGACATTTCATAGCCCCATTTCTTGTTGGATAATAGAGTATTTAATGCATTATAGTTAATATTCTGGATAGTTTTTTGTGATTTAGTATTAATTGTTTTCATACTATCAAAAGTAATGTATATATACAGAGTAAATTGATCTGTCACATCTGTAAGAAATATGATTTTATCTATTGAAAGTTTGTGTTTTAAACTGTTATCTAGTCTTACAAAAATATGTTTGATTGCAGATTTTGAGTCCTTTGTTACCCTAGTTGGTTTATTAATATAGGAAATGTAGCCATTTTAAACCTTCTTATTCTCATTTCCTTTTACCCGTTCAAGTGTCTGATTATTTCGAACCTAAAATATTTAAATAATTGTTTGTATTTATAGAGTCCTTTTTATGTTAATATACCCGACAAAAATTTCTAAATACTTTTTTTCCAAATTTCCCAAATATATCTCTAAATCATCCAGATACTCTCGTATACGCAGTTAGGCCAATTTTATTATTTTTGCTTATTGAATCTGATATGAACTCTACATGTAAGAATTGAGTTTTATTGACAGGTACTATTTCTATGTTATGTGAGATATTTTTCTTTATATAAATTATTAGGCCATCACATTTATTTATTATATATTCATTATAAAAAAATTTAAAATTGGATGTGTTGCAAGTTACTTACATAGTATGTTTTTGGTCTTATAATAATATCTATATATTTCTCAGCCGTCTGCAGATATATTAATTCATCTATATTATGTTTCCTTATACTTCGGACAATGAATAATCCCAAGACTGCCATTGATGTCATTAATCTTTTGCTGGATTTTCAATAATTCTCATCTAGAACGTTTAATAAATCATATCACATAGCAAACTGACCGAAATAATTACTTAAAAATATTTAAACATTCCTAAGATAAAATAACAATAGAATAAAATGAGAAAAAAAGACTCTTTATATTAATGTATCTAATATTTGTTAATTAGTTTTCATTATTTTAACTTATCAGAAGAAAGAAGTCCAAACTTATTATTACTTAAACATGTTATCAAGGTCTTTTATTTCGTATGATGAATGTTTGTGTGATTTTTACCATGGCCGTCTGCGCTGATTTTAAATCTAGTTTTTGTATAGCTTTATTCATTAAAGCAACTCTTAAGGCTTGTTAGGTCTTCCATCACCACAATTCCTGTCCCTTTAAGTCGTTTCATTTTGTATATTAATTCTTTAGTTTCAAGATTATTTAAAATCCCTCTCGTTTTGAAGTGATTATTTTACCAATCCTGTAACGTGGTCGTATTTTTTTTACTATCTCCGTGGTATTTTCCTTTGATTCTTTTTTTAAATTAAATATTCTTAGTTTGTTAGATCAATTTGCTTGATCCATCTAATCAAGTTTTTCTTCAAGTTGATACCAATACTCGTTAAATTATTTCATATTTTGATCATAATTTTCTTTGTCCGTTTTATAATTTTTCTTCATCTCCGCAACTGTGGATCCTATATTACTAAATTTGGTTTCTATTGACTTCACAAATGCTTCGGTGACTGTATTTATTATTTCATTGATAAATGATTTACTTTTTATAGCATTTATTATCGTTTCATTTACTGCCTGAACAATTTCTTCTTTTTATTGAATGATCACCATATTTTCTTGTCGTGTTTTCCCTCTGCGGATGGACAATTATTCACTGTATTTGCAGATCACTTTAATTTTATTTTATATGCCATATTTTCCTATGAAAACTAATAATTAAGGGAGTCCAAATAATTGCCATAGGCGCAACTGCCATGCATTTTGAACAGACATGTCATTACCATATGCCAGTAATGGAAAGCACCATTTTTTCCATCTAATTGATACACGAGAGAGACTAATATTCTGATCAATGTGGTAAACACTGCCCATAAAATAATTAGAAACATTTATTAGTTTCAGTTGAGTAACAGAAATTTGTTTATTTTCTTTTTGGGAAAAACTTTTGGCTACATGAACAAAAATTAGATGCAATGATTAAAACACTATTATCTTGCCAACGACAAACTACCATTCCCGTATCATCATTTCTGAGCTGGCTACCTGGTAAATGGTTAGAAATCCGCATCTTCTACTGAAATTATTATTAAATAGTACGATATAACAATAAATATTGTTTTATGCATTGGACATTAATTATAAAATTTGAATAACAATATGTACAAAAACAATCTTCACTGAAACGTAAACAATCATGAAAAACTGTTTAGATTTACTAAGAAATGAATTTTAAAAGTAATACCCCTATTGCAAGTTTGTAAAATGTAGGAATTATTGTGATTCCTTTTAAAGGGACAGTAGTATGATGTGGTTTGTTTAATCATAACTCATCCTAAATTAAAATGTTAATTTAATAATCTCATTACATAAACAAATATTTTCAAATGACATATCTTCTTTTTTTTAGAACAAGAGAAACTTTGTCTAGTGGAAATCTATTGAGTGTAATAAATGTTCTAATGCAATTAAGGAAAGTATGCAACCATCCGAATTTATTTGAAGTAAGACCGACTACATCGCCTTTTCAATGTGAAGGTATTAGGTTACATATTCCATCCATTGTATATTCTGCTATAGATTATGACCCTTCAAAGGTAAGTAATATTGAATTTGAATATTTTATTTCTTGAATGGCGGTTATGTTGTATTTACTATGCAACCAAGATGAGTGATCAAACTTACTGTAATTAAAACAATATAGTTCTCTCATAATGCAGAATTCAAGGTATCAAACAAGACTCATCTATTTAAATAATGCAAAATAAGACATTCATTTTTTGAACAGAGTTATTTCTATTACCTGAAAGAACATTGTTTTTGCTCACTCCACTTTTTGGATATAAACTATATTATCGTCCAAAATATGTTATGAAAATAAAACTTATTTTTTAGCACGTAAGTCTTCAGGCATTAAACCTCCTACTAATAATGCAAGAAATCCATTTTGGTTCCTATCAATGTTATCGAATGAGGCAATCGAGAAATTCGAAAAAACTTGTGGAACTAGATGAGGAGCTCAGTAAAATTCCTCCCCCTTGTCCGCCGTGTAAATTAGCGATGCGAGTTTTACAGACTAAAGTGTCTAGTACAGCAAGTGAAGAGAAAAAGAATTTAACAGTTTTAAGCCAACCACCACCTCTCCAACCGAAAGGTATGACTCAACCAAATGTGAAGGTGAAAGTGTCTGGGGTACAAGTAGTCAATCAACAGGGTATTTTGAAAAGTAAGTACAATTTGGAACAACTTAAGCTTATCATAGACAATGCTATTCGTGAATACTTTTCTCTAAAAATTTCTTGGCCAGGAGCCGAGGCCACTTTTCCCAAATCATTCCAAACAGACTTTTTTTGAGAGAAGCTTTGTTGCCAAACTCTTGCGAAAATTGGTAGCTTATAACAGAGTGTGCAGATGAAAAATATGTTGATTTGGGGCTCTTTCACATTACAATTCTAGAATTGGATTCCGGAATGTAATTCTAGAATTGTAATGTGAAAGAATGATTAAACAAGTTTTACTCATAAACCAAGCCGTGGGCTTCAAGACGCCCACGGGTGCAGTGGCATTCTTTGGAATCACATGTATTAAGAGCTTCTATTTAAATATATGTAGAGCTACAGGAATTTGATTCTAGAATCGCAATGTGATTGTGCAAATACAATTAATTTTTACTCTGAAAGTTGAAATAATTTTATAAATGATTCCAAACAACATTTCGTCCTACAAGATAAATGGTTTAGTCTAGGGTGTTCCCTGCCACAAACATGTAGCAACTAATATTTTATAAAAAGAGATCAACAGTTGCCCGATTTTTTTAACTACAGCTTGTTAATTATCATAATTAAATGATCATAGTGTCCTACAAATTAAAAGGTAAGTTTTCTCAGCCTACATTCATTCAAAAGTTGTCCATGTCAGTGTAATACTTTTTTCATCAATTCCTGTAGTATGATGCACATGATAAGTTGGCATATGCTCTGAACACGGCCGGTTTGCGCTGTATGATTTTTATAATAGAAATGTATACTTACCTTCTTTTCTTCGATAAACCCATTTGCCAGGGCTGCGAAAAAATCCGTCTCTCTTTAGAAAAGTACAGGCCATTTGTACTTTTCTGTCTGTCCTTTTGTGTAATTTTCTGACCATTTGTGTACTTTTGTAAAACTGGCTGAAAAACTTTAATTATGAAGGCCAACTGACCACTATGAACTGTTTACATAACCTATATTTACCATTTACCTAATCTGCAATTCAAAACAAAATTAACAACAAGCTCTTGAACATCTGAGATGAAACGAACTAGAATAAAAATAATATTTAAAAATTCAAATAGATTATTAATATTAATACAAAGAATGACTAGTACTAGCGGCAGTGTCAGTGAAAGCAACGTGCGGGGGGCAAAGAAAGGCACAAACAAATTTGGTGGCCGAAAATTGAGCAGTGAATGGTACCATATTATGAAAGACAAAAATGGAAAAGGGTTTTGTAGATACTGTAAAAAACAAGTGAGTTCCAAAATTCAAAGGGTAAAAAATCACTTAAAGAATTTGGAACATTATACCGATTATGATTATGAAAAGAAGGTGTTTTCGAATACTAGTGATAATGAAATGAAATTATGTATATCGAGGTGAGTGCAGATGGGATGTCTACTATTAAGGAGTTTGGTTTACCACGAACACTGCCTAATTTAGATTTAACTGCTCCCCTGCCATCAAAGTCGCGTATAAGCTGTTTCATACTACACAATTTCTTGTACAAGATTTGGTTCAATTTTTAGAACGCTAGTATCACACAGCAAATTGTTTCAAAAACGTAGATTTAACTGAAAATTTTGTCGGAAAATAGAACATGTTCTATTTCTACACAATTTCTAGGCCAAGGGCATGTGCACTTGGGATATATTATTACACTCTGCTGTAACCCAACATAGTTGATTGTTTACAATATCAAGTTTTATGTGTTAGTTTAATTTATAACAATAAATTAATCAAAAGTAATCAATAATTCACACACCAAACGGATCAACAAAAGCCTAAAATTTTTAGGTTGTTTTATGATTGACATTTCACTAGGATCATACATTTAGCCTTTAACATAGACGATTCTGATTTCAACGCGAGAAACACGATGTACTGCGCAGAATCACGAATATATTGCACAGTATAATACAGAATAAATTTACTGCCAAACAATTTGTGGTTCCAGGTCATGTACAAGAAATTGAATCAAATCTTGTACAAGAAATTGTGTAGTCTAAAACAGCTTTATGCCTTTTGTTAGATAGTTCAAACAATTCTGTCATGATTACCAGTGGTAGTAGCAGTACCACTACAAGGACCGATGCTGACAATGGACCGAAGTTAACCAAATACAAAAAACTAAAGCATGATCAATAACTTAAAAATGGTATCATAAAGACCTCTAAGAATATGAAGGAAAATATTGATATCAGAATAGTAGAATATTTTTTCTCGTCAAATACTGCTTTTAAGCAAATTGAAAACAAAACCTTTATTGATATGGTAAAAACCCTAAGTCCTGGTTACACAACGCCGATTAGACATCAATTAGGTGGTGTACTTCTTGATAAGGTATGTGTTGAAGTTGAAAATCAATTGATTTCGTCTACAATAAATGTACAATGAACAGGCCTTAACATTACTGCAGGATGGATGGTCCAGTGTTGATCCAATTATTGCCACAAGTATCCATATTGGAAATTAAACTTTCTTTTATCTTCTGTAGATTGTGGTTCAGAAAAGAAAACTGTCTACTACTGTGCCAAAAATGCCATAGAAAAGTATGGTAAAGATGTTTTCGCAGTATGAACAGACAACGAAAATAAAATGTTAAGTATAAGTCAGATTATTATACTAAACTGTGAATATCCTAATATTATAACATATGGATGTTCTGCACATTACTTCAATTTGGTAGAGCAAGCTGTTACACCAATTACCGTTTTAAAACATGTAGTACAAATTCAAAAATATTTCCGAAATCATCACCAGCCATATGGCTAGTTGAAGGAAAAACATGGCAAGATGCCTCAAGTTCCGAACTAGACATGGTGGAATTCACAGTGGGATTGCATAAGATCATTTATTGAAAATTATCGTATTTACCGAGAAATAATTAAGAGGGGCCTCACGTTTTAGGAACCTGAAAACAGTTGGCACCCGTGATTTGCAACAAAATTTAGGTCATTTTGTACACAACAAATGTAAATAAAGGAGGGAAATTAAGTGTTGAAATTTTAACACAATATAACTTGGACCTTTGTCTTGGGGATCAGGTATTTTGGTTGAGTTTTATATTGTTGTAAAAAAGATATAAGCCATTAAGTGATGGTGTGATTTTGACAGTTTTGACAATTTGTGGTCACCAATCTGGACACCAAAACCTGATCCCCAAAAGGAAGCCTAGAGAATTCGATTCTGAAAATATGAAATCTCAAATCATTGTATTTTTTGAGATTTGTTGTGCGCAAATTTTTGCAAACGAACATCTTTTTACTTCAGTTCAACCGCTCCACCGTTTTGATGCATGGCGCTGTATAGAACAATATAGAACAAAAACAGAAGACGACGGTCAATTCATAGACAAATAATATTATAACTTTCTCTATGGGTCAAATATGCTGTTGCATATGTTTTGTGTTCATAAAAATATCCCAAATTTATAGTTTAGTGTGTATTGTATTTGTAAGTGATTATAATTAAGTAATTTTCATGCTAAATAAGTAAATTTGTGCTTCGTAAATGCTATTTTTATTTACTCCACAAGATTGTGTTTAGTGCATCATGCTTCGTTGCAACAATAATGCAGTTTTTGCACCTATTACACAAATAACTACTTTTTAATGTTATTCTTATTTATTGTTGGTAAATACATCAAAGTGATTAAATATATTATGTGAGAATGATTTCGAGTTTTTGTTCTTTGGAATATATATATATATATATATATATATATATATATATATATATATATATATATATATATATATATATATATTCCAAAGAACAAAAACTCGAAATCATTCTCACATAATATCAAAACTGAATTTACAGTTTCAGTTTTGATGCAGAGTGGAGGCATTTTATTTCAAGTAGTGCATTATCACCTACAAGCCCTAAAATATTTTATCAATAAATGTATGTCATTAAATATGCAAAAAGAATTTATAACACATGGTAATTATTTGTTATGTTGAATATATTTACCATCAGGAGAAGCACCTAGAAAACCGTGTTGAACATCTACCCACAATCCTGTATCAACCACCACAACATTTTGTACTTGTTCAAAAATGCTCTTAGCCACTTTTTCCTTAAGAGTTCCATACTCCATTACCTCTGTCATACAATAAGTCTTTTTAAGAACAGTTTTAATATGAGAATGACAAGGTGTATTTGTTTTTCTCTTAACAACCTGTTCAAAGATTTTATAAGAAATTAGGATGGTTATCCACTTTTTAGCTTGCCTTAGCTTATGCACCATAGGTAATAGTAATTGTTGAATAAAATTAATGAATGAAGTTGGTAACATTATATTTTAAAAATCTTTGAACCATAAATATTTTAAAACTTTGTCTAGCCAATAGTCAAAATTTCCTTGCAAATTGTTTGATTATATAAGCATTTCAAAAAATCAAAGAAAATAAGAAACCAAATTATTATTAAAGGATGACTTAGTAATAGTCTTAGATGATATTATAAAAAAAATTGTAAAACAAAGTACGACTAAAAAGTTAATTTTGTCTACTTATTGCACTTCGGGGGCTGTATCAAGTTATACAGATAGGTTTTCTTTTCTAAAAACCATTTTTTTGTGTTCTTGCTGAAAAATGTAAAAACAACTCAAAAAATCCTAAATTCCAACTTTTTTCTGGGTAAACCTATACTTTTCTCGTATATTAGATGAGTTGGATGGAAAAGTAATAAAACCAATAATGTATTATACAAAAACAAAAAAATATTTACCATTCGGGTGATCACACATATGTGTATCTGTCATGGAAATAAGAGAATGAACCAACTATTTTTTTGTATAATGAAGGAAAAATGTTTCAGTTCCAATCTCCACAACACATATGATCAATCTTTGCAAACAAGGTAGAAGCAAACTTGTACATGTTGATTGTATGTTTGATTTTGTACTGTATATATCGATCTCCCCACAATATAAACATTATTATTTGTCATTACAGATCTTTCGCTTTAAATTTTTTATTAGTTGTTATAGTTGCTTTGTAAGTTTTTTAAACGTAAACTTAAATTGAAATTCCTCGCTGTACCTTACTTTCCTCTTTCTATTAAATATAAAGCATTGTATTACAAGTAAATATTTTTTTGTATAATAAATTTGGAAACTCTTTGTTTATATTATTTGTTTCTAGATAAAATTGAATAGATTTACACATGTAGTTGAAAAAAGAGCCTACAAGTCAAATAAAATTTGAAAGCAACCAACAGAAACTCTGAAACTGATACAAATATGATTAGATTGAGGCAAAGTTGTGACACGACGTTCTGTGTTTTCAAACTAAATGGCCTATTTTAAATCATGTAAATTTGCAACTTATCCGCAGTTTCATTTTCTTAGCATGAAACAAACAAAAATTTATAATCATGAAAACATTTTATTATGTTAATATAAATGGTACAAATTTTGAAAGGTAAAATGTTTTTAAAGTATGTATATTTTTCTTCAATTCTTAATTTCTAGCAATTCCCACAATGCTGCCACTTGGTATCCATATTATTAAATAGCACATGTCCTTTCATGCAATATGTAATGCACCTTGTATCAGGTGATAATAGTTATATTTTTCAATTATCACTATTATATATTCATCAAAATGAATTATGCAATTCTTGTCTTTTGAGAGTGGTTTTAATTTTTCTTCATTCAGATACTTCAAAGGTCACGTCACTTCAATTAAGCATTTTTCGCTTTTCGCTAACAAACCCATATTATCATTAAAACAGGGTTTCAAGAGAATGTTGAAAGATGGTTTGATGATACTAGAACAAACCATCAGTATTATGTATCTCATATTTTCACATTAATCAAATAATCCAGTAAACATAACCTCAAACATAGCTTTTAAAATTAGAAAATACGGATTGCAGGATAATTTACATCATCATAACCATAATTTTTGATATCGGGTTGATACGATTACGTACTTTTTAACAATTTATTCCTTTCAAAAACATTTATGAAACTCTTAAATAATCAAAAATCTACACTCAAATGGAAATTATGTCAACAAATTTTATTTGGATCCGTGTATATAATATTCTCAGCACAGGTGTTCTGTGGTTTGGATGCAACATAAAAAACAGAGATAAGGTTTCTCACAAACAGTGGAAATATTTCAAAAAATTCGAACAGAGATGCGTTTCTTTGAACCATCAAGAGTGGAAAGACAGATAGAGAAAATAGGTTGAATAAGTAAAACCCGATTCAGTACTACTATCTACATCCATCGTAAATATTTTGAACCAAATAATTACTAAATTAGTAACTAGTATTGTGTAGGTTTTTAGGTTTATATACCTGTGAGGAGGCCCCTCTTAAACAAACATTTCTAGCCACTACCAGAGGCGTACGACAAGGGCAAGTGACTGGTTAATCGTTCCGAAATTCTACGGAACTGGCGGAATAGAAATTTTAGAACAACTTTTCGATTCTCCAATACTTTTTACGTAAATAATGTACTCTTCCTCATAAAGATAAAGTCAATATGTCTCGAGATATTTTAAGTTAAACATGAAGCTGCATAATTTTTTAAATTTTGATGTGTATAACTATGTCGATATTTTGGGCCAGTGGATTGCATTTAATACGCAAATGTAATGTTAGTCCGTAATAAAGAACACAACTATTAAATGAACGGATGACTTAAAAACAAATTGTGATTCTGAAAATGTAATATAAATAAAAGTACCTACAATTTGAATAACATGAAAATATCAGAAACAAACATAACTTTTTATAACATTCACACAACTTATTTAAAAACTTTGTTGCAAATTCGAACCTCATTCAACTTATTACAGGACCCACAAGATTCAGAATTAATAATCAACCTTCCGTTCTAGATCTCATACTCACCAATGATGAACAGCTAATCTCATCTCTCGAAATAGACTCTCCTGTTGGAAAATCAGACCATGCAGTCATAACTGCCCACGTTCAGTTTATCCGAACATTACCGGGAAAAAATAAAATCACAACTTATGCTACTACTGATTTTTCTGAAGTTGATTCACAGCTGTCCCGACTTGAATGGGACTTAATTTTCACAAATTTATCCGTATAAATGTATAATGAAGGAAAAATGTTTCGGTTCCAATCTCCACAACACATATGATCAATCTTTGCAAACAAGGTAGAAGCAAACTTGTACATGTTGATTGTATGTTTGATTTTGTACTGTATATATCGATCTCCCCACAATATAAACATTATTATTTGTCATTACAGATCTTTCGCTTTAAATTTTTTATTAGTTGTTATAGTTGCTTTGTAAGTTTTTTAAACGTAAACTTAAATTGAAATTCCTCGCTGTACCTTACTTTCCTCTTTCTATTAAATATAAAGCATTGTATTACAAGTAAATATTTCTTTGTATAATAAATTTGGAAACTCTTTGTTTATATTATTTGTTTCTAGATAAAATTGAATAGATTTACACATGTAGTTGAAAAAAGAGCCTACAAGTCAAATAAAATTTGAAAGCAACCAACAGAAACTCTGAAACTGATACAAATATGATTAGATTGAGGCAAAGTTGTGACACGACATTCCGTGTAGTTATATTTTTCAATTATCACTATTATATATTCATCAAAATGAATTGTGCAATTCTTGTCTTTTGAGAGCGATTTTAATTTTTCTTCATTCAGATACTTCAAAGGTCACTTCACTTCAATTAAGCATTTTTCGCTAACAAACCCATATTATCATTAAAACAGGGATTCAAGAGAATGTTGAAAGATGGTTTGATGATACTAGAACAAACCGTCAGTATTATTTATCTCATATTTTCACATTAATCAAATAATCCAGTAAACATAACCTCAAACATAGCTTTTAAAATTAAAAAATACGGATTGCAGGATAATTTACATTATCATAACTACAATTTTTGATATCGGGTCAATACGATTACGTACTTTTTAACAATTTATTCCTTTCAAAAACATTTATGAAACTCCTAAATAATCCAAAATCTACACTCAAATGGAAATTATGAATTAATTCAACACATTTTGTTTGGATCCGTGTATATAATATTCTCTTATCTATGCACAGGTGTGCTGTAGTTTGGATGCAACATAAAAAACAGAGATAAGGTTTCTGTGCTTACAATATAAGTGGAAATATTTGAAATCAAAACATTCGAACAGAGATGCGTTTCTTTGAACCGTCAAGAGTGGAAAGACAGAGAGAGAAAATATGTTGAATAAGTAAAAGCGATTCAGTACTACTATCGACATCTATCGTAACTATTTTGAACCAAATAATTACTAAATTAGTAACTAGTATTGTGTAGGTTTTTAGGTCTATATACCTGTGAGGAGGCCCCTCTTAAAGAACACGGGTAACAAATAAACCATGAGATAATGGTTAAAATAGAAGACGTGAATATATACAAAAACGCTTTAGATCTCAAAGCACAGTGCCTTAGATAAGTTACAACGAGATGGTATGACATTAGGTAAGGCTATTCACGTGTGGTTGGAACTTTTACAAGATGAAAAGCTTGATACATATAGGCCAGAAATCAAGAAGAGATTTTTGCAAGCCATTCCATTTTCTTGCTCATATTACAGATTTAGCTTTTTCGGACACACATTTACCTCCAGAAACACAGATCGGAGTGAAGATTGAAGAGAGAGAGAGCACTAGAGTTTTTATTGGAAACATTTGGTTTCATATGGACAAAATTACGAAACAGTCCAGATGAAGTCTAATTTTCGTTTTTTGTTTACTTTAGCTTAGCAGCAAGTTGCTATTCCCCTTAGGGAATTCAGTACCGCTTTATTTTACTGCAAACAATGTTTATTTTTTAATTCTTTTATATTAACACTTTAACTGCCACCTGTAGTACAACGCGTCATTTCCCGCTGGGCCATGTGGTACGCGGATAACCCACAATACGTGGGGCGTCGCGTGATCCGCATGTTCCCACAATTCAATACAATTTTATTGCAGTATACCTTTGAATGGCGTGGTGTAAGAGATACTGTTTCAGCATAGTAGGCTTGGCAATAAGACCTTTCAACAATAAAAAATTATAAACTAAATATGAGCATAACATTGGGTAAAATACCATCCCATAGCTGAAATATCGTAATCACTTTTTTAACCTCATTTCGTGCTTGTACAGAGTCTTTTCCTTCTCTTCTCAATTTCGCATAACAATGAATACACCTACGCCTAACTTTCCTATTTCTGTCATCTGTGTTAGCAGTTTGAGTCAACTTGTGACTGACATTTTGTTCGTTGGTTTTGGTAGTCTCATAATTTATTTGAAGCAAAGACTCACATACTTTTTCTCTGAACGCAACGATGCTTGTATCCCTCCGAAGAACCTTTTTGTAGATAATTTAGGCATTTACCATTGCAGTTCCAAGTAAAAGTTCTGTAGCTACCTTATGATACCATCTTATTGACTTACATACGGGTGTAGAGTATGCAGAAAATTGGTCTAACAAATCAATACCACCTTTTCATTTGTTGTAGTCAAAGATAAGTCGGGATTTGCGTATTTCTTCATTTTTTCTATTTTTTTTCCACTATCGTCTATTTTGAGTGTATGACATGTACTTAGTGCGAGAACGTCTCATTGGTCTTTCCACTTCATAACAATTCCATTATCATCCTCTTTTTCGACACTTTCGTTTTTTTTAATTTCGCAGAAATTACCTCTTTGGCAAGGTTTTCCCTATTTTATCTTAAAGTTCTGATTAAGTGAGTATTTCTCTGAAGCAATTCATTTGCTAGGTCTACGCTTGTATAGTATTTGTCAGTGATCAGAGTTCGCCCTTGATCTAAGTAATTAGCAGAAATATCAAGTACTACCTTTTTTGATAAACTGTCTATTTTATTTTCGGACTGCCTTTGATATATCGAAATTCTATAAGTGTAAGCCTCTGGACCACAAACTTTGAATTATTTAATTCCATATGTCAAGTCAACATGGTTATCTTAGCAAAAGATCTACGCAAACTGCAATATTTCAATTTACACAAAATATTTTCAATTTAATGGAAGAAAAATATTTAGCACTGGGTATGTTTCTTGATCTGTCAAAGGCCTATGACTGTCTAGACCACGAACTCTTATTATTAAAGCTAGAACGCTATGGAATCAGAGGAAAACTATTTAAAATGGATACAATCTTATATAGAGAACAGAAAACAAAGGGTATGTATTAAGAATAATTTTCAAAATATGAAGTCAGATGTACTAACAAATAATGTGGGAATTCCACAGGGAAGTATTGCTGGGCCATTACCATTTATCATATATATGAATGATCTATGCCAATATAATTTCAATTCTCATCAGTTTATAACTGTGTATGCAGACGATACTAGTCTTATTGCGGGTGGAGAAACATATCCAGAAGCAGTAAGGAATTGCAATGATATATTTAAAACAACGAAGGAATGGTCTGCAAAAAACAAATTAGTGTTAAACGAAACAAAAACTAATGTCATACTTTTCAATAATGCAAAATTAAATGAAAAACCCAATGTAGTTGAGTTAAATACCAATGTGTCTTTTCAATTGACAGATAATACAAAATTCTTAGGAGTATTTATAGATGAAGTTTTATAATGGTCACAGCATATAGAAATGACTTCAAAGAAAATTAGTAGTATAATCTATGGGCTAAGAACTGTCACTAAATATCTGGATAAGGAAGCATCCAAGACTCTCTATTTTGCCAATTTTGAGTCGGTCTTGAGGTATGGAATAATTTTCTGGGGCAACAATAGTAACGCTGAAAAATTATTTGTTATACAGAAAAGAGCAATTAGAATAATAAATTATATGAAATATAAAGACTCATGCAGAACTGTATTTGAATCTAATAACATTTTAACCATGTATGGTTTATATATTTTTGAGTGTTTATTGTATTTTTATATAGAGATATCAATTTTATCAATAGTGTAATGTCGCACAATTACAACACAAGGAAACATGAACTGTATTATCCACATCACAAGCTAACAGTCACTGAAAAGTCTCCTTATTATATGGCAATAAAAGTTTTTAATAAATTACCGCAACATAGAAACTCACAATTGATTACTACATTTAAAAAACAAGTAAAATAATTCTTGGTTCAGTTAGAACCTTATAGGGACCGAGAAAGATGACATTTATGCCATCTGCCGTGAAAAAACACGAAAAATGTGATGTAAACACTATTAGTAGTATTAGTAGTTTTGTATATATAATCAGCGTTTTTAAAGATGATATTAAATGTTTGTGATGTCGTCATCAAGAGTATATTTCTGTATACATGGCTGTTCAAATATGCTGTATAAAAATACTACGCAGTTGAAATTTTATAGTTTCTCCGAAAATTCATTGGACACTGCGTGGATAACCTTGAAACGGCAAAAATGAATAAATGCAGTAAAAACTCATATGTAATTAAAATGTTCTAATTAAAACATTTTGTTAACTATTATTTTGTGTATAATCAGTATGATACTACAATTGGCAGCTATTAGAAAAGTTCTAAACTTTCTTTTTACATAAATAAAAGATTATTATCGAGAGAATAAAATGTTGTTTTCTGTACGATTTCATTGATTATATAATAAGTTCAAATAATTAAGTACTATTAAGGGGAAGAAAGTAAACATTTGTACGTAACGAATCACTTCAATTTTTTTAATTACCTTTCAGAAAACATCGGGAGTATTGGGAACCAAATAAAAATACTAGAATTTGCAGTGCTCATTTTGTCAATAATCAAAAATCAGATAATCCCCTACACCCATCTTACATACCAACAATTTTTCCTGGCAAAGAAAATAAAAAGATCTATTCATTTTTGCATTTTGTAGGTTTTTTATTATACTGTTTACATCACAATGTTTTTCTTATTTAACACCAGGGCGCTCTACATTCGGCATAAGTGCTGCCTCTATAGTTCCGTCTCGATCCCTATAATATAAATGATTACTTAAATCATCATTCATCCTAATTGTATGGGTGTGACGTCATTTCGTTATGTGTGGTCAGTTATATATCTGTAAACATATTTTGAAATAAAGATTATTATTATTATTATTATTATTATTATTTGTGTCTTTCATTTGGAATGTTTTGCCTGAAGCCTAGTCTACCCCATTGTCTTATCAATAGCCAGTTTTTCTGCAGATTGTTTCAAATTACTAAAAATATCATTCAAACAATCATTCAATCAACATTCAAACAATAAACTGCAAACTTAAATTGTAAAATTTGTAAGCAATTATGCAAACACAACATTGTATTTGTAATTACTAACAATTATTAAATTAGAAAAAATCCAAAAAAAAATATTAAGAAAATAAAATAGAAAAACAAATTATGAAAAAAAGAGGTTTAAAAAATAAAAAATAAATAACAAATTATGGGGAAAAATGGTTATTAATATATATATATATATATATATATATATATATATATATATATATATATATATATATATATAAACAAGAAAATTTAAAAAAAATGTTGAATTAGAATAAAAAATACTAACACAAATAAACATATTTACTGAGCTCAATCCTGCAGAAAAATTAAACAATTTTTAAATAAAATAATCAGACACCTACATAGTCTGGCTAATTGGCCTCAGCCAAAGCCATTAACCTATTTAAAATCATCATTATTATGTGTGCCATCATCAAAATAGCAACTCAAATCGGTTTCTCGACATAACACGTCCTGCAACATCGTTCTAGTAAAGTATTTTGGTACTCTGATGGGAGCTAATATATGGAAGCTTCTTTAGACCCACCCAAATGAGCAGACCTAAGAATTTTTTCATCTCAGCATTTGTTGTGCATTGTCCATGCGTTTGTCCGACTTTTCCTTGTAAATGTACCCTAACAGCATTCTTGTTGGTCTTTTCTGTCATCAAGGTTATAATTTTATCGGTAACAATTAATGAATAACAAAAATATAATGGCAGGTACACCAGTGAATGGAAACATTTTTTGCTTAGTTCCAGTAACCGAATTTCATTTGTTATATGTGGGATTTAAATCATTCACAGAATTATTTGAATTATTATCATTATGTGTCAAACTTAATGAACTCGAAAAACTGCTACTTTCTGTTGGTAAATAACTATCATCATCATCATCTTATGAAAAAAGGTGGTCCATTTCTTTATCAGATTCGTCCACTTTTCTTCTAGAACTTGTTGACGGTTTCTCCATATTTTTTTCTAACAGGTAACTCTAAACATTTCTATGTTGAAGGGCCACGATGCGAAATACAAGAATGGCTTGGTCGAGACTAAACTTGTGTTAAACTAGTAACCTGTTGAGGAGGGGTTGGTGTGGGTCGCTTGCCGATCACGTGGTTCTTAAAGTGTTTTTTGTTTATTTTTTATGAATATTCTTATTATTTATACCTACATACTTCTTTGTTATTGTGACAAATGCTATAGTATCCCAGCATGGAATCCAAGAGATCCACTCCCATATATTTGTTGTAAATTGTTACAACCTTTGGACACAGAACCATTATTTGTTTGTTATTCATTTTTGAAAATATCCTTTTTTGAAAAGGGTCGAACCTCAACTGTTTGTGTACTGCCGGCATATGTAGACAAAATGGTTACTAATTTGTTGTCATACCATGAACCAACAGATATTTTTGTGTCATCAATTGTGGCGACTTTCTCTAGCATCACTCCTCGACCATTATTTTTCAATTCATTCTCTTTTGGCATATTGCTGTTTAGCACATTGTTTATTCTAACCGTTCCATGCGGTAACATAGTGTTTCGTGCCAAGTAAATTTGTAGTGGAACGCTGTTGAACCAGTTATCAAAAAATAGTTTGTGATTTATGTGCCTTCAAACAGTTTGTGTTAGCCGAAGAACTACGTTTGAAATCACTCCCAGATCAGGAAAACCA
Source organism: Galeruca laticollis (assembly GCA_963921935.1). NCBI lineage: Eukaryota > Metazoa > Arthropoda > Insecta > Coleoptera > Chrysomelidae > Galeruca > Galeruca laticollis. The sequence goes on from OY998176.1 coordinate 132,537,978, forward strand.
TTGGGAAGAATATAGTTCTTGCAAAGATTTAATAATCTTACGAAAATCTGCTGACACCATTAAGAACAAAAGCCTTATATCCCCATTTGTGAGGTTTTTTTGGATTATATTGTTTTATAGAAGAATGCGCTTTAGTAGGAATACTCTGCTCGTCTATAGCCAAATACTCTTCTTTTGGAACTAGTTGCTCCCATAGTTTACTGGGTACGGGTCGTATTTTGAAGAGTTTATCATGACCAGAATTGCCGGCTGTAACAGCGTCATCATTATTCGCAAAATGCACAAACCATTTTATTTCTTCCCATCTGTTGCTTGACATAACATCTGAGATCAAGCAATGGTTCAGGTCCCAATAACTTCTAGAATTAGGTAATTGTACTGTTGACATATAAATACAGGTCCCTATAAACTGTTCGAGCTCCTTTTCAGTGAGATCTAAAGGTTTTTGTGGTCTCGTTTGAGCTGAATATAATATACTTTGGTAAACTATATCCATGATCATCTCCTTTGTTAGAAAAAATGCATAAGAAGAGTCCGCGTTTTCTAATTCTGGTGGCATGCCAGGAGAACCAAGAAATTTTAGATCCTCATCCGATGTGACTAAATTACTTTGCTTCTAAATAGGATGATTCTTGTTTGTATTCTTCTTCCGTTGACGCAACCGTTCGAGCAGAGGTAGATCGTCGTCTCTATAGGAACTGTCTTCTAAATCCGTTTCTAAGATGATAATATGTGATTGATTTTCATCCATATCATTTTTGTCTTCGTCGTCAGACTCTGGAGCTAATATAACAGGCGGTTCTCCATCTTCTGAAAGTCTTGTCCTCACTACCATCTGCTACATCCATTGGCACACCATAAAATATTTTTGGATCCATTTTCTAAAATAAACGAAAGAAATGTAATGTCCGGAATGCAGATTATTCCAAATATGCCACAACAATATTTCTCATCAAAAACAGCAAAAAAATAAAGAATTATATGAGTTTACTTACAGTAATTCCTTCGAGAGACATTAGTCTTTACGTGGATACTTTTTTTGAATCAAAATCTGCGACAGAAACTCGAATTATCGTAAATCAAAATTCATAAAAACTGATAACACCTGTTCACATGGTGGCCATGTGCAAATTTGTATGAAACTTCACCAAGATGCTTAGAGATGTCGCTACACTACCAGAATTATGACATATGTACCGTATATGACCACCTATGCATAAATAGTTTGGTATGTGGCTTATAACAGTTATGTGTGAAAATATTAATTGTGCTAAATATGATCCATGATGCTTTAGAAATAACAAGGATAAGGTCAAGAATAACATTCTAGTCGTTAACCACATAATTGCATGGGAACAAATTGTGATAGGCACATTGGAAACAGCATCAACTGCCACTAATTGTGCAGGAGGCTGCCCAGCTGCAAAATAACAGTAAGCTTTTACTTCCCAAATAGATGATAGGAGATTATAATCACTTAAGATTGTTAGCTGATCTGAGTGAAATTGACAAGTGATAACTGGAAATTGAGGTGAAATGTATAGAACTCCAAATATAAATTCGTTATCTAATTTTACAAAAATATGTTCAATCAAGGGGTCAGATTGGATGAGAGACGATGAAAATTTTGTTAGTACAGCAATCAATACTCCACCTCCTCTAACCAATGCACTAGATACAAGTGAACGATCCTGTCTATAAATATTGTAGTTGTCTAGTCCAAGAGTGTTGGTTTGGTATGTTATTGAAATATTTAATATACAAGTTTTGTTCACCTGCATTTTGACAAGTTGAAGAGTTCAAACTGGACAGATTCTAACAGTTTTCTTTGTCTGATCTGAAACAATAAAAATCTCATTTTCGCGACTGATCGTTTGTTTGTTTTTAATCACACACAGAACATCACTAACTGAAGAAACAATTGCTTTATTGGGACGATGTCCGTTCTTATTCTTATTTCCGAAGCGGAAAATTTTAACTTCACTAATGTTGATAGAATCATAAGCCTTTGTTAAAGTCGATTTGACTTGAATATAATCATCTGGAGTATTAGTTACTTCAAGGAGTTTGAGAATCAGTATGTTTTTGGATCTTTTTTCTCGTTCGTGAAGTTTGCTTACCACATCATCCATCGAGAAAGAAATAGCTCTTATCAGATTTAATTTTTAACATTTCAATTTCAGAACCTCAATTTCCTATCTAAGACTTTCCAATTCCCGAATAATCCTGGGTACACTTTTAAAAGATGAGTGACATTCACTACAAAAAAATTTCCAAAGTTCTTTTTTGAATAACAACAGTACGTAATTTGGAGGCTCCTAACCCTGCTCGATGTTCAGTCTGGTGAATAGTAATAATGTGGATGCTATCACAAGTGACAAACTTATCACCAAGCATGTATCCACAACTTGAACAATTGCTGGCCATTGTATAGAAGTGTTTTACCTGAACTATCATGAAGAGACAAAAATGTAGACTTAATTCCTGATCTATAACAGAACGGTATAAAGCCAATAATTGATTCAATCTTTTTATCAAGTGATAATGACTTTAATCACAAAAAATAATAACAACTTTTATTTACTGTTAATGTTTTATACACAAAAAGTGGAAACTGATTTAAACAATTTAACAGAAATGGAAAGAACAAATTATAATGTTCTTCATTTCACCCAAACACAATGTACGAACATTACTATATAAACTATATCATCGATATTTCTATTATAAAAATTGCAGAGTTCAAAGTGGCTGTTTTCAGGTAAGAGCACAAACTGGCTGGCACCTATTTTCTACCTAAATTAATGGATATCCTAAAATAAAAGACGCATTATTTTAAATTTGTTAAATATAATGTAAATTTAACTTATAACTCTGAAAATATAGCTATTTGGAACGTTAAACGAAAAATATTCAGTATTTTTTAAGGATGTAAAAAATATACAAGGTAATCCGTTTAAAATTATAATATTACCAAAAAAAACGAGAATCTGACACAAATTATAAATAAGGTCATCAAAATCTTTACAAAATTCGTACAGCTGTTTTATTAAAAAAAATTAGCTGTTGATTATTTTTTATGATATGGTTTTTGTTAAGTGTTTGAGGAGCCTAAATAAATCATTTATCTTGTGGATCAAATGTTTTGAATTATTCATAAAACTATCTTAACGTTTAGCTTAAATATTAACTGCTGTTAATGACATTTGCATAATCATACGTCTTACGTACCGGCTGTTCGCTATTCAATTATCGCAGAGAAGAAATGTTGCTTCTCTTAAATATTTAACCTGCTGTTAATAATTTAAAAGGAGCCTCGGCTTCAGGACCATTCTTTGTGCAATAAAAATATAAAATATTAGTTTCATTTAACAACTTAACACTTAAATTGTCCACAAACGTTCGATATAATTGAACACCATTATTATAGGTTAGAAAACATTCGGGTGGTTGTTTTATGAGATTTATTCCTTATGTAGAAGTTTTTGCAGTGCTTTTTTTCTCCGTTAATATCCATTTCTTATCTTTGCCGTATATTTAACTACTGTTACTTGTACAAGTTTTCTAATTTTTTTTTGTAGGATTCACCTATAAATTTTATGGTTACAGTAAATATTTCCATTTGAAAACCTACTTAGTGTGCACATTGCATGTCTTGTATAGTAGGGGGCCATTTATGTTACACATTCTGTAAACTTAACTCAATATTAACCATTTTTGTGTATAAAATTTAAGAAATTGCACAGTCGATCAGTTTACATCTGATTATACTTGTACAACTTTTGCAACTATGCTATATAAACGCAGTGGCCAGCATGTTTTCAAATTTCATTGTTGAAAACTATCTAGAACCTTGCAACATTTTAACAAATTTCAATTAATAATGTCTTTTAGTAACCCCTAATATAATTTTTTCTCACCGCTAGTAATGTAATTTTTAGCATTTAATATCAATTCCATAGAGCTTTTCTTTTAGCCTAGTCTATAATTTGTCATGGTGACAATATCAGTCTATAATTTGCCATGTTTTCAATATCAGTCTAATTTTCCGTGTTGACAATAACAGTCTATTTATTCAATAAATTTGTTTTATGTATATGATTAAAGACTATGAATATTTTTCAAAGTTTAATAATTCATAATGATTTGACAAAAGGAAATCACTTTAATGAATTTTGGCTTAACTAGCCTCTGTGTATTTTAGCCATTCCGGTAGTGAACATATCACAAGGGACAACTGGACAACAGATTGGTACACCAGTCAGCGTGACGTCTGTTTTAAAACCACAAGACAAAATTTCAGCGAGTTTTGCGCAAATAGTACAAACTTCAACAGGCAAACATTTGCTTCTAACGTCAAATCCAAATATAACTGGGAATATCCCAGTAACATCAACTGCAGGTAATTATTTGAATGAAAACATTTACACAACCAATATTGATTTATTTTGAGAGATTTTTTTCAATATTTCACCTTCTATAATTGTGAAAGATGTGAGAAATATTTAAGTGGTTGTTGTTGGATGGCAGGGAAAAGAAAACTATTGATACATATCCTACAGATTTGTTAAATTCCTCTGAACCTGGAATCAATTTTTGTCAGTTTGAATAATATAAATCGATGGCCTCAAATCAATACCACCTAAGTCTAATTTGACAGTTTTGAGATAAGTGGAGAAAATTGTTTCATTTTTATGTAGGGATGATTATTTATTTAACTTTGCATTATGAAATAATGTGATAAATTAGACAATGTAATGTTCATAAAAGTATTAAATTATTTTTATTTTGGATATACGAGGTATTGAATGAAAAAAAGTGGAACTTACAAGTTATTGTACTTTAGTTTTACTGTCAAATGGAACAAAACTTAAATTAAACAAAATCTATTTTAATTCATTATGTAGCTACAAAATCTAGAAAACATAGAAGGCTTACGAGTTTCACTTCATTGGTAAGGCAAATTGTCATAAAACGCCCATCAGTCTTGTGGTAATACCATTTTGAGTTGTTGGAGATGATCGAATTTGGTTTTTTTTATTTTCAATCTCTCTTTGTGGAGTTTAGAAGGAACAACAACATTCAGAAAGAAGCCGCTTTTTCTTCCTCTTTGTGGCAACTCTTTATAGTCGTCATCAAATTGCAGCTTGTAAAAAATCACTCCATCAGTTGAATATTTGAGAGCTCTCAGATCTACAACATTGGGTTCGTCTGTTTTTCTCCCAGGTCTTATGGATATATTTTTGGGATATTGAAATTTGTTAAAAAAATCATAACTGATCATCTCTGTATTATATTGTGTTGAACATTCAAACTTTCATTTTTGGCTTTTGCTTTTTCTTTCCCTGTCCTATCTTTTTCCATTTTATGCTTGTTCCAGTATTCTTCTGACAAGTTTCACTACATTGGTAAGGCAAATTGTCATAAAACGCCCATCAGTCTTGTAGTAATACCATTTTGAGTTGTTGGAGATGGTCGAATTTGGATTTTTTATTTTCAATCTCTCTTTGTGGAGTTTAGAAGGAACACCAACATTCAGAAAGAAGCCGCTTTTTCTTCCTCTTTGTGGCAACTCTTGATAGTCATCATCAAATTGCAGCTTGTAAAAAATCACTCAATCAGTTGAATATTTGAGAGCTCTCAGATCTACAACATTGGGTTCATCTATTTTTCTCCCAGGTCTTATGGATATATTTTTGGGATATTGAAATTTGTTAAAAAAATCATAACTGACCATCTCTGTATTATATTGTGTTGGAACATTCAAACTTTCATTTTTGACTTTTGCTTTTTCTTTCCCTGCCCTATCTTTTTCCATTTTATGCTTGTTCCAGTATTCTTCTGACAAGTTTTTTTCCTTAAATTTACAGCAAATGTCACATTCGTTTTTCTTTGGTTGGTAGAGAGCAATATTGAACTTATTCATCATTTTGGTAAGGGATTTTTGACCCATCGCGATTCATTAGATTCCTTGCATTTTTCTTAGTAGATTTGATAAAGCTCTGTAATATTAGAGAATGACTGCTCCAGGTACATTTTACTAGTGTCTTTACGACAGTAGTGCAAAGGTAACTTATTTAATTGATCTAAGAAATATTTCATAAACACGTTCAGGACTCGATTTGAAAAAATACCTTGTTTTGCAGATTTTTCGGATCTTTTTTCATGGATGCCATGCACACTTTTGTTAACCCAATTATTGACTTGCCATTCTCTGAGCCCGTATGTGGACAAAAACATCCGCTTGCACACCTGAATGTTGATATTATTGACATTAATTGTGTATTTGAGTGTTCCAATTCTTCGAAAATCCCAATTTTGTTGAGAATTTCTTCTTTCCTTGGGCAATTCCTTCGTAACCAAATTGCAGACAAGAGTACTTCTCTGATCCCAAGTTAAATGTCCAATTCTTCGAAAATCCCAATTTTGTTGAGAATTTCTTCTTTCCTTGGGCAATTCCTTCGTAACCAAATTGCAGACAAGAGTACTTCTCTGATCCCAAGTTAAATGGTCCCAAAATTTTTCAAAGATTTCCTTTTGAAATTTCATTAAATTTTTTTTACTAGACTTCTGACAACATTTTCAAATGCAAGTTGGTCCTAATTTTCTTTCTGATCTCTGAGTATCTTGGAAGGATTTCTTTTGATTTGGAGGTCTTCTGTAACCCAAGTATTATTTGCCCTTCATTCTTAATTGTTGATTTTTCTTTTTGATATTATCTCCTATTCGACGTTTTTTATTTGTGGATTCTTCTAAATTGACATTATTCTGATTCTCATTTTCTTCATCACTCAGATTCTCACCAGCTTCACTGGTACTATTAGTTGACTGAATTAGTTGTTCGTCATAATCGGTGTCATTTTTTTGTCCAACTTTTTTTTTTAGTCACGAGGGGGCTAGGGTTCAGGTGCCCTAATGGTTGTCGCTCAGCCATTAATTGGCTTATTGTGGACCCCCCACTCACAGGTATTAAGCAGAGTCCCATCCTAAATGCTTAGCGAACATTGAGATTCGTCGGACTATGTTTTCCTGCATTCCCTCCTGATTTGTGCCTAGGAAGATATCTAGACAGGAGGCTCGCTTCTGCACAGGGCAGGGCAATCGAAGACCATGTGCTTTGCGATTTCCTCTGCTTCTCCATACATCCTGCAATGGGGATTTGTTATTTCAATCCCCATTTTCACTAGGTGTGAGTTGAATATCAAGTGGCCAGTTATGAATCCTACCACTTTTCGCAGTTCTTTCCTACCCAGTCTAAAAGCATTTGCTGCGTAGGAACTCGATGGTCCTTTTAGCATTCTTTTGGACTGAGCATGTCCCGTGATTTTGTTCCAGCGTTTTTGGTGTTCAAGCGACACCCAGTTGGAAACAGTTTTTCGTACAGCGCTGTATGAAACGCCGTATGCTGGTTCTGGTCCCATGAAGGTGAGATGAGCACCTTTCTTGGCACACTTATCAGTTCTCTCATTTCCAGCTACCCCTGTATGGCTTGGAACCCAAGTAAGAATTACTCTATTGTCTTTTGCCAAGGTTTTCAAGGTATTGTGACAGTCCCACACTATCTTCGACGTATAGCTGTGGCTTGCTAAGGCCAAAAGGGCCGCCCGACTGTCTGTGTTGACATAGGTGGTATTTTTGTTATATTTCTTGTCCAACTTGATCTGCTTCTTCTTCTTCATCAGTGTTAACAGATAAGGTTGTTTCTCGATTATTTCTTTGGCTATCATAATTTTTCTTTATAGTCGTCTTGTACTGTGAGTGGATTTGGTAAGGAAACTGGCTATAAATTTTGAAAATCAGGGGAGTTGGATTTTAGCAAATCAAATTCTTATCAGCTTCACATTGATATTTCAAATTTGGTGGTAATACTAGTATGCTATTCACAGCCTGGGCTTCTTCGTAATTTATAGCATTATCATCATTCAAAATGTCAACTGGCATTGTCAATTTGTTAAAAAGAGATCCTTCATGATTTTCCTTATCATCTAAGTCTTCAGTCAATAAGTCAGGTACTATAGTTTGTTCTTTGGGCAGTTCCTTGGTTTGAGTTTCTTGGTTATTGCATATTTCAAGTATTCTTTTGGTCCTTGAATTCATCTTTAATCGATTTTTTAATCCTGAAATAACAAACGATTCCACGTAAGTCAAGTCAAAAGTAAATTTCAATAACACGTAAGTCCGGCAATTACAAACAGTATGAAACTAGTAGAATATTTGAAAGAATTATGCTAAACTTCTAAATATTAGTTGATGAATTTAAAGTTCTAACTGTGTACGACTATTTATAAGGAATACTACTAATAAAATTAATCTTACTTGGACCAAACATTGACACTTGAGTTCTTGTATGCAGAATATACAGACTTACTTGATATTGAACTATCTTTTTTCATCTTTGAGATACGCGTTATTGTATCTGGCCGAGTAATCCCGTCAACGATTTTTATTGGGCGTTGATGGTAGAGAACGCCTTGACGATTTGCATGGAGCGAAAATGTGAAATTTCGGAGTTACGAGGTATTGATTTGAGGCCATTGAAATAAATAATGTCATATATTTAAAGGAAAAATAATGAATTTATGAACCTTTCTATATCCAAGGGGGTTAAAGTAAGTCAATTTAACCTCAATGATTAGAAAGGATATTAAATTGCAACTTCTTTAGGCAGTCGACTTTAAATTAGTTTTGTACTGTAAAATTGTTGCAAACATTTTATTTTCTAAATAAATATTACTTCTAAATTTCACATTTAAGGTTTTAGATTGGGATATCTTTTGTATTTGTGGACCATTTAAGAACTGTCACAAAAACATTCCAAGTAGATTCAAGCATCATAATTTCGTTTTAGGTGGCCAAAAATTGACATTCTTGTCCAAACAACCTGTTTCGACGATAGGGAATGCTGTCACAAAGGCTTACGTCAAGTTTCAGCTTACATCTGTCACTACAGCTCCTACTTTTACTACAGCAACTGCAGCGGTAAGTATCCTGGAATTATTAATATGAGAAATATTTGTTTTATTTTACTTTTACATATTTACTATTTTTTGCAGAATTCAAATACAATTTCTGTGGTAAAGAGTGACGAAAATAAAGTAAAAGGGGTCAGAACTCCAGTAGGAAATGATTATATAGGTAAACTTTATTCTAAACAAAATAGTCTGGATGTCCGGTGGAATAATGACGAGAGAAGTTTAGGTTTAACAGTAAGTATTTTATGTAATATAAAAATATACAGCTCAACTCTGAAACTTTTGAACTCTACAATATGAATAAATATGTGTTTAAGAAATAAGCAGTAAACGGCACTAAATCAACACAAGACTAATAAGGTGATAACCTATAGAAACGACAAAATAGAACATTATTTTGCATATACAGAAGAGATATGAATTCCGTTCTGTACTATATTACTCTATGATAGTGAGTCATATAAAAACAAAGGAGAAATGTAATTTCAACTCACTAATAACTGAGCGGCAAAAATGTACTCTATCAATTTTAATGAGCAGGGAATTCATTAGAGGTAACCAACACTGATACTAACAATGGTTGTCTCTCTCATTTTTATAATATATACAGTGCCCGTCTTAAAGTCTCCTCCCTATCTATTTCGTGAACCATAGAACTTCAATAATTGTTTGGGTGTCTGACATAGGGTACAAATGTGACGTTTTGTTAGTATTTCGTGACGTCATAATTCAAAATGGCGGACGACCGCCATTTTGTAAGATAATTTTAAATGGCTTCATATGGCAAGTACTACCTCTCATTTGAATGCTCCTTCCAAGTCTTGTTCAACGAAACCATCACGATCAACCTATTTCTAATTATTTGTGGAATTTCAACCCAGTTGCTCATTTAGAAAAGATGAACGTGTTCATTGGTCGCTTGGATATTTCTTACAAAAACTCTCAATTTTGACAGTAGTACGATGCTAATGTCAAAAATGAAGTGATTAATAGGTCAATGACACACGAAATATCCAAGCGACCAATGAACACGTTCTTCTTTTCTAAATTAGTAACTGCACAATTGCTCTTTTAATGTCTATTTGGTAAATTTGGGAGTCGTTAGATTTTCGGTACAAACACCATGCATTATTGATTGAGACATCAAGAAGCCATGTAAACAGTGCCTAGTACCATTCTGTACTGTCCAACGTTATGAACCATCCGATCAGTACCACCCTTAGAGTAATAATATACAATAGAGAGGGCATTCCATTCATAAACACGTTTGTGGCCAACAATCCTAAACGTAGTAAAATAATGAATGAATTACAAATAGTGGGGATGGTATTATAGACATATGGCCTTGGTAATTTCTGCCGTTTTTCTAACAAACTTGTCACCGACGAACCGTTATAATCAAAAACATTTAATTAATTAACTTAAAAGTTTATTGTGTCACTAAAAGTCTTGAAAAACTCATCAAAACTAAAGAACTAAATGAAATTAACTGTCTCGACCCGTACTTTGTGGAATCTACTCATATTACTGTTTTTAAATGAAACTTACTGCTCCTAAATAATTCCACAATATTTTGAATAAAAAGTTAAAAAATCAAATATCTTAGAATTTTTAACTTGTTATTCAATATATTGTGGAATTATTTAGAAACATTAAGTTTCATTTAAAAACAGTAAATAAATAAATGTTTATTCTCTAGTTGTAATGGCGCTAGTATAAACAAACGTTTGACATTATTTACTACAATACTACGGAATATTCGAAATTGTCGTTGAGCACAATCTGACGATATTTGCATCTCTCTTTATATGGTAATTAAACAAGGACAAAACTACTAAATAAGTTACCCTTGACACATAAAACAGGTACTGAAATTTTGAGCAATGTTGCCACTTTTAGTTATAACTATAAATGTATCTACGGATATAAGAAATACTTGTTTAATAGTCCAGTAAATTTAGGACTGAAAAGATCGAAACCTGTAAATAAATCTGGCATGAGTTCCCACATAGCGCAATTTGTAGGTCATCGTAGGTGTTTTAAAATGAGAAAATCCTTTACGCGTTGTAGGTAAAGGAAGGGGCTGAAAATGGACCCCAAAACCTGGAAAAACAGGTTTCCCGCTAATATCTCTCTATTATGGAAAGGAACTCGTCAACATTTTCTGTTGTAAGTCGTAACGCCAACCTTCTGATTCAGCAGCAAAGCCGATCTTCCTATTATAGCTCTATTACTGATCAATTTTCTCACCCAAAGTCGCCTCTTCTTTTGATTATATTCATGTGACATGTTTCTTAACTTTTCTTTTAGTAACATACACATGTTTTTCACAATTTTCTTTTTTAACATTTGAATTTTCCTCGAATTTCTTTTAAGGGATGATGATGCATTACTGAAAACTCACGATTGACTGGACTCGTGTCAACGATCTGGGTCTAGCGCTTTGACAGGCCAGTGAGACTGGCACCAGCTACTGGATACATGCATTTATGATAAATTGACACAGCTAACTGAATAAATATGTGTTCTACACAAAGGTCTAACACGGGATATTTAGAAAAAGTTTTTGATTTTTGCTCAATTTGACTTTTGAGGTATGGGAGAGAAAGAATATAGGAGTTACGAGTTATTGTAGAAATTTTTTATTGATAATTTATTCGTTTACAATTTTAATATCTATACAACTAAATAAAATCTCTATACCTATAAGTTTTATATATATGACGTAGAGAAAATGTAGTAGATTATATTAAATGTATCCATAATGTGGTATAACCAACAGTCTTCAGGCATTACGGGTTTTAATTCTTGACAATGATTAATTTTAGTTTTTTTAATCTTCAGCATTTCTGTATGGAGCTTCTTAATAACTTCTTTCCAAACGATAGACTCATTTCATTTTATTCTTTGCGCTGATGGTGTGTAATTATCATCAAAATTAAGCTTGTAAAAAATTATTCCTTCAGGTGTAAATTTTAGGGCTCTTATATCAACCATATTTGGATATTTTCTTCCAGGTCTTAAGACTAACGTATCAAATTCTCGTTAAAATTGACAAAAAAATCTTATTTTACCATTTTTTACTTCATGTTTTATGGGTAGCATGTACACATTCTATCTGTGTATGACTTTTGACTAAATATTTCTCTTCAATGATAATATTAAGTTCCTTTGATAAATGTAAAAGAACATTGGACTTGGCACTATTCCAGTTTTGGTATAAGTAAATTGTAATTGGTTTTCCATCACTTAAATGTCTTCTTATGTAGTCCACAAGTTATGCAAATGTGGATGCTTGTAAAACAGCTTGTGTCTTATCAAACCAGTAACATGTACACTGGCTCGTAACACAAAGTTTTATTTTGAAATACACAGCTCTTGCCATTATTGAGGGACACAGATTTACGGCTTGGAGTTCCATGGTCACAACATGCTTAAGAGGCCTGAGTACATGTCGGCATCATGAGGAACTGTCAATCACAAGCTAGGATAATCCCAGATAATTTGATTTGACTGTGAAATGCTGGCAACGCAGCATTGATTAGTCCTTCCCTCGCTAGACAAAATTCAGCCCAGAAATATGGAACTTTTAAATGTTAAAATCATGAAATCCGTTTATAAAATTGTATTTCTTGGATTCAAAACATGCTTAACCCCTCACAAACTTCTTTTTGAAAACATATCTTGTGTTACATCTTCAGACAAATCCTGGCATTTTTTCTTTTTAGATCTATCACAAAACGTCAAGGTACGTACATGTTGGTACCAATTTATGCTTCTCTCTGTAAATCATGGAAAATATATGCATATATGTTCGATATCCCAATTTTTTTTTCCTTTTTCCCTCAGTTCATGATTAATTCTCTTAGTATTGATACTCAGTATTCACCTAACTGCTTTTTAGACGCATTATCCTGAGCAATAATATCATATCTTATGCTCTGTGCATGCGCGCACGTTGGCGATCCTTTGTACTTCTCTCACATCTTATGCAAGGTACCATTCTCTGCATGTCGAAATATTGTGGTGGCATCCCTTATTCCACACCAATCGCTTATGTTTCTGAGCCAAAAATGTTGCTTTTGCCCCGGGCCTCGGCGACCTTCTACCTTACCCTACAAAATCAATTTAGGAATTGAGTACCTAGCACCCCTGAGAGTATGTCCAAGATAAGATATCTTTCGATTTTTTACGATGCCAAGAAGTTCTTTCTGCACACAAGCAAAAATACCACGTTTCTGCTCCATACAGCAAGATAGGCAAGTAGCACTTAATTACTCTGAGCCTAAGTGCTATTATTACCGTGTGCTAACTCTCTATGTTCTTGCTCTAAAATCATAATCGTAGTATGCGATTCCGGGTTTTCTTCCAAATTTTTGTCGACTATATTCTCATTTTACCGTTTCAGAATTGCAACTTTTCCAAGAAACTCCTTAATTATGATATCCCCAGGAAAGTCCATTATATTGAATGGGGAATCATTATTTTGTTTTTCATATTTGTCATGATATATAAGCATTGTCTCATATCTTTGGGCTTTGTTCTTCTAGATTGTATAGATCAAAAATTCATTTAGTAGCGTGTGTGTTCATTTTTAAATTACAAAGTGTACTGCTTTTCACGTCTGAAAAAAAACTACCTTGTAAATCAATTTTAGATAATTCAATAACACATAAGTCAATATTCAAAGAAAACATGACTATAGTAATATTAGTAAGTTATAACCAATGTGATGATCTCCTGCCATTTCTTTGGTAACTTATTTTTTTGTGAATGGTTTTGATGTGAACTATATAAAAATTTATTTCAAATGAAATTGCATAGTCGATCAGTTTACAACTGATAATAGTTGTACAACTTTTGCAACTATGCTATATAAACGCAGTGGCCAGCATGTTTTCAAATTTTATTGTTGAAAACTATCTAGAACCTTGCAACATTGTAATATTATTTATCTATAACTAGTATGTGACTGGTGACTTTTCAGAATCATTTAAACATTTTATGTAATCATAATTAAAGTTTGAATATGAACAAAACAAATTGCTAAAACTCGATGAAAGTGTAAAATATTTGATACAGACATGACAAATTTGGAGTTTGGAGATGACTAAGTATAGGTCATATATCATAAAACTTTCTGTCTGGCTATCAATATTTCTTCTATCTCCGTCTATCTTCAAAATGTGTAAGAATCATTTCTAATGTTGAAAAACTCTTTTAGAATGAAGAAGATCCAAAAGGAGAACGTAAAAATAGACTGGCTCTCATGCGCCGCATCAACAACGCCCGATGTTCGGCACTACCTTTGTATGGCAGAGACTTCCAAGATGCCGTAAAAATTTTCACTCCCAATAAGATATACTCCTGGGATGGTGGTCACATACAATGCTTGAACACTTTATATTCGAAAAAATTTACAGAGTCGACAGATTGTCTGAAAGACATCCTGTATAATCCTGAAAGGAGATTGGAAAGTTTGAAAGAAATTTTCAATCATTTCTTATTATATGTACCTGCCGTAAAAGCTGCCGAACCTGAAATGCGAGTGTGGCATCCGTCGCCGAGCAAATATTGGGGCCAAAAACAGGATAAGCAGCTTCTACAGGTATTTTTTTATTTTCTTATAGGTTAGTATGAAAGTGTAAATATTTTTTCTTGTAATGGTACAAAATTTGAACTGCATTTGAAACTTTTACCTGTGTTTTACTTTCACTGTTAATTTCATTTTTTACATACAATAGACTCGATTAACCAGAACAATTGCTGTCCGTTGCACATTCGGATAACCAAATGAATGAAAAAAAGTGGCTCTTGTATGTACATACATATTTACTTAATATTACATACTATATATTGCTAGCTAATAATTAAAAAAATGTTTTTTAAGAGTACACTTTTCTAGATTCAATTCTACTTGAAGGAATAAAGTTATTTGATCGCTGTTTGTAGTCTGGATAAACGCAAAACCTTATAACAGGGCTGTATAATCGAGTTTCACTGTATATTATAAATGAAATGTGTATATATTAACTCTATTTTTGCATAGACGATCAGTTGACAACTTCTTATAGTTGTTTAACTTTTGCAACTATGCTAGAAAAACGCAGTGGCCAGCAAGTTTTCAAATGTCGTTGTTGAAAACTATCTAGATACCTTGCAACAATACTGTTCATCAAAATATAACGTTCTTGTTCTTTTAAAACTGTATTCTTAGGATATATGTCCATCATTTGCTTGTAGTTAGTATGCTGTAAATTTGTTACAAGATTTTTTTATCCATTTCCTAATATCCAAGTTTCTTCTATTATTCATTATTGCACTAGTTCCAAACTTACAGTTCAATATTTCTACTATATCATCCACTGACTCCGATGAAACAACTCTCGTCCGTTAATCTAAGCTTAAGTTATATAAACTTCTTGTTTTATTTCAGAAACTATTCTCGAAGCCTGCTACTCCTCTACACTGTATTGCTTCTTCTATGGTAACACAATTTCCTGATCCAAGACTAATCCAATATGATTGTGGAAAATTACAAACCTTAGACATTCTGCTTAGAAAATTGAAAATGGAAGGTCATCGTGTGTTGATTTTCACCCAGATGACCAAGATGTTGGACGTTCTAGAGGCATTCTTGAATTACCACGGACACATCTATCTTAGGTTAGATGGTACAACCCGGGTAGATCAAAGACAAGTAAGTACATATTACATAATTTAAATTGAGCTTACTATATTGTTAAATGTGTCTGATAGATTAGATTTATTGATTCTTATAATATATAAGAATCGTTGACAATAAAATCTACTGATCTTGTTAGAAGTAATTCGATTTTATTCATAGAATTGGAAACTATTCCCTAACATCAGATGTGGGCTGTATATGACTTGTTATTTATATTATGTCTTGAAAAACAAAATGTTACTGTAAGATAAAAAAACCTTGTTCAAGTACTGGGCCAAACTTTAAACCGACAAAGAACAACCGAAGCTAGAAGAATTGAAGGACCAAATTAACAAACTTGAATAACAATGTGGTTTTTTGTGTGATAACTATTAACAATGAATAATTATATTGATCTTTTTTGAAGTAATTTCATCTAACATAGTTTTTCTAATTTCAGGTTTTGATGGAGAGATTCAATGGTGATACACGTATTTTTGCTTTTATACTGTCTACGCGTTCCGGTGGTGTGGGAGTGAATTTAACCGGGGCGGATACTGTGATATTCTATGATTCCGATTGGAATCCTACAATGGACGCGCAAGCTCAAGATCGTTGTCATCGAATTGGTCAAACGAGAGATGTGCACATTTACCGTTTGGTTAGTGAGAGAACTATAGAGGAAAATATATTAAAGAAGGCGAATCAGAAACGTATGCTCGGAGACTTGGCCATCGAAGGTGGTAACTTTACAACGGCATATTTCAAGAGTGTAAGTATTCAAACATTTTTATTTTTGTACATTTATTTACAAATATTTTATTCACGTTTCAGTCAACTATCCAAGACTTGTTTAACATCGATCAGAACGAACAAAATGCAACGACAAGAATGTCTGACGTAATGGAAATGAAGAAAGATCGTGAAAAAGCCTTAACTAACGAAACATCTGTAGGTGATGATAAAGCAGCAGTTGGTGCTCTTGAAAGTGCTTTGGCGGCATGCGAAGATGATCAGGACGTTCAGGCCGCCAAAACTGCCAAGGCAGAAGCTGTTGCTGATCTTGCAGAATTTGATGAAAACATTCCTTTAGATGAACAGGAGAAGGAGCCTGAAGTTAGTAAAGCGGAGCAGGAAATTAATAACATAATCGAGAAGGTAAAATTTGAAGTTAACTTATATTTTTATTTTGTTATATGCATAGACGATCAGTTAACAGCTCATGATAGCTGTTAAACTTTTGCAACTATGCTATAAAATTGCATTCTTCTTCTTCTTAAAGTACCAAGCAGATTCCTGCGTAGGCGACCGTCTATTTACATTCTGTCAGATTTCTCTATTTAGAGCAGCTTTTTGGAGAGGCATAAAGTCGTGTATTCCTGTCCATTGTCGAATGTTCCTGAGCCATGAAAGTTTTTTTCTTCCTATTCCCCTTCTTCCTTCGATTTTTCCTTGGAGGATAAGACGTTGGAATTCGTAACGAGGACCACGCAGGATGTGACCCAAATAGGAAGTCTTTCTCTTCTTAATGGCGTCGAATAGTTCACGGCTGGTCAGACCAGCTCTTCTAAGGACTTCTTCATTTCGTACCAGATCTGTCCAAGGGATCCTAAACATTCTTCTAAGAGTCCACATTTCAAATGCCTCCAATCTGTTTATCGAAGTTGCTTTAAGAGTCCAGGTTTCGACACCATACAACAGGACGGACCAGACATAGCACTTAACCGCTTGCGTTACTCATTTATTCAAACTTTTCGATGCAAAAAATACTATTTTTTTTATCACTGGAATTTGTTGTTTAAAGGAATACAAATAGGTATATACCTTTGTTTTGCTGATTGTATAATTATTTTATGTATTTTTTTTATCTGGTTCTGAAGTACTAGTACTAACCCGAGATAACTCGTCATTTTGGAATTTGGCGCATATTCACGAAATATTACTAAGTGAAACTCAAACATCTACCAAGTGAAATAATATATTGATATAAAACATACAAAATCGGGTTATAATAAATCAAATTATGCAGTATGATAGTCCTTGAAACACGGTACTACGCATAAGCCTACATCACAAACGCTGCAACAATAGCGACTCTCCCTTCTTATAGGTTTTCCGCAATTATCCCGTTTTCGGGAACACATTACGCATCTTCGAGTTGGACACTGTTTTTTTTCAGTGGCGGGAACATAATCCGGGTAGTGCCCTTTTGACATTCGAAGAGGATTTGGCGATTTACTTGGACGGCCAGAAGTGGAAGGAAGCAAGTTGGGGTGGTACTTCTCGAACATTTCCTTTATAAGGCATAGTCTATATTGTAAGGGAGACTTTACACCACCACATTTTTTGTAAAGAATGTAGGAATTCCAAAGGGCTAATTCTAAAAGGTGGAAAAATATTTTTTTGTAATACTTTTTTCCACGCTTTCGAGTAACTGGATAGTCTGACAAATGCTGATCTACCTTATCTACTCCACCCATTGTATAATTGTAATCAATTACCAATATTGGCTTAGTTCTGTCCTTTCCTCTTTTTTCATACGTCTTTGTTTCTATGTTATGTATTGTAGACAGAAGAGTAACATCCTTCTTATCTCTCCAACGCATAATCAAAACTTTACCCCTCTGGAAAGCTACTATTTCTCCGGCTTTCAATTTTTTACTTCTGAAAGCAGGAGGAATTTCCTTTCTATTAGTTTTCATAGTACCATACGTGTCAGTCTTGTTAGAAATCAAAATATCTGCTAATTCTGGTGACGTGTAAAAGTTGTCGGTAGTGAGGCAGTATCCTTTGCATAGTAAGGGCTTCATCAGTGACAGGACAACCTGAGAACCCATCGGTAAGTTTTGATAATCCGCATCAAAATTGGTACCTTTACCAGTATATATTATGAAGCCCCAAACGTATCCACTTTTTGACTCACATAGCATGTAAGACTTTATTCCGAACCGGGCCCGTTTCAAAGGTATGTATTGCACCCAGCCTAACCTGCCCTTATATAAAAGAAGGCTCTCGTCGATTGTTACATCCCTCTCTGGAGTATAGAGACTTGAAAATTTTTGAGACAATTTCGAATATACAGGCCATATTTTATTCAACTTTGGGTTCGGTTGATTTTCAGCATCATAATCTGCATTATTTGAAAAATGCAAGTACTGTTTTATTGCTATAAATCTTTTATACGACATGGCTTGTCGAAAAAAGGGCGTAGCAAGAATATGGTTTTTGGTCCAGTAGTCTTGAAGGCATGGTTTCTTTACGACACTTTGTAAAATATTGAGTGCCAAAAAGATACGAATTTCATCACTTGTTACATACCTCCACTGATTTGACCTAACTTGCTCAGCATATGTATTTGTTTGAACAGCAATTTCGTTTACTAATTCATCGTCAAAAAATGCATTGAAAAACGCCAACATATTCTCTAATTCTTGAAAGTCCACATTAGGAGAAATTCCAGGTGTTCCTAAAATATAATTTTCTAATAGCATTGATTGTACACACGAATTATTGAATAATATTACCCCTAAAAGGATACCGAGGAGGAGCAGGCCCAACCGGCAACTTCGCGTCAACCTCCATCCACACCCTGGCTTGTAACAAATCATCAGGATTCTCACCATCAGAATCGTCAGATAACTCGCTCTCCGAAGAACTGCTTCCCGACTCTTCTAACTGATCATCGGGCACAAAATCGTCTCCACTCGATTGTGAATCGGAATCATATTCCATTTTCAAATATCAATAAAGTACGCCAAAATTCTCTGGCAAACAGAATCTAAACGTAAACAATGCCCAGAAAAACACCACTATCGCGACAGTGCACAACAGCGACTAGGAGACTAGCCTGACTGATTCGTTACAGCACGTACGGGTTCTATCGAATGCCTCCCCTCCCTTTCCGTTCGCTGCCGCTGAAAACACCAGATTTATATGGGTGACAAGTTATTTCGGCGTAGTACTTGATGTTACAACGGCAAGCAACGAGAAATATCGGCTTAGAATTATTCGAAATGACATGAGACGACTGAGACGAGTTTACTCGTCATTGTACAAACCTGTATAAAAAGTCATGACGACATAACTCGGCATAAAACGGCAAGCGGTTAATCATTCTGTATCTGAGTTGAAAGCTGAGATCATTATTTGTTAGGATTTTTTTAAGTTTAGGGAAAGTTGATCGGGCTTGTTCAATTCTGCTTCTGATCTCGACTTCTGGATCCCATTTGTTGGTAACGAGGTAGCCCAGGTATTTAAATTTAGTGACTTCCTCTATTAGAATGCCGTTTATGTATAAAGGGGTGGCGGGGATGTTATTTTTGCTATCCACCATAAACTTGGTTTTCTTTATGTTAATTTTTAGGCTCAGGTGCTCACTTTTCTCTTGAACCATATGCAGAAGTGCTTGAAGGTCGTTTGCGTTGTCCGCTAAGATTACTGTGTCGTCCGCGTATCTAATATTATTAATTGGGATGCCATTTACTTTTATACCAATTGTACACATTGACATTACCTCGGCAAACGCTCTTTCTACGTACAGGTTAAATAGCATAGGTGAAAGAATACATCCTTGCCTTACCCCTTTCTTTATTACAATGTCTTCGGTGGCTCTAAAATTTTGAAACCTTACTTCGGCAGATTGGTTCCAGTACAAGCTAGCTATTATTCTGATATCCTTATTGTCTAGTCCTAATTCCTGTAAGTATCTTATCAACAGGTCGTGTTTCACGTTGTCGAACGCTTTCTCGTAGTCAATGAACACCATGAATACATCCTTTCTCTTGTCGAGGCAGTTCTGAACCAGTGTTTGTAATATATAGCTTCTCTCGTGCCAAACCCACTCTTAAATCCAAACTGACTGGACCCACTGGCTGCTTCACATTTTTTATATAGCCTAGTATGTAGGATGCGTAAAAAGAGTTTTAAAAAATGGCTCACGAGGCTTATGAGGCATTGGCCAGCAAATTTTCGAAAGTCATTGTTGAAAACTATCTAGAAACCTTGCAACAAAGCTTTCTAATTAAATAGAAAAGTTCCAAACGTCTCCATGTTTTAACATCCAAAATTAAACTAATTACACATTCTTAGAATTCAGGGATTATGGTAATGCTACAATTTTTTCTTTATTCCTTCGACTGTAGAACTTTTATTATTTTTGTTTATCACCAGTAATCTAAAAAATTATTTAATGTATTCAGGTCACCTGAACCTATTTTGATTACTCTAAAACATATATTTCTATCTAAATGGTAATGAATGGTGTTGATGGAAATTGTAGTGCCGGTACTGTTGGAGATATAACAAAGTGTTTCAAACAAAATTATCTGGAATTATTATTTCATCAGTCTCTATTTACAGATACTCTTTTTCTGTATCTTCCAATTTTTAATTAAATATAGTGTTAATTGCTTATATAAATTGCATTTAATATAAGCATTGCCCACGCTTATAATTAAATGATTGCAGGTATTTTTCTAGACTTGAATAATTATTTAACAACACCTTTTTGTTATTATCGACATGTTGTCATTGGGAATAATAATTCGGTTATTTCCCTTCAAAAATGACAACAAAATGTCTGTCATCGTCATATTGTCATACTCCCCCCCATTGAGGGGCAAATACTGATGAGTATTTACTAATCAAAATAAAATTGTTAGATAAGATTAAATAAAAAAATGATTACCTTGATAAAATGTTGATACAACAATAATTAACACATAATAAATAGGATTTGTTTTTTACATGAGTTGGTATAAAAAAATGACACATTTGACAAAACGATGATAAAAAAATTGAGAAATGGCAAATTATTTTTCATTTTTTTTTGGTTTGTTCGATTAGCAGTGATGCTATTTTCTGCACACTGCGACCACACTCACTGTTTTAACTCTGATGATGCCATCATTACCAGGATAGGTTGATATTATTCTGCTCAGTATCCATTGTAAGGGCGGAAGATTATCTTCCTTCAATAAAACAATTGTCCCTATTTATAGTTGTTTTTTTAAATTTATGACGTATAGTCAATTCAATCAGCGAGCAGTGAGACCAAAAATGCCGTCGCATTTGTTGAATATGTTCCCATATGGATAACCTGTTTGTTGAGATATTAGAAAAATCAGGACTAAGCAATCTCGTTAGTGAGTCACCAATCAGAAAATGAACGGGTGTTAGGACTAATAAATCATTAGAATCAGAGAAAATAGGTGTGAGAGGGCGGGGGGCAGTAATTAGAGTGGATTAAAGTGTTAAATATTATGCGACAGAGGTGATGTTTAAAGGATTTGACGGCAGCTTCTCAAAGCCCACCAAAATTTTGAGCTCATACTAGGATGAAATGCCTTTTAATTCCCTTTTGGTGACAATAATGGTTGATTTTCACTGTCGCTTAACAATGCAGAAAATTCTTGAATCTCGTTGCGTCCTCCCAACAAAGTTTGTTCCACTGTCTGTGTAAATATCTACAAATTCCTCGCAGACTTATGAATCTTTTTAGGGCTACAAGAAATGCATCTGTTGATAGATCACTTACGACTTCAATTTGTACAGCCTTTACAGTAAGGCAGATGAATAATGCTATGTAAATCCTTTTTTATGATCTATACCTACATGGCTGAAAGGTCGAGCTAGTGTTACTCTTGGAATAGGTAAGTTGTTCATGATGGATGTTTTAATTTACAACAAGTAATACATGATCTAAATATTTTTCGTATTTGATTGTGGCCATCTAAGATCCAGTACCGTCGTCGAAGTGCATATAAAGTGACTTGTATTCCAGTGTGTAAATTTTGATGATTCCGCTTCTATTATCAACTGTGTTACTCAATGAGATTTCTGGATGATGATTGGATGACTGATTAAATGGCACGGATGAATTTTTGAGTCTACCTCCTACACGATTGAGGCCGACGTCGTCGATGAATGGATTGAGTTGAAGCAAACGACATTTATTATTTAGCGGTTTTTTGTTGGTTAGACAGTGAAATTCGTTAGTAAAAATTGTTTGTTGAACTACCTTGAGAATGATAGTAAGTGCTATACATTCTATGACTAATTAAACCCTTGTGAAGATTGTTCGTTTTGAATCTCATGCATTAACTTATGACACTCTGAAGTTTATATAACAATGAATATCTGTGTACTAAGTCACCTTTAAGTACAGTGGTTTTGAAACATTGTACCTTACGGATTTCCGGTAGTTTCTCATTTATAGAGGTTACAATAGGTTGGAGCCAAGTGTCTTCAGATTAGCAGATGCACAAAGGACCAATCGTCCATATTTGTGATTTCTTGAATTGTGCAGGTTTGATTTCTCTGGAAACCGTTTCAGTAGGATTTTCGTGAGTTCGAATGTGTCTACATAAATTTTGTGGATACGTTTTTAACCAATGTAGTACGATCGTGGAAACTGACCAACAGATGATTTTTCGAAAATTCAATTGTAAGGCATCTTTAACCTATATGATGAAATTCGCAAGCACAGCTCTAAACGCGGTATTGTAGTTTTCTTTAATGGGACTACTCAAGATTTTGCACAAAGAATTGTAATTTTTGACTTTTCTACTTTGTCTATGGATTTAATGAACACACAGGCACCATAAGCCCTCTCGCTAGCATCACAGAACCCATGTAATTCAAAGCTGACTGGATTTTTAATCATCATTAATCTTTCAAAGGTTGTAATTGTTAATAGTATTGATTCCATTATGTATGTAAATCAGCTGGAATTGACTCGTCCCAGTCGAGTTTTAATGCCCATGATTTTTGTGGTGCTGATATAAGAGGTGCTAACAGTCCGAGAGGATCAAAAACTTGAGCTATGGCAGATATTGTCATTGTTTTTGTTGTTTTTACAGGTGTATATAATGGGTTGACATTGTAAATAATTGTGTCATTAGATGAATCCCATTTGGTGCCAAGTGTTCTTATGGTTGTAGTGTTTTGAAGCAGTAAATGTTTATTGATGCTCTCTTTCTCAAGTCCTTTGAGTGCTCTTGGATCATTAGACGCCCATTGTCGGATTTTTAAACCACCACATTCGAGAAGTTGTGTCAGTTAATTGCGTATGAACACAACTTCAATAAATAGTTTTAGCACCAGTCAATAGATCATCCACGTAAAAGTCACATTGTAGAATTTTGGATTTGTTTTGTTCATCTCCAGCTAATTGATGAAGACATTGTATTGCCAAAGGTAATTCAATTGATATGTTTCTTCCTCGCCCCTTGAGTCAGTCCAGAAAATTCTTTGATATTTGCGGTCTTCAGAAATTGTCAATACATTTTTTTATGTCTCCAGTCAGAACAATTGGGTGTTTGCAGAAGCGTACTAATAATGTCATCAATACTGAATGAATCGTTGGACCGACAAAGAGCGTGTCATTTAATGAAATTCCTGTTGAGCTTTTTGCAGAACTGTTGAATACAACTCTTACAGCGGTCGTCAGACTACCTGGTTTAATGACTGCATGATGAGATAGATAGAATCCTGATTCAGTTAACTGAGAGTTTTACGTATTGCAGATAAATGGACGAGATTTATGTATTCCTTTAAGACCTCGTGGGACCTCGTGGTATTGTTTATTTAGTTCAGGTTTCAATAATTTCCGCTGTAGACTTTGTAATCGTTTACGTTCCATGGTTAAAGTTTCGCCGAGTTTTGTTTGTTTTTCGTTGAAAGGTAGTGAGACAATGTATCGTTCGTCTTGGCGTCTCTGTGTATGTTTGGAAAAATGTTCTTCACACACTGTTTCTAGGGTGGACATAGTGACAGGGAGTTCTTCGATCTCCCAAAATTCTGATATATCAAACTGAAGTTCATCGGTAAGGTAGCAGGTACGCGTGTGAACGGTCGTGTAGAAGGTGCACTCCCCCTGATGACCCGTTAAACCTTGGTTTTCTGTAAAAATAGTTCAGGTCCGCCTTTTGGTTACAAATATATTTGACCTACTGATAATAAGGACAATGTGATACCGGTGCCTAAGAGCATATCAACAGCCGGAATTTTATGAAATTCGGGATCGGCAACATTTATATTCTGAGGTATGCATAACATGTTTCGCTGTATGGGTTCTTGTGGTACGAAATTAGAGATAGTTTGGACGATTAAAAACGTTACTAATCGATTGTAACATGTAGTTCATGATGATATTGTTGTGATTACCATGCTCTTTGAGAGAGTGGTGCAACCATTCAAAACTCTGATTGGGATGGAACATTAATGGCCTTGAAATCTTATTTTCCTTGAAAATTCCTCAGTTATGAAATTTGAAGTGAGGCAGGTATCAATTAGCGTGCGACATTCTATTGGCTTATTGACTTTGTTGAATGCAATAATTTTTGCCGTTACCATTAATGTATCCATGGATGTATTGACGATAAAGGCGAATGGCTTAGGTGTCGATAACTGTTTTGGTTCTAATAATGTTCTTGACGACTGTTATATTTCCAGATTTGTTGTTTCATCATTTATTGTCGAACTATTGGGTTGTGATTGATGTAATAATGTATGATGGCGAGCATTGCACTCGCCGCAAGTACCTTTTGATAAACATTTTCGCATTCCGTGTTTTTGACCTAGACAGTTCAAGCATAAGGAATTGTTACTAGCTGCTTTTCGTCGATCGACATGTGTCGAAATGTTACACAATGATAGATGGAATGTGCTTGAGAACAAAAATGCATGCAGATGATTTTTTCGATGAATTTGTTGAGCTTGATGTAACAAATGCTTGGATACTACGGAAATCCGATTTCTAGTTTTGAAATAATTACGTTTGTAGATATGTTTAGGTTGGTCAGTCATATTGAAATCCGTATAATTTGCACATTTTTCAAGGAAGTCGAGTAAATGAGTGTATGGTGGCATGGATTTGTCAGTTAGAGATAACTCCCAATACCAGGCTGTAGTTGTACTAATTTTTGATAAAACCAATTCAATAAGCGGCAAATCAATAAGTGCATTCAGATTTTTTAACGATTGTAAATGAAGTTTAAGGTTAGTTAGGAAATTGCTTAACGCGGATGGTGTGTCTTTGGTAAGTCATGGTTAATCACACATTGCTTACGCATAATTTTTTGGGGATATTCATATTTGTTTTTCAATGTTTCTAACGCTAATAGATAATTTTCCTCGGTTATTTTGAGTGTGTCGATCGTTGAAGCGGTTTCTTCGTTCAGCGACAATTTCAAATACTGAAATTTTCTTGGGTAGGGTAAGCAAAGGCTCATCATGGATGAACTTTGTGAAAGTTTCGATGAAAGTGGGTAATTCTTCGATTGATGCACTAAATGAGGGGAGTGTTACTGTCGGTAATTTAACACTTAATTCATAATTTTGTTGGATATGTGAAGATATCAGTTGTACTGGATCTCAGCGAATTTGTTGAATTAAATTTGCGTAAAAACTTCTTTGCTTTGCTTTTAGCCTTGTAAAACTTTTCATACTCTTCCCGTTTTTCTATTTTGTCTTATATGATTAGTTCAATTTGCTCTTGTATGTCATAGAATTTCATTCTAGTGTCGAGCGATGTTTCAAGTTAGTCCGAATCGCGTATAATATCAGGAAAGTTGATCCAGTTTTCAATGATTTTCATAAAGTTCGTTAAGGCGCGATGTACTATTCCCCGTTTGTGGTGAAAAGTTTTAAGAATATTGGCGCTTTCATTCATTGTGATGGGATTAGGATTTGGCGATGTAAATTAAAACGAGGTTACCATTTCGATTCTAATTGTGCTGCTGATGAGGCGTGAGCGAATTGCTGATGAGGCGTGAACGAACTGCTTGTTAGCCGTTAATAAGAGCTGTCGTAGGGCTGCTGATGAGCCGATGATAACGTTGCTAACGAGCCGCCGAAGATGTTGCTGTGTTGTGGCTCCTGATGAGCCGTTCAATGTAGATCACGTTCACTTCCGTTTGATGAATAAAAACCGATTAATATCCTGCTCGAAGGCCCATCTGTTAATTGCTTATATAAATTGCATTTAATATAGACAATTTTTGTAGACTTCTATTTTTTAAATCATTATTTCAGTTTTCTATTTATTTTAATCAACAACTCGCTACAACTTTTTGTTATTATCGACATGTAGTCATTGGGAATAATTTTTAGGTTATTTATCTTCAAAAATGACAGAACAAAATGTATTTCATTATCATATTGAACATATAGGAAAGTCTAATCTACATATTTTTTTGGGTTTTCTCATTTTTGTTGTTGTTGGGAATGTTTTAATTTGTTATTTGTAGAATTTGTTAGTAAATATTATTTTGTGGTTCATAATATTTATAACTATACTGCCTGGAATAATAAATTGTCCTTCATATTGAATATATTATTTCAGTTAACTCCCATTGAAAAGTACGCCATGAAGTTCATTGAAGCCACAGAATCGGCTTGGTCACCTGAACAACTTGCTGCCGCTGCTAGAGAAATTGAAGAACAGAAGAGAGAATGGGAACAGAATAGACTCGCAGCGATGCGAGAAGAAGAAGATCGGCGAGCTCGAGAATTAGAAGAAGAAGGCGACATCATCACTTTTTCAAGAGAAGATGCCACCAACCAGGTTAGCTCTAAATCTAAAAAGTTGAATAAACACAATAGGTTAGGTAATAAAATGCTTAGGATAGGGAAAGTACAAGGTATCAGTGTCGATAGTAGGCTAGCTAAAAAGAACAAAATTCGAAGGTTATCAATACAAGAGGAAACCAAAGATTCTATAGAGCAATCGGAATTGCCGGAACCGCAGGAAGAATCTGAAATAAATGGGGAAGATAGTTTGGGCAGCGAGTCTGACGATTCATGCGAAAATAAACCCGCAAATCACGTAGATCATAATTCACCGAGAACCCGATCAAGGGGTACAGTTGCCATTAACCTATGGACACTGGACGTTAGTCCTATATTACCAGGAGAAAAACCAATGAGAAAACATGGCGATAACAATAGGAAAATTATAAAAAGGTACAAATCCGTGTCTGAAGATGACAACGATAGTCAGCCAGATAAACTAAATAGAAAAAAAAGAAGGCGAAAACATTATAATAGTTTAGAAATATCAGAAGATGATAGTAATCAATCTTTAGATAAATCTATTGAGAATTCTACGAACATTATAACCAAAGGTAAAACATGTAAAGTAGTTCTTAACAATATAATGAAGGATAAGAGGTATAAGGTTCCTCTTGAACTAAAACAGGAAATGGAAATATCGATAGATACACAAAATTCGTTTAATGAATCTAATGTTGAATACGATATAAACCAAACCAAAGAATCTTCTTTAAATGAAAGGGATGAATTTGTTGATAAAATTTTAGTAAACAATGAAGAAAATATAAGCAAAGGATTTTTAAAAGATGATTATCAAGTCAAAAACAAAGATGATTCGACAGAATCTCTTGAAAAAAATGAGGAATTTGATGAATCAATCCTTAACGATGAGTACGATAATCAGTTTTTAATTAGCAAAGATGAGGAAATGGACGAATCTTTACTCCTTAATGAAGAACCAGATAATAAGTTGGATAAAAGGATTATTAATAAAGAGGATATAAAGAAAGGAGCAATTGAAATTGCTACAGAAAATAAGGTGTGTGATGACAACACCGATAAATGTGATAGTGATTCTAGTAAATGTAGGATTGATGAAGAAGAGAAAAATGACGGCATTAGTCGACACAAGACAACTGATGAATGTAAAAAAAACAATACGTCAGAAGTAAATGTAAATAATTCAAATGGTGAAAGTTCTGATACAAATGAAGTACTTGATGAAACAAGTAATAAAATAAATGAAGAAATATCGACATGTGTTCAAACTAATGTTCTCATTGGTGAAGAATCTGATATATCTTTTTGTGACAGTAAAATTAACAGTAGTCAAGGATGTGAAGAAACGAATACAGATAAAAATTGGACCAGTAAAAATGATACAAACGAACTACAGGACGAAACATGTGAGAAAACGGATGAAGAAACTGATACATCTCAGTGTGATGGTAAAATCAACACTAGTCAAGGATGTAACGAAACAGCTACAGCTGAAAATCCTATTAATGAAATTGATGTTAAAAACGATACAAAGGAACTTCTGGACGAAAAAACGCCAAAATTTGATCAAACTGATGTTTCGGCTACTGTTTCAAAAATGTGCGATTCAACAGATGTAAAAAATAAAATAAAAAATCGTGTTGATAACGGTCTTAGTAATTCGAGCAAAATACCTTCTTTGTATAATCGTAATGCCAATTTCAGATCCCCCGATACCAGAAGGAACTTTAAAAAGTTTAGTAGGTTTTCGAATAATCGGACTTTGGACAGCTGGGTAAAAAGGTCTCCCATTGAAACAACTAAAGTAAATGATAGTGAGAAATCTCCGGAGTCGTAGATCGAAAGTATTTTAAGTGTTATCTAATAATGGCAAAGAAAAGTTTAAAGTTGGTATTTGGACATTAAAATAGTTGAAATGTGCAATATATTTTTAGAATATGTGGATAGGATTTAATGAAGAAAATTATTTTTTACTTTAATTTTTTTGGGTCAAGGCCAATGGAAAGAAATAGAAAATCTTTGTTTTCATCGGGCCTTTTTTGTTTTTTATTTTATTTTTTATTCGACTATAATAAAGTACTATTATCACAGATTTCGTATGTTGACTTAAAATACATCGATTTTCAGTAAATTACAAAGGTATTTTTGAAGGTTATGATACAAATATACTTTATATATCAAGTAGCCAGATGTTAATAACAATTTACTAAAAACTGTGTACCTTATCAAGTAAATATGCTGCAAGCACACTAACACTAAAAAATGAATTATTATTCCTTGTAAATCTCCTGTACAGTTTTGAAATATGCACGGATATCATTTGGATATTTTTTCTTGCAATTGTTCTTCCATTATTTTTCCCAGGCCTTCTAACTCTGAATGTTCACTGGAATTAATTGAAACCTTCCCATTTGGGATTCTAAGTAACCAGAATTCCCTTCAATTATCTTGTGTTTGTACATATTCCTGAGATTCTCTATTTTATGAGCCATTTGAGTCATCATCGAGGAAATTCATAGATTGGTGCATCAGTTGTATACTTACTGATTTGATTTCTTCTTTTAATTTAACAACTTTTGTTTTCTGGTGGTTATTTTCCAAAAAATGAGTTTTATTCCTAACTGTGATGAACCAATACTCTTCTTTTGCATCTGTTAACAAACTTTCTGTATATTCCGATTTCTCCAATTTTTGTAGTTTTCTTAAATTCTCTGACTGTTCTAATTATCGTTTATATCTATCACTACTAGATTTATTCAGTGATTCATCAATCATCACTTGAAGTAATTATAGTTTGCATTTCTGTAATTTTTCTTCATATTCTTCTTGTAATCTTCTTATTTTATGTTCTTAATTTTCTTGTACATTTTGACATATCTTTCCGTGCAGTCTTTATAAATTGCAGTTAAAGACTTTCTATATTCTATTATTCTCTTCTCATATATTCCCTTTATCTTGTCTCTTTCATTGATAATAATGTCGATCGCTTTGTGAAATCTTTCAATTTCCTCATTTGGATCAATCTAATTATGTTTAATCTCTA
This sequence comes from Galeruca laticollis, assembly GCA_963921935.1. Classification (NCBI taxonomy): domain Eukaryota; kingdom Metazoa; phylum Arthropoda; class Insecta; order Coleoptera; family Chrysomelidae; genus Galeruca; species Galeruca laticollis. Next base: position 132,568,213 of record OY998176.1, read on the forward strand.
AATTTAAACGATTAATTTCCCTTTTTAGGCTTCTAATTTCATTTTGCGTTTTTTTGAGACCCGACGTTTTTTATTGTCTTTTTGTGGTTCTTCTTTTCGCATCATTGCTGAAACCTGTTTTCTCTTTTTACCTTTTTAGGCAATTCCTCTTCAGCAATGATTGTATCAGCTAGAGTGGAAAAGTTCAATACATGGATGGTTTTATCAAACATATCTTTAAAGATTAATTTCTATATTTTGATAGCTCATCAGTGCCTTTTAAAAAAATTGAGTCAACTTTGACTGAAGGGGATTAGTCATTTATCTTTTGCTTGTTGACATTTTTTCATACTATCTATACATCTACCTAAAACAAGTAATTATGTATATATGTTGTTGGAATCCTTTAAGGCGCAATATCGATTTAAAGAAAAAACATTCAACTTAGCAATTTAAATTTATTTAAAAACATATACAAACAAAAAATAAACAAATTCTAACATAATATAAAAAAAATTGGCTTGATTAATATATTCACACAGTGCTAACGGAGACGAACATTACAATAAGTTTCAGTGGTTAGTGTAAATTAACATTCATTTTTTTAATGAAATGGCTCAAAACAATTACTATACATTGTTTACAAATGGTTGTTGGCTTTTGGGTTTTTCTCTAGTGCTACAAAAAGCACATCTTCTACAAGTACCTTTGGCAGGTAAATGTTCACTGACTTTATGGAAACTAAAAGATTGTGCTACAGTAACTTTCATTCAGATTGTTTCGACATTTTATTAGTTACTGTTTGTGAAAAATTTCCAGCACTTTTCCTACTAGATAAGTTTTCAATTAATTGATTGGCGAGTATGCTCCTAAATGTAATTTGTGATATCCTTTTTTGGTTATTTTTCTTTTTATTTTCATTTCATATTATAAAAGAGTTAACTATAGCTGAATCAACCAGAAAATACCACCGTCCGCTTTTTATCGAAATCGAGTAATACTCACGATGTTGGTCCCCATATACTTATTATATTCGTATATAAGCTTGGGGCATATTACAGTTTTAAAATTCTCATAGTCAGCTCATCTTTGTGATGAGATCAACTTCGATCCATTCAATTTTGTCAATCAATTTTTTTGACATGCACAGTCACAGTTTCTTCCTGAATTTCTTCATTGTTTTCGTTGAAAGTCATCTGTTCATCATCGTCAAGGGATTCATATTGAACAATTTCTAACTGAGCTGTTGCCTTTAGTTAATTCCTTGATAAGTTGTCGACAAGCCCTCCTTCATACTCCTCGCCAGAATCTTCATCAGTTAATTTGTTAACATCTGGCAGTTCTATATAAATATTGCGAACTTTAAGGTCATCTGAATAAGCCATTTGTAATGCTTCTTCTAAAGTTGAACCATCTCTAGAAAAAAAATAACATACAAAATATGCAGCCTTTGAAGCCTAGCATTGCCATATGGCAATTCTGAGGTTAGGAAACATAAATATCATGATTTGATCAATTCATTCAAAAATGCCATGTATCGAACGTTTACCTTTATTGAGAATCACAGGGCATGAAAAAAGATTATTTGTTGTACTTTGCAGAGTTTATATCCATCTTGCGGTCACCTGATATATTTGATTATAATAAGCGAAGATAAAATTCAAGCGTCATCTACATCTATTCTGCAGTAAAATGATCATTCCCGGAATTGTACCGCAGCAGAAAACTGTAAAGTTGAATACAGTTTTCTTTCAGAACAGTTCAGATGCCAAGAAGATTAGCATTGCCGTATGGCAACGCCAGTCTGTTATGGTTCAAATTGTCTCGTAATCATTAATCCGTGAAATGGGGCCAGGTGACTGTTTTTTAGGGCTTCAATAATTTTTAGAATAAAAAGTAAATTTGTTAACGTTTCAAATAAAATAACACTATAAAGTTCAGCCTTTAATTTATATTAAGAGGCACAGTCTTTTAGGCTTTATTATTTTTGTTTCAACTCTGTCAGGACAGTCGTTTACACAAGTTTACAGAGAATCGCCCATACGTTTTACTGACTCCTGAAGCACCATATGTGAATAACAGTTAAAATAGTTTTTGGACCAAATATATTTGTAAATGTATAGGTTATTTTCATACTATCACCACCTTTTACATTTTTTAGAGCATATGAACCTTCTAATAAAGGGGTATATTGATGTGACATTTACAAAGTAAATGGTACTAACTACCTGTAACATTCCTGCTCTATGTTTAGTCTGTTTTGCATCTCCTTATATGTGCGAGTATTAGATCTTTGATCGTACAACTACGATTAATAATCCAGTTTTATAGATTTCATTTTCTATCATCATCTCTGTAGTAATATTTTGTGTGGTAGAATTTCAAGTTCTATATTCACTTTTAGTAAAGATCTGAATACATATTCTAATGATGTGAGAATCAATTCTGGTTTCTCTGGTACAGTATATGTTTTTCATAATCCAGAAGCTACATATGTGAATAACGTACAATTGTCATTGATGAAGAATACTAATTTTGGTTTTACAATATCAAAAATAGTTTTTTTGGTTACATTCTGGAGCAAATATATAGGTTCTTTCCATAGTATCACCACATTTTACATTTCTTACAGTATATGAACCTTAGAATATATAAGTGACATTTACAATTAGATGGTACTAACTTGTAAAATTCCTGGAGGAACTTTACAGGTGTATCATTTACTTGGTAAATGTCGCATATATTCTAAGGCTCACATGCTCTAAAATGTGAAATGTGGCGATAGTATGAAAAGAACCTATACATTTACAAATATATTTGGTCCGGAATTTAACCAAAAAAACTATTTTTGATTTTATTGAAAACCCAAATTAGCGTCCTTCATCGATGGCAATTCTACGTTGTTAAAATACGTAGCTTCTGGATTAAGAAAAACATATACTATACCACAGAAACCAGAATTGATTCCCAGAGCATTTAGAATATGTATTCAGATCATTACTGAATAGCTGAGGTGACAGTTGACTCTGATGATTCTTTCAATGCATGATTAGTTTTGCAGAGATCTATAATAAAACAGTTTTATTGAGCTTATCTAATTCCAAAAATAAATAGCCTTGGGAAATCCAAAGATGAAAGATGCTTATCAAATTTTACAATATGGATTGCACAACCTTAACTATGCAGCTAATGTAGATAATTCACATACTAGTAGATCGTACTGCATATCTATGATACATTTGGACACTCATAAGAATGCAGTAGTGACGTGTATATTTGTGATTTGGCTGGTGCAGAGAGACTTACGACTATGAATTTTAGAGATCACTTTAAGGAGTCTAACAACATAAATACATCAATACTTGCTTTAGGTAGATGTATGCATAGTATTAAAAATGTCAACAAGCAAAAGAAAGGGACTAATACCCTTCAGAGAGTCATAGTTGACTCAAAGTTTTCAAAAGACTTTGATAGGCTATAAAAATGTAGAAATGATTGTGAACGTAAATCTCTAGAGATATGTTTAATGAAAAACCATCCATGTGAACTAGCTAATAGAATCATTGTTGAAGAGGAATTGCCTAAACTGATAAAAAAACAGGTTTTCATTGATGATGCTCGAAAAAATTGAAGAAATGCAAACTATAATTATTTTGAGTGATTATGACGAATCCCCCAAAAAGTCTAGTAGTGATAGAGTAAATGAAAATTAGAACAGGCGCAGAATTTAATAAAATTACAAAAAGAGAAGTTGGAATATGCAGAAAGTTTGTTACAAGATGCAAATAAGAGTATTGGTAATCACAGTTGGAAATAAAACTGATTTCCTAGAAAATAACCACCTGAAATCAGAAGTTGTTAGATTGAAGAAGAAATCGAATCTCAGTAATCTGTACAAACACAAGTTGATTGAAGGGAATTCTGGTTACTTAGAATGCCAAATGGGAAGGTTTTAATTAATTCCAGTGAACTTTCAGAGCTAGGAGGCATGGGAAAACAATGGAACAACAATTGCAAGAAAAAATATCCAAAGTGAAGAGATTTACAATAAGTTCGAATTCATTTTGTAGTGTGTGTAGCTTTGTAATTTACTGAAAATCGATGTGTAGTTTCAAATCAACATATTACGAAATCTGTGATACTAGTAGACTTGATCATTATAGTTGAATAAAAAAAAATAAACAGTTGTAAAGATTAAATAGTATATTACATTACGAGTGCGGAAAGTGACACTTTTCACACGAGTGGAAAATCCCACGAGAGTGAAAAGTCACTTTCGCACAAGTATGTACAATATTTTTCCTACGACCACCCATTTTATTAAACAATATATGTAAATATCATGTCGTGTATATTGAGTTGTTTGACTAATGTTACGTTTCATTTGTGACAATATATGTTTAAATATTGTTTTTGTAAAAAGTGTTCATGAATTTACAATTACTTTTAAAATGAAATAACGATAATTATTGTTCATTTGAAAAAATTACAATAAGTACGTACTTATTAGATACAACTGGGGAACAAATTGAATTATTTGGGACCATAAAAATTAAAAGTGAATTGATTATTGTTACAATAATAAATTAACAGTTTTAGAATTTGGTTGCAATCCCTTAGTTGTTACATTTATTTATGAAAAGTGAGTAATAAACTCTTAATTTACTTTAATAATAATACATTTTTCTAGAACATTTTAATTCTTCAACGACACACTGACATCTTTTTTATTCCTCTTATCATTAATTACATAAACTAAACTGTAACATTAATTACTTGAACTTTAAAAATAGCTAAAGTTTGTTTTGATAAAATGAAAATATAAGAAATATCATAATTAGATTAATGTAAATCGACTTACGAGATCTGATAACCAAAATTCAAATCTGAATTAGTTCAGTTGGAAGAGTTTCTGGTTTGATGACCGGAAGGTTGTGGTTTCGATTCTCGGCATCAAATTTTTTTTCTTTTCTTTATTTTTTATAAATAATTAGTTTTTAGTCCAGTTTTTATGTGAATAATATTAATAAGGAACAGCAATTAATAATTACATCTGTAAATCTTACAGGATTCACGGGTTCGACGGCTTATTGACAGCCGTGTTGAAAGTTACTTTCCACACTAGAGATTTACGTTCACAATCATTTCTACATTTTTATAGCCTATCAATGTCTTTTGAAAACTTTGGGTCAACTATAACTCTCTGAAGGGTATTAGTCGCTTTCTTTTGCTTGTTGACATTTTTAATATTATCCATACATCTACTACTAAAATTCATAGTCGTAAGTCTCACTGTACCAGCCAAATCACAAATATACACGTCACTACTGCATTCTTATGAGTGTCCAAATGTATCATAGATATGCAGTACGATCTACTAGTATGTGAATTATCTACATTAGCTGCATAGTTAAGGTTGTGCAATCCATATTGTAAAATTTGATAAGCATCTAAACCCTTAGTCACGTGTACAAAGTCAATTTTTTTATAAATGTTCTTTCATCTTTGGATTTTCCCAAGGCTATGTATTTTTGGAATTTGGTAAGCTCAATAAATCATAAACTGTTTTATTATAGATCTCCGCAAAACGAATCCATGCATTGAAAGAAACATCTGAGTTAACTATCACCTCAGCTATTGTTTAGTCTGTTTTGCATCTCCGTATATCTGCGAATATTAGATGTTTGATCTACACACTGGGATTAATAATTCAGTTTTTATACTTTGCATTTTCTATTATCAATTCTGTAGTAATATTTTGTGTGGTACAATTTCAGGTTCTATACTCACTTTCAGTAATGATCTGAATACATATTCTAAATGCTCTGGGAATCAATTCTGGTTTCTCTGGTATAGTATATGTTTTTCTTAATCCAGAAGCTAAGTATTTTAACAACTAGAATTGCCATTGATGAAGGACGCTAATTTGGGTTTTTAATAAAATCAATAGTTTTTTTGGTTAAATTCTGGACCAAATATATTTGTAAATGTATAAGTTCTTTTCATACTATCGCCACATTTTACATTTTAGAGCATGTGAGCCTCAGAATATATGTGACATTTACCAAGTAAATGATACTCCAGGAACTTCACAAGTAAAGTTAGTACCATTTAATTGAATCACTTATTTGAGAAACCAGATAAGTCCCGTAGACATAGTTTTGAGAAAATTACAAAAAACTGTCTGTCTATTGAAAGGTGTAATTTTTTTTAGTTTAGCTATTGATAAATATTAACATAAAGTAGAAAAACAGTTTTTTGACAAAGAAGCAAAAATATTATAAAAGCAAGTTAACAAAAAGTGGACTTTGAAAAATGGACATGTCAACTTTCTCAAATAATTTTTTAAATTTATTTATTTATTCAAAAAAAGTATAAACCATGTTGTATAAACTTATGAGAAATATAATATTATAAAACTTCTGGCTAAAATTCACCATCTACGGTTGACCATAGAAAAATCTCTTCATAGAAACTTTTAATTTCTCCATTATCCGGTAGGTAGCTTACGAATTTTTTAATGTTATCCATTTTTTTATTCTTAATCGGTACTTTAATATTAGTGGTTCTGTGCAAAGTACGTTGCGTCTAGGATGTCTTGTAGCGATTGGAAATGAGTAAGTAAATAATCCGTCTATGTAGTCGTATGCTGTAACCATCCCTTTATGGTTGTCGTCGAACGAAAACTGCATAAACTTGGATATGTTGAATGGAATTCGTTCACTTCTTACAGGGGCTATAGTTTGACAATTTCTTTTGTAATATCGTGGCCACCAAGACTAATCTTTAATGATACTGTTATCTTCTATGAAATGCACCGTAAACTTGTTCTGTTGATTTGCCAGTATGAAGAGTGCGGTATACTGCTTAAGTGTGTAAACTCTATCAAGTTTCTTAAGAGATCTTTTCACAACTCCAAAGTCCCTGTCACAGGGCAGGAATGAATGACCACGTATTGGCAAATACTGATTAACTGTCTTAAACTGCCCTATTTCTGTTAATGCAGCAAACATTCTTACAGTTGTGTGATTTTTATTTTGTCCTGGACATCCATCCATAAACACATGTAAATCTTTAACATCTGATGAAACATAGGTTTCTATGTAATTAGCAATAAATGAGCAAACCTCATTGGGGCCTTTTTCCCCATACCTTCGTGGTATATGTAAAAATATGCCTTACCCGTTTTAACGTCATGTATGTCAAAAACGGAGACTGTGAGTTGATGCAGGTAAAAAGTCTCTTGAACAGGGATCTGGGGCAAAAATATATTTTGCATATAGTCAACAGCTATTATCGCCACACTGGGGTCATCTTGATAATGTTCTTTCAATGTTTTCATTTTTGAATGAAACTTTTTAGCACGTCTGAGATGAAGTCTTTTCAGCTACAGCCAATAGTTTAGCATTGTCATTTAATTCTTTTGATTTTATTTTAACTGCTAACTCTTCACATTTACAGCAAGTGTCGACCTGGGGTCTTCCAAAACTTAAACTGAACTTTTCTTTAAAAACTTTGTAATAAAATGAATATTTTACGTTAGTGTTGGGATACTTTGATAAAAATAAACTGTGAATTGCTTTAATATCAAGTTTTTCACTTAAATACTTATAATCTCGATTACTGTAGAGCGCTTCCTTAATAGGAAATGATGCAAAATGAGAAACAATCAAATCAATAAGGCCAACTGGTTTGGAGTTGCCTGGATTATTTTTTCCGTGTAGATCTTGTGGCGACTTTCCAGCAGATAAAAGCAAACACAATCGATGAACACGATCTTTACTAATACCATGGAGATTGAGAAACGCAGTTTTGCATACTAAAAGCTGTCCTGAACTGTAACTAATTTTATACTTATAGGCATTTTTGTGAGGCTTTGGTTTGTTGATATTGTTTTTCAGACGCTTTCCCTGAATTGGAACCGCTGATATAAGAGCTTGAAGATAAGCATCCTGTTCATTTTTGGAACCAAAACTGTAAAATTTATTAAAGACTTCTTTCTTCATCTTCTCTGATAACTTGTCTAAACATTTACTGCGACAACTAAAAAATACCTGGTTTAAGATATCGTTTCCAGTTTTTAGGTTAAGTTTACTTACTTGCAGTTTAATCCCATTTCCTTTTTAGGAATAACTTTTCCTTTATAATTGATATATTCATCACCTTTTATTCTTGCTTTTTTAATTCGCTCACACTGCCATATTACACTTTTGACACCTTTTTTATGCTTATTTTGACTAGTATTAACTTCATCCATTTTTTGACAAGCTCTAGAACGTTACTATTCTTAAAACGCGGCAAGCGCTGTGAGTTTGTTTAAGAAATCCGTCATATCCTGGACATATCGGGTTTTGAAAGTGAACACAATATTCAATGGCGGTTATTGTGCAGGAGAGCGCATGGATTTGTAGGATTTATAAAGCAAACCATGCGCCTTGCTATTAGAAATGGATATTTCGTAAAATGTCAAAAAAGCCATATGGTGGATTTGTCGGGTTTCTCAATTAAGTGATTCAATTGTAAATGTCACTTATATATTCTCAGGTTCATATTCTGTAAGAAATGTAAAATGTGGTGATACTATGGAAAGAACCTATATATTTGGTCCAGAATGTAACCAAAAAAACAATTTTTGATATTGTAAAACTAAAATTAGTATCCTTCATCAATGACAATTGTACGTTATTCACATATGTAGCTTCTGGATTATGAAAAACATATACTTACGAGATCTGATAACCAAAATTCAAATCTGAATGAGCTCAGTTGGAAAAGTTTCTGGTTTGATGACCGGAAGGTTGTGGTTTCGATTCTCGGCATCAACAATTTTTTTTCTTTTCTTTATTTTTTATAAATAATTAGTTTTTAGCCCAGTTTTTTTATGTGAATAATATTAATAAGGAACAGCAATTAATAATTACATCTGTAAATCTTACAGGATTCACGGGTTCGATGGCTTATTGACAGCCGTGTTGAAAGTTACTTTCCGCACGCGTGAGTAGAGAGTGCGATATGTGTTACTTTCCTATGTGGTCGTAGGAAAACTAACTTTTCAAAACTTATACACTAGAGGCTAACAAACTGAAATTTATCCAAAAATGGAGGTACCATAGCACCCGTTGTACTTGCTCTAGTGAGCTGAAAATCAATATGGTTCATCTGTGAGATGCCCTCAACAATATCGAATAGGGTGTCCCAAAAAATTAGCATACCCTTTTATTTTTTTTCCTTTTATGTCACTATAGAATTGAAAGTAAAGTTTCATGTGGCAACCCTAGCCGACTTGCTTAAAGATGTGAACACTGACACACGTTTATTCTTGAAGCTACAATTGATGCACTTGGATTTAACATTGACGAATTTCTGATAAGTAAGTCTTCAATTCAAAGAATCCGAATAGAAGAACGGAAAGAACGTGCGGAAAACAGAAACTGATTTCCAAAACGAGTTACCAGATGTAGTCACCTTACATTGGTTTGGCAAACTCTTAACAGTATTGGTTGCTCTAAAATTGAAGGAACGTTTGCCCATAGTTATTTCATGGACGTGAAGAACGAATCATTGCTGTACCGAGACTGGAAAATTCTACAGGCAAAAAACAAGCACAGGCGGTGTTAGATTCGAATCTAGAAAAAAGTCCAAATTCTCAGGTTCAAATAAATTTTGGGGATAGTTGGGTAGACAGAAACGAGACCTGCCTACCACTTTATCAGAAAATTGGAGGATTTACTATCCCTAAAAACTAAGAAGTCCAGAAGGGGGCAGGCCCTGGAGAGGAACCAAATATGTGACTGTGGGATAGTCTTCGGAAGACACACACTCGAAACTCGATAATACTAGGCACAAAAAATATAATACTAAATCAACTCAACTATACATTCTGCCAGGGCACGTCTTGAATGGGCACTTTATCTTCAATCATGCTGAACACCCCCTCGGGTAGGCTTTACTGTATTCACTCGACTATAACTCCCCTAACTAATCGCTTTGCTGGTTCCAGGAACCACTGACTGCCTTCGCCTCACTGGTCCGAACACCAACTTCCCGAAAAAATATATTTTTAAAACCAAGAAAGTGTTCTCCCGAGTTCGTTGTTTTTTGTTTTCTCTCGAGTTTGTTGTTTTTTGTTTTCTCTCGAGTTTGTTGTTTTTTGTTTTCTCTCGAGTTTTCTTACTCCAAGAAACAATACGTTTTTCTTTGCGAGTAGTTACCAAACCATATTTTAAAACATTGACCTACTTTTGCCTACCATATACTGGGTGTTATTTCTAATAGCTGATTATATGTGCTTATGAGTTTAATTGATTAAAAAACCATATAGTGCGGTTCTGTTTTTTTTTATTAGTATATTTTCTTCTACAAAATTAAGTTGTATTGAGCCAAGAAAGTAGAGCATAAGTAATTTCTTTTTTTCGAAATATTACAAAAAAATAAGTGGCTCCCTATTCCTGCCAATTGATTCGTAAGATCCTACGACCTGCTCACCAGACGAAGAGCCACTGGAGCCTTGTAACTTCGAAACGTGTTACAGAGAATTGGAAAAATATCGGTACCACTAAAATACTGTGGAATTGTTCCGAACCGTACGTGAACTTGAGTTTTACCGCACTGAACTTCGAAATGTTATGATCAAAGAGGACGATAGAGAGTTGGTCAAACGTTCTATAGTATTTTTATGTAGAGATGCATAAAAAAATCAAATCAGACCTACTGGTGCCTTGCACCAAGGTAGAAGGATAGCCCGGGCGATTTACTCCCTAAAACTATCGTTATTTAGTTCTCAGCTGAAATTTGAAACCAATGATAAATAGCATTGTTAGATGACTGCTTGTTTATTGTGACAATCTACCTTAAACCATGGCTTAAATGCATTTTGGCAGTTAAAGCACCCTGCCAGGATTTGTGCTTTTTGAAATATTTTAAAGATTACGAAAATGTGAGTGAAATAGCAATAGAAACACTTTTTAATGAGGATGTGGATGAAGAAACAAAATAAAAAAATTGCAAATTTACATAGAGAAAATGTTTCGACATTTGGAAAAAAAATACACTCCATTTTGTAGTTGTTTATTATATTATATATATATATATATATATATATATATATATATATATATATATATATATATATATATCAAACAGTTATTACCTGTCATTTTATTTCATTCTTTATAGAAAAAAGCATTGATGATTTCATATCTGTCAAAACCTGTTCTTTGTTTTTTAGACTCAAAAATTTATAGTAGTTTTCTCAACAAGGTTCCCTCTTCATGGGAGAATTACGCTATGTTTATAGATGCGAACAATACAAATCAATGCAGTGAACGGTAATAATAATACAGGGCACAGGACTTTCAGTAATTAATACCGGTCGAGGAGGAAAAAAACAGTTTTTGCTACATTAGGTACAAGAACACATGAAGATCTATCTTGACTATAAAAAACAAACGTTGAATCGAAAATTACCAAAGAAAAATGCATTTTACAATCTTTCTATAGTATTCCCCGATGGATCAACTTTGACCCAAAGTTTGTTACCGTTATCATATTGCATACTTTTTATTTATTTTACTGAGGTGAAATTAAAGAAAAATGTAGGGTATGCATATTCTATTTGGTAAAAACAATTCGCTACTATCTTGGGACACCCTAATACACAACCATAAAGTTGATGACTTAATGCACTCTAGAGACTGTATCCTGTTAACAAGACATAATTACAAAAAGTGTCCGACGACATACACACATTTTTTTTAAAAACGCTTACTGAAAAACGTAAAAATAATTCAAAGAAAAATCCAAAATTCCAACTTTTTTTGGGTAAATTGATAAACTTTTATCGCATTGTAGACAGGATTGGTGGACAACTAAAAAAGGCCCCATGAAAACAAAGATTTTCTATTTTTTCCATTGACATTAACCCGAAAAAACTAAAATAACTAACAATATTTTTGGTCCCAAACCTTTTTTATTTCTAAAATGCTGAATTAACAAATTTCACTTAATTTGTTCAACTATTCAATCATACATTAGCAGTCTTAGACTTTTCTTTGCGAAATATCCCCTCGCCAGTGATAAAGAACTAATTTTAAATTTAAACAAATTGTACATTTGGACAAAAAAATGTTGAAAGTAATTCATAATGTGATTTAGAGAGTTATCTTGTACATATGAATGTAGGAATAATAGTTTTTTTACGGAACATTTTTTATTATCGCGCATACCTGTAAATTATAGTGTGAATGTGTACATGTTTGTTGCCTTCCAAGAAAATTAGACATTTTTAAATTTGGATAAGCAATTATTTTTTGTATTTTTCGAAAAAGAGATGTTTGATTATTTATTCATATCTCATCGTTTATTTCGCCCTAAATGTTCATATAATTTTAGATTTTTCCCAAGTAACTATTCTTTTGGCTATGCCATTTTGTATATAAATTTTGAACTATAGGGAGCCTAGTTTTATATATTTATCTGTTCATCTCGAATTTCCATATCCATTTTCCAATAATTAATGATTATCATTAAAAGAGGGTCCCCAATAATTATTTAAATAAAAATGTTGAAAAATATCAAATAAACACTTCTGAAAAGAAAAATCCAGTTAGCAACGAAAATATTTTACCGTTTTGATTGTTAGGGCATATATTTCACGTTTTTACATTTTTAAAATATACAAAAAACTTCATCCCTTTGCATTTATAAGGTTTTTTTAATTGGAATTAACATTTGAAACAAAATAAACATTAATTATTTGGAATCCTCTATTACAACAATCTGTAATACCAAAATGATATTTCAAATACAAAGTTTTATTTTGCATGCCAAAAGAATAGTAAAGAGGTGTACATAATTTTTTGGGCGTAGAATTGTGCAATGTGATTTTTATCAGCAATAAAAAAGAATTGATACTATGTTCAACTAAAATCTCAAAATTCACACTCCGTTAAGATTAATTAAAAAAGGTCAGCCATCACAATGCCCAAGAAGTGATTGGCAATATCAAAATGATGTATAAACACTTCCTAATGTGTTATAAATAAAATCAGTTTTAGGAAATACTCAACTGAATATTAACAATGACAGATATGAATTCCTGGCTTAGAGCGATTATCTCAAGTAAATGAGATTAAAGTATTTCAGATAATTGTTATCACCATCACAATCCAATTTGTTTTAAACGAAACCAAAACTCTTGTGGTGACCTACTAGCATTTCATTATGTAAATCTATGGGTGACCACAATTCTTCTAGTGTTTCATCTTGGTAACATTTATGGTGTGTCTCATTTTTAGATTTGTCAGTGCCTTTCCAGTTTTGGTTCTTTTCATAATTATTACGCAAAAATTTTTCAAAGCGAGATGTTATCCAATCATCTTGTCTAATTTCCTTTTTTTACTCTTACTAAATTTTAACAGAACTACTTTTTTCAATATTTAAACCTGATATGCTTCATTTTTCAATATATTTCAAAATTATTATTTTTTGTACACTTAGTTGGCAATTATAAAAAACTTTTTAGGAACTACTTTACTTTTTAAGTTGACACCAGACCACCATATTTCAATTCTAGGTTTTATTCTAAACGAGTTTTGGTAGTTCTGCATTAGTGTTTCCATTTCAATCATGCTCATGTTACTATTCGATCTCATGTGAAAAGTGGCTTAATTTTTCCAAATTGCCAAAGGTATCCATTTATTTGTGATTATGTGCAGGAGCATTATATTCAGTATCTTCCCATGTTATGAAACTATATTAGAATCTTTTAATCTTCTTCATATATTCAATTGAACTAAATGGACGAGGAAAACAATTGTTTTGGTTTGTCAAACACCTTCTGTCAATTAAACTAACTGGGACTTCAAAGTGGAAATGTTCTGTTCACTGAAGTAAATTTACTTACACAATCGAGCTTTGCTTTAATAATTTTTTTATTTATACTAAATTTAATAAAAAAAACTTGATAAATATTAAAAATTATTTTAACAGTTTAGTACTAAATACTTTATTTGTATTGACATACATTCTGTATAATAATTTAATATAATGTATATCTAATAAATTGCACGATTCTACAGTGTTATTCGTTCCTGTTTTAATTCATAATGTTGATGAAAAATTTTGCATTACATCATTGATCAATTCCAGCAACTTTGGAAAGGATGAGGAAAAAAATCAGGATAAATTTTAGTTATTAAATTAACCATAATTTTATTGTTCAAGGTATTTGAAAATCAGAGTATTATTAATGCCCAAAATATATTCCAATTTTTGTTGTATATTGAAATTGAATTGATTAGACCCATTTTATCAATTTTTTATTTGTAAAAATCGAAAATGCAATGTAAAATTTTTCATTTCCTTCCAGTGTATCAATTTAACAGTCAAAATGTACATAATTATTCGTATGAAATAACGAAAAAAAATGAAAATAAAGAAGTTCTCTTGCGAATGTTGTTTTTGTTTACGGCGGGGTGGACGTGGGTTTTGGTGCCTTCTTTGCTCTTAAAAGTCCGCGTGGGGCACCAAAACACTGCCCCGCTGGACATGAGCAAGGGGGCTTCTTTATAACCCTCGTAACCACCCCACGGTCACCTTTTAAATCCCTTTTAAAAAAAATGAACTAGCCTTCGAGCTTTTAAAGGTAAGTGGAAAATGTTTTTTAAATATTTAATACAATATGCGGAGCAAGTGTAATAATGGATTGTTTGTAGTTTTTAAACAGTCTCGATTTCGTGGTTGGATTACTGATAGCTTTCAGAAGTGCCTGCCTGTCAGTATATACTTTTATTTTTGGTTCGGTAAAACATCTCATTATGTTTTCATCAATAAAGGCTATAGCAGCAATTGTTTCTGCCTGAAATACAGATATATATATCTACCAAGGCTGAAGAACATTTTTTCCTTGGACCATTTATACCAACCCCAGTGCCGTGGTTCATTTTTGATCCATCAATAAACCAGATGATGTATTATCTGTTGCCTAGATGGAATAATGATATTCACTCCCTTAGTGAATATATTCTCTGGTATCATACTATCCAGACCCATTTGAAAGTTCGGTTCATCTAGTATTGTTGTTTCGATATGTCCCCACGAACATTGTTCGGAGTCCACATGCCTCCCGATTTCAGTCTGAATGTCATCATAATTACCTCTGCCCTAACAAGCAGTTTCAGAGGGGGAAGGTATATAAAAGCTTCCATTGATGAAGTCTCCATGCTGTTCATTGCCCCGGTAATACCGAGGAGAGCTTGTCTTTGGATTGTAGTTAATTTGTCTCCTGAGGACACTTCTGTCCTTCTCCACCAGATTATCGTTCCATAGGTCATCTTTGGCCTAATCACTGTTATGTAAAGCCAGTGTACCACCTCAGGTCGTATTCTCCAGGTTCTGCCCATAACTCTTCTGCATTGCCAGAACAGCCTGGTTGCCCAAGTAGTAGTCTTTTCCAGGTGTGTCATCCAATTCAATTTAGAATCGAGTGTCGCTCCCAGATATTTCACCTTTCTGCATATTTCTAGTTTTTCTCCAAACAGTTGTACTCTGCCCTATGGAAGAGCTCTTCTATTTGTAACAACAATTAGTTTGGTTTTCTTTGGGTTGGCCGTAAGGTCCTCTTTAAGGCACCATCTGCATGCGGTATTGTTTGTCCCTCTTTTTTCGAGGGATTTGTTTATTGATGACGTTGATGTGTTATCAAAAGCACCTTCGATGTCTAAAAATGCCGCAAGAGCGAGAACAAATTATGCAGGGCAGCTTCTCCTGATTTCCCTGCCCGATAGGTCCATTGTAGTCTGAGTAGAGGGATGCTCTCCTTGCAGATGCATTTTTATCACTTATCCCAAGGTTTTCACCATGAGTGATGTCAGACTGTTTGGTCTGTAGGATTTGGCCTGGATGTACATTAGTTTCCCTGGTTGGGAATAAACACCATCCTCGACACTCTCCATGCAATTGGTATATTCCCTAAAGCATGACTATTGCCCAATATCAGAACTAAATGGCCCCTGATGATGTCATTTCTCTCTTGCAAAAGCTTGGGAAATATTCCATCTGGTCCTGAAGTTTTGTAAGGGTCAATTGAATGTACTCCAGTAAGAAGGGGCCTGAAAATCCCATTTGTTAGTTTCCAGTCTCGTTGGTAGCCCCTGTTTTGGCTACCGGTACCAGTATTTGTGTACTCTCCGCTCGGCGACTGGATCGAGCCTAGTTTATTAGAAGTGTCCCTTTTTAGAATCCTGTTAATTCTGACCCTGTCAAGGACACCTTGTATGTCTTCACAGAATTCCCTCCAGGATTTCTTTTATTTTTTCATTATACGCTCCTAGTTTAGTTTTGTATGCTCCCCAGTTGGCTGTTTCTTTCCCTTTGTTAAAAAGGCGTCTTGTTTCTTTCCTTAGTGTTATCAGCTCTTTATTCCACCAGACGGCTTGTCTGGAAGAGTGATTCTCCTTTATCGGACAGTTATTGTAATAGGAAGTCACTATGGTCTGTTACAACCATCCGGCTGTGCCTTGTAACTCCTCGGCAGTTTTAGGTCTGCCTAGGTGTGTGCGGATTTTAATAAGCAGGTCCTCTTTGTAAGATACCCAATCGGTACTCTTAGGATCCCTGTAAGTTCTAATAGCCGTGTGGCTTATCATGCACATTTATAATTCTTCCGGCGTGTTTCTCTTTTTTATAATTTTTCTCAATATTTCCATCGCCCGTCTAGGAAGTGTTCTTATCATTCTATTATTTATTGTTTTCCTGGTTTGTACTTCTTAATTACTTATTTTAATTACGTGGTTCTTATTTCTTCTACTTCTTTCAATTTGAGAGTTGTAACTGTTTACGTCGTCGTTCGGTTGTATTATATATATTCGTTTTACAAAATCTTTGAAATATTGTTTCCCTTTGTTATATTTTGCTCTTTTTTTTCTATTATTATTTTCAGTGTTTTGGTTACTTCATGTTTCTTAGGATTTCTTTATAGAAAATTTTTTGAGTATCGCTCAAATTATTGGTTATTTCTCCTCAATTTTATCCTGTGACCAAAACAGTGCTGACTTGCTCTTATTAATGCATTCTTCCGATCTCTTCTGGTCATAGTCTCCCAGTAGTATCTTCGCTTGTCTTTGTCCTACTAGTTATCCCGGTAGTCTAATCTTTTTTTTCTTTTTTCCCATTTTTTCCAATATTGTATCGGTGCTGATTTCACAAAAGTGTCCTTTTCTTAACTAGTTTCAGCAATTTCATTTTCTTCAACTCTAGTATGCCTAAATGCAAGTTATTTTGTTTGATATGTATTGGCATGTGGTACACATACACTGCCTTCCAACGGTTTGGAATCACAAATATAATGAATCTAAACAGAACCAAATTTATTTGTATGTAATTTATCATTTTAAATTTTTTTAATCTTGCTAAATAAGTTGTAAAATTTAAGCATATATATGCTTAGGGATCGTTATCCTATTAGAAGATGAATGAGATTCAGTCCTACTGCATAAAGAATTTTCAGATATCCTTGTACAATTTTGTTTGAAAGTGTTTTCAAAAATATAGAATTATATAATCGTTTTCATATAAGTATTATTTAGTTTAGTCTAAAATATGTCGAGTTCATTACAATATAAAATGATTTCTGAAGGTGACTGAGGGGGGAATTAAGATGCTTGGACTATTTTGTTTTTTATATTCGTAATATTACAGATATGGGTTTCGGACACTACCATGGAACATATGCCGGTAAGAATCAACAATTTAATTTAATAACAAAATTATTATTTTGTAGAATATGTCTAAAGTCGCCAAAATTAATCATTTGAAACATTCTGTCAACGAATGAAGGGTACAGGAGAAAAACCGGTCACTAGGGGTGTAAAAACAGCCTCGGCTTCTATGTGGTAACACCGCGCACACGTATCTAGCGTTCTTTAAAAATAATAACAAAGCGAGAGCACACTAAATGGATAATGTACTGGGTGATCAATTGAGGGTAGCGAGCGGCCATATCTCATAAGATATTGGTCGTATAGATTTAGAAAAAAAAATTCATGATAAAAGTCGCCAAAAGTGCTGGAAATTATTTTCGAGTTTGTTAAACGTCCGCTAGAGGCCGAACAACGAACACTAAGTAGAAAAATGGGATTTTTATAGAATTTTGCCTAATGAAAGTATATCGATGATATCATTTTCATATTTACACCTACACTTTTTGACCTAAAATGATTTGTTCTATCTATCAAAATAAAGCGGTAGGAGAAGTTCAATTGTTTTTTTAAACAAACCAAGATTTCTCCCGTTTCGCTTGACCGATTTTAACAAATTTGGGCTCATATGAAAGAGCATAATTTACACTAAAAAACGCTTACTTGTTTTTGACTTTCGTCTTCGCCGCTAGATGGCGTTAACTGAAATGGCAGCAAATTTTTGAGTTTTTTTTCAAAAAAAACATGTATTGGTATATTCATTTTTACATATTTTAAAAGAGGATACATTTTTCTAAAATTTAATGAAAAAAATTAATCATCTACCTTTATTTGAACCATTGATGTTGAACAAAATATAATTTTTTTACATTAAAAAATGGCACGCCACTGCCTTTTATCAAAATAAAAATCATTTTCGTAATCACTTATTAATATGGGTTTATACAGAAAATAAACTAACATAAAATAAAATATAAAGTTGACCTTATGGAAAATCTATATAGCGTTTATACAGGAAATAACAAATAAGAGATAAAATAAAATAAAAGTTGGCCAACTTTTATCTTCTATATTTTATTTTATCTGAAAATGAATGTGCGCAATCGTAAGATTATTGATTATTGCATGTTTGGTATTATCTGTGGTTTGGTACAGGTAACCATACTTTTAATAGGTACGTTTGTTATTAGGAAGAAAATAATAAAATTAACTCTCTCGACCCTTACTTGGTGGAATCTACCCATATTAGTGTTAAATGAAACTCACGGTTTCTAGTTAATTCCACAATATAATAAAAATTGACAATTGTTTCATAAATCAATATCATCGTCAGAATGACAGAAGTTACATTTCATTTGATGCCTACCTGATGTTTAGTAGTTATTTTTGGCTAGACTAAGAAGTGACCTAACGTGTGATTGACTTAATATATGTTAATAGGAAAAAGAAGATGTGATATTACAAATATTGGAGCTTACATATTTATTAGCCCTATGGTAATATCCTGGATATAATTTTTCCAATTAAGATCAGTATAACCGTGCAATGATATAGAAAACCATATCTGCTGATCTTTACAATTCAACGGAAACAGAACAAAACCTCAAACTATGGAAGGGAAGGGTACGAAATATCGATATTTTTTCGAATATAATCGAAAAGTTTCTTAAATATTTTTAATTCCGATACTATCGATGCTTTCGCTTAATCGAGCTCAGTTTCCTTGGCTTTGATCTCAAATAAAAATTGTCTTATATTATCTGTAATTTGGTACTATAGTCTGTATATATTTTTCTTTGTGTGTGAAGGCTTTAGTTCCATTGATGGTTTGTTAAATTCCGATAATTTTGATACAGTTCCTAAGTAACCAATCTTTGAATAATATATCGATATATTGAAATATCGACATTTTGTATTATCCATATATCGAAACTATTGAATAATATAGATACGATATATCGATGTTTTTCTTCTCATTCCCAACTAAAGACCAATCACTTTGACACACAATTTTTTTTATGTTCCGTGTATTTGACGAGTGACAGTTAAACAATTATTTTATTTGTCTGTATAAACCGAACAAACTTTCCTTATTTCTTTCTATTTTATTTTATGCTATTTTATTTTATTTGCTGTATAAACCCAACTTTAGTTGCTAACAAAAAGAACCTTTTGACTTTTTTTCGTTAGACAAACGGTTTTGGATTAAAAAAATCAAATACATTTACATGTGGCGCCCATATCTCGAAACATACTAATTTACCTATTTGGAAAAAAAATCTTAATAAAACTGTCTAACAACAGCAGGAGCAATAACACTAAAAACAAGAACACAGAATTTTAAAAATAAATTTATAGGTTTGTCGTAAATGTTCAAAATGTTGTCCATTATTTTGAACGCACTGGTCCAATCTTTTCTGGGTGGAGTTGACAGCTGACACAATTTCCGCTCTTGGTATATTATTTATGGCGTTTTGAACTCTGACTATCATGTCTTCTCGAGTAGTTGGTCGAGTTTTATACACCAAATCCTTTATTCGGCCCCACAGATAAAAATCAAGGCAGGTTAAATCGGGGGACCGTGGTGGCCAGAAAAATAAACCGGCCTCTACCAATCCAACGGTTAGGAAAATGCCTGTTCAAAAAATCTTGCACATTTCGAGAATAATGTGCCGGGCATCCGTCTAAAGGCACATTTACTAAGAGTCCTGGTGAATCGTTCAATAAAAAGTTCAAATACATGTTACCGGTTAGATTGCCATTAAAGATCTGCGGACCGATAATAGCACCATTAATAACACCGCACCAGACGTTGACGATCCATCGACCCGGCTGATAATCTTCACGTAACCAGTGTGGATTAGTGTCCGACCAGTAATGCATATTATGAAGATTTACCCTGCCATTACTGCAAAAAGATGCTTCATCTGTCCACAATATTTGTGACAACATATGACGGTTTTCCCTAATGAAATCTCTAAGCCAGTAGCAGTAATCGAGCTCAAAGTCAGTCTTATTTAAGGATTGATGAATCACGACGTGATACGGATGCATTTTAAAATCTATTAATATTTTTTGCGCTGAGCCATAGGATATTCCTAAATATCTGGAGATCTCTCTTATGCTTAAATGGGGGTCTGCATGAATATAAGCAATTTATAATGTTATCTTCTCTTCTTACTCTACGATTTTTTCTCAAAGTTGGAGTTGATTGCACTTGGCCATGTTGCCTTAAACGAAAAACCATTCTCGAATGCCGTCTTCGGAGGGGATAACGCAGTGCATACTGCCTAGAAGCAATCGCCGCATTTTCAAAACATTGAAATTAAATTCTCAACATATCAAAGGCTTCTTCATTCGTAAAAGGCATGATTTGTTGTAAAAATACTTTTTACATAACATTAAATTAGATGTTAATAGCAGGAACTGTCAAAATGAATATCAGCGTGATTGACAATTTGGTGTTTTCTTTCTTAATATAGATCATGGCCTGCCTCATTTAAATGCGATGTTAGTTTAAACAGTATGTAAACCTATCTCATTTTTTCAATCCAAAACCCTTCGTCTAACGAAAAAAAGTCAGGGTGTTCTTTTTGTTAGCAACTAATAAGTGATTACGAAAATGATTTTTATTTTGATAAAAAGCAGTGGCGTGCCATTTTTTAATGTAATAAAATTATATTTTGTTCAATATCAACTGTTCAAAAAAAGGTAGATAACTAATTTTTTTCAATAAATTTTAGAAGAACGTATCCTCTTTTAAAATATGTAAAAATCAATATACCATTACATTTGTTTTTTTTTGAAAAAAAAACTCAAAAATTTGCTACCATTTCAGTTAACGCCATCTAGCGGTGAAGACAGTCAAAAAGCCAAAAACAAGTAAGCGTTTAGTAGTGTAAATTATGCTCTTTCATATGAGCCCAAATTTGTTAAAATCGGTCAATCGAAACGGGAGAAATCTTGGTTTGTTAAAAAAAATAATTGAACCTCCCCCACCGCTTTATTTTGATAGATAGAACAAAACATTTTAGTCAAAAAGTGTAGATGAAGAGTAAGTAAATATGAAAATGATATCATCGATATGCTTTCATTAGGCAAAATTCTATAAAAACCCCATTTTTGTACTTAGTGTTGGTTGTTCGGCCTCTAGCGGACGTTTGACAAACTCAAAATAATTTGCAGCAATTTCTCTAGGCGACTTTTATCATTATTTTTTTTTCTAAATCTATACGACCAATATCTTATGAGATATGGCCGCTCACAACCCTTAACTGATCACCCGGTACATATTCAATAGAATAATGATTGTGAACTGTCAAAAGGCATTGTCGGGCCGTATGAGATGGTACAGGTTGATTTAAATATTGATTCATTCTATAAAAAAATAACAAAGCGATGGCACGTATTGAGACTAGACAGATAATGTACATATTCAACAGAATCATCACTGTGAACTGTCAAGGCATTGTCGGACCGTTAGAGGGGGTACAGGTCTTTTTAAACATTAATTAATTCTATTAAAAAATAAAAGAATGGCACGCGTTTAGACTAAATGGATAATAGTCATATTCAACAGAATCTTCATTGTAAACTGACGGGTAGTAGGAGGGGGCACAGGTCGATTTAGATATTAATTAATTGTATAAAACAATAACAATGCAATGGCGCGCATTGAAACTAGATGGATAATGTTAATATTCAGTAAGATCATAATTGTGAACGGTCAAAAGTCATTCTCGGGGCATATGAGGGAATACAGGTCGATTTAAATATTAAATAATTTATAAAAAAACAACAAGGCAATGGCACGCATTGAGACTAGATGGATAATGTTCATATTCAACAGAATCATCATTGTAAACTCTCAAAAAGTCATTGTCGGCCTGTAGGATTTGAAAAAATGATTATTTCCATTAAAATAAAGCAGTTCGATTTAAGAAACAATTTCATAAAAATATAACGATGTGCTGGCTAGCAAACATGGTGAAAATTCTATTATATGGACGAGACGGAACTATAGAGGCAGCACTTATGCCGAAAGTAGAGCACCCTGGTGTTAAATAAGAAAAACATGGTGTTGTAAACAGTATAATTAACAATTTACAAAATGCAAAAAATGAATAGATCTTTTTATTTTCTTTGCCAGGAAAAATTGTTGGTATGTAAGATGGGTGTAGGGGATTATCTGATTTTTGATTATTGACAAAATGAGCACTGCAAATTCTAGTATTTTTATTTGGTTCCCGATCCTCCCGATGTTTTCTGAAAGGTAATTAAAAAACATGAAGTGATTCGTTTTGTACAAATGTTTACTTTCTTCCCCTTAATAGTATTTAATTATTTGAACTTATTATATAATATTAAAGTCAGCAAACACATAACTAGTTTTTTATTTTATATAATCAATGAAATCATACAGAAAACAACATTTTATTCTCTCGATAATAATCTTTTATTTATGTAACAATAAAGTTTAGAACTTTTCTAATAGCTGCCAATTGTAGTATCATACTGATTATACACAAAATAATAGTTAACAAAATGTTTTAATTAGAACATTTTAATTACATATGGGTTTTTACTGCATTTATTCATTTTTGACGTTTCGAGGTTATCCACGCAGTGTTCAATGAATTTTCGGAGAAACTATGAAATTTCAACTGCGTAGTATTTTTATACAGCATATTTGAACAGCCATAAATACAGAAAGATACTTTTGATGACGACATCACAAACATTTAATATCAGTTTTAAAAAATGGACATTTATAAACGTTGATTATACAAAACTACTAATACTACTAATAGTGTTTACATCACATTGTTTGTGTTTTTTCACGGCAGATGGCATAAACGTCATCTTCCTTGGTCCCTATATAATATGTCATTATGTTTTACTCCTTCATACACCACCTAGCGGTAGAATAATGAGCGCGTTTGTTTCTGTGGTTTCCTCATGAGGTCTATTACACCAACCGGTGTGAAGTTAGTAGCCATTTTCTATCGCCCGAATTTTATCTGGCAGCCGAATCACCAGTGGCGTCGGTAAAAATATTGTTGCTGAAATGGTCAATTCCAAGTAGATGTTTACCTTGATCAATGATGAACGGCTTGGCTTGTACATACATTATCTGAATAAACAGCTGAAATGTTAGCATAATTTTCTCGATATTTACGTCGCCTGAATAGCAGTATTCTATCACAAGGCAATAAAAAAACAGAAATATTTTCTCCGACAGGTGCTCCTTCCATTGGACCATATATTTGTATTATATTTACTATGTCGTTTATTTTTATTGATACTGAGATGATTCTTGAATCCACTGGTTTGTATTTTACTACGTTTATTTCATTTTCTGTTGATATATCTGCTTTTTTCCTATTCTGTGTTTTATACTGCTCTCTGTTTTTCCCCTGTTTATTTTCAAAGTTTTTGTCACTGGTTTCTTCGCTTTTACCTCTTTTATCGCCTTCTTTCTCACCATCATTAGTATTAATAATAATGCATTTATTATTTACCATTGATACATATTACATAAGACACAAGTAGGTAAATAATAGAATTGTTAGGCCAGGTGGCCGATTCTTCCACAGTTTTGTCAATTCTTTTTGTTAGCGTGTTTGTTCGTTGGCTGTTTATTCATCTGCTATAGATATTGTTTTATGTCCTACTTATTTGTTTAAATTCATCCTTTTTTCATTGCCTTTTCCGTCTTAATTTCCCCGTCCCGTTTTATTCTCGTCTATTAGTTTTTTGAAGAATGTGCCTGTTAATTATCCGAATTTGCTTCAATTCTTTCTGTGTTGCAGGTGATCTATCGGATACCTTCCTTTTTCCCCATTTTTTCGAAATTCACGAAATTTTCCTCTTCTTGTTCGAAGCTTTTCCCGTCATGTACATATCCATCTATTATCAGTTTTTCGTTTCTCATATATGCATTTTTCCCATTTTGGTTAGCCCTTTTCATGTGTGGTATTGGGGTTTTCATATTGCTCAGGGTCTGTCTAGAATATAATCTTCATTTATCCATTTATATTTTAGAATGCTGCAAATCTGGTTAAATAATATCTAGGTGGACCAAAACAATATACCAAAAAAGCAAGTTAATTCCAAATTCGAATGTAACATATGACTGGCCTAGATTTCATGCATTTGTAAACGCAACTTCTTACTGATCTCTATCAACCTACCATGTTTCGATCTCTTTTTTGAAGTTTTCAGTGTATTGGCACTGAAACCAATATCACTGTTATTTTCCATTTGTGTAATTATTTACGACATATTGACTACAGAAACTCGAACTATCATTGAACGCTGCTGTTCGTACAGGTTGGAACTCGACTTCCGATGCAGAGTGTCGTATCAAGATATAAAGAGATAGACGTGACTTAGCAGATTCTTTTCCTGTACCGTATGAACTTAGCCTGTTTTTCCCCTGCATATGTTATTTTTGATCGTTTGTTGCAGCACATTAATTGCTTTTCCCCCTGTTTTATATATTGACATGAAATATCCTTTGATGGGCTAACTCCATGTGCTTAATGTCAAAAATCGTTTTATTGACTTGGCCGATTTTTTCCCCTGTACCCTTCAAATATTTTACAAAATATACTAATAAAAAAGGCGATTAACACATTTTTAATATCAATTTAATACCATAGCCTTTTCAAGTTTTGTTGAGTTCAATGAAAGGAATTTTTGTTGCTAGGTTTTATGCAGTTAATTCGAAGCTGGAAGAATTCACTTTTCTATTTTCAAAACAAACTGCATGTTATTTTGTGAATTCCTAAATAAAGTAATTGGTGAATATATGCAATCAGTCACTACAATGTTATTAATGGCTTGAATCTCAACAAAATTTAACTGATTACTAGTTTACATTTTTCCTTGCAGTTTCAATGATATCTTCCAACATAAAAGACTGAATACTTCCATAATTTTTTTAACAACAAATCTAGAGCTGAAAATCAAACTCTCAACTTAATTACAGTGCAAAAACGTCAAATTATTTACTGGTATAGTGATTATGGACAAAATATTAATTTTTTTCTAAAATGAAATTAATAAACGTGTATATCTTGCTAGATGTGGTGTCCTCCTACTCCACCTCAACAAGAAAATGACGTATACATAGACCAAACCATGGCGTTTATGTACGACACAAACATAATGTCTGAATCGGAACTACCTCCAGTATATGTCAAACGAGAAGCGAAAAGAACTCGTTTAGAAGCAGGACTGATTGAAAGCAGAAGGGCTTTAAAAATACCGAGAAAAGAAGAATCTACAAACGCGCCGAAATCCCTATTTCACTCAGCGACTATTTTAAAGATGAGACGCGATTTAAAACTCCAAAAATATCGTGGTTTAGTAAGGCCTGCTTTGCCCGTACCTGGAAAACCAAACGTTCAAAAACCCCCGCAAGAACAACCTTTGTTTCACGAATGGACTATTCATGAGGATATGGCTATTTTAAAGGTCATACAAAACTTCCAAGGTCTTCCGTTAAATTTAATCGTCACCAATTTAGGTATGTATTAGAATCAAATAAAAATAGTTTTTACATAATAAATCGACTTTGTTTATATTCTAACATATTTTTTTTAGGACATACTCCAAATTGGGATTTTGTAGCCGATTACGTGAATACTGTATCTATAACGTACCGTACTCCTAAACAGTGTCGTCAAAGATACGAAAATCACTTGATGCAAAGAGAAGAAGGTAAACCAGTAAGCTTGGAATACATAAAGAAGAAGAAAAACAAATCGGGAGCAACAATGCAGAAATATCCATTACTTTCAAAATCCAACAGATGTGTGAGAACATCACAGTTATATACACAGGACAATAATTCCGCTTTTAGTCAGACATTGGCGAATAGATTTGATGGAATGAAAGCAATCTCTAATAAAAAAACTCCCGCTACTAGAAACATTGTGAATAATCCGTTATTGAACAAGACTAAACACAATCTGGTTTTAAATGAGTGTGGAATTGATATCGAACATCCCGTTTTGCCTGTAGAAGTAGCAGCAAGGTATGATATTCACTATTTCTATTGCTATTTTTATAATATTTACATTTGACGTAGGAGAGCGGAAAGAATCGCCAAAGAAAAGAAGAATATGACCGCTGAACAGCAACAACAACTTGCGGCACGTCTACAAATGATGAAGAACATGATGGCTGCTAGTCAACAAGCAAACATAGCTGCTGCTTCATCAATTAATACTCCGGGGACATCTACTGGAACTCTTGTAGCACCAACAACTCCTCAGATGGTAGTGACACAAAGTACAGCAATTGTTGCCTCTACTGCCGCTAGTGTTAACACGCAACCTACTACTCCAAGTAAGTATATTTCTGGTTGATTTGATGTATAAATTATGATCATTTAATTTTTTTCAGCTACTTTGAGAACACAGAGAATAATAGCCTCGCCAATACAGACATCAACAGTAGTTTCTGTGTCTGGATTAAGCCCTGCCCAACTTCAAGCTGCAACACAGCGTCTCATCGTTTCAGCTGGTTCTTCAGGTCAAGGCAAAGTAGTAGCAACTACTACCGCTCTACAGGGCAAAGCCATTGGTCAAGCTCAATTAGCGATGATTCGACAAGCCAATCTCAAACAACAACTTCGATTGCATACTGGAAATATTCCAACGCAGGGCGTCAAGACGTCTACTGTTACTATTGGAGGCCAACAGGCTGTTGTTCAATTCACCCAGGCGCAACCAAGAGCGCAATTTATAAGGCAAGGTACCGTTACCGTCGGAGGAAAGACTGGAATTACTAGGACCGTTACTGAAAGTGATTTAGCTCAATTGTTAAAGAAACAACAACAAAAGTTGGGTACATCAGGAGGAAGTACCATTCAGAATTTATCGCCGCAAGTTTTAGCGCAAGCGATACAAGCTGGTACATCTGGTGCGCCGGTTGCAACTCTGGTTAAAGCCGTTTCATCTCCGGGAGGTGAGTTAGGAAGTAGTTTAATTTCATTAACTATCGTAGCAGTTAACGTTTTGTAAGGTTAGTAGTTACCATTGTAGAGTTTTGAGTTTCGGATCGTTATGAATTGAAGTCTGGGAAAGAATGATTTACTTATTTATTTAATTGAATAGCATGTAATCATTAACATTTTTAGAATAAGAAAATTAAATTTAAACCTTAATCTAGATTTTTATGGGTTAAAATTTAGAGATTGGCAAAAAGCTGAAGCTTAAAGCAAAGTACTTGAGTTATCTCAAGTTGGTTGAGTATAATAAGAAGCAGAATATTTTTTGATAGTGCTGACTGGGAATTAGAATTTATGGGAAACTGCATGGCATGTTCAAATAAAGCGACTACTGAAAAAATTTTGAAGCCGTGAAGAAAATTGACATCACTATTAGAAAAGCATATTGGTTAACTTGAAATTGCTAAATTTGGTCCAAACTGTGATATGAGCAATGCTCGAGAACAAATTAAGTTATAAAATATAGATAAATCTACTAAGAGGGAGAGTGGCTCATTGGAAATATTTTGTATTTATGATTGAGTGATTTTTATAAACATTTGTGTTAATTCACACTAGACCATTCACTGTTGGATCTAACTAACATTGCCTTTCCTAGAAATAGCGATAGAATACATCAACACATTTTTATTTAATTGTAGAAGCTAATATCTCATTAATAATACAAATGCCAAACATAAATTATTGCATGCATTATTAATCATAATTTTTGCAATCTCTCATTGGGGAAAATTTGTAATTCTTGTGCATGTTCTGTAGACATCTAAACATTAAATTTAGAATTTTTTTCTGCATCTTTTAACACATTTTAATTATAACATAGTATTTTTTATACACATATTCTTGTAGTTGGATAATACATTATTAGAATTTTGTTGGTGGTGGAAATCTTGAATTTTTGAAAACTTTCTAGTTACACAAACCGTCACTATTCCAGTCACAGGTGTAGCTCTCTCAAACCAAGGCAAGAACATACAATCAACGTTAAAGACAACAAACGCCGCCCAGTTCCGTCAACTCCAACTGCAACAGCAACTGCTTGCTCAGAAAAAATTGAACGCTCAGAAATTGAGTATCGCACAAGTAGCTGGCAAGAACAATGTACAGACCCAATTGATAGTAGGCTCGAAACCGTTAGGTACAGCGATGACAGTTCAACAATTCCAACAGGTAATAAGATCTCCGTTGAATGTTAGTCAGGGACCAGTGGTATTGGCAAAAGGGCCATCTACAAGGGTCATTCCCGTAAATACAGCCCAGGGAACCAAACAGACCATACAGGTTAGTAAACAAAATTATTTGATCTTACATAAATTGAACAACTATGAATTTTAGCCTCAAACTCAGTCTAATAGAATGGGAATGAATAATTATAGTGACTTGGAATAAGTATTTCCTTTAAAGGCAACATTCGGTTGATTGATTTCAATAGTAAGAATTTATGGCTTTAATGTCCATGAGCATTCGTATTATGTATTCATATCCTAGTTGTTTTTTAATTATTGAGGACAGAGCTAAAAGACGTGTTTTAAACGTTGATAAAATTTGAAGATTAATTCACACCACTGACTTATTACTTCTATAAGATTATCTAAAAGTTTTTTTTCACTAAAAATATTTTTGTTCTATGCTTTCATTATAAATACAGGTGGTAGCGGCCAGCACATCTCAAACACTCAACAGCGCCCTTCGTCCTCAAGCAGGTTCTTCGGCTCTAGCTGGCGCCTTGGCTGGCATAAAGGTACAAGGCTCTAGTGCCAGTCAGCAGGCGCTTTTATCTCAGGTATCGGCTGCCTTGAATCAAAACGTCGCTAGTATGCGGCAAGGAAGTCCCGTTCGCATTCAGACAAGCAGTGGAACCCCCTTGGTGGCGGTCAGCGTGCAGAATGTTCAACAAGCCTCCACTTCTTCCGTTGTCACGGCTTCTCATCCGACCAATTCCGAGCAAGTAAGTAGATATTTGAAGAAGTGAAGAGTTTGTGATGTCTTTTCCTTAATTCATTTCATTTTTTTTTGTACACGTCGATATGCTAAAGTCTATATTTTTTTAGTTTGTGTTTTTTTTTAATTATTTTATGCAACATTATTTCGTATATCAGTAATATTTTTTGATCAAATGATATACAAAATTGAGCAAAATATAATAAAAATTTGTTTTGTATAAATGTTCAGTTTTTTCACATATTAAACAGAAATTGCAACTGCTTTTATTTATGTTTCAAAATAATGATTTTTTTCAGGGCACTCTTATATGTGTATATAGCAAAGTTAAAATTTATGCAACAAACGCCCTAGGAGAACCATAAAACTTTTTCGTTTTCTATAGATTATTTATAATATTTAACAGTTACTAGATTTCAAAAGTTTGTCCTTTTAACTAATTTTGTTACCTATTAACTTTTCATTAAGACAGTTTGGAATATTTTTCAGGTACAAAACTTTTCTTATTTAATCGGATTTCAATGTCATTAAAATATATCTTCTTCAATTATATTTAAATTCAGATTCTGTTACTTTATATCTACCTTTATCAGCCAATTGAGTACAAATAATGTTGTGTAAAGTAATTTCTTGTGAACTTTAGTGAGAATATTAATTTTTATTTATACTTTGTGTATGGGCGTATCCTATTTTGACGTTTTCTCAAAAGAGTTTTAAAAGTCTTCACAATTCGTATAATTGTATTGAACTGAGCTGTGATAATTAAGAAAAAAATATTTTTAGAAATATTTTCACAGAAAATGTAGTTAGTTTTCTTACTGTAGGATTTTTTTTATTTGATATGTTCCTTTTGCATTTAAAATCTACTTACCCCCCTCCTCAAAAAAAAATTGTAAATACTGTCCATGAAACACATGTAATCCGCTCATAGTTTCTGACTAATAAATTATTATTTTGATGAAGCTTTGTTTCATTTCATGTGCATGTTTGTGTTTTTAAGTTTAGTTGTGATTTTCGCTCCAGTATGCAAGAAAGTTCCTAAATATGTTTGTAAATGTACTAAATGAGTGATTACAGCAAACGAGAACATTACGAAATTAGGGTATTGTCCATTTTTGTTCCTATTGAAATATAAATATTACAGCTTAAGTTTTTTCCATTTTTAGTATATTTCACCAGTTATTTTACTTACTGTGTACCATTGTACACATCTTGATAATCCATGAAAGTCCTTAATTTTGAATTTTTTCCGGGAAATTCCACGATTTTTTAGTGGTATCCTTGATAATCTATTTATTATAAATACACTATTATAGATTCAATAAAGATTATTCCCCTCTTAAGGTAATAGACTAATTAATTAAATAACATGGGTACTGCAAGTGATGTACCACTTTCAACTTTAAATAAGTTATAAAATTTATTTAGACCATTTATACCATAAAATAAAGTGAAACTGTTCTTCTTACGTTAGGACTGAGTCCTGTGTTTTCATCAATGATTTGCCAAGAGTAGTTGGGATGCTGAAGACCAGCTTTCATACCATTTTATAGGTGGTCGTCCAGGTGGCCGAGATGTATTTGGTTTTTTCTCTTTTGCATTTTTTGCCAGCCGATCATTTGGCATTCTGTCCACGTGGTCTCTCCATTCCCATCTTCGGTTTCTTGCCCATCTTACTACATCTTGGATCTCACATATTTCCCTTATTTTTTCACTTCTCTCTCGATCTTAGTGTTCACATTTCTGTTGTTCTTAAAAGTTGTTTAGTTGTGTTCACCGCTCTGGTTTCTATAGTGTATGTCATGACCAGTCTTACGCAGTTTTATATATTCTGACTTTACTCCTAGTGCTCATATATTTATTATGCCAAATTAAATCTGTTAGCTAAAAATGCAGCAGAAAATGGTACCTTATCTATCTATCCACTAACTGTACCAGACGTATTTGCTAATTCTAGGCAAAAACAAAGTTGTTTATGGAAAAAGTCTTGGAACGATTATTGTAAAATATCTAATACCCAATATTCATCAATTCAACAAGAAATTCCGAATTGTTGTTGGTTCAATTCTTATTCCTGCCCACGTAAATATATTACAACTATTGTTAGACTACGCTTTGGACATGCATGTTATCCGGCACACTTATATAAAATAAAAATTCTTGACACAGACCTGTGTCAATACTGTCATATTAAAAGTGATCTGAATCATATTTTTTTTAACTGCATATATTCCCAAGAAACTCAAAACCTTATTAATGATTTAATAAGAATCGGATTTTTCCCACCCTTCAATATCTGCCATCTTTTAGCCTTAAACAAAATGGAAGTATATAAGGTTCTGATGAAATTCATATACGAATCAAAGGTATGCTTGTGAATGTTTGAACCAGATTTGTTTACCTCTGTTTATCCCAATTGTAGTTATTCCTATCTTTCCGTGGCCTAGTTTTGTTTGTGATAAATTATAATGTCTTGATGGGCCCCTAGACAAGAAGCGAGTGACCCTGTATATTCTTATTGTATTTTTTTAGGTAGGTAATTTTGTCTTCTCTTAGGCGTGGATAAGTGTGAGTGAGGTGAATATACTTTTTTATATATTAATAGTTTGTTCCTGTTGTGACTGGCCGAATGACGAGTGTCAAAGCCAAGAAAAAAAAAATTAAATCTGTTGAAACTGTTGAATTGGTCAAATTTTTTACAAAAAATAAACGGTTTTAAATATTAAAACTAACTTTTCCTCATCTGTGGCCCTGAACAATATTCTATAATAAAATTGTTACTTGTATCGGATGTATCGTGCTAACAAATCGAAATTTCTCTAAAAATGTAGTATATCTGGATTTATAGGACCCGCTGTACTCGCTCTAGTCAACTGAAAATCAATAGGGTACATCTGTGAGACACTTTGAACAATATTCAATCATAAAATTGATCAATGGTATACTCTATGGAGGCTGTATCGTGCTAACAAACAGAATTCTCCTAAAATGACAAAAATTCGGTACTTCGAGTACCATAGCACCCGTTGTACTGGCTTTAGTGAGCTGAATATCAATAGGGTTCATCTTTGAGACGCTCTGAATAATATCCAATCATATAATTGGTCACTTGCATATACTCTGGAGGCTGTATCATGCTAACAAACTGAAACTTCTCCAAAAATGACAAAAATATCGTACTTAAAGTACTGTAGCACCTGTTGCATTAGCTCTGTTGAGCTGAAAATCAATAGGGTTCATCTGCGATATGTCCTGAAGAATACTCAATCATAAAATTGGTGACTTGTTGAACTCCGGAGGCTGTAATTGTGCTAACAAACTGAAATTTCTCAAATGACAAAATGTCGTACTTCAAGCACCCGTTGTACTGGCTCTTGTGAGCTGAAAATCAATAGGGTTCATCTGTGACATGTCCTTAACAATATTCAATCATAAAATTGGTGACTTATTGCACTCTGGAGGCTGTATCCTGCTAACAAGACATGTAAGAAAAAGTGGCCGACGACGACATAAACACAGGATTTTTTTTCTAAAAACCGTTTTTTCGTGTTGTTGATGGAAAACGTAAGAATAACTCAAAAAAATTAAACATTCCATTTTTTTTTGGGATAAACCAATACTTTTCTCGCATATTAGATAGGTTGGGCGGAAAAGTAAAAAATCATTATTGAAGAAAGCTGTTGTTATTCACCAGAAGAAAGTATGACACTTACCAAAATTGCCTTCGCATATTTAGTAGGAAAAAATCGTGGAATCTGATAAATTGGTAAAACTTGACAATTGATATCAATTATTTTGTGCCTATAAAACAAATCAAATTCTAAGACTAAAATTTATTTCAATTCGTCATTCTATTCTATTTCGTCATTTTTATTTAATATTTTGGTTATTAATTGAAATATGTGGTTTTAGTCCTACATATTTAAAATAGCATTACTATCACCGTTAAATAATCCTGGTTTTTGAATTATTTTGTTAGTTTTCTTGTAACTGTAATCTCTCATTTGGTGTCACTAGAATTTGGTAGCAACCTCAGAAGACTATATAATTACCACTAGACCACAGTTTAGGTATTTTAGCTGAGAAATTAATTGAAGCAAATCTAAAACACCCGAAAAATGAAGTTTCACCGTTAACAGATTTTTAATGAAAGGTAAATCACTACAACAATCATACTATTTGTTTAGATTGATAATAAACTCTCTGATGGAAATTGGTATTATTGTCTATCACAATTTTTATTATCGTTTTTATCCATTCCTTCAAAATATAAACGGATTTTATATTCTACTCAAATGTTGTTTCAATAATTTGGGTACTACTTATTCAACACTCTGTATATTACAATTTCATTATCGTGGATGTAATAGTATATTACATTACAAGTCATGAAAGTGAAACATTTCATAAGATAAGTGACGATTTCTAATTCAATTGCAGTCTAAAAATGTCAGATGAGTCTTGTAAAGTGACAGGAGTCTTGTAAAATCATGAAAGTGACTAGTCGTGACACTTTCATGAACAACCTGAGTTCTGTCATGACAAGCTTTCTAGACGATTTCAGAAAAAAGGAAGTTTCAAGTCTATACAGTGAGTACGTAAAGGTTGGAACAAATTCGTTAAAAGTTTGATTTGACCATTGAGAAAAAGCTTTGTCGATTTTATTTTTCAGTTGCGCATTTTTAGGTTTACTCATATTTTTGATGACGTCTTGAGTTATGACTTCCTTATCATTTTTTTAAATGGAAATGTCCTATTTTGATAGTACCATCAAAATGAACGCGTTTTTCTGTGTACAGATGTAATTTTTTTATGTTACATAACCGTATGATACAGAAGTAAAAGATACTTCATTCATAATAATGTAATTTATAAAAATGTAAAGAGGACTAAATAATCCTTCGTAAGTATTAAATTTGATGCTCAAATTGCAAACCATTTGCTTCTTGATGATATGCAAGGTGATGTTGAAATTCTTGCAAATCATCAGAGTATCAGGATTAATTGAATCAATTTCGGATCTAATTCTCTCTTTTGGTTCATCAATATTATTAGGTCGATTAACGCAAACTTTTGACACAAAACAATCTAATAGGGATAGATCAGGAAATCAAGCTGGGCACTCTAAAAATCCTCGTCTTCCAATCCATCAGACAATTCACTATGGTACCAGCAATATGGAGCGCCACCGCATTACGTACGACATGTGCGTGAATACCAAAATATTTTTTCCAATAAATGGGTTGGTAGACAAGGATTTTTAGAGTGACCAGCTTGATCTCCTGATCTATCCCATTAGATTTTTTGTGGGGATTCCTTAAGTCAACAGTTTACGTTAACAGACCTAATAATATTAATGAACTAAAAGAGCTAATTAGGACCGAAATTAATTCAATTAATGCTGAATAATGTTTTGTAAGAGTTTCAACATCACTTGCATATTGTTAAGGGAATGCACCACCCAAACTCTCAAAGAAAACACCATCACAGGAGCTGGCGCTGGGGTATTTGGGCCTGACACCAGATACTCATTATCGTTAGACTCCTGTCCAAGCATCTTTCAGGCAAAAATAATTGAGATCGAAAGATGGGTGCAAATGAATCTAGAAAGAAACAATCAGAAATATGACATATCGATTCATTCTGATAGTCAAAGCATTGCGCTCCCGTGTCAAATTCTCAAAGTTGGTATGGGAGTGCCGAAGAAAACTTGATGACAAGAATAACAGGGTCTCTTTAGTCTGGGTTCCTGGCCACTCGGGAATCCGAAAATGAAGAGGCCAATACACTGGCCAGGAAAGGAGCATAAATGCCCTTTATTGGCCTGGAGTCAATATATATGAAAATGCTCTTACAAGAAAAAGTTTCGGAACAAGGAGGAAACCGGCGGTGCCTTTCCGTGCTAGATCACTTCAAAAACTTCCTGCGGAACTGTGACACTGCTAGATCCAAAAAATATTTGGATCTCACTAAAAATAAGCTACATCTCCTCACGGGCTTCATTAGAGGGCACTGCTGCCTTAGGAAGCACTTAATGAGAATAGTTTTAGCAAAAATTCACCAGTGTGGATTCTGAGGGGAGGAGGAAGAAACTCGATCACCTAGTTCTAGAATGCCTGAGCATTGTAAGCCAATGCGAAAAATGCTCCAGATAAGAAACTTGAAAGAGTGAGGATCTAACCTCTTTGAAACTGTCCCAAATACTAGAGTTCATTAGAATTCTAAAACAGGAAAGCGAGCCGTTATAATAGCGAGAACAGCTCTGATAGGGGAGGAGCAATAAACCTTAGGTTTCAGTGCATTGTAATCCCATTAAAATTTAGTACAGTTTACATTTTTATAAATTACATTATTATGAATGATATATCTTTTATTTTCTAACTAAAAGAAAATAACATAACATCAGTACACAGAAAAATGCTTTCTTTTTGATGGAACTATCAAAAAAGGGTCAGGGGAGGGTCAGTGACTAACCCCGTGTTTTCTTGAAGACGAATTGATATCTAATATGAACAAAAATTTTTATGAAATCAAGGATCTCAATTAAAACAAAATTCTAATAAAGAAATTTTTATTTAAGACAGTAAAAAAATATTTTAATTGAAACCTAAATATTATTAGTTCCTACAATTTCTAATTGTGCTAATTTGTTCGCTGGCCGTATGCCTAGAGCAAATATACTCTACGCAATTAGAACATACCTTCTTCTTTTTACAATGCCATATCCGTGATCGGACGTAGGCGACCTCTCACTTCTATCTGTGTTGTGCTCTCCTGTTACCACAGATAGAAGGAACGTACAGTTTAACGACGAATCCAAACGTCTATGTTGAGAGGATGTACTAGGCAGAATATACTGTCGGTGGTTTGCGATTGCCTTCCGACAGATGGCACTCCGAATCTTGAATATTGATGTCCGAACCCGGGTTTGAACTTGGATCCTCTTAATTAGCAGACAGCACCATTCCACTAGACTACAGAGAACATGCCTAGATATCTATATTTCTTATCATCTGACAAAAAAAACTTCCTTTTTTTGGGAATTTTTTGCACCGCGGCTCGACTAGCTGTGCCTATTGTTTCTCGACGAACAACACCTCTTATCGTGGGCAGTTCTTGTTGAAATTCAAAGTCCCTGAAGCCTGTATTGTGAACGATTACTCATGTGAATTTGACGCAACTATGCCTAACCACATTAGCAAAACTTTTCTTCCGGATTTTCGTTTCGGATACTGCTACATCGATGAAATTGAAGAAAAAAAACGCCATTGGCCCAGTGTTTACCGCGTTTTGTAGGAATGTATAAACAAACTTTCCATCTGCCATGGAATGTTAAGCCTCTCGTCTTATCACAACTGACTGAAGGAACCAAAAAGTGTGGAAATTTGTCTTCGACACGTTCCCACACATCTCTTGCAGCAGCAATACGATCAAATCAGGTGTCTACGGGTTGAAAAGATATGTAAAATAGACGGTTTTAAGGATTAAAATAACTTTCCCGCATCTGTGAGATGCCCTGAACAATATTCTATCATAAAATTGTCACTTGTATACACTTCGGGGGATGTATCATGCTAACAAACCGAAATTTCTCCAAAAATGTATATCTGGGTTTATAGGACCCGCTGTACTCGCTCTAGTCAGCTGAAAATCAATAGGGTACATCTGTGAGACACCTTGTATCGTGCTAACAATCCAAAATTTCTCCACAAAGGACCAAAAATATGGCACTTCAGGTACCATAACACTCGTTGTACTAGCTCTAGTGAGCTAAAAATCAATAAGGTTCAACTATAAGACGCCCTAAACAATATTCGATGATAAAATTGCTCAATTTTATACACTGTGGAGGCTGTATCGTGATAACAAACTGAAAATTCTCCAAAAATTACAATAATTTGGTACTTCAAGTACCATAGCACTCGTTGTACTGGCTTTAGTGAGGTGAATATCAATAGGATTCATCTTTGAGGCGCCCTGAATAATATCCAATCATAAAATTGGTCACTTGTATATACTCCGGAGGCTGTATCGTGCTAACAAACTGAAATTTCTCCAAAAATGTACTTAAAATACTATAGCACCTGTTGTACTGGCTCTGGTGAGCTGAAAATCAATAAGGTTCATCTGTGAGATGTCCTGAATAATATTCAATCATAAAATTGGTGACTTATTGCACCCCAGAGGCTGTATTGTGTTAACAAACTAAAATTTCGCAAAAAATTACAAAAATGTACTTCAAGTACCATAGCTCCCATTGCACTGGCTCTGGTGAGCTAAAAATCAATAGGGTTTATCTGTGAGATGTCCTGAACAATATTCAATCATAAAATTGGTGACTTGTCGCACTCCGGAGGCTGTGTCGTACTAACAAGACATGTAACGAAAAGTGGCCGACGACAACGATGACGACATACACACAGGATTTTTTTTTCTAAAACCCATTTTTTCGTGTTGTTCTTGATGGATAACGTAAAAATAACTCCGAAATTTTTTCAAAATTCCCACTTTTTTGGGGTAAACCAATACTTTTCTCACATATGAGATAGGTTGGGCGGAAAAGTAATAAAAGTGTTTGTTAACAGACTTTTAAATAGAAAGTAACACTACGAAAAATAAACTGTCATAACTAACTCAACAGTGATGAGACATCATCAAAAATATGAGTAAGTACACCCAAAAATGCGCAACTCCAATAAAATCGATGTGTCCGAGCTTTATCCCCCAATTAAATGAAGATTTAAGGTGGATTTATAAACTCTGTTGTTCCCGTTGTTCGTTGCTTGCCGTCTTTTCCAAGTTGCTGGCGATTCGTTATTCACAGTTGTTCCCGAGTCGACTAATTTATATCGGTTTTTCATTGCTGGCGTTGAAATTTGATTGGTCACAACGGTGACGTAATTTCATGTTGCGAAGTGCATAAATAAACAGTAGCTTATTTGAATTTAGCGCCCTTGACTGGCCGTAAAAACAGTAGTGCCAGTTTTGAGTTTAAAATGATTGGTAGAAATCAAGTCACGTGGTACTAACTTCAGTTTTCATTGGTGGAAGTGCGAATCACGAATAACAAGATATAAAATTTGGTTATATGAGAGCAACGACAAACGACGAACAATGCGACAACAACGGTTTATAAACGCATGTATGTGATATCAATGTTTTATTTTCGAGCAGCGGGAATTACGAACAACGAATAACGAACAACAAAGTTTATAAATCCACCTTAACGAATTGGTTTCAACCTTTATGTGCTCACTGTATAAAATAGAAGGTCAAACATTCTTCATATTCCAACAAAAATGCAGCAATATCCTAACAATAAGCGACGCCCGGGTACAAAAATGACTAATGGAAATTATGAATGTTTTTAGTGATAGTGTTATCTGATGTTTGTTAAATCGCTGACTGAAATAGAATGGACTACATATGTTTAGGATGGAAATTATTTTTTAAAGTATAAAAAAGATGAAAACTGAGTTCAATTGCTTATGTTAGTTTTTAAAGATCTTCTGGGGTATGCGAAAACTTATAGATTAATTACAAAACAAAATTTGTTTCAGGAATGAGTTGTCTTCTATGAAGATAAAATGTAATTTTTTAAAAAAATGCTGTAAATAAATAATTGTTGTCTTGTTTTGATCCGTTTTTTATTTAAACATGAAATCATATATTATTTTGTTTAATGATATATTTATCAAGTTTAATTGAAATTATTCAGTTAAAAAATCGTGTTCCGCCATTTATTTTTATGTATGTTCTCCAGCTGATTGGTTTAGAAAATGTTCTCGGCAAAGACAAATCAAATAATTGCTTTCTCTATGGTTCTCAGGGTCATTAGTGGCTATGCGTCTGCACTTGAATCATTCTATACAACAGGTAATCCAGTACCCAAGAGAAGTTCGAAAAGATTTGTGTTAGGGGATTTTATTTCAAAAGTTGGGAATTGATGTTTGTTTTGGTTGTCCTGATATAGGATTAGTTTCCTCTGCAGGGCTGGATTGGGGTGTTTTGAGGGTCGTGATGCAGCGTTCATAGATTGAGTTTGGTGTTTTTGGAGAGTATGCTGAAAAACAGCCGTGTGGGGAAAAAGTGTCTAGAAAGAAATGTTTTAAAAGGTGTATCGGATTGAGAGCGTTGGAGCGGGCTTTTTGTTAGAAAATGGTCGGGAGGACAGACTATCTTGGCACACTGGAAGCAGCGAAGTTTTAAAAGCGTATAGGGTGACAAAAAGTGTCTAGAATTCGGAGGTTATGCCGTCTATTGAGAGACGACGAACTACGCTATGCTGCGGATAGTTATGATACTGGGCTGGCTAGGTGTCGGAAATTTTGAAGTTGGGAGTTTGTGTTATTTTCGTAGACTTGGGATGTCTCCGGTGTCTAGAGAGAGGAATTGATAAGAGTTTACAATTAGAATTTTTATTGAAAAAGTCTATGAATGGAAAAACATTTTAACTTCGATCATTTGGTTCGGTTGCGCCTAGTAAAAATAAGGATTTCCCGTTAGAAGTAATTGCGAATTTTTTTAACGACAGGGAAACAGGTTTTTCCATGTCTATGTTAAATTTTAGGTATAATAATAAAGATTATATTTTTGAGTATCTTGGGTACCCTGTGTAGACTATATTGAGGGTGCTGCCAAGTTATCTATCATATTTCGCAAGTGTTGTGATCATACGTTAATTTTGAGCTCTCGGGTAACTAACCATTACTTGTGAAAAAACAATATGATGAGTACACAAAGCAAGATAAGAATCTACAAAACATGCGTAAGACCTATTCTCACTTACGCAACCGAAATAAGGGCCGAAACATCAACAACAAAAATAATAATAAGGATGACTGAAATGACAACGCTAAGAACAATTAAGGGAGTGAGCCTCAGATAGAATGAGAAGTCATGACATTAGAGAAGAATTAGGAATTCAGGATGTGGTTAGAGAACTTAAACGAGGTTGGAGCGATCATGTCGAAAGCATGCCAGAAAACAGCAGATCACCAAAAAGATGGTATGAGAGCTAGAGCTCAGCGTCTCAAGAAGAGCTCAGGAGAAGGCTAAATATTCGGAATTAAACATTACATTACTAATTGTATTTCTCGAGTAATGTAAAGTTTATTTTTTATAACGCCAGCGTCATCCCAGACTTATTTTCAAATAATTTTGACAACACAACGAATATTGTTCCAAGGTTTTAATAAATAGATAAGTGCAGGGTTCATTGAATATTTGTTCTACAGAATTTACAATTGCATTTAAGCAGTTTTATCAGATATGTAATTCGGGGTTCATTTAAATAGTTGTTCATTTAAAATTTGATTGTGCATTTGAACCTCTAGGATCAAACATAAATACAGGGTTCGTCCAAGAGTTGTTCAATATAACAGCAGGGATAATAGCCACCATTTTCATATCGTTTGGATAAGCAAACACAGAGTGAAATTGATTAATTTATTGTTAGTTAAGGGTTATATAATTTTTGTTATTGCTGATAATATAGAGGTATATCGTTTTTAGTGAATCCGTTTTATTCCCTCCAGCACCCAGTTTTATTCCTTCAGGTACCTCTGCTGACGTCCCGGGCACGACGATTTATCGAACCAACCCGGTCCTGGCGGATGATTTAAGCCCAGGCGAAACCCATGCCACTCGTTCTCCCTTGTGCCTAACAGCACTGGTAACAGAGCTGCCAAGAGAGAGTTACAAATACACTAGAGAAACTCGGCGTTTATTATAGCGTTCAAGCGAGATATTATTACATCTGGTGACAGTGGTGTCCCGAGATTGTTACAATTGTGATATATAAATTACTATTTGGTTGAGTATACAAGAAAATGACGCCATCTCTCGGGTTTTCCTCTAAACTCAAAATTGGTGTTCCTAAAAAAACAATTTAATTGAAAGGTTTAAAAATTTTGTCGTGTTTTTAACAAATTTATCTTAGCTTGAAAAAAATCCAATACATGGCGCCAGCTATATACACATCACACATGCTTGACTCGAAAGTGAGCATACAAGAAAATGACATAAGTGGCGACATATCTGGTGATTTGTCGTTTTTTTAAAAGCAATAAAACTAATTGTACATGCAATAAATTGTTTAACAATAATTGCTCTCCTTTAGTACTAATAATATTCTGTACCGTACGTACTTAGGTACCAACCACTTATCAAAGACAATAAATTAATATAATACAATAAGAAAATAATGTATGTTTGTTTACAAAAATAATAAAGTAAAATATAGCAGTAACACGCAAAATCCGTACTACAGCATATATTATTAAAAGATTAAGGGGCAACTTGTTTGGCAATCGGCGCTGTTCCTCGTCTGGGGACGACAGTGTGAAATTGGTAACCGGGCACAGGCTTCTTGTGCGAATTTCAACATGGAACATCAGAGGCCTTAAAGCGACCGGTAAGCACAATATTCTAGAAAAAGAGCTTACAAGAATTAATATTGCGATGCTGGCCTGTCTGAGACTCATTATGGGGGGTTCGAGACACTTCACTTCCGATACTGACAATTTCATTTGCTTTTCGGGTAATTCTAACGGAAGCATCAATGGCGTTGGCTTTTGGGTGCCGAAAGCTCACGTTGGAACTATTCTCGGTTACAAGTGTGTCAGCGAGAGGATAATCACGTTACGCATCAATGCGACCTCTACACCGATCAATTTGTGCAGATATATATGCGCCTACTTCTAACTCGAATGACGATACAGTGGAATCATTTTACAACTATCTTGAATCTACACTTGAATTACCTCAACGCATCCTGATGACATCGCAGTGTATACGCCAAGTCAGCAGAGTGCGAAACTGAGGACATAAAAACAGTTGTAAATTAGTTTTTGTTGTTGTTGTTAATGTAAATCAAAAGTAAACGTAATAATTGTAAATGAAGATAGTTATAATTTGAAAATAAAGTTTTTAAAAATAGATTTTAGTGCTTAAAGCAGTTAATTCTTGCGTCTCTATCAAGTCGTGAGATGGTTCTTGTCTTTGGCGATTTTAACGCTAAAGTTGGTAAAACAGTAGAAGATGAACATCTTAAGGCATATATTGGTAAATTCGGTCTTGGTGCCAGAAATGGAAGGGGTCCACGTTTGCTTCAATTTTGTATTGACAACAGCTTCTAAATTGCCAACACACTTTTTGCACAACATCCACGACGTCTATATACTTGGATCTCGCAAGATGGCCGATATCGCAATCAAATCGATTACGTTTTTATTAGTCTTTGTAAACCTCTACCAGGTTCCGATTGTGGCTCAGACCATCAACTTCTTTGTGAGTGTAATTTACCTATGATATTATAGTTAAAATAAACATTATCATATCTCTTAATGAATTCATATAATATAGTTATTACACACATCATTGATGCCTTCCAAAATAAATTTGACTAGGTTAAACATATCTCATTTAAAACCTAATATTGCATACAGTGGCGGCTCTTGGAAGGTTTTTGTGGGAGGGCTGAAACAAAATATAATAAGAAATAAATACGAGTTGAAAAATGGCATTTTTATTAAATAAAAAATCAATTTTTTTTCTGTCATGCAAAATTTATATTTTGCAAATGTCACTGAATTTTTTGCTTCATTCATTTATGTAAAGATATATTTAAAATTAAATATAATCTTCAACTAATAAGCTAATTATCTAACCTTTTAAAATTTGTTAGATGTATAAGACACAATAAGACCCGATTTTATAAATGAAATAATCCGCAATTTTGTAAATAAAATGTGTATTACGGAGTATGGACTGCAAAGTTTGCAGGCCACGGTAAACAAATATGCCTTTCCCACCATCAACTCAATACACTCACTGTATGCTATGGCTTGTCCTGCATTTACTGCAGTCCTTTTCCAGTGTTCGCTTCGTATTGAGTTGGTGCGAATGCGAAGTATGTACTGGTCGTTGCCACCCCATCATACAATACACACAAACAGAACACATATCAAGGTACCTACAATGCATAAATAAATAAGCGATGAAGGAAAAAATGTTTTTCTAAAATAATTGTATAGTAATGTAATAACCGCAATCATTTAAAATGTTTTCATTTGGGAGGGAGGGCTGCGGCCCTTACGGACAAGCCGCCACTGAATGCATATTTATATTTTATTAAAACTTAAACTTGCTGTAGGATAATTATTTCATTAAAATATATGTTTAAATCTAGTTTATTTTCAGAAGGTTCACTATATTTTGGGGTATCTATCATGAAAATGGTCGCTGAGCAATATCAAGTCCTTTTATACTTTCACTTGCATAATGAAAGTTAATTTCAATCATTTACAAAAACCATTTTAGGCACTTTTTTTTATATCCTTTCAACCTACTCTTTTAAAAAATTATACAGTGAAAATTGTGAAATTCACTCATTTTAGATTAGAGATTGTCTAACTTACCTGACACCATAATGTTCCTTGTATCAACAATTTCGTAAGAAGAAAAACTGTTTTGGAAACTCTTTATTGAGTTATATTTATTTACAGATATAACCTGTGAATATGAACAGGTGCTTTATAATAAGTACAATTTTCATTTAAATTGACACAGAAGGCCTTCTTCAATTCTAACCAGATCTTAACATTCTGTGAATTACATTTTGCTGTGAAAGACTTAAGTA
Organism: Galeruca laticollis; assembly: GCA_963921935.1. Lineage (NCBI taxonomy): Eukaryota > Metazoa > Arthropoda > Insecta > Coleoptera > Chrysomelidae > Galeruca > Galeruca laticollis. The sequence goes on from OY998176.1 coordinate 132,612,491, forward strand.
TAGGGAAAAATGACAAGCTAAAAATTTAAACTTCTTAACACTGTATATCTAATACATCGATCAACTTATAATATTCTATTTGGTACCACTATTAAAATTTGCCCGTAGTAGAATACAAGGAGAGTCATAAGTAATGGATTGAATTTTAACTACACCTTCAATTAGCAAACAGATTAGAGTACAGGAGTAGAGGAGTACAATGTGAGTAAATAAAAAAACATTTTACTTGATTAACCTGATATTTTTCTTTCCACATTAGTGACTACTAATTTGAATATGTTATTATATTTCAATAAACTTGAAGAAGTCAGTCGTAATGAATAAAATAACTAGATATTTTCGAAATTTAACAGTGGGTATTCTTGAAATGAATTTCTCCACCTTAAGTGGCCTAGAAATTAATTATACTTATGTAATTGTGTTGCCTTTTAATTTTTACTTGAAGTAAATTACAATTAGACCATGAACTTATGACACTCCGAGTAATTTACATATTAAAATAGTCTGTTATAACTTAGTCATTGATTAAAGAAGGGCAATTTTTCTTCCAAATAAGAAATCTGATAAATCTATGACTACGAAGACATATTTTTAATTACCTACTACAAAAAATAGCCGATAAAGATCACATCTATATTATTTTATTAAAATATCTGTCAGTTTCAATTCGGATTATATAACTACCCAAAAATATCATCATCAATTTGTTAACAAATTCCCCTTTAATAAAAAAATGAACTTCTGAAAAATCGCCCCAACATTCAATATACAGGATGATCATTTAATCTGATGGAGCTATAACCGTCAAATATATCTAGAAACTGTTCATTTCCACTCACCTAAAACCACTTCTGTCACCCTGTATTGATCATTTTTATCGTCCACAAGCAGGTACAAATTCATAAGTTAAAATGGCAAATATAAGTTGCAATACTGTTTTTTATCCAAAAATATTTAATACCGGGATCACAAAAACAAGGTACATTTACAACTGACATTTATGTCTTGAGCCCGATTACACCAACCATTTCCTAAAGATAGGTAATATCTAAATCAGATTTTGGAATTGCTAAATCCAATTTCCGTTTCACCACACGCTAAGTGATACCTAATAGTGATAATATTAGGTATTTCCTATCATTCTTAGGTGTTTCTTAGTACGAGGTGAAACGTAAATTACGTTTAGCAATTCCAAAATCCGTTTTAGTATTACCTAACCATAGGAACTGGTTAGTGAAGTTGGGCATTAGAGTTCTTTAGTTCAGTATAAACACAATACCTATATCACTGAGATATTTTTGTGGGTTTACACTAAACTAAACGACTCTTGGACATAAATATCAGATGTAATTGTACCTTAATTCAAAAGAAAAAAACATAATAAGTAACTACTTAATAAACAAGTAAACTTTACTCTTAAGCTGTACCATTTACGGGCTTTCCGTTAAGTTTTCCATGGTCGACGTTGTTATAAAGTTGTTTCATCTTGTTTCCATGTTCTGTCGGATATTTTGAAAAATCGGAATCTGAAAACAATAAAATTGCTTGACGATATTATTCAAAGCAAAATAGTGAATAAATAATCACATTTTTTGTTGAAGTTTTCCAATAAATAGTTATTGTTATAAGGACGAAAAACGCTGTATTTCGAAAGATTGCATTCGTCCGAAATGCATTTTTCGTCCGTGTAACATACATATTTTTTTATGCGATTCATGATACAAATTTCAACAAGCTTGTTGTGATCTGTCAAACTGGCATTATTATAATCATGTTAGACGATATATTAAGTGAAGAACATTTCAGTGCTGAGAGCCTTCCTTCAGAAGTACAAGATGCGGCTGACAAAGCAACAATGCAACTATTGCCTGCAAGGTCGAAGGTAATATATGAATGAGCATACAATTAATTTGTGGAATATATCGTCGCCATTAAGTCAAAACCTCTTATCTGAATTTGAGATAATGTGTATCAGTGCAGTATTGGTTGTGATGCCAACGCACACAATACCGTGTGGGGAAGCACTAACAACAAGGCCAAAGGTGAGTGCTTATTAGAATATCTCTTAGCAAATAACCTTGATACCTTAAACGTGGGGACAGCCCTCACTTTTGTCACGAGACCAAGAGAAGAGGTCCTGGTCGCAACAATTGTTAATGTTGCTGCTAGGAAAAATGTAAAAGATTGGAGGGTGATGGGCGAGCCACCACTTTCCGACCATAGGATCATCGAATTTAGGATAGAGGGAGATTACTACCTCGATTCCTACAATCCGAAATCCTAGAAATACTGATTGGTTTCTCTACAAGACCAATCTGAAAGACAATTTGCCGAAGTAAATGGGGCAAATTACCCGCACTACGACCTGCAACAAAGAGTCGAACATATCAGTGAAGCAATAATGGAAGCTTTTCATTCCAGTTGCCCACTGTCAAAAGCTCGTTTAGATAAGGATGCTCCTTGGTGGAATGAGAACCTGTCAAACCTTAGAAAAGAGGTCCGTCGGCTCTTTAATAGAGCCAAATGTGACGGTAATTGGCAGTGGTACACTGAGAAGCTTACCCAGTACAATAAAGAGATTAGGAAGCCCAAAAGGCTTAATTTTCAAGCCTTTTGTGAAACTCACACAGCAGCCAGACTACAAAAGGTCATGGCAAATGGAGGAACTAACCCGACAATGTCGCTGAAAAAACCAGACGGATCATACATGGAAGGTGAAGAGGAACGATCGATTCTTCTTCTTAGAACCCACACCTTCCAGGTAGTGACCCAGCAACAAGCACTGAAATATGAATGAATTACACCAAAAAATCCCGCAAGGAAGATTGGGACATTGCTAAGAAAATATTTACCAGACAATGGTTGGAATGGGCAATAAGTACCTTCCAATTATATAAATCACCAGGAGTGTATGGAATATTTCCAGCACTCCTGCAGCAAGGGATAGAGGAGATTCTTCCTAACCTGTTGAAGATTACAAGAAGCAGTCTAGCAGTGGGTCTAATACCTAGAAAATGGAGAAGGGCAAGGGTAACCTTCATACCAAAAATAGGGAAAAAATATGGGAATGATCCCCGATCTTTTAGACCCGTTTGTCTAACATCGTTCCTACTCAAAACGATGGAGAAAGTAATGGATAACTACATAAGAACAGAGAATCTGGAGAATATACCACTTCATAAATGTCAGCTTGCCTACAGAGCGGGTCGATCAACTGAGACGGCTCTGTATCAGCTGACCGAAGTCATCCAGAGAACTCTGAACAACAAACAAATCGCAATGTATTCCTGGATATATCTGGGGCCTTTGACAACACAACTCAAAGAAGCACTAAAAAGGCGAAGAGCAAATGAAACCATCGTAATGGATGTATGAATTGTTGACGACGAGGATAGCTGAGACACAGGTGGGGAATCAACCCACCTCAGTTAAAGGCACTCACGGGACACCTCAAGGGGAGTGATATCTTCCCTTCTATGCAGCCTCGTAGTAGATGAGTTGCTCTACAGGCTAACGGAGCTTGGCTTCGAATATATGGGCTATGCTGATGACATAGTTCTAATAGTGAGAGGCAAATTCGAGAGCCCCTTGTGTGACTTATTACAAAAGGGCCTCAGAACTATTGAGCAATGGTACCTCTCAGTGGGGCTAAACATTAACCCAAAGAAAAACCACAGTAATTCCATTTACCCGGAAAAGAATACTTCCAGCCATGAAAAGGCTATCTTTAAAGGGGGAAATCATAGAATGGAAATCAGAAGTTAAATATCTAGGGATAACCCTAGACAGTAAGCTTCTGTGGAATAAGCATGTTGAAATAACTGCTAGTAAAGCAGTTTTGATGGCGTGCAGGAATCTAGCTGGTAAGAGTTGGGGCTGTAACCCAAAAATACTGCGATGGATGTACGCCATGATTGTGAGACCAGCAATTACGTTTGGGGCAATCGTTTAGCATACAAAAGCAAGTCAGTACAGCACAAGGAAAACCCTCGACAAAGTTCAAAGGCTTGCCACTGGAGATGTGAGAACGTATCCAACTAGGGCACTTGAGATCATTACAGATCTCACACCTCTACATCTGGTGATAGAAAGATCTGCCCAAGAAGCAATTCTTAGAATATCTAAGGATGGTTCAGGCAATGAGAGTATTAAAAATCAGGGAGCTGGTCGTCTCCAACAAAATACATCTCATCAGCGAATCTTCCCGGTGACGAAATGATCAAGAAAGTAAGCATCGAAAAGAATTTCACTACATTGCTAAATTAGAGGAGAGACTGGGAAAGGGAATACACCACCCAAACACACAATAAACCTTAGGTTTCAGTGCATTGTAACCCCGTTAAAATCTAATCAGTGCAGTAAGCCGGAGAACATGGGAATACTCGGATCTCAATATTAGCAGAAATAAGCATGCGTTTTAACTATTTTAATAACTCGTATCTGGAACTTCCAAATTCGTACATGTTAAAACCACGTATCTCGAGTTACAAGGAAGTTCATGTCACTGTTGTGAATGTGATAGTTAGTTTCTTAGAGATAAAGCATTTTACACAAACTCAAGTTGTTGAAAATGGTAAATAGTTATGATCTTTAATTAAACTATTTAATAGTAATAGTCATAACCTGTAGGATCAACATAGGATCGGTTTTTTGTTTATGAATTCAAAATATGTGAGATTAGGCTCAACATTCTTCACTTTTGAAGTGGATAATAATGTACAATTATCAAATTGTAAGCATACTATACTAATGCACTTGAAAAACAATACATGTAAATGATCTGAAATAATATAAAGTGTACCAATTTAATCTAAATATTTTCAGATACGAGGTTTGTGCATGTATTGTTTTTCTGGCTCTAGCAATAATAACACTGAGTTACGAGTTTTACTGCAATACATTTTTCTACTTTATGACTTGGATTTTAATTAGCATAAATTCCTTTTTCAGGCAAGCTGTATTGCTAAAATCTTAGCTATGGTAACAGGCAATTAGATAAACAATTTGCCTGTTAAAGATGTTATTAAGCAAGCTGAGAGTAATACCAACGAAGTTAACATTTTTACAGTTGATACTCCAGTTATAACCGACGTTGATCAAGGTCTTTATCTTGGCAGCGACATAACCAAAGATGACGATAATAATCATTTTCCTGATCCAAACAATCCCAAATTATTGATTTCCACATAAGACAATCTCGAAGAAGCTGTAGTTTTGAATGTATCTGACAATGTTGAGGATGAGAAAAATTATATAGCAGAGGAAGATGCAGAATTCGAAGAACCCTTTAAAGATTCTGGGTCAAGCTATTGTCCTAGTATTGATTCAGATGAGTCCCTAACTCTCAAAGACAATAAAAGAGATAACGATGCTGATGCCAAACCCGCAGAGTCAAAAAACGAGCAAAAAAGGGACAATTCGACAGAAATACTTGGAAAAGAATCAAAGCAAAAACTTATCGCGGAAAGGGACAAGCATATGAAGGAAATAGAAAGGCACGAGATGGGACTAAACAGTGGTAAATAAAAATCCGAGGATTATGAAAAAGCGTTGCAATTCCGATAAATGTGCTAAGTCGAAACAAAAATGGAAATGTTCTCTAGTTACTGAAGGTGTCAGGCAAGATTTATTTGAAATGTTCTGGTTAGAACTCGACTGTAAGCAACGCAAAATATTTATCGCAACATTGGTTAAAAAGTCTGAGACGATTTAGAAAACGACGAAAAATCAGAAATTTCGTCGAAATACTATTTTATCACCTCAAAGTTAATGATACGTTAATTCCTGTCTGAAAGAACATGTTTCTTAATACCTTTGCATTGGGAGTGTATGAATTCAAATTTACATTCAAATTCTTCCTGCGATCATTACATTTATCTTCACCCCCGTATACTAAAATTTACGCATTCCATATATTATAAATAAAAATATCATTCTTCTTATCTATTCGATATTTCCTTCCTTACGCAAATACCAATTTTAACGTCCCTTTCACAAAAAAATTATCATAAAAAACTCTCTTAATACCAAACAAAACCTTATCTCATAACTTCACAATAGAAAATGAAAAAAAAGAAGCCAATCGCTTCTTCTTTCTTAAAATTAACCACCACACTGAAGAAACCGTGTTGTTTTGCACGTACGCTTTCTCCAAAAACACCGATTTTCTAGGACATTCGATTAGCCTATAAAACAATTTCCCAACCTACAAACTCTCTCTTTCATCGTCAGAACGTGAACCGAGCAAGTGATGAATAGATCACTCATTTACCGGCTAAAATGATCGGCTTTTCAATGGTTAATTAAAATAACAAGTACTTATTAAAATTAAACAAAATTAAAAATATTACAATAATGAACCAGTAAAGTAAAATTCTTAATTGCAAAAGCAAAGTGAACTTTTATAATACATTCGTAAATAAAAATAGTGAATAACAATTTAATTTATCACCCTACAAACTCTAACGACATAAAACAACTCTTGTCACATTAACAGTGGCTGGTCCTTCGACAAAAACAAGTAATTATAACCGCACAACACAGCTCAACACCTAAACAAAAGTTAAGTCTGTGTCCAGGGAGAATGGACCATTTTAAACTGGGTAAAACAACGTCATCACTCTGGAATCGCTTCTACTGTAACTAGAATTCAAAATAAAGTTAAACAGTCAAATAATAATCGAAGGACTGAGGTAAGAGAATTTTTTGAAAAACTGCCTAAGATATCATCGCACTATTGACAATCCAACACAAGCAAAATCTACTTGGAAAACATTTTTGAAACATATACAGAAATTTACAACCTTTATAGAAAGGAAGTAACAGATCGTGCTTGCAAACAAGTTTTCGTATCAGAAATGAGAAAAGCAAACATCGATATTTTCCATCCACGCAAAGATCAATGTGATATTTACTTTAGTTTTAAGCTGGGAAATGTTGCTGTTGGTGTATATCAGTCTCATATAAATGAGAGCTAGAACGTATGCGCTTTTACAATGGATGTACAAGCATTACAGCTGCTACCTTGTTTGCCGCCGGGAATGATTGATTTCAAACAAAAAATAGCGTGCCATAACTTTACTATCTATAACTTTGCCAATGATAGTGTAGTTTGTTACGCCTGGCACGAAGGTGAGGGCGGAATAGACCCAAATTGTTTTGCTACTTTTATAGATACTGAAGTGACAGAAAACGATAAAGAGAAAACAAAAATTTTTTCTGCTGCGCTCAAAATCGAAATACGACCTTGGCTAACGCCTTACTCCATCATTGTATTACCACTGGTGATACTATTATTCAAAAATATGTATATGTACTGTAGCATATATTCTAAACAGAGGACCAACAGATACAATAAAAAATGATGTAACTCCAGCTGAGAGAGATATTCCAATAATTTTATGTAATAAGGCTTCATATTCGAATGAAAATTTGTAAACATTTTTGTGGAAGCGGATAAAAAATAACTACTAGTTTGACTCTTTTATTTGTTTTGAATAAGCGTCCGAGAAATATTTTTCGGACAAGTACGAAAAACCCGTTACCTAGCAACCTTGTCGAAAATGATTAATATCGTTTTAGAAAATCGCATAAAAAATATGTTCAATTTTTTAATACTCTTTTCTTTCTCAATAAATCTTTATCCCTCAAACTTCGTTCATGAAACTATTCTAATCATAGTATGCACTTAGCAACTCTTCTTTATGTAACTGTCTTGTACCTGCCATTCAAACCCTAATAATCTGTAATTTTATTTTGTAGTCTTCTTTGTTTACTGTATCTTTAGAACTGCTTGCAATAAACTGCCTCTTCTCATATATCCCAGCTAGTTTTGTTCCTTAGCAAAATTTGCGTTTTTAGCAAATCTAAGGACTGTTCTTCAATTCCATATATTTATTGCTCAATTTTCTTATCCACAATCGCCATTTTTAAAGAAATATGACATTAAATATTAACCGAGGAATATAAGTTATTAAAATTACTAACCTGTTACTGATCTGTAAAACTTTTTTGAATTTTTCCAGTCTTCTCTGAGAGATAAATTATACATAGAGTAATCAGGATTGCCAGTCACTTCTTTTTTGATATTTAAAAAGCTTGGTAGCGTTTTCAAGAGCTGCTGATCATCTAATGCAGAATAAGTCTCCAAAAGTATCATACCTCTACACCTGAAACGCACAAAATATACAAAAGATCATTTTGATTGTTACTTGCAATATAACGCGGAAATCAAATATCAAATTATCTGGTTTTAATTAAGAATGACGACCAATCTTTTAAGAGAATCGAAATTCGGATCACCTTATGTAACATGCCAAATGTCCTGTTACGTTTTTATATCTTTTCTATTTCATAACGTATTGTGGCTCAGTAGTTACTTCCGTCGCATAGCCATTCCGAAAATAAAAATTAATTTGTCGATTCCACCTTCCCTTTGAATCTTTCCATGTAGCGAATTATGTGAATTATCTGTAGGGATATGCGATACTCGCTAAATATCGATACTAGGTATGGAAAGGTATTGAATATGAAGTATGGACACCAGAATTGTATCGCAAGAAATTATCGATACAAATCGAAACTGAAGGAGTAATAATTGAAAAACGAAAAAAAAATAAACGGTTTTAAAGATTAAAACCAACTTTTCCGCGTCTGTGGCCCTGAACAATATTCTATCATAAAATTGTTACTTGTATACAGTTCGGGGAATGTATCATGCTAACAAACCGAAATTTATCCAAAAATAACCAAAAATGTAGGATATCTGGATTTATAGGACCCGCTGTACTCGCTCTAGTCAACTGAAAATCAATAGGGTACATCTGTGAGACACCTTGAACAATATTCAATCATAAAATTGATTAATTATAGACTCTCTGGAGGCTGTATCGTGCTAACAAACTGAAAATTCTTCTAAAATGACAAAAATTTGGTACTTCAAGTACCATAGCACCCGTTGTACTGGCTTTAGTGAGCTGAATATCAATAGGCTTAATCTTTGAGACCCTCTGAATAATATCCAATCATGAAATTGGTCACTTGTATATACTCCGGAGGCTGTATCGTGCTAACAAACTGAAACTTCTCCAAAATGACAAAAATATCGTACTTAAAATACTGTAGTACTTGTTGTATTCGCAGTGGTGAGCTGAAAATCAATAGGGCTCATATGTGAGATGTCCCGAATAATATTCAATCATAAAATTGGTGACTTGTTGAACTCCGGAGGTTGTATCGTGCCAACAAACTGAAATTTCTTAAAAAATGACAAAATGTCGTACTTCAAGTACCATAGCACCCGTTGTACTGGCTCTGGTGAACTAAAAATCAATAGGGTTCATCTGTGACATGTCCTTAACAATATTCGATCATAAAATTGATGACTTATTGCACTCCGGAGGCTGTATCGTGCTAACAAGACATGTAAGAAAAAGTGGCCGACGACAACGACGACGACATACACACAGGATTTTTTTTCTAGAAACCATTTTTTCGTATTGTTGTTAATGGAAAACGTAAAAATAACTCAAAAAAAAATTTCAAAATTCCAACTTTTTTTGGGGTAAACCAATACTTTTCTCGCATATTAGATAGGTTGGGCGGAAAAGTAACATTCTTTTAAAACTATTACACATTAAATAAATAAAAATTGTTTAAATGTGGCATTCTAATTAGATAAGTTTGGGACCCTGTTTCCAAGTAGCCTATTTCTATCCTTGCAGTAAGTGGCACCAGATTTAGAAAATAAACGAGCCGATGTAGTAGCAAACAAAGATATTTTTTTGAAATTCTATGTATGTTTGGGAAAACCATTTTCATATCCTCCCAAACTTCAAATGGATTAGTTTTTAAATGCATCACATTTGCAATAGGCAGCTTCATTTACCATTTGGTGTTTGAGTGGTTGTCTACGTGTAGGAGACATATAAATGATTTTCTTTTGATTCGATGTCACTACTAATATTAATCGAAATACTGGCATCGATAGGAAAGTATTCGGTATCGGAGTAGAATATATCGATACTGGTAGTAGACACTTTTAGCTAGTCATAAGTTTTTACACGTATCCGTATTGGAGTTACGTTGACGTAAAGAAGTTGTCAAGAAAACCTCTTTGGCAGATAACGTATCGTTTCGTGCTAAAGCCAGGATGGTCAAAGCACTATTCTTTGGTAAAAGTAAAGAAATAATGAAAAATAAAACTAAAAATAAACTTTGTGGTAATAATCAAACCAAACCAACTTATTTTGGTCGGGATACATTTAGGTATACGGAGAAGGGACGTAAGAACCCGTTGAACGCATCGTATCGGCTGAGCCGTAACGGGTCTACACATGCGCAGTTCGTTACGGATACGTGAGAAATTTATTACTAGCTAAAAGTACCTACTGATTAGTATATTACATAACAAGAGTTGTAAGTTGCTTATTACATGTGAATAGAAAAGTTGCGCACGAGCCGCGTAGCGGCGAGTGTGGTAATTCTATAAGTATATGTAATAAGCTTACAACTCTAGTTGTGTACTATACTTTTTAAACGAACAACTTCATTAATAAAAATAAAACGCATGAATAACAAGTAGCATTAATTTATTAAACAGTAGCCAGAAAGAATAATTTAAAGTAAACATTTATGTATAGTAATTAATTGTAAAATTTTGGCAATTATTTATTAATATACCCTTATCCGCCCTTTTCGGGTTTTCGAAAGTATCCGGTAAATTTTGGGATGACGTAGACTGTATGGTATATTCTTTTTGGACATTATTATTTGCAGAGTACGTAAATGTTTGTAGATTATTTTGCCGAATTTATAATTCTATTGGCTGTTAATGTCTTATTATTTATTGAATCATCGACATATCCCTCAGCTGTAGTCGAAGACTTCCAACCCCCATGTCGTTTAAGAGTCATTAAATCACCGCCGGCGTCAACCAAAAGAGTGGCGGAAGTTCGTCTTAAACAGTGACCTGTGTACTCTTTGGGATCAGGTAACTTTAAATATTCGGCTATTTATTTATGTACACCGCCTATTTTATTCAATCCTACCACTTGTTTCGTACATTTACCTCTTTGATAGTTTAGGATAAATTGATTTATTTGCGGATCGCTAACTTGTTGGCGAATATCTATATATTGTTTGCAAATTTTATAGAAATTACCAGAAATCACGAAAGATCTAGGTACTTTAGTTTTCGTATCAGGGATTCTAACCAACAACATGGTACCTGAATCACTAAGTTTAAGATTTTTTAACTCTTGTTTCCTACAATCTCCACATATTCCAAAAATTGCAACAACCTTAAAATAAAAGTTATTCTAAGTATACATTATTATATCATTTTTATTCTGTTAAAAACATACCTTTACGAATAAATACTGCACATCAGGAGCTTCATTTAAAAAAAGTTTTATCTCATCATCAGAATGTAAGGTTTTCGATTTTTTGCTTTCAAAACCGTCGGATTGTCTTTTTAAATAACCTCGCAATTTTGCGTAATTTTCAATATTGACATTATTCTTCAAAGTTATAGTACTCCTAAACGTCGAATATATTGCCCATAATGAAGATGGTTTGAATTTCTTAGTGATTTCTCCAAAATATGCCAAGAGTACGTTTTCAGAAAATAAACTTACATTGTTAGTTGTTCGCCAGTCCATAAATTGCCAGTATACATTTTCATATCTTCCTCTTGATTTTTTCTGGCAACATGTTGTCAGTATTGTCCGCGGCTAACTGTATATTATTGGGTGGTGTGCTACTTAGTTCGTTTTCACTATTTGATGAGCTCATTTTAATTATTTGTCTTTAAAACAAATGTACATTCACACTCAAAGCTAGTGACAGCGAGTCTTATTAATTATTAAACGTCAAAACAACCTCTACTAACTCGTTTCCATGGTTACTCGTTTCCATGGTTACTCGAAACCATTGACTGACTAGGCTTGGGTTATAAATTGTTGTTTTTCTAGAACTGAAGCGTAATTTTTTTATTACGTGCTAGTCATTACGTGTCAGTATCCGTAATGATCTATTTACTTAGTAACCAAATAGTAGGTAATATGGAATTTACTAGTGTGAGAGTAGAAAAAGGTATATTATTTAGCACAAGTGAAAAGGATTAAATATAAATTACAGGTTCAATTCTTCATTCATTCTACTCAATATTTATAGACTCTTTGTTAATAACAAACGGGTTAACTGAGCAGACAAAATAAATAAACCATAGAGAAAATAATACTTATTCGAAATTAACTGTCTCGACCCTTACTTCGTGGAATCTACTCATTTTACTGTTTTAAATGAAAGTTACTGTTTCTAGTTAATTCCACAATGTATTGAAAAGATTTTAAAAATTGTTAGAATTAACTAGAAACAGTAAGTTTCATTTAAAACAGTAAAATACTTATTCGATTTGTCTATGGAATAAACTAGAGTAGGGAAAAAGAAAACACAGTTCAAGGCAGTGTTGCCAAGGGTGGCGATTTTTCCTCAAATTAGGGATTTTTTAACGCAGTGAGAAAATTATTGGAGAGTTTAAAAAAGTGGGGAAAAATTGGACGCTTGCGCATGCGCTGTTATGGTTCTTCAGATTGCGAATTGGAGATTGTAATTTGACCAATCCAGTACAAAAATGATAAGATTTCTTGTAAAGATTGGTCAAATTACAATCTTGAATGCGCAATCTCAATCTAATCTCTAGTCTGATTCGGGCTTTACAACATGTACACCTAATGGCGTTTTAACTTAAAATTCAATTTAGGTACACAGGTTTGTGTTTAGGTAGTTAATTTTGTACCTTTCCAAACAATGAAATTGCGAAAAGTATGTAAGTTTACTAGACTGTAACTAATTAACTATTGGCGGAAAGTGAAAACCTAGTAAGTTTGCTTACTTTTCATTAAGTAAGGTACCAAGTGATATTCTGTTTATTTGTGATGAGATGTAGAACACTGCTTTTATTTTGAAGTTATGTGCATTGAGAAGATTGTAATTGATTTTATATAATTTTATGTATTTTATATTAAAAGGTTTATTTGTACAAGTTTTGTTACATTTAATTTATTATGTTGGGGATTTTTAAACCAGAGTGGGCACGGTTTTAGTAAGATTTGGTTGAGGATATAAATATTTTTCACCTGGCAACACTGGTTTAAGCTGAAAATCGACACTGAAAGTTGGATAATAACGAACTTCCTAAAACGACGCTAAAACTGCACATTTTTTCATGTGACCACCGGTTTGAGCGTCAGAATCTGAGCTTCGAGCGTCACGTGAAATTGTACCTTAATTCTCTGTTGCTACTTCCGAAGAACAAACAATCATTATTAATTATTATAAAAATTCCACTGTGGTACATTTCCTTACATATTCGCTGCTCAGTAGCTGCTAAGATCACCCTAGAATATCGTTATAGGACACTGTTAGATCACCGCTAGGATCACTCCAGGATTTCGCTGACGCTGTTAGTTGCAATACTCCAGCCTTTATAAGATAAATTCCCTTGTCTCACTTCCAGCTTATATGTGTTTTTAAATATAACTGCGTTATATGATTACTGTATTTTGAATACGCCGTTCACGAATTTGCTGGATTTTTCAATAAATTTATTATTTTTATTTATTTCAGGAATTTGTAGTAAATTGAGTAATCGTGAATAATTTATTTGAAGTTAATTCTTTATAAGGTGTTTCCAGCTTTCTACCATTTTCTTGCTTTGTAGATTTCGTTCCATTCAAAAGCTGGTGGCGCCCAATTTAATATTAATTGTTAGTTATCTAAGTGAAAAGCTTAATACTCACTTAGGCGAAATTCGCGTTTTTTTGACATAATGTGTCAAAGCCAATTCGCGATTTTTTGACATAATGTGTCAAAGCCAGACTGCTGTCGCACATTCGCGTATTTAATCCATATAGCCTGTCCAAGCGAGCGAGTGGTTATTACCGGCGGTAATGTCAACAAATGTCAAAATACGTCACGGTTATACTGGTCGCTTTGATATAGCGGTATTTACCAATGTCTTTATCTACTTTCTGTACGGTCTAGAGGATTTGTTTAGTTAAATTTTCGCTGTTTTGATTTGTTTTTCAGTGTTCATTATCGTTTTCCCATTTCGAAACTTAAAAAATTCAGTTTTAATGAATATGTCATAAACAAATGTGAAATTTCACATCTGTCAACCGCTATAACTCTGCTCCGACAGGGTAACTGGTGGTTTTAACCGTGACGCAATTTGACATCAAACGATGACATAACGGTTAATACCAATTCTCGCTAGGATGCTACGGTATTGACTTTTGGTATTAACCAATCCTCGCTTGGACAGGCTAATACTCATAAAAGCGACATTCGCCTACGCGAAAGTGCGGGAAAATCGCAAAAAAGTTAAAATGATTTTAACTATTTTGCGAATTTCTGTCATTTATTGTGTCATTTTCTGATGGTTTGTGCAGATCATAAATTTGTTCTTGAGATATATTTGCTTTGTGTATATACTACACTGTGCTGCATATTATTATTTTTCGCGTGTATTTTTCAATTTGCATTGAATTTCGAAGAAATAGTATCTTCGAAAATAATTGTTGTAATGACAAGCATCCATGACTATTTTCTTTTTATAACAAATAATATTAAAAATTCTAGGTTATGTTTTCTCTTGATTATTGACAAATGATACTCTTAAAAATCGCAAAATAGTTAAAACATCCAGCCGCGAATATTTCTAAATCTGGATTTTACACAATATGTCAAAAAACTCGAATTTCGCCTAAATGAGTATTAAGCTTTAGAATGCAATAGTGATACTTTAACTGAGACCAAAGACCACTCTTTGAAGAGGTGTTTCCACGCGGGGACTTTTAGGTTGCACTTATTATAACATTCTGTTGCATATACACAAATTAAAAACATTATTATCTTATTTTTTTCATTTATCATCAAGATTTGGGAAGATTTATTTAAAAAAAACTGTTTCTTCCTCTACCCTATTGCATCAAGAAACTCTCAGCATATACGCTCATTTAGTGCGCGTCATCAGTTGGGATAGATCAAGGTTTTGGATGAGAATAGTACAAATACAAACTGCTTGTTTTCACCAAGCCGTCATATTTGGTGCGTTCTTTTTGACTGAGATCTCAGATCACTTAAGTTAAGGTGATCTGAGATAAAGTGATTGAGTAAGCACCAAAAAGAACGACATCTCAATAGAAGCGCGCGATCTGTCGATAGATTTAAACTATACGACAGATTCGTATCAGCATCTAATAATGTTAATTAATGTATCCATAATTTGTAACAAAAGAAAAATATATTATGTGTGTTTATTGTTTATATGTCAATGGTTAAAACCGTAGATAACCTTGGTTAAAACTACAAATAAACCAAGCAAATCAAATATTTCTTCATCCCCTCCACTTTATTTCCGACTCAATTCCAACTGATACCCCCTTACAACACATTCAGCATCGGTGAAGGGGGAGGAAAAATCTCAGCTCACTTAAAGTGAGTAAAACAAAAAGAACGCTCACATTACTGATGTGAGCTGAGATTAACTGAGATCTCAGTCAAAAAGAACGCACCTATTGTAAACCTACCCCGCTCAAATGTGCATTACACCAGAGACAACACACTCCACTAACTCGCCTACAACGACCGTGGTCTTTTTACGTAAGTGGAACGGGAACTTCAGCGGTCGCGGTCGTTGTGGGCTTTAAGTGAAGCGTAGCCTATATGACTATTGGGATCCGAGATTAAGATCGCAGTCCAGTCGAAACTATTGTAGATGTGTAAAAAATTTCATTTTATTGTTGTTAAACGTACAGGTAAAATGTTCTTTTTGTTAAGATTATACTAAATATTTTAATTTAGAATTTTAGTTTATTTTATGTTGATGCAAGTAGCTAAGATGAGTTAGATAAATTGATTAATCAACATACTTCTTGTAATGAAATCTTTAAAATGATGTGACGCGCTTTCCCCGCCGCTTACTTCTTCTTTACCACTCGCGCAGGTTCTTAGCGACTGACGCGTCACTTTGGACACCCTCGATGCAAAGTTCTTTTGCAAAACAAATACTCGGGCGTCAGATTATTTTACGTGGTTTACTCCACGGCCCCTTGACCCTCGGCGTCAAGAGTTCCAGGTAGCCTCAGATGGAGGTTACGGAAAATTCCAGGGGTCTCGTTGAATTTAACACACCTATAGAACCTATAAACCTTAGACGGTGATGCTACGGGATATTAAGAAAACACTGATCCTATTTATTGGTTTATTACAAGATTTACTTAATATGTAGACATACAGTTTAATATTCAACAATTTCTGATCAAACGGTACCGAATCAAATTGACTGTCTCGACCCTTACTTCGTGGAATATGCTCATATTAGTGTTTTTAAATGAAACTCAAGGTCTCTAGTTAATTCCACAATATAATACAAGTTATTGAAAATTCTAAAAAATTGACAATTGTTTCGATAAATCAATATCATCGTCAGAATGACAGAAGTTACATTTCATTTTATGCCTACCTGATGTTTAGTAGTTATATTTTTGGCTAGACCAAGAAGTAACCTAACTTGTGATTGGCTTAATATATGTTTATAGAAAAGAGAAGAAGATGTGATATTACAAATATTGAAGCTTAGATATTATTAGCCCTATGGTGATATCCTGGATATCATTTTTCAATTAAGATCAGTATAACTGTGCAATGATATAGAAAACCAGGAAAACTATATCTGCTGATCTTTACAATTATCACTTAAGAAGACAGTTTATTAGTGGAGAATTCCCTAGATTTAACTGTTCATTGACAACTTCATATTGTGGGTTTCTTAAATGTCTTCTAATTTCCAGTTCTTCAAGGAAATCCAGTTCTTGTTTCTTTTCACAAATATGCAGCACTTCTAGTTCTGTGTTAGGTGTCAATGAATGATTGGTGTCAAGTAGATGTTTTGCGTAGTGAGATTTATCTGGTTGTTTTAATCTGTAAGCTCGTAAGTGCTCACTGTATCGTATTTCAAAATTCCTAAGGGTCTGACCCAAATAGACAGCATTACATTCTGGACATTTGAGTTTATATATACCTGACTTCTTTAATAGTGGTATTTTTGTTTTTACATTTAACAATTTTGTACTAACGTTACTTTCTGTTTTAAAAGAAATTGTTGCATTCGTTGCTGAAGATATTATCTTTGAAATATTATTAGAAATATTTCCTGCATATGTGATGGTTTTATAAGTTTTAATTTCATGAGCTTGTTTAGGATATATTAGTTGTAATGCCACTTTTTTCTCTTTTTTACTAATTAGTTTATTTATCATATCCAATGGATAACCGTTAGATGTTGCTATTTGTCTAATTGTATTAATCTCTCTATCAAAATTACATTTGTTCATAGGAACTGAAAAAGCTCTATGTATCATTGAATTATATGCTGCTAGTCTGTGTGAGACAGGGTGGTTAGAATTGAATGGAATTGTCACATCAGTCTGTGTTGGTTTTCGGTAAATTGAATAATCAAGTACATCATTAACTCTTTGAATTTTTAAATCAAGAAAATTGATTGAGCTATTTTCTTCAATTTCTAATGTAAATTTAATTTTCGGGTGTAAATTATTGATGTGGTTGAAAAACACATCTAATTGTCGCTCACTACCCATAAAACAAGCTAATATGTCATCCACATATCTATACCAAAATAAAATATTTTTCGAAATATTACTTTCAAAGATCTTTCTTTCTAAATTGTCCATAAAAATGTTTGCTAAAATAGGTGATATAGGGCTTCCCATTGGTAAACCTTCATTTTGAATATATATCTTATTGTCAAAAGTGAAATAATTCTGATTAATGCATACATCAAATAAATTAAGTATATCTGATATTATTCCTGGATTAATATTTTTATCTTCTAGTAATTTTCTTACAAGTATTAGACATTCTTTAGGAGGAATTTTAGTAAACATATTAGTTACATCGAACGATATGAGTTTATAGTTATCTTGCAAGTGGATTGGTTTCAACTTTTTGATTAGTTCTATTGAATTTCTAATTGAGTACTGAGATTCATATCCGTAAGTATTGAGTATATTGTTGAGCTTTTTTGCCAATATATTATTAGGAGCATTAACATAAGAGACTACAGGTCTAATTGGTTTCGTTATTTTATGTAATTTAACTGTTCCATATAATTGTGGACAATGAGGATTCTTATGTATGATAGACCTCTTTTCGTAATCATTTAAAAGATAATTTGAATTATTAACAATATCCCTTACATTATTAGAAAACTTCTTTGTTGGGTCTGCTTTAAGAACTTTTACATCGCTGGATTCTATAAAGTTATATACTTTGGAATTGTAATTTTCAGTCGTCAAAATGACAGTAGCATTCCCCTTATCGGATTTTGTAACTGTTAGGTTATGATTCTCTATCTTCTGTTTTATTGCGTTTAAAACTGAAATGTCATTTTTTGTTTGACGTTTAACTTGTGAAGGTTCAATATTTTTGATTAAATTGGCAATTTTTAATTTCTCATAAAGAAAATTATTTGAATTAGATTTTAAAGCTATTTCTGACTCTGTAGCTATAATTTGTTTAATATTATTCGTAAATTTAGGTGGTATGCTGTACTTTAAACCTTTGTTTAAAAATTCTATTTCACTATTTGTAAAATTAGTGTCTGAAAGGTTTTCAAATCGTGGTGCAAAGTGTGTTGGTATGTAGGTACTTACAGTTTCATGATGTTTTGAGTATTGAATTTTATGTTGTGTGTGTTCAAGATTCTGTAGCTACAGAATCTTGAACACACACAACATAAAATTCAATACTCAAAACATCATGAAACTGTAAGTACCTACATACCAACACACTTTGCACCACGATTTGAAAACCTTTCAGACACTAATTTTACAAATAGTGAAATAGAATTTTTAAACAAAGGTTTAAAGTACAGCATACCACCTAAATTTACGAATAATATTAAACAAATTATAGCTACAGAGTCAGAAATAGCTTTAAAATCTAATTCAAATAATTTTCTTTATGAGAAATTAAAAATTGCCAATTTAATCAAAAATATTGAACCTTCACAAGTTAAACGTCAAACAAAAAATGACATTTCAGTTTTAAACGCAATAAAACAGAAGATAGAGAATCATAACCTAACAGTTACAAAATCCGATAAGGGGAATGCTACTGTCATTTTGACGACTGAAAATTACAATTCCAAAGTATATAACTTTATAGAATCCAGCGATGTAAAAGTTCTTAAAGCAGACCCAACAAAGAAGTTTTCTAATAATGTAAGGGATATTGTTAATAATTCAAATTATCTTTTAAATGATTACGAAAAGAGGTCTATCATACATAAGAATCCTCATTGTCCACAATTATATGGAACAGTTAAATTACATAAAATAACGAAACCAATTAGACCTGTAGTCTCTTATGTTAATGCTCCTAATAATATATTGGCAAAAAAGCTCAACAATATACTCAATACTTACGGATATGAATCTCAGTACTCAATTAGAAATTCAATAGAACTAATCAAAAAGTTGAAACCAATCCACTTGCAAGATAACTATAAACTCATATCGTTCGATGTAACTAATATGTTTACTAAAATTCCTCCTAAAGAATGTCTAATACTTGTAAGAAAATTACTAGAAGATAAAAATATTAATCCAGGAATAATATCAGATATACTTAATTTATTTGATGTATGCATTAATCAGAATTATTTCACTTTTGACAATAAGATATATATTCAAAATGAAGGTTTACCAATGGGAAGCCCTATATCACCTATTTTAGCAAACATTTTTATGGACAATTTAGAAAGAAAGATCTTTGAAAGTAATATTTCGAAAAATATTTTATTTTGGTATAGATATGTGGATGACATATTAGCTTGTTTTATGGGTAGTGAGCGACAATTAGATGTGTTTTTCAACCACATCAATAATTTACACCCGAAAATTAAATTTACATTAGAAATTGAAGAAAATAGCTCAATCAATTTTCTTGATTTAAAAATTCAAAGAGTTAATGATGTACTTGATTATTCAATTTACCGAAAACCAACACAGACTGATGTGACAATTCCATTCAATTCTAACCACCCTGTCTCACACAGACTAGCAGCATATAATTCAATGATACATAGAACTTTTTCAGTTCCTATGAACAAATGTAATTTTGATAGAGAGATTAATACAATTAGACAAATAGCAACATCTAACGGTTATCCATTGGATATGATAAATAAACTAATTAGTAAAAAAGAGAAAAAAGTGGCATTACAACTAATATATCCTAAACAAGCTCATGAAATTAAAACTTATAAAACCATCACATATGCAGGAAATATTTCTAATAATATTTCAAAGATAATATCTTCAGCAACGAATGCAACAATTTCTTTTAAAACAGAAAGTAACGTTAGTACAAAATTGTTAAATGTAAAAACAAAAATACCACTATTAAAGAAGTCAGGTATATATAAACTCAAATGTCCAGAATGTAATGCTGTCTATTTGGGTCAGACCCTTAGGAATTTTGAAATACGATACAGTGAGCACTTACGAGCTTACAGATTAAAACAACCAGATAAATCTCACTACGCAAAACATCTACTTGACACCAATCATTCATTGACACCTAACACAGAACTAGAAGTGCTGCATATTTGTGAAAAGAAACAAGAACTGGATTTCCTTGAAGAACTGGAAATTAGAAGACATTTAAGAAACCCACAATATGAAGTTGTCAATGAACAGTTAAATCTAGGGAATTCTCCACTAATAAACTGTCTTCTTAAGTGATAATTGTAAAGATCAGCAGATATAGTTTTCCTGGTTTTCTATATCATTGCACAGTTATACTGATCTTAATTGGAAAAATGATATCCAGGATATCACCATAGGGCTAATAATATCTAAGCTTCAATATTTGTAATATCACATCTTCTTCTCTTTTCTATAAACATATATTAAGCCAATCACAAGTTAGGTTACTTCTTGGTCTAGCCAAAAATATAACTACTAAACATCAGGTAGGCATAAAATGAAATGTAACTTCTGTCATTCTGACGATGATATTGATTTATCGAAACAATTGTCAATTTTTTAGAATTTTCAATAACTTGTATTATATTGTGGAATTAACTAGAGACCTTGAGTTTCATTTAAAAACACTGGTACCGAATCAATTCAATATATCAACAGTAAGCAAAAGCGTTCAAGCCTTATGTTATTATGCACCATGCGAAATTTGCCGGTATTAAGGAATGTGAGCAATGATACAATAAAACAGGTGTAATAAAGCAAATGCAATTTGTTAATAACAGCGGGAGCGGTATAAGCAGTTTTGTAAATTATGCGGTAAGCAGCAATAAAACAATAGTTACCTATCACGGTAGTCCACGGAATAAAACTATTTTCGCGGTAGGGATAGTCAATCGGGATAGATGGAAAAAATGTGACCAGACCAGTTTCTAACGAAAGAAACTAAAGAAGTTAAATTGAATTACCAAGCAATCAGTGGCATCGGCCTCGTACTTGATTAAGAGTCTAATTTTTATACAGGGAAATTGACACTTTAAACTTTATATTTCCGCGGTAGGGATAGTCAATCGGGATAGATGGGAAAATGTGTAAAGACCAGTTTATAACAAAAGAAACTAACAAATTTAAATTAGATTACCAAGCAATCAGTGGCATCGGCCTCGTACTCGATTGAGAATCTAATTTTTATACAGGGGAATTGACACTTTAAACTTTCAAATCAAACTAAATTAGATTACCAAGCAATCAGTGGCATCGGCCTCGTACTCGATTGAGAATCTAATTTTTATACAGGGAAATTGACAATTTAAATTTTATATTTTCGCGGTAGGGATAGTCAATCGGGATAGATGGGAAAATGTAAAAAGCCTAGTTTATAACAAAAGAAACTAACAAATTTAAATTAGATTACCAAGCAATCAGTGGCATCGGCCTCGTACTCGATTGAGAATCTAATTTTTATACAGGGGAATTGACACTTTAAGCTTTCAAATCAAACTAAATTAGATTACCAAGCAATCAGTGGCATCGGCCTAGTACTCGATTGAGAATCTAATTTTTATAAAGGGAAATTGACAATTTAAATTTTATATTTTCGCGGTAGGGATAGTCAATCGGGATAGATGGGAAAATGTGAAAAGACCAGTTTATAACAAAAGAAACTAACAAATTTAAATTAGATTACCAAGCAATCAGTGGCATCGGCCTCGTACTCGATTGAGAATCTAATTTTTATACAGGGGAATTGACACTTTAAACGTTCAAATCAAACTAAATTAGATTACCAAGCAATCAGTGGCATCGGCCTCGTACTCGATTGAGAATCTAATTTTTATACAGGGAAATTGACAATTTAAATTTTATATTTTCGCGGTAGGGATAGTCAATCGGGATAGATGGGAAAATGTGAAAAGACCAGTTTATAACAAAAGAAACTAACAAATTTAAATTAGATTACCAAGCAATCAGTGGCATCGGCCTCGTACTCGATTGAGAATCTAATTTTTATACAGGGGAATTGACACTTTAAACTTTCAAATCAAACTAAATTAGATTACCAAGCAATCAGTGGCATCGGCCTCGTACTTGATTGAGAATCTGATTTTTATACAGGGAAATTGACACTTTAAATTTTATATTTTCGCGGTAGGGATAGTCAATCGGGATAGATGGGAAAATGTGAACAGACCAGTTTATAACAAAAGAAACTAACGAAGTTTCAAATCAAATTAGATTACGTGCTAAAACTATTTTAAAATACTGGTCGGAGAGTAGGACAGCGGTTTCCCAACTAATAGTAAAATAAAACTGTGTCTTAGAATGCAACTTGAATCTAAAATGTACTTTGGTAATTTGAAATGGGACACTAGGTATAACAGTCTGTATCGCAAAATTAAAATCAAAATGCTACTTCAATGTATTGAAGGCTCCGACCTGAATTCCAAAGAAACAATATACAAAACGTGGTGATAAAAACTGTAAATAACTTCGGGTCTTTTATCGTTTCGAAAAAAAATATACCGGCTTATCAGTTTTTCAAAGTACGGAATAATATTCTTGAATACGGAATTATTAGAACTATTCGTAGAATTTAAAATCAAAATGATATTTCAATCAGGCCCTAATTCCAGAGAAACAATATATAGATAATAAAAACTGTGAATAAGATTGTTTTTATTGCTTCGGAAAAAAAACTACCGGCTATCGGCTTTACCAAAATACGGAATTATATTCTTGATAACCAAACTGCTAAATTGTTTGTTGAAATTAAAATATAAAACTTTGAAACTCGGTGAAATGCTTTATCGGGTGTATAAAATAATTTCCACTTACTTGGAAGAAAAACTGGACGGTCGGATACTCGATCTACGGCCAAATTATAATTCACTATAATGAATTTTACCAACAACTGAACAAAATCTTTATCGTAATACTGAATATGAAAACTTAATTTCGCTAACCGAAAATAATAACTGAGTCTCAAAACCCGAATGATAACTTCAATAATCAAAATAAGAAATATTTAATCGCCAATCACTTAATAAATTCCCTTTTTAACGCTCAGTTTTTGAATTTATAATTTACTTCCTACCTAAATTTTGGCAATATCGGTGGTGATGGAAGATCGATTTAATTACAGCAAGAAGTATTTCTATGTGTACGGGACGACTCCGATTTTAAATAAAATAGTTTATATACCGGGCGTCCTTGATAATTTAAATTTTGAAAAGTGGAATTTGATACATTTTATATATTTCCTTAAATGATAAATCACGGTTTTTCAGTTATTAATGAAATAAATACTTAAATTATTATTAAGGGCTTGAAACGGTACCAGAAAACAGAGTTGGAAAGTAAGTAACGAGTTATATTCACTTATTAAACTTAAAATACCATCGGAACAAAATCATATAATGCTTCAAAAAAAAATAACTCGTTACAATGAAGTAGTACAAGGTATCAAAAAGATCACTTTAGTCACGAGTTTTACTAGGCACGACTGGAGAGAAGCGGAATGAGTGACTAAAGACGTTTTAACACGAGGTGCTTACTATACTTTTTCTTCACCCGCAGAAAGGAAAAAAATTATATTATTTTTTAATTATATTCATAACATGACGATTGATGGCTGACGGTTGACTGACAAATCAAGTGACACAGAACAACAAAATTATCACGGAACATGAAATTTAACACACAAAAGATACACTTGATTGGACGTTTAAAAAACAAAATATAAACGAGATGTTACTTTTCGCATTTTAAACACTAGTGTTTCTAAAGTCGCTTTGTGCATGTCAAACCCGTGTTCAAAATGCGATTTTAGTAATGGAAGTAGAAAAACATATTTCGATATAGGTTGTCCAATTCATAATTTATTTTGCTACGCTTTTCTTGCATCTACCATATCGAATTCACCATTTTTATTTTCCATCTGTATTCTAAACTTTCCACTTTCAGGAAATCGATGGAAACTAAATTGTACGTCTTTATTTCCATTCGATTTGTACTGTGGTACTGAGCAATATTCACGATTTTTGACACACAATTTTATTAACAAATATAAAAATCGTTTCTTAAATTAAAGTTATCAGTTAAACATCCAATATAAAATACGAAAAACAATGTACAGAACACTCGAAACAAATAAAAGAAGTGGTAAACAAGCATCTATTACAATCTAATCACACAGCTAGAGAAATTTACTTTTTCTACTTTCGCTACTAAAACCGCACTTTGAACACGGGTTTGACATGCACAAAACGACTCTTTAAACACTAGTGTTTAAAATGCGAAAAGTCACATCTCGTTTATCTTTTGTTTTTTAAACGTCAAATCAAGTGTATCACAAATCACCTACTCTATAGATAGTTCACGACAATGCTTTTTTGAAATGACAAAAACTAGCGCCACCTATAGAACTGAAACACAATTAACTAATGGGTAAATCGTTCCTTAAGTCGCTACTAGGGAAAGAAGAATCGGCGCTAAATTTAAATTGCGAATATCTCTACTGTTTGTTTGAAGATCCTTGTTTATTGTAAGTAAATGACAGGTTTTACTAAAAAGTCTACTATATTGTGCACACTCAATTGTTTGCCAATCATTAACGGAGCTAATATCTTGTAAATTCGATATAATTGCCAAACAATTTATCATTGTAGATAAATATATTAGACTTTTTAAAAAATCAAGTCATTTACTGAGCAATACTTAAAGAAATTAACAGTTTTTTGGCAATTGACTGTTTACAGAAGGACCAAAATAAGAAACGTATGTTATTAAACCATATATTGAAAAAAGTATATTCACAAAATAGGGACAATGTACAAAGTACATGTAGATACAACAAAATATTTTCAACAGTAAAATGATGAAAGTTTGGCTACTATTGTTACTGCAACAAGCTACAATTTCATTAAAATAAATCAGAGACATAAAATGAAACAAGAATATTGTAAACTGTAGATA
The DNA here is from genome assembly GCA_963921935.1 of Galeruca laticollis. Classification (NCBI taxonomy): domain Eukaryota; kingdom Metazoa; phylum Arthropoda; class Insecta; order Coleoptera; family Chrysomelidae; genus Galeruca; species Galeruca laticollis. Next base: position 132,638,035 of record OY998176.1, read on the forward strand.
TAAAACATAAAATAAATTTATGATTGTGTAGCCATGTTATAAAGTTTATAATATAAACTTACTGATTTTTGTTTTAATTATATAATAGAAATACATACCACTACAAGGCAATAACAAAGGTTCATGAGTGTGTGTATTTTCAAGTTACATAACTGCAGTTTAAAAAAAAAATAATTTACCAGTGATACATAATGTAGGTCTGACGTTTTTAAAAGAAATCACACAATTATATTTATTCACTGCATTTTTCTCTTACCAGGTAAAAATAAGGATGGACTAGTAGTTGAATACAATCTATTGGGCCAAGCTCTAGTGTATTTCACTTCAAAATGTTTATGGCATACTCTCTTTGCTTGATATACAACTAACGGCTCCATTGTCTTCAATTGATAACAGTTTATTGCATTGCCTTGAATTTTTGGGAGTCTTTATTTGGATTTGGAAATATAATTATGTCTAAAATTAGATGTTGGTGTGCAATTAGGCACACAGCATTTCTTATAACGTGGCATCATAAAACCTGACACACACTATTATTTAAAAATTGAAATTTATCACTCAAAACTGACTTTATATCATTTGAAAACGAAAACTGGTAAAATAAAACTATGAAGCGTTATAACACAGTTATAAACACAAATCACCTTGATTTGTGGTTATAAATCCAAATTATTGACATTTGGCAGCGGTGAGTGGATAAAACAGGAAATTTTACAATACTACTAAAATTCAATGGTGCTTCCATCTGCTTGTCTGAAACACATACTAATAAAATAGCTTGACCTTGACCCATCTGCGTGAAACATCTATAGAAGTAGGTGATTTGTGAAGTGTATCTTTTGTATGTTAAATGCATTGAATAAAAAGTAAAAATGTCGTGTCCCGTGATAATGTTGTTATTCTGCGTTATTTGATTTGTCAGTCAGCTGTCAGCCATCAGCCGTCATGTAATGAATATAATTCAAATATAATATAATTTTTTCCTTCCCGCGGGCGAAGAAAAAGTATAGTAAGCACCTCGTGTTAAAAACTTCTTTTGTCACTCGTTTCCAAAGAATACACCATTCTTTGATTATACTATGATGTACCGCTTAGCAACAGATCCCAATCATAGACAAATTTATTTCTCTATGATGTCTATATCTGTGATGTCTATGTCTTTTGTCATAAAATAACCAAACTTTGTCAACAGGTATTTGAAACAAAATTCAAATCTATGCAAAAATTTGCAAGAATTCGTTATGATTTTAATATCACTTATTGATAAATTTCACAACTTTTTTATGTTTCATATGTTTAAATGGTGTAGTTCCTATATTTACATGACCTTATCGATGTGGATATTTTTAGCAATGGTTATATGTTATTGCATTTTTATTTTTTTAAAGCTAAAGAATTACTACAAGGATAAAACAGATATTTTACAAAAAATTTGCCAAATGATTAAAGAAAAGGATACTATAAGATGTATACAATGTTTAGAACAATATCCCCAATATGTGAATACGTTTAATAAAAGTGGATATACCCCTTTTTTAATGGCATGTGCAAATGGAAATACTCAAATTGTTAAAGTTATGTTAAGAAAAGGTAAGATATCAGAAAATATTTTTTCGTACCTTTCTAACTAGGGAAGGTGTGTTTATATTAAATATACAAATTTAGTTTTTATTGCATTTGGCAAACTGTTCAACATTTTAACAACCATTACTTAAATCAATAAAAGCAATCGAAGTCATAAGTCGTTGCCTATTATACTTCATGAGCTAATCATATTTGACGAATTTGTAATATTAATGAATGGGTTCAAACAAAAAAAATTACAACCCGTTATGTTGGTATGCTCAAACAATAGATATTTTTATATCTAATATGTCATTAATAGGGAGACAACAAACAAAATAAATATGTAACTACCAATGTTAAGTTTAAAAGGGAAGATAATGTGCAGTTAATTATTTGAGGACTGAAAACTAGTCCAAGCAACATTGATACAAATTTTTGGGACATGAATTTTAAATTTTGTTGTTGGATAAAACAGTTCATTTAAAATTACTAATTTCTAAATGTGGTTCTAGTTTTAGCCTACAAAAAAAATAATCCCGCAAAATATGTTATAAGTTAAATACAAAATGCCACTTATATTGATTTTTTAGAACACTCCACTTGTACTCAGAACCTTGTAGAACTGTAAGTAGTATAATCAGTACAATTTTTTATTTTATTTCTTTTCAGCTATTATTTTTTGGTGAACATAAAACACATCATTTTTTAGGGAATATTATATTTTACATGCTTTAATAAAACAAGAAATAAAAGAAACTTAGGAAAATCGTGTTTTAAAGGTAGGACTTAAACTGTTCAAGAACATAAAGAAAAACTCAGAAAGTACATATCTCATATATATTGTTGATCTACATTTGTATGCATCTCGATTTTCTGGACTTTTTTGTAGATTACCGATTTAGCTTCTAAATTATCAGCTGTTAATTATATCTCCACTAGATGAATTATTTCCATTAACCATATTTTCTTTATCCATCCTGGTAATTTTGCAAAGTGAAAATATTATTCCCGCCTGGAAATGTTAGGTTAGTAATGCCCATGGTTTGGTATATTTCTTTCTCCAAATCTTTCTATCTTTGACTTTGCTTCCAGTTTTTAATTTTTAGCTCGTTTATATATTTCATCACCCCATCCATCCATCTCACTGAGTCTATCTCCCTTTCTCCTTTCTACCACCTACACAGAAAACACCAACTGTAAAGCTTGCATTTCAGAGCTTCCAACACTTGACGGTTTTAGTAACATCATTATCATGTCATTTGAATTTGTATCAAAAGTTTTATCATTTTCATATACTTATTTTTAGTCCCTTCAATTTTCTTTAGATTATTTATGGTACGTCAACTATTTCTGCAACATAAGAATGTATCTTCTTCTTGCTCGCCAGCTTTGTTAGCAAAAAGTCTCACTAGACAATTTCTTGATTTTCTTCTTCTCTGGTGTCTTGTCTGCCATCATACTGCCAATCAACTTCCTCACTCCTACTGTGCTCACTCATGTCCATATCTGCTTCTGAAGATGATGAAAAATATATCTTAACTCGCTTTTTAACATTTTGAACTTTTTTCAAAGTGTTGGTTTTAATTTTTTTAAATTTTTTCTGACGTGTCTAGGTATCATGCACCTTCCTTGTTTACGCCTACCCCTACCAGATGATTTTCTTGGTGTGGCCTTTGGAAATGGCTGAATTTCTTGCAGTGAAATGATAGATTGGAGTAGTGTGCAAGAATTAGATGGAGTGGACGTTACAAAATTACTAGTTGAAACCCTGCTTCAGGGTCTGCAAAGAGATTGACTATCAGATTCTGTCGGACTTCTGTACTGTAATACCTATAGTCACACCTATGATATTTTCACTGTAATAACCTAGGAATCGCTGTCACCACTGTAATAATCAATCAATTCCACTATGATCCTAAATAAATAAAGAAAATTCTATCACCACTTGTAATAACCAAAAAAAAACTCTGCTGTCCAAAAATGTCCCTAATGGACCGAGAAGGCAGCGTAGCTGGCTGTCACCACCCACGTTTCCGTGGGAAACAGGAGTCGGCGGCTCCTGTAAGAAATGTCCGAAAGAGCTGGCTTCGGCCTCCGCTGCTACCGGGTGTCGTTGGTAATGAGAGGTCTTGTATAAGGGGGTTACGTCAGTAAGAGGGGTGTGTTGAGGGAAAATTTTAGGTGTGGATCTTATGTGTATATGTTAGGTATCCCTGCTCTCCTGGTTGAGAAAATAAATTACCCGACAATGATTTCTTAAACGAGTTTAATAAAAAAATATAAGAAAAATAAAAATAATTACACCAAATTTACAAAACGTCGGGAATACTCGTATATAGAGTCCCGTGTCTACAATTGAATAAAACCAGTGATAGGATCGAGAGAAAACTTGAGATATCCCTTTTAAGTCAACGCGAATGACTCGCAGAATAAAAGAAATTTGTTATTTTTTTAAAAAAATAATCGTCAGAACCTAATATTTTCGCGTACCCTGAATATGAATTTTGATATTAACAATTTAATATTCAACCTCAAATGTGCTCCCTATTCCTAATGATTCCGGTGAGATATCACCATTAAATATTCGTGTGCGATATGAACTACCATACACCAATTAAATTATATAAACATAATATCATAAAAAGCGGGCTGGCAATGTTTATAACCTGACCAAACTACAGAAAAAAAATCATAATACACTGTTAGTATAATTTGAAATCAGACTTACCAATTCCCGGACTGGGTGTTCACAAAACGCCGACGGACACGATTCGCGTTTCGAACAAAAAGAAACCCTTTTAGAGCGCGTACAGTAGACGCTCCCTTGTAAGCTGCTTTCCCTTTTCGAGAAAAAGAATAATTATACCTGACTGCTAAGACACTACTTTAATTATAAATTACTATAACTCAGGACTCCTCAAAAACCGCTATTCGCGAAACCCCAAAAGAAAACTTGTTCCCGACCGCGAGTTTTTACCAACTGCCCCTCATTTGTTACTTTTTCGAAGTTTCGGAATTTTGCCTTGCTCAGCAATCCTTTATTTTCTTTGTACCTGTTAGCTTCTGATTGGTGGAACTTATCGTTCGACGTAATTGTGTAATAGGTTTTTTTACCTCGATTAACAATTGAATTTATTGGATTCCGCAAAATTTCTTTATTTTGACGCAATTATTATTTCCGGTTAAAATATTATTTTTTTTAATTCTTGCATCCAGACAGACGCTTAGATAAGTGGTTTTTTCATTTTATCGATGTGAACGACCGTTTTCTATAGTTTAAACGTTACAAAGTAAAAAGTAATTTGTTATACAGGATGATTCTTATTTTGGTATTTATTACAGTACTTCTTTCTGCAATATTATTGTTCAGTGCGAAATTAGGTGGAGGCCTATCCATAACACTGAGGAAGAAAATATTTTCGTTTTTAGGCCTATTTCCGTTCTTACCCGAAACCTAGACTGTATGTTTATCGGTGTAAACCCTCGAGGAAATGCAACTATTTCTGACACATCATAAATACTAATTAGTTTACCGGGGTGACCCTGTGACCAGTTTGAGGCAGCACTACTGTAGAATTTTTTAAATGGACCCAGTACAGCCCTGTCCAGGGGCTGCAATTTATGACTGGTGTGAGGAGGGTATGTCAACATTACAATACCCGATTGCTTCGGTAAATCTACTGCCTCAATACTTATATGGCTTTCGTGAATATCCATAATGATTAAATTCCATGAATACCGCTAATATTTGCTATTCTAAGCGTGCCCGGAGAAGCTCGTTTAAGCATGTGCTCCTTAACGTGCACCCTGGGGAAAATTAATGCAGGTGGAATTGAGTTTCCAATTGCATTTACACATCGTATCGATGTTATTGTGGTGACTTTCTCCAGGCGTAACACTTCCAACTTGCCAAATGCCTTTCATTGCAACTACTTTTAAATGGATATGGACAGTTGTGATCCAGTTTCGTCAATGTTGTATGTTTTTTGGTTGAAAGTTAAATTTACCTATAACATATTTATATTTTTCAAAAAATGTAGGTACATTTTCTCGATTTAAGCTTGTCGCCCGGCACAAACTAGTGGCCTGAGGTTTTCTTAATGAGACATTTTAATGTACTGCATAAATCCATAATAACATTGCTTGCCAGCTTCACGTTTTAGGTCCCAAGTTTCTGGATGATTTATGTTGTTTCTCTGGACAAAATTATAGGCAAGTTTTCTAACGTAATGCCTGTTTAATCCTTCTGTAAAGCATTTAGCTAGCAGTTATTAAATATTCACATAGCATTTGCTATTGTTCCTTTGAGAATACCTTACAGACAGCACTGTCTTCACTTCGTTTCAAGTGATTTTGTAGTTCTTGACATGTTGAACGTTTTTGCAGCTGATCTTACAGACAAATTTACAGCTGCTTTTAAAGCATCAACGCCCACTTTTTTGCACTTGATACCCTCTTTACTTCGTGGCATATGAAAAGAAGTATTTTTTTTTATATTAACCTATATCTAAAACATTTTGGTTTTAAAATTTTTTTTAACGAAAAAAGTATTATACATTGGGCCGGCCGAAAGTACAAACAGTTTAAAGGCACAAGGTACAAGACTCTGCATTGTTTTAAAAATCCTCTCAAAAAAGAAAAGGATATGGCTTAATTGTTATTTGATATCTCTAAGTGATATGTAATACTTCAAGGATAAAATAGCTATAAAGAAAAATGCATTTTTTACTTTTTCGAAAAATTGTAAACAATGCGGCATTAAAAATATTTACAATGCTAGCCTATAAACACTCTGGATGCAACTGAATCATACAAAATCAGTTTTAACCACGTGTTAGTGGCGGAAAAACTAAAATGCACTGTTGCCGACAATTTTATAAATTTCAAAGTTCAGTATGTTGTCACATTAAAACATGATGGCCCGAAGTACAAGACGGTCAGAGGTGCAAGCTCTCCCCCTACTATTATTTGTTCTTCTTTATCCACTGTCCAAGTTTCACTACCAAATCATACTACAGGTCTCAGATCCGATTTGTATATTTTTAGCACTTCTAGATAATATTTTACTATTAAACAGATTCTTTACCTTATACATACATTTATTTCCCTTCAGTATTCTGTTTCGAATTTCTTTTTTTATATTTGGTTTCTTAGTGAATTCTGTGTCTAGGTAAGTAAACGATTCTACTTGAATTTTTTTTTCTAAAAATAAGGAATATACCAAAATTTGGCAAATATTAAATTATTTTTGTTGGAATTTTAATTTAGTTTCAACAAAAATCACTGCATTTTATACTTTTAAGTGAAAGAAAATAAATCTGTATAACATCCAGTTTACAAATAGTTCTCCTTTGGGGAGGTCGTTTAGAATACAGAAACAAAACCAGATGTTTGCTTTAAGTGTGAGAACCAAGAAATGATTAATAGTGAGTTGTCTGTAATAGAAATATATACCTATCGGGTGTTAAATTTAAAGAAATAAACAGTATTCGTAAGAATGTAATCGGAGTTTAATTTAATTTGACCAATCACAAATCCAAATTCTCTTTCATATCCAATAATTCTAATTATTTATTGTTATTTTATTCTACTATTTTCGGGAATGCAAAAATCTTACCAAGATTCGCTTTTTCCTAATCAGAAAACATCACGGATAAGTAAATGAAACGTCATCTTATCTGTCACACTGCTCTTGGAACCTTATGGTTCAAACACTAAGGCATGACATGTACTTGAAACTATAATTCCCTGTTGATTTTAATTCCATCTAGGATGGACATATTAAAGACATTTTTAGACCAGAAGAATTTTTAATGGAACAGATTTCAGTAAAAAAACAAAATTTGTAGAAAATGTCGCTTGGAATCTCATGGTTCTCAGTCTTCGTATTGTCTAGCACTCACAAAATATTAAGTAACTAGGGTCACTATCAATTCACATAATATTTCTGCAAATATTTTATTTCAATGAAATATTAACTGATATGAAGTAAAAGTATACCTAGCGTATTCAAAATTTGTAACTAATAACCCAATAGACACATTTAACTTATTCAATTAATCATTTATAGAATACATTTGGCAACGCCGATTTCAAGATACTGCTGACTTACTGTACATCAGCGGTTTCCAAACTGGGGCGCGCGCAAGATTCTACAGGTAGCGCGGGTTAATTGCAAATATTGTTATTCTGATAAAATCATGGTTTTAAGAATAAGTGCTCAAACATAATTAACAAATACTGGACATTTTATTTTAACACTGATTTTTCTGCTCGCTACTATTCGTGATATTTCAACAATAATAATTCTGAAGCGGACAAAGAATCATTTATAGAAAGATTACAGGGAAGCAACATGAATATATTTGTTCAAATGGATAAAATACCCTGAGTTTATTTAAAAAATTGCATTGTGGAGAAAAATTGTCAATATATAATTTTGATATGTTTTAGAATTTAAACAATAGCTGTTGAATTGAAAAATTAAAGATGATAAAGCTCCATTTATTTTCAAGGTGTGAAAGAATATGCTAAACATGCGAAATTCATTTATTGTCAAAGTTAATGATGATTTTGACCAGACATTTATTAATTAATAGGAAAAATTAATGGAACTCTCTTGTGATAGCACACTAACAGATCAATTCAATGATCATGGAAAATTCTGGTTGGAAGAAAGCAAATAATATCTTGCCCTGTCATGAAAAATTATAAAAAATCATTTCACCTTTTGAAACGTCATATATGTACGAAACAGGATTTTCCACATAAGCTGCCATCAGAACAAAATATCGAGCAAGATTGATAGTGGAAAACGAAATAAAAGTGGCTCTATCTTTATATAAACCATGATTTAACAAATCACGTGAGAAGAACCAAGCCTCATATTCAGCTGGCTTTAGCCGATAATAAAATTTATCCTCATGTAAAATAGAGAGTACCTAACTAATGCGAGAAAAGTATTGGTTTACCCACAAAAAAATTGATATTTTGAAAAAAAAATTTTGATTTATTTTTACGTTTTTCATCAAGAACAACACAAAAAAATGGTTTTTAGGAAAAAAATCCTGTGTGTATGTCGTCGTCGTCGGCCACTTTTCGTTACATGTCTTGTTAGCACGATACAGCCTCCGGGGTGCAACAAATCACCAATTTTATTATTGAATCTTGTTCAGGACATCTCACAGATGAACCCTATTTATTTTCAGCTGACTAGAGCCAGTATAACGGGTGCTATGGTACTTGAAGTACGACATTTTCATAATTTTTTGAGAAATTTCAGAATGTTAGCACGATACAGCCTCCGGAGTGCAAAAAGTCACCAATTTTATGATTGAATATTATTCAGAACATCTGACAGATGAACCCTATTGATTTTCAACTCACCACAGCCAGTACAACAGGTGCTATAGTATTTTAAGTACGACATTTTTGTAATTTTTTGAGAAATTTCAGTTTGTTAGCACAATACAGCCTCCGGAGTATATACAAGTGACCAATTTTATGATTGGATATTATTCAGGGCGTCTCAAAGATGAACCCTATTGAGCTTCAGCTCACTAAAGTCAGTACAACGAGTGCTATGGTACTTGAGGTACCAAATTTTTGTCATTTTTGGAGAATTTTCAGTTTTTTAGCACGATACAGCCTCCAGCGTGTATACAAGTGACCCATTATATGTTCAGGGCGTCTTATAGATCAACCTTATTGATTTTTAGCTCACCAGAGCTAGTACAACAGGTGCTATGGTACCTGAAGTGCCACATGTTTGTCCTTTTTGTAGAAATTTTGGGTTTAGTATGATACAGCCTCCCGAGTTTATACAAGTGGTCAATTTTATAATTGGATATTTTCCAAGGTGTCTCATTCAAGTTGTCTCACAGATGTACCCTATTGATTTTCAGCTGAGTATAGTGATTACAGCGGGTCCTATAAATCCAGATATACTGCATTTTTGGTTAGTTTTGGAGAAATTTCGGTTTGTCAACACGATACATCCCCCAAAGTGTATACAAGTGACAATTTTATGATAGAATAACAATCAGGACATCTCACAGATGCGGAAAAGTTAGTTTTAATACTTAAAACCGTTTATTTTTTCAATAAATTATTGTCAATTGATTATTTTTTTTAATTTTCTTGATGTATAATTTGTAATTATTTTTTCAGTAAAGAAATTGTTTATACATTATTTCATAGGGCGGGGGCTGCAGAGGTAAGATTTATTTATGGGACGTTACAAAATTTGGAAACTGCTTCTGTACGTTATTTCGACTTCCGACTTGAGTTTTTATTACAGGACAGTAAAAATGAAATTTGACTTAGTTGTTGACTGTTAAACAATCTTTACTTTCAGGTGTAGTTAAATAATATATGTAAAGAGATTCTACTTACACCTGTACAAGTTTGAAAATAATTATTTTTCAAATCAGCTTTTGACTGTATCAAAAGGAAGAAAAAAATATTGAATTACATTTCCCTAAGCTTCCAAAAGTAGGATTGCATAAAATATACAGTAATAATATATACATCCTTACGGACAGTAGACAACCACTACTAGCCCTGAACAGACCACATATTACATCAGGCCTAGTACTAGAATGTCACATGGCCTTAATCGAAGCCTGTAACAACAACACGGTCACTTTAGGCTGGATTAAGGGTCATGAGAAATCGAAAGGAAACCGTATTGCAGACTCGCTAGCCAGGAAGGCAGCCTCCCACAAAATCTTGGGACCTGGCACTTTCATTGGTATATCGGCGTCAGCGACGGCCGACCTATTAAAGGTACACTCCCTTAATGAGTTTAAGGGTAGATGGGACGACGCAGAAGGCTGCAGGCTTGCCAAGGAACTGCTACAATATCCGGACAGAAAAGTAGCCAAAAAATACGTGACTATGAACAGGCGGAACCTACGAACAGCCACGGGTATTCTGACTGGTCACTGCCACCTACGAAAACACATCCACAGACTGGGTCTGTCTAACACCCCACTTTGTAGAGGATGTGAACAAGAAGATGAGACTGTCGAACACATTCTTTGCGAATGTCAGACACTCTCTCATTTTAGGTTTCATATATTCGGCGAGCACAGGCTAACACACGCCAGTATGAGGGAACTTAATTCAGGCGACGTTATCGCCTACTCCAAAGAAGTAGGCTGGATGACGAGCTAGAAGGAAGTTTTGAACCTCGGAAGGATGCACAATGGGCCAATTGTGGCTAAAGTGCTGTGGGGTCACCCACCCTTCCAACTTTTACAGATACAGATAACATACAGTACTAGGAATATTCTTCAGTCACATATGCTTACGCGACAATGTGTTAGATAGAAACAAATATAAATTCAGTATATTATAATTTGTACTTTTTGGTGTATCTGCATGCTCATTTTATAAAATGTACAGAGATCGTTCATCAATCTAAAACAAACAGGTAGTGACGTACAGTTAAACGCCTGGACTATAGCTGGTAAAAAGTACCGCCCTCGATAGGAGCACGCGCGATTCGTATATTGTAGAATCCTTATGTTAACCGTAATAATCTACGCTGACTTGAGATTGTCTATCTCACCATGCCTCTCTCTAACACACTGGTAATGGCATGTGCCTCTTACATTTTCCCGTTGACTATGAGGCGATTATTGTTTTATGATAGAATTAAATGAGGAATGATTTATGTTATTATTAAAAAGGAATATTGTATGGGAACTTATACTTTCAACGTATAAATTTGAAAATGAAGAGAGGGGATAGATAAAAATAGAAGAATTACGGCTCTAGACGAAATCGTTACATCAGGAGCGTAGGAATTACAGGCGGTTTACACTCATAACTACAGAATATGTACAATAATTAATTATTGAGTTGCAATAATAAATTATTTCAACAAGTAGCCTATTCAATATCAATATCATTGAATTATTGTTTTTCATATTATAACAATTAAAATTATTAAATTTTCAACCTATTTTTAGAATATTTATAATGATTGGAGTGATATTTGAAAAACAATTTAACAGTTTGTGCAATGATACTTCTTTTGTATGTTATGATAGCCTTTTAAAGGAAATAGGTGTAACACTGAATATACTTGTTTCTTTCTAACACATTGTTATAGACTCTGTATTAAAACCTTCTGTTACCAAATAATATTCCTAGCACTGTAGACATGATTCAGCCTTCTTGTGCCTCCTATGTATTACATATATGCTTCCTCGTTCAGAGACTCTGAAGAGAAGGCGATCTGGATACAGCTTGTTCTTACTAAAATAGAACTAAACTGCACGCCATCTTCACTTTAAACTGCAAATCAAAATGTCAATTATTCTTTTATCGACCACTGTCGGGTTTTCCAGTAATTCAATATCCATCGCCATGTATAGCCAGAAAAATAGTTTTTTCCTATGGAAAACGGTCAAAATCTGATTTGCAAAATAGTAATTTTCAAACTAGTAGAGGTGTAAGTAGAATCCCATTTCTATACATATAGATTTTGACTGATTTTTAATAATATTTATTAGGTGCAGATATAAAACTGAAATCGAAAAATAACGAATCCCCGTTTTACCTGGCAACGTTCTACTACATTAAATATCCCCGTTTAAGAAATGCAACTTGTATTCGAGAACTATATTATGCAGGTGCGAATATCGACGAACCAAACGACAAAGGTTTGACACCTCTGCAAATGGCAGCTATGTTCGGACACACTTCTCTTGTCAAATGGCTATTAAAGAAACGCGCTTCACATAATGTAGTACCTGATCCATATCTAATAGCCAGTTCACAGGGACATCAAGAAACAGCTTTTGTAATTTGTAAAATGACAAGAGGGTATGCTATCGATTATGTGCTTGAGTGATTTTATATAAATGTGAGCCTAGAGAAACTATACAAAACTTTCATTATTCTTCAGTATTTGGGACGACTAAATAAAAAAATTCTGGTAAATTCTTTACCAGTTCAATAAAAAAAATAACCAGTTTAAATAACAATAAACTACTTTTATTAATATTCAACTTTTTAAGTAATTTCGACTGAGTTGTTCTATTTTAGGTAAACTACAAACATATTCTGATTATAAGAATTGTAAATAAAGTCATGTTGTTTTGTAATGTCTTTAATTTTTTCACAATGTAAATATATAACATTTTAATTACAGCATTGGTCATGCAAGTAAACCATAGAAAAACCACTCACAGAAGCGACAACTTGCTTCGAAATGCATTGGGTGAATGGATTTCGAAATCGTCAAATCATTTGACGTAAAGTACAGCAGAATAATGCACTGAGATAAATTATGAGAGTGAACTTTTTCGAAATACATATATAAAACATGTCTATAGAGTTTAAATGTTTGATAATAGTTTGATGTTCCTCATCTTTTTTTGCCTTTTCAACTTTTCAAAACTAAAAATATACTTCCAAAAGATAAAATCAAATGAAACAAAACTATCTAAATGTATCTTTATTAATATAAAATGGAACAAAACTAACTCAATTACTTAAACAAAATGAAAAATTAATATGCAATAGTAATTTTAGCTCCATTGTTCACTCTTTTATTTTATTATAGCCTCGTATATTCTAGATATCTTAATAATCAATTTGTTAAAATAATCTTCATTTAACTTATTCCAATCATAATCAAATAGTTGCCGAGGTCCATTTTTTACCCAATTGATTTCATTCCAATAACTTTTTCTTGTTCTGTCACAGTTTAAACGAATGCTTATAGTCTAGTCAACAGAGAAAAAATACATCCAAATTGTAAATTATCTCCATGTGACTTCAAAATTTCAGGTTAGATGTGTTTTGAGGCGCTCTTTCTCGTGGGGCCAAAAAAAGTGACACCATAAGCAAAGTGCCAAAAATTGGGAAAAAGTAATTTTGGAGCGATTTTTCGAAAGAGATAACCTGAATATTAGTCGAACGATAAATCGCACTGACAAAATAAATGTACCAATCGAAAGAGCAGGAAAAAATGTTCGAAAAATACATGTGCAGATATTTTCCCAAAAAAAATCTGCCCGAGAGAGGTGATGAAACCAAAAAACTCGGATTTCAAGTTTTGTTATCTTTACAATGAAATCCGACCCGTATCGATATCTGCCATAAGTTGTAAATTAATTGGGTAAAATGGGCACTACGATTATTTATGAAAAAAAAATTATTTGACTTTTCAACCGTTTTTCAAAATAACTTCAAAAAAATGTTTTATTGAAAAACTAACTTAACCACCTGGAAGGACAAAAAAATATACGAAAAACGATACTAAGAAACATTTTTTAATATAAAGATCTAGTTGAATCTAATGGGAGTTGTAAACGGGTTGAAATATTAAAATAACTAATCAACACTTACATTTACAGTTAAAAGAAATAATAATTAAAATCCTAAAGAAAAAAGAAATAATATTTATTAAGCGTGTAATCACTTAGCTGTGGCGCTGAGTCCACGTCGGCTGTAGTGGGTTTGCTTGTTTCTACATCTACTGCCGCCGGAGGGTATAGGATCCAGTCTGAATTCCGCTAAGTGTAGTCTTTGTACGGGGCTCCGAAGTATCCTCCACGCAATGCTGGTTGCCAACTAGATTGGGGTACAGGTGTTGCGTATGTACGACCGCTACAGGGTGTGATTGTTTTTATTAAGAATATTCCAATGTTTGAGAATTAGACGGAAAATGTTAAGGAACAAAATCTTTATGTTATCATTACCTTCTTAGTAATCCATGTAACTTGCGAAAAATCGCCAAAGTCCGGATTTGATCTAAACTTTTTTATCTGTTATGAACTTTGTTGGTAAAACAATTGTTTCACAGCAAATTTGATGAGGGTACTTGCAAAAAATTGATACAAAATCCATATTCGAAGTTCAATGAGAATGTGAATTTTTTTATTAAGAATCCTCCTTCTTTTGGATTTATGACAAAAATCTGTATTTTAGTATTACCGTCTCACTGACCCAGGCAGCTTGCAAAAATTTGTGAAACTTCACCAAAGCCCCAATCAGACCAGATTTTCTTTATCAGTTATCAGCGTTTTTTGAAAAATAACATTGTAACAGCCAATTGTGAGGGTAAAAATTGATACAAAATAAATACTTTTTATATACAAAATTTATTGTCACATACACATATAAAAAGGTACTTAACGTATTACGCAACCTTTTGTGTGTATTTTACAATACTTATAGAAGTCGTAGCAGCTTATACCTTAGTAGGCACATCATATAGGCATAAAACTCTAACGTGGTGTATTTTTAAATGGAAATATTCACTAGTAATACCACTAAAGGTAAAAAAAAATCCGGATATTAATTTGACTTCGCGTGGTATTCGGTAAGAAAATTCCACACCGAATTGTGATGGAAAATCAAATATTTTTAAACTTTATTTCAACAATGCAAATTATTTTCTTCATCAAGTCACCAGTGAAACATAAAGTGTGTGGTCGACTTGATTGTTGAGTTGCCATGGTAACTAAGTGAGACCCTAACCTCGAAATTATTATTTCACTTTTGAAGCTGTCAAGTAAAAAATATTTCGCTTCGGTCAAGAAAGTAAAGAAAATATTCGCCAGGAGATTGAGCAGTTGACACCCGCGAATACCAGGAAATCGAAGGCAAGCGTATGGAGGCAGTTTACAAACTTTTGCGCAGAAAAATCGTATAATTTCGATAGAACGGATATACATGTCGAAGAACTGGCGCTTATTCTTGAAGATTATGAGTTCAACATGCGAAAAAAGAACTCCGAAGACAACAAGCAGAGAGTTATCAAAGTTTTATGGAATTCCACAGCCAAGCAATTGCAGGAATATTTTTTTGAAAAGTATAATCGCAAATTTAATCCATTCTCTGACATACAATTTTTGAACGCAAGAGTTGCAAAAAATGCTAAGCGCCGGAAGCTACAAATGGATCCAACCAAGAGTGAGGAAAGTTCATCAGCACTATCAGCAAACAAATATTGAGCTTTGGGACGAAAACACTCCGGGAGGACTGCAGAAAAAGTTTTTCCACGTTGCTGGTCATGAATTGGCCTGGAGAGGAAATGAAGGAGGCAGGACAACTCGTATTTTGTAGAGGAAATTGACAACAGAGGGGAACCAACATGCCGCATTGAGTATAACCCGGTATTTTCCAAGATCACCCAAGGCGGTTCAAAGAAAATAGCTGACAGTAAGTAGCTAGTACTGAATACACTCAATGAAGAAATATGCCAAATGAGAGTGTTCAAAAAACTAACAAGCAAGCGAGGCCCCATCAAAACGAAGTGTTTATTTTTGACGCCAAATCCAAACTGGAAGAATCCCAGTTCCAAAGGCTGGTACAAGAACAGTCCAGTTGGACAGAATACAATATCTTCCTAGTTCAAATCCGCTGCATCATTGATTGGAATTGATGTCAAACAGATCAAAATAACAAATCATTTTGCAAAGGCCACTGCTGTTTCAACTTTAGCCAAGACGGGAATTGGAGAACAGCAATTGATTAAAATAACTGGTCATGGTAGCAGCCACTCAATAAAACCATATCTGCAAATAGACTCGGGCATCATCAGGAAATAATTGACGCAATGAGGTCTGCTTCAACTTCGGCAAATACAATTCGAGAATCTCTGAATCAAGAACAGAGAACTACTTCCAATTAACCTGTCATAGTTTATAATAATTGCATTTTCCATATAAACAATAATTACAATAGTCAAAATAATATAAATAATTAGATTTATTATCACTTGTAACTATTCATATAAAATAAAAAACTAAAAACTCGTCTATTTTTTTATGTTATTTTTCAACTGCTGAAATCCTAGCTAGGCAAATATAACAAATTTACATTGCGTCGAAGTTTCGATACCATCCTCTAGGTATCGGTTTACTCATTGTAGTTGCATGAAAACGGCAACCTAAAGCGTAACATAATATATTCTTCTAGTTTATATGATTTTTGGATTACTACAAGTGGTCGAAAGTTATAATTTTATCAAATTTAATGTTTTTTGCAGTTTCAGTAATGGCCATGTAATGGCTTCTCAGCCTGCCCTTTAAGATATTGTTTTCTACTCATTGTAGTTACACGGTAATGCAGTTTTATAATAAAATATATTACATTCTTTGATTTTGTTATTTACTTCGGGCTATTTTTTACAGATACATACCTACAGGAACAGATTACATAATAATATTCAGTTTGTCTTCACACCAATGGACTATTCGCCTATAAACTGTTGATTACTACTGGTTGTAGTAGCTCAAAAGTTCCATTTTAGGGACAAAAAATATATTCTTTTATTTTATAGTTACTTGAGCTTACTACAAGTGGTAGAAAATTATAATTTTAGGGATTTTTCGGGAAGCTGTATGAACAGATTTACAGCGCGTCATACCTTTGTCAGCAATTATTTAGGCCTTCAAATTGGTAATCTCTACTCATTGTAGTTGCATGGCAATACCATTTCAAGATAGAAAATAGTATATTTCTTAATATTACATAAGTTTTGAGTAACTACAAGTGGTAGAAAATTGTTTTTTGGCGCTTTGCTTAACGATCGTTATGCGCGCTTTATTGGTATGGAATTCATAACCAGCGTCAGCAAGCATCAATCATATGAGGCTGTGATCATACCGGAGTGAACTTAACAGTAAAAATTTAGCAGTAGATTTCACGAACTAATCCGAACAAACAGTGGCGCCGGCAGTTCCATCCATTATACTAATAAATGTAGAATTAAACACATTATAAATCTACTCTTGATAAACAATAAAAATAAATTCAAAAGAATTATTCATATCTACAATAATAAAACAAACTTACAATTTAAAAAATGTTTAAAGGCCGACAAAAAGAAAATAAGGATTTTTAACTGCTGGTATGAAAAAAATAACGTATCAAAAATTGAACCTATACATCTTGATAAGATATTATTTAAAGAGAGAAATGTAAAATATGAGTCAAGAAGGTAGAAACCACCCTTAATTTCAAAAATGTTAAACTAATGGTATGAAAAAAATTACGTATCAAAAATTGAACCTATACATCTTGATAAGATACTACTTAAAGAGAAAAATGTAAAATATGAATGACTTACGGGGCGTCTAAAGAGTAGAAACCACCCTTAATTTCAAAAATGTTTAGCTAATGGTATGAAAAAAATAACGTATCAAAAATTGAACCTATACATCTTGATAAGATACTACTTAAAGAGAAAAATGTAAAATATGAATGACTTACGGGGCGTCTAGAGGGTATAAACCACGTTTAATTTCAAAAATAGAACCTATACATCTTGATAAGATACTACTTAAAGAGAAAAATGTGAAATATGAATGACTTACGGGGCGTCTAGAGGGTAGAAACCACCCTTAATTTCAAAAATGTTAAACTAATGGTATGAAAAAAATAACGTATCAAAAATTGAACCTATACATCTTGATAAGATATTATTTAAAGAGAGAAATGTAAAATATGAGTCAAGAAGGTAGAAACCACCCTTAATTTCAAAAATGTTAAACTAATGGTATGAAAAAAATTACGTATCAAAAATTGAACCTATACATCTTGATAAGATACTACTTAAAGAGAAAAATGTAAAATATGAATGACTTACGGGGCGTCTAAAGAGTAGAAACCACCCTTAATTTCAAAAATGTTTAGCTAATGGTATGAAAAAAATAACGTATCAAAAATTGAACCTATACATCTTGATAAGATACTACTTAAAGAGAAAAATGTAAAATATGAATGACTTACGGGGCGTCTAGAGGGTATAAACCACGTTTAATTTCAAAAATAGAACCTATACATCTTGATAAGATACTACTTAAAGAGAAAAATGTGAAATATGAATGACTTACGGGGCGTCTAGAGGGTAGAAACCACCCTTAATTTCAAAAATGTTAAACTAATGGTATGAAAAAAATAACGTATCAAAAATTGAACCTATACATCTTGATAAGATACTACTTAAAGAGAAAACTGTAAAATATGTATGACTTACGGGGAGTCTAAAGAGTAGAAACCACCCTTAATTTCAAAAATGTTAAACTAATGGTATGAAAAAATAACGTATCAAAAATTGAACCTATACATCTTGATAAGATACTACTTAAAGATAAAAATGTAATATATGTATTACTTACGGGGCGTTTAAAGAGTAGAAACCACCCTTAATTTCAAAAATGTTTAACTAATGGTATGAAAAAAATAACGTATCAAAAATTGAACCTATACATCTTGATAAGATACTACTTAAAGAGAAAAATGTGAAATATGAATGACTTACAGTGCATCTAGAGGGTAGAAACCACCCTTAATTTCAAAAATGTTTAACTAATGGTATGAAAAAAATAACGTATCAAAAATTGAACCTATACATCTTGATAAGATACTACTTAAAGAGAAAAATGTGAAATATTAATGACTTACGGGGCGTCTAGAGGGTAGAAACCACCCTTAATTTCAAAAATGTTAAACTAATGGTATGAAAAAAATAACGTATCAAAAATTGAACCTATACATCTTGATAAGATACTACTTAAAGAGAAAAATGTAAAATATGAATGACTAAAGAGTAGAAACCACCCATAATTTCAAAAATGTTTAACTAATGGTATGAAAAAATAACGTATCAAAAATTGCACCTATACATCTTGATAAGATACTACTTAAAGAGAAAAATGTAAAATATGAATGAACAATATTCTACCATAAAATTGTCACTTGTCTACACTTTGGGAGATGTAACGTGCTAACAAACCGAAATTTCTTCAAAAATAACCACAAATGTAGTATATCTGGATTTATGGTACACGCTGTATTCGCTCCAATCAACTGAAAATCAATAGTGTACATCTGTGAGACACCTTGAACAATATTCAATCATAAAATTGGTCACTTGTATACACTTTGGAGGCTGTATCGTGCTAACAAACTGAAAATTCTCCAAAAATTACAAAAATATCGTACTTAAAGTACTATAGCACCTGTTGTACTGGCTCTGGTGAGCTGAAAATCAATAGGGTTCATCTGTGAGATGTCCTGAACAATATTCAATCATAAAATATGTGATTTGTTGCACTCCTGAGGCTGTATCGTGCTAACAAGACATGTAACGAAAAGTTGCCGACGACATTCATATTTTACATTTTTCTCTTTAAGTAGTATCTTATCAAGATTTATAGGTTCAATTTTTGATACGTTATTTTTTTCATACCATTAGTTAAACATTTTTGAAATTAAGGGTGGTTTCTACCCTTTAGACGCCCCGTAAGTCATTCATATTTTACATTCCTCTCTTTAAATAATATCTTATCAAGATGTATAGGTTCAATTTTTGATACGTTATTTTTTTCATACCAGCAGTTAAAAATCCTTAATTTTCTTTTTGTCAGCCTTTAAACATTTTTTAAATTGTAACTTTGTTTTATTATTGTAGATATGAATAATTAATAAGAGTAGCTTTATAATGTGTTTAATTCTACATTTATTAGTATAATAGATGGAACTACCGGCGCCACTGTTTGTTCGGATTAGTTCGTGAAATCTACTGCTAAATTTTTACTGCCAAGTTAACACCGGTTGTGATCTTTGCATTTTGACACTTCAAAACATCAAAAAACTCGCGTTTTGTTACAATAGACCGAAAAAGTGTGACGTCAAAACATGGCCGCGGACAGTTATTGAGGGAAAACAAATCAATTATTTAACTTATGTCTTGTCTTGACCATTGTAATATTTTAAAAGTTTATTCGGTTTTTCATTTGTAAAGTAACACTGCAGTGACTATCAAGTAATTATGCCTTATTGCTTCGCTCCTAAATTTCCATCATATACTCTATATCTACGACATATCCACTGTTTAAACTGTCTCCACATTTCTTTCACACTTTAATTTCATTACAAAACTGCTCCTTAATGCTCGATAAATTAACAATAGCCATGTTTAAGCATATTACAAACGTAAAATGAACGGAATTAAATATTTGTTTTCCCTCAATAACTGTCAGCGGCTATGTTTATGACGTCATAGCTTTTTCGGTTTACAAAGAATATGACACAGCATCTGTCAAAATAATCTATTTTGATTGGTTCAAAATTACAGGTGTGGAATTTTCAGAATTACTCACGTTAGGAAACTTTTCCGAAAAACAGGTAAGTAAAGATAAAAAAAATTATATTAAACTTGACCGGTGTTTCTAGACATATTAAAGAATAGGAGAATTTTTTAAATTGGGCGATTTTTGACGATTCTGGGTCACTAGAAGGTAATCACTCAAAAAATAAATTCCCAATTTACTAATTTTCTTAATAATTGCGTAGAAAACAGAGTAATATGGGATTTTATAAAAGAACTCTGTTGTGTGACTCAGAAATGAGAAGGATGTCTATTTTGTTGAATTTTAAAAATAATGTGATTTCTTCCAAGTGGTTTGTTAGACCCAAAAACATTCAACTGAAGATAGATATGAACCAAATCATTCATAAATCCATAGTTAAACACGATCAATCATTAGTTTTGGGGAGAAAGTAATTTATACTTACTTGACAACACTACACTAGGCTTCACCTCAATATTTTCTTGAATATTTTATTGTCATGACCGTCTCGTTATATATTAATTAGTAAAGGTGAATTAATATCAGGAATTTGGAATATAAAATATGGAGAAGTATATTCATCATCGGGTAAAATATTTAAATAGAAGTTATACAATATTTTATTGATAGATCGATAGGTACAACTATATAGTGAGACAGTCCACACATTTGAAAAATATTGAATAGATATTTCTCATGCTCACCATTATCCAAGTTAAAATCGCCGATTAGACGTACTAATATTATATTTAGTTGACAATGTAATTCATGTTTAAAAAAATCACATGAGCCACGTGATTTTGTCATTATGACAGCGAAAAAAGTTTGCCCTAACTTTTCTAGCGAAAATAACGGAACCTAACTTTTGAAAGCATGACAACCAGCATTGTAAACAAATTTTTGATGACGTTATGTCAATTTTTCTCAAACTTGCGTTGTCAGAAAAGTTTTCATTTGTGGAAATGTCGCGATTTGGAGAGTCTTCGAGTGGAGAAATTGAAAAAATCCATCAATGATAATGAGCGTCGTAATACTATGAATTCAACTACATCAATTTGGCGACATTTTGCGATGTTTTGTTTCGAAAAAAAAAATCTGAACTTCCATTGAAAAGTTAGCTTCTATTTTATATGACTGGGCATTCTACATGAAGAACAATGGAGAAGATTATAATGAGAGTGCAGTCAAGACGATTCGAAACACTTCAGCAAAAATGTTACAAGAGAAGTACTTTAAAGATTATGAAAGAATTTTTAATCCGTTCACGGACATACAGTTTAACACGTTCGCACCGATAACAAATTATAAACTAACTCCATTAGGCCGACATTTTTTTGCACTGTTTTATTTGTAAGTTGTGTTAATATTGAGAATTGAAGTGAGTTTATACTTAATATTGAAGTTTTATTTGGCGTTTTATCAATTTTTTGTGGTGGGCCACGGGTGGGACGTGGTGGGCCACGGGTGGGACATGTCGGCCACAAGTAAAATTTAATTGTTGGAACCGTCGTGTCACACCGGTGGCCACCATCTGTTATAGCCTATAACAACGCGAAAAAGGGAGTAGACGTTTCAGACCAAATGTCAGTTTACTATATATACATGCCTTCGGAAAACTCTAAAATGGTAAAAAAAAGTTATATTTGAAGTGCTTCTTTGTACGTGTGTAGTAAATACTTCGGCTGTATATAACAATTTTGGCATAAATAGTAAAAAGGACATTCTTTATATTCGGGAGAAGATAATACGAGGCTTACTACAGTCTGAAACTAATAATGAAAACATAATTCTGGAGCCGGAGGAAGATCAAAATGGACAAACTCCAAAGAAAAAACCAAAGAATAAAGTATTTATAGGATACAAACTACTAACATATGAAGGATCAGCGAGAAGTTGCAGAAAACGGTGCACAAATTGCTATAAAATAAATACAACAAGAAAGGGGTCTGAAATAAGCAAGAAATAAAACTAAAAAAGTAACAATTTTTTGCGAAAATTGCCCAAACAAACCTACTTTATGTTTACCCACCTTCAAAGATATTCATACACAATAAACTAGATTATACGTATAGTTTATAATATTTAACTTTGCGTTTTCACGTTACTTACTTTTATATTACTTTATGGACTAAGAATTTCTTTGTTGTATTGAAAAATTACGATTTCTGTTTTTTAAGATATTTTAACACTATTTTAAAAAGAATTTGTTCTCTGTAATTTTAAGAAAATTTCCAATGTAATAAAAGACCAAAATAAAGTTCCTTTCATTTAAACTATAATTTTCACAATTATTGGCGAATCCGCAGCCGGCATATAATTAAGTATCCTGTACCATTACTGTAGCCGTATACTCAATATTATAAACTCTTCGGTAGTCGTTACAAATTTAGGGTACATATAACTTGTTCTAGTCAGTGTCCCACCGACGGCTAGAAATAAGTTGTGTCGTGGGCCACCAGTGCGACACGTCGGTGCGAACGTGTTGAGAGCGAGAAATGCACGCGACGCAAAATGCTCTCACAAAACGAGAAATTTTTGAAATGGCACTGTCCTGGAGTGAAGAAGAACCTGTAGGCCTCCAAAGAAAATTTTATCACATTGCTGCGTATGAATTGGCTTGGAGAGGTGGAGAAGCAGCAAATTGTAAGGTATTCTATTTTAAAATCGAGACAGACAACCGTGTAAGAGAGACGGGAAGAGTTGAATATAATCCAGTGTTTACGAAGACAGCATAAGAGGGAAATCAGAAGTTGGCCGACAGTAAATGGTGGGTAGCAAACAATGCAGAAAATTGTGTATGTCCAGTAGGATTGTTTAAGCAAATTATGGGAAGACGGGGAAATCATATCACATGTGAAAAGTTTTTTTTAACTCCAAATCCTTTCATGCAAAAAACAAATTCGAAAGGATGGTATAAGAATTCTCCTATTGGGATCAACGAAATATCTAAATGGACCAAATCTTCGGCGAAAAATATTGGACTTGGTATCAAGCAGGTGAAAATTATGAACCATTCTAATGGTGGTATAGGTGAACAAAAACTTGTGAAAATTACGGGACATAACAACCCATCGTCATTAAAACTGTACCTTCAGTTAGATGAAGAACATCATAGAGAAATCATTGGTTCCATTCGTACTACCATCCAGAAAACAGTTACTACCACCGCTCAAAATACTAGCATGCAGTAAAATATTGACAAAAGACACTAAATTTCTGAAAATCAAGCTATTTTTAATAATTGTGTTTTTAACAATTGGACTTTTCCGTTAAATTAAATAAAATAATTTACATCTCATTTTTTAATTTATTGATTTACATATACATATTCATTAAATTATCTTACCGAATTACACTCTAGCTTTATTTGAGTCGAAGTAAACTTGACATTTACAATTCGAATTTTGTTGCTTGGTAATTTAACGAAAAAAACTGCCTCTGAAAATATTACGAGTCCGTAGGACGAGTAATTTTTTCTGGCAGTTTTTTGAGTTGAATTACCTAATGGCACCAAAATTCGAATTGTAAATGTCAAGTTTACTTCGACTCATAAAAAGCTCTCGTGTAATTATAAGTGAAAAAAAGTCAGTAAATTAAAAATGAAGATCTATAGATGCAAACTAAAGCACTATTCTCGTTTACCAATTCAACAGTGCAAAATTTTGCATGTTTAATCAAACAAAAACTAGAACAATTTTCAGATTGATGTTGGTGTTGCCAAATATTGTAACCTAACCACCGTGCTCACTTTTAGAGCAACAGTAATACGAAAACAGTGAAAAACCATGGTTGCCATTATGTTCCTCTATATTTAATGCAAAGAAATGGCCTTGTGCAATAAGATTTCGTATTTTTGGCATCTTGTGCATTTTATTGTTTAATGTTCGTTGTTATACTGTTAGTTTGCAGTGTTGAAGGACTTTTAGGTTACAGATATTTTGGTTATTTTTATCTGGTTCTATATCTACAAAGAATAAAGGCAGCGGTTCTTTATTAACTTTATGCCTAACGTTAA
Source organism: Galeruca laticollis (assembly GCA_963921935.1). Lineage (NCBI taxonomy): Eukaryota > Metazoa > Arthropoda > Insecta > Coleoptera > Chrysomelidae > Galeruca > Galeruca laticollis. Next base: position 132,662,719 of record OY998176.1, read on the forward strand.
TTATGTTGCGAACTCTAAATCCCTTATTACTTAATTCGTTCGAGATATCTTCGGTTGGTATCGAATGGTATAATCCTCTTGTGACAACGCTATATGTCCTCTCTTGTTTCAGTTGGTAGGTGTGATGTACAATGTTCTCATTTTTAAGGCGGTGTATGAGTTTCCTGTAGGGTTAATGTTTACTGTATTATTTGAAATGGTTTTAGTGTAATAGGTTTCAGCTGTAAGGTTTGCTATCATGGCACCGTATCACAGTTTAAAGCTAACCTAACCAATTTTTCCACTGCGCAACCTGAAATTGTTTCCTATGCGTATGGAAAGTGGAGCCAACTGATACAAGAAGACTTGAAAACTTATTTATCAGCCAACCACTGTTTGTAATAAGTGACAAATCTTCTGGGCATCTTAAATTTATTTCCAATTGATTTCTAATGTAAATATTTGTATTTTCAACTATCTTATTAAACATTTGCTCATCTAGAAACTTAAGCCAACTTTCTAAAGGAGATTGAATACCTGAGTACAACCAGGTAAATGCATCATCAAATTTGCTCTTTTGACTGCTTGTCGCCTCATCTGATGAATTTGCTCTCTCGATTTCATCCATTTTTTCGTCAACGTCTTATTCAGAAGCTGGATCATGTTCTCTGCAGTACAAATCATCGTCCTCATCAGAAACATCTACCGCATATACCTATTCATACATTTTTTGAAGCCTAGCAATCTGTTTTGAATACTCATCCATGATGAAATTTATATAAAGTTATTTAAATCATTAATATAATAATAAAAATAAATAAAGTATGAAATTACTTACTTTTTATTGTAAATTTTGGCACTCTATCAATAAACACTAAATAACAATCACCCAACTGCAAATTTCAAACACATGAATAACACTCCCTGCGTTGAATACGCGGGGATTCTCAGATCCATGTCGCCATCTCTCAGAGTTCTTTTGAAGGGTTTCATTAAACAAATTATTGAATTCTATTTATTCAGGAATGTACTCAAAAGGTGGCAGCACTTGTTTGAAAGATTACTTTTTTGTTTTAAAATATGTTTTTACTTGGGCCTGTCAGGCACAGGTGTGTACTGTGGGTGTAAATTCCATCTCACTGCATCTATCGAGGTTATCCGTGTAGTTATTGGTGTTTTGTGTTGATGAGACTGGGCAGCGATGGTTTCTGAACATTGGTGTGTATTGTGGCTCATTAGGGTTTGGTTGGGAACTGTACTTGGTTTGGTATAGATATTTCAGTTGGAATGGGCATTTGATTTAGATATGGCATTTTATTTGTTATTTGCATCTGATTAGATGGTATTTGGTTAAAATACATAAATTATACTTGTATAGTATTCGCTTTTTGGTGAATTGGCAGGCAATTCTTATCACATCCTAATAAATTCCCTGAATGGAACATATTTGTTTTGATCACTGTTATTATTTGTTACTTTTGACTTTTAAAATGTTTTTCCCCTTTTTGTACCAGCTGATAAGATAACTAATTGTTTATTAATTATCCAGTCTCTCGAGATAACGAACTTCTCTAGTGCTTCGAGAAACTAATGGGTACTCCAATGTCATAAATATATTTTATAAAAATTTTCAAAGGGATACTGCAAAGTTCCTAGAATATTTTTGGATACATAATATCTCTCTGTAGTTTCATACATACAGTCGACCTGCTCTATAACTTCAAATTTAATCTAAATATCTTAAAAACTGGAAGGCTATTATGAAAAAATTGAAAAAATCTTGAAAATTTAACGCTCTGTAGATAGATGCCTTTGTAAGCAAATGTTTATAGGAATTAAAATTCTTATTTTGACCTGACAAATACACCCTTAAAATCTTAGTACCGAATTTTGAAACACCTTGTATATAAAACTTATTTCTACTTGCCGTTCGGGCTTTTTAGGAAAAGAGAACAATGATAGCCATTCTCCTGATTCTATATCGACACCCACAAAAAGCACGAAAATATCCTATATATTATAATAATATACACATTTTATTGCAGTGTACATATAGAAAACTTTTTTTCAGTGTATACTGTTGTGCCAAGCTCACCTAAAAATTTTGCGCGCCAGTGGATTGTCACCTCTCTTTGGTTAGTAGCTTTCTGGCAAAAAAATAGAAAACTTGGCACACTTCAAAAAGAAAACAAAACAAAATAGACAATGAATCTTCTTGATATTCCCACGATTATTTCAAAGTGAACATCTTGAATACCGAGATTTCTCCAAGTAAAAAAAAATAAACAACTCACCTTGGGTGACTAGGCTGTTCGTAAATATCCAATTGGAAATATTGATTGTTATCAATAAAACATCTACGCCTTTTGTAGATGGTAAAATGCGAATTGTCTTTTTGCGTCAATAAGTTAATGTAATCCCTATGAGCAATCTGAGTTTTCACTTCAATTACTTGTCCCCCTGGTTGGTTCTGCCTTCTTACAGTATGTATATAACTGTAGTGACCTAAAATGTTTAGTTCGTTAATAGTACATACACTTCGTGAGAGCTAAATAAAAATCACAACAATGCCAACCCATTAATAAAAAATTCTTAAAAAATATTATGTTACTGCTAAAGTTAACATGCCACCAGAAGAAGAGGATGAATATTATGCACGTTCGAGGATGGGAAACGTAAGTCCACAATAGGATTGAATTGATAAACATTTTAGAGGAAGTAAGCCCCATTCAAAGGTAAATACTACAAGGATGGTCTGAAAAGTTTAGGACCTGAACATGAAGGTGAAAGAACTTTTCAATTAAAGTTGGGGAATTTGTTGAAAAATACTCATAGACATTTCAGCCATTTTGCATGGTCAGTTGTTGTTTGAGAATCTCCTAAGTCATTGAAAAGGTTTTCAAAAAAATGGAAAAAATTGAGTGCCAAACTGTCATTAAATATATTTTTTTAAAGGCAACGCAGAAATGGAAGATGAGTTGAGAGCATAGATGGAAAAAAGTATTGACTTAAGACTATGTTGAAAAACTAAACTAAATTTTAACAAAATGCCTTGTTTATTTGTTCTTTTCAAACAACCTTCATAAAAGGCTTATAAATCATTGTTCTATCTCTTCCTTGGTCGGTGACTGTCTCTAGCAATATTTATGATATATTGATCTGTCATCCTATTTATGTGTTGGTTTCATTCATTTTTTTTGGCATTTGAGCCGTAGCCTTTGCAGCCAGATACCAAATAGATGCTTCTGCCCCTAGGGTGGGTCAGGGCATTCTGTACACACAAGACAAGGTGGAGCTTGGATTGATTAGGTAAAAATTAACTTAAGGGAAAGTACAAATGTTACAACAATACTATGACAATTACCTATACACAAATTTTTTCATCCCTAACAAAGGCTAATAGACCATCAAAAATGCTGATTTCATTCTTGTTGATTGTGAATTTCTTCTTAGACAGACAACTCTTGTAAATTTACACAAAAAAGCAACTTTGCAAACTGTTTTATAACAAAAAATTTCTTGATAATAATCACATTATGATTATTCAAGTTATCTCGGTTTCATTTGATTTACCACATATTGAAACTAAATGTCAATAATTTTTTCAGACAGTTCAACAAAGAAATCATGATTATATGCGTTCCCCTTAACAATAAATAAATATTTTTGGATTTAAAGAAGCACATGTTTAAAAATTGAGTACTTTAGAAACTGTTCTCTGTATTTCTGAAGCTAAAATTAAATAATAGAATGTGGAAAAATACTATGTCATGTACTATATTATATTACGACAATTTTATGGCAAATAAAGTCGATTTTAAATTGTTTCACTCCTACGGTGTTTTCAATTAAATTAAATCCTGTATAATATTTGAATTTGTCAATTTTTGGTTTCAGACTAGGACAGGTCAAGTTAATGAGATTCAGATGTTAAAAGAAAATACCTGAACTCACTCAGTTCTTAATATATTTCAATCAAAATTAATTTTTTTACAATTTGCTAACCGGAAGACACAAGATAATGAAACATTTTGTTCATTTTTACTAATGTGAGGATCAAAGGATCAATACTTGTACTAGATACATATTAAGCCGATATATTATTCAATATCATAGTTGATGATGGTATATTAATTTAAGAATAATTATGAAGCAATTAGATATTCAAAGTTGATTGTTCCTGTTCGGGGATTAAAATATAGATTCAATAAATACAAAATTTTACTCTTATTTGTTCAATATTCAAGTTAAAATGTAATAAACTGCACATTTATGCTTCAATATTAATTTATTGTGAGTTATCTTTAATTATTATTAGTGTTTTAAATGAAACTCACGGTTTCTGGTTAATTCCACAATGTAAAAGTTATTGAAAATTCTAAGAAATTTTACAATTGTTTCGATAAATCAATATCATCGATGATATTGATTTATCGAAACAATTGTCAATAACTTTTATTATATTGTGGAATTAACTAGAAACTGTGAGTTTCATTTAAAACACTAATATGAGCAGATTCCACGAAGTAAGGGCTGAGACAGTTAATTTCATTAATTATTATTAGTTATTAATACTATTATTAAGTGCATAAGGAATTTTTCATGCAAAAAAGATCCAACAACAATTTAAAAAATATATAGTTAAAAAAGAGTTATTAGTTTTGGAGTAGCTCCAGCATATTATTAACTGAAGCTATTTCAATAATATTTTACCAAGTGTTCGGGAAATGACATTTGATAAATTTGGCACCATTTGAAAGTCATAAAGATGAAACAAATATTTAATTTATTAAATAAACGTTGACAAAATTATTGCAGTATTGTCAGTTTTATTAAGCTAATATATTTGCTATTAAAGTGTACTTTTATCTACACATGACTAGAAATTTTAAATTAAATTTATTGTACTTTAACTATTGATAAAAAACTTTAGATTGATTAAAATTCACAGATACCTTGTTTTACATAATTTTCGTCTCTCACCTTTTTGTCCTCTTTTTCTCAACCTGACTTGGTTCGGCGAATTAGATTGCAAATAGTTATGCACGACCTCGAAATCCTGGAAAGGCGGGAATACCAAATCATCCGGCAAAGGACCTTCCACCAGGAATTTGTGTTTTCTGGAATTCTTCAACAATCTATCGCCGGTATCCAAACCTATTTTATGGCATACAGAAACGATCATCCTTCTTATTTTCCCTTCGAAATCTGTGGAGTTGTCGATGACGTCAAAATAGGGATGGCCAACCCAGGCAGCGGCGGCTTTGGTATCTAATTCTCGAGCCAGTTCAACGTCTTCAGAACGGCAGTTATGATCCTAAAAATGTTATAAACCGTAACGAACGTATCATAACATGTTTCTTTTTTTAGTGTTATATGTTGGGATTTACTTTAATTAATTTTAAGATCGAACCATAATTTCATGGTATGATTTAATCGGTTACCTTCTTTATGAATTTCAATTAGAAATTTTCTAGATTTTTTCAATAAACGTTATTTTGTTGTCTTCATATATCTTCATTTGAACTGTTTCTGCTTTGTTTAGTGTTAATGTTATATGTTGTGATTTACTTTCATTAATTTTAAGCTTGAACCATAACCTCATGGTATGTTTCAATAATTTATTTTCTTTTTGAACTTCAATCTAAAATGTTCTAGATTGTTTCAATGAACTTCATTTTGTATTCATCCTTTGAACATTTTCTGCTTTTTTTAGTGTTAATGTTGTATGTTACAATTTACTTTTATTAATTATAAGCTTGAACCATAATTTCATGCTCTGCTTCAATCGTTTACCTTCTTTTTGAACTTTATCAAATTTTTTCTAGATTCTTAATAAACTTCATTTTTCTTTCTTCATATTTCTTCCTTTGAACTCTTTCTGCTTTGTTTAGTACTAATGTTATATGTTGGGATTTACTTTCATTAATTTTAAACTTGAACCATAATTTCATGCTCTGCTTCAATCGTTTACCTTCTTCTTGAATTTAAATCTAATTTTTTTTTAGATTATTTCAATGAACATCATTTTATATTCTTCCTTTGAACATCTTCTGCTTCTTTTAGTGTTAATGTTGTATGATGGGATTTACTTTCATTAATTTTAAGCTTAAACCATCATTTCATGCTCTGCTTAAATCGTTTACCTTCTTTTTGAACTTAAATCTAAATTTTTTTTTAGATTTTTTCAATAAACTTCATTTTATTTGCTTCATTATCATTCTTTGCACGATTTCTGCTTTGTTTAGTACTAATGTTATATGTTGGGATTTACATTCATTAATTATTATAAGCTTGAACCATAATTTAATGCTCTGCTTCAATTGTTTACCTTCTTTTTGAATTTAAATCTAAAATTTTTTAGATTATTTCCATGAACTTCATTTTGTACTCTCCCTTTGAACATCTTCTGCCTCTTTTAGTGTTAACGTTGCATGATGGGATTTACTTTCATTAATTTTAAGCTTGAACCATAATTTCATGCTCTGCTTCAATCCTTTACCTTCTTTTTGAATTTAAATCTAAAATTTTCTAGATTTTTTCAATAAAAATAATTTTGTTTTCTTCATTATCTTTCTTTGAACTTTTTCTGCTTTTTTTATAATTATAGTCAAGGTAAAAGTCATGAACATTTTTATCAGTTTGAACTCACAACTATTGAGCTATTGACACAATTGGTATAAGTTCTTATATTTGCAGTAGGTGTGGATTAACAATGTGTAAACATGTATTTTTTTCTCAATAGTATTCTCTAGAACTGTGAAAACATCTAAAAATGTTTCAGACAAATCTCTATCATTTTAAGAAGGTTTTTTATACAATTTTCATATTATGGTTCATGTTTTTATATATTTTAGAACCTGTTGAAACAAGATAAAAAAAAATTATTGGTTGGAATACATAATGATATTAAATTCTCTTACCTCTGTAGAGTAAAATTCTTCAGCACCCTTTGCAGCTGTAACCATGTGAATAATTTGGTTATATCTGTTATCTCTTAATTCCACATTATGCCAAGCATTGTCTTTCATGATAGTTTCCCATTTATCTTTGCTTACAACTGAAAAATTGATGATAATAATAATCACTACAACAGTTCTTTATTAGTAAAAATATAACATCACAGTTTACTAAGGCTAAGAAAATTTTGATAGACCAATTGGGAATCCTTACAGATTTCAAAACACAAGTACAGGGTGCTCAAACAGCACTACGTATGAGCATCGTTAATAGTGAGCTCTATCAAAGATATCCACTTGATCTAGGAAAAACTTTTCAAAAATATAGTGAGAAAATTAGGTATTTTTGAAAATTGTGAAAGAAGCAGCAGTGTTGACAGATTTAGTTACGGCAAGTAAAACATGAATAGTGCCAGTTTAGACGAAAGCTCATTGGATACTTTAGCACAGAAATTTGCACCTAAAATTATAATAAAATGGGTCATTTAGAAAAACAATGAACAAAAATTAAAATGAAATAGCCTTATAATAGTTGGTATCCAAGAATGCCAAATGAGAATCTGAGACTTAAATGTTTCATGAGGGGTACCAGAAATTAATAATTTATTTCGTATAGGAAAAGCTACAACTTGTGAGACAAATTTAAATTCTAGAACCATTATAGTCAGCTTTGTCACAACTCTTAAGCGCAATGAAGTGTATAAAGCCAAACACAAAATTAAGGGAAAAAAATATTCATCTACTAAGTCCTCACTAGTAATATTTATAAAATTGAAAGGCCACAATTCAAAAATGTGGAAATAAAGTCTTGTCTGCAAATGAAAGAATTTATGCAAAAGTTGACAACAATATGAAGATGGTTAATGATTCATTGAAAACTTTTTATTGTAAACTGTATTCAACCTTCGATGTTGAACACTGATAAAAAGGTTTTTTATATAAAAAAATTAACGTGAGTTACAGGCCTAGAAACTTCGAACACAACAACGATAGAAGAATGCAATGTCAGCGTTTATTTATATACAGAGCTTCTCCAAAAGTCCCCTCCCCCCCTTTTCTTTTGAACAGTGATACTTAGACTGGTGAAATTTGCAGCGTGAAAATGAACTATTGTAAGCTTCTCTACTAGTGGTAACAGGTGACGTCACCAGGCAACTGAAATCAATAATATTAAATGGGACCTTATGGAAAGTGACACCTTGTTTGAAAGGTATTTAAAATTCACGATGTTTTGATGGTTAAAATAAATAAACACTAAAATTTGAGTTTCACTTTTAATTAATAAATATTTAAGAACAAGTTCTTATAATAATTGTTCAAAATGTGTTCCATCTATTTCATGGCAGTAAAACATCATATTATTAAACTCTTGTCGGACTCGAAAAAATGTGTCAGGGGAAATTGCCCTACATTCTTCAACAATTCGTTGTTTTAAAACGTCAATACCGTCAGGAGCTGAAGCGTAGACTTTAGATCTAAAGTATCCCCACAGAAAAAAATCTAAAGGTGTTAGGTTCGGTGACCGAGCTGGCCATTCTACCGGAATGCAATGTCGATATCGGAGAGTAATGGGTTGAGCTACCTATCAGGAGCGTCCCCGGGTTGCGGATAGGGGACGGCCAGACACGTCCCGTACGTATGTACGGGAAAGAACTGGTCAATTGGGAAATAAGGGGGATGAGGGCTATAAACGCCCAACAGTTCCCATTTCCGAATACCCAATCGTTGACAAGCTCGCGACTCAAACCGCATGGTAGAGCAAACGACCCGTTTACTAGGGCAAGGCCTGTAAGGGGTATGCTGAGCTATGCGGATCGGGAGGCTTGGCGTAATCGCTCGGCCTACGTGGATGAGGACCACTATAAAAAACCTCCCAAATCCTAAAAACACCACCACAGGGAGACGCTACGGCGAATCTTGTGGATCAGAAAGCTCCACGTGGGAAAATTACAGGTGCCCAGAGAAGGAAGCTTAAAAAAATGAGGGAACAAGGCATTGGTAGCAAGACAGTAGCGTTGCCGATTCCCTCAACATCAAAACAGGGTGAAAACCTGCAGACAAAGGGCGGTAAGCGAACTCTCTCAGCCAGGAGCACCCCTGAAGAAAAAAAAGAAAAGAGGGCCAAATGTACTGGTGGTAGTAGTACTACTAGTGGTATGAAGTACAGTGTGGCCCTTAAAGGGATCGCTGCCTTGGCCCCTAAAAACTTTTCAGAGGCAACTGTCTCGGAAGATCAAGTAGGGACTATTGTAATAAATGAAGACCTTGTTATACACTCCTATGGTGACACTATTGTAATACTTTGGCCCTCAAACATGATAAATTTGACCCCTTCTATACCGGGTCCGCTGTCACCAGTCTAACAGATGCTGTCACCAACTCTTTTCTTAAATATGCAGCCGAGCGTGTAAGGCAAATCCAGTCCAATTTAGGCTGGGAACGCCTAGTCTTAAAACGGTTTGATTATTATATTATTATTATATAAATAAAATCCCAATATCAGAACAAATTATTAAATTTCCCCACTATAAAAGTAACTATACACTTATCTATAAATTGTACATACTAAATCTTTCGCTGTATCACATATGACTAACAACAAACAAATATAATATCCCTCACCGTGAAATAGAACAAAATTATTACCCACTTATCATTTAATATGTTTAACGTGTGCGAGGGGCGTATGATTTAACCATTATTTCGAAGTTCCCCTGTCTCGTTGCGAGAAATACTCATTTTGCTCTTGAAACAATACTATACAAAACGACTGTGGTTTCGAGTCATTGCACTTTGTATCAACAGAAAGTGAAATCAGAGTCGTTAAAAGGAATTCTGCTGATCTATGAGTAATACATGTTTATCGACAATCCCGTTCAGTGCGTAAGTGCCGAGTTGCAAATTTTCAGGTTTTCGAATAACCTATAATGTTAATTTATTTTACTTAATATGAATGGAATTACCTAACCACGTCTGAAATAATTAGCATTCATTTATCGTAGCGAAATTTCACTGGAAATGGGACTTCAAGGAGACAAAATCATACGCTCCGGGCCCGTGTTACTAGGTTCAAATAAATCTCGGTTTAACCCTTGTTTATTTTCCATCTACGAGGCGGAAGCGAATTAAGTGGCGTAAAACAATAATCAAATAAATAGTGCATAACTCCTGTCGGTTATATGCACCCTAAAGAAATCGAAATGTTCCTACAATTTTGGAGAGGACCTTACCCTGTGATCACACACGATAAACTCATATCTTATATAACGAGCGGTGCCCAAATTGTGAGCCTGGATCTGCAGTACATAATTGAAACCTGCCAACTTGTCAAATACCCGTGAAAGAATAAATAATAAAATAAATATACTGTTATAGCTTCTACCTCTGTATATAGTTGTTATAAATACCAAGTTTAGAACCAGCGTACAATAACAAAAACGAATAAATTTCTCCTCAAGAAAAAAAAAACTTTAATCTCAACTTGTTTAAAAACTTACCGCGTTGGAAACTCCCTTTCTCCGGTCTTCGATTACTGCCTGCGTTCACTATCTTTCTAGAAACCGCGGGTAACGCTAGTAACCGGTATCGAGCTATGTTGAACTTCGAGTAGAGGGCGAGTTTTCCCATTTTGTGTCACCGACGGGGAACAGTGTTCACCGTCAAGGATATCTAAGTATCCCCTTTACACCCTGACACAGCGGACAAAAACTTCTTCCTCTGAAGCCGCTAACACCAAGAAAACTGATACCCGTTACCGTGACAGGGAAAGGATTTTCCCCTTCGCGTCTTTCGCCCGACTCTCTCTCTCTGTCTCTCTGAACTTGGTTTTTACTATCCCTCTAAATTAGGTTTGGGTTTTTTTTGTTGAATTGCAAAAATCCATTTTTTGTTTTGAAGCGGCCTCAATTTTTCGTTATTAACTAGTTGTATACAAAACAATTATTTAATTTTAACCTAGTAAAATGTTTTATTTGTTTCAAAGCTGTTATGGTTTTGTATCATTTTTCTAAACAAAAAGTGGGTCGCGCATTCCACTTTTTAATTATATTTGAAATAAAATATGTTTTACCGTGTGTTCTGAAAGTTACTAATTTAAATTTTTCTATTTAGTATTCGCGTTTATTACACTATCAAAGAGAACCTGACCAAAATAATCGACGAGGTGCAGAAGGCACCCAGGTTTGAAGCCAGTCGATATATGGACAGCTACTACGGGCTGATATGTGCCAATGAGGAGTCCTTCAACATAACAAGGGACTATTTGACAAGCAAAATAAACTGCAAGCTCATCAAGAGTGACGAACTTCCAAAACAGCAACGAGTCCTCGCCCTACTTCCAGAGACTAAAAAAGAGGATCTGAAAGTGGGGCTAAAGAGACTCGAAAAAAAAACCCAGGGTTGAAGGTTGACGATCCTTGGTTCCAAATCATCCGATACGGGACTACATGTGAGTCTCCGGATTGATGAGGAGTCAATTAAGGAACTAATCCGGGCTCAATGGAGACCGGCGTACTATCTATTCCAGCGAGCTAGCTTTAAGACCCTGGAAAACAAGACCGAAGAGGAAACAGGGAGTCATCAAGTACCTGAACCAACAGCCTCTTAGGATATTCAAGGTGCTACAAGCAAACTTGCAGTACAAGAAGACGGCCACGGCTGTCCTACATCAAAGGGTTGTGGCCGATAACATAGACATCGTTCTAATCCAAGAACTTTGGATAAACAAAGGTGAGATCCTAGTGCTAAATATAAAGGAAATGGGACTGATAATGGGAACTAATTGTACTAAAGTAAGAACTTGTATCTGTTACAGATCTAAATATAACTTGATGCCAATCATGAAACTTTGTACAGATGACACGGTAGCAGCAAAGATTAAACTTGAAAAAGATGGGGAGGTAATAGACAATAATAATGTCTCTTTATCTTTCCATTGACTCGGAAGAACCGTTACCAGGGGCTAACATGGAGAAATTGATGGACTACGCCAGACGATACAAACTGGATGTTGTTGTAAGAGCTGAAACCAACGCACACCACTTCAGCTGGGGCAGCAAGGACAACAACACTAGAGGTAAGAAACTATTTGACTATTTATGTACCACTGAACTTGATATTGCGAATCTGGGCAACACGCCAACATTTAGAATATTGAGGGGGGAATCATCAATGGATGTAACTCTCTGAACTCTATGAGTCGGGGAGATGATAAGGCATTGACCGTATGAAAATTATTTCCACTTTCACCAATAATTAAGATAGCTGTTACTTTGTCAGCTCGAGCACGTATCATGTTATTTATGTAGATACTTAAACCTCTAGTTAAACAATAATTAAACTAAAAATTCAAGATGTTGCATGTAAAAACGTCAATTAAAAAACTTCAAACTTTTTTGACATTTAACCATAAGCGGACTTTTGAATCTTTGTTAATTAAAAGCGAAATTCAAATTTTAGTGTTTATTTATTTTAACCATCAAAAACATCGTAAATCCAAAATAAATTTGGATGATTGAATAGGTATTCTAAATACCTTTCAAACGAGGTGTCCCTTGCCATAAGTTCCCATTTAATATTATTGGTTTCAGTTGCCTGGTGACGTCACCGATACCTATTACGTGACCTGTTACCACTAGTAGAGAAGCTTACAATAGTTCATTTTCACGCTCCAAATTTCATCAGTCTACGTATCACCGTTCAAAATAAAAGTGGGGGGACTTTTTGAGAAGCACTGTATACACACAGCTGTTCTATCATGAGTTAGTCATTTATAAGGAAGTGTCTAAATAGATAACTTGAAATCGAACATGTCTGAGAATAAGTACTATTAGTTTCTTCCTTGGCGCTGTACTGGTATAAACAGTTTGGCTTCTAGTAATCATAGTAAATTTTAAAAGAAGTTTACTATAAAGACTCCAAACTAATAATTTTAATTTTGAAAAACTACATAATTATACTACATCAAATAATCTATATTGGCATATTCAATTTTTTTTCCGTTATCAGTGTTACAATAAGGAAAAGAAAGATTATTGTAAAATGCGCAGTATATTTATGTTGAGGTACTTACATGCTGAAGCATCCATTGCTCCCCTATCACAAATGATGAGACAGTTTCGTTTGCACGTTTTTCCAAGTTCAAAAAAAGTTTCTTCGATGTTTAACATACTTTTTAGTAAGTTCTCTTGAAACTTTAGACCTGGAAAAAAATAATGTTATCATTGACAAGAAAACGGCCAGAATCAAAACTTATAAATCTTTTTGAAGGTTCTTTGCTCATTTTATTATAACAATAGGTGCGTTCTTTTTTATTGAGATCTCAGATAATCTCAGCTCACATTAGTAATGTGAGCGTTCTTTTTGTTCTACTCACTTCTAAGTGAGCTGAGATTTTTCCTCCCCCTTCACCGATGCTGAATGTGTTATAAGGGGGTAACAGTTGGACTTGAGTCGGAAATAAAGTGGAGGGGATGAAGAAATATTGGATTTTCTTGGGTTATTTGTAGTTTTAACCAAGGTTATCTATGGTTTTAACCCTTGACATATAAATACACATAATATATTTTACTTTTGTTACAAATTATGGATACAATAACATTATTAGATGCTGATACGAATCTGTCGTATATTTTAAATCTATCCCTTGAAGATGCATAGAGGGCGAAGGAAGGTAACAATTAATAATGTTGGAATATTAGCCATAAAGCCCGCCACTCATGATCCAACACCGCAGTACGATTTTGTTGAATGCAATTACAGTACAATTTTGTCAAAAATCGAATAAGAACACACACGTTTAAGATTTCGCAGTACGAGTTTGCTTTCAACGTGAAAATGTCGGAAGAAAATATACTTCTAGGGGCTCTTGCGCTTTGTTTAACCGAGAAGAAAAGAAAAAAACACAAAACGTAGGTGGTGTTGTAAAAAGTGGTTACTGAAAAGAAATACCTACAGTCATGTAAATTTATTAGAAGAATTGAGATTATATCCCGATGATTGGAGAAATTACCTACGAATGGATGAATCTATTTATGTTGAATTGCTATCAGCAGTAACGCCTATTATCCAAAAACAAGACACAGTTATGCGTTCTTCAATAACTCCACATGAACGGCTTTCAGCTACTTTAAGGTAAGTATAGGTATAGGACATTATACAACCAACTGTACAACAACATCAGGCATCATCCGATGTTAAATAACTGACGTCAATGTGAATTTTAATATATAATAATTTGTACTGTATTTAAATCTTATTAAAATTTTAGATTTTTGGCAACGGGAAGAAGCTACGAAGATTTGAAGTTCTCCACTGTCATCTCTCCTCAAGCGTTAGGCAGGATAATACCCGAAACTTGTGCTGCAATTTACACAGTTTTTGCAAAGTATTATCTGAAGGTTAAAATTTATGAGGAAAAAACTTGAAGTTTACGTTTAATATCAAATAAAACTATACATTGCAACAAATAATGTTTAAAAATATTCGTCATTCTCAAAAAAAAAATGGTAACAAACCGAAACATTATACAAATCTAATCAAGGTAACCCAAACATTTTTTTCCTAATATTTCAACTTAGTTACTAAAAAAAACATCCAGTATAAATTAAAAGTCACTCCATAAAAATGTAATCAATTGTCAATTATTAATTTTCATTAACATTATAGGTGTGAAGTAATTGGGATGCAGATGCTGGATAATTTGTAGCATACTGAGGCTGCAGTTCTGTGAAAGTATTAGAACTTTGAAATATTGTAGTTGAACCGGCATTAACTGCAGCATTATTGTTGACTGGTGGTTGTAACCTCCATTCTCTATCTAAGTTATTGCACTCTGCTTCAAACAAAACGTCGTTAATTAATTTTTCAGCCTTAATCCTTTGATTTGTTGGAAGAGCCCTTAATTTCATACCGACATTTTCTCCATAAACACTCAATCTATCTTTTTCAAGCTTTTCTGCTGTTTGTCGATTCAAATTGTCATTAATTGTAATTAAAAGATCATCGCGGGGATCTGTTTTTCGCTCACGTTTTTTTCCACGATGCGGCGTTTTGTTGTAAGTGGAAGTATTTGTTGACAAGGCAGAATGTCCAGATATTTGTGTCTTCGTTCTCTTCGCTTTCTTGATCAGTTATCTAAAAATTTAAAATGTAATTATTATTATTTGGTCAGTAAATTCTTTATACACTACACTTTATAAAACGCTAGCACATTTCATTAAACACATAAAAAAAATGACGAAAATCTTATGTTTTTGCGGGGGTTCTAACATGATATTTTTTGTTCTAGTTTCCAAAAACTGAAAGAGAGTGACAGAGTATTGCAGAAAGTTTCGAGGAAAAATGGAACTTTCCCCACTGTTTCGGTGCTATAGACGGCAAGCATGTTCAGATAGTCCCACCAGCAAACTCGGGCTCATAATTATAAAGGATTTCATAACTTGGTGCTTATGGCTGTTGCTAATGCCAATTATGAAATTATCTACTGTAATTTTGGTACTAATGGAAGGATTTCCGATGGAGGGGTATTAAATAACACAAAATTTTATGAAAAACTAAAATCTGGAAACTTAAAAATACCTAAGCCAGAAACATTACATAATAGCGAACTAACTCTACTGTATGTGTTTGTGGGGATGACGCTTTTTCGTTAGGTGAAAATCTGTTAAAACCCTTTCCTCAGAGAAATTTAAGCAAGCAGAAAGCTATTTTCAACTACAGATTATCACGAGCACGACGAATAATAGAAAACGTTTTTGGAATTTTAGCTGCTAGATTTCGCATATTTCATACGGCAATTAATGTTAATTTAGAAACAATTGAAAAAATAGTAATGGCATGTTGTGTTTTGCACAATCTTTTACGAAGTAAATGTCCTCAAGTATATACTCCTACTGAGCATTTGGATCTTGAAAATCACGAATCTGGAACCCTTACGGTAGGTCTTCGACCTACTTCAAATGATTTTACAGATTTACAACAAAGTTTGAACAACAGAAGTTTGTCACAGGTTGGAAAAGTTACAAGAGAACATTTTATGAATTATTTTAATAATGAAGGTGCTGTAAACTGGCAAAATAAAGCTACAGAAAAATATTATTTTTATTTACTTACCTCTTCCTCATCAGACATATTCGAAACAGGTGTTCTTGATCGCCCAAAAAAGATAGCAACTCGAAATACCATAACTTTGGCTTATAAATTTCTTCCGTCCCCACCCCAGACTTGATGGAATTTTTTACTAATTTTAATTCTCTTTTGTATGATGTTCTAAAATTATTAATTTTCTTTTTTACAAAATCCTCATTTGCATCATTTTTTACTTTTTGAAACTTCGCAATCAAAGTATCCATAGCTCTTTTTCTAGCATTTTTGTCATAAGCTGGCGATTTAATTTTCCACAGACACTTTTGTTCTTTGTATAATTCGAAAAAATCTCTTAAAAACGTCTAACTATAGGCCATTTTTTAGAATTTACTGGCAAATGTATTGTTTTTCAGCATTCAAGTTGTACGATCAAATCGCAACTCTCAATTCACGGTCAAATTAAGCATTCAACCACTCCTGTCGTACTGCAGCAGACTGACTTTTCTGTCTGCGATCAAATCAAACCGACTTGGTCTTGCGGCGGGAATACACGATCAAATTACGTCCAATTCTGTCGCATTCGACAAAATCGTAGTGCGGTGTTGGATGGTGAGTGGCGGGCTTAATACAAATCTTAACTCAAAGAACTATTTGAAACAAAAAATAACAAAATTAAGCGTGGTTATCAAGGTGTGTCCACACTATGTCGATCGACACCGATCGACAAAGTCGATCGACAATGTCGAACAAGTCTGGACGTGTCGCTAGACATTGTTGAGCGGTGTCGAGTCGAGTCGAACGCAACCCGAATCAGGTCGGTCCGGATCAAAGACAGTCGAGTCGAAGGCACCAGTGTGGACGTGTCGATCTTGTCACTGCCGTTTTAAAAAATAGAATAGTGCTATACTGTTGTTCAAGTGCTTACATTTTTATTGAAAATGAATTGGAGTGATACCCAAACGTCGAATTTTATTGAAATGTACCGTGATCGTTCTTACTTATGGGATTCAAGTGATGTTAACTATAAAAACAGAAACAAACGGCATGATGGTTTGGTGGAAATTGCGGTGTCATTTGGCATTGAAAAAGTGGAGGTGGAAAAGAAAATTAGAAATTTGCAAAGCCAATTTGCAAGGGAGAAAAAGAAAGAGAGCGAGTCGAGGAAGACCGGGACTGGCGCTGATGACGCCTATACAAGCAAGTGGTTTGCCTACAAAGCTTTGATGTTCTTGGCAGATAGGAACAAACCCAGGAACACTCAGGATACAGAGGTAGGCTAATTTGAGATCTATATTTTCATTTATCACTAATTTATTAATCAAAATTACAAAAATATGTCGAACTACTTATCATACTGGAAGTGTAGTTCCCCTTGCGGAGAAACAAAGTAGTCTGCAAACTTATCCCTAATTTTCTGAGCTGCAATAGAACTTCTCCTTGGGATGGCAGGCAGCCTGCTTATCTGGCAAGTGGCTGGATCACGCCTCCACAGGCCTGGAAATACTTATCCACTCTCAGATGATTCCCTATCCAATATCCCAACTGAGCTGTAAACGTTTCTCGATTCGCTTTTCCTCAAGTAGTTATGCAAATAAACTGCAGCCAATGTCACTTTTGTTGCTTTCTCTGGTTTCAATATTAATGGTTTTCTGAATACTCGAAAACTGGAAGACATTATGCCAAATGCATTTTCGGAAACTCTTCGAGACCTACTTAGTCGGTAGTTGAATAATCTTTGTTTTGTTCTTTTATCATGCAATCCCGAGAATGGCTTCATAACATTACATGTAAGTTTAAAAGCTTCATCTCCTACAAAGACGTATGGCATCGTAAAGCTTGATTGGGGTAAAGGGCGTGGAAGGGGAAGGTGCATCACGTTGTCCTCTAAACATTTTTTAAAAAACGTAGCATTGAAAACGCCACTATCTGAAATTCTTCCCTGGCAACCAACGTTTGCGTATATGAAATTATAATTTGCATCAACTACAGCAAGCAATATAATGCTAAAAAACCCTTTGTAATTGAAAAATTCTGTGCCAGAATGGACTGGCGCTTGAATGCTTATGTGTTTCCCATCAATGGCTCCCACACAGTTTGGGAAGTTCCACTTCTCATTAAAACATTTTGCAACACCTTCCCATTCCTCTGCATTTTGCGGCATCTGTAAAGAAACAAAAACTGTCTGAGTAGATTCAATAATAATTCGTTTTTTTTTCATCAACTCAAATTAATATTGTCAAAAAATATTGAATTGTGTTTGTATAATTGTGTTTTCTAGGGATCACAAGAGCCAGAATTTGAGGAACAACAGAAAGAAAATAATGAAGAAAGCGTCGAACAGTCACAGACATCAAATTCGAAAGACAACAATGAAAGTGCAAGTAAACCACTGCCTGAAGACGCATTTACCTCCCCAAAAACACCAATTAAAAAGCGCAAAGTAAGATCAACTTCTGCTGGCAGTGCACCGATCATGAATGAAGCGGTTAACTTATTGAGATCTATTCAGTCAAAGAAGAAAGAAAAAGATGAGTATGATTCATTTGGAGAACAGGTAGCCATTAAACTGAGGAAAATTACTTCACCTCAAGCAAGGTTTCAAGCCCAACAAATAATTAATAAAACATTATTCGAGGCAGAGATGGGCATGGCAGGTTACTCGTACAATGCCAACACACATCAACAAACATATCCCAATATCTTCCCATCTACAAATCAAAATTATCCCCAACAAACATATGAACCTCAGTTATCGCCCTACCCATTAACACAATCTCCTACGTTAAATTCACAATATTCATCTTCATCCTTTTCTGCCTCTCAGTCCCCATCATCTGTTCGGTCTGACAATATTTCGAATAACTTGGGAGGACAACCTGAACTTTACGAAAACGAGATCCGAGAATTGTATTAAACGTATTTAATTTTACATGCACTTAACAATTTACACATTTATATTTTCAAATGTTACATACTTTTTCCAATTTTATACTATGAGCAAATTTTGTAAGCTGTAATTTAAATTGAATAAACAAAATATGAAAATAAAGTATTGCATTTACTAGAATGTGTAGTTAACTTTCTTACCTTGACATAATCCTTAAGTGCTTCTACCAGGGCATCACAAACTTCTGGGACAATGATGGAGATTGCTTGTTTTGATATCTTCAACAGGTAGCTCAATGAAGTGTATGAATCGCCAGTTGCCAAAAAGCGCAGCGTTACTGCAAGGCGATTGTTCACTGGAATTGCTTTTCTGAATGGTGTGTCTTTTTTAATTATGTTAGGCGCAATCATTTTCAAAAGATTTTCAAAATTGGAACTTTTCATTCTAAAGAAGGTTTTAAAGCCCGCGTCACATCTATATTCTAGATTTAATTCGTCAACCTCATCCATCAATAAATCTCGCATAAATTCCTCCGTACTATACCTTTTTCTGCCTCGAACGAGGCTAGGCCGTACTCAAAATCTCCGCGGGCGACGATTACGATCTTTTTGGCTTCCCAAGATGGCAATAAGAATTGCATCAGAAGCCGCTGCTCCAGCATCTTCATCATCACTCATATTATATATGAAAATCACTCAAAATCACTCACTATATAAAAATTTATGATGGTTGTCGGTCGACTCGTCCACATGTACTGAGGCAATTTAGACGAGTTGACACAGTCGAAGGTATCGAGCGATTTTATCGATCGACCGGGTCGACAGAGTTGATCTACATAGTGTGGACACACCTTCAGAGGCTTCAATTGAGATGTCGTTCTTTTTGGTGCTTACTCACATCACTTTATCTCGATCACCTTAACTGAAGTGATCTGAGATCTCAGTCAAAAAGAACGGAGAATGGAGAAAAATTGGTGAAGGTTACATCAATAGCCTGTAATTTATTTCTCTACAATAATACATTTATTTCAAAGAAATTTGAGAAATATTAGGTAATATTTATTTGGCATCATTTCCAGAATTAAGTTCGTATAAATAAAATTAAATTTCGGTATCGTGATGAACGATCATCTTATATCGATTTGTACAATTGCTTCGGTTGAATTGAAGATATTATTTACATAAAAACATAACCATAACAAATCGATATGATAAAGCTAATTTTGAGTCACGCAATGATATAAATTAACTAATATACCGAATATTGAGTATCAGACGTGATGTACGGACAATGGTTTTTTGTGAACAATGAAAAGTAAACATTATGCGGTAAAGATTAAATATTAAGGTTGGGCGAAGCTGTGGTTTTACAATATCACATAAGTCAAAAAAGAGGTTATCTGGTAGGAATAGAGAAATTTTTCACCCAAAAATTGATAACAATTATTTCGTTTGATTTAAATGAATTTAAACTAAAATAAGTGTTCCAAAGTATCAAAATAAAATTATGCGATGATGATAATCCTTGTTTCTGTCATAACAGTTTAACAATTCATTGTAAACTGGTGGAAAGGCAAATCAAACAATGAGCCTTAAGACGATTTCTTACGTAAGTCCTTGCGTCCTCGATCATGTACGAAAATAGAACAACACCTTTAGAGAGGTGTATTCGCTTTTAATGTTATTAGCGATTTATTTTTTGAAATAAGAAATCTAAGGTCTTTTGAATCTTGTTAGGTTAATACGCTTTTTATTTATAACCCGTTAGTTGATTTATGTCAAAGCTTTATTTAATTTAACAAACGACATAATTTAAATCCTTTGTAACCTTGTAAAGTTGGTTAGATATTTTTAATTCTAGAAACAGACAGATGGGTAAACCAGTAAATGGAAATATAATACATTCACTTATTTGCCTTTTCGCGGACGATCAAGTTATTTTTGCACAAGACAATGAGGATATGGAGTATATGATAAGGAATTTGAAATTTGGGGCCTTACAATAAATATGGATAAGACTGAATTCTTATGTATCAGGCAATCAAAAGCTGTCAAACTTTCAGATACTTGGGATCAGTTGTTCGCCGGGATGGTACAAGTTTAAGGGATATAGAAACGACAATTGTGCGGGGAAAACAAGCTACAAAAACATTACATGGATTGATATTGTAATGTTTTTCTAATTTATTTAGACAGTAAACTTTTTTATTAGGGGTGGGATAAACTTTAAACACACAGTATGGCTGCTTACCAATTTATTTAAACACTAAACTACACTTAATTTAAATGCACACAAACTTAATTATTAATTTATATCAACACTTCACTGTTCGTTATTTCGGTGTATTCTTGTTTATTTGTCGCGATCACTTTATCAACTAAACTGAACTCTCCATGGTCGGTCCTTTTATATATTAGTGCCTTTTTTACTAGATAATTCTAGATTGCGGCTTACACAAAAACAATTGGGTCTCGCATTTTCTAGATAAGACTGGTCACAAAAACAATGTCTAGATAAGATAGTCACAATCGTAAACAATTCTAAGAAATCCCTGCGAATCCGCCAAAATTTTAACTTTCATACATGGCTTAGACAGAGTGGCATTCAGGGACTATACCAGTGTGCTGTTTCGTAACATTATCCCCTCCTTAAATGGAAGTTCCTCCTGGAACTTTTGTGTAGCCGAGACTGGATGTGGGAATCGGCAACTGGCCCCATTTCTACACTTTCCGATCTTATGGAAATAACAGGGCATGCTTCCCACACGTCGCGGTAGGTAGATCGATCTTGAAATTCATTTTTAGTTACCACGAATTATGTTTCAGTTTCAATGTCTTGCCAGGGGCTGCAATCTGGTCTTCAAGTTTTTCAAATTGCTCGAACTTCATTCGAAAGACGGTTGCCAACCCTCGTGCGTTCTTGATACGGGCGGGGATGTTGTATGCCAGTGAATAATCTTCCGGGAGAGTGAACAAATCTTGTTGTTGTTCTGAAGTGACTCCATATCTAGCTTTTCCGGTACCTCCATACGCGCCCATAAATTCATCGAAGGTAGGGTCAGACACATCTCGAATATGGTTTACTCCTTTCTCTAGGTCATGGTCTCCTTCGAATGGCGCTAGTCGGTTTTGGTGAACTACTTTTGGTTTTCCGTTGGGGATCTTGCTTATGCGATATATAACATCATTGATCCTTTTCTTGATTAATTATGGACCTTCCCAGGATTTTTGTAATTTTGGAGAAAACCCTTTTCTCCTCGTCGGGTTGTGTAACCATACTTTGTTCCCTTATTTAAAACCGCCCACTGTGGCCTGCGTGTCGTACCGACTTTTTATTCTGTCGCTGGCAACTTGAAGATTTGTTCGAACTAATTCATAAATATCGTCCAGCCTTCTCAATTGGATCACATAATCTTCTCCTGCTAGATCTTCTCCAGGCCGACAGCCAAATTCCAGGTCACAAGGAAGCCTCATTTCACGTCCAAACAGGATTTTCGCAGGTGTTTCACCCGTGGACTCATTGACGGCAGATCGATAAGCCAATGCGAATAGGGAAATATACTGGTCCCAATCTCCCTGATGGCTGGAAACTACTTTGGACAGGTATTTTCCAATATTCCTGTACATTCTCTCGACCATCCCACTTCTGACACCAATGTAATGTTTTTCTAATTGATTTAGACAGTAAACTTTTTTATTACGGGTGGGATAAACTTTAAACACACGGTATGGCTACTTACCAATTTATTTAAACACTAAACTACTCACTAACACTTAATTTATATGCACACAAGCTTAACTATTAATTTATATCAACGCTTCACTGTTCGCTATTTCGGTGTATTCTTGTTTATTTGTCGCGATCACTTTATAAACTAAACTGAACTCTCCATGGTCGGTCCTTTTATATATTAGTGCCTTTTTTACTAGATAATTCTAGATTGCGACTTACACAAAAACAATTGGGTCTCGCATTTTCTAGATAAGACTGGTCACAAAAACAATGTCTAGATAAGATAGTCACAATCGTAATCAATTCTAAGAAATCCCTGCGCATCCGCCATAATTTTAACTTTCATACAGGGCTTAGGCAGAGTCGGATTCAGGGACTATACCAGTGTGCTGTTTCGTAACAATATGGAATAACAGAATTACCAAAGAAAACAAGAGGACAATTTTTCATGGTATTGTTACGAAATCGCACACTGGTGTAGATCCTAAATCCGACTCTGTCTAAGCTATGTATGAAAGTTAAAATTTTGGCGAATGCGCAAAGATTTCTCCGAACTGTTTGCCATTATTTTTTGTGACTATTCTTATTTAGACAGTTCCAGTAAGGTCCATTGTTTTTGTGTGCCGCAATATAGAAGGATCCAGAAAAAAGGCACTTAATATATAAGAGAGATTACCTATCAACGAAGTTACTAATCTAATTTGATCTCGTGTACAAGTAAATATATAAATTAAGTTTAAGTAAATAAACATTAGTGAAGTGTTTATATAAATTAGTGTAAGTGAATATAGTGAATAGTTGTGAATAAATATATTAAGTGAAAAGACCTACCGTGTGTATGAAATTATATCATCCGTCGTAATGAAAACTTCAAAATAAATCAGAAAAACATTACATTGGTGACAGGTGTGGTGAAATATAAATAAATATCTACGTAATAATGTCCAAGAGACTAAGTGACTTGAAAGTGACAGAGGTAAAGGCAGATTTGGAAAATCATGAGATGGAAACGTCCGGTAAGAAAAGTGATTTAGTAGAAAGACTTAAAGTGGCACTGGAAAATGACGGCTTTGATCCAGAAACATTTTTATTCAATGACGAGGCTTCCACCTTAATTTCGTCAATTTCTGCCATGTGCGAAAATATTTCAACTATGAAGATCAATATTTTTGCTAACATTGACAAGATTTCTGCCGATATCTTATTAATGAAATATGACATTGTTGCTGGCGTTGAAAATAAAATTTCGTCTCTAAAATTGGATATTGAGTATAAGATAACAACTATGGACGAGAAAATCGAGAATAAGATGACAACGATGAACGTGAAAATAAAATCAGACATTGAAAATAAGATGATAACGATAGACGAGAAAATCAAGGAATTAGAGAGAAATATGGCAGATTTAAGGAGACAAGACACGCCAGCCGAAGAAAAGAAGATTGAACATATAACACCCTGCAAGCCAGAAATAAACTCCAGGATAGAAGATATTGGCAGTTTTACCCGAGTCAAGGCCCCGACGTTCGATGGAGAGATGTCGTGGACCAATTATGTAAAACAGTTTGAAGCAGCCGCTAGAGTGAATAAATGGTCCGACAGGGAGAAGGCAGTAAACTTAACCATCGCGCTTCGGGGAGATGTCTTAGATACACTTCAGACAATACCTCTGGAAGAAAAGGATGACTTTAAGAGCAGCTGAAGAAGAGGTTGGACATGGGATATGGTCACGAACATCTAGAACATTTGTACCAATCCCAGCTAAAGAACCGAAGGCAGAAACGTGACGAAGCCCTTCAAGAGTATGAAGTGTATATAGCCCGACTAGTTCGATTCGCTTATACATCAGCACCACAGAACATGATGGAATGTCTGGGCATCCAGGCCTTTATTGATGGCTTACGTGATCCCGATATGCAGAGGACGCTTCGTTTAGCACTTCCCAAAACGTTAGTTGACGCATTGACACCTGCTCTTGAATATGAAGCAGCAATGAAGATTTCGGGTAATAATAGAGTTAGGACCATCCGAGAGGAAGGCGACAAAGACATATTTGACCAGCTCGTCAGTTTGATAAAAAGTATGATGGATAAGAAGCCGAGAAAGATCAGATGCTGGAATTGTGGCGAGCTAGGGCATATATGCAGTTCATGTAAGCGCCCCAGGACTCCTGCAAACGATGAACCCCAGTCACAGGAAAACTAGAACGGGTTGGCTACGAGGGGGCAGCACCGACCCATGATCGTTCCAAAGACCCTCTCATACTGATAGCTTCTCTCAGATGTCGCAACGACAATGTATATGTAGATAGCGAAGTAAACGGCAAGAAATATACTCTGCTGGTAGACACTGGAGCAACTAGAACCATTATACAACCAGATGTAACAAACTCCAAGTAGAAGCTTCTACCAACGAGAGACAGTGACTGCGTACCGCCACAGGAGAGAGTGCCATCGTTCACGGGGAGACACAAATCCAATTGGGAATTGGCGCAGAAAAGTTCACCCATACTGTAATCGCAGTTGACATTGAAGAAGATGTGATTCTGGGAATGGACGTAATGAATATACATGATTTCCAATTGGACACTGGAAACAGAATAATTAAAGTGGGTTCCGAGGAGGTATTCCTTCATCCATATGAAGGCAGCACGGTGTAGGCAGCTGTTCAAGAAGATACCGATCTACCTGCACGAAGCGAAACCATGATAGTATCGCGGCTACAGGAAATCATCGGGGAAGGTACACGAAGAAGTTGGCAAAGGAGTACTAATTGGAAAAGGATTGGTTACGTCGGCGAAGGAGATCCAAGAACGTGTGATAAACGTGAACGATACCATCAAGAGAGAAACCAAGATTGGATCCTGCGTACCAGTGACGTCTATAGTTCGCCAAATAACGGCAACTTACAATTCCAATGACAGCTTGGAACAGATGTTATCGGTAGTTGGTCAATCCTTGAATCTAGCCGAGAAAAGGATAATGAGAGAATTTCTCTTGCAGTATCGAGATCTATTCGTACCAAAAGAAGGGAAGACAGGTAGAACATCAGCCGTCAAACACAAAATCGATACTGGTAATACCAAGGCAATTAAGCAATCAGCTCGAAGACTACCACGAGCGAAGAGAGAGGAAGCTGAAGGAATAATTCGAGAGATGGCAGAAGAAATTTTATTTTATTTATTTGGGATACAAACAGGACAAACCCATAGAAGTATCCACTAATAGTTACACATAATTTTACAAATTAGGTAAAAAAGAAAATATAAATACAATCATATAACTACATTAAATAAAAATAAATACAAGTATACAAAGAAAAGAGAAAAAAAGAGAGAACAAGAGTAGGTAATAAAACAAAATTAAATTTGCAAAAAATAGTCTTTCAGTAGTTTTTTAATCGAACCTGCACTGTGGTGAAAAATATCCATTTCAACAATACTGGACAATTTATTGTAAGTATTTGTTATTCTGTGAGCAGGAGTATTTAGAAAATAATTGGTGAGTGCCTGATGTGTGATAAAGGTATAATTGTTTCTAGTTGAGTGGCTGGGAATACGAAGTGTTATGAAATTTGTAAGTTCAAGGCAATCTATATTGTTATTGAGGATTTTGTGAATAAATAGTAATAGAACCATCTACTAGTCCATGGGAGTCTCCAGTGGTGCTCGTCAAGAAAAAGGATGAAACTACGAGATTCTGCGTGTTCAGGAATAAGAAGATTTTGAAGATTAATCTGTCATTGATGATTTTATCTAATATCTTACCTATTGCACATGTGAGCGCGATTGGTCTGTAAGAGCTTGTGAGTGCTTTGGGTTTACCATGTTTATACATTGGAATAACAATAGATTTAAGCCAAATCTGAGGAAAGGCATTGTTTGTCCATATCCTATTGTAAATATGTAGTAGCAGTTCCTTGGCTAGACTTGGGAGTCTTTTGAGGAATGTTATTGGAATATTATCTGGTCCAGCTGCTGTTTCTTTTGATGAGTGTATTGCGTGATTTAATTCCTGCATTGTTATTGGTTCGTTGACTGGTTCATCAGAATTTTCTTCGAGTTCTACGAAGGTTTGTTCCTGTATACGTGTGAAGTTTAAAAACTTTTTTGTGTAGTTGCTATCGCTAGAATGTTTCTCAAATGATCTTGCGAAGGTTTCACAGATTTGTTCAGGAGTAGTGACGGTGTTATTTTGATATTTTACGACATTTATGTGGGACTGGTAGTTCACTCCAGAAATCTTTTTAATATTGTTCCACACTATTTTGGATGGGGTAGAATTGTTAATACTGGATATAAACTGTTTCCAAGAATCCCGTTTGCTTTTTTTATGGTTAATCGAGCTTGGGCTCTTAAGCGTTTAAATTGGATTAAATTTTCCTGAGACTTCATTTTCTTGTATTTGTTAAATGCTTTTTTGTAGTTCTTTGTTGCTTCTGCACATTGATTATTCCACCAAGGAACAGCTGGATGTTTTTGGATAATTCTAGTTCTTCTGATAGCAAGTTCTGCAACAGTTATGATAATGTAGGAGAGCTTTTCTACCATCTCATCTACATCTGAGATCAGAATATCACTGATACAATTGTCGCTGAGTTTGTTCAGTATTAGATTATTAAAGTAGTCCCAATTGGCTATGTTAAAGTTCAATTTTTCCGGAGGCGGGACTTCATTTGCTGAGCTGACATAAATAATGATAGGGTAATGATCGCTATCGTAAATATCTTGTAGGACATCCCAGTTGAATATCAGTGATAAAGTAGGACCACAAAGGGAGATATCTACCGCCGATTCTGCGCCAGTGGCCGTATTAAATCTGGTTGGTCGACCATCATTCATAAGATTTATATTTTTTTGTTTAATTATTTGTTCCAGTGTATTTCCAAATTGGGAGTTGCTTTTTGAGCCCCAAATATTATGGGCATTGAAGTCGCCAACTATAAGTCTTGGAAGTGGGAGTTGAGTTAGTAAATCTTCAATCTCTTGCATACTGGGTGAAGTGTTTGGAAGACAATAAATATTACATAAAGATAATTTCGTTGGTCCATCGATGCAGACGGCGACAGCCTCGAGATTCGTTTTTAATTGTATGGGTACTGCGTCTATAGAATTTTTCCCGTAAAAAGCCACGCCTCCGCATGCAATAGACTGGTTTGTTCTATTTTTATAAAAGCAAGAGTAATTATTCATACGGTAGATCTTATTAGAGAAACGTGTCTCCTGAAGACATTATTGAAGGGGACTGTTCGGCTAGTAAAATTTTTGACATTTCTAAATGGGCGTATTACCAGTTTAGATTCCATTGTAATATACTCGTGAATTTAACAGATATTTGAAATTCTTGAGGTCGAGCACAGAGGTATTGATGATACAGACGAATCGCTATCCTCTTGATTACTAGATACTTAATTGAGATATCATTTTTTTAGAAATCTTGGTACATTTACTTTTCATTTTTTTATCTGTGAAGTAGGGATACATACTGTGTAATTGATCAATGAGGCCATTAATATCTTCTGTATATAACTTGGCTACGCTTAGTGGGTCCGGTGAACCATGCACATTTTCGAAAAAATCGCACAATTGTTTCTAGGTAAGCACATGTTTGTCTGTCGTTTCAAAAAATGTCTTTGTTGATTCCATTTGTTTTTCGATATTTACTGTAGTTAGTGTTTGAACGTTAATTTTTGCTTTTTTTGGGAGTTTTGTTATTTTGGGCTCCGTGAAATTCATGTCGATGGTTTGTTCAACAGGGGAAGGAGTTTCAGACAGGGATCTTTTGGTTTTGTTATAGGATAAGGATGGAGCTGTGTTTATTTTAATAGAATGTGAACTTTGTGGTTCAGTTTTAGAAGTTGTGTCAGAAATAATTGAGTTTGTATTGGTTTCTCCTAGAGATGTATCAGATGTCAGGTTTTCGGACTACAGTATTGATGTTGGAGTAGAAGAAATGGGATAGAGAGTTGCTGCTGGTATATGTGTTTCTGAAACCGTTGATTGTTGTGGTGTTGGTGCGGCAACATGAGCAGGTGGTAAATCTGTTGATGTGGTTGTTGTTAGGTTTGTTGGTAGTACTTGTGACTGTGTATTAGGTAGCGTACATTCTGTTGCAACATGTCCTTTCTGTTTACAGTTATAACATATGTAGTCGTCGAGGGAGAGAAATTTTCGATAAGAGGTGCCTTCGTGATTCACAGTAATAAAATCTGGGATTTGAATCTGGTTTTGGTCTACAGGTGAAATATAAGTTTGCCTACGAAAATTTAGAATGTGCTTGAATTCTGGGTGTGAAGTACCAATGCGAAGAAACGTAATCTGCGACATTATTTTAATGCCAATTCGTGTTAATTCATTTTCTAATAGTATATTTGGTGTAGATGGACATACATTTGACAGTAGTAATCTTTCCGCAGGTATTATTAATCGCAGAGCCTTAATCGTAGTTTGTCTAAGATTTATTGAGCCATTACTGCTATTCATAAATGAATCAACCAAATTTTCATTTGCCAAGTAAATGCAAATGCGGTTATTGGAGATACTGGAAGAGAAGATTATATTTTTTGGTTCAATGATATTCCCTAAAGAAATGACGTATTCCTCCAATTTTATGTAATCAAGTGAAGGAAAAACTATGCTTGTTTTTTTCTTGGAAATTTTGGTGAATTCGTTACTGTTGCGTAAGATTTAATTTGAGGTTGAGTGCCCCCTCTATCAGGGACACTCTTATTCACCGATTCATCCATTTTGGTAACTGTGTTTCATTGGTGTTCTAACTACGGCCCTGTCTAATGTGTAGAAATATAAACTACTAATGAGTTTTTGATTATACTGGATTGTGAATGTCGATGTAACTCGTTGTTAAAAAGTATGTCTATGACAATTTTAATATAGAGAATTCATTAAAAACTCACAGATTCCGTAGTAATACAGAAGATGCTTAAATCTTGAATACTAGACACTGTAACTAAATGATTTCGTACTGAATTATGAATTATCGGAGCTGGTATTAAACACAACCGGTGCTCAATTTGCCAGGAACGAACTCTTTTTCCAAGACCTTGTTTCTTTAGCTGTTTTTGCCTTTTCTGCTGCTGCTTCTTCTACTTGATCCTTTTTTGTAGTGCTGGTATAAATAGCAGTCTTTCCCCATTTTCTCGAACTGGATTTGTTCTTTGGATTGCCTTTTGGTAAAGGGCATATTTGCAATAGTGAGTTTTTTATTACCGTCGAGATTCGTATCCAAAATAAATATTTGCATTATAATTTAACGTTTTTGCACTCACAAATATTAACAAATTATTACAAAAGTTTATTTCTGTTAAAATTGTTAAGTAAAACACAAGTTGAAATTTGACATCTAAAAATATTACACCAAGTCGTGCCAAGAAGAATTCTACCGTGCGTTTTTTCTCTACCAGATAAAGCATCTGAACGCACCCCATGAGGCGCAAGTTCATTACTGATTTTGGCATGACTGTCAACTTTTAAATATAAATAAAACGCTCAAAATTCAAACTGTCCCTTGTCCCAAACTACCCCACATTCCCCTAATTACATACTGTCCCGTCGCTAATAACCTACTATGGTTGATGCGACTTTTTTTGTTGAAATAAAAAAATATTTGGAAGAAAGAACATCACTTTAGATTTAATAATCAGTATAAACGAAACTTAATCGTAAAAAAATCAGAGAACCAGTCGTGTGTTTACTTATTTAGTCAAAAGTGACGCCATTCGATCTGATTTGTGTTCAACATATCATCATATCATATCATTCAGTATTTTTTAAACGGTTTTATTTAGCTCACCCCGTTTGTTTTATTTATTATTTATTCTTGGGTCAAATTTAGTAATTCAAATTTCACCCTCTTCCTGTCAACCGATTAATCTGAAATTTTGTATACACTTTGGATTTTGGTGACAATACAATTACGTTTATTCATTATCATTATAAATTCAAGATGGCCGCCGCTATAAAATGGCGGATAATTTATGTTTTATTAATCCCATCAATATGGGTATCAAATGAAAGGGCTCAACAAGCAGAATACAATATACTATAAAAAATTGAAATCCAAGATGGCGGCCGCTACAAAATGGCGGATAACGTAGGGTTTATCAATCCCATCAACATGGGTATCAAATGAAAGGGCTCAACAAGCAGAATAGAATATACTATAAAAAATTTAATCCAAGATGGCGGCCGCTACAAAATGGCGGATAACGTAGGTTTTATCAATCCCATCAATATGGGTATCAAATGAAAGTGCTCAGCCAGTAGAATACAATATACTATATAAAATTAAAAACCAAGATAACGGCCTCTACAAAATGGCGGATAACTTAGGTTTTATCAATCCCATCAACATGGGTATCAAATGAAAGGTCTCAACAAGTAGAATACAATTTACTATGCAAAATTGAAATCTAAGATGGCCGCCGCTACCAAATGGCTGATAACAATTTTTTATCAATCCCACCAATATGGGTATCAACAAATAAAAGGGCTTGACAAGAAGAATACAGTGCACTATACAACCTCAATATTTAAGATGGGCGCAGCCACTAAATGGCGTATAATAATAACATTTAAATTTAGAAATTGAATCTGTAATTTAGGTATCTGATTAATCCAGCCTGAATCCACCACCCAAGTCAAGATTTTGTATCGTGTTGAGGACTGTGTGGCGTTAGGGTGGCTAAAAATGATACGTCGTTAGCGGTACACCACCCAAGTTAAGGTGAAAGGTTAAAACGCGCCGAGAACTGTATGGTATTAGGGTGGATAAAAATGATATGTCGTTAGCGTTTTCCCCTCAAGACTCAGGTGCATCTTGTTGTACATAGCCTTTCTCCTTTATTGGACCTCTGGGGGGGTCGACCGTTTAAATGTTCATTACTCGTGGGAACAAAATGGTAAAAAAAAATATAATAAAAATAGGTAAAAAAACTTTTTAAGTTAAACGGTTTTATGTTAAACATACATTGCAATGTTTAAGATAAATGTACTAAAAACCAAAAAATAATAAAATAGATACAGTCGTGGGAATTATAAACATATGCATAGACTAGACTAAAATAAAACCGTGGGGCACGTCAATTGACTACAAATTATCGACTTAATGTGCGATAGAAGAATCGTTTAATTCGTCGTTAGGCAGTTGGCCCGCAGACGGTGAGGAAATTACTTACTATTTTCTTGCTCATGGAAATTCCAATAGTTATACACTCCATGTAAATAAAAGAGATGTTTCAACTAGTTTATCGTTGGACATTCACACTGCTGGCTGGCGAGGAATCGTTTCACTGCTCGTAGTTTGTCTTTAATCGACAAAACATATGATAAAAGTACTACTCGCTCACCACTATGAAACCCTAAAACTCGCTTATAATCGAGGTTGCTAGCTTGTTTCCACATTCTAGCCCTACTTATCACACGTCCATCGTTGTCGGTTGAACAACTGCCTAATTATAGTGTAACATTACAAAACAAAAATTTTAATTAACGATTGTACACAATTGACGTGCCCCACGGTTTTATTTTAGTCTAGTCTATGCATATGTTTATAATTCCCACGACTGTATCTATTTTATTATTTTTTGGTTTTTAGTACATTTATCTTAAACATTGCAATGTATGTTTAACATAAAACCGTTTAACTTAAAAAGTTTTTTTACTTATTTTTTAGTTTTAGTTAATCAAACTAAGTCTTAATAAAAAAATAAATGCATGTTTCGTATTCCGTGTCTCAAGTTTTAAATAAATAAATAATTTTTGTGTTTTTCAATTACTGTCATCATGTTTACTCTAGTTTCCTCTATTCCAAGTAGTTTGAAAATTTATTGCATATTTTACCTAAATATTATATTGAAAACTAAAATATTCGTTCAAGACTCAGGTTTATACTGCGCAGACGTTCTATCTTAAATTTTTCCTTTTTCTGTTCCGCGAATCCCCATTAGTATTTATATTTCTTAATATAAAATAAATACTACGTGCACCTTTTTAAGTGTTATGAACAAAGCCATTGGTATTTGAAATACCTAGTTGTTAAGACTTTAAAATTAAAACAATATTTCATTAAAACACAATTGACGTACTCGTAGTAGCAATATAAACATTTTGAATAACGTACAAATATTTTTCTTAAAAATCAAATTAGACTCGGTAGGTAGGTATGCGATATAAAATAAACAAAGCATTAAAATATTTGTTATGACTTTCAAATAGAGTAAAGGTGAATTGTATGACAGTAGGACTCATATGATTGATTCACGTGAAAAAACGATAACAATAGTTATTATTTTTGTAAGCGTCGTTGCAACAAATTAATGTTGTTTATATATAGATAGTATAAATGATTATCTGTTCAAATTAGTACTTAATGGAAATAGGTGTAAGTAGTGCAATTATAAATGATACAAACTTTGACGTAACAAATTAAATTCCATATCAGTTATAGTTATAGTTTATTAATTTTGGTTTGAAATTATTATGGGTTTTCTCGAATACTGTCAAAAATATCAAACTTTAAGATGGCAGTATTGCCAGTTCTCAATATATAAATAGAACGCTCGTATAAAAATTTCTTATTTTTATAAAAAACAAACTGTTTCCCAACAATAGAATACCTATATGATGTTTAAAGCTTCCTGGTCCAAGTCCTACCGTAGAAAAAAATCTATTTTGGGTTTCAAAGACGCATTTTGATTTTCAATTAAACAACATTCTTTAATTTGCATACGAGTTTTCCGGATGAGAGTAAGTTAGTTATTTAAAACAATACCAGAACTAACCAGATATTTTAATTTAGATCTAGATTAGATTCTTTGGACGACACTCATCGATTTTAGTTAACATTGAATAAAATTAACGTTAACTTTTAATGTTAAGTATCGAGTATCTCGATGTCACGGTCACTACTGGTATAATCTGTTAATTGAT
This sequence comes from Galeruca laticollis, assembly GCA_963921935.1. Lineage (NCBI taxonomy): Eukaryota > Metazoa > Arthropoda > Insecta > Coleoptera > Chrysomelidae > Galeruca > Galeruca laticollis. The sequence continues at coordinate 132,696,305 of OY998176.1, forward strand.
ACCGAGAACAGTTTGGTCTAAAAATTTTTTATCAATAAATGTGTGGAACAGTTTCAATTACTGTTTTAAATGAAACTAACTGTTTCTAGATAATTCCATAATATACTGAAAAAATGTTAAAAATTCTAAGAAATTGACAGTTGTTTCGATATTAAATATCATCGTCAGAATGACAGAAGTTACATTTCATGTGATGTCATTAACAATGCTAATTATGCCAACAACAATGCCCAATATACCAGCAACAGTACTGAACATGCCAACAACAATGCTCGACAAGCACCTAACAAAAACCAATACCTATCTGATGTTTAGTAGTTGGCTAGACCAATAAGTGTATATATTTATAGAAAAAAGAAGAAGATATGATATTACAAATATTAGAGCTTAGATATTAGTAGCCCTGTGGGGATATCCTGGATATATTTTTCCCATTTAAGATCAGTATAACTGTGCAATGATATAGAAAACCAACACAAAAACCGTACAAGTACAATACAAACCCAGTTGACCTGATAATTAGTGAATATAATAAGTATGTGTAATTTACATCAAATTTGCTGCGTTACTGAGATTGTACGGTACAAAAAGGTATTTACTTCAGTTGGAACAAACCTTATATCTGTTTCTCTGTACAATTATCACTTAAGAAAACAGTTTAAAAGTGGAGAACTACCTAGATTTATCTGTTCATTGACGACTTCATATTGTGGGTTTCTTAAGTGTGTTCTAATTTCCAATTCTTGAAGGAAATCCAGTTCTTGTTTCTTATCACAAATATGTAGCACTTCTAGTTCTGTGTTAGGTGTCAAGTAGTGGGATTTATCTGGTTGTTTTAATCTGTATGCTCGTGAGTGTTCACTGTATCTGATTTCAAAATTTCTAAGGGTTTGATCCAAATAGACAGCAATACATTCTGGACATTTAAGGTTATAGAAAATGTCTCCCTAAGTTGGAATCATATGTAAAACTTTTTTATTTTTAATTTTAGGAAAAAAAGTTATTCTTCATAAAAAGTTCTGTATTATATAAAACCTAAAATACAGTCATCAAATATCAAAATTTTTAGTCGTATACGAGGTTTTTCAAAAAATATGAGTTTTACTCAAGAGTAAAGTACCTTTAAATTTGACAATATCGAAAAATGTTACTAAAAGAAGGTGATCAGAATTAAAAAATACGTTTAAATATGCAAGTACATCCATTTAAATTAAAACTTCAGATTATTTTATTTTTTACTAATATTTCTATTTTGAATGAACATTTATCTCTTGCGATTACGAAGCACATGAAACCTTTTAGTTTTTCGATGTTTTCTAATAATTTTGCAATTAATGCGCGTAATAAGTGCATATTCATTTATTTTGCAAATGATAAAATGCATTCAAATACTAAGTTATAAAACTAACATATTAATATTAGAAACTCATACCAATGCTTCGACATATCCACCCTTTCGTTCAATACACCTAATACACCTAATCGTTCTATTGGAAAATTCACGTAATACATTCCTTATCATTTGTGGAGAAATTTCTTGACATGTCCTCTCCAAGTGGTCAATATATTGAAACGGCACTTTCTGGTAAACGTTTTGTTTCAGGTATCTCCATAAAAAGTAATCAAGGGGGGTTAGGTCAGAGGATCTAGCAGGCCAAAAGCCAAAAGAGATTAGAATATCTGTGAATAACTTTTCCATGAAACAAATTTTCAAGATAGTTCCTAATATTTATTGTAGTGTGACGTTCAATTAAAGGTAGTTCGTCCACGAATTCATGGATATGAGTTTGTAAAAACTGTAAATAACGTTCAGCATTCATAGATTCGCGAAAAAAAGGTCCTATTAATTTGTTACCTTTAATGCCAAAAGTGAAATAATTCTGATTAATACATACATCAAATAAGTTAAGTATATCTGATATTATTTCTGGATTAATATTTTTATCTTCTAGTAATTTTCTTACAAGTGTTAGACATTCTTTAGGAGGAATTTTAGTGAACATATTGGTAACATCAAATGAAATGAGTTTAGAGTAGAGAGTTGTAAGTTGAATGTTTTTAATTTTTTGATTAGTTCTATTGAATTTTTAATTGAGTATTTAGAGAGTAAATTACTTATTGCAAGTATTTTCTCAAGAAATTAAATCCACCGAATCGACAAACTACACTCCCTGGCGTTTATGCAAGTGTCATCATCGAAACCGATTACCTGAATAGTACCGTCATGATTGGCTTGTGACTTCTGAATTCAGGAATCGTTAAAGATTATTTTGTTCCTCTTCTACCTGGGTTAAATAGCACCTTTCTCGTTACAGATTGTGAAAGACTAATTTAGTGTCACGCTATTTCTTTAGCTGAAAAACACTATAGTATCAGAACTATTCTATTATGCTAACTAGTTTTCTTACTAGCAATATTGGCATTGTTTTAGAGAAGATGTATGTTTTATGCTGCTTTATATAGTAATAATTAAGAGATTCGGCGTGCACGCTTATCCTAGATAAAATTATTTTCCGTCCCGTTATCTTGACGTAACTTCCACAACGCTGATGTGCTTTTTTGTTTTCAAGTAATTCAGTAACGTAGTATTATCATACATATTTTTTATGTAGAAACGGAAAATAATTTCATTGATAAACTATTTTTTTTTGCTTTTTCGCAAACTCGCTGTGTAGTGTTGATTAATAATTTGTTTTTTTATTGTTTTTTATGTATATACTAATAACGTCGTCGAGGTGTGCACGTGTTTACAATATACAGAGTATACGTACAATCCAAGACATTTAAGTTTTTTTAGAATGTATGTAAGATTTTGGAGCTTATTTTTTCTGTCTGTTGTTGGTACTAAGTAATTTGTGCATTTATATTATAAATTTATTATTGTTCTGATCACTGACGCTAGTCAAAGATGGTAATAAACTGGTTACTATAATAAATGCGTTTTAGTGAGTACATCCATACTTTCCACAGACTCATTGCATCTGAAAAGACTTCATTTGGAATTTCTCTCATATCACAGTTTTGGAAATTTTTTCTGTAAATTAAAATTTCTAGCGCCCTATAATTAATTTACCGTTTGATTAACTTCTAGCTTATATACCTACGACCCTAGCTCACCAATCAAACTCAAGACTGCCGTTCGCATACGTTTTAACTGTATATCGCCCACTACCGTTCCGAATAAAAGTTTTTCGCTAGGCCATCTTTGTTCCATCCAAGGAATATTTGGAAAACTTTATACCGAACAGTTAAGACGGTTACAGTATCATCATTTGTAAATAGTTTAAATTTCCTAAAATTATTTGCACTTTTATTTGAATTTATTTGAAATGTCAGCGCAATAGGAAGGATGATCAGTTATAATTGAAAATATAGGATCTTTTTTCGTCGAAATGGTTTTTACACTATCCTCTTTATTGTAACCGCTCACCAGATGGCGCTGCAGCATATCAAATTCTACAGCGTTCAACCGACCAGCCTGAAAATTGGCATATATATATATATATATATATATATATATATATATATATATATATATATATATATATATGTATTTTTCTATGGAGAATTTGTATTTTTTATCCTTTTTGTTGTAACCTCCCACCAACCAGGTGGCGTTGCAGCATATCAACTTCCATATTGTTTACCTTTTCCACGAAAGCAGAAGTTTATGGCACGAGCCGTAAAGCAAGTGCGCAAATCGAGGGAGCGGAAAAAATGCGTACGGGTGGTATACAATATTTTTTCTATGACCACCTTTATCAATGAAAGAAAAAGTAACGTATATAAATATTTTATTTACATTTTAAACAGAAAGAATAAGAATTCAAAAAATGAATATTGATTATAAAATAACAATTAAACGTAGGTATAGTTAATAATGAAATTTGAACAATTTTGAATTGTTATGCTTGGTCTATCTTTTTTGATAATGAGTTTTAATTAATCGTAATATTAGTGTATGTCAACGAAATTCACTATAAATATAATGTTACATTGTCAAAAATAATTTGACTTTGACATTTCCTTAGTAGATAGGCAACACGGATTCGGGGCCATTCCGTAAATCATTAAGGTTCATACCGCATTTTTTTACCCAGCCAAGGACATTACGGCTGTGACGTCATCAACACCCAAGGTCATTACGGCTGGGAGGTTATTAACCCGACTGTTGCTATGCGCATGTTCTTGAATTGAGACACGTTCGATCATTATACAGGATGTAGTCATAAAGATTCTATAAGGGTACTACCATATATATCTGTTATTATTTATCAGATTTTCATCCAACAAACGGTATTATGATAGGTAGAGCTTTTTTTCCATATATAGGATGTAGTCATAAATATTCCATAAGGGCACTACTATATATCTGTTATTATAAATCAGATTGTCATCAAACAAACGGCATTGTGATAGGTAGAGCATTTTTTATTTACAGGATGTAACTATAAAGATTCCATAAGGGCACTGCCATATATCTTATTAATCAGATTTTCATATAGGTAAGAAAACCACATTACTTTACTTTCAACGAAGCAGTTTCGACGACCCCCCTTTGTTAAAGACTCCTACAAAATCCCGCGTTATGTTAAAGTCCATTAGCTAGTAATCTTCCTTCCGGAGTTGCTCCAATAAATCCGGTAATTCTTTCAGTAGCCTGTCGAGATCGAGATGTCCGCTAACTCTACTTTGTATGGAATCCACACAGGTTCTTTATGTTTCTTTTTAATAATTTCCAAATCTTCTCCGACTACTTCTCTTGTTCCAATGGCAAGCGGGTTGTTACTTAGTAAGAGGAAAGGCAACTTAGCTTTAACACCATGTTTTGAAGAAACCAATTCGCCAAACTTTCCACGTATATAACTATCAAAAGAACCGCATATTTCTTTTTTAACAAGTTTAGAATTGCCATCGCAGTCGAGGCAGCATACCTTTACAAGCATTATGTGGTCACAAAATGGTTCTGTAATTGGTAAAGTCCATCTTCCAGCGGGTGTTCGCCTTCCGTGTATTTAATATTTCCAATATCTGTAACCAGATTGATACTTTCCAAATTTTCCAACAGGAGCCACAATCCAAATCTCTTATCGGTCGGCTTAACTTTCTAACCGTAAAGCTGAGAAACACTACACATTTTGGAGCTTGCCATGTTAACAGTTCCAAAGATCATCGAATACTAAAACCTTAAAAATTTTACCTCCCATATTCATACCATCGTAGAAAGGTGCGGGGGGAAGGGGGAGGGGAGGTGGTTGCCCAGGACCCGATATTTTCGATGACTCATTCTTAGTGATAGATGAGAGAAAGGGCGGGGTACGCGGAAACTGCTTCGTTGAAAGTAAAGTAATGTAGTTTTCTTACCTATATGATTGCTGACGTGACAAATGATGCATGTGATAGTATACCTCCATTCGACGCAGGCGCAGCGGGGTTGATGACCTCACAGCCGTAATGACCCTGGTTTTGGTCGAAAAAGTGCAGAATCGATCTTAGCTATTTCCCATGTTATTTTACATAAGGAATGAACTAGAACCGGCCTAGCTCCTTTATTTTCCTTTCCACCAGGTGACGCTGCAGCATATCAACTTCTATATCGTTTACTTCGTCTGCGAGCGAGAAAAGTGCTTTGCACACGAGTTGTACAAAATATTTTTTCTACGACCACGTTTATTAATAAAAGAAAAAAGTAACATATAGGTATTTTATTTAAGCTTTAAGCAGAATGAATTTAAAAAATGAATATAGAATATGGAAAAATCAGTTAATCGTAAGTTGAAATTTGAACAATTTTGAATTGTTATGCCTAGTCTATCTTTTTTGATAATAATTTTTAATTAATTATAATTGTAATAGTAGTGTCTGTCAACGAAATTCACTATAAAGAAAAATATTTTGACATTAGCATTTCTGTGGAGAAAAATGTTTGACAGGACAACGTCTGCCGGGATCAATTAGTGTTATATAACTTTGCTTATAGTAGTGTTACAAATATCGAGTCTGGATCCGGTTTAACGCATCCATGTATACTCTTTCAATATGCGTATTGTTTTGCGGTCAAATAGCGTTAGTTTGTTTTATTTCTCATTTTTCGGAAATTTTATCAATGCCCCTCGTAATACTTTTTTATCTCGATTAAACAAAATCAGTTTAAAAATGATCTCGCTCACACTGTTTACTTCTAAATTTAATTCTCACCAGAAATCCCTGGACGTGCCTTCATAAATTTTCGAAACCGTATTCTAAGGCACAATAGCGTTAGTAAAAACCGGTCTAAAAATACACCGATTTAGTTGATATCTTGCCAGTGGGTGACAATAATTATTATTCATAAAGATTAATTGCCGGAGACACTGACCTTCCAAGTTTTTTGTTTATTCCGTTGTACAATTAGATCAGCTATTGTGGTCATGCATTTTTTGATAGTACGCAATCGATATCCTGTTTGTAAAAAAATGTACCACGAGTTTCGTCGACGCAATAACAGAAAGTTAAATTGATTATGTCACAGCGTTGAACTAAACTATTTTCTTATTATTTTCTTGTCATTTCAATGCGCAATATAAACGAACTAAAATATACAGATTGTACCAGGAAATATGAATTGGCGCTTGATCTCAAAGGAATTTCTGGATTAAAGCTGTTGTCACGAGGGAAAACTTAATAAGTAGACTAGTTATCTTTTTTCTCTAACACCCGTTAAAGAAAAACGCAAAGTACTTTCAAAACGTACTCTTTCAAATAATGTTCTCCTAATCGGCTGCCTCTTAATAAAAAAGGTAAAAGGTAACTCGCGTAGTCAAAGAAATTTGGAAATATATATTTTAAACTGCAGTGATGATGCTTTCAAAATAGAAAATATAATGTAAAATGTATATATAATGAAAATTAAATGTTCTCCATGTAGGTTGAGTTGTTTGGAAAACATGTGATGTTTACACAAATTGCGTTACCCCAGGATTCCGAACTCGATGTAGTACCGGATCGCTTATTCTTCTTCTGTTCAGTGCTTCTGCCATTAGTCTGTAACGCGAAAAATTCGCCGAGCCGTCGTAAATTTAATTTGGCTAACCTGTCGACTGAGAGAAGTCACAGCGCTGTCGGAACCGAGTTAAAAATGTCAGTCCTCCAATTGCCGCCAAGGTGAATACACATCATTTCAACAAGAGATATTTGCATGTGCTCTGGGAGCCATAACGTTATTTCACGGAAAGCCTGATAAATTCTACGTGGGGGAAGAAAATATCGCTCGATTTAACAAATCGAAGGTCTGACCCAATAATATACTGAACCAGGGGGTGCCGATGACCAAAGGATTCCAGTAGAATTGGTAGATTTAGGAAACCACGTGGAAAATTCCCGTAGACGGCGTTAGCTGGTAGGATTCAATAAAAAGGGGGGTTTTAGTATATGGACATTAAAACGCTGATTGGAATTTAATGGGTCGGTGAGACCAGTTCCAGGAGGCCTGGATTAATCTGGAGAAATTTCAGTTCCTGTTCTGGTGCCGGGAAAGGAAAGGTTAACATTTTTCCTTTTCTTATTTCTCAAACTCGGTAGTAAATTCACATCTATTGCTTCACATATTACCGTTTTTTTATATTAAGTTTTCTTTATTTTTTTTTCTTGCGGCGATTACTGTAATCTCGTTTATCCTTGAATTTTGTATTTAAAATATTTTTGAAATCTTGGTCATAGATTAAGATACGCTGGAACACTTGGTACGTACCTAGTATTGCGATATTTAGTAGTTTTTTTTCACCTATTTCTAATGGTTTCTTGTATATAATTTTGAGCTGTATATTCTCCAGCAACGCTAAGCTCGTTGTAATTTAAATTTCTGGCTTATGCAATTATTATATTCATATTGATACTGGTATAAATTGCGGAAGTGTGAACCCTTGTAACTATACATTGGTGTTTTTTTTGACATATATATAATATATTATCGTGGTAATTTTTGGAATTTTGTACATGAACAATTTGGTCGATTCTCTAGAATCTTTGGATTGAGACATCGGTGTAGTTTGGGGCCCTCAGCTCTACTGCACCCTGAGATTACAGCCTTCAGCTGAGCTCAGACGTTATTTATAATATTTTTCTTTTGGTAGTGATATTGTATCATATATTTTGAAAAGAGACCTTTGGTCCACCAAGATTAATTAAAATTTCAATCAGGGTGTATTTGCTGACTTTTATTTATTTATGATAATTTACCTATCAGTTTAACCTTTGGAGTGTGTAGTGAGTGTTGTTAACCCACTGAGGAGTTGTGGGCTAACTTAGGAAGTCTTGGGTGCTTGCCAAAACTTCTCTGGCGCCCTTTTTGTATACTCAATAATTTTTTTGAAGAATCCACCCCTTCTTCGACTCGAAGCTAGTCGACTGGCGAGCACGGGTTGTACCACGTGAGACAACCCGCATACCTGTAACGAGCACTGAGAGGGTTTGTAGGTTTTCCTCGTTATATGTTTTTGGTGCCCATAACGTGGGGCCGTTAGTATTTTTTTTTATTGTCAGCAATACATATCCTGTAATTTAAACTTAAACTTTTGAAATTAAATTTTTTTTTAGCATCTTTGATTAGACTCAAACTTTAAAAATCTAAATTTTAGTTGTAGCCATTTGATTAAACTTGAACTTTTGATAAGTTAAATTTGCAGATTTATTTTCAGTTTATTTTAGCACCAGATTTAAGTGTAATTGTTTTATTGGGGCGTACCTGGAAATAATTTCTCATAATATGTTTTGATTGTGCCAGATTTAAGTGTTTTTAGTAAATCTGGGGTTGTGTTCAATTCGAAGGGAATTGTTTTATTGGACGTAATTTGTAAGCAACTTACCTTATTCTGTGAGATTATAATTTATATCAAACTGAAAATTTTATGGTAGAAATCAGACAAGAGTTTATTGGTTCGTGGGCAACATTTATTTTCTTTTCATACTGATTGATTATTGGAATTTTGAAAAATTCAATATTGTAGATTTTATCTTTTTTTAAACTTTGATAAATTTTCAACTTTTTCTTAGAAACTTAGGCATTGTAGATTTAACTTCAGTTATTGTATCTTTTGTAATCTATTGCACCAGATTTAATTGGGTTTTTTTATAGTAAATCTGGGGATTGCTTAACTTTGAAGGTAATTGTTTCAATTGTGGGCGTAACCCGGAAATAATTTCTCTTAATTAGTTATTGATAGTGCCAGATTTAAGTGTTTGTAGTAAATCTGGGGTTTGAGGTCTTGAAGGGAATTGTTTTTTGGGGCGTAAGTGGTAAACAATTCACCGAATTTTGTTAAGCAGTGTTAAATATTAAATTGAAGTTTTAATACAGGAAACGGACAGATTGTTCATTGTTTGATGCGTTTTGTTTTTTTTCTTCTTTTTCAGGTAGCAAGTGAATAAGAAGATTTCTGATATCGATATTATTGTTTCAATAAAAATTGTAATTTTGAAAATTTTATTTGATTATCTATTGTATAATATTTGTAATTTATAGATATTGTAAATTTAAAAGGTGAGTTACATATTGGGTCACACTGTGTATATATTTTAGTATCAGAACAGTAACTGAATTCGTAAATACTTTGCTTTATGGTAAGTTTATTTGACTTTCGACGATTGTAGGCTGCATTGTGGGTTCGAACCTTAGCGGATCGGTGTTTTGGAAGTGGTGCCTTGGGCTTGTGGACTCCTGTATTTTGGAATCGCTTTTGAAGAAGGAACGTTTCGTTGGTTCGAGAAGTACACTTCGTGGAAACTCTGTGGGTTGGAGATATTGTTTGGACAAATAGGGACTTTTGGACATTCGGTATCTGGATTTGGGTTTTAAATTCCTTATTAGGTTTCAGTTGGAGGGAGACCATTTGAGGTACAGGTGTGTCGGTGAAGAATTATTGTTCCGCTGGGTTGGAAATTGGTTTGTTGCTTGGATCGCTTGTCAAATTGAACTTAAAAAGAAAAAGAAATGTCTCGTAGGTTTGTAGTTAATCGGTTGGTTCAGGATGAGCTTGTGTATGAGTTGACAATACGTGGTATTGCAAGTGGCACGGCGTCTGAGATGCGGCGTAATTTAACTTTAGCGTTGCAGGTAGAGAAGGAAGATGATAGTATAGATCCGCCAGAGTATCCGTATACAGCTGCCGAAGACTTGAGTGCAGTTGAGAATAAGTTAGATCAGATTGAGCCCGGTGTAGAAGAGTTCAATGAAACTCGTGTGAGTGATAATTTCCAGAAATTACAGAGTCAGTTGCTGCATGTCATAGGACGGTTGGAACGTGCGACTAATTTCGAAGCAGGTGATTCTGGTGTTCGACAAAGGGCGAAAGTAGATGAACTAATGGCTAAAGCTCTCTCTTTATTCGAATCATTGGGAAGTAAGGCTTCTAGACATGAGCGTTCTCGTCAATCTCAACCCCCCCAGTTAGAAATTCTTTCTCAACCTGGGCCGTCTTTTGCACATTTGTCAACAATCTGTAGATCGACTCTCAATGAAGTCAGACCACTTCCTAATCCTGGTAATGCGTCGAGGAACTTGTCTAGTATTAAGACGATCTTGCCTAGCAAGTGGGGTTTGGTGTTTTCTGGAGATCCCAAAGGTATTTCACTATCGAGCTTTCTGGAAAAAGTGGAAGAGTATCGAGTTTCGCGTAATGTGGATAAGGAAATTTTGTTAGCTAGTGGTATCGATTTATTTTCTGGTAGGGCTTATCAGTTTTATTTAGCTTATAGAGAAGAGGTAAACTCTTGGGATGAGTTCGTGGATCTATTACGGGAAGAGTATTTATCAGTAGATTACAATGAAAAACTGTTCGACGAAATTAAGAGTAGAACTCAGGGTCCTGATGAAAGTATGGGAATTTACTTGGCTGTGATGTATGGTTATTTTAAAAGGTTGACTTGTCCCATTTCGGAGGAAACTAAACTTAAAATATTGTTAAGGAATATCACGCCTTACTACCAACATCATCTTGGACTTATAGAAATTAATAGCGTGCGTGAGTTATTGACTTTGGGTCGTAAATTGGAGGCTAGGAAATCGGCTATCGAGAATTATAGTGTACCATCGAGGGAACTGAATTGTATGGAGCCAGACCTAGCTTATGTGTCATCGCATGTGGAACCTGTGTCTGAGGTTGGAACTCTAACCCTCCCTACTTCGTCATCAATTCCTAAAGTTCATGAGCTCGTTTGTTTCCGTTGTAAGCAGCCAGGTCATCGAGCCGTAGCGTGTCGTAGTAATAGGACATTTTGCTTTAGATGTAAGAAAGAAGGATTCACGGTAAGGACTTGTCCTGATTGCTCTTCCAGAATTAGCCAGCGTAAACGAACCGAGGTGTGCTTGAATGATCGGTTAGAGTGCGTCAGTGAAAACCCCCCGGTCAGTAGTTTTCGTGCCGTTATAGATTATGTGTTGGATCATGTCGTTAATGATGAACGTCCTTATCTTAAGATAGATATCCTAGGAAAAACTTTGTTAGGTCTTTTGGATTCGGGCGCTTCAAGAACTGTTTTAGGAGGTAAGGGATATGAGTTAATTTCTTGTTTAGGGTTGACTTTGGATAAAAGTAGGACGACTAATTGTACAGTGGCAAATGGTAATGTGTTACAGAGTATTGGAACCGTAGTGTTGCCCGTGGTTTTGAGGGGTCGTATGCGGTTGATTGAGGCTCTGGTTGTCCCTGAATTAACTCATATTTTGATCCTGGGAGTAGATTTTTGGAATTTGATGGGCGTCGTCCCAGATCTTCGCCATGACGAGTGGCATTTTTCGGCAGATCCTGTGTTGATAAATAGTGTGAAACATGTGTCGTCTAGAACGGTACTCACTCCTTTGGAACAGCAGAGACTTCAAGCGGTGATTGATAGGAATATGGAAATTATGGGAAAAGGTCTAGGGTGTACCGATAGAGTAGAACACGTGATAGTGACTTCTAGTCCCCCCATCAAGCAGCGATATTATAGGGTCAATCCCATTGTACAGAGGCATATTGATGCTGAATTGGATGAGATGCTGCAGTTAGGTGTTGTAGAACCCAGCAATAGTCCGTGGGCTTCTCCAATTTTGCTGGTCAAGAAGAAGGATGATTCCTATCGATTTTGCGTTGATTACAGGAAGTTGAATGCTGTCACTGTTCGAGATAGCTACCCTCTTCCCCTGGTAACGGATACTTTAGAGAAGTTGCGTGAGGCTAAATATTTGTCTAGTTTAGATGTCAAGTCCGCTTATTGGCAAGTTCCGGTAGCGGAATCTTCAAGGCAATACACTGCTTTTACGGTACCTAATAGGGGTCTATTCCAGTTCAAACGACTACCATTTGGTTTACATAATGCCCCAGCTACCTGGCAGAGACTTATAGACAATGTTTTAGGCCATGATCTTGAACCGCATGTTTTTGTCTATCTTGACGACGTGGTTATTTGTACGCAAACTTTCGAAGAACATGTACGGGTGCTCGAAGAGGTTTTTAAGAGGTTAGCGGATGCTAAAATTGCTGTTAGCGTGGATAAGTGTCAGTTCTGCCGTCCTGAAATGAAGTATCTTGGGTATGTAGTTGATCGTTTTGGGCTGCATGTGGATCCGGATAAGGTGAAGGCAATGTTGGAGTTACCGACTCCTCGTAATATTACGGAAGTTCGTCGTGTGGTTGGAACCTTCTCCTGGTACCGGAGATTTATACCTAATTTTTCAACCATCATGGTCCCCATTACGGGTCTTCTGAGGAAAAATCGTCCTTTTGTGTGGTCTTCTGAATGTGAGTCTTCGTTTCGTCGTGTTAAGGAATGTTTGGTTTCTGCGCCGATTCTTACGTGTCCCGATTTTAATAAACCCTTTGTTGTACAGACCGATAGTAGTGGTTATGGTTTAGGGGTTGTGTTGAGTCAGCCTCACGAGGATGGTGACAAGGTTATTTGCTATTTAAGTAGATCTCTTACTCGCCAAGAACGGAATTTTTCAACCACTGAACGCGAATGTCTCGCTGTGGTTTGGGCACTTGAACAACTTCGGCCTTATTTAGAGGGTGTTTCTTTTACCGTCATTACGGATCACTATAGCCTACTGTGGCTACAGAAGTTGCAGAGTCCGAAGGGTCGTCTAGCCCGATGGGCAGTCAAAATGCAACAGTATAACTTCCAAATTATACATCGCAAAGGTCGTGAACACGTAGTACCAGATGCTCTTTCTCGGTCCGTCCCTGTGGTCGATGAGGTGTCTGTGGAGGTTTCATCTGCAGAGGTACCGCCCCCTCTGTTTGATACAACCAATGATAAGTGGTATTGTAAGATGGTGAAGAATGTCGCTAGTAATCCCCTTAGATTTCCGGATTGGCGTGTGAAGGATAATCTCCTCTTCAAACATGTTGTCAATAAGTACACACAACCGCTGTCGCCTGGTGAATCTTGGAAACTGGTAGTTCCCAAGGCTGATAGGTCGCGTATAATCATGGAAGCCCATGTCCCTCCCACATCTGGACATACGGGTATTTTTAAAACCTTCCACAGAGTAGCTGAGCGTTTTTACTGGCCGAAAATGAGGGTTGACGTCGCTAGGTATGTTAATCGTTGTGAGGTGTGTGCGGCGCATAAGGTGTCACAAGGTAAACCTGTTGATAAGATGGCGTCTCATCCAAAGCCTAGCAGGCCGTGGGAAATGATTTGCACAGATCTGATGGGGCCTCTTCCTAGGTCGAAACGAGGTAATTCTTTCATCCTTGTCGTTACGGATTATTTGACCAAGTATGTGCTGATATACCCACTTAGAACAGCGTCTGCAGCGGCCGTTGCTCGTAAGATTGAAGATGAAGTATTTCTGGTATATGGGGTACCCAAGGTGATTTTGTGTGATAATGGTCCCCAATATCGTAGTAATCTTTTCCGAAGTTTAGCTTCCCGATATAGCTGCCGTATCAAGCTGAATGCCAATTATCATCCAAGGGCTAACCCGTGTGAAAGAGTTAACCGTGTGATTAAGACTATGATGGCTTCCTATGTCTCGGATAATCATCGTTGTTGGGACGAGCATCTCGCTCAGATAGGATGTGCGATTAGAACATCTACTCATGAAGTCACGAAGGTAACACCGTATTTCGCTAATTTTGGTAGGTCTATGCTGTTGTCTGGTGCCGATTATGTTGATAATTCAGATTTAGATCTGGGAGATAGTGTGAGAACTCCCGAGAGTAGTCGTAATGAGAGTTTTAGGAAATTGTTCGCTGACATCAGGAAACGGTTAGAGGATGCCAATCAGAAGGCTTGTGATAGCCATAATCTGCGGCGTAGGCATGTTGAGTATCTCCCGCACGATTTAGTGTGGAAGAGGAATTTTGTCCTTTCGGATGCTGCGAGGTATTACACGCGTAAGCTAGCGCCTAAGTATATAGGGCCCTACTCGATAGCTAAGAGGGTATCTCCGTGGACGTATGAGTTGCACGATAAGGATGGAGCTACGGCAGGAGTATGGCACTGCAAGGACTTGAAACCATACTCTACGCAACCGCCTGACGATGAAAATTAACCTTTCCGGGTTAATTTTCTTTGACGAAAGGGGGGAATCTGTAACGCGAAAAATTCGCCGAGCCGTCGTAAATTTAATTTGGCTAACCTGTCGACTGAGAGAAGTCACAGCGCTGTCGGAACCGAGTTAAAAATGTCAGTCCTCCAATTGCCGTCAAGGTGAATACACATCATTTCAACAAGAGATATTTGCATGTGCTCTGGGAGCCATAACGTTATTTCACGGAAAGCCTGATAAATTCTACGTGGGGGAAGAAAATATCGCTCGATTTAACAAATCGAAGGTCTGACCCAATAATATACTGAACCAGGGGGTGCCGATGACCAAAGGATTCCAGTAGAATTGGTAGATTTAGGAAACCACGTGGAAAATTCCCGTAGACGGCGTTAGCTGGTAGGATTCAATAAAAAGGGGGGTTTTAGTATATGGACATTAAAACGCTGATTGGAATTTAATGGGTCGGTGAGACCAGTTCCAGGAGGCCTGGATTAATCTGGAGAAATTTCAGTTCCTGTTCTGGTGCCGGGAAAGGAAAGGTTAACAATTTTCCTTTTCTTATTTCTCAAACTCAGTAGTAAATTCACATCTATTGCTTCACATATTACCGTTTTTTATATTAAGTTTTATTTATTTTTTTTTCTTGCGGCGATTACTGTAATCTCGTTTATCCTTGAATTTTGTATTTAAAATATTTTTGAAATTTTGCTCATAGATTAAGATACGCTGGAACACTTGGTACGTACCTAGTATTGCGATATTTAGTAGTTTTTTTTTACCTATTTCTAATGGTTTCTTGTATATAATTTTGCGCCGTATATAATTTTGAGCTGTATATTCTCCAGCAACGCTAAACTCGTTGTAATTTAAATTTCTGGCTTATGCAATTATTATATTCATATTGATACTGGTATAAATTGCGGAAGTGTGAACCCTTGTAACTATACATTGGTGTTTTTTTTGACATATATATAATATATTATCGTGGTAATTTTTGGAATTTTGTACATGAACAATTTGGTCGATTCTCTAGAATCTTTGGATTGAGACATCGGTGTAGTTTGGGGCCCTCAGCTCTACTGCACCCTGAGATTACAGCCTTCAGCTGAGCTCAGACGTTATTTATAATATTTTTCTTTTGGTAGTGATATTGTATCATATATTTTGAAAAGAGACCTTTGGTCCACCAAGATTAATTAAAATTTCAATCAGGGTGTATTTGCTGACTTTTATTTATTTATGATAATTTACCTATCAGTTTAACCTTTGGAGTGTGGAGTGAGTGTTGTTAACCCACTGAGGAGTTGTGGGCTAACTTAGGAAGTCTTGGGTGCTTGCCAAAACTTCTCTGGCGCCCTTTTTGTATACTCAATAATTTTTTTGAAGAATCCACCCCTTCTTCGACTCGAAGCTAGTCGACTGGCGAGCACGGGTTGTACCACGTGAGACAACCCGCATACCTGTAACGAGCACTGAGAGGGTTTGTAGGTTTTCCTCGTTATAAGTCGACTTACAGAGGTTTATTTAAATCTACTAAAATTTTTAAATCTAATTTTCGAAGATATTTATAACTTTTTGAGAAAAATATCGTTATCATAAAAAAATATATGTTATTCTTTATCCTTCTGATATAATTCACTTGTTAATTCATACCCATGAAACGAGCCCATTCTCGACAGATGAAACTTTATACAATATTTCGTTCTATTAACGAACAGTCAAAGTGACAGTTGTAACTTTCATTTTGAGTTCATGCAATATATTAGGTATTTATGGAACCCTAGCCTGGATCTACTGGGTTCTTAAACACGTGACGGGTTTGTTGCATTACGCAAACTAAATTGATAAAAACTGATATGAGTCAGTAATATGTGTGTCAAATGGGTAACTAAACGATCGACCCACTTGCCTACTTTTGAAATTGTCCAGACACCACTTGTAAGTAATATTTTGGACATGAGAATATTTTATTCTTTCACAAGCACGTGATTGTTAATGGGTCTTGTCTCATAAAATACGGTGACATATTGGGTCTTGTCAAATAAATATATCACTGCATCATATATTATATGGGGGAAGGAATGTATAGAAATTCAGAACATGTTTTTAGTAAAAATTGTAAGATAGACATATAGTTGAAAATATGTAGTCCCAGGGCACAGATCAACGCTCTGGTACCTGGGTTGTAACATGAAATCGGATTTATAATGTGATGATATAGTATTAAAATTTATATTTTATTTATAATGATAGATTTTATATTTCAATAAAATGTTATTAGGTAAGCGACCTGAGTACCATGTGGCTCATGTTTATATTAGGAAATATTATTTGTACATAATTTTGTAATGTGTATGTATGAATAGGTCTATGCTGAATATCGTATTTTTGCAGTAAGTTGCAGTGTAAGCACCATGTGCCGAAATGCAATTAGAATATACATATTGCGAGGTATTTTAAAAAATCGAATCGATTTTTAATTATTAATAAAGTTAAGTTGTTAGAGTTAACTGGCTTTTTAATTATATTCCCTCAATGGCCTAACCTCGGAAGAACCTATAATATGTAATAATTACAATAATGTTTAAGATGTACTTTTATTTAGTGAAGTAAGTGTTTTTGCAATAAGTTGAAGTTATGCAATAAAGACATAAAAAAGCATTATTTCTGGTCCTTCATTCTTTATGGCATGTTGGGGCCAACGTTTGGACCAACTTAACTATGTTCGGGCACCGGGCGAACGTCAAGATGTCTAGGCGTGAAGAAAAAGAAACTGCGTGGTGTGCATTTGCTGTGATGAGTGCTAGGTCCATCAGAGTATATGAAAGCCAATTAGTTGTGTACAGCTTATCTGTCGACGCACCGGAACGACTATATTCCTTTATTTTTCTGCTGTGTAGGCTATAAGTGGACATCAATGACTCTCTCTTTCTTTTTAATTCGGCAATTGCAAATTAACAGCTCGTGGTAATTTGTATACGTTGCCATGCATCTATAACGGCATTCCTGTTATTGTGTTGAGAATTGCGAGGGTTCCATAGAACGGGTTCCGCTTAATATACATTTCAAAATTAATTCATTTGTCCAACCCGAAGCCATTTTTAATAACAATTCACTTCACTTTTTCAAGTGTCCTCTACAGACGCATCCGCAGATAGATCATCACGATCCGTCCACACATCCGTCCGTGGTCAGTCTGCATCAATTCTCGACATATGCAACTCGCACGAGACACTTTTAAAAAAGGGATATTGGGATTGTTGCTACGCTGCTATTTATTTAATTTAAATTTTCCCTCATTGGTCATATTAGCCATTTCAGCGTACAAGAAAAAATTGCATGATGGACGCATGCTCTTTCATGCGCAGTTCCGCCAACCCTGATGCATCGGCTGACGTGTGGACGGACGCCATACGTTCGCTCCAAAACCCTTGGATGTGTGCCAAAAAACCGACAGCTAACGGATTTGTGGCAGATGCATCTGCCGACGTTAAATACCTTCCACAGACGATCAAATACCCCCGTCTACACATGCATCAGCAGATGCCATCTGCTGACGCATCTGTCGACGTGTAGAAACCATTACGCCTTGAACTCTGAATATCATACCAATGTGTGGTCGGCAAGACGAACGACGAGGCAAACCTCTTTGATTTTTTTCCAACAAATCGACAACCGACTGGTTACTCTCAGCACGACCCCCAATGTCGTTCAAAGTTGGCGCCAACGCTATATCGTTCATCTACACGTCGGCTGACGAGTGGACGGACGCCGATGAGTGCCAACCGACAGCAAACGGATTGGTGATAGACGCATCTGCCGACGTTAAATACCTACCACAGACGATCAAATATCCCCCTCTACACGTTGGCGGACGCATCCGCAGACGACATCTGCTGACGCACACTTAACAAGAATAAAGCCAACACATTAGTGTTGGGAAATACGGTGATTTCCCGGTAACCGGTGAAACGGCGACAGTAATTTCTAAATCACCGTTATTCTAAACGGTGATTTGAATCACCGCAGTGACTCAACAGCAAAGGCAAATCAAAATATAAGATCAGCGCTCGGTGACTGGCAACGCATACAAATATATTATTTATGCATCTCTTATCGGTTTATTTTACAACGCTCAGTATTATCCTGATTGCAAATTTATTTTCATATTTCTCCACGAAAGAATCAAAACAATTCACAAAAAAAGCGGCAGGTTTGCCCTTATCGGTATCGGGTCGGGCCGCATATTTGTATTTTCTCTTTGACTTGGTGGCGCCCGCCACCGCCGATCAATAATATACTAATATTATCTATACCGATTGCGGCCTTCTCATTCCATAAAAGCAAAAGTTTATATTCCTAATACATATAATAACATCATATCGGCTTAAATCACCGTTTTTCCTTCACATAATATTTGAAAATAATGATATTTTATATCGAATTTCGATCGGCGCGGCTTTCCAATGCTAGTGTCGATTATCGATGACGCCGATATTGTAGTATTCGGTTGAAACAGAATCACCGATAACCGCATCTGCAAGAACTGAATCACCGGTAGCGCCAGTGATTTTATATTCACCGGTGAAATATCGTGGTTACCGATATATCGACCAAGACTACAACACATGAATGTTATGACGGATCAACGCAACGTAAAAATTTCCCGACAAGAGATGGGACAATTATTTATAAGACACGTTAATTAAAGAAAAACAGGCAACGATGCCCAATATAAAAAAGAAGTTAAATACATTCATCTATAATTTGTAACTTCCGTATGGTAGGAGACGGAATTAATCTACACACGTTATTGTTTTGAGAGACAGATTGTCTGTGATTAAAATACCAGAATTCGTATTTTTAGAAATTTAAACGTTATGTTTGCCAAAAGTCAATGTAAGTGTAATGTTTTCGTGTAAAAAAACGTCCAATTAGCAGATGTCTGTTGAAGTTTTAAATGAAATCAAATAGAGTTGTTACGCAGAGTAAAAACTTATTATGCACTTCAACATATTAATTTTTAATGTTATCAATATTTATCTTTTGATAACCTATTGTAGTAATAATGAAATTTAATAAAATCACGGTTTTCCCCACGTCATTGTAATTTCCGTAAATAATTTTGCTTTCACGTTTTTGTTAATTTTTAGGTTATAATTAAAAACTTCAATATTTAAGTGCCGATGTTCAGATACAAAATTAAAGAACCGTTTTTATTTTATTGATAATTTATCAAATACTCGAGATACAGAATGGCGTCACAACTGATAAATTTTCAAAATCGCCCAGAAAATCAGAAACTGAGAGGGCTATTAAAATTTAGTTAGCGGCAATAAAAAATAAATCGGTAAGCCGCAAACTCCATCCTTCTATCTATTATAATTAGGAAGATAGTACATGAAAACGCACGAAAACTGGACACCCTGTACAAACGAAATTAATGGCACTAAACATATTCGCTCCTGGAAAATTCAGGGATTAACTAAAAAATCAAATATTTTGAAACCAAGAGAGCACTTAGGAATAAAATTATTGAAGTACTAAATAGCACTAACGAATGCGTGACACTAATTTGGTATCAATCGTAAACAATTTTAGAAGCTGATATTAAAATAAATAATAGCAAATAACTAGAAAACCAAAAAAACACTAACAAAATTTATGGAAGCACTAACGAATGACACTTTGCGGGCTAACTTTACGGAAGTGCCAATAAATTAATAATCAAATCCAAAATCAAGATAGCACTAATGAAAATTATTGAAGCACTAAAAAGCACAAACGAAGCACTAACAACTTTTTTTATATCTATAAACACCCCCAGAGAGGAATGTTTTGTGATATTACAATTTGATCAGGAGGGGATCAATGAGCAATATTATTCTTACCTAAATTACTAAGATTGGAAAACTTAAAATTTAGGTTCTAATGGACCTTAGAGTCTAATGTTTTAATTAGAACTGTCTGGGTATGGTGTACACACTAGATATAAATTGAGTGAATGAAACGACGAGTACTCAGTGTGTATTTATTATTAAAATTCAGCTAAGCGCTTTCGGCCATTAGGCCATTCTCTCAGATTAACAAATAAAATAGATATGTTTGTTTTGATATTTTCTTGCTGCAAACATTGAGTCACATCAAAGCTCACTTGAGGACACTTCCACTGCTGAGCCATATTTACAGAGTCTCTTTAGTTACAGGAAAAATGAAATTAGAAGTTTAATTGAAAATGTGTTAAAAAGTTATGCAAATAAAAAAAAGTCATACTAATTTATGCATTTGAGTCGCTATTTTTAAAATTAATTAATAATACTTGAATTTTATTTAATAAAGGCATATTCTTATATGAATTTTATACAAGTATTTGTTGTATCCTTAGATACCTTTATGGTTATAACTAAAAGTGGCAACATTGCTCAAAATTTCAGTACCTGTTTAATGTGTCAATAGTAATCTCTTTAGTAGTTTTGTCCTTGTTTAATTACCATATAAAGAGAGATGCAAATATCGTCAGACTGTGATCGACGATCATTTCGAATAGGTCGTAGTATTGTAGTTGTAGTAAATAATTTAAAAACGCTGAATAAACAAAACCATACAAAACTAATAGTGTTTACATCATTTCGTTTTTGTTTTTCACGGCAGATGGCGTAAGCGTCATCTTTCTCGGTCCCTATTGTAGTAAATAATGTCAAACGTAGTTTGTTTATACGAGCGTAATTACGACTAGAGAGTAAACATTTAGAGCTTTAGTTTTGATGTGTTTTTCAAAACTTTTAAGTTAATTAATTTAATGTTTTTGGATTATCATGGTTCGTCGGTGCAAAGTTTGTCAGAAAAACAGCCGAAATTACCAAGGCCGTGGTAGCTACAATACCATCTCCACTTTTTGAAATTCATTCATTATTTCACTACTGGCGTTTAGAATTGCTGGCCGTAAAAATAAACGTGTTTATGAATGAATAGCCCTCTCTATGCTTATTATTACTCTAAGTCCATTCTCAAAGCTGTCGTCATAAAAAATCCTATAACAGGTGTCAAAAAACATCCAATGAATACAGAATGTAGAAATGTATGATGTTACATCATTATTAGAATAAATTGATTAAAAACATAAAAATACCCTTTCAAGAGGGTGTGCAAGTATATTTTACATTTTAAATGGGACGTTTCGTTGCATTCTTGAAGGAACTGCAAAAACTATGCATTTTTCAAGTTTTATTTTAAAATTTTGCCAATCTGCCATTTTATTAACAAGACTTTGATTTTCTTTCTGAATCACAGTCACTCAATGTAAGAAATATACGGGAGTGATCAGAATTCATACCCCATGCTTCATCAACATGAACGTAATTTGACGAGATATTCCTCACTACAAAAAAGTCTATAAGGTTAGGAATATTGTTCGGATCAGTGAGCCAATATGTTGGCTTACCAGTAGATAACATTTAAGTTGATTACATGCTGCTAAAAGTTCCTTACCTTTAGTTGTGGTCAATCTAGATCGCCAGGGAGTGTTCTTTGCATTGAACTCACCACCTACAATGAATCTGTAAACCTAGGCTCCCAAGAAAATCTATATATTGGTCCTTTTTTATAGCATGCCTTGGTGGACAATATACGAGGATGTATTGATATCTAGTTAGCCTAGACCAGTTCTATGCACAAACAAAATATTGCGTTACCATAGCAACGAACAATAACTTATTAGAAGTGTCAGTGTAAAGTTTGACGTCAAAAAAGTCAACCAGAGTTACGCAATAAATTAAAAGAAAAAAGATGTCCACCGAAATTGTGAAAATCGAAAAATTGCTGGAGTATCGAGCCATCATCAAGTGCCTGTATTTAAAAGGGTTAAGAGGTAAGAAGATTTACGAAGATATGCTTAATACCCTTGGTGATCAATGTCCTTCGTATGCGACCGTGAAAAATTGGACTGCAAGCTTCAAAAGAGGTAAATTTTTCATTGAGATGATGACCGATCGGGAAGGCCAGTTTCTGTGCCAGTCCCCAAAAATATCGATGCAGTTCATGACATGATTTTATCAGACCGTCGAATTGGGCTAAAACGAATATCTGAAGCACTGAATATTTCATACGAACGCGTCCATCATATAGTTCACGTCAATTTGGACATGAGAAAAATTGCTGCAAAATGGATCCCTAAATGTTTGAATGTTGACCAAAAGCGTGCAAGGGTAGCAGTATCGCGTTCGATCTGTGCTCGCTTTGAAAACTATGTAGACTTCTTAAACCGAATTGTTACTATGGATGAGACTTGGTACATTTCTACGATCCAGAAACAAAGCAACAATCGATGGAATGGCGATACTCTGGTTCTCCAAGACCTAAGAAGTTTCGTGTCCAAAAATCTGCTGGAAAAGTTCTTGCTTCAGTTTTTTGGGATTGTCATGGAGTAATCTTGATTGATTTTTTGGATAAGGGTAGAACAATAACTGGAGATTACTATTCGACATTACTGACCACTCTACGGGAAAAAATTAAAGAGAAAACATGCGGAAAGCTATCCAAATGTGTTTTGTTTTTGCAGGACAACGCCTCTGTACACAAATCTCATATTGCCATGCAAAAAATTCGTGATTTAGGGTTTGAATTACTAGAAAACCCCTCTTATTCACCAGATTGGGCTCCGTCCGACTATCATCTCTTTCCTCAACTGAAAAAAGTTTAAAATGTCGTAAATTTTCTTCCAACAGGAGGTAATAAAAGCTGTGGAGGTCTGGTTTGCAGAGCAAGAAGAAACATTTTTTATTGAAAGGTCTAGAGACGCTGTAGGTTCGCTGTAATAAATGTATCCAATTAAGAGGAGAATATGTTGAGTAATAAAATATTTTGACATAGAAATTTTGTTTGGTTTTATAGTAGGCTAAGAATTTTTCAATATATCCTCGTATTGCCGTTATTACAATATCGTAAGTTTTTGTTTTGATTGGTAACTCATTACTTGGTGATGCGAAATGGATTCTTTTATAATGATTGCGCTTCCACCTTTGGCTGCATTGTCAGGGTAAATCGTATACACCTTAAATCCTTTAAATTTAATGTACGACTCCCTGGTAAAGTAGGTTTCAGCAATGAGGCATACATCAATTTTTTCATGTCCAGATTTGTTTGCAACTCTTGTTGGTGCTGCAGCAGTCCATTAGCATTCCATTCTAATATTTACAGTTGTTTAGCCATTTTTGGTTTTAGGGATCGCACCTTGAGCACGTTTTTCCAAATTTATAATACGCTCATCCATCTTGTTTAGTTTATCCAAGATTTGCTGGAGCGTGATGACAATGTTTGTGCTTAATGGTCCCTGCCGTTGAGGTTTTTTGTTAGTTTCAATTGTATTTTCTGTAACTACTTGGCTATAAGTTTTATTTTAGTTGGAACTCTGATTTTGTTTTGTTGGTTCGTTTCTTTCTTTGTTATCTCGCTGAGGTTTAGCAGGCAATTTTGTTCTGCTCAATTGTTTATTTATTTTTATTTTTTTTAAATTTCCTTGGCTACAATGCAGTCTCGGTAATTCGCTGGGTGATTTAAGCCACAGTGAATATACTTTGAGGTTGCATCTCTAGTCTTGTTACCATCCTTTGTGAGATGTTTTCCAGTGCATTTTACACATCTAGGTTCTTTAGCACAGTATTTCTGGGTGTGACCATAAGCTTGACATCGCTTACACTGCGGAACTAATCTAGATTTTTTAATTGGTTGAATTTGGACCCTTATACCCATTATGTCCGTTATGCTGAGGATTTTGTTAATAACTTCACCATTTCTGAATGACAGCATAAACATATTTAGAGGCTGTTTTGTTCTGTATTTCAGTTTTTTAGTAACTTCAAGTAATTTGTATCCGCTTCTTCTCATGTCCTGGGTTATTTATTCAGGATTACAGGAGTGATGGAGATTGATAGCCATTACTTTAATAGGACGGTTTTGTTTGTTTTCGTAAGAGTACTATGAGTAATCTTTGTCAGTAAGTATCTTAGTGAGAGTTTGGTAGCATTCTCTATACAGGACATTAATTTTAATATTTATATCGTTTATAATTTTGATTTGAAATCCAGACATCATTTTTGTAAAAGTTCATGAAGGGTATTAAAATTTGTAATTCCGTCTACGATTATGGAAGGCGGTGGTTGTACTTTTTTAGCTTTTGGCTGTTTTTTTTTCTTTATCTGAGACCGTTGATCTTTGTTGTGGAGGTGTAAGTGACGTATCAATTCTTCCCATTGTTCACCCTTATCCATTCTGTCTCTTTTGCAAATTCTTCTTCATCAGTGAAGTATTGGTCTGGCATTGGTCCCTCCGTTTGGCTTATGTAATTATTTGTCAAACTTTTTTTCCAGCCCTGTATATTCATTTCTCAAATCCAAATAGTTTCTTTGCATTTGTTCGAATTGTTGTTTGTATTGCATTAAGTTTGCTTGATAAGCAACTTTTCTCATATTCAGAGTTCTTCCAGGCACTATATGGCGCTTGTTCACTTTGGGATATTGCACTATTGTCCTGAAACAGAGCATTATTCTGCTGTATTAAGCTCGCCTCATTTGGCACTAACGAATGACACTAAATTTAATCGAATCGTGAATACTTTGGTGGCTGACCTAAAAAAAAAGAATATGAAATATCTCGAAAACCAAATCGTAAACACTTTGGGGACAAACCGTGAAAATATAAAGTCAAATATCTCGAAAATGAATAAAGCAATAACGGAAAACGAAAAAGCAAACCACGTAAGCACTAACGAAATTTATAGATGTACTAAGAGGCACTAACGATGCACTTACCGATGACATTAAATTTAGTTAAATCGTTAAAACTTTGGGAGCTAACTTAACGGACTTTTGTTTTTATTATAAAATATTTTAATTATTTTATTTGTAAACTCTAATATTACTTTACCTCTCACCCTGTATGTGTTCTACAGCTAGGAAGAGTGTCTAGTGATCTTCAATGTTATATCACCATAAACCAGATCAAATAGTTTAAAAAAACTTTATTTGCGAACCTATGGTCTTTGGAAACAATATTTTCGACTGAAATGTGTCTCTTGTAGAAAGAGACAACTACTTTTTTAATAATAATCTTGTTTCTGCATAATTTGGAGGCTGTTTGTTGTTCTTTCCAAGTCTGCCTCTTTTACACTCAGAAGTTTAGAAACAATATTCAGTTCAGTGAATTATTTCCATCAGCTTATTTACCTAAATTTCATATTATAAAGATCTTTGCAAGTCACACTTTATCTTTAAATCTAATTCAAGAAAGGACACTTATTCTTAAATTAGATTTAAAGATAAAAAAGTATGACGTTCATCAATCTTTATAGTAGTATTTTATATAGAATTATATATGAAATTTGCAATAAAACGAATACTGATTAACCTACTCTTATTTATTTTGAGTGATCGCTATGCGAGATACTAATATTTATCAATATGTAAATACATTTTTTAGTCTAAAATAAGGAAATAAAGTGTTTGTATACTTAACGTCTTATCACATAAAGATGGTGAAAAATTATGCAATTTGAGGCTGTTAGCAACAGCAGCATTATACTATTATCTTTAATATCACTAAAATATACTTAGATCAAATTTTAATAACAGCCTCAATTTTTTTTTGGAAATAAATGTGTGGCCATTAAATGCTGAAAAAATACTACTTCCCTGGAAATATGCATTGTCAAATATTTCTTCCAAGAAACATGAGGTTTATATACTTTTTCATTTACAATTCGTAGGAAAATGTAACATTCAGACCGGTTTCGGCGACATTGTGCCACGTCAGTTACAATTTATAATGATTTTCTCTTTCAACATCCCAAAGCTGAACAAACAGACATTAGTTATATTTGGTTAATTTTTGAGGGTAACGGTAATTTAGATAACATAGAACCACATTAAAACTTTAGTAAGAAACCTGGGTAAGTGTGAATCGGGGGTAACTGTGAACATACCATTTTAAAATGACAGGAGTACACCGATAGAAGTGCGTTTTTTTTCGTAGTAGTATATTATCCTAGAACACTTGCCCGCTAAAAAGAACGCCAGTGCGATAATTGGCGGGCGCGACATAACCTATTTAATTCATGCCATAAAGTGATCACAGTTGATGAGTGCACCGTGTTATTTTTAAAATACAAGGAAAAATACATTTACCAACGTAAGTTATTTTTAATTATTGCTATTGTATTTGTAATATGTTATAGTTTAACACGGTATACATGTATTTTCGGTTTTTTTTCGTACTGTTGATAAATATCGTGTTCATACTTACCCCTTAGTATTTCGCATAATGAGGTAAGTGTGAACATTTCATCAGTGCAAATGTGAACGTACATTTTTGCGGTGTAAAAACTTAATAAAAATTTTTCATTTCAGAATATGCCAAGAGTCTACGTAAGAAAGACTAACAGAGGAGGGGCTTATTCAAAGGAAGATTTAAATTTAGCTGTGACTGACATTAAACGCGGTGCTCTAACCATACATAGAGCCCATAGATTATATCATATTCCAAAAACCACCAAAAAACGAGACACAAGGCCGTTCTACAGTGATTCCAAAAGAGGATGAAATCAAATTAGCAAATGCTCTTCGCACACTTGAGAAGTGGGGCTTTGGAAACACGAGAAAAGAATTGCTGATGGTTGTTGCAAGTTATGTTGGACAAAATAAGATTAAGACACCATTCAAGAATAACATGCCTGGTGATGATTGGTTCAGAAACTTCAAAATACGTGAGTATAAAGAAGCCCCAATCAGTTGAGTACGCCCGAAAAAAGATAACAGATCCGTTCATCATTAATGCATATTTCGATATTTTGAATCAAACTTTAACATATTTATCACTTCATAACAAGCCCGAACAAATTTGGAACCTAGATGAGAGTTCTTTTTCTCATGATCCTTATAAAACAAAAATTGTTGGTGCAAGGGGAAAAGCTTGTTATGGAACCGTGTCAGGTCCGGGCCGGGAAAATACAACTGTTTTAGCTGCTGTATCTGCTTCCGGATTAAAAGCCCCTCAACTCATTGTGTATAAGGGGAAGAATATTTGGGATGCCTGGGTTCCAAATGAAGAAGACTCGTATCCGGGAATGTCATTTGCTGCCAGCAAAAAAGGCTGGATGGAGACAGACATTTTTTTAAATTACTTTGAAAAAACTGTACTGCTTGCTCTGGGACCACGCAGACCTGTTCTGATTATTTATGATGGTCATAGCACCCATGTTAACATTCCTCTAATAGAATTGGCAACTGCCAATAATGTATCAATTTTCAAACTTCCCCCACACACAAGCCACCTTCTTCAGCCACTAGTTATATCAGTGTTCAGATCACTGAAGGGTACATGGAATGAAAGATTGGTGGCTTGGCAAAGGAGAAATGTGTGAATTAATTTACCAAAGAAACAATTTTCGGCAATGATCGGTCAAGCCTGGAAGGACATCAAGCCTATCACTATTAGTAATGGTTTTGTAAAAGCTGGTATACAGTCTTTTGATCGGCAGGTCATATCTGAAGACAAATATTATCCTGAATGTTTAAGAAGGTGGAGAAAACCAAAATGCTGGAGGAAACGAAAATGTCGAAGAAAATCAAAATGTCGAAGACAACCAAAATGTCGAAGGAAACCAAAATGTCGAAGAAAACCAAAATGTCGAAGACAACCAAAATGTCGAAGAAAACCAAAATGTCGAAGACAACCAAAATGTCGAACAAATTCCAAATATAGAAGCTACAACTAGTCGATCCACATCAAAATTATCATTTGAAGAGCTTCTTTTGAAAACAATAAGACACTCTGCTAGTGGCCAGGTACAAAAAAAATGGCATGTGGAGCAGAAGTCATCACTGCACCACAGGTATTAGCTAGACAAGAAGAAGAAAAAGCGACTAAGACTAAGAAAGTTTTCCGACAAAAAGTTAATAAAAAGCGTACAATCCAGAAAGAAAGTGACATCGAATCTACTGATGAAGAGGTGGACGATTTCTCTGTAATAATTGATTCAGCAGATGACTTGGACCCAGAGAGTTCTGATACAGAAGAAGAGCTAGATACAGATAAAACTCTGGACAAAAAAATGGAAGAAGAGCAAACTAATATCGAAAACGGCAAATGGGTGGTAGTTCAATATGAAACTAAGAAGAGAATAAGGCATTTTGTTGGCAACATTTTGAACGAAACTGATGAAGAATGGGAAGTGAAATTTTTAAAATTCGGCAGAAAAACCTTTTCTTGGCCCGATATAGACGATATTGATACTATTAATAAAGAAATGATCATAAGAATCCTGCCAGACCCCAAGAGAGGCCGCAGAGGAGACACATTCATTTTCTCAGTAGATTTGGCAAATTTTAATTTAGGCACTTAAATTATATTTCATTTTGAAAAGTTCATAACTTTTTAACTATTTTAGATATTAAAGTGTTCCAAAAACGAAATTGTCGCTTTTTTAACAGTATTTCACACTTGCCCCAAATTGTGGGGCAAGTCAGAACACCGAACAAAACAAAAAAAAACAAAAAAAGGTGAGTAAAAGTGTTTTGCTTTTAATCATCAAAACTCAAAAGTCATGTAGACAGATACTCATACTAGTTATGTTTAAAATATGAAATTTAAAAGACATATATTTTAGAAGTTATAATGCTTTAAATTGGCATTAATCAAAAAAGCGTTCACTCTTACCCAGGTTTACCTTATACGAAAAATTAAAAAGAATTAAAGTATAGAAAATTTATTTAAACACGTAGGTACTTACTCTCCTGTTCATCGAGGTCTGCAAATTTGATCCCTCCGCTGAAAAACAAAACAAAAAACATAAGATGATCTGTAAATTATTAAAATATCCAATAAATAATATATTTATTGTCTGAAGTTACGTTAAAAAACGATGACAAGAACAACAAAAATATGCAAAGACGTAACGGTGCCGACTTCTTCTAAGTCCCCCGTAGCAAACAATAATTTCCATTGTTTCTTAAAACATTATCAAACGTATTTCAAACTATTAAGACGTAAATATATGTTCCTCTAATTATTTCGAGCAGTGTATAATGCAAAATTTTTCTGCGGGATTTTGAGACGGTGTTCGTCCTTAAAATGCATCAGCTATTATTTACTGATATTCCCATACCTATGTTAATTACTATTATATTATGTAGTACAAAATAAATAATGTTAATTTAAAAAACAATCGTGTAGCTTTGATTTTTCACGAACGAATTCAAAGAAATAAAAGTTGAAACGCTCAATATTTATACATTATTACATGCTTCGGAATAAGTAAAACTTTTATTTTATTGATCTGACCTCGACTAGACTGTACAATCCTAAAATTTTAGTATACTCATCGTTTTTTCACAGATGTCAATGACAGGTTAATGGCATACAAAAAAGATTCGAATGCCTCGATTTCCTAGTATAACAAAATATTTTATTTTATAAAAATTGAAATCAAGATATTTTCAATACCAATTTAAGAATTAATATCAATATATTTTAGAATAAATTTAATTTATGATTATTTTTAGTATTAAATAAAAAATAAAGAATGGGATGACAAGATAAATAGAAAATTGTGATTTGTGACTGCCATTAGCAGTAACTAACTACTAAACCAATACAAAAATAATTCTACCTATAATACACTAAAGCGACTCAAGTCAAAACAAACCTAATACATAGGTATAACCCGATGATTAATTACATTATTTCACATCAATTTATAATTAATTTAATTCCTGTCAACCAACCAAATATAATACAAACGTTAAGTTTCTCGAGTTAACCATTCGCATAATTAAGCTATTTCAATGTCGTTCTGGCATATTTCATAAATGGAGCACTGTAAACAAACTATTGAAAATTATTCTAAATATACAAATTTTACAAATCTAACTTCGGCGTATATAATGTAAAACTTTCACAGGGCGGTTCTTTGAAATAATAAAGTTCGTTATATTTCCAGAAAAACGGATGTACTGATATGATATGTAAATACAAACACAAGATCGACCATATTAAAAAACCATAAGAATATTTTGGAGGTACTTTCTAGTCAACTGAACATTTATTGTAAATTTTGTCAAATAAAAATATATATAAAGATCGCTTTACAGTTGGCAATTTTTTCTTGCGGCAAGTAAAAATTGCTGCAATTTATGCATGGGCATGCGCAGATTACCCATTTTAACAAGTTGCCGGTAAGAAATTATAGATCCTGACCTACTTTTCTTGCAAGTGCGCGGCAATTTTAGTGATATTTCTGGTAATTTTTATGTCACCAACATAATAATTTGACAGAATTACTCCCTAGGTACGCTTCTGGCGGCTTGTTTTTTACTTGTAGTTCATATCATATATCATATTTTGTTTGTTAGGGTGGTTTGTTAGTTGTTCTGTTCAGGTGATTCTGAGAAATTGAAATATTAACTGTGAGCATTGTGTATTGAACTAATTATTAATATTCTTAGAAACCATTTAGGGTGTGGTGTAGGTATTTAAGTTGAGCTTGAGATGGATAAAGCTACTTGTGGAAAGTAAGTAAAAAATGAAACATTACTTTATTTGTAACATTTATCTATTGTTTGGCATGATTCTGATCTACTTTATGTTTGTTGTAGAAGTAAGGGTTTTAGTTGGTCAAGGACTGCCTTATACAACTGTATGAAAATTACCCCTGCCTCTCCTGCACTACATTACCGGAGTACAAAAACAAAAATAAACGGACTGAAGCCTTCAAGTTAATTGCAGAGCAGCTAAATGCCAAAATGCTGGTGAACTTGACGGCAAAAGAGGTGCAAACTAAGATACATGGGCTAAGAACCCAGTATCTTAGTGAACAACACAAAATTAAAAAAAGTAAGGTTTCTGGGACATCACCCGACAGAGTCTATGTACCGAAGTGGTATTATTTTAAATTACTTAGCTTTTTGGACGCTCAAGGTATGATAGTAAACCAGGGTGAATCAAACCTGACCATAAGGAGTGATGAACGGAATGTGAGTTTATTTTATTGCAAACAAAAAAGAAATAGAAAAGCTACATTGAACATTTATTTTTAGGACACCCAAAGTGATGAAAACTTATGGCAACAGACACTACATTTTCCCAAGAACTAGAATGTGAAGTTCTGTTTGACGGCACTGTTGAAGAAATTAGTGGTGTTTCACCTGGATTGCTATCACCAGAATTAGTAATGCCAGATGAAGAACAAGAAATCCCAGCCTCATCAAGTTGTGGAAAGGAAAGGCCATTGAAGAGAAGAAAATTAAGTTCAGCACCACGAAGTGATGCTGCAAAAGCATGCTACAAGAGCACTTGATCAGATTCAAGGCTCAAGTCAAAATATGCCAACCAACAGCCCAGCCCACACATGTCTTTCGCACAGTAAGTTGTTTTTTAACTCTCAGTTAGGTAAATGTCACAAGTTGAGAAGTTTTATGGTTGCAACTTTTCACTCCCTCTCAGGGGCCCTACTGGACTAAAAAAATATATCAGCCTATTCTATTACACAAAGTGACAAAGTTTAAAATTCCCTTTCAGAATGCTTGAGTTAGAGCTGCAGAATATGGAACCCCATGAAGATGTCATAGACCAACTTAAGGGGCAAATTATGGTCCTGATGCTAAAGGCAAAGGAAGATATACGAAAAAGGAAACAAAATGAATAAAGACATTAAAAAATTATTTGACTTTTTTTCCTTTTGTATATATAATATGATCAATAAAATAAACAGTTGTAATCTATTTATTTATTAAATCATATTTTGCAGTGTGAAAACATACTTAACTATATTTCAATTATATATAAAAAAATGTTTAATACCTATTTTTTGAATTCATTGGTAACTCTCAGTTGAGCAAATTAAAGTACATGTTCAAGAAAAAATCAAGTCCTTTTTATACAGAACGAACACTGGGAAAATATCTAAAAGCAACAAACAAGACTAAATGAAATTGAAAATATTTTCATTTTTGCTATTAAATATTAACTAATTCTATACAAGATTACAATATTGCTAAAGTCATAACTTAATTTTTCTGATAATATTAAGTACAGAATGCTTACAAAAAAAACTATGGAGTTACATAAGAAAGTTATAAAATAAATTCCTACTAGTAAAACCAAGTGAAAGAATGGGTAGTGCTAAATATAAAAAGTATATACAAAATAAAACAAAATAGTCATAATTAACAAAACAAATATAAAAGTTAAAATAACACAGTTCACGGCTAAAATATATTGTCTTGCCATGGGACACTTACAACACCATTAACATACTCGTTAAATTCTTCCCGAATTTTGATGGCATCATTCTTTGGTTTTTTACCATACTGCCGACTCAAACCATAAACAAACCTTAACCTCTGGTCCACTTCTTCTTCTGGGTTACTTCCTATATACTCAGATGTATTTTCTTTGAGGAGGAAATTGTGAAGAGTACAACTAGCTTGTACAATTGCCTTAACTTTCTCGGGTTTTAAAGGTATTGTAGTCAATAATATTCTAAAGCGATTGGCTAATATTCCAAAACTATTTTCTATTACCCTTCTAGCTCCACTCCACTCTACTTAAGCGATAATTAAATATTCTTTGTTCTTTTGTTAACCCTCTGAATGGGTATGGCTTTAAAATGTGTGATGACAGGATAAATGCAGCATCACCAACAATCATATATGGCACAGGTAATGTTCTGCCAGGAAAAGGTTTGTCTTCAGGAATATAAGCCAATTTCTTTCCAAAGCTTTAGACAAATCACTCTCCCAAAATACACCTCCATCTGTGATGCGTCCATTGATGCCAACATTAATGTATGTAAATCTATAATTGGCATCTGCCATAGCCAATAAAACAATGCTGTGTTGGTCCTTATAATTATAAAATGCAGAGCCTGAATTAGGAGGAGCTTTAATTACAACATAATTTCCGTCTAAGGCACCAATAACATTGGGTAAGTTCCATTTTTCTTCAAAGTCCCTTGCTATTTCAAGCCATTCTGCCGCAGTATCTGGAACCTGAAACAAATTACAATATATTAAAACTAAATGCTATAATATTAATACATTTCTTTATTAGTTTGCAAAGCAAAGGTACAATTCGAATAGCAACATGTCCCAAAAGAAATACATGTAAATAAATTATTGTGATGAAATGGAATTAGTACAAATAATAAAGTAGGTACCACACAATGGTGTATTTTAATGCATGTCACCTATCTACAGTTTAGGGAATTTATCAAGCAATAAACAAATTTAAAATAAACTTACTTTCAAGTAATCAGTTTTTAGTTCTTCATATATGGCTTTTAGGACTATAGGGACAAAAAGGGAAATTGTGCTCTCGTGAATTCGAAAGTTGTACATTAAACTTCTGTAACTTTCGCCTGTAGCTAAATATCTCAACATTACGATTAATTTCTGTTCTGCACTAATGCATTCCCTTCTGAATGATTCCTTTGTCAGACGTGGAGAAATTTTGTCTAATAACTTTGTGAACTCATTCATAAAAAGTTTATGTAACTTTTTTTATCATTCACTTTATTCATTTCCTCTGGTAAGCCAATGTTCCCCCTTTTCCTATTCATCCATGGTTTTACCCACCATTGTCTTTTTCGGTGCTCCTCAGATGATTGAAGTACAGTCCGGAGGCTATTAGCATAACACACGCTACTGCTTTAACTTTCTTGTTCTTCTCATTCAAATCCATTCTTGACAAAAAAAAAATCCCGTAAAATATAAGAGGCGACGATGATAAAAACTTTAAACAAAATTCGCAAGACACAATATCAAATGAGAATATGTAAATACACCTACTCACTGTTCTAAACTGTCAACGTCAATATTGTCAACAAGTAAAAAAATCAGCTGATTTTAGTAATGTTGGCATTTCTGCCGCAAGAAATTCATCTAACAAAAACTTGCCAACTGTAAAGCGACTTCATGTTTAAAGATCGCCGGCAATAAATCGCCGATAAAAATTGCCGCAAGAAAAAATTGCCAACTGTAAAGCGATCTTTAATAATTCTAATAATATAGTAGGGAAAGGTACGGATCCCAATCTGCTTTGGACAGGTATTTTCCAATGGTCCTGTTCATCCTTCCGACCATTCCATCTAACTGTGGATGCAACGCTGTTGTCCTGGTCTTCTTCATTCCCAGCTTGTCACAAATTTCCTGGAATGCCTGGCTCTCGAAATTTCTTCCTTGATCGCTGTGGACTTCCAAGGGCACTCCATATCGGTTGATAAATTCTTTCACCAGTACATCCGCCACAGTTGTGGCCTCTTGATGCGATATCGCGTAAATTTCCACCCATTTCGTAAAATAATCACTCTCTGAAGGGTTTTCTTCACTCCCAGATGACCTCCCGATGGACAAAACAGTACGAAAAAGATGGCTGAACTGCACGCATGCGCACAAAAGTTAATTGTGATGAAAAGGTCTATTGCTGTGAGGATACAGTGTCCAAGAAAATTAAATGCATATTTAGTTAAGAAAACTTTTAATTCATTTGAGAATCTGTTATAAATAGTTTTCTTAATATATTTAAGTAAAATTGAAAATATTTTATAAAGCTTATTTTGAAGGAAATAATTAATTTATTTTAAATTAAATACGTTCGTTCAATTTAAATATATCATATTCTTCAAAGAACAATTACATTCTTCATTGAAGTAAATACTTAATAAATATCGGTTTATTGTTTCTTAAGTATACATAATTTTAAATAAAATAAATATACTTAAATCAACTACACAATTTATTTCAATTCCTAAGAATTTCAATATTCTTTATTTAAGTAAACATTTTTCTGTGTGTGGCTCTGTTCACGATATTTTCGAAAATTATATACACAAAATCATTCTCTTAGATTTTTCTATATTCAAACCATTTTTAAAAGTACCTATTTAAAAATTCACAAATTTACTTGACAGTACAAAATGGAGGTTATTGTAAGTATTTCTATGAATATTATCATTTAGTGGGTGATAAGGCGTATGCGTATACATTGCTGAAATACTTATTAATTAACTCCGTACAAGTAAGAACATATTGTAAGGATAATATTGTGATCCTAATATTTAAATCTTTCTTAGTTATATTTTCAAAATTGTTTTTAAGGTCTTTTGGGAAATTAGTCAGCAAAACAAGTATAAAATATTATATCTAATTAAATGCAGAATTGTGGTGGAACATACCTTTGGATAGAAAATTCTGAAATACATTAATGTCAACAGTATTGAAAAAGAAGTAAGCATTATTTCTGTCCCTTGTACGTTTCATAACTTCACACTTAGACTTTTGGGATAACTACGATTAAATTGACTGTCTCAACCCTTACTTCGTGGAATATGCAAGATAACTATAAACTCATTTCGTTCGATGTAACTAATATGTTTACTAAAATTCCTCCTAAAGAATGTCTAATACTTGTAAGAAAATAACTAGAGGATAAAAATATTAATCCAGGAATAATATCAGATATACTTAATTTATTTGATGTATGCATTAATCAGAATTATTTCACTTTTGACAATAAGATATATATTCAAAATGAAGGTTTACCAATGGGAAGCCCTATATCACCTATTTTAGCAAACATTTTTATGGACAATTTAGAAAGAAAGATCTTTGAAAGTAATATTTCGAAAATATTTTATTTTGGTATAGATATGTAGATGACATATTTGCTTGTTTTTTGGGTAGTGAACGGCCATTTAGATGTATTTTTCAACCACATCAATAATTTACACCCGAAAATTAAATTTACATTAGCAATTGAAGAAAATAGCTCAATCAATTTTCTTGATTTAAAAAAGAGTTAATGATGTACTTGATTATTCAATTTACCGAAAACCAACACAGACTGATGTGACAATTCCATTCAATTCTAACCACCCTATGTCACACAGACTAGCAGCATATAATTCAATGATACATAGAGCTTTTTCAGTTCCTATGAACAAATGTAATTTTGATAGAGAGATTATTAGATAGAGAGATAATTAGACAAATAGCAACATCTAACGGTTATCCATTAGATATGATAAATAAGCTAATTAGTAAAAAATAAGAAAAAGTGGCATTACAACTAATATATCCTAAACAAGCTGATGAAATTAAAACTTATAAAACCATCACATATGCATATTTCTAATAATATTTCAAAGATAATATCTTCAGCAACAAATACAACAATTTCTTTTAAAACAGAAAGTAACGTTAGTACAAAATTGTTAAATGTAAAAACAAAAATACCACTATTAAAGAAGTCAGGTATATATAAACTCAAATGTCCAGAATGTAACGCTGTCTATTTGGGTCAGACCCTTAGGAATTTTGAAATATGATACAGTGAGCACTTAGGAGCATACAGATTAAAACAACCAGAAAATCCCACTACGCAAAACATTTACTTGACACCTATCATTCATTGACAGCTAACACAGAACTAGAAGTGCTGCATATTTGTGAAAAGAAACAAGAACTGGATTTCCTTGAAGAACTGGAAATTAGAAGACATTTAAGAAACCCACAATATGAAGTTGTCAATGAACAGTTAAATCTAGTGAGTTCTCCACTAATAAACTGTCTTCTTAAGTGATAATTGTAAAGATCAGCAGATATAGTTTTCCTGGTTTTCTATATCATTGCACAGTTATACTGATCTTAATTGGAAAAATGATATCCAGGATATCACCATAGGGCTAATAATACCTATGCTTCAATATTTGTAATATCACATCTTCTTCTTTTTTCTATAAACATATATTAAGCCAATCACAAGTTAGGTTACTTCTTGGTCTAGCCAAAAATAACTACTAAACATCAGGTAGGCATAAAATGAAATGTAACTTCTGTCATTCTGACGATGATATTGATTTATCGATGCAATTGTCAATTTTTTAGAATTTTCAATAACTTTTATTATATTGTGGAATTAACTAGAGACCGTGAGTTTCATTTAAAAACACTAATAACTACGATTGATTGGGAAATAATAATGAAGAGGAATATATTGCAAATCATGGTTTGGAAGACGAGGGAGTTATTAAAAGATTGCGAATTACAGAGTATATTTGAAGATAGTGTTGTTAATAAAAACATTTGCACTCAAATGTTTTTTTTATTTTTAGGAAAAAAGAAATATACCTTGTAACATTCACAGGAGCATTAGCAATACTACATTAAATTTAAGTTATTTTTGGGAGGTAGGAGCCTTGATTGAGTACATAAAATAGCAAGATCAAATAATGAAAATTCACCAATAAATCGTGTGCTGGGTTTCAAAGCAATTTTACAATGAGCTTGTTTCATGGGTATGAATTAACAAGTGAAATCATATCAGAAGGATTAAGAATAACATATATTTTTTTATGATAACGGTATTTATCACAAAAAATTATAAATATCTTCGAAAATTAGATTTAAATAAACCTCTCTAAGTCGACCCATGGCAGAAGCCCTTGTTGTCAGATTGAAAGTACGTTCAGACTCAATATATCTTATGACATTTTCATTGAAATTCATGAAACTAGCTAATTGGAAACTGTGTTATCTGTAACCTTTGTGGGTTATTTTTTCATGGACATATTTGTGATTTATATTTTTACATTGTTGAAACATTTTGAAACTTATTTATTTTTATATAGAGTGTCCAAAAAATATAGAAACAGTTAAATATGTTGAGAGTGACACATTGGATTACAAAGTTAAAAACATGATTTTTTTTATTTTCAAAATCTTTTTAGGTAAAAACGCATTGAAATGCCCAGTTTTATTGCACTGCAGCATTATCCATAGAAAACTGAGTACGGATTTCAACTTCCAAATATTCACTTAAAGGGGGAGGGGGCCTTTAGAGATTTTTGTTTTATAAGGATCACTCGTATTAACATTACACTAAAAATGTCAATAGAAGGGGAGTGAATTAGCAAACCTTGATATTTTTATGAAGAAATCAACTTTGCAATAAAAACTGAGTGTAACCTTTCTAAGTTTTTAAAACTCACACTAACTACATAACTTTTGGAATAAGAAGATATTTTAAAGGAAAATGATCTATTTTCAGGTAAATTAAACTTAAACTCTCTTTATTAATTTTCTTCTTTAATCACATTCCAAATGACCCTAGTGATTGAAACATTTCAAATAAATAAAAAAAATATTACTCTGTTGTAGGTGTCAAATAAAAGTGAAAGTAATTGAAATGATTTATGACGTTATTGCACATATTATAAAAGTTAATGAATTCAAATTATTGCAAATTATTTGTGTGAACGTTCCAATTGACTAAATCTTGTACAAATTGATCACGCAAAATTTGTATTCATCCGAATATATTATATCATATCGTGCCTGATAAGTAATTGTATATAATAAATATTTAGTTACAATGAGTAGATTCCAGGAAGTAAGGGTAAAATTTAGTTACAAGGTTATAAGAAGTTTATAGTATGCCAGACAATTTTGGGATTCGGAAAATCTCTATGTCATATACATAATATGATAATGATCAAACAGTTTATTCATTTTGTTTTTTGTTCCAGTTTTTCCAATTCTGCAACTTATTGACTCCACATCTTTATCGGCTCCCTTTCCTTTTTCTCTTGAATCTTGCTTCCCATATCCTATCATTCTTGCTAGATGTTCAAATTTTTGGTTACTATAGGGCTTGTGTTTAACAAATTCTTACTAACAAAAATTGGAGTATATACGAAATTTCAAGTTATTTATAGTTTCAAAAATGATTATTATAAACATTATCTGTCATTATTCTTAATCCTGAGGATATAAACATGTTTTCTAAACAATAATTTTATTTAGATTGTTACAAAAACTATAGACATAGTAGAGGATCCCTAAGTAAGGTCGACCTTCACTGATCTGCTTACCAGATGAAAATTATATTTTTTTAAATAAAATATGTTTCTGAACATATACCAATAGGGTTGTGAAAAATATGGTTAATGGCCATCTTATGTATTAAAAAAATGTATGAAAACTGAAGTCAGTCTGGCCGTTCTATCCGGCCGATTTCCTTCATTCTTTTTGAAAGGTATTTAGGCACAGATATGTTATCAATCATTGAAATTTACTCAACTCCCACCTTACTCAAGTTATACTCAAACGCGGTTCTTCCCTCTACATTTCTTATGGGACACATTCACTCAAGCAATTCGAATTCTCATAGCTCCTCTTCTAATGAATGGATCTTATCGGTTCACTCTCAAAATACTCAGTGGATCAAGCTCTTTCTTTTGAGTTAACTGCTTAAATTCGTTGAGTTTGAGGAAAGTTATGCGTGCACAATCAACTTTCCATTCAATTTTTTAAGATTTCCCTTCACTCAAACCTCTATAACTAGAGTTCTAATTAACGTAGCTACTTAATGCAGCTAAACCACCACCAACTAAGGAGCTGGAGGACCTTGTGGAAGACTGTCTCACCCAAAAGCTTGAATTGGTAATAGGCTGCGATTCAAACTCTCACCATGTAAGCTGGGGCAGCAAAGATATTAACACTAGAGGTAAGTCTTTTTATGATTACATAGCTAACAAGAATCTCTGTATTCTAAATAGAGGTACTGAACCAACTTTTATTAACTCTCGTAGTCAAATGCGAACAGATATTACCCTATCTACTATAAACACTTCGAATATAATCTCTGGCTGACATGTATCTGACGATATTTCAATTTCGGACCACCGCTGGATAAAATTCGAAATAAAACTAGCGCTCACAACCTCTACAATGACTCGCGACCCCAGGAAAACGGATAGGACAAAATATGTCCACTGTTTGAAAGGGGATCTGCGAGGAGTCGAGGATGTGCTGCCCAACAATAAAGAAGATTTGGAAATTTATTCTAAAACCATCCAAAACTCCATAATTAATGCCTATAAGATGTCTTGCCCACTCAGGGGCGGGTCGATCTTGATGAAAACTCCACTCCGTGGTGGTGCCATGAGATTGACCAGCTCAGGGGGGCGGCAAGGAAATCCTTTAATAAGGCTAAAAGAACCAGACTCTATGAGGATTGGAACTTATACAAGTCTCACCTCAAGGAGTATAAAAAAGTCATCAGACAAAAACAAAGAGAAGCATGGAGAATCTATTGCGAGGAAATCGAGAATTTCCCCCAAGCAGCTAGACTCC
The DNA here is from genome assembly GCA_963921935.1 of Galeruca laticollis. NCBI lineage: Eukaryota > Metazoa > Arthropoda > Insecta > Coleoptera > Chrysomelidae > Galeruca > Galeruca laticollis. Next base: position 132,736,997 of record OY998176.1, read on the forward strand.
AAAAAGCCCTCTCAAAAGATCCCCACCGTCATATCGGTATACTAACCAGAGAGGATGGCACAAAAACTGCCAGCCTAAAGGAAAGCCTTCAATAATTGATGTCAACTCACTTCCCGGGCTCCAAAATCACTAATTCGGTAGCTTTGGAGGATGACGGACGACGACTGGCGTATATCACGACAGATCGTCGACTCGGACAGACTAAGGTGGGCCATCTCAGGCTTCTTCTGCTTTAAATCCCCGGGAACAGTGGGGCCTGGATGACCTAATGCAGCACCTGATAGGAATCCTCAGATCCTCACTGGCACTGAGGTATATTCCAAAAGGTTGGAGAGAAGTCAAAGTCGTGTTCATACCAAAACCAGGAAGAATGGACCATTCCACCCCAAAAGCATATCGACCCATTAGCCTCAATGAAGACTTTGGAGAGGCTGTGCGAACGATACATAAGAGATGTGGTGATAACACGAAATCCACTGCATCCAAATCAACATGCATACACTCCAGGGAAATTCACCGATTCGGCTCTTCATCTCGTAGCGGGCCGCATCGAGAGATCGTTGGAAAATAAGGAGTCCACCCTGGGTGTTTTCATAGACATAGAAGGAGCATTTGATAGTACCACTTTTCCTAAAGTAACAAATACACTTTCCAACAAAAATATCCCCCAAACCATAAATGGCTGGATATATAACATGCTCTCAAAAAGAGCGATAAAAATCAGTGTGGATGATGTAACCTTCAGAGGCTTCGTTGCAAAAGGTTGTCCACAGGGAGGGGTGCTCTCGCCACTACTGTGGAACATGGTCTTAGACTCCTTGGTCAGCCACCTCAACGAAAGCAACTTCTACACAATAGCATACGCAGATGACTTAGTGATTCTGCTAACAGGAAGATTCGAGGAGACACTCTGCTCTTTAATGCTAGAGGCCCTCAATATCATAGAACAATGGTGCAGAGACCATTCGCTGTCAATAAATCCAAAAATGACGGAGATGGTCCTTTTCACGAAAAAAGGGAAGCTTGCAAAACATCAAGCCCCAAAGCTCCTAGATACCAAACTTAATTTTTCTACAGAGGTGAAAATTTAGGGGTCACCTTTGACAGTAAGTTAACGTGGAACTCTCACTTAGAAAACAGAGTTAAAAAAGCATATATTTCTTATGAGCTGTGTCGTAGAACCATCGGCCGCACCTGGGGAATGTCACCTAGGGTTGCTGCCTGGATCTACACTGCCATCATCAAACCTACGCCAACGTACGGCGCGATTGCCTGGGGAGCTAAAGCAAAAAAGCTGACAGTCGCCCGTAAACTGGATCAAATCCAAAGAACAGCATGCCTCAACACTACAGGAGGCATGAGAACCACACCAACAGGAGCTATGGAGGTAATCCTCGGTCTCACTCCCCTTGACATATACATCAAGGAGGTTGTTTTGATGACCATGACACGTCTGCGCTCTACCGGTATACAACCTGATGTAGGATCCGGCAAACTGAGACGTAACTTGTGGCATGAGGCCCTCAGGGAGGTCCCACTGCTGCATGCCAATACGGACTCGATTCCACCACGATATGCCTTCTACAGGCACTACAAGGTAATTTTTAAAAACAACGAACAAGACCCAACGGAAGAAGACGCAATCCGCATCTTCACAGATGGGTCTAAATCAAATGTGGGCTCAGGATGTGGAATTTTCTCCGGACCCCTGAATCTAAACATAAAATGGGCAATGGACTGCAATGCAAGTGTTGCTCAAACAGAGCTCACTGCTATCTGCATCGCTGCAAAAGAGATTACCAAAAGGAAAGCCACAGGTAATAACATATACATCTTTACAGGCAGTAGACAAACACTACTAGCCCTGAACAGACCACGTATTACATCAGGCCTAGTACTAGAATGTCACACGGCCTTAATCGAAGCCTGTAACAACAACACGGTCACTTTAGGCTGGATTAAGGGCCATGAGAAATCGAAAGGAAACCGTATTGCAGACTCGCTAGCCAGGAAGGCAGCCACCCAAAAACTTTTGAGACCTGGCACTTTCATTGGTCTATCGGCGTCAGCGACGGCCGACCTATTAAAGGAACACTCCCTTAATAAGTTTAAGGGTAGATGGGACGACGTAGAAGACTGCAGGCTTGCCAATGAACTGCTACAATATCCGGACAGCAAAGTAGCCAAAAAATACGTGACTATGAACAGGCGGAACCTACGAACAGCCACGGGTATTCTGACTGGTCACTGCCACCTACGAAAACACCTCCACAGACTGGATCTCTCTGACACCCCGTAGAGGATGTGAGCAAGAAGATGATACTGTCGAGCACATTCTTTGTGAATGTCAGACACTCCCTCATCTTAGGTTTCATGTATTCGGCGAGCACAGGCTAACACACGCCAGTATGAGGGAACCTAATTCAGGCGACGTTATCGCCTACTTAAGAGAAGTAGGCTGGATGACGAGCTAGAATGAAGTTTCGAACCTCAGAAAGATGCACAATGGGCCAATTGTGGCCTAAGTGCTGTGGGGTCTACCCACCATTCCAACTTTTACAGATACAGAGAACGTAGGCTGTTGGCACAAGTCTAAGAACACTCAGTGGATCAAGCCCTTTCTTTTGAACTATTAACTGTTTAAATTCGTTGAGTTTGAGGAAAGTTATGTGTGCACAATCAACTTTACTTTCAATTTTTCCCAAATACTGCGGCCGACGCACAGCTAATATTGCCTGGAAGGAAGTACTGTATAATGATTTTATGTAATAATTACGCCCTCTCATACATAGTCTATCCTAATGCTGTGGAGCAGCACGGGTCCTCTAGTAATAACACCTAGGTTGCCTACCTTTTTCTGGTCCCTGTCACATGGTTGCCGTGTACAAACAGGTTTGATATCAGTAATTACACTCGTATGCTTACCACTTGAAAAATATATCAAAATGAATGCAATTTTATAAAGAATACAGTAGTATGGGGTTGCTTTGCAAAATGCGTTCATAAATACCAGTTGACAGGCTTTTAAATTAAAAAATCGGAGCAAGCAACGACGTATGACAGAGAAGCACTGCGCGTACTATTTGAAGCGATAGAGGAGGACGCAGACAACAGTTAAAACCTAGAAATAATATGGTGATGAGAAGCGTTTCGGAACAAACAGTCCGATTATAAACAAAAAAAGAAGTGTTTTTTATGCAAATCAAGTGATTCGGTGATTGATTTTTATGGAAATGTTTTTGAAAACTATGATTTTAAATCAGTACGCCAAAAATCGAAAATCTATCAGATCCTCGCCAAACCAGACATAAAGATTTTTTTGGCGAAATGCAGTAGCCTTTGTTTGTTGATATTTCTCTAGTTAATTTTCCGCCCACATCTATTGCAATTTTGGTGCCAATGTATAAACTTTGTATTGCTCTTATTAAGTGTTTTGTATATCCCCGCGTTCTTTCATAATATTCCACAATTTGCGCCTGTTTAAATTGTCAAAAGCTTTCTCAAAGTCTATAAAGCTTATATGTGTTTCTCGGTTGAATCCTCTGTGTTTTTCTATTATTTGTTGTATTGTGAATATTCCATCTATTGTCAATCTACCTTTTCCGAAACACATTTATTCTTCTTCTATAAGTTCTTCTGTTATATTATTTAGTATCCTGGCATACATTTTATAAGCGGTGTTGACTAGGCTAATTCCTTGGTAGTTTTGAGGGTTATTTGAATCACCTTTCTTGAACAATAATACTACTTTTGCTTTTTTCCATTCATTGGGGATAGTGCAGTTTTTTCAGAACTTATTAGGTAAATTTAAAAATCTTCCGTATTTCCAGAGTTCAGTATTTACACCATCCATGCCAGTCGCTTTTCTGTTTTTGTAGCCTTGAGGGCTTCTTTTTCTTGTATCATTGTTTCATCTGCATTTTCATTATACCATAGCTGTTCGTAATGATTCACCCAGTTTTCTTTGTTCATGTTGTTTATTTGTATTCTATAATTTCCCTGGTTGCTTAATGATTTCATTACTTTATAGACCAATTTTTGTCTTCCATGTATGACATGTTCAATGTTACTTATAAATCTATCCCAAGACTCTTAATTGGTTTTTCTAGTCATTTCCTTCACAACATTTCTGTTATGTTTGTAAATTTCATGATTAGCTTCAGTGGGGTTAAGTATGTTTTTTGTTTTTCTCTCTCTGCTTCTTCTATTTCATCTGACCAAATTCTTAATCTCTTTATTTTTCTGATTTTTCTCTCTTTACCCAAGACTTCATAATATGCCGTTATTTCCACTACTTGTATACTCTGCCATTCCACGTTTATATCCTCTTTTGTTACTGTGCGTTCTAATATTTTGTTTAATCTATTCTGGTATAGCTTATACTTTTTCTTCAAGTAGATATACTTTGAAGATTTCTTGCTGGTTTTCTTATTTTTTCCCACTTTTTGTACATTTCTTTTATTGATAGTACTAGAAAATGATCCTATGTCTGGTCCTCTATATACCCTTGTGTCCTTTACTTGTCCAGCTAATTTGTTTTTTATAATTATGTAGTCTACAACTGTTGTCCTCTTGTCTAAGTGTATTTATGCATATCTTTCTTTCTGAAGAAACTATTTGTTACTATATAATCCAGAACAAAAAAATGTTTTTGACCGTACAAGAAAACTGTTATTCTTATCAAATACCACAAAATTGTGTAATCAAAAATTACACAATGTCATCACGAAGAGGATGATACAAGAATAATTTTTCACACTTATAAAGCAGCACCAAGTTCAGGCATTTTAATTAAATCAGCTGATACAAATGTTTTGGTGATTTTGTTTGGCAATATACATAAAATTCCAGATCCTCAAATTTAGCTTGCAAACTCAATGATAAAGAAAAAAAATAATGACCTTAATTGCAGGAAATTGGAATCAAATTTGTGTCTAAGTCTACCCGCTTTTCATGCATCACACTACACAGCTTCAGATTACATGGCTGCATTTTATATTAATGGAAAAGTTAGAGCATTTTTAATTTTTCCACAAAACACGTGTTTACTAACGGACTATTTTCTCAAAAACGCTTCTCAATACCATATTAGTTTTAGCTCTGGTCTGCGTTCTCCTCTATCGCTTCAAATACACACCCAATGCTTCTCTGTCATACATCGTAGCTTGTTTCAATTTTTCAATTTAAAAGCCTGACAACTGTATTCGTTATTGAATTGCCTTCATTTTGATATATTTAACGAGTGATAAGCATATGAGTGCTATTACTGATATCAACTTACCTGTTTGTACACGGCAACCATGTGACAGGGACCAGAAAAAGGTAGGCAACCTAGCCTGTTGCGTAATCTGTATGTTGTATGCTTTCCATTGGAATTTCGTTCATTTGGCAAGCAAGTCATTGACAATAATTTAAAAATAGAATATTTTTAATAATTTTTATTTATTATAGCCTTGACCATATTTTTTATGGCAACCCTATTGGTATATGTTTAGACTTATATTTTATTTGATAAAATATAATTATTCTCATCTGGTAAGCAGATGAGTGAAGGTCGATCTTACCTAGGATCTTAGATTAACATGAACTATTTAAAAATCACTAAATTTAACCAATATTGTATTCAATATATTTTAAAACTTTCCAGCAACAACAATATATTTATAAACAATGAGTCATACTGGATTTGTGGTTAATACATAAATGGATAATGTAAAATATATTCATGCTGCAATGAATATTATCTAAGCTTTTAAATTTTAAACTGTAAGTAGTCTTTATTATTTTCAATAGCAATTAACAATACGACCAAGATATATCATTTTTTCACACTTTGTAATTGGGATTATGCAAATATCCATATTTTTCGATAATATCATTCCCAGACACCACAAAAGGTAAATGCATGGGCAGAAATTTTAGGAAGCGGTGTTATTATTCACATTTTTACTCCTGCAGTCATGAAGAGAACTTCTTTAGGTTTATAACAACCATTATTTTGCACTGAAAACATTTAGTTAGTTACCTAGTTAGAAACACTTATTCCAGAAATAGACAACAGTCTTTTACAAAATATTCCAGAAGTTCAACTTTTATATGATTTGGATAGGATAGTATATGTTCCCATAGTGTCATTCAATACTAATTGAATGATGTATTCTCAATATGGATAGGGAACTATTAAATAGTCACCAGATTTGACACCATGGAATGATGGAATCATATCTCTTTGGGATTTCTAAAATATATTGTCAAAATTATTCTAATGAGTAAATAACGACAGGATTCAATATGAAATAAACAATTTGAATGCCAATAAAGGTGGTAATATTGAACATTAATTTGTATGTAAATTTCCTAAACATTTCTTATTCTTTTTGAATTTATATATTTGGACTCTGTCTTCTTCACTGTGAGCCATTTTGATAATTTAAATAAATGCCAATTAATATACATGATAATTGTCATTTTCATAGCTTACATTAATATTAAGTTTTCCATTTTAGACTTCTAACATGAGTCGATAAGTGCTACAGCTTAGGTACAAGCGGATTCGGAATCAGCATAGTTTAAAACGTCTCCAATGAGGAAAAAAAAGTCATTCTGACCTTCATGGGGTCATGTGACTTTACTAATTCTAAAACTATATAGTACGTAGAAATAATAATTATATATTTGGAAAGCATTTTCAGTTTTTTATACAGTGTCATTCATTAAACTGAATTTACTGTGACTCTACGCTGCTTGTTTGAAAACACAATATTGTATGGTATATTTTCGAAGTAATGATAAAAACTCGTTCCAAAAGTATAATAATGTGTAGAGTATCCCATTTAAAATGTGTTTTTTGAAAATTTTGAAAATTTGGTACAAACCCTTTTTATGCAAGGAACTTCTAAGTGACAAAAGCCCTGTGGATATACACAAAAAATAAGTACCTATTAAGTACTACAATAGAATCCCAAATTCACTCATTTATGAAATTAACTTATGAGCATACAGATTAAGCAACCAGATAAATCTCATTACGCAAAACATTTACTTGACACCAATCATTCATTGACACCTAACACAGAACTAGAAGTACTACATATTTGTGATAAGAAACAAGAACTGAGCGTGTATTCTGTATCGTCATAGAGAGGAAATTTCTTTCTATAAATTCTCTATACCACTTTACCTTATTCTGTAAGCAACATCGGCAGTGGTCGTGCTTCACGAACGCTTCGTTCGGTAGAAAGGTATAGAAAGACCATTTTAGGTCTTTCTATGATACCTGTCTCTTTTTAACACACAATCATTTAGATTTATCTTTGTTGGCATGTTTACATTTTTCAAAGGAAAGGTGCATATCGTTATGTTATGATTATGGTGTTTTGTGGTTTATATATACAAGTTTATATATGCTGGAAAAATAATTTTTGGATAATTACGTATTATCAATATTATTGCAATTTAATATGTAAACAACTGCAAAGGGTACCTAAATAATACGTATTTATGGCCATTTACGGTGTTACCTGTAAATGTGAAATATTTCTGTGTTGAACGTTGTGTAAAATTAAATACTAAACTTCTTAATTTTTGTCATTTATCCAGTTCTTAAGAAGTTCAATATATTTAATATTGGCGATTTTAAGGATTAATAAATTCTTCTCTCTAAACGTAATTGGTTTTGTCGTACCTACTTCATCTTCTACTTGTAGCAAATGAATTGTTTCCAAACTGTATAATGTACTCGCAATAAAGATTAAAAAACGAAAACTAACGACAGATAATATGCTATGCTATAGTTTATAATATTTACACCACACACTATAATAACAGTTATAATAATAATTGACTCCCACAATGAAATAATAAAAAATTATCGTAATTATTATTATCCTCCTGAGAAATAAACAAACAAAAGTTGCTATTGTTACCGACTTAATCAAGAGATATCCCAAATTCCCCTAAAAACAGATCAATGTTTTTACATTCAATAATTATCAGTTCTCTATAGCCGAGCATTACCGAATAGATATAGAAAGAATCGAATAGATATAGAAAGAATCGTACAGAATAGGTTCACGAAATAGAAAGAAATTTCCTCTCTATACTCATAGAAAGAAATTTCTTTCTACGAGACGATACAGAATATGCGCCCTGGATTTCCTTGAGGAGTTGGAAATTAGAAGACACTTAAGAAACCCACAATATGAAGTCGTCAATGAACAGATAAATCTAGGGAGTTCTCCACTATTAAACTGTCTTCTTAAGTGATAATTGTAAAGATCAGCAGATATAGTTTTCCCGGTTTTCTATATCATTGCACAGTTACACTGATCTTAATTGGAAAAATGATATCCAGGTTATCATCATAGGGCAAATAATATCTAAGTTTCAATATTTGTAATATCACATCTTCTTCTTTTTTCTATTAACATATATTAAGTCAATCACAAAAGGTAGGTCATTTCTTGGTCTAGCCAAAATAACTACTAAACATCAGGTAGGCATCAAATGAAATGTAACTTCTGTCATTCTGTCGATGATATTCAGTTATTGAAACAATTGTCAATTTTTTTTGGAATTTTCAACATTTTTCATTATATTGTGGAATTAGCTAGAAACATTGAGTTTCATTTAAAACACTAATATCACTCATTTATGTTTTAAACATAGTAATAGATATTTGATAGACATAAAAATTAGTTATCAATTGAAATTTATTATATCTAGACATTAACTCTGACTTTAAGATAACCTTAAAAAGGTTATTCGACCAAAGCTTCCTATTATGCAGATTAACTCAATTTATTGTATTTTTGGAGTAAATATGAGTTAATATTAAACATAATATGTCCTCCTACATCAATAAATTATGATAAAACTTTTTGATGTCATGTTACTGACATTCATTAAATTATTGTTATTTTTAATAAACACTTTTAAGATTGCTCAAAATAATTTTAATAAAATCAATAAGTACTTTATGGACAAGCTCATATCTAACAAAATTGTTGTAAGTTCATTTTTAAAACTGGTTGTCTCTGCATTATCCAAGATTGTTGACAATATTTATAATGTCCCATTCCCACACAATTGATAATTACAATTTTCTATCGCTAAAAGGATGTTTAATTTGATTCTAGTTAAAACTGGTGATCATATTAACATGATCATGTTAAATTGACTGTAAATCAGGTCTTATTTCACTTATCAATATTTAAAATGATTCAAAAATGTTTAACAAGCAGCAGGTAAGGTGATATACCTCAAAAGGATCACTGCTCACGTTTGCTGTTCAATAATTTATGAATGTTCTAGAAAGCTGTTTTCTAATATTTGCTGATGATTTGAAATTGTCATATATATCTATATCAGCACTACAGGCCTATCTGGCCCTCGGCTTCGAGATCTTTCACTCTTTCTCTCCATTTTTTTCTATTCCTCGCCTCGTTCTGCCAGTCCCTTACTCCCACTGATCTCAGGTCTCTCCTAACCTCCTCCAAACATTTCTTCTTTGGTCTTCCTCTTCTCTTTTTACCACCTTCTCCCCCTTTCAGCACTCGTTTTACCCATCTATCTTCTGCCATTCTACCTATATGTCCTAACCATCTCGCTCTCTGTGCTTTAATTATATGGGTTATACTTGGGTGATTATACAAATCTGATAATTATCTGTTTGTTCTTCTTCTGTATATTCCATTTTCTTTTATTCCACCATAAATCTTTCTGAGCATCTTACGTCCCCATATCTCTAGTTTATTCTGCTGTTTTTTGTTCATTGTCCAGGTTTCACAAGCGTAGGTAACTAACGGTCTTATTATTGTTTGGTACATTCTTATTTTAGCTGTTCGTGATATGTCTTTTGAGTTAAACATCTGTGATACCATTCCTGCTGCTTTACTGCCTTTTGTTAACCTTTTTTCTATTTCCCTTTCTTCGTCTCCTTTATTTGTGATAGTGACTCCTAAATATTCGATTTGTTCCACTTTTTCTATTTTGTAGCTTTTGTTTCCATAACAATTTATAATAATATCGGTTTTTTCATTATCCTTCATTACCATGTATTTTGTTTTTTTCTCGTTGATCACTAGACCATATTCTCTTGCCTTCTCTTCTAGTAGCTTAAATACGCTTAGCAGTTCTTTCCTGGATCTTGCCATAAGTACTATGTCGTCCACATATGCTAGACACTGATGTTTATTCCCATATATTAAACCTTGGGGTTTTATACCACTTTCTCTTAGTATAATTTCCTGAACTAGGTTAAAGAGGGTTGTGGATAATGGGTCTCCTTGTCTCAGACCTTTCTCTATCTTGAATTCATTAGAAGTACTGCCCTCCAAAATTACATTGCTCTCGGTATTTCGTATGGTCATTTCCACTAGTCTTCTCAATTTACCTGGTATTTTTAACTTTCTCATTGCCTCATACATTTTTTTTCTTTTAATAGTATCATAGGCCTGTCTGTAATCGATGAATAGCATATGCAGACTTAGATTTTGTTCGTAAGCATTCTCCTGAAGTTGTTTCATAATGAAAATTTGGTCTATTGTCGATCTACCTGCTTTAAAACCTCCTTGGTATTCTCCTACATTTTCATTGTGGTATTTGTCTAATCGATTTTTTAGTATTTTTGCCAGAACTTTGTTTGTTACATCTAAAAGTGCTATTCCGCGGTAGTTATCGCATTCTTCCTTGGGACCTTTTTTGTGGATTGGAATTATTAATGCCTCGTTCCAATTTTTAGGGATTTTTTCTTCTCGCCATACTTGCTTCAACAACTGCCATATTCTCTCCGTTAATTGTTCGCCTCCATATTTTAAAATTTCTATTGGAATGTTGTTTTCTCCTGCACTCTTATTATTCTTCATATGTTTTAAGCATTCTGTCACCTCCAGTTTTTTTGGGGCTGTTATGGCTAGATCTTCCTCATCACAATTTTCTTCCTCAATTTCATTATCATTTTCGCCTAGTTCTTCCACACCATCATTTAGTAATTCCTCAAAATACTGTGCAAATCTATTTATTTTTTCTTCCCTAGATATCCCTCTTTGCTTTTCAAAAAATAAGGTGCTTTCCGGTTGTGGCCTTTCCCTTCTCTTATTTCATGATAAAAATTTCTCACTTCTTTATTTTTATAAGCTTCTTCAATCTTTATTAATTCCCTTTCAAAGTAATTTCTTTTGTTCTTTCTGCATATTTGTTTAACTTCTTTCCTTGCTTTTTATACTCTAGTCTATTTTCTTCACTGTTTTCTTTTAATAGTCTTTGTCTGATTTTATTTCTTTTTTCCAACGCCTGTTTACATTGTTCATCAAACCACTTATCTTTTTTTCTTCCCTTGGGGCTCCCTAGTATCCTATTTGTTACATCTCTCATTACAGTTTCTATCTGTGACCATTCTTCTAGTTGCTCAACGCAAGGTCTTAAATTTAATTCTCTATTAATTTCTTGTTGGAAGTGATTTACTTTGGTCTCATCCTTCAATTTTTCTAAATCGTATTTTTTCCGTTTTTTTCATCTTATTCAATTTTAGGTGGCTTATCTTTATTCAGTTTTGTAATTACTAAAAAGTGGTCACTATCCGCATCAGCTCCTCTATAACTTCGTACATCTGTTACCCTTTTTAAGTGCTTCGTTTCTATTAAGACGTGATCTATTTGATTTTTTGTTTTGCCATTTGGTGATAACCAGGTTTCCTTGTGGATGTTCTTATGGTCAAATGACGTACTTACGATTTTCATTTTATTTTCTAAAGCAAATTCTATGAGTCGCTTGCCATTATCATTACTGAGTGCATGTCTACTTTTTCCTCCCGTTACTTTTATACACTCTTCCTCTTGTCCGACCTTTGCATTCATATCCCCTATTACACATTTAACATCAAATTTCGGTATTTTATTGACTGCTTGTTCCAGTTCTTCATAGAACTTTGCTTTCGTGTCTTCATCTTTGTCCTCAGAAGGGGCATGCGCATTAACTAATGTCGTTTTCCTGTGTTTGCCTTTGATTCTTATTCTACATAGTCTATCTGATACTCCCTCAAAATCTATAATATTTGCTTCAAGTTGACTGCTTACTATAAACTCTGTACCCAGCATTCTATTATCTACTCCACTATTAAAGAACATATAATCGTCTATCTCTGTAATTACTTTCCCTTTTTGTTTAGTTTCTTGTATTGCTAAAACATCCAATTTGTATTTTCGCATTTCATTGATCAAGTGTTTTATGGCCCCCTCCTCAAATGTACCTCTACGTTCCATGTTCCTATTCTCATTCCATACTGTTTCTCTTTTTGTTTTCGTTTAACGCCGGAGTTTACCTTAAGTTGTTGCTTTTCTGTAATAATTTTATTTATACTATTCTTCATCTTTTGCATTTCCTTGTCCATTTCCATTGCCTGGTCTACTTTATTTTCCTCTGCCTCTGAGTTTATGCTTGTCGCCACTGGTTTTTTGTCAATAAGTTCTGTTTTGTTTTTTCTAACTTCTCTTCCTCCGTGTTCCATCTCCATTCCTCTGTTTCTATGTACATTTTTCTGAACCCAATTTTCACTCGTTTTCCTTTATCTCTTTCTTCTACAGCTTTCATTCTGATCTTTTTTTGAATTTCTCTATCCTTCTTCGACAAGTCATCCTGGATGAACAATCTCTCTTCACTTTTAAATCTCAATTTTTGTTTATTGAGCATCACCTTCCTTTTCTCTTCTTGGTTTGCCAGTCTTACTAAGCATGTTTTTTCTCCTAACTTTACTGAGCTTTCTACCGCTGTCTTTATTTGTAATTCTTTTTCTAGGAATTTCTCCATTTTATTTCGTAGTTCTTCTGGATTATTTGTCTCTATTCCTACTCCCTGAACCACTATATTGTTTTTTCTTTTTTCGCTTTCCAGTCGTTCCAATCTGTGGTCCATATTGGTTATTGTTTTCTTCATTTTTTCATTTTCTTTCATCAGTTTTTCATTTTCTTCCCTCAGTTGTTTCATTTCTTCTCTGTACTCCTTTTGCTCCTCTCGTGTTTTTTTAATCTCCATGCTCATTTCCTCCATTTTGTCTCCTATTTTTTCCATCATATTCATAATTTTTTCTATATCACTTCCTATTTTTGTCGGAGATCTCCCTATGTTCTTAGTTTTTTTTGGAAATATCCTCATCCGTATCATATTCTTCCTCTCTGTCGCTCTTCCTCTTTTTGCCATATTCATTATCACTCATTTCTTGAAATTGTCATAATTTATTAAAATCATTGGTGTCTTAACATCAGTATCCTATGCTCTAGTACTATTTTACAGAAAATTCATAGATACCTAGGAACATGTGAAATGAAAACCTTGAGGAAAATAGCAGGAAAAACATTATGGCATAGGGAAACAAGCCCAAATACTTCTATTAATTGATGTGCGTACATGGGTGAAAAACGGAAAACAAAAATGGGATGAAGGATCAAGTTATCATAGAAATTGCCTGAGACAAGTTACTAACCAAATGAAAGAAAACCATGCAAAAATTACTAATACAAAGAAGAAGATGAACGGATTGTATTATATTCTACTACTCCTTAGAAATAATTCAGGACAAATGCTACTATATGCCTAAGTTGAACTTCCAAATTTTCAAATGCGTCTTATGGCACGAAGGTATTTGTGGAAGAAGTGCTTCAGATGTGGTGTCCGCCTTCTATAATGTTTTAATAAGATTAGACACTAAAACTAAGCATGTCATATTTTGCGCTTATAATTGTACTGCCCATAATAACAATTGGACTATCTTTACAACATGTCCAATTTTTGTAAAGACGCCTGGAAACCAGGAACTATACCTTTTAAATATTTTGAACCTGGCCATAGTTTTATGAGGGCTGACTGAATTCATGGGCAAATAGATAAACAATGGAACAAAACACCAGAGATAATAGATTATGAGGATTTGAAGAGGTTAATCAAATCCACCAATAAAGATACTCACATAATTAGTCTACACACTCAAGATTTCCAACTATGTATTTGGAAATGGATGTTTGTACACTTCGGGAAAAGGGACCATCCTCTTTACCGAAATTAAAGAGTTAAAATATGTGCATTTTAGGAAAGAATCTACAAAACTGTTTTATAAGTTTGAACTAGAAAATAATGTTTTTCTTGAAGCTAATATTTTACATCTTAAATTTAGATTAAGCTTGCCTGAATGGCACTCTTCAAACAGAGGATTAAATTCGACAAAAAAGAAACAATTGTTAAGCAATTAATTCCTGTTATGTCCCGAAAACAGAGATTCTGGCACAACTTGCCCAGTGCAGAAAACCTTGAAGTTTTAGGACATCGTGTGACAAAAATTTGGAAATGTTTATTGTTATATTTAAGTACACCTGATTTTTTTATCTAAGCTTTTGTTAAACAAGTTAATCTTACCATACGTTCTTTCTGAATATGTGCTTTTATTCAAGTTTTTGTGAAATATATGAACAAATACTTTGAATGTATTCTCTGTTTTTTTGTCTGTTATGTGAATCAACATTTTGTGAAATAACTGAATAAACATTCTGATAAAGTATTAGTTTAGTAATTTTTTAATTACTTTCTTATTTAGATAATTTACAAATTAAACACTAAAATTTTATGTCATGTAAAACAAAACCACAAACGCAATTTAATCTATGAAATCAACTTTCTAATATAATGCATAGCAATACTTAATATAATATTTTTTTAAATACACTTGCTATATTTTTGTAGTGTAAATAAAATAAAATGTGCGTCTAAGTCAATTTGCTATGTTCTAAATAACAAGTCATACTTAATAATAGTAACTAAAAAAAATATTTTTATACAATATTTGAAGAGAGCATTAAAAGCTACGTTATTAACCTGAATTTTAATTACCCCTAACAAAAAGAACATAAAATATTGATAACGAAATTTCACAAAACTTTAAATTAGCATTGCCGAAACTCTATATTTTTGAGTTACTATGTTTTTCATTTGCAGGACGGAAGTATTCATGACAGACTCATGATACAATATTGATTTGCCCTGAATATCATGTTTATGTTTTTGTTGTGTAATATTTAGTGTCTGAGAATGTTACTAAATATAACAAAAAATTATTATCAGTACTTAATGTAATACAAATAGATAACATTATTTTTATCAGTAAAAGGTTAATTTTCTACTTGACATGCAGTAAACAGAAAAAAAAATGGTATAAAACATACCCAAGAAGGACTGAAGCTGTTTCAGGTACCCGGAAAACCTGTAACAAGGATATAATATAAAAAAAATGTTGTCACACCCCAAAATGGGGGGTGTTCAAAAACATAGTATATTAATATTTGAATATATAAATATACCAACCTTCCATCCAAGATTTTCGAAAAATGTGCATAATCTTGCTTGACCTGTAGTCTTTCCTCCACAAGGCCCTGAAAAAGATAACATGAATGTTTATATTAATTCAATATTTTATATGAGGAAGAATATTTTAGATTACAACTAACAATGGCCAAAATTAGTGTTGTAACCTACGTATATTTTATTTTACTAAGTATTACTTTACTAGTATTCCTTGTACTTTTATGTTAATTATTATTGCGTTGTATTTAAATAATCAATATCTTTTTTAATCACATTTTTATTGTTTTATATTCTTTATCAGTACTTTCGCCCACATGATGGCTGGAGTAAGGGACATGTTATTCAAGACTCATTCTTATCAATCCAGTTTTTACTTTTAATGTCACGAATTAAATACAATATTAACTACAATTTTATATACAATGTATCTTTTTGTTAAGTCAGGTTCACTTCTTAAAATGCATTTCAGACTAAAAGGGAAGTTTTAGTTTCACCTTTTTTCTTAGAATCTGCCATTTTTTGCAAATTTTATATATCAAAACTTATTTTCTTCTTGAGTGGCAACTATTGCTAAAAACATATATGTATATACAAAAGTAGCACAAGTATATTTTTCCAGGATGATCTATCAGTGTAACATCATAAAATAGTCAAGGGAATAAATGAAGTATTGATTACTCAAGAGTCTTATTTTCAACCACTGTTGATCACAACAATATATTCAAAACGAATACTTTTGGTACACTCCCTGACGAGAAGTGACGAACAAAAGAATTTTACAATTATTATTTCTTTAAATACATTAATTTTATAAAAAGTATGATCAACAAAAAGCAAAAGGTAATAATCATTAGTCTTATTGTACTATGCACTCCTAAAGGGCTATTTGTTGCTACAGAGAAAACAGTAAACCCTACAAATTTCTTTTATATGCTAAGCGAATAATTCAAACCATGTCAAACAATAAGGTAAAAATAAAATTGCGTGAATATGGAAAAATTATAGTAATTATACTACTCAAAATGAATAAGGAGACACTTATTTCTTCGTTACTCTTGTTTAGTGTGATAAAATTAATTGAAATAATATAAATAATGTTTTTTATTATTGCAATGTAATATTCTTTTGGTATTCTCTTCTAATTTTTTATGTTTTGACTAAATCAGTTTTCATTCAATACCATTTATTTCATTTATTGTGAATACAGTAGTTGATTAACAACACAATTATGGATCATGATATTGTGGTTAGAAGAAGAATTTATAGGGTGTACTTAAGTACCTTTTTAATTATAAGGGGTGTCACTTTGATTAAAGAAGGGCATTCAAGGCGAGAGGTTGTTAGAAAAATGAATGTGAGTAATTCCGCTATTTCTAGAGCATGGAACAAGAATCTACTCCATGGGATTGTTGGCAGGGCTCCGTATCCATTTCGCCTAAGAAGTATGAATGCCTGAGAAGACCGAATTTTGAGATCTTGAGCAGTGCAAAACCGCACACTTATATCAACAGCGCTCCAAAATCGTCTAGTTCTAACAACTGGAACACAAATTTCGGACCAATCTGTATGAAATAGACTCCACAAAGCTGGTTTGCAATCAAGAAGACCTGCTAGATGCCCTAGATTAACCCCTACGCCTTGAAGAGCTCAGCGTTTGTTTGGACAAAGTCATCGAAAGAGCAGTGAGTAACGTCATGTTTTCCGAAGAGTCCAGATTTAGTCTTTTCCATAATGAAAGACATGTACGAGTAGGAAGATGGCCCATGCACCCAGGTTAGTTATGGAGTACATCAATCAGCACCATATTGTGGTAATGGAATGACCAGCCAAATTAATAGAGAGCATTCGTCGATGATGAGTTGAGGTGGTTCAAACAAGAGGGGACAGTTTTTTAGTTATTTGTAATTTATATTTCTAGTTTTAATTTTGTTTATTTACTAAAAGTATCTCAATTATCAAAAAAATTAACATGTCTTTGTATGCCTTGTTGCTATAAACAGTAGACATTTGAATTGATTCCGTCAAAAATTAAAATAAAAATTCAAACTTTTAAAAGTGTCTCCTTATTTGATTTGAGGAGTATATATAAATATAAGCTAATGAAGTGGTGATAAAAAGTGGTGCAATTAATAATATTCATACCTACTCTATAGCTTTGTTATAGTTGATTTTCTAAGTAAGTAGGTTTAATATAGGATCCGCAGTCATTATAACAACCACACACATAAAAAGGTATTTGTTTAGTAATTGTTTGCTAGTACAAAAAATTTGTATGCATTTTCAACGTTTTAAAAATTGTTATGTTGAAGGTAGAAATGTCTTACAAAGAAAACTGCAACATAAATGATAGTTTCTGTCATAAAACTGAATCTAAATCAATAAACTTACCTCCAGTAAGCACTAATTTGTAGAGGATATGGTTGTTCTGATTTTCTTCCATGATTAAAAAAGTGTTCCTGAGGAAAATATTTTAGTTCAACTCGAATTTGATTTAAAAATTCATGTAAAAAATGATTTTATAACTGCTCTTCTGTGAGGAATAAATAAATGTAGATTGTGATTTATGTCAAGAACTGGAGCACATGATTCAAATTATATTACTTGTATAACGCATTTTGGATTTTTCGCGAGTTTTGGCGACGTAAACACCGCACAAGGCGGAAAAACGTTGTCTAAAAAGACAAGCAACAGAGAGACCCAATTTGTCAATTTCAATTCTTTATCTTTAGCGCATTGCGCAAACGCATGTGCAAAAATAGATTTTGAATTGACAGTGGCAAAACATGAGGAAGCACGTGCTTCCGACACGATACACGACTTGCGCTGCATATATTTCCGGTATTTGGTCCAAAGCTTACTTTGCTCATATTTATTTACGTTTAGAATTTGAACGTTATTCAACCTTTAGTATTCATAATTTACCACAATGAAATACATTAATAACGTTATTCGCCATTTATATAAAATTATGCAATAAGAAGTATTCTTCTTTTTCGTGGCACATGTATTAACTTGACATGTGTCAACGTGACATCGGTGACACATAAGTAGTGGCCCATATTTTTATTACTGATTTATATTTTTATCTTATGAAAATGGTGTAATAATATCCGATAAAGAATAAGATATTGCATTTAATGCAAAACACTCATAATGGCAAACACAGGTGTCTTACCCTTCGTTAGAGGGGTCGACTTTACTAGAAATGATTTTAGTGTAAGTTTGAATTTAAATTTTTTGAATAAAATGTTATTGCTCAATTTATAGGGAGATAGATTTCCTTGTGCAGTAAGTTCTATGACTGGAGTACAATGGCTGAAATTAGATCGTACAAATTTGGGAGATATCCCAAAGGAAATGGGTAATCTTCTAAAACTGGAACACCTGTCTCTAACGAGGAATCATCTTGAAAAACTATATGGAGAACTGACTGAACTAAATTGCTTACGGACACTAAATTTAAGGCATAATAATATAAAAACTTCCGGTATTCCCGCAGAGCTTTTTCACTTGGAAGAATTGAGTACATTGGATTTTAGCCATAATAATTTAAAAGAGATTCCAGAAGGTTTAGATAAAGCTAAATCTCTACTAGTTTTGAATTTAAGTAATAATCAGTAAGTTAACACTAAAAAAGTAATAATTTTATATGAAAATATTATTTTTTTCAGTATTGAATCCATCCCTAACACATTGTTTATAAATTTAACAGATTTATTATTCTTGGATTTAAGCGAAAACAATTTAGAAACTCTTCCCCCACAGACTAGAAGGCTCGCTAATTTACAAACATTAATTTTGAACAACAATCCTTTGGGTCATTTTCAGCTTAGACAACTACCGTCACTACTGAATTTAGAAACTTTACATATGAGAAACACCCAAAGGAATTTAAATAATTTCCCAACAAACTTGGAGAATTTAATCAACTTGACAGACATTGATTTAGCTCAGAACAACCTGCCTAAAGTACCTGATGCTTTGTATTCTTTGCCAAATTTGAAAAGACTTAATTTAAGTGAAAACGAAATCAATGAACTTTCTACAGGTATGAATAAAATATTCAAATTATTTAGTTCTAAGTGTTAATATTCAATTCTACAAATGAAGGTGCGTCCAAATAACTCCGTATGGTACAATCCATTAATCTTTCAGAAAACATTAATAACAAATAGAACATAACTTTGTTTTATTATTATATCAGAAATAGGTGTAACTTATAGTCTTATAGACAACCTTCTTCTATTGCTGTTATCTATTAATGGATGTTTATGGATTACTTCTGATCATTTATCCATGTCTCTGATGGTGTGAATTAATTCTCCTGTTGTTCTTATCCCTGTCCAATGTTTGATATTTTGGAACCTCTATCTTTCCTTCTATTAATAGTTGGAGCAAATGATAGCTTTCGTTATGTATCATATGTCCCAGGTACCCTGTTCTCCTGTGTTTTATCGTGGCCAGAAGTTCACGTTCTCCTCCTACCCTTTCAGCCTGCTCATAGTTTTAATCTCCAGTGTCCACCCTTCCATACCATACAATAGCATGGACAATTCGTAACATTTTGTGAATCTTATTCTAAAATTGATGTCAGTCAGACTTCATAATGACATTTTTGAATTTCCTAAATGAGGTCTTGGCCTTTTCTATCCGGCATTTGATTTCTATGTCTGAAGCCAATCTTCTCATAACCAAATTTCCAGATACTTAAACCTTTTTTCCCATTCTATGTCTTCATTATTGCATGATCGTTTTGCATTGTGGAACTCATCCAATTTGCAGGTGATTATTAGGGATTTTGTCTTTTTTGTGTTGATGTTAATTCCCATAAGCCAGCTCACTATGTCTATGAGCCTTTAGAATTCACTCATGTTATCTGCTATCAGAACTGTGTCATCTGCATACTGTATGTTGTTGATCCATTTACTTTGTTGCCTAATTATTGTCCTTCTAGAGCTTCTTGGAAAATGTTTTCAGAGTAAACCTTAAACAGGAGTGGGGAGGGGACACATTCCTGTCTTACACCTCTAAGGATTTTCTGTGCCTTTGTAACTTCGTTACCGACTCTAACTTCAGCTGATTGGTTCCAGTACAAGTTTTCAATACAGCATATATCTTTCTGATCTATGTCAAGTCATCTCAGTATTTGAATTAATTTATGATGTACTCGACCAAATGCAATTTGCTACATACAGTACTATTCCACTGAGAGGCAAATTGTTAAGGAAAGAAAACACCATCTTTAAACCTACGGTGGTGGAATTTGAAACTAACCTGAAGTTCATAGCATTCGGCATGTGCTATAGTTTGTTTATCCACCAGTAACTCCATTTACCAAAATATGTGCCATACAGCATTATTCGGTCGCCTTTTCAAATGTTCTGTATGAAAGAAAAATTGAAGAATTATAAATTAAGAATGAAATGTAGTAGGTATAATAATAAATTAGCACTGAGGACCTAACTGGTCCATGGCTTCATTACTGACTTTTTTTATTCTCTTTCCATTTACTCTGCCCGATTTTTTATGTCCATTTGTAGCTTCTTTCTCGATTTTGTTTTTGGTCTACATTTTCTTTTTGTTTCCACTTTTTATTGATAAGTACTAACAATAGGTTAGTGTCATAACTTTCTGCTTGAATTCCCTTTATATATAAATTCGGTTTATTGTACTTATTTCCCTTATATTAATATAAATTGCAAATTTATTAAATATTACATTTAAAAGGGCAAGTTCTCTATTTTTCACTTACTTTTGTCCTATTTTATGATATTAGGTATACTTTAAAAATGTTTGTGTACATATGTATCAATTTTCAGCTATGGAAATGTGGCAAAAGTTAGAAACCTTAAATTTATCACACAATCAAATCACTTACCTTCCGGCTTCTCTATGTAAATTGACAGCACTACGTCGTTTCTATATCAATGATAATCAACTAGATTTTGAGGGCATACCATCTGGAATTGGAAAATTAGGGAATCTAGAACTGTTCTCAGCTGCTAATAACAGGATTGAGATGATTCCTGAAGGACTCTGCAGGTAACTTCAACATCTAATAACCATTTGTATTTTACAGCACAAATAGTGTACTATAATTTATTTCTATAAAAATTTACATGTTAGCTAGATGAAAGTTCTTGAACCAAATCTCAGATACAAAAGCCAAGCTTATAGAGTTTTTCTAGCACTTTGATCACTGCATAGGTGTGTGCACAGGTTTTATTTTTCAATATGGTGCCCCCTTGGAGGGCTCTGCCTTGCAACATAAATCTATAAACTCACTAAAAAGTTCAGGAAGGAAAGTTAATTAGAAATTGGTAACAAACACACTTTCTGGATAGCACATCTCTCACCATGAGCAGTTTTTAATGACACGACTCTCACCAATCCATCCTTTCCTGGATGTAGATGTAACTTTACCTAATTTCCATTTCATATGAGGAATATTTTTTTTTCTGTAACTGAGAAGTAAGCCAGCTCGAATAACTGATCTGAGGGTGAATATAGTAACTTTTAGGCAAAGGAATATTTAAGCAGATAAATGAACAGCTGAGGAAAGTAGAAGAAAAGCTAGATAGAAACACGGATGCAATTATAGAATTAAAAGAACAAAACTGAAAATTGAAGAAATTAATCTCACAGCAAGAGGAAAGAATAGAATCAATTGAATATGAGATTAGGAGAAATAACTTGGTAATCCAGGGAATTGATGACAAAGAAGGGGAAAGGGTAAATGAAGGTATAGCTAAAGTGGTAGGAATCCTTGAAAAAATGGGAATGCATCTTGATGGTAACAGGGATCTAGTAGAGATAAAAAGGCTGGGAGCGTTTAAGGCAGGAAAGAAGAGACCAATACTTATCAAACTAAAACCATGGGACACAAAGATGGAAATATATCAATACACGAAGAACTTAAAAGGATCAAATATATGGATAAATAATGATTATACAAAGGCTGTTCAAGAGAAAAGAAAATACCTCATGCCCCTTATGAAGCCAGAGAACAAGGGCATAATGCGATACTAAAATACGATAAACTTGAAATCAATGGCATTAAATATGAATGGGAACATTTCAAAAGTAAGGAGGCGGATATTCAAGAGGGATCGAAACGAACAGCAGCTGAGAGGTCACCAGAAAGTGTAAATGAGCAAATTAAGATAATTACCTGGGCATACCGGAAAAACTAATAGAAAAAGATGAACGGATGGACAATTCGGCAGGGAACATGGCAATGAAAAGGATAATAGCAAGCAATAAAAAAAATACAAAAAGTTAGAAAAAGCGGAATTTTATAGGAATAGGGACGTGGACTTTGTTGGCTACAGGAAAAATGGTAGATGCCTTTAGACAAATGAAGGAATACAATGTAGCAGTCATGGTACTACAAGAAATTAGATGGAAAAGAGACGGACTAATAGATAAGAAAGAGTATACAATGTTTTACTTTGGAGAAGAAAAGCAAGGATTTGGGGGAACAGGATTTTTAATAATTAAAAAGTTCAAGTTAAATGTGATAATGTACAAAAAGGTAAACGGTTGAATATCATATCTAGGAATAACAAACAGAGCGGCCAATATAACATTAATAAACGTATATGCCCCCACAGAAGATGCGGATGAGGAAGACAAAGATTTATTCTATGAGGAACTTGAAAGTATCTGCGAAGAAACCCCAAAACATGATACGGTTATATTACTGGGAGATCTGAATGCGCAAATCGGAAAGAAGACACATTTCAAATAAGTATCAGGTAAACATACAGTTCATAATACAACAAACTAATGAAAATGGAACGAGATTATGCAATCTAGCAATGTCGTAGAATCTGTATATAGTCCACCAAATTTGAGCATAGGCAGGAGCACAAAATCGCATGGATGGTGCTGGAAAGAACAACAGGGAACCAAATTGATCATATTGCCGTATTAAAAAAGAGAGAAAATCTTATTCATGACGTAAGGTTATATAGAGGAGCAAATATAGATTCCGACCACATACTGGTAATAGCAAAACTAAACGTAGGAAAAACGAAACAAACGAAGAAATTAATAAAAAGACGAAAATGGAATACAAAAAGCATAAGGGGAAAGCAAGTGAAATACCAGGAGGAGATAGAAGCACAATTAATTAAACTCAAAGAAGGCGCAGAAGTTGACAACAAATGGAGCCGAATTAAAAATGCCAGTATTAATGCAGCAGAGAAGGTAATTGGAAGAGAGAATAGAACTAACAGAAATGAGTGGTGGGACGAAGAATGCGAAGAAATCGTAGTTAAAATGAAAACAGCCAGGCTAAGAAGAGCGAGAGAGCAAGACTACGTGAAACACAAAGAAATAAGAAAGGAATCAAATGTTCTCATCAAAAAGAAAAAGAATAAATGGGTTGAGCAAATAATGGAAAGAATGGAGAGTGAAAATAAAAATAATGCGAAACTATATCAATACATTAGGAAGCAGAACAGAAAACTTAACATGATCAATATAGATAAAAAAGAATGTTGGGAGTATTTAATAAAAACACTAACACGATCAGAGGAGATATGTGAAGAAAATGAGGCAACATAGAGTAGGATAAACAGCACCGTCAGAATGTGAAGTTATGAAAACAATAAATAGCTTAAAACAGGACAAAGCAGCGGGCACAGATGGCATCATTAATGAAATGCTGCAGCAAGGAGGGGAATAAATGGGGAAGGCGATACATAAACTCATAGCTGAGATAAGGAAACTGAAACCATGCCACGAGAATGGAATGGAGGGTAATTAGTACCAATTTTAAAGAAGGGTGATCTAACTAGAGGAATTACTCATACTGCATATAAAATCCTTACAAGTATAATACTGAAGAGACTTGAAGAACTTACTGAAACTAGTATAGGGGAGTACCAATTTGGATTTCGACAGTGGAGATCACCTATCGATGCAATCCAGATCCCAAGTCAAATGGTGTAAAAATGTTATGAACGGAACATCAAGATGCATATATTATTTATCGATTTTAAGCAGGCATTTGATAGACTATTTCGAAATGAAATTAAAGCAGATTTACTCAAAATGCAGGTACCCAAGAAAACTATAAGGTTAGTGGAAATGACGATGATAAGTTCTAACGAATGAAGGTATATCGAAAGAGTTCCAAATTAACTCAGGAGTAAGATAAGGAGATGGACTTTCAACAGTAATTTTCAATGTAGTAATGGATGGAATAATAAAAAAAATGTAATTTACCTGGAACAGTCATCATTAAATCGGCACAAATAGTGGCATACGCAGATGATGTAGCCATAATTGCAAGAGACCAGGAAAGGTTACGAGAAATGCTGCAAACGATTAGAACAGACGCCAGAAAAAGGGGGCTAGAAATTAATGAAGGAAAAACAAATTACATGGAAGTACAAAGAGACAGTGACAATAAAGAAAATCAATCTATAGATATTGGGGAATATAAATTTGAAATAGTCAAACTTTAAATATCTCTGCAAAAACATCAACAATCGAAATGACAAGAAAGACGAAATTGCACAATGCATACAGACAAAAATGAGAATATACAAGACAGCAATAAGAACAGCTGAAACTACCGCAATGACGATGAAAATTATTAGGAAAATGTTTGGATCAAAGAAATTAAATAACCCTCCCATATTGGGAGAGAAAGGAGATATAAAATGCCAAGTAATACCATTTATATTTTAGTTAATATAGTTGTAGTTGAAATTACTGGAACTGTTGGGGATATTCATACTGAACACACTATTTCTTTACCTTCAGTGTCTGAAGATGATAATTTGGGTATCAAACATGTGTCAGACAGTGCGGTATAGTAAATAGTATCTCCAGTATAGTTGTAGTATCGATATTAATTAATAATATATCTTATATACCATGTAAGTACACTATCTGAATTTCTTAATTTTTTGTAGGTGTGGTTCCTTAAAAAAGCTGAACCTAAGCTCAAACAGACTTATCACATTGCCAGATGCTGTGCATCTTTTAACAGATTTGGTTACCTTGGATTTGAGAAATAATCCTGATTTAATAATGCCACCTAAACCTGTAGAAGCCACAAGAGGCTCTGGAATTGAATACTATAACATCGATTTTTCTTTGCAAAATCAACTTAGACTTGCGGGAGCACACGTACCAGTCCCAACGCCCATACAAAGTATAGTATACTTTATATATATTATATTCTCTTCAATGTACATTTCAGTTATCCAGGATTTATAGTATTTTATATACCTTGTAGATCCTAGTAAAGATCCTATAGCGAGAAAAATGCGATTGAGAAAAGGCAGGAGAGATCATGAAGAAGCAGATCAGGATCAAGCCAAAATTTTGAAGGTAAAATAAAGAAATCAAGCCATGTACTTAGTGTTAATTCTCTATATCGTATTAGGAGGTTCAAATTAATACATTATGTTTAAGGGTATGAAAGATATTGCTAAAGAAAAGAACAGAAGTGTCCAAGAAGACACCAAAGCAGAATCTTTAAAGTAAGTATGTTTCCAGTATTAACAGCATCAACGATAAGTTTATTTAAAATGTAATTGAAATAAGTTTTGGAATACGAGGTCGATTATACCCTATATTATTTAAACACTGCTCCAGATAGTTTTTCTTGAAATATTCTCTAGCAAAATGATTTTTTTTTACTAAAATGAAATTAAAAGTTTCTTATATTTTTTACATTATAAATTGCTTAATTTCTGGATGTAGTTGCTTAATATACTGATGTACTTAATTGAAAATCTCAACTAGATTAATTTTCTTCTCGGTGGAATAAGTAGATTTTGTTTTGATTTTAGACCAAAACGTTGGGACGAAGCTTTGGAGAAACCTCCTCTTGACTATTCAGAATTTTTTGAAGAAGAAGCTGGTCAAGTTGCTGGTCTTACAATTTGGGAAATTGAAAATTTTGTGCCAAACCGCATAGATGAAGTAGCTTATGGAAAATTTTACGAAGGCGATTGTTATATTGTATTAAAAACTTCTTTAGATGAAAATCAGTCATTATCTTGGGAAATATATTTTTGGATAGGAGGAAAAGCATCAGTAAGGAATAAACTTTTAATGGTTTTACTGAATATTTTTATGAATATCTCTATTTTTATTGCAGCTGGATAAAAAAGCATGTTCTGCAATTCACGCCGTAAATTTGAGAAACTATTTAGGAGCCCAATGTCGAACAATTAGGGAAGAACAAGGTGAAGAATCCGAAGAGTTTTTAAATCTTTTTGAAGCTTCTATAACTTATATTGAAGGAGGCAGAACTTGCAGTGGGTTTTATACAGTGGAAGATATGGTAAGGTTAACCGAATTAACAATCAATAATTATCTGTTTCAACTGCTTTATCTTTTCAGAACTTTGAAACAAGATTATATAGAGTACATCCAGCTGGACCTTCGGTTCATTTAGAACCAGTGTCGGTTTCAGTATCATCCTTAGATCCTCGATTTGTATTTATTTTGGATACTGGAATGGTTATATTTGTTTGGAATGGTAAACAAGCGAAAAACACATTAAAATCTAAATCTAGGTTAATGTGTGAGAAAATTAACAAAAACGAACGAAAGAACAAAGCCGAAATTATTACAGAAGCATCTGGTAGCGAAAGTAAAGAATTTTGGATACATCTAGGAATAGAAGATGGGATGCCACCGGAAGAACCACCACAGGTAAGATTTTTGTTTTACTCGCAAATTTTGTGGAATTTTGGATACCTGGGATTAATATTAGATCCCGTATCTTATTCTCATTTCCTTTTACCTTTTCAGGTGTCAGATAGGGGTTATGGTTCCTCTTGAACCCATCTTTTCCACTGTCTTATATATTTTGCCATCATTTCTTTTTTGTCTCCAGTTCCTTTATTTAGTCTATCTAGTTCTTTCTTGACCTACCTCTTCGTTTTTTAATGTTTACTGCCTCCATTATTTTTCTCGGTAATCTATCATTCTTACGATGTGTCCATACCAATTCAGTTGTTTCTTGTTTATTTTTTCTATTAATTGTTCTTGTTTTGTTACTTGTCTAATGTCTTATTTTCCTTTATCCTGTCCCACTTAGTTTTCCCGCTATTCTTCTTAGATGTTTCATTTCCATTGTTTATCTTTGCTTCATCTTTCCCTTTAATTGTATTGTACTCAGATGTTCACATCGTCTTTTTATATTCATGACTATCTTTTCCATAATAAGTATAAACAGTAACTGGCTTAAACTGTTCTATTGCTTTATTCCTCTTTCCATTGCTGTCCATTATAAACTTCTCTGATATCTGCCTTGCTTTTTGTATTTTCTCTCTTACTATCTTATTTGTGCTTCTTATGGCCTTTATAGACCTCTAGGTATTTTCATTTCCTCTAGTATTGTCTATATTTTTTTCTAACAAGGCTTATTTCAAATCAATAAATACCAGGAACAGTTGTTTTCCTTTCTCTATTGTTTTTTGAAGAAATTCATGTACAATGTATATATTATCACTGGTTTGTCTTTCTGGTCTAAAGGCTACTTCTTATCTTATTCAGATAATTACTGGAAGTGATTGTCTTATTTGGTATTTATGTGAGAAAAATGTATTTTTTGTTATGCACAATTTAGAAAATTACTTATTTATAGGAACATGTTGATCCAGACTTTGTTCCTGTGCCTCCAAGACTGTATCAAGTACAGTTGGGAATGGGTTACTTAGAACTACCACAGGTTGAATTGCCCCAAGGCAAAATAGTAAATACAGCACTTTTAAGTAAAAATGTGTATATATTAGATTGCTACCTAGATGTTTTTGTATGGTAAGTAATTTTTTTCTTTTTGTATTGCAAATTTTGATATGTATTCTTCGCTCCTCTTGATACATTGCTCTCTTTATAATTAATAAAAACTTTGTTTGACACACAAGGATTGGTAAGAAATCTACCAGACTGGTAAATGCCGCCGCTGTCAAGTTATCGGAAGAATTGTTCAACATGATTGACAGACCGGACTATGCGCGAGTTACTAGAGTGAGAGAAGGAACTGAAACACAGGTTTGTAAATCAGTTAGAACGTAGATTAAAGACTCCCTAGGTACAAACAACCCATGTATTTTTATGGAACCCCGATAGGACTCGGAATTTTGGCAAATTGTCGCCAATGTTTGGAACATAGTTGAATGCAATTCTTCTACAGATTTCTATAAGTTGGTATTCGGCATATAGAAGCGAAGTTGCCAAATGTAAATTTTGGTTGAATTTCTTAGGTAGTATTAGTTAACAGGCAATAAATATAGTCGACCGTCTCCTATTGCTCCGTCACATGAAGGCGACCAAAATGTTAAGTACCTGGTCTAAATATTGACAATTTTTCATCTAGTTAGGGAGGGACATTTTCAGGAAGTGATATATGCACATCACATATTCATTATTCTTTTGTTTATCATTTTATTTACAGTATTTGTAGTTCAAGTTTTTGAATAAAATATTAATGAAAATATTTTGAGGGTTTAGATCGAAAACGAATACAGCAAAACGAACACCGCAACACCATTTGTTTTGTTTCTATTATTCACAGAATAGATACATAAAATAATTTATTCAAGGGTTTATGAATAATTAAATGTTTAAAATATGTTTTATAAAGGTTCTCTATGTCTAATCTTTTTCAGTTCTAAAGATACTTGTCTCGATTTTTTTGCGGAATAGGTACAGTGTGTCACAAAAAAAAGGGAATAAAAAAATGTGCTGTGGCCAGTACAAGACTTCCTCACACGCGATACATGTCAAGTTTTTGACAGTCATGTCATACACTAAATAAAAACTATTGATTTGTTTTGAAATAGTTGAATAAATCTCAGTACACTACATATTTAAGATTTCTTTATTTGGCTTTAGGGCTGGACACACGCACGTAGTTTTTGGCTGCATGGTCCAGCCCTAACGCCAGAAAAAAAAAACTATACATTTTTTGCAAAGTTGGTTCAAACAAAAAACTAAAGTTATCCAAAAATCAAGCATCTTCAAGGTTTATTTGAAATTTTTTCCATTATTTTATAATTTGGATGCCTAAAATTAAGAAAAATTGTTTAACACTTCATGTAAACTACCACTTCCCATTGATAGATTTCAACCAAAAGTGACTGGGGTCTGCATTATGTCCATAAACTCTTAAATTCAAAATATGAAAATGATATCTCAACTCCTTAAGGTAGATGTGACGCGATCAATAATTGATGACATACGGACGCACCTACGTCATGCTCAAACTTGGTCAGTCGTTTAAACAGTCGTGAAATGGATATTTCTACAAAAGTCCTGACTTTTTTTCGCACCATTACAATACTTCCTTTTCTGACATTGGGTGTTCGGAAGTAAAAACATACCAACATAAAATAAAAAAGTTTGGGGAAAGTTGATAAAAAACTTTAAAAGAAATTATTTACAATGGAGTCTATTATTTAAAAATGTTCATACAAGGTACTACAAAAAGTATGAAATATCTATGACACCACCATGTATATATTCCTTTCATTGGCGTTTTTATTGTTGAGAATTTTTTTGTGAAGCTTGTAGTTATTTAATATTTTATTTATTTATTTAAATAATACTCTAAGGACATTTTAATTATTTCTTGAAAGGAAAATTAATTTTAAATTGGCATTGCAAATATTTAGCAATTCTGTAGCAGCTACAATAAAAACTGTTCACGACAATGGACAGATTAAATCCCTAACAGCTCCTGCAACCGCGAAGTTTTTGTTCGACTGACTCAGCAAAATGCCTTACTCTAAAACCCCTACAATAGCGATCTTTCTTATGATAAAACGGACAATTGTGGAATCGAAGGAAGTGTTACAACATTTATCAAAATTGACCCGAAATGGCCTACACGACCAGCATCATTTGATGGATTGATATGGTCCATTTATGCCATAATTGGCTTATGCAAACAGCAAAAGGCTTTAGAATATCCTTTTTGGCCCACAGATAGGCTAAACCAGGACATATTGGAGAATTATTCTGCTGAATATCGGCAAAGAGGGGGTTACAATGCTAACCCAACTGATAGAACGTTTAGGGCGACTCTGCATCATGGCTAAAATAAATTTAATGAAACCTTCTAGCTCGAGTAATTGTGAAGAAGATGAAGACAAACTTCTATTAACAAGAGAAAAAACATTGTTGGACTCTCAGGAAGTTGAAACTCGAGATGTCCTCAGGATATTTAGTCAAAAAATGTTATGATAAATACAAATGCCCGATCTGCAAGAATATTTTTAATGGAGAAGAGGAACTTCGTTGTGAAATTTTTTTAACAATATTGCATAAAACTTATACTAGTTCGCTGAAAATAACTGGGTTTTTAATACTTACCGACTTGCAAATTTTGTGGAAAAAGGCTTGGAAATTATAAAATTGTATTTAAACTGAGAACCTTCATCTACAAATATTAGGAAGAAAATAAATATTGAGCTTTAAATATATTGGAGCATCTATCATCAATGTTAACAGATGACTGTTTGGTATATTTTGAGCTTCTTATCAACCATCTGATAACAGTCTTGATATTTTACACAATATGTAGTTGAATATATTATATTGTATAGTGTATTTCAAGTAATATGGTGGTTTCTGTAATTTTTTATGCGCGTTTTCAACTAGCCCGTAAAATTTCACAACTTTACCAACCTTCCAAAATATTAACTTTGTATATCCTTTAACTTGTCAACTCCTCAACGTTTTACTCACCTAGTATTCCAATAACCCTTACAATTACCAATAAAATGATGAATATATAAATAAACCGTACTACTGTAGCTATTGAAATGTGTGGTTAGACCAATATATGCCTATTTGTCAAGTTTTTAAAAAGTCGGTGGGATTTGGATGCGAATTATCTAGTGCTCCTGGTAAAATATTCTTTTTAAACGGACTTTGGGAAGACTATAAAAGTAACATATTTTTATAATATCGAATATTTTATTATTTTTAATATTGAATTTAAAAATCTAGCGTTAATCTCACATTGCTCAGTTTATTTTTTTTAACCTGTGCTTTGATCGCTAAGGGTCATGAGCACTTAACAATATTATTCTACTACATAATAAATTATAAGCTGTTTGTTCATGACATTCACTAAACATTATTATACGGAGTGTCCCAGGAGAAGCCGAAACTTGGGAATGAGTAGGTGGTGTTAAAATAATGTCAGTACTTCATATAATTTTTTTTCTACGGACCTTCTTTATTGAGTTATAGGGCTTTAAACTTAAAAATACATTTTTATTCATAACTCCAAAACTGTAATTTCGAACTTGATGAAAATTTGGTGGATTGTCAAGTACATCAATTCATTTATTTTGTCCATACCAGTAAGTATACTAATGTTCCAGTAAGTCAGGATCGGACTTGGCTCACCGGATAAAAGGTCAGAACTTTTAAAGTGACAAGGCAACAAACATTAAAATTCTGTCAGTTTATTCTCCAACTATTTTTCTGAAAAAAAGGTACCCTTTGTCCAAATCGATAAAATCAGTTGTTTCAGAGAAATATGGAATTTTGTAAGACACTGCAGAGCACATTCAGATTCTATCATTATTTAGGAAATGGGTTATAACCAAGTAGGCTGCTATCAATTATTTGTCATATGCATTAGGTAACTATCCTTTAGTTTAGAAAATGTAGTTTTATCAAGTAGGAAGCTGTCAATGTATGTATCATATGCCTCAACCATTCTTCAAGTAATGTTCAGCAGAACAAATTAACTCATAATTTTCATAAAAACGTATATTAAAAGTAAGAATTATCAAGAGCAACTTAATAAAAAAAATACAAACAAGAATTTTAATCTAATACTTGTTCAAAATGTGCACCTCCTACCTCTACACATTTATTGAGCCTACAAATAATGTTTCGTTGTACTTGAAACAACATTACTGGGAAATATGTTTCTGATTTTCATGAAATTTTGCATAGGGGTTTTTTTTGATACGGGGAATGCAAAAAATTTGTTTCGAGTAGAAAATTGAATTTTCCGGAAAACTATACATCAAAATCGAAAACCAACGTATTTTTTGGATTCTACAACACGAAATGCATACCCAGGGAGTCTTTAATCTATGTTATACACTTCTTATAGTTAACAACTAAGATCTACTATTTTTCTAAATTGTTTCAATGTTTTCTAATTTTTATACTTTGGACAGTTTTAATATGTTCTGTTGACCGTTTACAGTTATTTAAAGTAAGCAATATTTTCAGTAATTTTGTTAGCTCCCTTCAAAAGAACATCTACCTAAACAATTTTTTACCTCTCCAAACTTATATAATCTTCTTCAACAATATCCATAAAATATAAACATAACTTTCTAGTTTCCTATATTAATATTTCTACATTCATTTTTCAGATATTCAAATCCAAGTTTATAGGATGGGATGAGGTGATAGCAGTAGATTTTACTAGAACTGCTGAATCTGTGAAGAAAACTGGTGTCGATCTAATAAAATGGGCTCAACAACAGGAGACTAAAGCAGATTTAACTGCCCTTTTCACACCTAGGCAACCGCCAATGCCTCTAACTGAAGCTCAACAATTGATGGAAGAGTGGAACGAAGATTTAGAAGCAATGGAAGCTTTCGTGTTGGAAGGAAGGAAGTTTGTAAGGTTACCAGAAGAAGAATTAGGTAGGTGTTAAAATACGATTATAATTTGAAAATTTTGATATATTTGTTTTTTTAGGTACATTCTATTCACAAGATTGTTATGTATTCCTGTGTCGCTATTGGGACGATACCGATGAAACGGCACCAGATGATGAAATGGATGACTTCCAATGGGTCTGTTATTTCTGGCAAGGTAGAGATGCATCAAATATGGGTTGGCTTACATTCACCTTTACATTGCAAAAGAAATTTAAAGCTCTTTTCCAAAATAAATTAGAAGTTTTAAGAACTTACCAACAACAAGAGAACATGAAATTTATGGCACATTTTAAGAGGAAATTTATCATCAAACAAGGAAAGAGAAATAAAAAAGCGAACAAAAAAGATGTAGAATTTTATCATCTTAGGTCAAACGGTAGTGCTTTGTATACAAGATTGGTGCAGATCAAGCCTAGTGCTTCATATTTAAATTCCGCATTTTGGTGAGTGTATCCATATATTTTATGAATTCAGTTAAACTTGAATTATTTCGATTTTAGTTATATTCTTAATGTCCCGTTTGAACAAGAAGATGATTCTGGTATTGTATACGTATGGATAGGTTCAAAAAGTGATCCAGATGAAGCTAGGATAATCCAAGAAATTGCCGAAGAAATGTTCAACAGCCCATGGGTAACTTTACAGGTATTATCTGAAGGTGAAGAACCAGATAACTTTTTCTGGTTAGGTCTTGGCGGCAAAAAACCTTACGATCATGATGCAACGTATATGGAATATACAAGGTTATTTAGGTGTTCCAACGAAAAAGGATATTTTATTGTTTCTGAAAAATGTTCGGATTTCTGTCAGGTAAGAGAAGGTACATTGTTAAATTGTAATAAATGAAAAGGGAACCATTTTAATTTCACGGAAATGTATTCAACTATATACACATCTCTATGATGATATCAATCTCTATTTATAGTACATTGTCGACATATTCATTATTATACAAATAATGAATGACCATACATACTCAAATAAGTGACCATGAATCTATGCATTGCGTTTTTATATAGAATTTAAACAATATATTAAAATATAACAACGAATTGTTACATGGTTAATACGTGCATCACAAAATGTTTGTTTTCTCAAATAATTTTGTTTTAGGATGACTTGGCAGACGACGACATTATGATTCTTGATAATGGTGAACAAGTATTTTTATGGTTAGGAGCTAAATGTAGTGAAGTAGAAATTAAATTGGCTTTAAAATCTGCTCAAGTAAGTATGCTGGAATTATGTATAAGGTGTTCTGATTGGAGTGCATGATTTAATTTAAACACAAATAGTATATTATGATCAAAGGCCAGAAAATTGGATGGAATAAAATTTCATGGAGGTTTGTTGCACTGAACGATTAAAAAAATTCTAAAATTGCTTTTTTTCGTAATGTTTAGGCTACAAAACAGATAAATTTGACAATGGCGTAGTTCACATCCCATTTTGCTTCAAAACAAATATATAGAATATTAGTATGAATTCAGTCTATAAAATTTTCATCGAGTTTGTTGCACTGAATGATTAAAAAAAATTTACTGTTTCGACTCTTACTCTGAATCGACTCATTATTTTTAAATGAAACTAACCGTTTCTAAATAATTCCACAACATATTGAAAAAATGGTAAAAATTCTAAAAAATTGACGATTGTCTCGATTTTACGATGTCGAAAGCGTTCTTGGCATGTGAAATCCGTGTAAGAGGTTCATCTTCTTCACTGTCCGAGTTCCCGTTCACAGTTTCCTCACCATAGTTAGCCATAACAGCGGCAAAAATTTCATCGTCATTGAGCTCTTCATAGGGACAGTCTTTGTCACATTCGGTAATCCACTTTTGAACTTAATTGGCAGTAACGTTCGGCTCTAGAGTTTGTAGATCTTTAACCATTTTCCTGTGTGTCGTGTGACACAGTGATTGTGTAAGTAGCATCTTTGATGGTCAAGGGTTTCGTAGCCTCAAATATGTTACAACCTTCTTCAGATTTTTTACGGTGGAATTAATGTTTTTTCGGAGATATCGCCTTTTTAACCATTCAATAACTTCCTGATTCATTTGTTTGGGTGAACAAAGTCATATTTGGAGGTAGAAAGAGAGCTTTTATGTCCTCTACCACTAAATATTTCTCAGATGCATTATATCCAACAGCAGTAGAACACAAACAGGCAGCTTTTGTTATTTCAAGTGTTTTTCGAACGATTGGACAAACTCGTCGAAAAAACAAGATTTGAAAAGGTTGCAGTCCATCCAAACAGACTTTTAATTGCGGTAATAAACTGACAAGGAAGATGGGTTTATGCTTTTGAATGCCCTAGGTTTCTCGGATTTGCCAATAACGAACAGGGAAAGCTTGTGTGTACCATCTGTGTTTTTTTTAGTCACGAGGGGGTTAGGGTTCAGGTGCCCTAATTGTTGCCGCTCAGCCATTGATTGGCTTATTGTGCACCCCCACTCACAGGTATTAAGCAGAGTCCAATACTAAATTCTTAGCGAACATTGAGATTCGTCGGACTATGTTTTCCTGCATTCTCTCCTGATTTGTGCCTAGGAAGATATCTAGACAGGAGGCTCGCCTTCTGCACAGGGCAGGGCAATCGAAGACCACGTGCTTTGCGGTTTCTTCTACTTCTCCACACATCCTGCTAATGGGATTTGTTATTTCAATCCCCATTTTCACTAGGTGCGCGTTGAATATCCAGTGGCCAGTTATGAATCCTACCACTTTTCTCAGTTCTTTCCTACCCAGTCTAAAAGAATTTGCTGCGTAGGAACTCGATGGTCCTTTTAGCATTCTTTTGGACTGAGCATGTCCCGTAATTCTGTTCCAGCGCTTTTGATGTTCAAGTGACACCCAGTTGGAAACAGTTTTACGTACGGCGCTGTAAGAAACGTCGTATGCTGGTTCTGGTCCCATGAGGGTGAGATGAGCTCCTTTCTTGGCACACTTATCAGCTCCCTCATTTCCAGCTACCCCTGTATGGCTTGGCACCCAAGTAAGAATTACTCTATTGTCTTTTGCCAAGGTTTTCAAGGTATTGTGACAGTCCCACACTATCTTCGACGTATAGCTGTGGCTTGCTAAGGCCAAAAGGGCCGCCCGACTGTCCGTGTTCACATAGATGGTCTTTTTGTTATATTTCCTATCTATGCATGTTCTGCCGCATTCGAATAGTGCAGTTATTTCTGCTTGAAATACGGTCGTCATTTCGCCAAGGCAAACACTTATGCTTTGCCTGGGTCTGACGCCGTAAACGCCTGCTCCTGTACCCGTTAGGGTCTTTGACCCGTCGGTGTACCAGGTGATACTGTTCAACATGCGTTGAGGTTCTCCCTGGGCCCATTCGGATCTGCCACTCAAGTTGACACGATGTGGTATCTCAGTTTCCACGACCTTGGGCATTCTGTCCGGTGGCATTTCGATGATGTCGCACCTCATGTTGTCATGTATTTTAGTATGTTTCATAGCATGGTGCTTGCACCAGTTGCCATTGCACTGCATTCTGTATGCAGCCATTTTAGCCTCCCCCTGTATATAGAGCTCTATTGGTGGGATGTTTAGCAGTATTTCCCATGCTGCGGTTGGGGTGCCCTTCATGGCGCCTGTAATGCTCAGACACGCAGCTCGCTGCACTTTAGAAAGCGATTTGGTGGCTGTGCTTTGCTGAACTTTAGGCCACCATGCGATCGCACCATACACCATCATTGGTCTGATTACTCTGGTGTACAACCAGTTTACCATTGTCGGAGTTAGTCCCCAGGTGTACCCAATTGCTCGTCTCATCGTCATTAGCGTAATCTGAGAACGGCTTGTGATGCTCGCTAGATGGCTGTTCCAGGTTAGCTTGTCGTCTAACCGGATTCCTAGGTATTTTGCCTGCCTGGCAACCTTTATCTGATTGCCGAAGAGTTTTGGCACACTAGTAATCTCTGCGATTCGCTGTTTTGTAAATGGTACCATGATGGTTTTCGAGGGATTGACAGACAATCCCTCCGCATCACACCATCTCTCCACTACGGACATTGCCCTCTGCATTAGTTCCAGGCAGATGCCCACGTGTTTTCCCCGGATTAGAAAGATGATGTCGTCAGCATACCACCCCTGCTCGTTTAGTGAGACAAGAAGGTCGTCGACTACCAGATTCCACAGCTTTGGTGACAGAACGCCTCCCTGTGGACATCCTCTTTCTGTCTTCACCTCTCTCGTGACACCACACAGGGATGCTTGTGCTCTCCTGCTGCTTAGCATGTTCTCTATCCATCGGGTGATTGTCCTGTCTGTGCCTCTGGATTACAGCTTTGACAATATTGAGAGAGTGCTCGTATTGTCAAACGCTCCTTCGATATCCAGGAACACGGCCAGTGCGACTTCTTTGTAAGTAATGGCTTGCTCTATCTTGCTCACCAAGTTATGCAAGGCTGTTTCGCAAGATTTGCCACTTTGGTAGGCATGTTGAGTGGGGTGTAGCGGCTTGTCGCCCAGCACCTTGACCCTCAAATGCCTATCTATCATCTTCTCTAGTGCCTTAAGAAGAAATGACAAGAGACTTATCGGACGATGAGCCTTTGTAGTATCGTAAGAGGGTCTTCCAGGTTTTAATATGAATACCACCTTGGAGATTTCCCACACCGTAGGTATAACTCCTCTGGCTAGGCTTAGTCTGAACAGATTCACAAGTCTTGGAGTTATTATGTCGGCGCTTTTTTGGAGTAGTAGAAATTCCGTCCATTCCAGGCGCCTTGAAGGGATTGAAAGATTGCATAGCCCATGTCACAGACCCATATATGACTATGGACCTTGCACAAGTCCATCTGTGTTGCTGCAAGGAATGACTGTTATCCTGTCTTTCATGGGTTCCTGCAACGGATTCATTTCAAGTTTTGACTGGCAACATTTTAAAGTTTAGCCCTGTCTCGTCCGTGTTAGAAACTTGTTCATTTTCTTTAACAATTTTTTGTAACTTCACAGAAAACTCCTTAGCAACCCCTGCATCGGCAGACAGTTTTTAACCAAAAATTGAAACAAACCAACCTAACCACTACGGGTTTTCCAGCGATTAATCCAGCCCAGCTACGAACTCATTTCAGACTTCCAGTTTTTTGTGCAAAACTATTGCCTTTCCTTTTAAAATTGGCACACTAAACAGGGCTTCTTTCTTGACAGAACCATATCCATGATGCATTATCAAGCAGTTCAACTTTAGGCTTTTTTAGTGTTTTGCGCTTTTTAAGAGCATTTTTGCCATCAATCGTAATTGTGTATGATTCAATATCTTTCCGATTTTTTTCCAAACCATAATTGTCGCTTACATTGTGAGAAAATATTTGATGATCCATAGTAGTGAAGAGGGGCATTTCATTCTATATAGTTTATCTAATAAACCTTTATGCCAAAGAGTCAAAAGCTTTTTTTATGATGAAATAAAACAATTTAATTTATTTAAAACTTCATTATATTTGAACTAATGTTCAATTTAAACTAGTTGACGCGTTTCGCTAACACAGTAGTATTCTCAAATAGATTGAAGACAAA
The DNA here is from genome assembly GCA_963921935.1 of Galeruca laticollis. NCBI lineage: Eukaryota > Metazoa > Arthropoda > Insecta > Coleoptera > Chrysomelidae > Galeruca > Galeruca laticollis. The sequence goes on from OY998176.1 coordinate 132,775,553, forward strand.
CAAAAAATTGGTTTAAAAAAATATGAACAAGGCTAAAACTAAAGTGATAATATTTGCAAACTATCTAACAGCAGATGAAAAACCAAATGATATATCATTTACCAATATCACTTTTCAGTTATCGCATGACACCAAGTTTTCGGGTGTTTACTTTAGGTGCGTTCTTTTTGACTGATATCTCAGATAATCTCAACTCACATCAGTAATGTGAGCGTTCTTTTTGTTTTACTCACTTCTAAGTGAGCTGAGATTTTTCCTCCCCCTTTACCGATGCTGAATGTGTTGTAAGGGGGAATCAGTTGGAATTGAGTCGGAAATAAAGTGGAGGGGATGAAGAAATATTTGATTTGCTTGGTTTATTTGTAGTTTTAACCAAAGTTATCTATGGTTTTAACCATTGAAATATAAACAATAAACACACATAATCTAGTTTTCTTTTGTTACAAATTATGGATACAATAACATTATCAGATGCTGATACGAATCTGTCATATAGTTTAAATCTATCCCTTGAAGATGCACAGAGGGCGAAGGAAGGTAACAACTAATAATGTTGGTATATTAGCCATAATACAAATCTTCACTCAAAGAACTATTTGAAACTAAAAATAACAAAATCAAGCGTGGTTATCAGAGATATCGAGATAGGTTATGTTTATATGTTTTGTTTCTTATTCACGTATGTGTCGACAGATCGCGCGCTTCAATTGAGATGTCGTTCTTTTTTATGCTTACTCACATCACTTTATCTCAGATCACCTTAACTGAAGTGATCTGAGATCTCAGTCAAAAAGAACGCACCTATTGATGAATGGATGAACTGGTCACAACATATAGAGGAAATCTCTTCGAAGCTTGGGAAAATGTCCTATGGACTAAGAATAATCTGTAAATATCTAGACAAGCAAGCAGCTTTATTTTGCAAATTTTGAATCGGTCATGAGATACGGAATCATTTTTTGGGGATTCAATAAGAACACAAATAGAATATTTGTTATTCAAAAAAAAAATAATGAGAATAATCAATTGCAAACATTATAAGGAGTCTTGTCGAACAGTTTTTAAGAATATGTACATGTACATTTTTGAATGTTTGATGTATTGTTTAAAAATAGAGAACTTTTTAATCTAAATGCCATAGAACACGAATATAACACCAGGAGACATGACCTCATTTATCCGTATCATACATTGAGACTTACTGAAAAATCTCCGTATTATGTGACAATGAAATTTTACAACAAGTTACCAGTACTTGTAAGACGTTCTGCTAGTAGCAATCAATTCAAAAAAAACATCAAAAAGATACTTGTAGATCTAGAACCCTATTGTGTTGAGGATTTTTTAAAACATCAGTTTTGAAATATCATTGTATTTGACGTCATTTTATTACATGTTGTAATTGTTTTTGTACGAATAATTGTAACATTTTTTAAAATAATCATTATTATTAATGAAAAAATGTTTTAAAATATACAGTGCATAAATACAGAATTCTTTTATATCCATGAAGATTCCAGTAGCCTTTAGATCTCTCAGTCTTGTAGCCTGCACATTGGAAGTTAAAATGGCGAGAGGGTGGATTGTCGACGATTTTTCTTTAAATACAAACTGATGTGTTTAATATACTTTTACAGTTTATTTTAGATATTCTTGTTAGATTAATTAATATACTATCGTACATATTTCATTTTGTTTATTTGATTATATTGTTATAGGTTTACATTCAACATACTCGAGCTAAACAGCCTGATAGACCTAGGAAACTATTTTTGACACTGAAAAATAAAGAGTCGACCAGATTTACCAAGTGCTTCCATGGTTGGGGACCCCATAAAAAACCCCCAGAATAGTATTATCATTACTAATTTATAATATATGTATTTATTATATATTTCAGGAAAATTTTGCCCTCAAGTATTTGTTTTGGTAAACAAAAAATTGCTAAATATTAACTAGTTTATACTCTTCATCACACGGCAATATAATAATTCAATCCATATTTAATTATGTTAACATTTACGAGTTTATAACGCGCAGTAATATTTCTATTAATTATATATAATGTATAATATTATGTATACTAGTGTAAAAATCTTTTTTGTGAATTTTTGATAATATATACTTTATTTGCTACTCAAATTTTCATACAAATTCCCTTTTAGCTATTAGTAATATACTCTTTCGATAGTGCTTATAAATGACAAATGGCTCTTTCAATTTTACGCTTAGGGTCGAATCAATTCCAAAATATAGATATTTATATTGATTTTAAAGTTTAACTTGACTGATTTTTGGCCGTATTTACAGTTTTTTAAATACACAGTATTTTAACAATATTTTGTTTTATTTCACATGAACCTCTAAAACTTTCAGTTATTGAATCATTTCAAAAGCTAGAAATTTGTAATCAGATAAAGTAGTGAGTATTTAGTAAGATATATACAGTGAAACCTGGTTAAATGAACCCTGAATATGTGAAAAACCTCTGCTGTTTATAATGAGTCCAAACACTTTTGAATTGAAAGACCTCTGTTACTATAATCTATTTTTTTAACCCTTTAGCTACCTACGTACACATTTGTGTACAGCGCTTTCAATGCTTTTGTAGCAGTTAACTAGAATAATTTTGTACATTTGCTCCCAACGTCCACATTCATGTAGAAGTTAGGGATCACTCAAGGACGTACAGTGCCATCTGAACCGGCAAACGATAAATGTGAATTGGAATGAAATGGAGTAGTAACTGGTTGCTAGTGAACACATATGCAGAGGTCGCTAGATATATTTCATTTGACTTATCAGAGTGGTCTTTTTAGTAGTCAATTTTATATTTCGCTTATGAGAGCTGGTTTTTCACGTTCAGAGTAAGATAAAGACAATTTGATTGATAGACTTTGATATTGGTTACTTTGAAGTTGTGTACACAATTGTGCACTGCAGTAGTAAAGTACTGTAAGGTATGCCTAACCTCAAAAGACTCTTTTGGTTGATTTATTTATTTTTTTATCAGCTTTAGACTCTAGTATGGCAGGAAATAAACCTCTTACGAAAGCGCAACTGCTGGAGTATATAGATGCATTGTCAGATATCGAAGATTTTGACAACACAGGTGATTTTGAGGACGATGAATGGCAAAATCATGGAGACTAGATAAGGAGCACGAACTCCATGTATGCAAATAGGGCTACTAAAATAAGAGGGCGCTTGTGCTCGACATGTACCATCATATCAGCTGCACTCCCACTATTGCAGTTTTTAACCGCACAAACTCTACCCATTTTTGATTTTTCAAAATTTTTATTTTGTCAATTTTTAGCATTTACCAATATTTATTATTTAAGTACAAATTAAAGGTTAGTATTTACTAGCTTACTTCACATATATTTATGATGCTAGTTTCAGAGCGGTACACAAAGAACATGAGCGACGCCAGTGGTAGAAAAAATGGTAGTGATGTTTCACTTTCGGAGGACGAAAATCATAAAGAAACAGAGCAGATGGATATTTCAAATCATGTTGAAATTGAAGCTACATCTATACTTCCTACATTGGACACGGTGAAAGCTGGTACCAGTAAGTCATGTACTGCTACAGTGAAAGGTGTAATAGGGGAAGAGTATTTCACTGCAAATAATTTGACAAGAAAAGCAGATATAAAATGGATGAAAAATGTCACATATCAAACACCACCAAGTACATGGTTTTCGCATACCATTCCAGAAGTTGTAGATTTGGAAAGCCCTACACCATTTTTTTATCAGTATTTTACAAGTGAACTAATTGATTACATAGTTGAAAACACAAACCTGTATGCAGTTCAGCAAGGATCCCGATTTCAGACGACAAATGCAGCTTAGATGAAGGTATTCATAGGTATACACATATTGATGGGTAATATCCGCTACCCAAGGGTACAGAATTATCGGAAGGCTAGGTTACAGGTTCCCATTATAGCCAATAGTATGTCCCGTAATAATTTCTATAAATTGAGGCAACATCTCCATCTAAATACGATGGAAAAGCCTAAGAATAACGACCGTTTTTAGAAAGTCCTGCCCCTTTTCAATTCTATTTGGAAGAAATGTTTGAAACTTCCTTTAGAGAAGTGTCTGTGTGTAGATGAACAGATGGTGCCTTTCAAAGGTAAGATTGATGTGAAACAATAGGTAAAAGGGAAGTCGTGTCCTTGAGGCATCAAGATCTTTGCACTTTGTGGCGCCAGCGGCTTGCTGTACGACTTTTTATTATATCAAGGGTCTACAACCGAGTTAGACGAAACTTTCAAGAAGCATTTGGGATTAGGTGCTGCAGTGGTGTGGAAGTTGGCAGAAAGAATTTCAGAACAAAATGTGCAACTATATTATGACAACTATTTCTCAAATTATCAACTTCTTCAATTTTTGAGACAGAAACAAATATGGGCATCCGGAACAGCACGGTTAGACAGTTTCAAAGCACCTCCGTTTTCATCAGATAAAGTGTTGCAAACAAAAGGTCGTGGGACATAGTAATGACGGAGAAGTTATTCTCACCAAATGGTTCGACAACAAAGCTGTAACTATGGCTTCCAATTATATGGGAATCGGCGAAGCAGATAGGTGCAAAAGGTAGGACAAGAAACAAAAAGAGTATGTGCATGTATCACGCCCATAAGTAATTCAGCAGTATAATTTGAATATGGGAGGTGTTGATAAGCTCGATTTCCTGGTAACTATTTATAGGTCATTTATACGATCTAAGAAGTGGACCCTGAGGATGTTCACGCACGGAATTGATTTATCCTGTGTGAACGCATGGTTAGAATATAGGACCCAGGCTATTGCATTAGGTGTGCCGAAAAAACAAATTTTAGACCTACTACACTTCAGAGCTTATGTGGGAGAAGCATTGATTTTATCATCAACATCAGGACCTAAGAAACGGGGACGACCATCTGCTGTATTTGATGAGGGACCACAAACGCCTAAATCTTCACCCAGACCTAGATCTGAAATAAGGCCTATTGACGATATTCGTTTTGACGGAATAAATCACCTACCTTAGCTAGACGACAAGAACTTCGCATCGAGGTGTAAAAATGAAAATTGTTCTGGGAGATCACGAACCATATGTTCAAAATGTAAGGTACATTTATGCCTCGCCAAGAAATCAAACTGCTATATAAAATATCATAACAAATAAAAATATGTTTCTTTTGATTGTTCAATACACTATAAATAAATAAATAAAATACATTTTCATATTCTCTGGCAGCCTCTCACTACCACTGTACACTTTCGTGTACCTCAAAACTCAAAAAAATATTATTTTTTTTTAAATTGGTACCCATTCTAAAGAAAAGTAAAAAAACTGAAAAGTCTATGTACCAAATAGCAAAATTTTAACTTGCAAATTAAAAATTCGGTAGCGAAAGGGTTAAAAGACTTGTATAATACATCTGTCGCACTACCGTTTATTGTGGATCGTTCATTGGCGTATCTATCTGAAAATCTTTAGAAATAACTATTAACATTTCCTGTTATTACTGAATGACCTCAGACTTATATCATAAGGATAAATGAGATGTTACCTTCCAAGAAATACTTATGTTAAACAAGGAAAAGAAGTGTCTCATTAACTGAAAATTAATCTGTGCAAATATTGCTGTCGACCCAGATTATAAAGCGGCAAATGTTGAACCTATGGAAAAACCCAGGATATATTGAAAGGGTAGTTGCTACCCCTTCCATGTAAAATATGTCATAATAAGTTCGCTTATTCCTTATTTGAAAAATCTGATGGTCAGTTCTATTTAATTTAAAAGTTCGTTCTGTAAACTACAATTCGCTCGCTATATAAGTTCCATTATTCTGTTTTACTTTAAATTTTGTTTACAACCAACTATATTATATTTAAATAACAAACACTTTCTACAACAAGCAAATTTGCAATGTTGTCCTTAACCTTTTCACTGCCGGTCAGTCGTGAAGCTGATGCAGTGGTACAATTTATAGGACAACTGCAGAACAGAATGAATTTCTCAGAAAAAAATGCAGACAATCTTTTTTATTTAAACAAATACAAATAATATAAAAATGAGTAAGAACTTGTAGCATAAAATAATATTAAATAAACGGTTTTAAAGATTAAAACTAACTTTTCCGCATCTGTGGCCCTGAACAATATTCTATCATAAAATTGTATACACTTCGGGGGATGTATCGTGCTAACAAACCGAAATTTCTCCAAAAATAACCAAAAATTTAGTATATCTGGATTTATAGGACCTGCTGTACTCGCTCTAGTCAACTGAAAATCAATAGGGTATATCTGTGAGACACCTTGAACAATATTCAATCATAAAATTGATCAATCGTATACTCTATGGAGGCTGTATCGTGCTAACAAACTGAAAATTATCCAAAAATGACAAAAATTTGGTACTTCAAGTACTATAGCACCCGTTGTACTGGCTTTAGTGAGCTGAATATCAATAGGGTTTACCTTTGAGACGCTCTTAATAATATCCAATCATGAAATCGGTCACTTGTATATACTCCGAAGGCTGTATCTTGCTAACAAACTAAAACTTCCCAAAAAATGACAAAAATATCGTACTTAAAGTACTGTAGCACCTGTTGTATTGGATCTGGTGAGCTGAAAATCAATAGGGTTCATCAGTGAGATGTCCTGAATAATATTCAATCATAAAATTGGTGACTTGTTGAACTCCGGAGGCTGTATCGTGCTAACAAACTGAAATTTCTCAAAAAATGCCAAAATGTCGTACTTCAAGTACCATAGCACCCGTTGTACTGGCTCTGGTGAGCTGAAAATCAATAGGGTTCATCTGTGACATGTCCTTAACAATATTCAATCATAAAATTGGTGACTTATTGCACTTCGGAGGCTATATCGTGCTAACAAGACATGTAAGGAAAAGTGGCCGACGACGACGACATACACACAGGATTTTTTTTCCAAAAACCGTTTTTTCGTGTTGTTGATGGAAAACGTAAAAATAACTCAAAAAAATTTTCAAAATTCCAACTTTTTTTGGGGTAAACCAATACTTTTCTCGCATATAGATGGGTTGGGCGGAAAAGTAAAAACACAATATGAATAATTTTTGTCTGTGATAAATTTGGAAACGGAATGATACATAACGCTATATTCCCACAATCGGCGCACATATAAACCAATTTCTTCACTACTTCTAATAGTTTGTCAGGTGTCGACCTAAATGTGAATTCCCCCTTTTTCAATTTTTCTGCCAAGTTTTTCCTGTTCTTTTTAACCGTCCCACAAGCATTTGCTGAATGAGAATATAACCATCAGGGATCTGGACTGGTGTACCAATTGTCGATATACAAACAATGCCCTGTATTTAAATAAGGTGGAAGCAAAGTTAAAACGACATTTCCAGTAACACCAAATCTGTTGCTTTGATTTATTTCAGTTGTCTTTCCAGTATATACAATGAAATCTTGTATATATTCAGTTTTTCAATAGCATAAAACAAACAGTTTTACACCAAAATGGTGCCTTTTTGCTGGTATGTATTATTTTTAGAATAACCTTCCTTGAATGAAAGAAGACTTTCGTCTATGCATATATCCGACTGGCTTGAAAGTCGATTTGACTCTCTAACACGATCAACTAGTTTTCTGAGTTTATTTTTTGCAGAGTTGTCACAAAAATAGAATAAAAAAAATAGACAAATAGCGGTCTCTAGCTATCGTTTGCCCAAATATAGGAGTCTTCAATAGTCTTATCTTCAGAAATCTGCAGCTTAGATCTAACTATTAACATGTTTGGGTCTTTCCAAGACACTAAACGGGAATTTTTTTGACATTAGTGTGTTCGCATACATATTTATAATAATTGCTGGTCTCCCTTAAAATAATATTTACTAGATACTGCTTCAAAAATATTTCAAAGCACTCTAAAGTACTACTGTCCACACCTAAGTGGTCTACAGTGCATCCTCTAGTCAAATCAAAAGAGAAAATAGTAGGCTTAAAGTCTGTTTGCACCCAATTATTGAAATCAAAAGTAGAAAATCTGACTCACCTTCTGAGTCTATAACAGATTCTGCAGGGACACTGGTGTTTATAACTGGTCTACAGTCTCAGCTTGATTTTCATCCTGATTGTCCCATTTGGGATATATATGACTCTCAATAAATTCATCTTCACTGTTAGAACATGTCAAAATCACTTCTAACTCAGCCATTGAATAGAATTTTCCTTTACGCAGAAAGGGCAAGTTAGCCATAATTCGCCACGCATGTACACCACCAAGTAAGCTATTGAACTAACACAAATAATAGTCAGAAATGCCCTTCCAATAGTGTCAACACACACCTAACCACTTCCCACCTACAGAAACTAAAATATGACAAGCCGTAGACAAAGAATAATAAATTTAAAATATATCGAAAGCCAGCACCAAGGGCACGACCAGTTAGAGTCAGAAATATAGGACAGCTACAGCGAAAATGTTATTAAAAAAAGTATAACTTCCAAAAATTTTCAGCTAAGTATCCCCTGAAAAACAAAGTTTCGAAAACGGTTATACAACGGGAATATGACTGACATTGGTACAGTGACTGTAAAATAGGCTCCACTTTTTCCTACAGTTGTCCAGGATAAAGTAAATGCTCGTATTCAGTTTGTATATTACAAAGGAAATAAATAGTATTTCTATATCAATAGATTACCATGTAGAAGCCTACACAATATTGAGGTCATATACACGATTTACAGCTCTAGTTTTTGTTAAAAATCTTTTCGGTAAAATTATCCAAGAGTTTTTCATCTTGAAGTCTTTGATTGTATGTTGGCTTTGTTATTGAGCCAGGACATTTTACGAAATCTAGTATACCCGTAGTGGATTTGCTATGTAGTTGAATATTCCTTTCAGAATCCTAACTGTTGAAGGTTTTTGGTAATAGTAGATTACGGGTAGAACAAAACTATTTTATGATGATTATTATTTAGATAGGTGCATATCTCTTCTATTACTCAATTATGTTTCTTTCCATCCAGCAATAAGTAGATTGATAATGGCTAAGCTGACTGTCCAGTGGAATTTCGTTTTATTGAACGTAATTGCCCGACTTCAATATTTTTGCGTCTCATTCCATCTTAATCCACTACTATCAGCAATAATGATTCACTATTACAGCTAGGAATTTGTAGAAAGGATTCAATAAAAATCACAACGAAATTCAGATAATTAAAGCTTCTATTTCACTGGAAGAAAGCGATAAAAATATAATTAGCGAATAAAGGTACAACGTAGTTTGTTAACAAAATAATGAGGTATATAAATAAAATTTTAAAACTACCTAGTGTTTTAAACATTTAGTCATCGTCGTCGTCATCATCAGATGGTACGAAAAGATCATTTTCTTCTAGAAAATTGGCTATATTTTTGCTTATTGCGGCTCCTATTAGTAATCCTGACGTTACAGTAATGAATATTTTTAAAATTCCAAAGGACGTTTTATGGGGTTCTTGCAAAACTACTCCATGTTTATTGGTTACAGCGTTTCTATTTAAATTTTTATTTACAGTGGGAAGAATTCTTAATTTATATACGGGGTTGTAAAATACGCCAAGTCGTGACAACATTTTTGTATATTCGAAATAAAAAAAATTGGTGTTAAATTTAGGTCAAGGGACTGACAACTTCTTTTTCTATTTTTGTAATGGGCATAGACAAATAATCAAAGTGATATACGTTAATAACTCTATGGATATGGGCCTCACTCAACATCCCTTAATCAAAATGTCACTTCCATTATTAATGTTGCAAGTTCTAAAGTCAATTTTCAATTGTTTTCAATAATGTTTTTTTAATAATCAGAAGAATTTGATCCCGATGAAAAATAGAATATAAAAAAAATTGGTGTGTGGCTGTACATTGTACATTAAACGCGACCATTTAGTTGGGAAGTACTCTTTTCGGGGCTAGTTTTGAATATCAGTGAAATTGAATTCACAAGTGAAATATTTCGATTTTTAATTCACCATCGAAATAGTATACCTAGTTTTGAATGGTAGTGAAACGAAATTATAAAAAATTTACTTAAATGAATTTAATTCGAATAATACAATCTGACAACAACGGAATAGCCCTCATATTAGTTCAAAAGTTAATTATGAAGAAAAAAGAAGAATAATTGTGGTTAAAAATACATTAATCACCGAATACTACTCTACGTAGAGTAGTATTCGGTGACATTAATTTTCATATACGTAATAAATATTTATATGTATATGTTAATTTCATGAGATGATAAATGTTGAAAAATATACTATAATAATAATTGAATTAAAATATATCTTAATATAAAGTATTGGGGTTTTATTTAAGAGATAGGTAAGATTTAAACAGGCTTAGTTAATTGAATTACATTATTTAGCATTATTTGCTGAAGTTCCTCTAAATTTGCCATGTAGATTTAAAAAATATAAAGCGTCACTCTCGTCTAACTAATAACTACTTATTACTATGCTAATTACTACAAAGAATAACTAAATAGGTTGAAAAAGTTAATCAAACTAAAATAAGGGATCTTAAAACTACACAAAGTATCTAACAAAACCAAAACACAAAATTCGATGATTCTAACCTCAACTCAAATATATTAAAATTTCGCAAGTGAAATAAGAGTTTCGACAGCTAAATAGTATTCGAATTAAATTTGTGAAATTTTTTCGAATTCGAATTTTATTTCACACATGAAATTAGTTCAAAACTTGGGATGATCGAAATCAATCGAAATATGAGAAATTTCACTAGTGAAATATTTCAAAACTAGCCCCCCTCTCGCCAAACTACAAAATTTTTGTTAATGGACCTAATCCAACATCTCTTAATCAAATTTAATTCCCCAATATCACTTCCATCATTAATGTTGCAAGTTCTAGAGTTAATTTTCATTAAAATGTTTTTTTAATAATCGGAAAAGTTTTATTCGCATGAAAAATAAAATATAAAAATAATGATGAGTGGCTGTACATTTCACGCGACCATTTAGTTCGGAAGTAGTCTCTTTCGAACAAGCTTCAAGCTACAAGTCGCGATTCAAATATTTCCACATTTTTGTATGCTATAAGGTATAATTTGAGTGACAACAAAAGTTTTTTATGGTTTTTGCGTCAAATTTTGACGGTTTTGTTTGCTAATATGTAAGTATCCAAATTGATTTAAATTTTCAATATAAAATTTATTGTATTCTACGAAGCGCATGCGCATTCTTCTTTCACTTTTGCACATTCGCTCTCAGTTCTTGGTGATCTTTCATTCATTGATAAATTATCCACTAAATGTTGTTTTTCATGACTTCTTAACTAAATAGTTTATATAAGTTTAATACAACTATTAAATAAATAATTGTAACATTGTCTTATGGCACCAGCTGAAGATTACGAACGAGACAGTGGGATGGAATCTCAAGACGGATCACAATCCCAAGAACCAGAAAGTACTAGTCAAAGTCAAAATGGTTCAGTAGAAAAAAAACGTCCCGAAATTGAAGATAGCGAAGATGACGAGGTAGTAGTTAATGATATAATCATAATTTATTTTATTTATACATAACCTTACTTTTTACACATTGCCCCATCCAGTATTAACTAAAACAGAAATAGGTCACCGAGAAATCTAAATATTCGGGGTAATATATTGATTCGTTAGACAATTTTGATATTTTCTAATTCTCTGAGCAAAAAAATGTCTTTTGTCTACAGTGCAGTCATAATATAAGTATGTGTTAATTATCTCTGTATATACCTTTTACCCTTGTAAGAGGTAACAGTATTTACTAATTCATAAACCTTGATGTACGTACTTTGCCCATTCTTTTTTGTTTTTAGCTAGTGCAGTTGCCCCATTTTTTGTCTTGCTTCATTCTTGTAGTATTACAGCTACTTGGTTGTTCCAAGATTTTTTCAGTCTTCCTCTTTTACTTTTATTTGGCACATTTGTTGTCCATATTCATTTAGTTTGATGATTTTTCCTCATTCAATTGAGGTGGCCAAATTATTTCAGTTGGTTCTTTTCAATGTTTTTGAGCATATAATCAACACCGTAATTCTTCCCTAATTACTTTGTTTCATATTCTATCCTTTCGTCTTACACCTTTAAATGCTCAAAGGAATTTTATGCTGATTGCTTGTAATCTACTAGTTTGTGGCAGGTTTAGTACCAGTGGTGATATTCAGCGGGTTCGCACATGTTCAGGTGAACCTGTTGTTAAAACTTTTAAAAATTTCCGAATCCTGTCCAGTTAAACGCAAGTCAAGTAGTTTCAAAACTTTTAAGAGCTGTGGAGAACTCGCCATCAGCGCGAATCGGGAATGATTGGTATTGCCGCAGTGAAATAATGCCGTACCAAATACAACCTACAAAAACCAAAGTATATATACAAATTATCGGACTAGAATTATGATCAGTATAATGTTTGTGTTGGCTTCAATAATAATCATGGTTGTGTGGATTGTAATAATATCTAACCATAAAATAAGTCATTGAAAGTAGTTTTTTTCTCATTTAACTGCTTTCCCTATGATTTTTTCTGATAAAAGGCACTTTTTAGTAGTATATAAAATATTTTGAATGAAAAATACAATATGTAAAAATAAACCTCTTGATCACTCTTTTTATCATAACAAAAAAACTATAGTTCTGGCATAAAGGATGTTAAATTTCAACTGACTTAATTTTACAAACACATTTTTTTTACAGAGATATCTTAATGTCAGTTTTTGCACTAATGTCGCCGTTTGAGTGAAAAAAACATTGTTAAGAAAAAATTTTCTGTAAGCAAGCCCTTTGTTAAATATTTCGGATATCACCACTGTTTAATACCCAACTTTCATTCCCATTAGTTAAGGTTCCCCTAAAGATTGTTTTGTAGACTCTCATTTTTGTTCTGCTTCCTTTTTTTTTTATAAGAGACTATGGTACAGTTTTGCTGCATTGTTAATCCTTTATTTTATTTCATTCTCAGTGTTACCTTCTCTTTCTAATATTGTTCCTATACTCGATAGTCGAAATTGTGTAAAGTGAGTCAGAGTTATCTAATCAACACTTTGGTTAAAGCGCAGTTGCCATATGTATTCTAGAGAGAAATGCTGTATTTTATAAATACACTTCAAATCCATTGTGTCAATATTTCAGGTACAAAAGATGCAATGTAATTAAGTCAATACCAATTTAATATATTTATTTCAAATTTCAAGCAGACTAATAATAATTAGTTTACTTGAAATGTGAAATAAAGTGTTTATGTATATTTCTTGAACGCAAAGTTTGTTGTGAAAAACTCGCCGATTTGACAATGTTGGAGAGTCGCTTCAATGTTCCGGCTTTGAGAACGAGATAGATAGATCGAGCTACGCGAATGAGACAGTGATAGTAAACAGTTATGTGAGGTGTTTATTCTCTTCATGAGCGTAACATCAGTATTTGTGTTGTGGTTTTGTGTGATAAATCGGTTATTATTGGTATTTATTGTAATATTTATATCGGTATATTTAGTGACAATAAGGGCGGAGTGTAGCGGTGTTGGCGATAAAAAACGGCGTCGTAACAATTTAATTCGGGAAGAAAAAGTCCTCATATTAAATGTGTACAAAGGACTGCGTGCCATGGACAAACAGTTGGGTGTTAGTGACGCTGTGATTAAGTGCAGTTATTTAACTAAAGTTTCTGAGAGTACTATATACAATATTCTAAAGAAATCGCGGGACGGATCTTTGACAAGAGAACGAGGTGAAAACTGTAAACCGGAAAGTAGGGGAAGAACGAAAATTGTTTTGGACGACCAAACACGGAATGCTATACGTAGGGAAATACATTCTTTTTATTTTGGGAATGAAATCCCCTCGGTAGCTAAATTGAGCAAGGTAATAGAAGCTGATGATACTTTACCAAACATCAGTGATAAAGTTTTGAGACAAACTTTAAAATTAATGAATTTTCGTTACCAAACAAGAAGTAGAAACAGTGCCTTAATTGAACGAAATGACATTGTGGAATGGAGGAGAAATTATTTAAAACAGATACGACAGTTTCGTAACGAAGGACGGCACATATATTATCTTGACGAAACATGGTTAAATGAAGGCCACACTGTGTCAAAAGTGTGGCAAGACATGAATATACGAAGCAATCGACAAGCCTTTATGGAGGGTTTCTCTTCCGGTTTAAAAGCTCCCTCTGGGAAAGGACGTCGACTGATTATCACTCACATTGGCAGCGAGGAAGGATTTGTAGAAGGTGGATTACTAAGTTTTCAGTCCAAAAAAACTGTCGATTACCATGAAGAGATGTATGGTAACCGGTTTGAAACATGGTTTAGATCAATTTTAACAAAGGTAACTCCTGGTTCAGTGATAGTTATGGATAATGCTTCATACCACTCTCGTCGACTGGAGCAAATACCTACTTCAGCTAGCCGCAAGAGGGTTATAATTGATTGGTTAGAGAGTAAAAGCATTCTGCACAACGAGGCAATGCTAAAAGTGGAATTATTATCTCTCGTACGGAAACATAAAAGCAGTTATATTAAGTACGTTGTCGATGAAATGGCGAAAGATTTCAACGTCTCAGTTGTTAGACTTCCTCCCTACCACTGTGAGTTAAACCCCATCGAGCTGGTTTGGGCCCAAGTGAAAAATTATGTTGCGAGAAAAAACAGTACATTCAAAATGGCTGACGTTGAGAAACTGTTTGACGAGGCGCTGCATACCGTTACTGCTGAGAGTTGGCGTAAATGTATTCAACACGTATTAAAAGAAGAAATAAAGTTTTGGGATTTAGACATACGTGTAGAAGTAATGACGGAACCACTCATTATCGATATAGGAGGAGAAAGCGATGATTCTGAGGAGTCGTCAGGGAGTGATACCGCTTCCAGTTAGTCAGACATTTTACACAAGTGACCTCGCAACATACCTATACTTATTGGTAATTTATTTTGGTCTTGACAAACAACTTTTTTTTAGTTTTAGTAGTAGTAAGTTGGAATTGACTTTTAAACATTTTTTTATTTTGTTTTAACTTACTTATGAACAACTTGTGATAAGTTATTATTTCAAATGTTAAAAATTGAAATTCGAGATATTTCAGTATTCGCACCCTTAAACTATGATACGCTCATGGAGTTCACTTTAAATCGGTAGATAACCGATGACGTTACTTTACAGAATTTCGACTATCGACTTTTTTATATACATCTTATTATAGCTCATCCTTAAAAATGTGTATTATTCTTGGTAACACCCTGTATATACATAATGATACCTACCATAATAATTTCGTATTTCTGTTCTCTCAAATTTAAACGCCAGAGCGTACAAGAACATTTTCTATTTATTTTTTATTTAGGACTATTAAGAACCCTTCAAAAATGATGCGCTCATGAAGTTCGCTTCTGCAACTGATTTTATGGACAGTAAGAGCGATGAGTCACTTTACAGAATTTCGACTATCGAGTATAGGTACTTGTAGTCATTAACTTGTTTTGATTTCTTCTTGTGGCAGTTAGTTTAATTTGTTTATTTTCAAAAATTGAATAGATGAGTCTTTTACTTGATGAAGATCCATACTGAACGATGAAATTAAACATTATAGTTTGTTTAAATCTTCATTTATTTGAACTAATGTTCAATATAAACTTGTTGACGCATTTCACTAACACAGTAGCTTTGTCAAAATGAATGAAGGTAAAGTATAAAAATGTCTTAATATATACAGTGCTAAATCTATTTACTAAAGTTAACAACGGTATTGAAAGAAATTACCTGGACATTCATTCACTACAAACATTCCTAAGCTATCTTCTAGGTAAAGAGGTTCAATAAAGGAGACTGATTGATATCTATTTGGTCATTAAGGAGATTACCTGAATATTTATTTTTGTTAATCTCTAGGGCCTCTAATAAATTTAAACTAAAGGATTTACCGATTACATGGAGAATTTCAAAATTTGGGTCGAAAATGTGTTGGTTTTCTAATAAATGATTTGAAAGTTAGAATCTAATTTTTTGTTGTCATAGCTACGTTTGTGTTCCGAAATTCTAGTTTTAAAATTTCTAAAAGTTCTACCGATATAAATTTTATCACAATTGTCATTACCACATTTTAATTTATAAACTCCTGATTTGTTTAATTTTGAAGATTTAGATTTATTATTTTTAATGAATTTGGATAAATTGTGATCAGTTTTAAAGGAAATATTCATGTCTAAAGTTTCTAAAAATGATTTAATTTTTAAGGATGGTGTTCCAAAGTATGTTAAGCTTTTAAATTGTTTATTATTTTTATCTGAAGGGAATACTTGTTCTAAAGTCTGTTTTTTTATCTTTTTATTTATATTGTCAATTAAATTTGGATCGTAATTATTATTAACTGCTATTTGTTTTATGATATTTAATTCTTTGGTATAATTATTAATATTTAATGGGACTGTTAAGAGTCTGTGTATCATACTATTGAAAGCTGCTAGTTTATGACTGAATGGGTGGACCGAACTATTATGAATTGTAATATCTGTATGTGATGGTTTATGAAATATAGAAAAATCATGTTTATTATTTATATTTGAAATTGTAAGGTCTAGAAAGTTTATAGACTTATTTTGTTCAAGTTCTACGGTAAATTTGATATTATTGTGAATCGAGTTTATGTAAGTAATGAAGCTCTCTAATTGTCTATTTGTACCGATGAAGCTAGCTAAAATGTCATGCACATATTGGTGCCAGTACATAAGTTTTTTATTAAGGGGGTGTTCATGAATTATTTTCTCTATATTATCCATGAAAATTTCTGCTAGTAGGGGGCTGAGAGGGTTGCCCATAATCAAACTATCTTTACTGCTATAAACCTCTCCATTGAATTGAAAATAATTTTGATTCAAACACACTTTTAATAAAGTAATGATATCAGAGTGAATTATAGGATTAACATTATTGTATGTGAGCAAATTATCAACAAGTTATAGTTTCTTTAGGAGGTATACTAGGGAATAGATTTGTTACATCGAACGATATGAATTTAGAATTATGGGGTAGTATTATATCTTGAATATTATTAATTAATTCCGTTAAGTTTTTTCCCAGCTCTTCAGTTTTGTTACTTGCTTCTCATTTATTATACATACTACCCTTCTGCTTCCCTTGCTGTAGTTTCTTCCCTGCTGTATATTATATGCCCATTCATTTCAAACTTTCCCTGCCCATTTTTCGTGGTTCCTGTTATAGCAAGTATATCAAGTTCTTGTTCTTTCCCTTTCAAACTTATTGTATCCCAATTTCCCATTCTAAAAACATTTTTGACTTCCTATTTGTTATATTTGTTTATTTTGCGTTTATCATTCTCGTTGTCCTTTTTCATTGTAGTTGTCGTGTTATTTTTTCCTTTGGGTTGGTAGCTGTTCAGTTTTTTGGATCATTGGTAGTTTCTATTAGCATGATTATTCATGGTTGCTCCAAGAAAATTGTTTACCATTAATTATTAACTTTCCATGTCCTATTGTTACTCTATTTCCATTTTTCTTTCTTCAGTTGCTCTCATTTTAATCCCCTTTTGTACTTCTCTTTCTGCTCGTGTTAAATCATTAATGTAGACTTTTATTCCACATAAGTTTTTTCCTGTTTCCAAAATACATTTCTTGTCTGGTGAGTTTTGCAGTTCTACAATACACATTTTCTTTCCATTTTTTAGTCATCTTTCATTTTAATGTTGGTTTCCAGTTGGGTTCTAATAAAATTTTCTATTTCTTCTTTTGGGTTTGTGTTCTTTTGATTTCCTAGTTCTAATCTTGTAACAAGTATGTTATTTTTCTGAAATTAACTGTCTCGACCCTTACTTCGTGGAATCAACTCATATTAGTGTTTTAAATGAAACTCACGATTTCTAGTTAATACCACAATATAATAAAAATTGTTGAAGATTCTAAAAAATTGACAATTGTTTTGATAAATCAATATCATCGACGATGATACTAGAAACCGTGAGTTTCATTTAAAACACTAATATGTTATTTTTCTGTTTGTATTGAATTTGAATATTCTATTTCTTAATTTAATTTTTATACTAATTTCTAGCCAGATGAAACCTTATCTGAAAGATTGTGGGGCTTAACAGAAATGTTTCCAGAACCTATTAGAAACTTCACATGGTCAGCTATGGTCAGTACTAAAGATGGTATCAAATTTGCTTACAGCTTTTCAAGGAGTGCAACATGGGTAATTTTCAGCACATCCATTATACTTTTTGCACCTGTTATATTTGAAGTTGAAAGAGCGCAAATGGAAGAAATGCAAAAAAATCAACAAAAACAGTTACTACTAGGACCTAATTCTGCTATATCGGGAGGAGTACCGCCGCCCATTATGCCTCCCATGCCCTCTCAACAGAAGAGTTGAGATTCTTAGGTTCTAAAAATATATTCACTTAAAATTGACTGTACATTATGTTTAAATAAAACCAATCTGTTTTTAATTAACGCATTTGACAGGTTGTAATAGTCAATAGAATATTTATGGTAGAAAGGCATGTTTTTATAGTTTACAAAATTATTTGTAATACACAGATAGTTACTATATGGCAGGTTTTGTGAATTAAATAAATATGTTAGAAAACATGTTGTCTATTTGTTTTCATAAATACCAGTAAAATGTTTCAAGTTCAACACATTTAGGCGGGTCACATACTGAGGAAACTAATTTTGTAAAACAAATTTCATGAAACATGAAGTTTTATGAAACCATTCAATTTAAACATAATAGATATTCTCATCAAGTTTCATAAAGTTGCGCAACCATGATTTCATGAAACTTGTAATTTTGGTTTCCCTACTAAAGTTTCATCCGGTTTGCATCATACTGAACATAGTAATTAGCTTTTATTAATTGATTTAGTGTTTTTTTTTCATTATGTGTGGTACATCTAACTGCACTAAACAATGAAACGTGGATTGAGACATTCTGTAGAAACTTTGTAATTTTTCCTCATTGGCATTTAATTTCTTTGCAACTACATAACTACTATGGTGTCTATCTTAATTGAGTGGATGAACCAAGCACATATGTTTTCTCTTTATTTCGTAACCACCAATGCAGCATTAGCACATCCTCGTTGGACGACATGGATGAAACTAAAAATTGATTTTATTGCGGAAATTATGAAACGGGTTTCATGAAACTAGTTTCCTCAGTGTGCCTAGTCACCTATATGACATTCATTTTATTTTGAAAATAGTTTTAAGTCAATTCAAACTTAAAAAAACATTTTTGCAAGAAACTCAAAATTCTACCACTAATTTTTTTGAAGTGAAACTTTTTATGGGACACTAGCGTTTTGTCATGAGAGTTAACTCGTCGAGCTAACAAAACTGTTAAACTCCTTGTGAGAGAGGCGGAAAAATTAACGAAGATCCGCACAAAGAGGAGACGCCGAGAATAGTCGCAGGGCATTGTTTATTGATGGCGATCATATTATTCCGTTTATCAATCCCCACTTCGCTGCGCGAACGATAAAGTGAGAACGCATTCGGGGGGAAAAGGATACAAAAAGCGCTTAATAATTTCTGCCGATATTGGTATAATCCAGTGCGAAATTAATATAGAAATTGTTTACCTTTAAAATTAAGGCGATAAAAACTAGGAAATTTCTTTGCATTGTGTATTTATTTGTATTATTTTGAAAAAAATATGTAATAAAACGTAACAAGAGTATTGAAATATATTGAAAAAGTAAATAAACAGGTATACTTGTCCGTACAGATAAGTTCTGTACTCATTAAAGTTTAAGCATAAACTGTTATCTCCTACTTTCCGCATTGAGACCAACGCGCATCGTGGGCGTGTCCACTTTCAAACTTTCAGCTATATTTGCTAACCTGTACGTAGAAGAGCAAGTAAGTCTCAGTTCATCAGAGAAAGTCGTTGTAACTAGTGTTGCTTTATTTATGGAAATATTTTTGAAGTGAAACTTTTTATGGGACACTACAGAGGTTTTGGTTACGAGGTAATCTCGTAAAGGCTAACAAGTTTTGTGAAGCTCTAATTATCATTTGTACTTAAACTTAGTGAGATAAACGCAGCGCTGTTCTCCCCTTCTGTCATCACTCGACTCGATTTAAAATCAAACGAAAAACGCGGGTTCGATACCCCCATGGGCGGCCAGAACTTTTCTTAGGTATTAAAAAGGAAGGATACGTAATATGCATTCAAATTTCTTAAAAAGAATATTTACTTTTGTTTGTCTTTTATTGTAAATAGTTTTTTATAGTCTATCCGAAAAATTATTGTTTTTATTTTGGAAATAATTTTTGTTTTAATTTTTTTAAATTATAGTTTTTTATGTTGTTGATATTTATGAATTCTCTTTGTACACTCATTGGCGGTTATTGCGTCATAAAACATAAAAAGTTTCACTTCTGACGCTGTTAGTTTTCGACTGACGCATAAATCTTGTTTGTTAATTCCAGTTTAAGTGCCTCGACAGCTATGGCCATTGGCAAGGTACATTACATAATATCATAATTTATAAAAAATATTGATGTTGTTAAGAAACTGTATAGTTTTGGATAGTTCACTGGGAGAACTTAACATTTCTTTTAGTAAAAGCTTTATGTTGTTTCTCAGTCTGGCGTCGTTGTACAGTTGACACTCTATCAACACGTGTTTAACTGTAACAGGGCAGTTGCAGGCGTAACATGTTGGGCTATTTCCGGAGGTCATTAAGTGGCCATGAGTCAAATAGTCTAGTTGACAAGTTGAAAATGGTTCAAAATAGAGATACTGCTCTTAAAATTATGTGCGATCGCTCATTGGATTCGGAATGACGCCTAGAAAAATGTGCTAAAAGCGTGTATTAGCACATAAAAAATTGCAAAAGTTATAAACATTTAAAGATGAAAAAAAATGGCATTTCGTTTTTTGCCAATATTTCATAAACTATTAATATTTAAGAAATTTCAAAAAAATATTCTGAAAGAGGAGGAAATTTCCAATAAAAAAACTTCTAACTCCCGGAACTCTATCTCAATTATTTATAATTTTAATTTAACGCTGAAAATAGGTCTGTGCGCGACATTTTTAGATTGCGTCAAAAGCGAGTACGGCACATCAATTTATTTAAGGTATTGAATATTTTTGGTTTTGGAAGCGTCTGTGCAAAGGACTAAATCAAAAGTATTTGTGTGTAGAATTTCAAGGAATGTTTCTTTTATAAACGCAGGTAGGGATTTGTGTTTATTATAAATGGTGAGAAAGCTGTTAAAAATGGGTAGGTACTTGTTGGGTTGAGTCTATGGCGTTTAATAGAGGAGCTATAAGTCGGGGAAAGGATTTTATAGAGCGAGGAGAGTCATTGTTAGATAGATTAGCTACAGAACAGTATTGTGCACTGAGTTAAGTAGGTTTAAATAAGATTTGGGTGCTGACATGTAAATGAAGCAGCCTTAGTCCATTTTGGAACAAATTAGTGCTATATAAAGTAAGAAAGACGTTCTCGTCAGCGCCCCAGACGAAGTACGAGAGAGTTTTGATTATATTTAAGCGTTTCAGGCAAACGCCTTTGATATCATATATATGTTGTTTCCAGTTAAGCCGTGAATCAAAAATCATTCCAAGGATTTTGCAGGTAATCTAAACGATTATTGAGGTAGGTATTGTGAAGAAGAAAAGTCTCGTTATAGATTCTTGGCGACCAAAACGTAGGGCTGCTTAAAGAATTTTGCAGCAATACATATCCCAAAATTTAGGCTTGACCTTTTAAAATTTAAATTTTTCTTGGCCAC
Source organism: Galeruca laticollis (assembly GCA_963921935.1). NCBI lineage: Eukaryota > Metazoa > Arthropoda > Insecta > Coleoptera > Chrysomelidae > Galeruca > Galeruca laticollis. The sequence continues at coordinate 132,797,361 of OY998176.1, forward strand.
TTTGATTAAGTTTGAACTTTTGATAAATTAGATTTGAAGATATATTACTTTTCCGCCCAACCTTTCTATATGCGAGAAAAGTGTTGGTTTACCCCAAAAAAATTTGGAATTTTTTACGTTTTCCATCAACATCAACACGAAAAAACGATTTTTTTATTGATGCCTCATATTACCTTTTTAAAGCACGCCTCAGCGTGTTTAAATCGAATTTTCTAACACGCGCGTTTTTAAAGTCCCTATGGTAACAACAACAACTTGAGAAACGTAAGTATCAATGACAACTTTTTTTATTAATTTTTAAATTGTATATTTTCATTGGGAACCAATGTCTTATTTGGTTTTTTCTGAAAAATTTATTTATATATTCATATATACATTGTATCCTTTTAAATATAAATAAAGAAACTTTTTGATTATTGATCTGACAGCAGTACCTCGTAACGTCAAATAAAAATAAATACTATTTAGGATGGACTTTCACGAAACTTGGCTGGGAATCGAGGACGGACTTCCATTTTTTTGTAGTAATAATATAATAATAATATTTTATGATTTCAAAGTGCACCAATAAAAAAAAATAGCGTAAAGTATTCGTGGATAACTGGTCTTTCAAACACTTGCTCTATTTCGAGCACTCCGGCTGCGCCATCGTGCTCGAAAATCGCGCGTGTTTGAAATACCTCTTTATCCACTTATACTTTAATATACTATTTTAGAATGTCGTCGTTGTCGTCGGCCACTTTTCCTTACATGTCTTGTTAGCTCGATACAGCCTCCGGAGTGCAATAAGTCAGCAATTTTATGATTGAATATTGTTAAGGACATGTCACAGATGATCCCTATTGATTTTCAGTTCACCACAGCCAGTACCACGGGTGCTATGGTACTTGAAGTACGACATTTTGTATTTTTTTGAGTAATTTCAGTTTGTTAGCACGATACAGCCTCCGGAGTTCAACAAGTCACCAATTATATGATTGAATATTATTCAGGGCATCTCACTGATGACCGTGCCAGATTCAAGTGGTTTTGTACTAAATCTGGGGTTTAAGTTCATGTCGAAGGGAATTGTTTTATTGGACGTAAGTTGTAAACAATTTACCTTATTCTGTTAGAATTTAGCTTAATTGTAAAACCCTCTAGCCTTCAGCTCATATTTATTTATATACTACTGTAATGTTTTTGTTACGACAGGTGGGATAAATTTATACACACGTTATGTCTACTCACTAAATTTATTTATTCACTAAACTATTCACTAATTTATGTATATATATATATATATATATATATATATATATATATATATATATATACCGTATATTCACTTACACTCATTTATATAAACAATTCACTCATGTTAGGTACTTAGACTATTTACTTGTTCACTGTTTAACTCACGAGATCAAATTATAATCTAACTCGTTGGTAGGTATAGCCTCTCTTATAAATTAAGTGCCCTTTTTTCTAGATCTTTCTAGATTGCGGCTCACAAAACAATCGCCTCCATGGAATTGTCTAGATAAGACTGGTCACAAAAACAATGAACCTCACTGGCTATTCCTAGATAAGAATCGTCACAAAAAATAATGGCAAACAGTTCGAAGAAATCCCTGCACTTTCGCCAAAATTTTAACTTTCATACATGGCTTAGACAGAGTCGGATTCAGGGACTACACCAGGTACTTTAGCCTTCAGCTGGGTCCAGGTGTCTAACTTAGTGGTTTTTTAATAAATTGTAACTAGTAAATTTTGTAACTTTAACTTGGAAATGAGACACTATAGGTCCAATAATAAATCATCATATTTGCTGTTTTCATTTTAAAATCTTACCTGACAAAACCTTGTGTGTGGAAAAGAGAATTACCTAACCCTCTGAGGAATTGGGGGTTAGTTTAAAGGAGTCTTGGGTGCTTGCTTAAACTTCTCTGGGGACGTATTTTTGAATTCTAAATAAATATAGAAGAATCCACCCCTTCTTCGACTCGAAGCTAATCGACTGTCGAGCACAGATTGGTCTACCGCGCAATCTGACATCTAAAAGAGCACTGAGGTAGGTAATTGTGAAGAGGAGAAGTCTCGTTATAGATTTTTGGCAAGATTATCTCGGGTTGACCGATTACGTCGAAAACCAGATTGAAAGCTTGGAATAATTTGGTATTTTTCAAGGAACCATAAAAGTAATTTGTTAATGATTTTTTCTAGAAGATTGCAAGTAAGGGAATTAGGTCGAAATGACTTGGGTATTAAGGAAGGTTGTTCTGCTTTTTTAATTGGAATGAGAGTGGATTCATGCCATTTATCTGGGAATTTTGGGAAGTCCAAATGTTATATAGGTTGAGCACTTTGGACAAAGAAATATCGGAGAGTTTTTTAAGGAAGATGTATAGGATATAGTCGGAACCAGCAGCCTTTTTTCATGAGGATAAAGAGGATTTTAGTTCATAAAAAGTGAAAGGGACATTGACAAATGTTACGTCCTGCTGATAAATTTGCTCGGCAAGGGAAGTGGTACAGAGAGAAGAGATAGGGGTTAGATGTCAAAATATTATTAATTTATCTTCTAAGTATTCTGCAATAGCTTGGCTATCACTTATAAGCACGTCGTTATATTTAGGGCTGGCGATTTTGATGTTAGTCTTGTTACTTTGTGTTTGTCGAATTTTATTCCATACTTGACAGGATTAGTGTGAGTTGACAGGGAGGAGACATAGTTTACCGTTAATTGAAAGTAATATAATTGAAAATTAAATGTTGCTTAATATAAGAAATATTTTATAATTTATCAAAATTCGATTCATTAAATATCTTGAAACAAGAAATATATGACCACTCAAATAATTTGAAACTCAGTTTTTGGATGTTGTACAAATTTAGTAATATACGTTTGTATGAAGGTACATCCATCAGTCTTCCGTGATTGTTGTAGCATGATATTTATCATTTAAGAAGTTTATATATTATTTATAGATTCCCTAGTTAAGGTTAGCACATTACCCACATTCAGTGTTGCCAAATTCTTTATATTAATTTTCTGTAATTTACCCTCAAAAATTCTTTATATTTCTGCAGTAGCTTGTAACGTCATTTTGAAGCACCCACTCACCGTTAGTAAGGCCATAGTCTACGTAATGACTATTTTATATTCGGTAAACTTTGGTAAGGCCAAGGACTTCTGATGTAGCTAGGTTACCATCTCGAGGCCGAATTGCCAATCATTTCGTGTCGTAGCTTAACCATTTTACCGAAATATGTCAGAACGCATACGAAATTAATAAAATAATAGCAAAAACATGAATTTATAAAAATTTCTTCATATTCTAGTGCTTTTCGTAAAATATTCTTCATTAGCCCTTTTGGATGCTAAAATTCTGCATATTGAAAAAAATTATATGTATCTGTGGTCCTAAAGACTGTAAGCCATATTTTTTTAACGCTATCGTTCATCTAATGCTACGTTTATACGCTTGCCGAGGTTTGGCAAACAATCTTTGATTCTACTCATATTCTCAACCCGCCTCTCATACATTTCGACTTGACTTGATAAATTCTTTGACTGATGCAACTGCTGCTACTCGTGAATGAAGGTCAATATTTGGATCTCGAAGAATATGACTTGTCTGGTTGTTCTCTCTAAAACTACATTCCAAAATATTGCAAATATTCCAGTAAACACGCTCGGTTATATAAACTATTTTCATCGCTATATGTTTTAAATTGTTGGTCACTATCTTCTGAAATTATGGACAATGTTTCTTTAATGCGATTGTAACCCTTGCCTAGTGCTTTACAAGTATCACTTCTAGATGACCATCTAGTATTTACTGTTTTAGGAACAATAATATATTTCCCACAGTCAGCGTCGCCGCCGTTTACCGAAGTATATTTTGAACATTCTGTTAACAAGCTGTATCTACATGTAGAGGAAGTAAAAAACACATAAAGTTCCTCTATGTAATCAAAAAATGCTATCGCAGCAGAACAACACTCGGCGGCAGCTTTTGCAACTAAATTTAAAGAGGGCGGCACAAGGAATCCACAACGCCAACTTGTTATGTTCTCTTATTGTGCGGATTATCCCAGCCCAGCCTGCTCCCCCTTAAGCCCGACTCTGAAAATATTTCATTTTTAATAGAAATTACTTCATTATTCTTCAAATTTAAACAGCGGGTTAATTATGAATTTACTGACCAATATATCAAGTTTTGCAGATTTCTTGAAATATTGCGTAAGAAGTAAATACCATTTTTGCCATCATTACAGGGCCAGAATAAGATTTACCAAGGCCCGGGGCTAAAATAATGACGGGGCCCGCTTTAGGAGTTCGGAAACCCGGAAAAACAAGAGTAATAAAAGTGATAGGCCAAAGATTATATTAGATACGATCAAGAGTTAGAGTGCATAGGCTAAAAAATTAGAGTGTTTTTAAATGAAACTCAAGGTCTCTAGTTAATTCCACAATATAATACAAGTTATTGAAAATTCTAAAAAATTAAAAATGTGGAACGCTTCACGATTTTGCAAAATCGTGAAGCGTTCCACATTTTTAATTTTTTAGAATTTTCAATAACTTGTATTATATTGTGGAATTAACTAGAGACCTTGAGTTTCATTTAAAAACACTAAAATGAGCATATTCCACGAAGTAAGGGTCGAGACAGTCAATTTCAATAAAAAATTAGATGTAATCAATTTTTTTTGTATGAAGAAATTAAAAAAATAATATCAATACGTTAGATTTGTGGTATCAACACATCAAAAAATACAGAATGATTTCCAAATGATGGGGCCCTCTCTTGGACCTGGGGCCCGGAGCTATAGCTCCCCAAAGCCCCCAGCTTAATCCGGCCCTGCATCATTATCTTTGGTTATTTAGCTGAATATGTGCAAGATGATTTTCAAGTTATATGATTGCAAATCTGGAGCAGTTATTTCAAATATATTTGAAAACAAATTTGAGGGATAATATATTGTGTAGGTAGTAAAAAAAAAGTGAGATTTTTTTACATTTTTTATTTTGTCCTTGATAATGCCTCTTGTATAAAAAGGTTTCAGAGGCAAATACAATTTTTAGGGGAAGCTCACATTTACCACAGTAAAAAATTTTGAGCATTGATATGATAAATTCAACAACAAAATACACGAAAGTTTATTCTATCACATTTTGTCGGTATTTAAATTTACCAGTAAAAACAAATTTTAGATATCTAGGACACTAATTATATATAACAAATTTGATATTTTCAATATCTTTAAATATTACCACTTACAATGAAAAATAATGTGAGGAACATATTCTACTTATTTGTAGGAATATGTACAACAGATGATATTTAGTTGATTTCCAATCTAAAATTTTGAAAAAAATATATTTACACTTAATTCAACACAAGATATCATGAATTTGTGTACTAGGTATACCGAAATAAAAAAAAATTCGAATAATCGATAGACGACATTTTCCTTCCTTAAAAGTGATAGAACAAATTTTTGTATGCCAATTAGTACAACCGTCATTTCTTTTAACATACGAGTATTTGGTGTCAATACTGAACTGTACATTTAGTACTTTATTTTTATAAAAATATTAGGTGATTAAACCCTTGTATATCTGCCAGAGTGTTCGAACTTTTTCTTCAAGAGAACACGCTACAAAACACAATTTTCACACACTGCAGGTGGTGCAAAACAAGTGTCTACGCATGGCAATACCCTACAAAACTGTTTATCCAAAACTTCCAAAAAACTCTTGGTTACATGAACAAGCAGATATGCCGACTATGAAGGACTTCATATCAAAAATTTCACAAAACTTTTACAATTATTGTCTACCCAATAATCTTCGTGAATCACTCAAAGCCGCAAATCGCGCAGAAGACACCCGGGATAGTGGGTGTAGGCTTCTGCATGGTAACTTATTCACATAACTAGTTGTTTATTTCCAGCAACCAAGTACATCGAATGAGAGGCTAATTTATTTTACCTCCATTCAAACATAAATAACTATACTCAAAAAATATAACCCAATGAAAATAACATCTGTCATGTTGCCACTCTGATAAATTAAACACTGTTCGTTTTGAAACCCTGTTTTTCAGCTGCTTTTCAGGGATATACAAGTCGAAATAGCTATGGAACCATATTTATGAATACGGGACAAAGTAAGTTACAAAATTAAAGCAAATGGATTATGCGTTAGCAAGGTGCCATGTACATAACTCAAGAATATCATGATTACACCGGGGCGGCCAGAACATCGGCCTATTGTATATATGTTATATAAATGTCTCGTTTGTAATTATAAATAACCAATGTTAAATTTTTGAAAATAAAGACCTTTATAAACAAACAAACAGAAATGAAGTTTATTGATACCATTGGATCAAAGGGCCATCGACCGAAGTCTTCCAGGCACTTTTTCTTCAAATACACACTATAATATGATTTTATGCAGATGGGATAGATCGATTTTCTGAAGCCTGCTTTGCAACCATATCAGCATGTTCGTTTGTTTGATGGAACCCAGAGAAAGAATTTGTGACGGCTGTTAATCTCAGCAAATTGTGTGGTAATCTGAGTTAAAAGTTCATTTTTATGGTAAAATTTTCCTATACTAATAACGAGTTCCAAAAGGAAAGTTTTTCGGACGACTGTGATATCTGCATATTTCTAGCTCTTTACTATAATTCTGAAGATTGTACACTGTAGGCTTCTGGTAAATTTAGTTAATATTACATTGAACAGATATTCACGGGATAAGTTCAATAATTTTTTTTAAAGTGAATTGAAACTTCAGACATATTCTGTTAATCCGTTTGTGGAACATGAGGGCCAATAGATTCAAATCATCTGACACGATTTTATTTTTTACAGAATTACTTTGTTCGAAATTACCTTTTTTACACTTTTGAAGGCATCCCAAGCCCATTATTCCCTTCTCAAAAGTGTAGTTGTACAATTTTGATCCTTAAAAAGTCCTGAATTTGAGTCCTTTAATCTTAGCTTCACTTATACGCGGGAATTTCTGTCTCAAATAAAGGAACGCATTTCCTTCTCTATTTAAGGCTTTAAAAAAACTTTTTATAAGCGCTAGTTTTATGTGCAGAGGAGGTAAATAAACTTTTTGATGATCTACTAAAGGTTCATTAAGGACGTTTTTCTGGCCGGGCATAATGTTTTCACACAACGGCCAATCTTTAACTAAATAATGTTGGTTTCTGGCTCTACTGTCCCATATGTGTGAAAAGCAACAATATTTTGTGAAAACAATTTGCAGTCCTGTGTGCAGTGCAACAAATTTGAGATCAGCATATATATTCTATTTATGATCTTCATATGTAATGTATTGGAGTAATATGCATATGTTTTGGTATGATTCTTTCATATTTACAGCATGACCAACGGAACGATGACCGTCCGTTTCCAATGATCAAGAAAACTGTCTTTAGACTTGAGTTCGAAAAGTCAATAAATAATCACCACTCGGTACGTGCATAGGAAATGCCCAGTTCATACATTAAACCTGGAATATCATGACAGTAAACTGTGTCATGTTCCTTTGAGAAGATATGGCCAGCATAGACTGCCTTTTCCGAAACTTGTAAATGTTCACACCTTTTTGTAAAATGTTCCACTGCTGCAAACGACATCCAAGCAGTTGTGCTTATACTTTGAGAAGATCTAAATCACGAACTAGATCACTGAGCTCTTCACGAAATATAAAATGTGGCTGTTTGCTGCTAGAAAACGACTTCCTATTCAAAAGTTGGACCAGCTTTCAGACTCCTCTATGTCATCATAATTATGCGGTTCATACATATTTCTCTGGAGGCTTAGGAACAGGTATGCTATAAGCGTCATGAGGTACAGTTCTAATGGCTGATGGGATATTAGGATACACTATTTTAAGCTTGCTTTTACTAGAAAATTCCAGAATTTTTGTTAAGCAAAGGTAACAATCATCAACATGATTCTTAGGCTCCCGCCAAATCATTGGCACTCCAAACTTCATAGATGTGTGAGTACCCCGTAGCCTTCCTGCTAAGGTTCTTGAGTAAGTGCGGCAGTATTTTTTGGGATACTAAGTTTCGTCTTAATCGCCAATTTTGAACCCGAAATATAACTCGTAGGCTTTTATTCTTACAAGATAGCTCCGGGTCTTTCGTTGAGGTTTTAGTGTCACTTCACCACATATATAACAGAATCTGTTCGGATAGTTCACACAGGATCGCAACGGCATCGCTTCGCCTATATATCTACTGCTGAATACTGATCCTTTGACCGAGAGAGAGAACGAGAAAAATTCGAGAGCGTTTTGTAATAGAAAGGGATTTTTTTAAAAATTGTAATTGTTAATTTGTTTTGGGTGCCCTGATGCAGGATTAGTTTCCTCTGCAGGACTGAGTTGGAGGTGTGTTGGGAGTTGTAGCGCAGCGTTCTTAAATTGAGTTTATTGTTTTTGGTGGGTCGGCTGAGAAACCACCGAGTAGAAAAAAGTGTCGAGAACAGAGAAGAAAAGTGACTAAGAAGAATTTTTAAAAGGTGTATAGAAATGAGAGTGTTGGATGGGGCTTTTCGCTAGAAAGTATTCTGGGGTGAAAGTTATCTCGGTTGAAAAACGGGTATTGATGTTTGGAAGCAGCGAAGTTTAAAAAGTGTATAGGATTGGGCGACGAAAAGTGTCTAGGATTGGAATGTTTTGGTAGAAGACGAACCATGCTACGCTGCCGATATAATATGTGATATTTTGTTGGGCTGGTTAGATGTCGGAAATTTATAAGAAGAGAGATTGATGTTATTTATTGAATTAGGGATGTCTCCGGTGTATAGAGAGGAATTAATATAAATTTGTAATTTCTGAAATGTTAGTGAGAAAAGTGTCTAGGAGACATATTTTTAAAAAGTGTATAGAATTGGGTGTTTGGTGGTGGTGGTGGATTTGAATATGTTTGTGGAGTCGAGCTTGCGGGGGTTTGGGATTTTATGCGTGGTACGGCGTCGAACAAGAATAATAATCACAACCATCAAGCAAATGGGCGGGTACAGCTGCGGCTGTACTTGAATGAGCTGTGCGATATTTCCTGGATTGTTCCGACGATCTCTAATCCTTATTTTAAGCTGATCCCACAAGTTTTCAATTGGATTCAAGTCCGGTGAACATGCAGGCCAATCTAAAATTGCGACACCTTCCGTTTCAAGAAATTCTCGAGCCACTCTGCTAGTATGAGAAGGTGCATTATCTTGCCTAAAGATAAAATTATCCCCAACTGCACCTCGCCAAAGCCTAACTACCGGCTCTAACACCAAATCAACATACCTCCGACCGGTTAAAGTTTGTTGAAGAGGTAGCAAAGGAGTTTTTGCTCCCCTCATAATACCTCCCCAAAACATTACGGTTCCTCCTTTATATTTTCGGATAGATCTGGCAGCCTGGAGTTTAGCTTGTCTTCATGGAGATTTGAGAACCCGAACCTGATCTAGGGCCAATTTTGGTCTAATCTGAAAAGAGAACATTTTTCCAATTTTCAATTGTCCAGTTTTGGTGTTGAAGGCGACAATTTAGCCGATCGGTTTTGTTTGTCCTGGACAACTCTGGAACCCGTAACTGTCTCCTGCTGTGCAACCCTCGAGCACGAAGTCGTTTTCATACAGTTTTAACTGAAACATTTACGCCTGTAGCTTCTAGAAGTTGTCGTTTCATCTCTGGATGAGAAACATTCGTATTTCTTCTAGCAATTTGGCACACAAAGCGGTCGTGTTGTTCAGTTGTAACCCTTAGACGACTTTGTCTAGGCCTATTCTTGAGAGTTCCTAATTCCAAATACCTTACATACGTTTTTGATACAACACCTTGGATAACACCTACTACCTTTGCTACGTCTCTTTGGGACGTTCCTTGTTCAATGAGAGCAACAATTTTCCCCTCTGCACATATGTTAGTCCAACATAAGGCATTATTATCTTCTTTGGGCCGAAATAAAATTACAGGAGTAATGTGATTTTACTACTGAACACAAAATTTAAAAGATTATAATTAATGTGCAGTCGTTTAATTTTTGTCTATCATGTTTATTTACAGCAAAAAACCTTATCATCGACTAGCATACCAAGTTTTTCCCTATAAAATATTTTAGTCACAAATACTGAATGATTCCATATAAGTTTGGTTGTGTTTACTTAAAGCATGTTTTTGGCACTCTCTCTGGTGATACGACAATTTAAATGTCTGTGTAAGAGTTAAATAGGTGAGGCTTATCGAAATAACGTATTTGTTTGTAGGAGAGGATTTTCCTGCAGAACCGTGTAATCACAGTTGATAAACCAACAAAACTGCGTGAATGTGCTAAAATGTAGTAAGAATTACACAATTCTAAAGGCCGGTTCTCATATACGTTTCATTCTGTTTTACTACGGTTGACTTCATCGAGCGCCAATATGTCGCGTTAAAAAGTCTTCCTGTTTTTTTACGTAGCTGCTCTGATTTGCGTTACATCTCGCTTGACTTCAAGCTGCCCGACGCGTCAAAATTGCCGGAATGTTTTTTTTCTGCAATCAAGTGCAGCGGCTCTCGATCAAGTATAAATCTGAATCCTAAAGCGATTAATAAGCGCGCTGAGGGTAATATTTAATATTTTCAGTTTGTACTAGACACACAAACAGTTGCTTAGATGGATGACAGGAAAGTTGTATAACTATATTAGTTAAAGAATATGAAGAGATATCATTGAGGAGGGACAACATACTTGTACTAAATATTTGAATCGACGTCGTTTCCGTGTAACCACACTGCTGGTTTTGCATGAACAGACGCCATGACGCTCCGATTTGAAAGCTTATATGTAAATTAGTCTCGGTAAATTGAGGCTTTGTCGTGAAGCCAAGTGAAGCGCGGCGAATTGTATATGAGAATCGACCTTAACTCTTAAAAAGAAAAGACAGTTGTTTCTTATAAGGCTTTTAAGGATGCAACAATTATATTTGACAAAACTGTCTGAACAAGGCTTTAAAATATATAGGCATGACAAATTACAAAATAAAATTTATTACACTAAAATTACAAATATATTTTCAGTAAGAGTTACTCTACTTTTCTCTATATCAGTGTGTTTATATATTCTAAATATTCTAAAAACTGACGAGTACTGACAAACTACAATCTACCGAACGAGGTATTTCTTTACAAATACAATAGGTACTGAATTGTGATACCTTTCAAGGTACGTCCTCAATTTAAAATTTGGTTTATGCTCTTGGTATTGTTTACGTATTATTTTAGTTTGTAATTTGTTAGAAAAACTTAAATCAATTACATTTGATTCATAATCAAATGCACTTTCCAGCGGTTACTGTATTTATAACTAGTTATCCAAATCGTAACATTTCGGATCTCCTGTATAGTTTTTGTAGAGATGTGTTAGTTATTTCATTATTGTTACATGTAAGTGCAAATTGAATTAATATTTTTATTAACATGGGTGAGTATTGATGGATACATACTTATTGTATAAAAAGTATATTTTGAGATCAAAGTTTCAAATACTGTATCCGCTTGAAAATATATCATGATAAATTCAAAAAGGCAGTCTGATATGATTCCTAACCTATATCCTGAATTATAAGGACTAGCTGTTACCATTTATATTATATAAATAACCTATACTAAAATCAAATTAAAATATAAAAAAATTGAAAACAAATTAACAATGTCATTGGCAAAACTGGCCGCAAATAACGTTATAATTGTAAGGACTCGAAAACATCGTAACATTTTTATTGTAAAAATGGCAATTTATCATAAATGATGGATTAATTGAACTGATAATTTTAAGAAGCTGTGGTCGAACGGAAAGGTGCTGTTTGCTAATCAAGACGAGCAGAGTTCAAACCCGGGTCCGGACATCGAAAATAAAAATTCGGCGAGCCACCTGTCTGAAGGTAATGCAAAATCCCCGACTGTATTCTGTTCATATATTTAATACTCATGTATTGCTAGTAGGGGTCTCCAGCCGGGCAAAGTCACTAAGGGGCTGACATATATCTATCCTTCTCGCGAAACGGCGAGCCTTATAAGCATGTCCGAGAATGGAAAATGCGCACGTTGGTGCGTCAGTAGTACTATCAATTTTTATGTGGTGAGGGCTTCTCCCACCACACTTGCCAATTCCTCCACAAGTCACGACGCTTGTCCACAACGAGTCGAGTTTTGCGACGGAGATAGAAACAGGTACTAGCAATATAGGAGTATTACACATATCGCACATGTAATCCAAAAGTGTCACTATACAAAATTTTTCGTAAATGTACTTTTTGCAATAACAATTTCCTAAATCCTACCGGCTATATCGTCATTATACTAAATTTTTAAAATAATGCATCAAAAACCTCTAGAAGGCGCAAGTGTCACTACAGCTTTTGTGGAATTTATTGACAGTTTAGACTGTACTATAAAGGTGAAAATGGTTATTTTAGTATGCAATAGCGTCAGTTTCGGCTTAGTGACGGTATTGAGGCATTTTAAAATACAAAACATGAATGGTATTTCGGGAAAAAGAACATTTTGTTTAGAGACATTTTATCGCTAATTACACATGTCTGCGACCAACAAACTGCATAGGATTTTTTTACTTTTTCTTACAGATTTTGACCTCCCAAAAACAGAAAAAATATTCAAATTATTATATCACATAAGTTTTTATGTATATTGCAGTAGCTATGTTCATTGGTAATAAACCTATATGATTTTTATTTGTTAATGGAGAAAAACAACCTGAGCTGTTGGTGAGACTGGGATTGTTTTAACATGTTGAGACAAGTCAAATGACGTATATCGCTTGAAACAAAGAAAAGCTCTCAGTAGACATACTGATATTCAAGTGAACAGTGCCGTTGTCTGTTAATCATGGCTACAAGGGGTTGTGTTATTTCTCCAAACAGTTTTTGTTATATCTGTGGTGAATTCACTATTAAAAGTCAACAGAGAAATATGAGTGATTTTGTAAGGAAAGTTTATTTTACCTACTTTAAATTAAAACTTGGTGATCAAGATAAACCATGGGCCCCGCATAAGGTGTGTGTAGAAGATGCGAAGAAGATCTTCGTTTGTGGTTTAAGGGAAAGAAAAATGCATTTCGATTTGGAATTCCTATGATATGGCGTGAGCAGAAAAATCACACCACTGACTGCTACTTCTGGTCAGTTGACGTAAAGGGATAGCTAGTAAAGCTCTGAGATATCTATCCCGCAGCCACCTTCCAGTTTGGATGAATACCCTAGTGAGTTGGAGGACGAAAATACATTGCCTCCTCCGGGTGAATCAAGCTCAGATTTATCTTTTGAAGAAGATGGAGGGCCTCAACTATTTTCTCAAGGTGAGCTCAATGATTTAGTAAGAGATTTAGGTCTTTCAAAAGATGCAGCCGAACTGTTAGGTTCTAGATTAAAAAATAAAAACCTTTTATCACCTGGCACTTCTTTCTACTGGTACAGACACCGAGAAAAAGAATTTACCCAGTTTTTCTCAAAAGAAGGTTCTAGATTAAAAAATAAAAACCTTTTATCACCTGGCACTTCTTTCTACTGGTACAGACAACGAGAAAAATAATTTACCCAGTTTTTCTCAAAAGAAGGAAATTTAGTTTTCTGCAATAATGTGGAAGAACTCATACATCGCTTTGATATAAAGTATGACTCATCTGAATGGCGCCTATTCATTGACTCATCTAAAACTAGCCTTAAAGCAGTATTATTGCACAATGGAAATAAATTTGCCTCGATTCCGATTGGACATTCATATGAAAGAAGATTATAAAGATTTGGCCATTATCCTGGAAAAAATCAAGTATGAAGACCATCAATGGATGATTTGTAGGGACTGACAATGCTTTTGGGTCAGCAGGCAGGCTATACCAAATACCCATGCTTCTTATGCTTGTGGGATAGTAGAGCCAGAGAACAGCACTGGAAAAAAAGTGATTGGCCATCCTGAGAAACTTTAAAACCTGGAGAGAAAATGTTATAAACACTACCTTGGTACCACCAGAAAAGGTTTTGTTGCCCCCTCTCCATATCAAATTGGGGTTGATGAAACAATTTGTAAAATCGCTGCAAAAGGATGGAGACTGTTTCAAAAATCTCGAAGCTGTCAGAAGCAAAGTTGAAAGAGGGAGTTTTCACCGGCCCCGACATAAGAAAACTTTTAACGGACCCTTCATTTGTGGAAACTATGAATGAGAAGGAAAAAGAAGCTTGGGTATCGTTCAAGGACGTAGTGCGAAAGTTTTTGGGAAATACTAAGGATCCTAACTATAAACCATTGTGCAACGGATGCTAGCAGCATACGAAGCTCAAGGCTGCAATATGAGCTTGAAGGTCCATTTTTTACACTCACACATAGACTATTTTCCTGAAAACCTGGGAGCTTACAGTGAAGAGCAGGGGGAGCGATTTGACCAGGATGTCCGTGACATCGAGAGAAGGTACCAAGGGCGATGGGATGTCACTATGCTTGCTGACTACTGTTGGCTGCTTAAGCGGGAAACTGAAGATGGAAATCGGAAAAGGACTCGTCAAAGTATCAAGGAAAAGAAGAAGAGGTTTCATAAAGAACATGAATAAGTATATGTATCATAATAATGTTTCGTTTGCTTTAAAAAAAATATTTATTGTTTGAAAATTTTGAATAAAGGAGTGATTTAACCAATTTTTTGTGTTTGAATTTGCAAAAAATCCTTATGTGATAGAAAAAATGGCCATCACTTTTAAAATCAGCGCACTTTAAAACATATAATTCAGTAAAAATATCTCATGCAGCTGACAAAAAATTTTGTTTCGCAGACCTGTGTTATTTTTCTGAAATTAATTATTTGAGTAGAAGTTTATTTATTTAGTGTCATCTTTCTACACAATATTTTGTTGTTTTTTTATAGCGATCTTTTATATTTTAAATAATATTTCGATTAAGATTGTTTCAGTATATTCATTACAACCTAGGTTTTGGCGATCGAAAAGCTTAATTTCGTAACAAGGGATTGAATTTTGATACCTAGAACGGTTAATATAATTTATTTTTGCAGTATTCGATGACCTTACTTTTAACAAACGGCTTGTTTTTGTTTGCTGTCCATTAGGTACTGTGTTCTAAGAAAGTGTATATTCAATATAGCAGATTTATTTTTTTATGTGAATACAATCTTTTTGGGACTTCCAGTTGTGTTGCGTCGAATCGCTAAGACTTTACGATTTTTTTATTTCCAGGCAATATGCGCAGAAGGGATATCATTTTAAAGCTTGCGCTTGAAAATGAAAATTCGGGCATTCAAACTAATGACCAAGAACAGCATGATTCTAATATTTTTGTTGCGAAGGCACCTTTAACACCATGTAGAAACCCGAATGTACTTCCATTTAATATAAACAGGTCTTCTGAATCATCTACCCCCTAGTAGATAATTTATCACTGCAAGAGATTCCTATGTGTTCTACAGGGACTTGTTCGACAGAATCTAACTATTTGCCTGAAGTATCAAAATCATCCACTCTAGTTTCATCAAGCGCTTCTAGTACTTCAAGCTGCAGTACATCAGAATCTTCATCATCCGAAACAGAGCCATTTCAGACCAATGAAGAATACTTCCCCCCCTCGAACAGTTGTAAAGCAAGAAGGCAATCAGTCGTCCGATAGTTAATCAACTGCCTCGGAGCAAGGCACTAAAGAAATATCTCCTAAAAAAAGATGGAAGGGGCAGATTTCCAAGAAGAAAATTACTAAAACCCTTCGGGATTCTGGCAAGGAGTATGTTTAATTATCAAAATCGAAGAAAGTCATTGCTGCGAAAGAATGGGCCCCACTTGTGGTTTTAAATGCCGTCTTAAATGTTCAGAAAAAATTACTGTTGAGTAGAGAACAAACATTTTTGAGGCTTATTGGGGTTTAGCTAGTTTGACAAGGCAGAGGGACTTTATTTCGGACTGTATGAATGTCATTTGTCCAAAATATCAATATAAAATGATAAACAGTAATCGTAAGTCAAAGCATGCCTTTTATCCGACGGTAGACTTAGTTAAAATAAGGGTATGTAAAATATTCTTTAATAATACTCTTGGGATAAATGACATGCCCATTAGAACTGTTATTGACAAATTTAACAGCCAAGGTGTTGTTGAGACCGAAATGTGAGGGAATCATGGAAAACAGCTGAAGATAAGCCAAGATACAATTGCTGGAATAAAGAAACATATCGAATTGGTGCCGCGAATTGAAAGTCATTATTTAAGGAAACAAACAACTCGGGAATTCATAGAAGGTGGTAAAAATTGGATGGATTTGTACAGGGATTACGAAGAGGATTGTTTAAAACATGGTCGTCAGCCAGGGCAATTTCAATAGAAAAATATTTAAAGGCGATTAAACATTAGAACTTTCTGTGGGTATGGTGTACACACTAGATAGAAATTTAGTGAATGAAACGACGAGTACTCAGTGTGTATTTATTAATAAAATACAGCTAAGCGCTTTCGGCCATTAGGCCATTCTCAGAGCTGTAGTCATAAAAAAAGATCCTATAACAGGTGTCAAAAAACATCCAGCGAATAAAAATGAAAATGAAGAAATGTATGATGTTAAGTCATTGTTAAAATAAAATGTTTAAAACTATTAAAAAAACATTTTTTACATTTCTGAATAGTGATTTTCATGATGTAAAATACACTTTACACCCTCTTAAAGGGGTAATTTAATAGTTTTAAACATTTTATTTTAACAATGACTTAACATCATACATTTCTTCATTTTGATTTTTATTCACTGGATGTTTTTTGACACCTGTTATAGGATCTTTTTTATGACGACAGCTCTGAGAATGGCCGAAAGCGATTAGCTGCGTTTTATTAATAAATACACACTGAGTACTCGTCGTTTCTTTCACTCGATTAAACGATAGTTTCTTTGTACCGAAGAAGGACCAGCATGAGCTGTGCACTTCATACGGTATCGCTGATGAGAATCACAAGTTGGAGCTCAGAGAGAAATACGAAAATTATCTATTGGAGAAGGAAATGAGCCAAAAGGAGAACTAAGCCGATGAGAAAGGAGTCAAAAATAATTTTGTTGTGTCGTCCTACGATTTACCGGCGGTATTACCCCTACCTAAAAGCGATGCATCTACCTTCTATTATAAGTACAAAATTAACGCCTTTAATTTTACAATACCTGAACTTGCTAAAGATAACTGCGAATGCTTTGTTTGGAATGAAGTTGAAAGTCTTCGAGGGGCCAACGAAATTGGGTATTGTGTCTTGAGTTATTTAAAAAATAAGTCAGAATCTGTAAATGATGGATAGTTTTGAAATAATTTTTTATTCTGATAACTGCTGTGGCCAGCAGAAGAACCAATTTATGTTCTCAATGTACATGTACGCACTAGCAAACTTCAAAATAAAGAGCATTACCCATAAGTTTTTAATTACCGGGCATACACAGAATGAGAATGACTCAGTTCATTCCGTAATTGAAAAAGTGATCAAGAAATATTTAAGATCGAGTTCAATTTATGTCCCTAGTCAGTACATAGGATTAATAAGAACAGCGCGAAAAAGAGAAACGCCAATAAAATCAATGAGATAAGTTACAACGAATTTTATGACTTAAAAAATTTTGCAAACGAGGGTGGCAGTCGACTTACTAAAAATACAGAAGTAGAAACTGTAAAATTAAGTGATATTAAAATTGTCACAAAATACACAAATCCAAATATATTACAAAATTTCATACACTGACCAAATTTTTAAGAAAAACGACTCTTCAGCCTCTCGTTCAACGCGTCAAAATCGCCAAAATTTTGAACTAAGAAAACTTTACACTCGAGGTTAAGCGCTCGAAAAAAACAAGACCTCAAGAGTGTGATGATCCCAAAAAACAATATTAGATTTTAGTAGACATTAATTTCAAATATTGCTAGCGGCCAGTGAACTGGAAGACCATTGGCAAGGTGCAATAAAATCGATAACAAACGCGTTTTATAAAATTGTGTCGACAAGGTCGAGAAACGGATCATTGACAGCGTTAGTTTAATAATTTCCTATATATAGAGAGTTCATTTCTTTTGAAGATTATTCATTATTATTATTGTTATTAATAGTACAAACGTTATATTCTGTGTTATATATGGTCAGTTATCCCAGTGAGTTTTTAAACGATGTTATTTAACCCTAAAGAATGGTTTACGAGGTAAGTGTTTCCCGAAGACGAATGGTTCGATGGTTCAAGAAGTACGAGGGGCACTTGCTAAGTAACCACCACAAGAGTCTTATTGAAAAGAGCTTGATACCTCAATGCTACGCCCACTCATTTTATAACAGTATTTTATATTAATAGCCATTATAAAAAATGTAATTAGAGAAAACATGTTTGCTCTTTTTTAGAGTTTTAAGTAATAATAATTTTTATATATTTTTGCTTGTATAACTTTTATATTAAAATGCATTGTTAATATCAGTCTAAACAAACACGATAAAAAATGCGTTTGGTTTTGTTTTTAATAAGATTTGTATGTTTTTAACCTAAGTTACTTTTAGAACATTAATGCATCAGTTAAATAAAATAAATGTTTAAGCTTCTTTGGTAGTTTTTTTTTTCTCTAAAAATAGGAAGTTTATTTTGACAAATTCTTAAATAATTTTGCAAGTCCTAAAAATATTGTAAAAAATAAAAGGAAAAGTGACACTATATAATAATAAATAAAGTAATATACAACTTTTTTCACTTTTGTTCGATTGTCACTTAAAGAAATCACTTTTTTCAATTTAGCAAAAAATTTAAGCACTATCCACATGAAGCAACATTATTTCGTTTTTATTTCACAATTTTAAAATGCTTTTTCTGAGTAAATTAGCTTTTTGGGATAGTGACGGTTTAGGAATATGTGTGCGATATGATTCTGCCTAGTACAGCCTCTAAACATACACGTTCGGATCCGTCCAACTGTAGGTTCCTTCTGTGTGGTAACTGGAGAATACAACACAGGTAAAAGCGAAAGGTCGCCTACGTCCGCTCACGGACATAGTACAAGAACGAGAAGGAGGGTTGTACTATCTTATCGTACAGAAATAGACAGTTGAATTATGTTGCCCCAAGGAGAATTTTGAGAAAAAGTAACTAAGGGCAGAGTACAAATACTAGACTTCAATTTTGTTAACATTAATATTGTAAAAATTATTTCTTAGTGCTTGTACCGCTACTTTCAGCCAATGGTTAAGCCTCCTGAATTATACACACAGCGTCAAAAAACTTGGACCCATGTATAACACCTAATCTAAAACCTTTATCAAAATTTTGTTAATGTAGAAATAATTCCGTATAAATTGTTTTGTATCGCGAATAAAAAACGCCACAAAACATTTTCTTCAACTTTCTTGAAAATTGTCAGTTCCGTATAACTCTTGTATAATTCGTTTCCAATTGTTCAAAAATGCCTGGCCATCAAATTTCAGGTTTTGATAGAGCTAGAATAATCGCCCTACATCAACAGAACTCGTCAAACCATAGGATTTCAGCAAGTCTTGGCATTACTAGGACGTCTGTTATCAGAATAGTGCAACTGTTTCAAGAAACTGGAGGTGCGAATAGGAGAATAGGCGTTATCATATTACAGACGAAAGAGCGGATCGATATTTAGTCAATTTTGTTCGACGCAGTCACAGCGGTAAGAAAGTATTTCAAAAGAACGTACGGAAGATTCATTTCTAGGCCTATCATTCGAAGAAGGCTGGCTGGTGCCAATTTGCGTTCAAGAAGACCTTTAAGAGTGCCGAGGCTTACTAGAGCACATAGAGCTGGCCGCTTATCAATGGGCTGTATTCACAGTAACAGGCTTTTACTTCAATGGAGAAATGTCCTTTTTTCAGATGAGTCCCGATTTGGATCCGTATTCACAGGAACAGGCTTTTACCTCAATGGAGAAATGTCCTTTTATCATATGAGTCTCGATGTGGATTGACAAGTGATATCCGTCGTGTAAGGGTATGGAGAGAGCCAGGACATGCAGCATGTTTAGCCTTTCCTCGCGAAGTGGTTCCTTACCAAGGAGGGACAGTTATGTTTTGGTGGGGCATTATGCATGGTTATCGCACTCCACTTATTCACATACCAGACACTGACATGAAACTTTTATTACCTGGAAATTGTTATAAGGCCAATTGTTCTACCTCGGATAGAAGAATTTGGACCAAATTTCATTTTTATGGATGAAAACGCCCGTCCACATCGCACTAGAAGGATCCAAAATGTGTTAGCTGAAGCCAATGTCTAGCGAATGAATTGGCCAGCACAATCGCCGTACATGAATCTGATTGAGCACATGTGGGATATGCTTTCAGAAGCCATATTAAGGAGACCAAACCCACCAATGACCGTTCAGAAGCTGATTGTGGCGGTACTGGAAGAGTGGAACAATATTCCTCAAAACAGATCGATGATCTTATTCGCTCAATGCCAATGCGAGTCAATCAATGTATCGAAAACAGAGGCGGGCACACGGAATATTAATGTTGTTATTTTTGGTTAAATTAGGAATTTTCATAAATTGATTTTTGGCACCTAATTTGGTTTTGATAATTTTTTTAATCACCCAAGACTTTTACACCTAAAAAAATATATGAATAAGCTGGTCAAAGATTAACATATTTTATGATATACATAAATATGAAAAATATTTTCTCTTTCGATGAAATTTGGGGGTCCAAGTTTTTTGACGCTGTGTTTAGTATATTACACTACAAGGGGCGAAATTATGAAATTCCTGCGAGGTGCGCAATTTAGGGCTATCAAACGGTCGGACCGTGTAGTGTATACTATTTTCCTTCATATCGAGGGAGCTGTGGCGATTGCGGACTAGTGGCTGTCTCGTGTCACTGCTTGGATTAATGTTTTCGGCCCACTGTAGCACAGTGTATGCGCGTCTCAACCAATGCAGAAATTGTTAAGACTTTCTCCATAACAATCTCAAATAACGTATTTTTGGACAGGCAAGAAGAAAATTATCAAATTTTATGAAAATGTTACTACTGATATTACTTTTTGTAATAAACTATATGCCGGCAAGCCCCCCTTTCCATTGCCCAGGTCCCCGTAATTCTTGTCGGATCAATAAATTATAACCGATAGCGAAACCATATTTATCAAGGTCATAGGGGCCCCATCATCCTAATGTGCCCAGGGCCTCCATCATCCTAATGTGCTCAAAGCCCCCAATAAGTTAAATAGTTTATTGGACAGACGAAAAACAGAAATTGAACTGCACATATCTTCACTAGATGCTGAAAGAAAAGAGTTGATAATTTTGGATCCAATTCTTTCAATTTTATGTTGTACTCAATTTCATTATAATGAGAACTGTTACTTGTCACTTTCTTCAGCTCAAGGAAGAAATGACAGAGAATTCCCTGCGTTAAAATGGCTCCTAAGAAGAATCTTTGAAGGTAAATATTATAAAGTATAGGATGATATCGAATGTATGAGTACTAGTGTCAACAAGCACAATGTTCCAATTTTAATATATTAGTTTCAATTGAGAGGGTGTTTAATATTAATGAGATTCAAATATTGGCCGTTTTTAAGTACAAACAGCTTTAGTCATAACAAATCAGGTCATATAGGTAGATAATTCAATTTCAGTGAAATTTTTTTTTCAAGGGGTTACTACTTCATAAGATGGATTGTTGTCAAACACATTTATATGGGAAGAAACTGCAACTGACTATACCTTCTTTGCAAAGCAGAACATAATATACGGAGCAAAGAGACTCCCAAATGATATGAGCTCGTTTTACATAATAATTAATAATATACTTATCTGTAAAAATACTAGATGGAGATAGAGCAAAAAATAAAAACATTTTGTATGTAGGTGTATTGATATTTTCGAACCCTTTTAAGTAAGATGTTACATAAAAATCTTAAATCTTAAAATTACAGCATCGAAACATTCGTTTTGGCAAAACAAGGATGGATTATACACGCATTTTATCCAATGAACATCGATGTAGAAAAAAATCACTAAGACTTGTGCAACTTAGGCTCCAACGATGAGGGCCAATGTCTATCTTTCTTCTTCTTAATCATTCGAATTAATTTTTGGCACTTCACTTATTTTAAAGAGTCTTTGCCTTATCTAGTAAATCATTTATGAATTTCTGAAACAAAAAAATGTATTATTAGTGTAATCTGGCAAATGTTTAGTGAGGTAACAAATAACATTAACTTCCTGTCAGAAGCATTAAAAAATTGGAAATTTGTTTCAGAAAATATTTCAAGTTTTGCGTAGGTTAGGTAAAAATTTGGAAGCAGAAAAGTGAAATTAAAACAAAATGAAGCATTTATATTATTATTTTTCCGCTCAAACCTATATGCGAGAAAAGTATTAGTTTACACCTAAAAAAGGAATTTATTTATTCGTTTTTCAGCAAGAACAACACGAAAATACGGTTTTTAGAAACAAAATCTTGTGTGTATGCCGTCGTTGATGTTGGCCACTTTTTGTAACATGTCTTGTTAGCACGATACAGCCTCCAGAGTACAACAAGTCACCAATTTTATGATTGAATATTGTCCAGGACATCTCACAGATGAATCCTATTGATTTTCAGCTCACCACGGCCATTACAACGGTTGTTATTTCAGTTTGTTAGCACGATACAGCCTCTGGAGTGTATACAAGTGACCAATTTTATGATTGGATATTGTTCAGGGCGTCTCACAGATGAAGTCAAAGTAAGAAAACAAAAAAAACCTCCTTGGCTCATAGATAATTTAAAATTTATGTTCAGAATAAAAGATAAAGCACTTGATAGGTACAAGAAAACGAAAAATCCAGCACATTACCATCAATTTATAAAGAACTCAAAAATTTCACTAATATGGCTATAAAAAATGAAAAATGGTTATTTTCAGTATTGCGTCAACAATTTTGGTAGAAATAGTCGGGAAATGTGGCAAAAAGTTTAGAGTTTAAATATTAGCACAAAAACATTTAAAAATGATATACCAGATCATCTAAACCGCCCCAATGAAATCAATGATCATTTTTAGCTGGCAACAGGAAATCGCGTTGTACCTGATCCCAACTTATTACTTTTTTATAACAACAATCTTAAAACCCATTTTCAGGAGCAACTAAGTTTCATCGCTGTTACTCAGAGTGTCCTTTATAAATATTAACTTGCAATTAAATCAAAGAAATAGGGGTTGATAACTTACAAATCGACATGATCTTAATGTGTTGTCCTTATATATTGAAGCACATATTAATAATTACAAAATTTTGCCATCGAGTCAATCTGGTTTCAGGAAGGGGTACAGTTGCACCACGGCACTATTGGAGGTTACAGATGACATACTAATGGATATAGACAAAGGAAATACCGATATTTTAGTGCTGTTTGATTACTCCAAAGCTTTTGATACTATTCAACATCAATTACTGTACAGCATTCTCCATTATTCCAGTTTCTCACACAATGCGATACAATTTATTAAAAGTTACTTATCAAATAGATCTCAATTTGTAAAAACAGATAATGGAAAATCAGATATTAAAAATATTTTTTGTGGGGTACCTCAGGGGCCTATTCTATTTAGTATATATACTAGTAACATTTGCACCACAGTTTTGGATAACTGCAGAACCTACATGTATGCCGATGATACCCAAATACTGTTTTCATTCTGTAAATCTGATATTAAAAATATAAATTCATATTCAGATATGCATAATTTAAGTATCAATTCTGTTAAAACAAAAATACTAGTTTTTGGCAAATCCAAAACCGAAGTTTCAGGACAACTATCTATTAACATTAATGGAACAAGCATATCCTGTGTAGACTCAGCGAGAAATTTAAGGTTAGATTTAGATACTGATTTAAAGTTCGAAAGTTATATTAACAAGTGTATTAAACGTGCCTATGCAAATCTAAAAATGCTTTTTTCTCATCGGCACATTTTAGATCAAAAAACAAAAATTTTATTATCTGACACTATGGTTCATAGCTACTTCAATTACTGTGATGTTATTTATGGTCCATGTATTGATAGTGTTGATAGTATTCGTATGCAGCGTGCCCGAAACTCTTGCCTTCGTTACATATACGGGATAAGAAAGTATGAAAGAATCACATATAAGTTAACTGACGCAAACTGGCTGAAAATGAAGAATAGGAGGCAGTTACATATGGTAACATTATATCATAAAATTGTTATTTCTAAAACACCACAATATTTATATAACAAAATCCCTTTTCGCACTGATGTGCCTAACGTTCACACCCGCTTTAGGGTGCACATATCCCCCCACTGCATCGTACCGCTAAATTTCAGGGTTCATTTTAATAAATGATATTCAAGCTTTACAACCGGGTCTCCACCTAAGGCATCTTGCTGTTGGCAATTTAAAGAACATTATAAACAATTATTGCACACAAATGAGAATAATTAGTGCTAAACAACTGTATCCATATTTTATTTGGTTCTTTTTCTTTTTTTTCCTCTCCTATTCATTTACCATGTCGTTTGATAAACCATTATATGTAAATATATTGTATCTATTTGTAATAACTTAAGGGATAGCACCTTGTATCAACACAGCTGTATGCTATCTCTTTATTGTAGATAAATTGAAAAATCTATTTGTTAATTTCTATTGTACCTACTTAATTTTGCAAATAAAATGATGATTATTATTATTATATAGGGAACCCTTATGTCGATTGAAAGAGAATTTTTTACTGTATCAAATAAAGTAAAAAAATACAGGGTGTTGCATTTAAATTAAGAATGTTATTTAGGTTGAAAGGTGCCAATGATATTTCCCACAATTTTGAGTACCCTGTACATTTTTTTAACTAGCAATGTTACAAAAAATTACCCCATAATGTACACTCTCTTTTACTTTTATGTTAAAACATTTTTTTTCAATACCCTGCATTTCGTAAAAAACGAAGATATATCGAAAACCATAAAATATATATTTTTTTGTTACGTTTAATTTAAAAAAATACAACAAACATAACTTTGATATGCCACGGCTTTTTGGAACACGCTATAAGTTGAAAAATATTTTTAAAGTGTAGCTCTGAAGATTTAACATAATATTGCAAAAAAATTATTGAAAATATTTATCCTTTTGCCGTAAAGCTCCGTGGCGTTCTTGGTGACTCACTCTGTATGTTAAAATTAGAAAAAGTAAATTTTGTATAAGTGAATTATAAAAATAAAATTGATACGCCACTGGCCAGATATTTTTATAATTCGCGTATAAAAGAGACTTCATTACAACATTTTTTACATTACTCTCAATTCCATACACTGTTTAAACAAATTCCTAGTCACTTTTAAAAAAAATTCTTACTAGACACCTTTTCAACCCCCAATGCAGTTTCTCAGTCAACGCGCACTAAACCATCCAACACACCCCCAACTCAGCCCTGAAGAGGAAACTAATCCTACACCAGGGCACCATTCTTGAAAACAACAATTCCATCCAAAAAACCAAAAAACCAACAAAAAATTCATTACGAATTTCTCTCTTTCTCTTAACATTGTTTACAGTGTCACAATGAAGCTCTTTGAACACTGTTATAGTAATTTTTAGTGTTTAGTTGGTTATTGTATTTAGTTATATTTTTATTTGACATTTGACTTTAACCTTGACACAAATTATCAATAAAATGGTCTAGCGTTGTTCTAGCTAGCAAATTATTATATTAAAAGTAAATTAGAACGATTTATATATTAAAAATATTAATGAATAAAGTACGTTAACGTTTATTTATCAATAATTTGTCAATTGTTTATTTTTATATTGTATAGGAACAATAAATTACCAGATATCTATGTGAAGATGTATTACAGAAATAATTCTGTTCATGATATAATATAAATAGATTGCAAGAGCATATACGAAGAAGCTCTTTTTTAAACAAATAATCATCCTTTTTTTGCTTAAATAAAAGTTTGTTTACAATTTACACAATTATTCGGTTATAATATGTCAAAAGTCAGAAGTGCTGAATGAAACCATCTGTGATCTGACCAATTAGGAATCTACAGAATTACCAACTTAAATTCAAACCACTCCTCCTAGATTAAAAACAGGGATTATATGAAATTCTATTTTATTTAAATAATTAAATAAATACTCACCGCTTCGCGGTTCGTTGCGCAAATCACGAGTACTACAGAAAGTCATTGTGGCACAAGTTTTACACAATATTTTTTATAATTTGCATTTATTTAATTATTTAAATAAAATATAATTTCATATAATCCCAGTTTTTAAACTAGGAGTGGTTTAAATTTAAGTTGGCAATTCTGTTGATTCCTAATTGGTCAGATCACAGATGGTTTTATTCAGCACTTCTTTTGACATATAACCGAATAATTGTGTAAATTCTAAACAAACTTTCATTTAAGCAAAAAGAGGATGATTATTTGTTTAAAAAAGAGCTTCTTCGTATATGCTCTTGCGATCTATTTATATTATATCATGAACAGAATTATTTCTGTAATACATCTTCACATAGATATCTGGTAGTTTATCCCAAAAATCGTACGTTTTATATACCTATATATTGATCCTATACAATATAAAAATAGACAATTGACAAATCATTGATAAATAAACATTAGCGTACTTTATTCGTTATTATTTTTAATATATAAATCATTCTAATTTACCTTTATTATAATAATTTGCTAACTAGAACAACGCCACCAACTGTACTCTAAAAATTACTATTACAGTGTTCAAAGAGCTTCATTGTGACACTGTAAACAATGTTATAATGAAGTCTCTTTTATACGCGAATTATAAAAATAACTATTTTAAACTGACTTAGAAATATGTATAAAAATTTAAGAATTGCTCGACGTTGAGTATTATTTGATCGGCTAATATGATATAGAAGGTTAATCTACATGGTATATCTTTTCATTTTTCACAAATGTTTACACACGTACTATTATTTAATACACCTTACAGCGTTTAAACCAATAAAACAGTAATTATTTTCTATCTTAATTCGCATAGATTTGAAAAGTAATATAAATGCATTTGTAATGACGGGTGTGAAAACAGCCCAAGGTTTCGATGCGGCAACACCGCGCACTCGTACCTACCATTCTATAAAAAATATCAATGCGATGGCACGCATTGGGAGTAGATGGATGATAATATTAGGTGCGTTCTTTTTGACTGAGTTCTCATATAATCTCAGCTCACATCAGTAATGTGACCGTTCTTTTTATTTTACTCACTTCCAAGTGAGCCTAGATTTTTCCTCCCCCTTTACCGATATTGAATGTAATGTAAGGGGGTATCAGTTGGACTTGAGTCGGAAATAAAGTGGAGGGGATGCAGAAATATTTGATTTGCTTGGGTTATTTGTAGTTTTAACCAAATCTATGTTTTTAACCATTGACATATAAACACACATAATCTATTTTTCTTTTGTTACAAATTATGGATACAATCTATCCCTTGAAGATGCACAGAGGGCGAAGGAAGGTTACAATTAATAATGTTGGAATATTAGCCATAATACAAATCTTAACTCAAAGAACTATTTGAAACTAAAAATAACAAAATCAAGCGTGGTTTTCAAAGATATCGAGATATATTATGTTTATATGCTTTGTTTCTTATTCACGTATGCGTCGACCCGTCGACAGATCGCGCGCTTCAATTGAGATGTCGTTCTTTTTGGTGCTTACTCACATCACATCTCAGATCACCTTAACTGAAATGATCTGAGATCTCAGTCAAAAAGAACGCACCTCATTATATTCAATAGAATCATCATTGTGAACTGTCAAAAGTCATTGTTGGACCGTAGGAGGAGGTACAGGTCGGTTTAAATATTAATTAATTCTATAAAAAAATAACAAAACGATGGTACGGATTCAGACTAGATATTTAATATTCATATTCAATAGAATCATCATTGTGAACTGTAAAAAGTCATTGTCGGGCCGTAGGAGGGTGTAAAGGTCGGTTTAAATATTAATTAATTATATAAAAAAATAACAAAGCGATGGCACGCATTCAGACTAGATAGATAATGTTAATATTCAATGGAATAATGGTTGTGAACTGTCAAAAGTCATTGTTGGGCCGTAGGAGGGGGTACAGGTCGGTTTAAATATTAATTAATTCTATAAAAATATAACAAAGCGATGGCACGCATTCAGACTAGATAGATAGTGTTCCTCTTACGGCCTGACAATTAATTTTGACAGTTCACAATAATTATTCTATTGAATATGAACATTATCCATCTAGTCCGAATGCGTGCTATCGCTTTATTATTTTTTTCTAGAATTAATTATTATTATAAACTACCTGTAACCCCTCCTACGGCCCGACAATGCCTTTTGACAGTTCACAACCATTATTCTATTGAATATGAATATTAAACATCTAGTCTGAATGCGTCCAATGGCTTTGTTAT
Organism: Galeruca laticollis; assembly: GCA_963921935.1. Taxonomy (NCBI): domain Eukaryota; kingdom Metazoa; phylum Arthropoda; class Insecta; order Coleoptera; family Chrysomelidae; genus Galeruca; species Galeruca laticollis. The sequence continues at coordinate 132,825,858 of OY998176.1, forward strand.
TTTTTTATAGAATATACGTTATAGAATCTGACAGTGAAATAAATAACTGATTGGTGACGATGAAATTTCAACAGAATGAAAGATAACACACGCAATACAATAATATTGACTGGAAGATAATTGATTTTGAAATACTTACTTTTATATCACTTTGAGATCCCTTAGCATCTATGAGTAGATTCTGAAAATAAAATATTGAATCAAATAAAAGTTATTTATGATATAAGTTTTATATTATGATCCGCGATGGAAATATTGTATAATTAATCCATCAAGTATCGTAATATGAATATACGATACGAATATTGTATAACATTTTATCTACTATCAAAACTTTTTAATTTACAGAAATTAAATAATTAACAGTTTAATCTAGATGTTTATTGATGTGTCAAAGATGACGTTAGCCATCAAAACTGAAATTAATAATTTTGGTGAGAAAAAGCGTAGGTCTTGTTATACAATGGATTGTGTTAGTTGCTAGGTGCTGTGTTTGTTGGCAATTTAATTAAATAATAACTAGAGGTATTTACGGAAACTTGTACGGGTTAGTGATCTACTACCGACTTTTATAAGTTTGCGTTCGTTTACTTTATCTGGCGGAACTAACCTTATACGAAAAGTTGAATAGGTTATGGAACGAGTTAATTCCATTTAACCCTACTAGAACGATAAGGGAGACCGGGGCAAGTTGTAAGGTCAGTAGTACGTAGTAAGCCATGCAATAGACGTCAGTGCTACTGGTATTTTCGGTGTTGCTTATATTTCAAGCTAGTAAGTAAATTTTTATTTTTATTTGAAACAATTACTATTATATTAAAAGTAATATCTCATCCATTTGCTCAAATGTGACTGGTAGTTAAATCAATGAAAAACACAAAGTTGATATATCCCAAAGTTTTTAATATTTGAAGGTTTACTAAAATGACTCCATGAGCAACTAGTTTCGGACTACAATGGCCATCTTCAGGCTACAAATAATGATTGGGCTCAAGGAAGAAAGCATTTAATAATACACATATCTTACCTAAGTGAAAATAATTAATGGGGTAACAAACGTCCAAGTAACAGCGCAGATAAAGGGAAGGATGTGAGAAAAGTTGCAAATTTTATGGATAAAATTAAGGCGTACTAAGAAAAACTTTATGACTCAGAATTTGAGTTGAATAATCATTGTGACATATAGAAAAATTTGGAGAGGAAGTAGTAGAAAATAAAAAAAATTAAGGTACCTAACAAATTATATTTGTAAGTGGAGGAAGAAAAATTGAACTATAGTACCAATTTAATTAGGGTCATGATATAAAGGGAAATAACATCTTTTTGTTTAATTAATAAATACCAACTCTTATTGAAAGAATGGAGTCTGTAGGTGTTAGGAAAGGAGGAAGGGTTGGCAAATATCTCAAACTCCCTAAATAAGAAGGAAGGAACAACCGAAACAGGAGGAACATTCATCAGACAAGAGAACCGGTTGTGGGAATAAGTTGACAAGAATGTAACAACCGGTGAAAAGGTTGACTTTAGGAAAAAGGACGACTTTTTAGTCTGTTCACTGAAACTAAAATAAAATAAGAGCCAGTAAAACATGGCTAAAAATGTTATGCAATGTTGAACCATTATGATGTAGCCAATATAACTTCATAACACAAAGAAAAAGGAAATTAAATCACGAAAATATAGAGACATTCAACGGAATCACTTTTGACAGACGCACCAACAATGATATGAACCACAGACAATATGGAATGTATATCCGGTAAGAACATAGAGGAAGTATGTCAAATTTCAATGTTGACCCCTGAGAGGGAAAATCAAAAATCTTACAATTCTCTTTACATATGTAGCCAAATAAAATCGTAGAAAAGTTTCGTAACAAGGTAGATTAAGGTTAATGGAAAGCGCAACAACTATAAACGTATGCTAACCCCAAAATTAAAGAAATGAATAAAATTATGGTAGAAATTATCGTAAACAAAATCTACTCTGTAAAAAAGAGAAAAAGACTCATTAATAAACTAAATGTAGTAGTTTAGTCAAAAGATAAAAAAGAAGATTATGACAGTAGTATATAGCCTTTAAAAAGAATGAGTAAAATTGTAAATAATATTGTTTCTAAAGTAAATTAGATAAAGTTGGTGAAATATTAGTAACGGCGATTTTAACAATAACAAAATTGACAATATTAAAACTAAACAAAGGAATACGATTAACAATCAAAATGGGATACTGAGGAAGATGTATGGATCTCTTGGTCTTAGTTGTTCATTAAGACAAATAACATTGTTATCAGAATTAATCTTAATGAACAACTAAGACCCAGAGATCCATACATCTTCCTCAGTATCCCATTTTGATTGTTAATTGTATTTCTTTGTTTATGATTAGTTTTATTATTGTCAATTTTGTTATTGTTAAAATCGCCGATACTAATATTTTACCAACTTTATGTAATTTACTGTAGAAACAATTTTGTTTACAATTTTATTCATTCTTTTTAAAGGTTATATACTACTGTCATAATCTTCTTTTTTATCTTTTGACTAAACTACTAGGTACATTTAGTTTATTAATGAGTCTTCTTCTCTTTTTTACAGAGTAGATTTGGTTTACGATAATTCCTACCATAATTTTATTCGTTTCTTTAATTTTGGGGGTAGCATACGTTTATAGTTGTTGCGCTTTCCATTAACCTCAATCTACCTTGTTACTCAACTTTTCTACGATTTTATTCCACATGTAAAGAGAATTGTAAGATTTTTGATGTTCTCTCTCAGGGGTAAACATTAAAATTTGACATACTTACCGAATATACATTTCATATTGTCTGTGGTTCATATAATTGTTGGCGCGTCTGTCAAAAATGATTCTGTTGAATGTCTATATTTTCGTAATTTAATTTCATTTTTCTTTGTGTTATGGACTTATATTGGCTACATTACAATGGTTCAATATTGCATAACATTTTTAGCCATGTTTTACTGGCTCTTATTTTATTTTAGTTTCAGTGAACAGACTAAAAAGCCGTCCTTTTTCGTAAAGTCAACCTTTTCATTGTTTGTTACATTCCTGTCCACTTATTCCCACAACCGGTTCTCTTGTCTGATGAACGTTCCTCCTCTTTCGGTTGTTCCTTCCTTCTTATTTAGGAAGTTTGAGATCATATTTGCCAACCCCTCCTCCTTTCCTAACACCTACAGACTCCATTCTTTTAATAAGAGTTTGTATTTATTGATTAAACAAAAATATGTCCCTACCTTTTATACCATGAGCCTAATTAAATTGGTACTATAGTTCAATTTTTCTTCCTCCACCTAGAAATATAATTTATTCCTTAATTTTTTTTTATTTTCTAGTACCTACTTCCTTTCCAAATTTTTGTATATGTCACAATGATAATTCAACTCGAATTCTGAGTCTTAAAGTTTTTCTTAGTACACCTTAATTTCATCCATAAAATTTGCTACTTTTCTCACATCCTTCCCTTTATCAGCGCTGTTACTTGGACGTTTGTTACCCCATTAATTATTTTCACTTATAGTAAAAACCAAATAAAGTTGCGTTTACGTCACCAAGGGCGTATTTATATCGCATGTGTGGCTACATTTCTATCGAAAAGTGCATATACTTAAATTTGTTAATTAATCGGTTCTAAAGATAACCCAATCAATAAAAAAACTTTTGTACCAAAATAATGTATAAGCAATATAGCTTTATTGGGTTTAGACGTCCCTCGATGTAAACATTTGTGTTAAAATTTTCATAAAGAAACCTCCAATTATTGACGGTAAAATAGTCACTGCCAGAAATAATGTCATGTTGCCGCGTTGTTTGTGACTTTTCTACTCGTGTATTGTCATCGATTTTTGAGGTTATAGTTACGTGCTTTATAAAATTTTCTTGTGAGAAATATTTATAATCAAAACGGTTTTTGTTTTCAAAACAACAAAGCATTTTCTTCTGTGATTGTTAAAATGCCCAAACAGCTAAATAGCCGATGTAAAGAAATGGTGGCTTCATTAGTAAATTATTTTGAACAAGAAAGGAATAATAATGGTCCTTTGTTGCCCTTAAATGCTGTACAAGAGGTAGGTAATACGTGAATAACATATCCTTACTTTACTTTACGAAAATTTCTATTATTTTAGCGTGTAGCTGCTCCTTTAAAAATCAGTGTAAGAACAGTAAGCAACATTTGTCAAACAAAGAAAAAAGGTGAAGAGTTTGAGTCACCAAAGAAAAAACGTTGCGCTCATAAACGAGTAACAAATACAGAAACTTTAAATACAAGCTCTATTCGTGATACCATTTACAACATGTACCAGAGAAGTAAGTATAATTACGACAATTGTATATTTAGCATATTTTTATTTCTGTATGCTTTTAGAACAGCACATAACGATTCAATCATTGTGGTCCCAACTAAGAGAAAAAGAATTATTTAATGGTAGTACCACTTCTTTAAATAGATTGCTCAAAGAACTTTGGTTTAAGTGGATGAAGGATAATCCACGACGAGGACTTATGGAATTACCTAATGTTGTTTTGAAAAGAGTAGAATTCTTAAGATATTATAAAGAAGCAAAGGACGAAGGTATATACCAATTTGTGTTCATCGATGAAACCTGGATATTTCAAAATGGCATCATAGGTCATTCATGGCAAAATGAAAATATCAAGAGTGTTAAAACCACTAAAACGGATGGCAAAAGGTTTGTTGTATGGTAAAACATAAGTGGTTACTTAAACATTATTTAAATAATATTATTACAGATATATTATACTCCATGCTGGAAATGAAAACGGATTTATTGAAGGTGCTGAAGCAATATTTTGTTCAAAAACCCAACTTAATGATTATCATGGGGAAATGAACCAGGCAAATTTCTTGAAATGGTTTGAATATCAGTTGCTGCAAAATTTAGAGAATCCTTCTCTAATTATACTTGATAATGCACCTTATCACAGCATGTTATTGCATAAAACTCCAAATACAGGATGGTCAAAATGTGCTATTCAGGAATGGTTGGCAGAAAAAACATTCCCTATTCTCACATGATGGTCAAAACAGAACTGTTGCAAATCGTTTCTCAGTAAATATACAGATATATTCTTACTTATTGCCATTTATTTTAAACATTTTTTTTGTTTTTTTTAGAAATAAGCCACCAATCAAGTATATAATGGACGATATGGCAGAACAGTATGGACACAAAGTTTTACGTCTTCCTCCTTACCATTGCATATTCAACTCTATCGAATTAATTTGGGGCATAGCAAAAAATTACTACAATAGGCATACTGGCAGGGATGGTAACAGTGCGAATAACTGCCTGAACATGTGGTACGAGACACTGCACATGATAACTCCTGATATGTGGAAAAATTCTATACAACATACTGTAATGTTTTTGTTATTTATTTAAACAATAAACGGGTGGGATAAATTTTAAACATTCGGTATGGCTACTTACTAATTTATTGAAACAATAACTCACTAACACCTAATTTATATATACTTAACTAATCACTTAATTATTAATTTATATCAACAGTATATTCACTCAAACTGATTTATATAAACACTTAATTAATTTATATTCACTTATTTATTTCTTTATTTCACGATGTCAAATTATCAACTAAACTAACTCTTCCTGATCAGTCCCCTTATATATTAAAGCCATTTTTACTAGTAAATTCCGGACTGTGGCTTACACACACAAATAACTTTTCTGGCCTTTTCTAGATAACTCTGGTCACAAAAACCAGTTCTAGATAAGATAGTCTCAATCGTAAACAGTTTTTTATAACTGCGTATCCGCCATAATTTTAACTATTATACCTGGCTTAGACAGGGTCGGTTTTAGGGACTATACCAGTGTGCTGTTTCGTAACATTACCCCCTCCTTAAATGGAAGTTCCTCCTGGAACTTTTGTGTAGCCGAGACTGGATGTTTGAATCGGCAACTGGCCCCATTTCTACACTTTCCGATCTTATGGAAATAGCAGGGCACCGTCTTCATCGGATACTGATAACGGGGGTTGTAGCTGCAAATTAATATCTGGACACCGGTACCTTGAAAGATAATCTCTACCATGTTCCTGATGATTCGCCAATCCAACTGGTTACTCGCTATCTTAGGCATAGCCAGATTCTTCACATTGGATTCCAACACATGGTCTCGGAGGTTTCGAAGTGCTTCCCACACATCGCGGTAGGTAGATCGATCTTGGAATTCATTTTTAGTTACCACGTAGGAGACATACCGCGAATTATGTTTCAGTTTCAGTGTCTTGCCAGGGGCTGGAATCTGGTCTTCAAGTTTTTCTAATTGCCCGAACTTCTTTCGAAAGACGGTTGCCAACCCTCGTGCGTTCTTGATACGGGCGGGGATGTTGTATGCCAGTGAAACGTTCACTTAGCAGTTAACATTTCTAATAGAGTTTTAAATAAATAATTCAGCGATGCATGTTAAATGTATTGGTGGAATAGACCACACGTCCTTCCTTGCCAATGTTTTAAACAACTATTTAAATGTTGGTGGAATAAACTGTATAGATATCTCACAGAAAAAAATCCTGAATAGAAATTCGGAATGCGGCACTATACGAGAGATTGTAATAGAGAATGGTAGTCGCAGAAATCCTGATAAAAGTTTTAAATATTCTGTATGGTTATTAAAAAAACTTGTTCTAAGAACAAATTCGCAGGGATTACTGGTAGGTTTTATTTTTTTTGTGTGTAATATTTTCTTAAATTGATAAAGGTTTTTGTCCAGGACAAATCATTAAACTAGATTGTATATCTGTAAAAAAATGATAAGTACAGTTTCATATATGTCACTGGACAGATATCTAATTATCGTGTTAATTAAAAAAAGGTCTATCTGTAACACACTTGGTGTTCTTGTAGCGATACCGCCTGGAATAATTTAACTATTCCGGTAAATTTAACTAAAATCACCCGACGGAAGAACTAAGGTGAAGATTTGTCGGCAATTTGCATTGACTCACAAGAAATGGTGTTTCCATAAGAGCCAATTCATGATCTAGATACTCAACTATGTATTATACTGAGAATTATTTAACCTAGGAAGATTTTATGGAGAATCGACTTCGACTTGCTACTTCAAGATAAGTAAAATTATATTGTATGGCTTCACCATTCATATTTGTACAGCTTGTCTTAGTTTTTATTTATACTTTCTTTTTCTTCTCACATACACACTTTTACTAACCCATTATTGTCAAACTATGTAACACGTTTAAATATTTTTTCATTCATTATATTCATACATATTAGTAGTTTGTTGTTTTATTTATTATACAGAAAGACCTGTGAAATAGCCTTCAGTACATTTTTTTTTGCATAAGTATTGTCTAAAAACTAGCAGAGCACAGCAGGTAAGAGTTGACTGATTAAGGAGGTTGATTTCTTTCTAATTTTGTTTAGGAACAAAGTTAGTGGCGCCCTTACTATTGATGTAACTTTACTGTTTTTTAGTTTTTCTCTCTCTCTCTCTCTTTCTCTTTCTTTTTCACATTTTTTTTCTTTAATTAAACTTCCTTCAGATAACAGAGCCCTGAGAACTGGCTCCGTTATCTCCAATCTCTTTGTCAGTTTGGAAAGAACCTACTCTCTTTTAATACTTTCAATTATTTAAATAATTTTTACCCTGAGAGTAAGAGGTTATTGTTTCATTGGCGCTCCAACGTGTATTAACTCTTACATGTTGTTATCTGCTATTTCTTTTTGGTAAAAAATTTTAATACTTGAAAATTTTTTTTCCCTGCTATTAGGGGGGAAATATCTTTGATATAATGTTCACTGTTCAACTTTTAATTATATTTTATGCTTTCTGCTTTTATAAAACAGGTCCTGTGTAATAAATATATACATCTTTTTCGTTGTTTGAAATATTATATGATATATGTTATATTATATTTATAACTGGTGTGAAGCTTAACGATTCATATATTACCCAGTTTTTATATCAATTCATTTGTTACCTTTCAGTGACCTTCAAATTGTAAATTAATGTTGTTGAGTATTTGTTTCAAAATTTTTTTCTATCATTAGAGTATAAAATTTTAACTTAACTTTAATTACCAAGAAAACTGTATTGAATTTAATTACAAAAATGTCTTTGCCTTATAAATTGAAGGTCGAATATTTATTATCTCATGAGCTTGAACACGAATTGGCATATAGAAATGTTGAAGTATTACCGACAGTAGCGGAGCGTAGAAAATTGTTGAGGGGTATTTTAGCTCAAGAAGCATCCGGTCGCAGTTCTATTTTATATGAGAATAGTCAATTGAATTTTGATAGTGAAATAAACGGTATAGAGTTAACTTTATCTGATTTGAGCAGAAAAATTTCAGAATTTGTAGGATCAGATAGGGACAATGAATATCTCAGATTAACATGTAGATTAGCTCATGCAAATAATCGGGTGTCTCGTTTGTCATGTAATAATGATGAGGAAGAATTAAAGAAAAAACAGTTTGCTACTCAGATTTTGTTGTTAGAGGGTGAACTTGATGGTAGATTACCGGGCACTATTCAGGCTCAATCAACTCCTGTGGGTCAGAACCAAAGCTTTACTTTCTCTAAGCCAGTACCTATATATAAATGGGGAATACATTTCTCAGGAATTGCAGAAAATGAATCTTTGGCAGGATTTTTAGAACGTGTAGAGTGTTTAAAGATTTCTCGAGGGGTAACAGATAACGAATTATTTTCTAGCGCTGCAGATCTCTTCACTGATCAGGCATTTTATTGGTATTTAAATAATAGAAGTCAATTTCAAAATTGGTCAGAGTTAGTTTCTAAATTAAAGTCAGATTTTCTCCCATATAATTATCAGGAAGATTTATTGGATGAAATTAAAAATAGAAAACAAAATATTAATGAAAAAGTTACCTTATATATAAATTCTATGTGTAGTCTATTTAATCGATTAGAAATAAAACTGGATGAATCATCAAAAATTAGAATCATTAAGAGAAATTTGCTTTCTAACTATGTTCAACCGCTAGCTTTATTAGATATTACCAGTATCGAAGAGTTAACCGATAAATGTAAAAAGTTGGAAGAATCTTTTACCTACTCACAGAATTCTCAGAATTCAAGTATTAGTTCGAGCAAACCTAAAATATATCTAGAACCACAGTTAAATAATACTTTTACCTCATCTTATCGGTCTAGGAATCATAATAATTCTAGGCATCTATCTACAGTGTCTACAGTAAGTTCACATAAAGTTTGCTGGAATTGTGGTGAACAGAATCATTTTTATCCGCAATGTAAATACGCTTTAAAAGTATTCTGTTATGGATGTGGAAATCCTGGATTTATAAAATCTAAATGTCCAAATTGTTCAAAAAAACGAACCAAGCGGTCAGGTCAATGCTTTGGTGACACCTACCGCTCCTCAAAATCCTTCAGGATCCACACATCCAAAGCAAAAAAATTCAAAAAAACAATCAAAGTCAAGAACAGTTTCCGAAATAACGCCTTCAACCAGCAACCAATAAGTGAAATTTATTCCTTACCTAATCTATCTAAAAATTCAAATAAAACTAACTTATCTTATTTCAATAAAAATGATTGGTTAGCTTGGTTAAATATAGTAAGATCGTTTTACAAACCAAGCAAAGTAAATAAATTTCAGAATTCTATAAATACTCAATTATCTAGTAATTACTTTTTAGACTTGTTATATCGAAAAGATAATGATAACAGGCCTTATGTGGATATTATTATTTTTGGGAAGACATTCTCTTGTTTGATTGATACAGGAAGTAATCTGAGTGTTTTGGGTTCTCTAGGTCTTGAGTTTCTTAAGAATTTATCTATACCTATTTCTATTACCGAACAGTTTCAAGTTTCGACTGCTGATGGTACATACCATGATGTTGGTGGTTTTGTAGAAACTTATGTCACAGTGGATAAGTTATCTCGGATTTTAAAATTATATCTTTTACCTTCAGTTACTCAAACAGTTATCTTAGGAATGGATTTTTTAAAGACATTCAATATTAAAATAGATTTTTCTAAATTTACTATGAATTTAAATGCCTTATCTTTAAATGTCATCAATACTGTTAAGGACGTCACAACTTTAACAAATGATGAAAAAATTAAACTTGATGTTGTTATCGAAAAATTTAAAAGCATTAGCCCCAAGGATAAAATTGGTAGGACACATATCTTAGAGCATTTTATCGACACAGGAAATTCTCCTCCATTTAAAATAAAACAGTATCCATTGCCTCAAGCTATGGAAGTTCATGTGAATAATGAGATAGATACATTATTAAAATTAGGGGTTATTGAACCAAGTACATCTCCTTATTGTTCTCCTATCTGTTTAACTCATAAACCTGATGGTAGTATAAGGTTACTTCTTGATGCTAGATTTTTAAACAAGCAAACTAAAGCAGATTCGTATATGATTCCAAATATCGAGGTAATTCTTAGTCAACTAAGGGATACGCGATATATTTCTAGTATCGATTTAAAACATGCTTTCTATCAAATACCTTTAGAAAAGTCGTCTCGTCCAAAAACAGCTTTCGCAATACGTTCTAGAGGACTATTTCAATTTACAAGTACACCATTTGGTTTAATCTCAAGTCCAGCTACCATGTCACGATTAATGGATATGGTAATAGGTCCATCTTTAGAACCATATTGTTTTTATTATCTTGATGATATAATTGTTTGTACATCACAGTTTGATAAACATGTTGAAATTTTGTCTAAAGTTTATGAGAAATTAAAAGAGGCTAATTTAACGGTAAATATTGATAAATGTCATTTTTGTCGTCCTTCACTTCGCTATTTAGGTTATACCTTGGATGAAAACGGGTTAAGTATTGACGGTGAAAAAACTAAAGCTATTACTAACTATCCTGTACCGAGGACAACTACAGAGGTGCGTAGATTTTTAGGTGTTGTTTCATATTATCGTCGTTTTTTAAATAATTTTTCTACTTTATCTGCTCCCATTTCTGATCTTTTATCTAATAGAAAAAAAAATCAACCAATAAGTTGGACACCGGAAGCTCAAAAAGCTTTCGATGATATAAAAACTGTCTTAACTACCGCTCCTGTACTTTGTAGTCCTGATTTTGACAAATCATTTTATCTAATGTGTGATGCAAGTGATGTAGGTATTGGAAGTGTGCTTTTTCAGTTAGAAGATGGGTTGGAACATCCAGTAGCTTATTATAGTAAAAAATTGAATAAATGTCAAAAGAAATACACAACTACTGAAAAAGAAGCCCTTGCAGTCCTATTATCTATTGATCATTTTCGTTATTATCTTCTGGGACGACATTTTACTGTCATCACCGATCACTCTTCTCTTGTTTGGTTAAATAACATGAAGAAACCATCACCACGATTAGCTAGGTGGATTCTACAACTTTCACAATACAATTTTTCGATAGTCCATCGTAGAGCAACGGGTACCGTACCTGCAGATTTTCTATCAAGGGTGCCGGAAATAAATGTATTAGATTTATCTTTACTAAAACCTGATAATTGGTATAAAATTATGATAAATAAGGTTCAATCCGATCCGGATAGTTATCCTAATTTCAAGGTGGAAAATAATATTCTATATAAGCATGTCTTTAACAAGTATGCCAATATTTGCAATTTAACTGACTGGAAAATTGTAGTTCCAACGGAAAACAGACTTGAATTGTTATCTAAATTTCATGATGATCCTACTGCAGCTCATTTCGGTGTTTTTAAAACATTAGAAAGAATTTCAGAGTTATATTATTGGACCAAAATGAGACAGAGTGTACAAAAATATGTGAGGCGCTGTAAAGTTTGTGCTGCCTGTAAGCCCACAAATTTGCCACAAGCTGGTCTCATGGGTAAATATCGTAACATAGGGTTTCCTTTCCAGTTAATTTCCTGTGATTTAATAGGCCCATATCCTAGATCTCGCCAGGGAAATACGTGTGCATTGGTCATTGTTGATTTCTTCTCTAAATTTGTTTTAATTCAACCTTTAAAACAAGCTACCTCTTCTGCGATTGTGAAATTTATTGAAAATAATGTTTTTCTAATTTTTGGAGTTCCTCAAATAGTAGCTGTAGACAATGGTAAACAGTTCACTAGTCAGTTGTTTAAAAGTTTGATGTCTAAGTACAATGTCCAAAGTATTTGGTACACTGCAAATTACACTCCTCAAGCCAATCATACTGAGCGTGTGAATAAATCTATTGTCACTGCAATACGTTCATATTGTTTTTCTGATCATAGAACTTGGGATGTAGAATTACAGAAAATAGCTCAGGCAATTCGTTTGTCTAAACATGAAGTCACAGAATTTCCACCATCTTTTCTTGTGTTTGCTAGAAACGTACCTGTATCAGGGTCATTCTTCGGGAATATTGCAGAAAATGCAAATAATCAGCCTGCAATTGCTGATAAAATACACCGTTTACAGGATACTCAAGAAATGCCAAAAATTTTCGATGATGTTAGAAAAAAATTACACAAGGCTTACATAAAAACGAGTAACCGTTATAATCTTCGTAAGCGCGATATTAAATTTCATGTAGGTGATCATGTTTGGAAAAAGAATTATCAGAAATCTGATAAAGCTCAATTTATTTCTGCAAAATTTATGCCTAAATATATACATTGTACTGTTAACCGTGTTATATCTCCCTTGATTTATGAACTTAAAGATAGTAATGGCAAAAATATAGGACGATGGCATCTACTGATGAATCAAGTGACTCTACCGATGATGAAAATAATCCTGACTCAGTATCTTCGGATAGTGAATGAACATTTGTTAGATGAACACATTTTTACCTTATCTGCAAAAGTAATTTTACTGTAGATTTTTCTGTGTTGTGCAGAGAGTTAAAAATAATCTCTTGGCTAAATTAATTTGTTGGTAACCTAGGTTTATCTTGTAGATTATATTTTTGAAATTAGAAAGTATTAAGAAATTAATATTATTTTTGTTTACTGAATTAGAGTTATGTGATGTTGGAACGGTAATTAGTATCACTAAAATTTGAATGTTCCATATTATATTTCTAATTTGTAGACTTATCTTTTCAGTCGAAATGTGTAGTTACACATACTGAAAAATATTATCTTATCTTACCGTTTTCAGTTGAATTGTGTCAAATGACACAAACTGAAATAATTATCTTACCTAGGGTTTTTGTGTGTTAGAGAGAATGACACACAGAGCTTTATCTTTACCTTATTTTATCTCGTGTCGAAAATTTATCTTTACCTTATCTTATCTTGTGTCGCAGCAGACATAAATCGTGCGTCTTCTGTACATTTAAATATTGTCCCACCAGACATCTATTGTATAGTATATACCCTAGCTTGCTATAATAGTTATAGCAAATTTGACTCTTACCTCTTTTGGCACAGCAACACAGAAATGATCTATCTATGTTACTTAATAGTTGGTTTAATTTTATCTTAAAATTTTTATCTTTATCTTTTCTAGTCAGATTCCAAATGAATCCAGTTCATTGTGAGGAATTTAATTTTCAGTGTTCTTAAACGCTTATCTCTATCTAACAAATAGTTATTTTCACTATTCAAAAATATCTATAATTATCTTGATATATCTTACCGTAAAAATTAAAATTTCTATCTGTCAAGAAAACATATTTTCTTTATCTTATAGTAAGGGAATTTGAGAGGATAGAACAAATAAGTTTGGAGTTTATTGCCTCACCTAAAGAATATGACATATGGTTGTTAAATATGTTAGTGCTGGAAAAATCGTCCATTCCTTTGTGACAGTATTTGTATTTCCTCTAATTTACTTTCTCTCTGTTTGCTATTTAGGATTCTTATGAATTCTTATTATTATCTACATAGAAACATCAAAATATCTTTTTGATATTTCTTTACCTGACTATGACTCATATACACTAGATTATAATATTAATCTAGGCATTAAAAACACAATATCTTTACCTTAATGATTCACAATATCGAAAAGTAGATACGAATAAGTTTGGAGTTGGTTACCTCACCATTAGATAATGACTTGTTGTTGTTAAATATGTTAGTGCAGGAATCATCGTCCATTCCCTTGTGACAGTATTTGTATTTTCTTTAAAGTTTACTTCTTCTCTCTTGTGAATATTGCGAAGTGTTTTTGATGTTCCTTTACCTGATTGTGACGTCTGTATTCTCAATGAGAATAGTAAGTTTTTTTTATTTTTTTTCTTTCCTTTCATTAGTTATAGGTTGCGGCAATTAGTTATGAGTTTTATCGACCTATTTATCTGAGCCATATTATGTTATTCTTTTCTCTTCCTATTATCATTTTATTTTAACTTTTATTTTTGATTTAAAGAATTTATCTGGGGTAGTATTCTTGTGAGTTTATTCTCAACAGTGTTGCTTGCAGTTCGGTCTACGGATAACGAGGGGCAACCCTGAAATATCACTCCTGGGCAAATGTCTTTTCCTATATTCCTTACCTTCAGAACAAATATGCACTCAGTGAATAAGGTTCGTGACAAATACCTAACTTGTCTTTCATATAATGGGTGGTTAATGTTGGATCATCTTAATAAATTTCCAACTTTTAATCTTTTTCTATATCTTTTTATGTTTCTTCCCGACTTTGTCTTTTTGGTATCATTTAATAACCCTTCAGGTTATTATTTTAGCGTTAATGATATGCTAGAATATCATTGAGTGTGCAGTACTCTGAACTGGACGTTGTGTAGTGTCTTCGTTCGAGCTACATTGCGGTGTGGGGTGTTTGAAGTTGTTATGGGGCAATGTGGAAGCAGTTGAATCGGAATACGAGGCTCTCTTTGCTGCTAAGTTTGCGCAATTTCGGTCTTGTGTGATCACTTACAACTTGGCACACCTTCTGTTTCTAGATTGAGCCATGGGGATTCTCGGCATCTGACCTGACGGTGGATATCGGATGCAGACAGTGCAGAACATGTATGAGGGTGTGTTTTTTATCTTTCATTTTTTTTTGTCTAAAATTTTCTTTTGTTATGCTGTATTTTAAGGGTTTGAGTAAGTTCAGTTACTAAACGGGTAGACTGTTCCCTTGTATCAGTACTTAAGTCCCTGAAAATGCATATCTGGGTTTTTGGTTTTCCTAATGTAAATTTTTTTCATATTCGATTTAGGGTTCTATGTTGATAAGTAAGAGCAGTTACTAATTGGGTAGACTGTTCCTTTGAATAAGTACTTAATAACACAGAAGCTTAAAGTTTATGTTAGTCTCAATATGGGGATGAACTTTATTGGGGGTGTATAAATATGTACAAAATATGTATGTATATATATATATATATATATATATATATATATTAATATTGACTTCATCAATGTTTTTTTTTAAAAATAGTAAGGACTTTCCTTTTTACTCATATGTGATTCTCATATTTTAAAGTTTCTATTTTAAATTTTCTTCCCTCGTTTTTTTTGGTCTCAATAGTTTAATTATATAACAAAAAATTTTTTTTGAAAATTTTTTTTCTTGGCTGTTAGGGGTATGAAACGTTCACTTAGCAGTTAACATTTCTAATAGAGTTTTAAATAAATAATTCAGCGATGCATGTTAAATGTATTGGTGGAATAGACCACACGTCCTTCCTTGCCAATGTTTTAAACAACTATTTAAATGTTGGTGGAATAAACTGTATAGATATCTCACAGAAAAAAATCCTGAATAGAAATTCGGAATGCGGCACTATACGAGAGATTGTAATAGAGAATGGTAGTCGCAGAAATCCTGATAAAAGTTTTAAATATTCTGTATGGTTATTAAAAAAACTTGTTCTAAGAACAAATTCGCAGGGATTACTGGTAGGTTTTATTTTTTTGTGTGTAATATTTTCTTAAATTGATAAAGGTTTTTGTCCAGGACAAATCATTGAACTAGATTGTATATCTGTAAAAAAATGATAAGTACAGTTTCATATATGTCACTGGACAGATATCTAATTATCGTGTTAATTAAAAAAAGGTCTATCTGTAACACACTTGGTGTTCTTGTAGCGATACCGCCTGGAATAATTTAACTATTCCGGTAAATTTAACTAAAATCACCCGACGGAAGAACTAAGGTGAAGATTTGTCGGCAATTTGCATTGACTCACAAGAAATGGTGTTTCCATAAGAGCCAATTCATGATCTAGATACTCAACTATGTATTATACTGAGAATTATTTAACCTAGGAAGATTTTATGGAGAATCGACTTCGACTTGCTACTTCAAGATAAGTAAAATTATATTGTATGGCTTCACCATTCATATTTGTACAGCTTGTCTTAGTTTTTATTTATACTTTCTTTTTCTTCTCACATACACACTTTTACTAACCCATTATTGTCAAACTATGTAACACGTTTAAATATTTTTTCATTCATTATATTCATACATATTAGTAGTTTGTTGTTTTATTTATTATACAGAAAGACCTGTGAAATAGCCTTCAGTACATTTTTTTTTGCATAAGTATTGTCTAAAAACTAGCAGAGCACAGCAGGTAAGAGTTGACTGATTAAGGAGGTTGATTTCTTTCTAATTTTGTTTAGGAACAAAGTTAGTGGCGCCCTTACTATTGATGTAACTTTACTGTTTTTTAGTTTTTCTCTCTCTCTCTTTCTCTTTCTTTTTCACATTTTTTTTCTTTAATTAAACTTCCTTCAGATAACAGAGCCCTGAGAACTGGCTCCGTTATCTTCAATCTCTTTGTCAGTTTGGAAAGAACCTACTCTCTTTTAATACTTTCAATTATTTAAATAATTTTTACCCTGAGAGTAAGAGGTTTTTGTTTCATAATCTTCCGGGAGAGTGAACAAATCTTGTTGTTGTTCCGAAGTGATTCCATATCTAGCTTTCCCGGTACCTCCATACGCGCCCATAAATTCATCGAAGGTGGGGTCAGACACATCTCGAATAAGGTTTACTCCTTCCTCCAGGTCATGGTCTCCTTCGAATGGCGCTAGTCGGTTTTGGTGAACTACTTTTGGTTTTCCGTTGGGGATATTGCTTATGCGATATATAACATCATTGATCCTTTTCTTGATTAAGTATGGACCTTCCCAGGATTTTTGTAATTGTGGAGAAAATCCTTTTCTCCTCGCCGGGTTGTGTAACCATACTTTGTCCCCTTCTTTAAAACCGCCTTCTGTGGCCTGCGTGTCGTACCGACTTTTCATTCTGTCGCTGGCAACTTGAAGATTTGTTCGAACTAATTCATGAATATCATCCAGCCTTCTTCTCAATTGGATTGCGTAGTCTTCGCCTGCTAGATCTTCTCCAGGCTGGCAGCCAAATTCCAGGTCACAAGGAAGCCTCATTTCACATCCAAACAGGATTTTCGCCGGTGTTTCACCCGTGGACTCATTGACAGCAGATCGATAAGCCAATGCGAATAGGGAAATATACTGGTCCCAATCTCTCTGATGGCTGGATACTACTTTGGACAGGTATTTTCCAATAGTCTTGTTCATTCTCTCGACCATTCCATCTGACTGTGGATGTAAAGCTGTTGTCCTGGTCTTCTTCATTCCCAGCTTGTCGCAAATCTCCTGGAATATATGGCTTTCGAAATTTCTTCCCTGGTGACTGTGGACTTCCATGGGCACTCCATATCGGCTGATGAATTCTTTCACCAATACATCCGCGACAGTTGTGGCCTCTTGGTTCGGGATAGCGTAAATTTTCACCCACTTTGTGAAATAATCCATTACAACCAGTATGTACTTGCTACCATTTTCTGTCGTCGGAAATGGTCCAGCGATATCTAAAGCAATCCTTTCGAAAGGGCTTCCAACATTGTACTGTTTCATGGGTGCCTTTCTCTTGCGATGTGGTCCATTACTCGTAGCACAAGTCGTACATTTCTTACACCAGTCCTTCACATCGTCGGAGCTGTTCATCCAATAAAACCTTTCACGAACTCGCTGAAGGGTTTTCTTCACTCCCAGATGACCTCCCGATGGACTGTCGTGTAACTTCTTCAGTACCTCAGCTACTCTTGTTCTCGGGATAACTAGCTGTCTCCTCATCTCAGAACCATCATCGTTTTCAAGGACTCTTTTCAACAGCCCTTCTTCCAGGACAAGGGAGTCCCACTGAGCCCAATACGCCTTGAGTTTCGGTGAAAATCTTGACACTTCTTGCCAGGTAGGTCGCCTGTTTTCTTTCTTCCATTGCCGAATCATCTTCAGGTGAGGATCATTCTCCTGATCTTCTCTGATCCTGGTGGGTGACCATTCCTCGTTGACTACTGTAGTCCTTGAAACTGCAGCTTCCCTAGATTCCACCTTGTTGCAGTGGGAGCAGTTTGTTGAGCACGGCCGTCTGGACAGGGAGTCGGCATTTCGGTGACTCACACCGGCTCGATGTTCGATGTTGAAATCATATTCTTGAAGTCGTTCAATCCATCTAGCGATCTGGCCTTCGGGATTCTTGAACTGCATCAACCACTTGAGTGCTGCATGATCAGTCCGGATTAAAAACTTCCTACCATAGAGATACTGGTAAAATTGTTCCACGGATTTCACTACTGCCAAAAGTTCTCTTCTTGTGACGTAGTAGTTTCGTTCTGGTTTGGAGAGGACTTTACTAAAATATCCCAGCACTCTTTCTTGACCTCCTGGGATCTGTGAGAGCACTCCACCAATTCCTACGTTGCTTGCGTCAGTGTCAAGAATAAAGTCTCCCTCTGGTAAAGGGTATCCTAATATCGGCGCCGTGGTTAAATGCCTCTTCAAGGTATCAAAAGCCGTTTGACAATCTTCGTCCCATTGGAAAGCTCTTGCTTCTTCTTTAAGTCGAGTTAGAAGCTTAGCAATATCTCCAAACTTCCTGAGAAATCTTCTATAATATGTGAAAAGTCCAATGAAACTCCTAATTTGATGTTTGTCGGTTGGTTGCGGCCATTGCTGAATGGAAGCAATTTTCTCTGGATCCACCGCCACTCCTTCATTGCTCACTATATGGCCTAGATAGTTGACACGGTTTTGGAACAGCCTACATTTCTTAGGGTTTAACATGAGCTGGGCAGCTTGGAGTCGTTTGAATACGTCTTCCAAATTCTTCAGGTGTTCGTCAAATGTCTTCCCCAGTACTACGATGTCGTCCAAATAGACCAGGCATGTCTTCCAAGACAACCCTCTCAAGACATTTTCCATGAGTCTTTCAAATGTCGCAGGCGCATTACAGAGCCCGAGTGGCATGACGTTGAATTGCCATAATCCAGATCCGGTGGTAAAAGCAGTATTTTCTTTGTCTTCTGGGTCCATTTCCACTTGCCAATAACCAGACTTCAGGTCCAAGGTGGAAAACAGTTTGCTGCCGGCCAAAGTATCTAGCGTATCGTCAATTCAAGGCAGAGGATAGCTGTCTTTCTTCGTCACGTTGTTAAGCTGGCGATAATTTACGCAGAATCTCGTAGTTCCATCCTTTTTCTTGGCGAGCACTACTGGAGACACCCATGGACTAGTAGATGGTTCTATTACTTTTTCTTCTGCCATCTCTCGAATTATTCTTTCAGCTTCCTCTCTCTTCGCTCGTGGAAGTCTTCGAGCTGATTGTCTAATTGGCTTAGCATTACCAGTATCGATTTTGTGTTTGACGGCTGATGTTCTGCCAGTCTTTCCTCCTTTTGGTACGAATAAGTCTCGATACTGCAAGAGAAATTCTCTCATTCTCTTTTTTTCAGCTCGATCCAAAGATTGACCGGCTACTGATAACATCTGTTCGAATCTTGCATTAGAATTATCAGTGGTCGTTGTTTGGCGAACTATAGACGTCACTGGTACGCAGGATCCAATCCTGGTTTCCTTCTTGATGGTAACTGGGTAATAATTCACGTTTATCATACGTACTGGGATCTCTTTCGCCGACGTAACTAATCCTTTTCCAATTAGTACTCCTTTACCAACTTCTTCGTCGTGGTTCCTTGGCTCCATCATAACCGGTATACCTTCTTCCATGATTCCCTGTAGCCGTGCTACTATCATGGTTTCGCTTCGTGCAGGTAGAACGGTATCTTCCTGTACAGCTGCCAACACCGCGCTTCCTTCATATGGATGCAGGAATACCTCCTCGGAACCCACTTTAATGGTTCTGTTTCTGAAGTCTAATTGGAAACCATGTACATTCATTAAGTCCATTCCCAGAATCACGTCTTCTTCAATATCAGCTACGATTACCGTATGCGTGAACTTTTCTGCGCCAATTCCCAATTGGATTTGTGTCTCACCGTGAACGTTGGCGCTCTCACCTATGGCGGTCCGCAGTCGCAGTCTCGTTGGTAAAAGCTTCTTCTTGGAGTTTATTATTTCTGGTCGTATAATGGTCCTAGTTGCTCCAGTGTCAACCAGCAGAGCATATTTCTTGCCATTTACTTCGCCATCCACATATACACTGTCGTTGCGACATCTGAAAGAAGCTATCAGTATAAGAGTGTCTTTGAAACGATCATGGGTCGGTGCTGCCCCCTCGTAGCCGACCCGTTCTAGTTTTTCTGTGACTGGGGTTCTTGGTTTGCAGGAGTCTTGGGGCGCTTACATGAACTACGTACATGCCCTAGCTTGCCACAATTCCCGGCATTTGATCTTCTTTGGCATCTTGTCTGCCATATCTTTCAACAAGTTGACGATCTGGTCAATTTTGTTATCGTCATCTTCTTCCTGCATGGTCCTACCTTTGTTGTACCGCGAGCTTTTCTTGGCTGCTTTGCATTTAAGAGGTTCTTGGTTTGCAGGAGTCGTAGGACGCTTACACAAACTGCGTGCATGCTCTAGCTGGCCACAATTACAGCACCTGATTTTTTTCGGCTTCTTGTCTGCCATACCTTTCAACAAGTTGACGATCTGGTCAAGTCTGTCATCGTCACCTTCTTCCTGTATTGTCCTACCTTTGTTGTATCCCGAAGCCATCGTGGCTTCTTCATATTCAAGAGCAGCAGTCAATGCATCGGCCAATGTTTTAGGATGGGCTAATCGAAGCGTCTTCTCCATATCTTGGTCACACAAGCCGTCAATAAAGGCCTGGATGCCTAAACATTCCATCATGTTCTCTGGTGCTGATGGATAAGCAAATCGAACTAGTCGGGCAATATCCATTTCATACTCTTGAAGGGGTTCGTCACGTTTCCGCCTTCGGTTCTTCAGCTGGAATTGGTGCAAATGTTCTAGATGTTCGTGACCATATCGCATGTCCAACCTCTTCTTAAGCTGCTCGAAGTCATCCGTTTCTTCAAGTGGTATCGTCTGAAGTACGTCTAAGGCATCTCCCCGAAGCGCGATAGTTAAGTTCACTGCTTTCTCCTTATTGGACCAATTATTCACTCTAGCGGCTGCTTCAAACTGCTTCACATAATTAGTCCACGATGTCTTTCCGTCGAATGTTGGGGTCTTGACTCGTGCAAAACTGCCAATGTCCTCTATCCTGGAGTTTATTTCTGGCTTGCAGGGTTTTATATGTTCAAACTTCTTCTCTTCTGCTGGCGTGTCTTGTGTTCTTAAATCTGCCATATTTCTCTCCAATTCCTTGATTTTCTCGTCTATCGTTGTCATCTTGTTTTCAATGTCTGATTTTAGAGACGAAATTTTATTCTCGACGTCAGCAGCAATGTCATTTTTTAACGATAAGATATCGGCAGAAATGTCATTTTTCATAGTGGAAATCTTCTCGTCCATATTAGTAGAAATATCATTCTTCATAGTAGAAATATCATTCTTCATAGTAGAAATATCGTTTTTCACATTCGTTGAAATCTTCTCCTCCATGGCAGAAATTGACGAGATTAAGGTGGAAGCCTCGTCATTAAATAAAAATGTTTCTGGATCCAAGCCGTCACTTACCAGTGCCACTTTGAGTCTTTCTACTAACTCACTCTTCTTACCGGACGTTTCCAACGCACGATCTTCCAATTCTGCTCTTAATTCCGTGACTTTCAGATCACATAGTCTCTTGGCCATTTTTACGTAGCAATTTATTTATACTACCCCACACCTGACACCAATGTAATGTTTTTCTAATTTATTTAAACAATAAACGGGTGGGATAAATTTTTAACACTCGGTATGGCTACTTACTAATTTATTGAACCACTAACTCACTAACACTTAATTTATATATACTTAACTAATCACTTAATTATTAATTTATATCAACAGTATATTCACTCAAACTAATTTATATAAACACTTAATTAATTTATATTCACTTATTTATTTGTTTATTTCACGATGTCAAATTATCAACTAAACTAACTCTTCCTGATCACTCCCCTTATATATTAAAGCCATTTTTACTAGTAAATTCCGGACTGTGGCTTACACACACAAATAACTTTTCTGGCCTTTCCTAGATAACTCTGGTCACAAAAACCAGTTCTAGATAAGATAGTCTCAATCATAAACAGTTTTTTTAACTGCGTATCCGCCATAATTTTAACTATTATACCTGGCTTAGACAGGGTCGGTTTTAGGGACTATACCAGTGTGCTGTTTCGTAACAATACTGAAAGAGAGATATTTAAATGGTATGAGAGGGAAAGATTATTTGATCGTCCAGAAATTAGTCCGATAGTTATAAGTTTTAACAGTGAAGAGAGTGACACTGATGTTGAATCAGATGAAGAAAATGAACAAGAATTTGAATCTGCCTAGTTTCATTTCACAATATGTGTATTTGTTTAATGTTAGTTTTTGTCTTTGATAATACGTTCATTATTAAGCATATTTTATTTTATTGCTTGTATTTTTATTATATTTATTTATTAAAAGATTTGGTAAGTCAGTAATAACCTTACCACTTTTATTCTAGAATTCCTTACTTTGTGAAATCTATTCATAAATTTAATTAACAAAAAACGTAAATGAAAAAACTCCACACTATACGAAAACTATCAAACTATCGATAATTTTGTAGTTTTCATTTATAATATTGTGAAATTTTCTACATTTACGTTTTTTGTTGACTTCAGTTATTTTCGTTAATTTCCATATTTCGTGAACACTCTGACAACGCTACAAATGTTCACAATGATGACGTAAACGCAACTTTATTTGGTTTTTACTATAGATAAGATATGTGTATTATTAAATGTTTTCTTCCTTAAACCCAAACATTACTTGTAGCCTGAAGATGGCCATTGTAGGCCGAAACTAGTTGCTCATAGAGGCATTTTAGTTGAATAAGCCTCCTGCTCGATATGCAGTGGACGAACTAGCAAAAAAACGTGGTATTGACGTAGTGCGACTTCCCTCATATCACTACCAATTAAATCCGATAAAACTGATATGGGCACAAGTGAAAAGTTTTATAGGTCGACATAATACTACATTCAAACTAAAAGATGTGCAAGCATTATTAGACAGGACCCTATTACAAGTTACTAAAGAAAATTGGCAAAAAGTAATTCATCATGTAATAAAAGAGAAAGAAAACATGTGGAATCTGGACAAAATCTTAGATGCAGACATTACAGTGACACCATTAATAATTTCATTAAATAATGATTCCTCAAGTGACGATTGTGATTCCGACAGTGATTTAGAGACATTTGCACTTACTAATCTAGACTAAGAAGAAGGAAGAACTATTTAAAACAATTTACAAGTGGCATGTTCATATTAATTTGGTAAGCAAATTACAATTAGTACCTATCATAACATTGTATTATTTAGAATTCGAGCCATAATTTAAAACTTAGGCAATACAACACATATTAACGGTCACTGTTATCTTTCTACAATACCCGTCGGCACAAATAAATTTCTTGTTTTCACAACATTCATTACAGCAAGTAGGATAAAATTACATATTTTGTTTGGTCCACTTGTGGTGAGGAATTCCCATAAAATGTTGATTTATTATTCCGCACCGATTGCGATTTTACTATACGATCGAATTAAACATTTTAATATTTGTATTGTTTAGGGTCAATATCCTGTATATTTTCACGATTTTGATTGTATAAAGATTCCTTTTATTACACTTCTATCCCACTTTAAATTTAAACGAAAGTTTTTATTAATGTTAATAATTCTCAACTTTAGTTCTCACTTTCCTTAAACTTTTTAAAATAAAATTCTAAAAATTCCAATGGTTCCTTGTTAGTAAATACTGGGACACTCTGTATTTTGTAACCATTTACATTCTTACACCTTACTTACGAGTATTAAAAAAACCAAACATATTGAAATTGAAAGTGTTAAAATGTATTGTCATCAAAACTTGCTTATATCGAAAGGAGAATATAAAAATCGATCGATATACATCATTGATTCAACATACTTTTATAGAGTAAACACAAGATACAACTAATACAAACGCATCAGTTCACACCTAATTGCTCCCTATATTTATACATGCAACAAGGATTTCTATTTATTAAATGAACTGTATCAATTCATATCAACGTTTACTTTTGACGAATAAAAGATCCCATTGAACTACACCCTTCTTTGTGATTATACAGCAGTAATGAGGGTGAACAAACTATCTGGACCGGACTCTGAAAATTCATCATGATACGGTTTTGTAATTTTTTAACGTTACACGTGCGGATTTTTTGTATCTTTCCACGGGATAAATGAAAGAAGAAGCTCTTTACCATGACGCTCCACTTATAATACATGTATTTAAAGAAAACATCCCAAAACAGAGTCTAAAAAGAGTCTTTTTGAATTAAATGTATCTTAATTTGTATAAATATTAGATTGGAAACATAATCCCATGTTTTCAGTAAAGAAAATTAATTATCAAACGTCGTAAATAGTTTTGTAAAAGAACTTTTTTTGGGATTAAACAGTAATATATAACTTTTAATTAGAATTTTTTTACAAATAATAAAAGTAAGTCCATTCCTAACTTTAAGTCAACCCAATTAAAAAAGCCCGACTGCGACTGTATGAATTGTAAAGTATAGGGGTGCCAGAACTGGCTTTTGTTTATAAAAGAACGCGAGGAAGTGTATTCAAAACATACCTCGTAGCTTTTCACTTGTTTCGCCCCTTTTACATGAAGATAACAAAAAGATGGGGACTATGGAATCAAAAGAGTTTTTGTGGTATCACTTCACCTTCTGTAATCATCAGCATAATCGACAGTCAACGTAATTTTAATTTAGATTTAATGAAATTTATAAAATATGATAATAGTTTTCTCGTAGTTTAAAACAGTGAATAGCGCTTTTATGGAAAATTTTGCATACGAATATATTTTCTAGTATTTATAAGTAGTTATAAATGCAAACTAATTGATATTGTATTTATAATTAATTACTGAAAGTATGCGGTGATGCGTTTTTTGGGAAACTTCCCTCTGAAGAGAGTGTAAGGCCACAAACACCACAAATCTAACCACAACAGCGTCAACACGATTGCAGGATGGTATGCGGGGCGTGGTGCGGGAGCGACGATAGCGTCAGTCGATTTAGGCTGAACCTCGACTGGTTGCACAGCCTGCGCTAGCGCTCGACTCGGGTTGCTATTCTCAAGTAGCATGACATTAGCATTGTTATCACCTTCGAAATGTAATAGCGAATGATGGCTACGATTACAAGTTTTACAATGGGTAGATGATCTACAATTTTTTAAATAATATCGAGAGCTTAGACAATTTACACAAAAATAATTAGCCTTAATGAAATTATATCTTTTAGTAGGTGACAATTTTTTAAATGAAGAACATTCGTATAAATTTAAATGTTGCGTACTTTTACACATTTTACAGACGGAAACATTGTCACGATCTGAAGTAGTGACGAAAGTACGAGAGACATTAGAGTAGGTTGATAGATTTGTTCGACTTTGAGAATAAGCTCCTTGTGGATGTGATTGCGAATGTGCGGAGGGTAGTTTATTGCCCGCCTCACGTCAAATTTATTAGAATATGGATCATTTATCCAGCCCCGTCCTAAGGCATATACCAAACAAGATAGAGAAAGAAAAGAAATAAACGTATTGGGTTATGTAGAAGCCATCGCCCTCATTCAAATAGTTCAACATTTACACCATGGCGATGCCGAGCGCCATACACCATGGCGATGCCGAGCGCAAAATGTTATTTTGCCAATGGTATTTACAACAGATCCGTAACGATTAATCTTTTGGAAGACGTGTTATCTGGTCCGATGAATGTTATTTTTCAAGTGCAGCAATTTTTAATCGCCACAATACAAGACGTTGTTCCGCCGAAAAAAGACATTTTAATTTTAAAAGGGCACAACAGGGACACTTCGGAGTTGGGGTCTCATGTTTTATTATTGGAAGACGCATCGTCTACAGAATTTATGAAGGAAGCCTCACAGCACATTGGTACCGAGACACGCAGGGATTTCTTCGAACTGTTTACCATTACTTTTTGCGACCAGTCTTAACTGTATATGGCTTGTCTTCTTCGACTATGGGTATTTGATAGTAAGCACTTTTGAGATCAAGAGAACTGTACACTTGGTACCGAGACACGCACGGATTTCTTCGAACTATTTACCATTACTTTTTGTGACCAGTCTTAACTAGACAATTCCAGGGAGGCGATTGTTTCTGTGAGCCGCAATCTAGAAGGTTCCGGAATAAAAGGCACTTGATATATAAAGACTACCGACCAGCGGGAGAAGTTAGTTTATAATTTGATCTCGTGAGATAAACTGTGAACAAATAAATAGTCTAAGTAACTAAACATTACAATATATTTGCTGTTATTTGTTTTGAGTAAGATTCAATTATTCATCAAAACAATTAAGTTTAAATGCTGTAATTAGTATAATAATCACTCACATAGATTTTGTTTTCAATGTATTTCAGCCATATTCTACTTACCTATTAATTGCGACACAAAAGAACATTTTAGAAAATCTTAAATTCTGAGCCCGTTTTTAAAAATAATTGAATACAATTATATATATTTGGAAAACCCACTTCATTGTTCTATTTAAAAAACATATATTTGCTTCATAACTATATAACAAAAGGCGTTAGGAAAAAACTGACTACGTCACTGGATTCTACGAAAAAAATTCTATTAGAACAAGTTTTAGCTTCTTCGATAAGATTAAAGATAACTGATAACTGAAATACTTTGCAATTTCACCATGTCTCAAAAACCTAAAGGGCTATCACAATTCTGCTTGGAGCATTCTGATTTTCATAAAAAGTAGCAGACTATCGCGAAAACCGCAATCCTCTAACATTAAATATACCCCGCAAAAGTGCCCAAGATGATACACTGTACAAATTGTTGGTATCAAGATTGAAAACGAATACGTTATTCATCAATTTTCATATTGTATGACCTATATTCGAATATCTTAAACTCATTGAATTTGTCTGTTTCCAAATGCCCGTGTTGTTCTTTGGTTGCAAACTATATTCTGGTGTAATTGTCTTTACGTGGTCGACTTTGGTATATTATATTAATTTTTATAATAATAAAAATAGTTAACGATGAAATAAAACAATACAATTTGTTTAAATCTTCATTTATTTGAACTAATGTTCAATTTAAACTTGTTGACGCGTTTCACTAACTCAGTAGCTTTGTCAAAACGAATGAAGGTATAATGTAAAAATGTCTTAATATATACAGTGCATAAATACAGAATTCTGTTTACTAACGTTAACAATGGTATTGAAAGAAATTACCTGGAAATTCATTCACTACAAACATTCCTAAGCTATCTTCTAGGTAAAAAGGTTTAATAAAGGAGACTGGTTGATTACCTGAATATTTATTTTTGTTAATCTCGAGGGCCTCTAATAAATTTGAACTAAAGGATTTACCGACTATATGGAGAATTTCAAAATTTGGGTCGAAAATATGTTGGTTTTCTAATAAATGATTTAAATAGTTAGAATCTAATTTTTTGTTGTCATAGCTACGTTTGGGTTCCGAAATTCTAGTTTTATAATTTGTAAAAGTCCTGCCGATATAAATTTTATCACAGTTGTCATTACCACATTTTAATTTATAAACTTCTGATTTGTTCAATTTTGAAGATTTAGATTTATTATTTTTAATGAATTTGGATAAATTGTAATCAGTTTTAAAGGAAATATTCATGTCTAAAGTTTCTAAAAAAGCTTTCAATAGTATGATACACAGACTCTTAACAGTCCCATTAAATATTAATAATTATAATAAAGAATTAAATATCATAAAACAAATAGCAGTTAATAATAATTACGATCTAAATTTAATTGACAATATCATAAATAAAAAGATAAAAAAACAGACTTTAGAACAAGTATTCCCTTCAGATAAAAATAATAATAAACAATTTAAAAGCTTAACATACTTTGGAACACCATCCTTAAAAATTAAATCATTTTTAGAAACTTTAGACATGAATATTTCCTTTAAAACTGATTACAATTTATCCAAATTCATTAAAAATAATAAATCTAAATCTTCAAAATTAAACAAATCAGGAGTTTATAAATTAAAATGTGGTAATGACAACTGTGATAAAATTTATATCGGTAGGACTTTTACAAATTTTAAAACTAGAATTTCGGAACGCAAACTTAGCTATGACAACAAAAAATTAGATTCTAACTATTCAAATCATTTATTAGAAAACCAACACATTTTTGACCCCAATTTTGAAATTCATCATGTAGTCGGTAAATCCTTTAGTTTACCTAGAAGATAGCTTAGGAATGTTGTAGTGAATGAATTTCCAGGTAATTTCTTTCAATACCTTTGTTAACATTAGTAAATAGAATTCTGTATTTATGCACTGTATATATTAAGACATTTTTACATTATACCTTCATTCGTTTTGACAAAGCTACTGTGTTAGTGAAACGCGTCAACAAGTTTAAATTGAACATTAGTTCAAATAAATGAAGATTTAAACAAATTGTATTGTTTTATTTCATCGTTCAGTATGGATCTTCATCAAGTAAAAGCCTCATCTATTCAATTTTATAAAAATAGTTTTTACCTGTAAATGCCTCCGCCGCTCTTCGTCACTGTCCATATCTAGTAGTTCATCTATATCCACCTCGACTTCGTCATTATTTACAGCATCTACTTGTTTCTGAAACAAAGAAACGATACTTTTAGTGTGAATCATCCACATTTTTAAACATTGGGAAATAAACTAAAACGGATCCCACGAAAGAAAATATTATTTCATGGTCGTAACATAAAGACAGTTTTAGCCACGTGCACGGCGATTATAAATACCGATGCTCGGCTATTATTGCTTACGAATGGAAATTGAAAAGAATATTTTTGAATGCGTGAAATAGGTTTCAATGAGGAAAAGATGATGACGCTTTCGGAGACACACTACACGAATGAAAATTTGAAATGTAAAATATAAAATACCTACCGGAAACGTTTCTAAACTAAACCGGTCAATGACACTTGGAAGACGTATGGTATGAGGAAAAAGGATGTTTTTAAGATATAATACAGTGCCAGATTTACAAATTGCAGTTCCAAATAAAGACATTATTAAAGAAAATAAGATGGTCACATTTTTTTGGCCCACTGTGTACATTATTCAATTATGTCACAAACTATTACATAGATATAGCTAAAATCTAATTAATGTTATTTAGTGCAAATTGGCTTATATTCAGATGAGAGATTTGTGAAAATTCGGACAGGTTCGATATTAGGTGTTGCCACACTACAAATATTAAGAGGTTCCTGTTCACCACCAAATTGCACCTGCACGTACGAGTGTCTTCTAAGGATATCATGACCTACTATTAAGTCCGAACAGAGATTTGGAAGAATATCAACAGTAATCTCTTCTTATTTATGTCCTTGTAGACCAAGATTTATTTTACACTGACCTTCTGTTGAGGAATGAAGTGATGTAGAAGACCTGGACACTTTCTCTGGTTTACTTCGAGTTACAGAAATCTTGAGCTTATGAATCATATTTTCATTAATAAAGCTTGATGAATAGCCTGTAACTTCTAGACCGTAAGCAATCGTACCATTTATAGTAACAGGGATAACAGCTTGCCTCAAACAAGGAGGTATAGAAGCAATGTAGTTAGAAAAATTAACAGAGTTACCAGTTGCATTCATTTTGCTCTTTTTCATACAAACTTTTTGCCAATGACCTTTGGTACCACAAGCTCTGCAAACTGTATTTTTCGCAGGACACTCTGCTCGAAAATGCTTTTGAACACCACAAAAGTAACACTTTACATTGATAGCAGCAATAGTTTCTTGCTATGTACATTTGAAAGATACTTCATCATTTTTGTGTATAGCTGAAGTAGGGGAGCTCAGACAAATATTGCCGTGATTGATACTGTGTGTGTTCCAGAGATCTTGCTTGTCTAAATGCTTCATCTAAAGTTAGAGTATGATTTTCTAGTAATCTTTGCCTAATGAGTGATGATTCTAATCCATCTATAAACGCATCTCCTATACTTTCATCTCTGTTGATATCTGCAGTCACAGCTTTGAAATTGCAGTCTTTTGCTAAGCGTTTTAAATATTCAAGGTATTTGTCAATAGTCTTTTCAGATTCCTGATTT
This sequence comes from Galeruca laticollis, assembly GCA_963921935.1. Classification (NCBI taxonomy): domain Eukaryota; kingdom Metazoa; phylum Arthropoda; class Insecta; order Coleoptera; family Chrysomelidae; genus Galeruca; species Galeruca laticollis. The sequence goes on from OY998176.1 coordinate 132,856,393, forward strand.
CGAGTCATGAGCTTATGCCACGCAAATATTTCATTCACCGGTTTTATATAGATAATTTTCAAAATACTAACTGCATTATTTAAGTATCGCATTCACTTATGTATTCATAAACGGAAGGAGATATAAAATTTGTGAGAACCTTAAGCTTGTCCATCTCCTCTTTTTCAGCTGAAAAAATAAAAGTCTTAAACCAGTGATTCCAATGTAGAGATGCATCCGTTTCATCAGGGTTTAAATGGAATCTTTCAGGTCGTAAGGCACGTTCCATGGTCGATTCTTATACAACCTCTTTTTGTACAATAAATTATTGTAGATAGTTAAATAACCTTTTAAGCCGTTTGTTAGGCTTTATTGTACAAAAAGAATTACAGACAAATAATTGACAACTAACTTGTCAAAATGAATTTTAACAAACAAGTGTAGTGAGTGAACTTAAATAAATAACTCTATGACAACCATATAATTTCAAAAGACGTGATATTAGGAAATTTTCACATGTGTGGGTATAAAAAACAAATGAACAATAAAACCCACGATACAATAAAGCAAATATAAACACACACAGAGCACTGGTATTCTCCGTATATGTATAAAGGTTATCTAAGACACAGTAAAGACGAAAACACAATGTCCGTATATTAAGGTTATCTATGGCACAATGAGAAAGTCTGGCACCTCAAAAAAATGGCCCACAGTCAACGCGAAAGATATTCGCGAACTTTATCAGACAAGGAGATTGTCTATGCTGATTGTTGGTTAGGCTGTGATTTCGCGGATCACTATCTAGTCCAGGAAAATCAGAACCAAAATGATCATTTTGCGTCATTTTCGAGGTAACGGCTGATACTTAGTAAAAAGTTAGTAAAAATGGTGTACAACAAAACTTAACTTATGCGACCTCTCAAATCGGACCGGAACATTGTTTATGATTCGATTTACACTCATTTTTCATGCCTTTTGTAGATTTTTCAGGTATATCTTTTTTCTCGTGCATAGTACAGACAAAAAGTTAAATACTTTTTTTTTCTTCTTTTAAAGACCTACAATTCTAGACCTTACACGTAAAAAAATTGATTGGGTCAAAAGTTATTGGCAAATAAACAACTGATAACGTTATTGTTAATAAATAAAAATATAATGAGCATTTTTTACACTAACACTTCCACATCCCGCTTATCTATTCTCACTCATTAAAAAATGATACTCACGAAAGATGGAGTCTGTAAGTTCAATAGTTTATGAATTATGACCTTATAAACAAATTAACTAAAAATTGACTTGCAGAGTTCTGTAAGCTATGCGACCTCGCGCCAATTTTTTAACTGTTAGATTTCATAATAATACATCGATACCCATCATTGTTTTTTAAAAAAATACTTTTTTGCAACAACGCGAATTTTTTTTCATATTTGGCTTAGTTGCATAATTAACTTGACGCTACATCCGCAGATTTTTGTCGAGAATTAAGTACGCACATAGGAGGGATATGGAAAGAGCTTTAATTGAAAAAAAATACGTTAAGATTTATTGACAAACGACTGAGTTACGGACAATCGAAGTCGGAGGCCTGTCAGTCAACAATTTATGCGAGTATCGAAAAACAAAAAATATCCCTAAAATTTTTAGTCAATGTACTTTTATTGTACGAAATAGCGAGACGTCGCGTAAATTGCAGCCCAATCAAAAAATTTTTCGAAAGTCAGCAACGGGCGGATATTTCGGCTGGCTACTGCGTGGCAGCGGAGTGGGGGGAACGCCTAGCTTTTCATACTATCATCGTCCGTATTTTGTGTTGGCAGTCGTACGAACCTCAGAGAGTGTAGTCGAGCTAAAGTTTTGTTTTTCGATACTCGCATAAATTGTTGACTGACAGGCTTCCGACTTCGATTGTCGGTAACTCAGTCGTTTGTCAATAAATCTGAACGTATTTTTTTTCAATTAAAGCTCTTTCCATGCCCCTCCTATGTGCGTACTTAATTCTCGACAAAAATCGGCGGATATAGTGTCAAATTAATTATGCAACTAAGCCAAATATGAAAAAAAATTCGCGTTGTTGCAAAAATGTATTTTTTTTAAAAAACAATTATGGGTATCGATGTCTTATTATGAAATCTAACAGTGAAAATATTGGCGCGAGGTCGCATAGTTTACAGACCTCTGCAAGTCAATTTTTAGTTAATTTGTTTATAAGGCCATAATTCATAAACTATTGAACTTACAGACTCCATCTTTCGTGAGTATCATTTTTTAATGAGTGAGAATAGATAAGCGTGATGTGGAAGTGTTAGTGTAAAAAATGCTCATTATATTTTTATTTATTAACAATAACGTTATCAGTTGTTTATTTGCCAATAACTTTTGACCCAATCAATTTTATTTACGTGTAAGGTCTAGAATTGTAGGTCTTTAAAAGAAGAAAAAAAAAGTATTTAACTTTTTGTCTGTACTATGCACGAGAAAAAAGATATACCTGCAAAATCTACAAAAGGCATGAAAAATGAGTGTAAATCGAATCATAAACAATGTTCCGGTCCGATTTGAGAGGTCGCATAAGTTAAGTTTTGTTATACACCATTTTTACTAACTTTTTACCAAGTATCAGCCGTTACCTCGAAAATGACGCTTACATACCCAGATTTCCTGGAATATATCAAGTGATATCAAATAGTTTGATTATACGTGATATCAAGTCAAGTAGTTCAGGCCGTAAATTAAGTAAAGTCAAATATCATACTCAGCCTGCTGGTAAATTCGCCACTGATTTGATATGACTAAAAGTATCAGTAACTTATAAATATAATGGTCTGTAATTACCTAAAACGTTTTATTTACTCTTGTCATTTTTGTATGTGTCTCAAATATTCAATTCTGGAGATGGACTAACTACAACCGAAATGTAAACGAACACTGCAATGTTTTACATCGGGTTCACAGAACTTTCGACTGCAGCATGCGGCACACTCCCACCATAGCACCGTACATATAAAAGCCTAGTAGCGACACTCTGCGCGGAAACCGATATGCGAACCCGCTTTACCCCGCCTATAGAGTAGCAGGTTTCTAGCAGGTGACGTCGGTTTGCTTAGTATACAGGGGTTCGCGTTAGAGCATACGACACGAAGCTCTGCAGTATACAGTATATATTTCCATAGAAGTAGCACGACAGCAGTCCCTCGTAAATATGCCGGCCAGTGAACAACTGCCCGACTTCTTAGAACATTGTCGGCGAAGTTATCCACAAAGACTTCAAAGGGACGAGTCGAGAGTGTCGCTACTATGCTTTTATATGTACGGTGACCATAGTGCTGATTTTGAAACAAGAAGGAAATATGTTGCGACGCACTGCAAAGTGAAGGTTGGACAATTATTTTTGCATAATTTGTTGTACTCATATTCAGATAAACGAATGTTGTAGGTAGACCTCGAAAAGAGGCTTTCAATAGTTACAAACTCTGTCATTTTATTTTTAGTTTACCACATATAAATAACTAACACTAAACTCACTTTTTATCGTTTTAAGACGCCGCAAACGCATGAAGTTAAAATTACATCAACTTCAAGCAGCAGCATCATGGTGTTAGGGCGGGAGTGAGAGGAATGCCGGACGCTGCAATCGAAGTTCTGTGAAACCGGTGTTAGAATTAATTGAAAGCGGGCAAAAGGAATGATGCTATAGAGCGCGCAGTTTTTCGCTCAAGGTTATTGTAGACAATGATCTAATAACCATAGATGACACAATTCATCATAATAAGTAACAAATTTTGTAACCAAGATTGTTTATAGGCAAGACGTAGGGAGGAGCCCAGTGGGGCACTGCGTGAGAATTATATTGCATTTACTATAAGAGTCATGATTGGTTTATTAGATCATTGCCTGGAATCGTTTATTGCTATGTTTTTTAAAAGTTTAAATAAATATTTTTTTAAACCCTAAATTCCAATACAAACCTTAAAGATATGTTTAATTTGAGCAAAGAGACTACCATTACCTTTTCTTTATTAAATTTATACGGAAAACGATTTCAAAAGTAATTATAAGCAATGTTTTTTTCTCCGTACGTAACAATATTTGTAATAGTGTAAGTTTGGCAATCAATATGGAGCGGCGCACTTTGCACTTAAATAAACAATTCGATGTTAGCCACAGGTTTATTTCTGACATGAAGAAAGCGATACAAATGACAGACAATCGAATGGCAGTCAGTCAGTTACATCAGATTGAAGTGAATAGTTATAAACTTTTCTAATTTGGGATACTTAACTAAAAGATTTAGGACAGTAGTTGTTCTTTTATATATTAAATGAAATCAACAAATATGGGAATATTTGATTTTCATCAAAAAATATTTGCTGTTTCATCTAAAATATTTGACTTACAATAAAAAGTATAATTTTGTGAGGATTTGTAACAAATGCGAATGCAGAAGTATGTGATTACGAAAAAAATGTTTATTTAACACCTCATATTGGTAAACGTATATATAGACATTTGTTGTCAATAAACTAAGTTGAGAAAACAATCCGGCAGCCAGATGTGCCATGTTTAATTTTAGCATCTGACTAGGAAATAATATTATCTCTGGACAAATGCCAAGAAGGAATTCAAGAAAGTGTAAGTTATTGACAGAGATGGGATCGAAAAAACTATTCGAACGTTAAAGTTATTATTTATTTAGTTTATTTAACATATTTTTGATAAATACTGTTATTCAGATTTATCGAAATCTAAAAGCCAACTGCAACAGGCTGTGAAATGATTTATACCGTAGTAGAAAAAATCCCGAATTTCTTGTATCGAAACACTTTCGTAAATTGTTTAATAATCGAGAGAGCTTTGATAATCGATTCAGAAAAACATTTTGCTAATATAGACGACTCGGGTTAAGATCGCAGGGCCATGACACTAATGACAGTGACAGCTGAAAGCTAGCTAAGTACCATTATACTGTTGTTTCGTTTGTGTTTATTATAAAATCGGTCTTTTTAGATATAGTTCACGTAACATTTGTATAAAAAAAATTTAGGAAGGCTTCTGATGCTTCTTGGCCTTCATAATCTATGTTCAAAATGACCTCTTGTTCATCCTCAATATTCACATCCATTTGTTCATGAGTGGGGCCAACTTTTGTTGAGCACTCTTCTCGTTTTTTTCGAAGAGCTTTAGATGATGGTCCTAGTGGCAGATTCTGGGACGCCACAGCAAATGATTTTAATGTTCCACGTTTTACTCTAACTAAAAAAAAAGGATTTCGATCATAGTACACTTACCTTTCTGTAAAAAATCACTTTCGAGAAAATCTAATGAGCACAATTTCATCGTATTTGAGACACTTTTTCCGATTTTTAATGTTTTAATCCACAACAATCTTCTATTAATTAGTTCCTTGGATCCAAGCTGAGTTTCCAAAAAAACCTCCGATTTTCCTGCTTTCGGGAAAAGATGAAAACTTAAATAAAGCTTTCGCTTGATCCAAGATGAACACTGGGGAACGCAGCAATACTGGTTCATTTAAAACATCTCCTACAAACTGTATAAACACAAAAAATTAACAATCACCAATGAAGCTCTATGTTTTGTCATAAACAACAACAAAGAAAATGGCCGCACAATGGCTTTTAGATCGGTTTTTACACTATGCGCAAGAGGGCGTATCGTCTATAACGAGTTTCAGCATTATATTTGTATAAACAAAGATAATGTTATAATTAGTAAGAAAATAGTTTTTAGATCATTTTTATCCAATAAAAACAAAAAAATTTAAAACATTTATTGATCTCCTCAACACAAATCGATTGTTGCCACCCTCTGATCGATGAAATCGATTACGGCCGTTGAATCTCTTACTCATAAAAGATACTCAACAAGAATATTTAACACCACTTAGAATGTGTAACGTTTCGTTTTTTTGATGACTTCGAGACAATGGTATCATTATGCTTGTCACGTGTTTTTCCGGTTCGTGTAATTTTTATATTATTATATATAGTTTGCGAAATGAATTTTTGATGACAGTTTCATCGAACTATAAATGATAATTATAAATGATTTGAGGAGAAAATCTGCTGTGTAATAGAACGGATTTTTGGTTAACGGAAGATCAACAAATAACAAATATTTATCTCTATAGCTATGTGATATCGGCAAGCTATCAGGTAAAAAAGGTGTGCAATAAATAAGCTCTTTTATATATAAGTGCTACACGCAGGCCTTTTAGGCACATAGCTTGGAAGTGAATTCCTTCCTATCCTTTGCCTTCGTTTTCGTTTTCCAGTCCTGGATTTCACTCTCTCTTCTATCGTTTCTGCATACCATATTTTCTTTCTTTCTTTCTTATTCCGGCTTGTTCTATATCAATCATTTTTTTTGTCGTTCTACTATCTGTCGTTCTCTGTACGTGCCCCAGCCAACCTATTCTTTTGGATCTTATTATTTTACTCAGTTCTGCTTCCCCAAATAAATTCTGTATTTCGTTCTTCTTAGCCACACATCTCCCTCTTTTTCCTATCTATCTAGTTTGTCTTCCTCTGCTTTGTTAAGTATCCACGTTTCGCTTCCGAAGATTACTGTTGGTCTTATTACTGATTTGTACAGATGTAACTTTGTGTTTTTGGAGATCTTTGAACTTATTATCTTGTTCAATGCTCCTGCCTGTTTACTTCCTTTCATCAGCCTAGTTTCTAAATTCCCTCCTTCGTCGCCGTCGTCCTTGATACCACACCTAGATATACAAAGCTTTGGACTTATTCGAAGTTCATTATTTTTTGTCCATTCAGTTGTATTAGAAAATTTCTCATTGCTCTTTTCCTTTGAGGTGTTGCCATTTTCATAAACTTCGATTTGTCTTCATTGACTCGCAGGTTCATTGTCTCTGCTGTTTCTATGAACACTCTGCATATTCTTTTCAGTTCGTTTTCTGATGTTGATAGCAGTACTACATCGTCCTCGTATGTCAGTAATTGTGTTGTCTTAGTTTTCAGTGTCCCTGCCCTGTTCATGCCGGATTTGCGTATTATCCATTCTAATACAATGTTAAACAAGGTGGTGGACAACGGATCTCCTTGTTTCAATCCTGTATTGGTCTCGAACCTTTCTGATGTTTTTTGGTTCACCTTGATCTTAGTTATTGTACGCTCGAGTGTCATTTTGGTAAGACTTATCAGTTTTTTTGGGATGCTTAGATCATTCATAATACTGTATAAAGATTTTCTATATACTCTGTCATACGCCTTTTGGAAGTCTATAAAAATGGCATAGATTGGTAGATCTTATTCGTACCCCATTCTCTGCGTTTGCTTCAGAGTGAAAATATGGTCCATGACTGATCTTCCAGATCTGAATCCGCACTGATAGTCTCCGAACAAGTTTTCTCCATATTCTTTTAACCTTTTTTATATGGTTTTGGCCATGATTTTATACTCTGTGTCCAGTAGCGCGATCCCTCTATAGTTTCTGTATTCGACCTTTTTCCCTTTCTTGTAAATTGGTACCGTTATTGAGGTTTCCCTCGCTTCTGGCATTGTCTCTTGTTCCCATATATTCGATATCAATTGGTAGATCTTCGTCTTTAGTGCGTCTCCGCCGTATTTTATCAGCTCTAGCTCTATTTCATCTTCTCCAGGAGATTTGCCGTTCTTTTGTCTCTGTATTATTTCTGAGATTTCTGCTCTTGATGGTGGTGATATCTCACCGTCGTTATGTCTATTTTGGGTTGTAAGCTCCTCCCGCTGCTCGTTCTCATTTTCTTTATTTAATATTCCTATGAAGTAATCTTCCCATCTTTGTATCATTTCGCTTTCATCCATTATTATTTCTCCTTTTTTGTTCTTTATACATATTGTCCTCTGTCCAGTTTTCCCTTTATTATATTTTATTTCTTGGTAAAAGTTCTTCATTTCTTTATTTACAAAATTTTCTCCTATACTTTTTATTTTTTCCTCCATTCCTTTTCGCATTTTGCCCTGCATATCTTCTTTGTTCTTCGTATTGTCTTCTGTCTTTATATGTACCAGTTTGTAACATTTTCTGTTTGACTTGGCTTCTCTTTTTAATTTCTTCTCTGCATTTTGCATCGAACCATTCTTCTCCTATTCCCTTTTTTATTTTCGGTGGTATTATTTTCCGCCCCTTCTTTTTTATAGTTTCCTCTAAATGTCTACATGCCTCATTTACGTTGTGGTTATGTTATTGTTCTAGGGGTTTCTTCAATTCTTCTTCGTATGTTCTTTTTGTTGTTTTGTTATTTATAAGCCTTTCCACCAGTAGCGTTCTTTTTGGTATGCATATTTGCTTTTTCTTTCTTTGTTTACTGTTTTGTATTATTTTCGCGACTACTAAAAAGTGGTCGCTGTCCACATCTGCTCCTCTATAGGTTCCCACGTTTTCTACTCTTTTCGTTGATTGTTTTTGTATAAGGAAATGGTCGATTTGATTGGAGTACTTCCCATTTGGTGTTAACCATCTTCCTTTGTGGATTTCTTAATGTTCAAAGTTTGTGCTGACAATAACTAGCCCCATCTCGGTTGCAAAATTGATCAATCTTTTTCCATTATCATTTGTTTCGTCGTGTTTGTGTGTGTATTTTCCAATTACTGGTACATACATACTCTCTTTGCCGATTTTTGCGTTGGCGTCGCCTATTACTATTTTGATGTCTTTCTCTGACATCATATTAATCGCTTCTTCCATTTCGTCGAAATATCTTTCCTTTATGTCATCTTCTTCCCCTTCTGTTGGTGCGTGTATGTTTAAAATGCTCATATTTTCTATGTCTGTATTAATTTGCAAGTAACACATTCGCTCTGATATCGCTTTGAATGTTTTCACGCTCCCTGCATTGTGTTTGGCTATCATAAATCCCGTTCCCAATGTTCTTGTTGTTCCTCCACTATTGAAGAATATATAGTTTTTTACTTCGCTTACAAACTCTCCTTTTTGTTCTGTTTCTTGAATTGCCAATATATTAATTTGATATCTGTCTATTTCCTGCGTTAAAATTTTCAGTGCTCTTTCAGCGTACACATTCCAAGTTCCTATTTTTAATATTGCTTTTTTCTCCCTGTTCGTAGATTCCATTTTCGTTTCCTTTTTCATTGCATGGTTCAATTTCCTTTCTTCCGCTCTCCTGTCTGTGCTTTGTGCTTCTAGTTTTTTTGTATTATTTTTTGTTTCCTTTCTTCTAGCTTATCTTCTTCCATGTTCCATCTCCATTCTTGTGATTCTATGTATATTTTCCTGTATCCAGCCTTTACCCTATTCCCCTTGTCCTTCTTTTCTTTTGCCATCATTCGGATTTTTTTTTGTATCTCTCGATCTTTCTGTGACAGATCATCCTGTATAAACAGTCTTTCTACTTTTATAAATTTCAATTTCTGTTTGTTCGTCATTACTTTTTTTCTCCTCGTGGTTGGCCAGTCTTACTAGGTAAGTTCTTTCTCCTAACTTCATTGCGCTTCCTACTGCCGTCTTTATATGTAATACTTTTTCTAGAAAATTTTCCTTGGGATTCTGAGCTCCTCTGTATTATGAGTTTCTATTTTCACTCCTTGTACAACAACATTATTTTTTCTTATCTCATTTTCCAGTCGCTCGAATCTATTGTCCATTTCTATTAAAATTTTCTTCATTTTATTGTTATCCTCAGTTAACTTTTCGGTTTCTTTCCTCAGTTATTTCATTTCTATACTAGCTTCTAGGTTTCTCGAATTCTTTATCGGCGACCTCCCTGTTTTTTTGCTTTTTTTATATGATTCTACTTCACTATCCCCGTCCTCCTCCCTGTCGCCTTTTCTCTTTCTGTAATATTCATTATCACTCATTTTTGTTTCGAATTCACTTTCTTTAAAATTTCTAAGTCCGTCCCTGTCTTAAAATATTTCGTTCTCCGCAAAAAGGTTCCGATGGTTTGGTTTTAATTACAAATTAATTGTTATTTTATACATTGAAGTGAAATATTAACAATGAACAATTAATTAATAAAGAGAGAAGAAAAATAAATACAAAGTTTCATAAAATAATAGTATTTATGACATATATAAACATTTTAAATAGATTCGTATCATAAGTGTATCGGTAAACGTAGCTATCAATACAGAATTGTGTATTGGATAGCAATCATACGAGTCAATTATTAAAATATTATTTATTTGGAAGTATCAAATCGTATCAAACTCATATAATAGTATAGTATGCAACGATCATGTAATGATGGTTATTAATACACGAGCATTAACCGAGAGTTTCGTATGGTTTATGCGAGTGTATTAATAACCATTACATGAGAGTTGCATACGCTATTTTTTCTACACCCGATAAATAATCAAAAACCATAAATTTTATAATTTTAAACACAATACGTAACAGTAATTATTCGTATTTCTATAAAAAAAATCTACAAAATTGTAATTAACACCTCGGGTATTGGTATTGCCATAGATACAAGGAAACTATAAACATTTTATTTGTATTTATATTCAACATATAATAATTGTAATTAATCCGATTTCTTAAAAATATTAAGATTATTTATTGTGCATTTAGAAAAGTTTATTCCAGGTCCCACTGATCTGGAAGTGGAAGGAATATTTACATTTATTTCATTATTGCTAGTCTCAATAGAGTTCAATATTGTATTGAAAATGTTGCTTTTATTCTCAACCGAATTTTCAATGTAGCCTTCTGCCACTGAATTGGATTTCCAGCCACGATGGCGTTTTAATGTAGTAATATCACCACCGGCATCTACTAATACGGTTGCAGATGTCCTACGAAAACAATGCCCTGTATATAAATTCGGATCAGGCAGATTTAAATATGTTGCTATTTTCTTCCCTATATCACCAAATTTATTAATACCAATGTTTTGAATTGTGCATTTACCATTTAAATAATTAACGAAAAAAGATGGGGTGGGGCAAATTTTAGGCCGTAGATTCATATATTTTCTAATAATTTCCTAGTATTCGCCGGTAAATGTAAATGTTCGTTGTACTTTTGTTTTAGTTTCTATCACATTAACAATTAAGATTCCATTCATATCTTTGACATTTTCATATTTTAGGTCATGTAGTTTCATGCCTTCGATATGCTCCCATTATTCCAAAAATCATTGCTATCTAAAAACAAACAACAACAATAAATAAAGAGAAGAAAAAAAAGCAGGATGACCTAGGCTGGTTTCGAACCCGAAACTCATACTGTAGTCTAGTCCTAATTGAGCGCATTAACCCGCTCGGCCACGAGTTCGGTTTATGAGTGCTGGAAATTTATGAAATATACCTATCATGCATGAGTCGAATGGAAACTGTAATCATGAAATTTTTTTAAAAATGCAATGTTAGATAGATACTTACTTTTAAAAATAAAAACTGTTCATCGGGTGCTTCGTAGATAAACTTTTTTATTTGTTCAGGTGAAAATATTTTTGCATATCCTTCGGACTATCGCTTTAATAAAGCTTGTAGTTTCTTATATTTAGAAATGTCTATATTATGGTTTATATTTACCAACGTTGTTATTATTGAATAATGTGTCGATGTACTAGATGATTTCATAGTTTCCATCAATTCTTGAAAATAAGCAATTAAAACATTTTCGGAGAATGTCGAAATCTTATTTGTATTTCTCCAGTCCATAAACCGTTGATAAAGTTTTTCGTACACTCTTAGATTTTTGGGGCAAAATATTTTGAACTGCATTTTCTGCTTTCTCCGATATGTGTGGAGGAGTCGATGGTAATTCTTCTATATCGATGATATCAGACATTTTGATAAATTATCGAAGTTTAGTTAGGTATCTACGAAAATTTAATACGTACTGATTTTGACATCTAAAATAATTACATAGGAACCTAGGATAAACGTCAAATGCACAGCATGTTTGATTGAAAAATTATGGGTTTCTATTGATTAAAAATCTGTATCGTAATGAAAAATCTGCATCGTAATGGGTATCATTATGAAACGGATTATGGGCATATAAGTGCATTGTTATAACACGGATGTAGAAAAACTTATTTATAGAATACTTATCTTAGATAAACCCTGTATATAATATATGAAATTCATATAAACTTATTTATTGAATGTTTACTTTGGATATACCCTGTATATGATATAGTAAACTCTGATAGATTTACTTATCGAACAATTGTCAGAAATCTAAAAACTTATGAATGATATTTTAAATAAAATAATTCACATGTTTATCGATATTTAGGTTAAGTGTAGAAAAGTGACAGTGATATATCAGTGAGGATGGTATTTGAAAGGAGTAATACCAAGTGAAACGAACGCAAGCATGGATGAATAGATTGGTAACAAACTAGTTTTTTTTTTAAAAACAAAAAAATGTTGATTATCAACAAAAGGTGTGGAAGATGAGAAACCAAGAAGGGCGCACGAAAATTTAAACTCAAAATAAAAATTAATGCAAAAAAAGAAAGTAATGAACAGTACACGTGTTTAAATTATAACAGATCGGAAATAAGTATAACTCATACAGTGGATCTAAATTATTTCATAGGATCAGGACCTTTCAATACATTCTGTATTGAACTTCTGTACAATTCCTTATCTTGTTGAATGAACCGTATAAGGGTTCATTCGGGGATAAGCCAGAATCTAATAACATTATAATCCTTCTTAGCAGTCTTTAGTCGAGACATTTCTTTTCCAAGCTTGGAAGGGTTTTCCACGTAACGAAAATTGTTTTTACTTGATGGAAAATTATTTTTATACCAAACAATGCTACTGATCGGGAAATGGTTTATAAAACGTGAATTAATGAGTTAGCGGATAAAAACAAGATTTTCGATGGACATTTTTATATACAGTCAGAATAGTATATGTAATGTAAATTAATTGTGACTATTTTTGACCATTTAGGTAAATATTCATAACCAAAAAATATGGTACACCAAATAATTTTTGAAATATCTTTTTTTTTGGTCATGTAAAGATTGTTTCACTCTCTACCAGATACAAAATTCTTTTAATGAATTAGCATCGAAATATTCCAAGTCCCCTTTACACTGAACAACTACAGGAAATGCTCGGGTATACATATGTAACGATTGAAAATTTAGAATTTAATCATGATTTTGTAATAAAAATAGAAGAATCTTTAATGCATTTTGCCATTTGGAATCCACCCGTCTTTAGATCCAGCATTGTAATAAGCTCAAATATGGCAAGGGAATTGAGGTTATATAAAAAATTTAAATCAAATATAGTTTTAATCAAAATACGATACAAAAGTCTAAAAAAGCGACCTAGTTTTCTGTTATTGTAGGCAGTAAAAATTAAATAAGCAATTATGAAAAATCAACAAATTAGCCCCAACGTTGTCACGCATAAATGTCGAACACCAAAACACCGTTGTTTTGAATATCATAAAAATACAGACGAATTATGCAATTAGTATAGAGGAATTTAGAACAGAAATTAAAGATAACCTTCAACAATCAAAACACAAAACATATAGAAGCAAGGACGAGTAGGTGACGCATCGAAAACAGTAACGTTTGCTGAGATGTCAAAACCAACTCTTCCCAAAAAACTCGAAATAAATAGAAAGAAAACGACGACGACAGGACAGTTCGGTACAGCGACGGTACGGTACAGTACAGTGCAGTTTTTTTCCAGCGGTTGTCGAGATACGACAGTGCGCGTTCAGTACGGAGTGCTGGAATTAGAGATAAGCGATCTGAGCTCATCTCCTGTCCACCGATCGGAAAAAAATCCAGCCGCCGATTTTTTTGTGTGTGTGGTGAGACGTTCGACCCAGTTTCTCCAAACCGTAAGTTTTTGAATTTGAAAACCCATTTTTTCATTTTTTTCGGAGTTAAAGGAAAACCATATTATTTTTTTTGTCAGTCCCGCCATATAAGTGCTATGATGAACTTGAGCCGTATATTACTTTTTCTACTCTCACACTAGTAAATTCCATATTACCTACTATTTGGTTACTAAGTGAATAGATCATTACGGATACTGACACGTAATGACTAGCACGTAATAAAAAAAATTACGCTTCAGTTCTAGAAAAACAACAATTTATCACCCAAGCCTAGTCAGTCAATGGTTTCGAGTAACCATGGAAACGAGTTAGTAGAGGTTGTTTTGACGTTTAATAATTAATAAGACTCGCTGTCACTAGCTGTTAGTGTGAATGAACATTTGTTTTAAAGACAAATAATTAAAATGAGCTCATCAAATAGTGAAAACGAACTAAGTAGCACACCACCCAATATTATACAGTTAGCCGCGGACACTACTGACAACATATTGCCAGAAAAATCAAGGGGAAGGTATGAAAATGTATACCTGCAGTTTATGAACTAGCGAACAACTAACAATGTAAGTTCATTTTCTGAAAACGTACTCTTGGCATGTTTTGCAGAAACCACTAAGAAATTCAAACCATCTTCATTATGGGCAATATATTCGATGTTGAGGAGTACTATAACTTTGAAGAATAATGTCAATATTGAAAATTACGTAAAATTACGAGGTTACTTAAAAAGACAGACAGACAGACTTAAATGAAGCTCCTGATGTGCAGTATTTATTCGTAAACGTATGTTTTTTAACAGAATAAAAATGATATAATCTTATATACTTAGAATAACTTTTATTTTAAGGTTGTTGCAATTTTTGGAATATGTGGAGCTTGTAGGAAACAAGAGTTAAAAAATCTTAAACTTAGTGACATCAATGATTCAGGTACCATGTTGTTGGTTAGAATCCCTGATACGAAAACTAAAGTACCTAAATCTTTCGTGATTTCTGGTAATGTCTATAAAATTTGCAAACAATATAGATATTCGCCAACAAGTTAACGATCCGCAAATAAATCAATTTTTCCTAAACTATCAAAGAGGTAAATGTACGAAACAAGTGGTAGGATTGAATAAAATAAGCGGTGTATCTAAACAAATAGCCGAATATTTAAAGTTACCTGATCCCAAAGAGTACACAGGTCACCGTTTAAGACGAACTTCCGCCACTCTTCTGGTTGATGCTGGTGGTGATTTAATGACTCTTAAACGACATGGGGGTTGGGAGTCTTCGACTACAGCTGAGGGATATGTCGATGATTCAATAAATAATAAGACATTAACAGCCAATAGAATTATAAATTCGGTTGAAAATAATCTACAAACATTTACGTACACTGAAAATAGTAATGTCCAAAAAGAATATACCATACAGTCTACGTCATCCCAAAATTTACCGCATACTTTTGAAAACCCGAAAAGGGCGGATAAGGGTATAGTAATAAATAATTGCCAACATTTTACAATTAATTACTATGAATAAATGTTTACTTTAAATTATTTTTTCTGGCTACTGTGTAAGAAATAAATGCTACTTGTTATTCATGCGTTTTATTTTTATTAATAAAGTTGTTCGTAGAAAAAGTATAGTACACAACTAGAGTTGTAAGCTTATTATATGCTTATAGAATTACCACATTCTATTCGCATGTAATAAGCAACTTACAACTCTTGTTATGTAATATACTATTAATGTGATATATATTTATATTACCGTAGTCATACATTATAAAGTTTTTTTTCATGTTAGTTGTTATACAGTTTTGCACGGGGATATTTACGAGGGGGTACACCCATTAACCCCGAGCTACACAGATTACTTTAATCATACATTGTAATATATTTTCGTTATAGTTATTATACAAGGGGCACGTTACTTAAAATTGAGATACACATTATATTACTTTCAATTTGCTTTCATGTATGTGGTTTTCAAGAGTAGGGTTCAGGCATAGTATACCGTCATTAGGGGGAGTTCTACTCAATACTTGTATGTACCTCTGGTATATAGGAAGCGCCAACGACCTTATATTTGTCGATTTAATCGTGTTCACTTCAAGAAAACTAAGATACCACTAGTAAATAAAAATTTCTTCGGATATCGAAGGTCGCCCGTGTCAGCAGAACACATCTGGTTACGAATTCATTTTTCTGCAGGGTAGACGAAACTGCTAATAGGTAACTTCATATCAAGGGAGCCAATACAGTAACGATTAGCTAGGTCACAGTCTCGTGTTTATATTCTAGTAAGGAGGCCATTCCATATGTTTGTTTAAAGTAAAAAAAAACCGGACACTTTTCGCTGATCCGATACTAACTGAGAGGTAAATCAAAAACACTTAAAGAAACCGGAGTTAAAGAAAAACCCGACGATTAGTTAAAATATGAAATAAATACATAAAGAAATCCTAGCGATATCTAGTGCACGATACGAATTTCCTTTTGTTATTATTGCGCCATAGGTATTCAAAGTGTAGCTCAAGTCATTTTTTTTGTTTCAGAGTTTGTTTTTCTATCGTGTTGTTATTTACCTGATTGTAATATAGGCATTAGCTATTTGTTATCTACGTATTCTGTTTTCCTTATACCCGACATCCTCCCCCCTAGATACAGGTGGACTGAACCTGGGGACGTACGGGCCCGGACGACACGGTAAACCTCAGAGCTCAGGCTAGGCACATCGTTTGAGCCCAAGGGGATCCACAACACCCTTCCGCTCGAGCCGGGAAACTAACCACTCTAAAGGTTCAGAAAGGGTAGGAAGAACCCTGCTCTCTCGTGCCCTACGGCACTGGTGATAGTAAGCGTTGCAAAAATAAAAGTGACCAATAAACAAACGACTCAGAGTTGTTACAGCATGCAAAATCGTAATTAGTTTACCTCTTTTTGAAGGCGTGTTTGTTTTACACTTGCCACTTGAGACAACACAACCTTTTTCCGGGGTATCATATGTGTCGAATTAGATTTTATCCAAGTAAATAATTGGCTTTTGCTGATCTCTGTAAATCCTAATTTTTTGTAGGTATTCGAATCGACATTCCTTAATTCTACTGGATTCCATTAAAACCTGTCTTTTGTTAATTTTTTTAAATCTAAAACCCATCTGTTGGATACATTTGCATACGTTGTTCTGCAACATTTAACGCCGGTTTCATCTTTCTCAATAATATAATTAAATTATGTATTGTAGGTACGCTTTGTTCCCCGTATGACTTTTTACGCCGTATTAAATCTTGACCACTTCCATCTACCTTCGAGAAAATGTCAGGTATCGGTTCGTTTTTTTCCTGGCTAAAACGGATTATTGACGATTTTCCAAATAGTTGATGTTGAAATTTTTTTTAACATGGCCGTTTCATCTAACGCTGCTTGCTTCTTGACACCTCGTCCAGTGAGAGTTGAATAAACATCGTTTATTACTTCCGTAGTTTCAACCGAAAAGTTTTTTATGCTTTTCGAGGTAGTTATCCTTATCCTCCTGAGAGACATTGGGCTCGCACATATTCTTCATGATTGACACACGATTACATACACTCAGTATTACACACGAAGTAAGAATAATTAGTAAGCTTAAAACCAACTGCGTGGTTATATTCAATTATTCATTGTTTGTTTATGGCCACCTTTGGACCAAATTATTTTATTTTGATTACTTTAATAATGAAATTACATCTTCCGGATATGCAGTTTAATATATATATATATATATATATATATATATATATATATATATATACAAGGCTATACACTCCAGTTGGAGTTGTAGCCGCTCAGATTGAGCTCTTTTGACCCTGTATCTTGTGGGTGGTCAGCCCACGTTTTTCTTGCTGTTTATCTACAATTTATTAGAGGTTTTTGCAGTTTCGACAATTATACTCCACTCCTTTCTGTCCTGCATCTGTCTCTCCCCGCCTTGTGCTCCCAAAATTTTTATATCTTTCACAACCTGATCTTCCCATCTAATTTTTGGTCTTCCTGGTAATCTTTCCTCATTCGGTCTCCATTCTGTAATTCTCCTCACCTCCTGTCCTTTCTCCATTCTTTTAACATGTCCGTACCAGCAAATCCTTTTTGATTTAATTGTGTTTACTATGTCCTCATTTTCTAATATATTTCTAATTTCATAATTCATAAGTCTTCGGTACTCGTTATACCCTAGTTTGACCGGTCCATAAATATTTCTAATTATTCTTCTTTCATATATACTTAGTTGCTCTTCGTCCTCATTTGTCAGTCTCATAGATTCTGCCGCATATGTAACTACCGGTTTTATCGCCGTCTTGTAGACTCTTAATTTTGTTGCTCGGCTTATTCTCTTACTCTGCATGATGTTTTTAAATTTATTATATGCTCTATACCCTGCTTGAATTCTTTGCCTTATCTCGATTTTTGTGTCGTTTTTGTTACTAATAATTGTTCCCAGATACTTAAAGGTGTTAACAACTTCAAAAGTGAATTCATTTAACTTTACTACTTCTGGTTGGTTGACTTCCTTCTTTCTTTTCATTTCCACATATTTTGTTTTCTCCTGATTTATTTTTAATCCTATTTTTCCCGCTTCCTTTACAATTTTCTCTAATGTTTCTTCAAGGCTCTTTCGGTCTCTCGCTATTATGGTTAAATCATCAGCATATGCCATTATTTGTTTTGATTTATTAATTATGCTTCCATTGATATTACAAGTCTTAATTATGCCATCCACTGCTATGTTAAACAATACCGCTGACAGCCCATCTCCTTGCCTTACTCCAGCATTTATCTCAAATTCCTCTGATGGACCTTCCCTTGTCATTACTTTTGCCCTAGAATCTTTCATCGTCATTTTCACCAACCGTATGATCTTTTGTGGTACATTTAGTTGTTCCATATCCTTTATGATTGTCCTCCGTTTCAAGCTGTCGAAAGCTTGGTTGAAGTTAATAAATAGCATTTGGACTCCAACATTGTGTTCATAAAATTTTTCAATTACTTGATTTATAGTATGTATGGCATCTACTGTTGATTTTCCTTTCCGAAAACCTTTTTGATACTCCCCTATATTTGATTCCATTACCTTTTTTAGCCTTTCATTTATTATCGTTGTTAGTATTTTATATACGTTATTGAGTAAACTAATTCCTCTATAATTGCTACAAATATTACGATTTCCTTTCTTCATTATTGGTATAATCATACCAGTAGACCATTCTTTTGGCATTGTTTCTGATTCCCATATTCTTTCCATGATTTTAAATATTTTATGTCTTAGATCATCTCCTCCATATTTTATCAGCTCATTTATTATTTCGTCTGACCCTCCTGCTTTGTTGTGTTTCAATTTATTAATTAAGTCGTTGCATTCCTCTTCGGTCGGTTTTTCTTCGTATTCTATCCCTGTATCATCATCAGTCATATCATCTTCTTCATACTCCCCATCTTCTTCCGTTAATAAATTCTTGAAATATTGACTCCACTCTTTTTCCTTGATATTTATTGCAGTTGATTTTCTGCTTTGTCTCTTTATATATTGATATAATTTTACATTATTTTTATTATCATTCTCTAATATGTCCATGCTTTCATTTAACCATTTTACCAGTTTAATACATTCTTAAATACAGACCTATTCTTACCTTCAATTATTCGTTCATTCAATGCTTGTTTATGGCCACCCTTGGATAAACCCATTTAAAATGCGGTAATTCACTTTCTTATACAGCGTTAGGAAAATTCTGAGGGCACATATGTTTTATCGTCAATGTGTTAGAACGAGACAAATACATATAAATTCAGTGTATTATTCTTTTTCGCTAACAGGGTATCATAATATGGAAAACGTGCAATACATGTCCATAACGACATTGTGTTATTATACAAATGCTTTGTAGGTACTAACAGGATAACAGAAACAGTGTTGCCAACATTCATTGTATATTTATATTAATTGTAAAATGCATTGTTCTAACACGAGAACAAGTTATAAGAAGCTTTTAATTATGATTATTCGAGAGGTTGTAACAGATCAAGATAATTCATCCCATCTATTTGCTGAACATTTTATTGTAATGCTGGAAATTGCTCTAGTTTTCAGTTTGAAAGCGGTTAAAACCTTTACTTTTTTCAGATTTGTCAACGTGGACTTTGTCTCTGAACATCTGGGGTTTGAATGTATTAGTAAAAAAATGTTTAGTGTTTTAAATGAAACTCACGGTTTCTAGTTAATTCCATAATATAATAAAAATTGTTCAAAATTCTAAAAAATTGACAATTGATTTATCGAAACAATTGTCAATTTTTTAGAATTTTCAACAATTTTTATTATATTGTGGAATTAACTAGAAACCGTGAGTTTCATTTAAAACACTAATATGAGCAGATTCCACGAAGTAAGGGTCGAGACAGTTAATTTCATTCTTTACGTTTGTTTGCAAATGAGAAACGAATTCTCTTTGTAAACACACACAGTACAAATTAAAAACGCTATGATAATAAACTTAAATAACATCAAATTCTAATGAAAGTACCTACTATTTTTAAATAAAAATAATATTCTGATAGGTAATAAATAAAAAAATAAAAATAAAACTTCTTAATTCTTCAATGATTTTAAATCAAATGTTCGAATAAACCCCCGTTTTGAGTTAAACATCAACACTGAGTGACATACCCAGTCAGTACAGATAAACATCCTCAAGAGGCGCACGCGCGATTCGTATTTGTCTGGTATACTAATCTACGCTGGCTTTTGATTGTCTGTCTCACTATTGTCTTTCTCTAACACACTGGTAATGCCATGTGACCCTTATATTTCCCCGTTGATTATGAGAGAATTATCGTTTTACGTTGAAATTTAATGGAGAACGATTTCTCTCATAAATAAAAAGGAATATTTTAAGAGCATACTTCCAACGTGTAGATTGAAAATGAAGAGAGAGGATATATAAAAAATAGAAGAATTACGGCTGTACACGAAATCGTTTTATCAGGAGCGTAGGAATTACAGGCGATTTATTATTGAGATATTTTTGTAAATAGAATACAGTTATAATACAAATATTAGCATACGACTTATTTCGCATGTTATGTTACCCTGTTAAAGAAAATAGTGATACACTGAATATACTAGTTTCATTACAACATATTGTCGCTTTGGAACTCTGTATTGTTGCCATAGAATATTCCTTATGATGTTAATGAAAATTATTATGCTTATATTCATTAATTGCACTCTCAATATCGACGAATGTAATTTTTTTAGCTTTTCGCCGTTGATTGACTAAGTTATCAATCAATTTTTTAGTGGCATATTATATAATCCAATATAATTCCATGAATTGTTGATGCTTATTGCCATTAGTTGAGAATGTTGTTCGATAAAACGGCTCTTTGAATAATATTAATTTGTAAATTTCCAATACTCTGGTAGTTGGGGAAGCATCTTTTTTCATAATATAGATACACTTAATTCAAATACTTACTAGGTAGGTTTTAATTTATTGTTCAAATTATATTAGCGTATATTAACCGAACTAATATAGTGAATTAGATTATTACTTCTGAATTATTTCTTTGTAACTTAATCTGGTTGTTATAATGAAAGGATAAACGAAAGTAATGTTGATTTTTTATTGTTCATTGCATTAAGCTATCAGTTTAGTACAATCTTATTATTTCTCAATTAATAAACTAAACTGTCTACATTACACATCTGTATTTCTAACCTTAACTTCTTTAATTGCGAACTTTTACATAATTAGTTTATACAACATTTAGCTGTGGTAAACTGGCTAGTAATAGCCTGAATGCATTTCGTGTTTATTGAAAACTGGAAGTAAATGCCTACCAGACATATGTTTAGATCTAATGCACGTTTTCCACTTTATGTCATCCTGTTAGCGAAAAAGAATAATACACTGAATTTATATGTATTTGTCCATTTCTAACATATTGACGATAAAACATATGTGCCCTGAGAATTTTCCTAACACTGTAATCTGAACAGACTGTCACTTCAAGGGGGTTGTAAAATGTCAATTTATAATTTAGATTTGACGTGTTTCAGGATTTTTTATAATTATATACTGTCGAAAATAATGAATTTCTTCTATTTGGCGTTTCAACACCGTATATGCTGTGTACTAAAATCACGGCATAACAATAACGTTTTAAATAATTTCCTTTGTAGATTGCGACTGTTCAAATTGCATATTTGTGTGTAAACCATCTCTCCAGAGCCCGTCAAAATAAATTTAGCGTAGGTCGGAGTTCTTGTCGATAAACATAAGCGAGGTGAACGATATGATAACAATATTCTAATTCTATTTTATGGTGGTTTATTGACCTTTGTGTTCACCACGGTACGTTATATATGTAAACACGATACACATGCTTTCTTAGTCATTACAATAATTAATCCATTGTTTAGGTTTCAACAAGAAGAGACAAGTCAGGATGTTTATAAAGGAATTTGTTCAACGAAATCGTTAACTTGAAACATAATTGTGTGAAAATAAGAGTGCAAATATAAAAAAAAGATTTAGAATAGTTCAAAACTAATATTGAATTTTAATAAATCAATTTGTTGATTCGTTAATTTGAAGATGTATATAAATCAGAAAAAAAAAGAAGTAGAACAGTTAAAAAATCAAAAGATTCTGCTTTAATAAATCAATATGTTGGTTGGTTAATTTGAAGATATACACTGCCTGTCGCACCCTTATAACTTAAGGTTTGTTCCAACCGAAGTAAATACCGTTCTAGTACCGTACAATCTCAGTAAAGCAGCAAATTTGATGTAAATTACACAGACTTATTATATTCACTAATCAGCAGGTCAACTGGGTTTGTATCGTAATTGTACGGTTTTTGGGTTGGTTGGAACAGACCTTTAATTATTTCAAATAATATTCCCCTTAAAGTACATATTTTCGTAAGTCGCACATGAAACTGCATTAGATACTTTAGTTATTGGAAATGAAAATATATTAGAGTTTGACATATTTAGAAAAAACACCGCTACATGCAGGTATATTCTGGTT
This sequence comes from Galeruca laticollis, assembly GCA_963921935.1. Classification (NCBI taxonomy): domain Eukaryota; kingdom Metazoa; phylum Arthropoda; class Insecta; order Coleoptera; family Chrysomelidae; genus Galeruca; species Galeruca laticollis. Next base: position 132,879,244 of record OY998176.1, read on the forward strand.
GGTATATCCAACATAAAATGGCTAGTTTCCATTTTTTAGTATACCGGTTGATCAATTTTCCACTTAATATTGAAAGACCAAGGAAAATAATTTGACTGACGATATAGCTGTTTTTGGTGGTTCGGCCCTGCATCTAATGTGGGCAGAATACAGTTAAATCGAGGGAGCGATAAAATCAAATTGTGAGTAAAGTTAAAAACTATAATTAACAAAAAGTACAAAAATACCTTGTGTAAGTATATACTATTACATATAAGTATAATAAATATTAAGATTATAGGAAATTTTGACATAAAACAATCCAACATTGTTAAACTCGAAATCTAAATTGTGTTTATTACCAGCAAAAAAAGAAAGCGATAATCCAAGATCGTTCACCAAAACACGAGAACTTGTTTAAAAGTAGGGTCCCGGACTGACTTCAAAAAGGAAATTAATATACAATAACGCAGCGAGACGAGTTCAGACAGCTCGGGTAAGTGTTGGAAGATGAACTGAGTGTGTTCCAACGTTGGACGCATGGCGACTTGACGCATCGTGTGGCTGCCTATGGAATGAAGTGAAACGAATGTCACGTAACCTATATTGGACGCTTGCCGGGTTCGGACTGTTGTCGGTATTTCAAAGAGTTGTTCGAGGAATAGCTGGAACGTTGGAGGCACGTGGCGTGTATATGTTTAACAGCTACACGAAGTGTACATACATCTGACTTTGATTTTGAGCATTGTGTTATAAACCCTGCCCTACTTCTATTCCTAAACTTACGAAAGAGCATTGCGAGTCAGTTGCTGCTGGATTCGAAAAACGAGCAAATTTTTTCCACTGCATTGGTGCTGTGGACGGGAAACACATTAGAATTGTAAAACCCGAGTTTTGTGGTTCCTTATACTATAATTATAAGTCCTATTTCTCAGTTGTGTTGATGGCAGTTGCTGACTCGAACTATCGATTCATTTATGTTGATGTAGGTGCATATGGGAGTGAGTGTGATTCAAGTATTTTCAAAGAAAGTACTTTGTGGAAGAGTATATAAGAAAAGTCCTTGGGATAGCCACCTGCAAAGCCTTTATCTGGTTCTGAAGCTCCAAATGTACCTTATTTTCTCATAGGAGACGAAGCTTTTGGATTAAATACTAATTTACTACGGCCTTTTGGAGGAAAGGAACTTTCACAGAAGAAAATAATTTTGGTATACTGACAAACAAATGGAGAATTTTGCATCGACCTTTGAATGTTAATACAGATTTTGCCGTTAGTATTGTGAAAGCTTGTGTAGTGCTTCACAATTTCGTGAGAGAAAGAGATGGATATAACTTTGAGGATACCATGGCAGTTGTGGGTATGAATGATTTGCCATCACAACCAAATATGCAAGGTGGAAGGGTAGCTAATGATATCAGAAATGTTCTAAGTGACTATTTTCTAACTGAAGTAGGCAAAGTATCATGGCAGTTGTCGAAAATTTAGAAGTCTTGTTATATTAATAATACTATTACCCAATCATAACATATGTTTATTTCAATGTTCATAAGAAATAAGAGGCACATGATAAAATAATTTTAAACTTACCAAATTCTTTTCTTTTCCCGTCACATAAATTTTCAAAATTTTCCTTCAACTGGGCACAAATGCTCCTCCACGCTTCAGTTTTTTTATTACGATTTTTGTAATCCTCGGCAGCTTTGTTCCAGATTTCTGGTTTATCCTGAACTAAACTAATCAGGATTTCAGAATCTATTTCTTCTACTTCTTTCGACATGATCTAATGCTCGTAGCTACACTGCAGAGTACACACACAGTCTTCTCGAGAACTGACTACACGCTACTGGTCTCCAAACTAGTATAGACAAGTATAGACCAATCGGACAATTAAACACCCGGATCATGTAAACGCATTCATAGCACACTGTGGTCCGCTAGAGCATAGTCCGGGCGATTGCCCGTCCGAGCTCCGTGAGTTCTAGCGGGTACATCGGGGTGTTTTGTATGCCCGGACGGCGATTCATCCGTGTCCGGAAAGTGTGAAAGAACATATGCTAAACTGTGTATTGCTACTTGTCCGGCTGACGGGCGAAAACTCGGACGGACAAATACCCTGACCGTGTGAAAGAGGCCTTAACATGGGTGGTCAAATAACATCTGGCTCGCCTTAATGACGCCACTTTTGATGTAATATTTTAAAGAAGTGAAGGGCGTAAACAGCGAGAGACTGAATTCCACTCCACGATAAGTAGAGGACTCCACAGAATTAACCTTTCAAATGTGTTCATAAAATAATATATGACTACCTACTTACCTTGTGAACTTAGTACTAATAGGGGAATTGCGTATAGTGTTAAACCCATAAATTGTTTTAACTTCTCTTTAAACATCTTGTCCATACACAATCTTATTGACTATAAAAACTCAGGAACTTTTACGCAGTACCGTTCCTGGTAACTAAACCTGTATGACATTGATTTACTCACCCATTTCTCCACTGCAACTAGCTTGTCATTTAACTATTGTTTAAGTATCAAACATTTATTTGTTACTTACTGATGAATTAGGTAACAGTTTCCCTCGTCTAAAAAATAGTTTAGAAAAATGTAACAATGCTATTTTTGACCCCGCAAATAAACGTTCACTCCACTGTGCAGGACCTATATCGGTACAGGCAGAGATCAATGCACTTTCCAAATATTTCCGTTCGACGTTTTTTATACACATACATAAAAAAAGTAATATGAACCATTCCCATTATTCCCAATAATAGATAGTAATGGTAACCGTTACAACACGTTTCACGGTTTGGCTGGAATGTTTCAGATATTCCAAAATAACAAAATTTTGTATCAGATTATATATTATAATATTGTTACGAAACAGCACACTGGTATAGACCCTAAATCCGACTCTGTCTAAGCCAGGTATGAAAATTAAAATTATGGCGGATACGCAGTGTTTTTATAACTGTTTGGGACTATCTTGTCTAAACATTGTTTTTGTGACCAGACTTATCTAGAAAAGGCCAGAACCAATTATTTGTGTCTGTGTAAGCCGCAGCCCGGAATTTTCTAGTAAGAAAGGCATTAATATAAATAAGGACCAATCAGCGGAGGAGTTTAGTCGATAAAGTGATCTCGAGAAAAATCAAGTTTGTGTGCATTTAAGTGATTAGTTAAGTATATATAAATTAAGTGTTAGTGAGTTAGTGTTTAAATAAATTAGTAAGTAGCCATACCGTGTGTTTAAAATTTATCCCACCCGTTTATTGTTTAAATAAATTAGAAAAACATTACAATATAATAAATGCTCTTTCACTTCATCTGACATGTATAAATCTATCAAATTTTACGTAGATTTTGTCTAATGAAAAGACTTATTCTAATGTATACGTAAAAATAAACTAGTAACGCCCCTTTTGATTTAAAACATTAAGAAATTATATAATGATTGTACCACATTACAAATTGAATAAAAAGAAAGAGTTCGATGTCTTTGTTACATTAAGCCTAAACTAAATTGAACATATGTTGAGTTGTGTCATTTATACATGCATATAGGCCAGTCTGTTATGTATTTATTCACTGTTTATTATGTATGCGAGTATTATACAATAACTAGAAATTTAATAGCGCTGGCTTAAAAGAATCACGTTTTGTGTGAACAGAAATAATCCAAAAACATTTTACTAATCACTTTTATGATAACAAAACGATTACTAACTAAAAAAAAAGCCACAAGAACTACAATATTGGAAAAGAAAACAATTTTGACAGTTTTATAATGTTAGACATCTGAATCAAGAAGAAGTCATTCATTCGTGTTGTTGTTTCTATCGAAAATGGCACTATACTCTGTTCGCTCCCAAGAAAAACCGCCTGTAAACAAAAACCGTGCGTGATCTATTCTAAATCGGTTGCGTATTGGACGACTCGCTTTGAAATATTATCACTAGGAGAACAGAAGTTTTTACAGGGTCGTACATGCTGTGTATAGTACATATTTACAAGAGTTAATTTACAGTATTAGTGTTTGGAGTTGTTAGAATTGTGTTATTCCTGTGTTATTTGTTCTGATTATAATTATTGATATTTGTAAAGTTAATTATTTAAAAACAAAACTATGTCGAGTACTGACAGTGTCAGTGATAACGAACAACATAATGTCAAGTTATCTCCCCCAAGAAAAAGACCTAAAAAGTGTCATTTAGATGTTGGCAAAAAAACACATGATTTTAAATATTTTTAAAATTATTTCTCACGAGAATCCTGATATGGCTGTATGGCAAATTGTGCAGAGTCGCAGATTTGTCCAGGACTTCTCGCTCAAGTGTGTATAAAGTAAAAAGAGAGTATCAACAATCACATTCATTTCTGGAACCTCGTCCTAACCAAAACCGAGTGAGATCTATAGACGTTGTTGATGACGTAACAAGAAATGCTGTTAGAAGAAAAGTACATGAATTCTATTTTCGCAATGAACTTCCTACTATTAACAAAATATTGAAAGAAGTTAATGATGATGTTGGTTTGCCGAATTTTAAAAGAACAACATTTTACTCACTTTTAAAAACGCTCATGTTTGAGTTTCAAAAAAGAGGTAGAAATAGCATGTTGTTAGATAAAGAGGAAATAGTAGTATGGGGAAGAGAATATTTAAAAAAATTAAAAGGTATAGAAATAAAAATACAAAAATTTACTACCTTGGGTGAATGCTGGGCACACGAAATCGAAAATTTGGGTTTCCTCTAGAAAAGCGTTTTTAGATGGTCTTTCTACAGGGTTGAAAAATCCGTCGGGTAAGTATTTACTCAGTAAACATAACCTGCGCATCTAACAGGAAATGTCGCAAGTATGCTTTTTTACGTAATGCTGTGTACATAATATAAATTTTATTAATTTGTGAAACATGCGGATACAATGTGTTCGAATTTGGGTTTTAATTACCAAATTCTCCCGTGATTTAATTTAAACTTCCCCTGTATACTACTGTTCGAATATTATGCTCAAAACATATAACTAAATATATCCTTATTTTCAACAGTTAATATTTCTTTACTTCACTAAAAAAGTCATTTAAATTTACTAACACCTAAGGAAAACAGATAAATATCGTTTTCTGAAATTCTACTGAACATATCAAAGTCCCCGACATCTTATCTCTTCATACAAACTCTCTTCCAAACTCTGTTATCTGTATCTACGAAACCGTTGAAAACCCCACAAAAAACATCTTCATAATTGCAAAATTCACTTGTTGTTCGAACGTTACATTTTAAAATACTTTTATCCCATTGGCTAGTTTCTAATAGCTTGCTCATTCCTCGATCCTACGTCATCAAACATATAAATACTCCATCTAACCTATCCCATCTCTTTTCATTCTTGAACGTGGTACACACAAGTACTGAGTTTAGAAGAGCACCCGGCGTTTACATAGTGGGAATAAACATGTGTCTTTAAGGTTTAGTTATTTCATAAAACGCCATAGCATTCATCGCGTGAATATCAAGTGAATTCTTAATTGTCGACGCAAACAAAAACTTATAATTTCATGACAATATAAAATCTAAAGTGACATAAGTGTTTCATTGCATCGTACAGTACATCATTTACATCATACCTAAAGTGAAAAATATCCATTTGGTCCTTCGAGTACATCGTATAACAACAAAGAAACTACATTCCCTCTAATTAACCCAAAGTAAAAAGGGTTAATTTAGAACACAATGTATAATAAACATTTTCACACATATAAGATGTCACTAAAACTTCTTTGCATTTTGTTGAAGATATTTTTTGTTTATTTTCGCGTGTATTGTATATAATTTAAAACATTTTTTAGGAAAAGGGAAAAGACTTATAGTATGTCACATTGGCAGTGAAGATGGCCTCGTTCCTGATGGTTTGTGAGCGTTTGAATCCAAGAAAAATGGCGACTATCACGAAGAAATGGATGGGAAGTCGTTTGATAATTGGCTATCATCCATTTTGCCTCGCTTACAGGATAATTGCGTGATAGTGTTGGACAATGCTCCCTATCACTCAAGAAAAAAGAAAAAATCCAAATACCGTGAACAGAAAAGCAGAAATAGAAGAGTGGTTACGATCGAAAAATATTACTCTTGAAAGTAATTTATTCAAGTCGGAACTATTAACCGTTGGAAAAATAAACGGTTTTAAAGATTAAAACTACTTTTTCCGCATCTGAGAGATGCCTTGAGCAATATTCTATCATAAAATTGTCACACTTCGGGGGATGTATAGTGCTAACAAATCGAAATTTCTCCAAAAATAACCAAAAATGTAGTATATCTGGATTTATAGGACACGCTGTACTCCCTCTAGTCAACTGAAAATCAATAAAGTACATCTGTGAGACATCTTGAACAGTATTCAATCATAAAAGGAGACTGTATAGTGCTAACAAACTGAAAATTCTCCAAAAATGACAAAAATTTGGTACTGCAAGTACCATAGCACCCGTTGTACTGGCTTTAGTGAGCTGAATATCAATAGGGTTCATCTTTGAGACGCTCTGAATAATACTCAACCATAAAATTGGTCATTTGTGTATACTCCGGATGCTGTATCGTGCTAACAAACTGAAACTTCTCCAAAAATGACAAAAATGTCGTACTTAAAGTACTATAGCACCCGTTGTACTAGCTCTGGTGAGCTGAAAATCAATAGGGTTCATCTGTGAGATGTCCTGAACATTATTCAATCATAAAATTTGTGATTTGTTGCACTCCGGAGGCTGTATCGTGCTAACAAGACATGTAACGAAAAGTGGCCGACGACAACGACATACACACAGGATTTTTTTCTAAAAACAATTTTTTCGTGTTGTTCTTGGTGAAAAACGTAAAAATCACTCAAACAATTTATTCAAAATTTCAACTTTTTTGTGGTAAACCAATACTTTTCTCGCATATTAGATAGGTTGGGCGGAAAAGTAATATAATAAATATATTATTGATGAAATGGTAAAAGCACAAAATGAAACGGTGTTAAGGCTCCCGCCTTACCATTGTGAACTTAACCCGATTGAGTTATTATGGGCAGACATTAAAAGATATGTTGCAGATCATAACACAGCATTTCGGTTTGCTGATATGAAAAAAATATTTGATGCAGCGATAGAAACAATTACTTCTAATACATGGAAAAAACACGTTAATCAAGTTAAAGAAAAAGTTGAAAGTAAAATGTGGGAGCTGGATAATCTACTGGATGATATGTTCGACACAACCATACAACCAGTCATTATTACCCTAAATGAAGAAGACAGGTAGCTCTAGCTGCTCGGAGTAGTAGAGTAGAAATTTTTTCTTGGTTTTACCCTTACTTATAGAGTGTGAAGTCGGTATCATGCATGGAAAACTGTTTTATTATACTTATTATTTATAAAGAATTCTCTGCATTGTATTAAACTTGTATTACAGCCATAATATATCGAATTTTGTGTCGTGCACGATGTGTGTCAATAAATATTGTAAAATAAAACGCTGCCATCAGAAGCATAATGTTTACAATTTTCAATTTTACAATCAAAAGGGAATACAAAAGCCGTACCTTCCGTATCCAAAACGTAAAAGTTCTTGTTGAATTTCTTCGTGCCCCTAAAGCTGATTAGACACTTTGTGTGATACTTTTCTGCGAATTGGTGTATCTGTCTGCTGATATTTGTCGATGAAACGAGATTATCGACATATTTTTTTATCGGAATGTTTGTATTGAGAGTAGCAATCCTTGAATCATAGTTTCTATGTATTTCATCCAATGTATCTTTCATTTTTTTGTCAAGTATATTTACTATAAATTTTCTATTTGATTCTATTGCATTATCCACATACTTTTGAGTTGATCCATTATTTATCAAGGATTTTATTTTATCATTTATTTGCTGAATACTTGTGTTCAACGACAATCGAGCTATTTCGATTTTTTTAAATCGTGCTTCGAGATTTGTATCATACTTCTTTTTATATGCGTCAGAATGTCGACCAAACTTGTCGAGACTCATTTTGAAAATGAACATAAATCAATCGATGGTTAATGTATATAATCGGCTTCACGAAGTTCATGTATAATGGCAACAATCTCATTATCATTGGAAGTGTTACCTGCATCCTTGGAAGCTATTAACTCTCTAAGTCTTTCAACAATCTCGTTTACATCGTCCCAGTAAACGTACTCTATATCTTTATCATTATAGGTCATGATGTGATCAGGTAATACTTTACCTACGATGTTAGTGGTAGTGTTTCGTCTTATAATAAATTGCTTTTTAATAATATTAATATATTTCCACCGCTGAGAACCTTTTAGTGTTCTATCTTTTTTCAAATGAACCCCCGTTCGTTCCAATAATATTTTGTATGTAGGTAAATCATCTTCGATATATTTGGGATGTTGGTAGAAAAGTAATTGGTAAAGACCTGGAGTAGCAGGTATTCTATCCCATCCTTTATCTCCTTCTACGAATATATCTCCGTTTTTTGCGTCAAAGTTTATGCGTTTATTCCCCAGAGTCCACTGATCGTTTTCAGCATTATACTTTGGACCGTACAATCATCGATTTGTGAGTCTTCGTTGAAGAAATCGATGACACATTGTCGACCCATTGTAGGATATTGTTCGATGTACTCGTTGACTATTCGTGGTGAGAAATGTTCACTAGTATTCACTTGAGGTTCACCATCATCATCATCATCATCCGTAAATACTGATTCATTTTTCGGATCATAACTGTATAATTCTTTATCACTGATAAAATTGGGGACATGTTCTTTTTTCTCTTTAGATGATGTGGGCTGTGGTGGTGGTGGAGGTAGGGTTGCTGTAATCTGCTTGTTTGTCTTAGATGTATTCATAATATTTACAAGTTGATTGTAAAAAGATCAACTAAAATATTAATTTACTCTTGGACAAAAATCATATTTTAGACACACCTTGTATACGACTCAAAATTGTTATAGCTGATAATTGTATTTAAAATTTTGCTCCATGCAAATCTTTTTATAAAGGATATCTTTTTTACTAAGAATTTACATTTACATTTGTTTGATTATGTATAAATCTTTTTTACATTTTGTGTGAATAATGTCATAGATACAATGCATATCTTGTAAATAACGTATATTTTACATTTTATGCTAACAAACCGTAATTGATTTAATTAATTTTGAAACAATCAATACATTATTGTGTGAATACTCAATGCGCCCCTGTTCAACCTTATTCACTTGCCTAGATCATTCGATATGCGCGTGATTTTATTTATATGCAGTTTTTCTTGGGAGCGAACAGACTTTAGTATTCAACAGATGGCAAGAAATTGTATCGTCAACCCGTCGTAACGTCGTAAAAGAAAAACGAACTAAATCCAGGACATGTTTTTACTCCTATGTTCTAAGACAAGTCAACCTGAAACCAAGAAGACTCGTGTGAAAACCTGTTTTAACTCGTAATCACATAAGGTCGCGTCTAAATTTTTCTCGTCAACATATGTCGTTTGGCAATTTCGACAGTGGAGATCAATACTTTTTACGGATGAATCACGATTTCGTTTAACTCGTTGTGATGATTGAGTACGTGTAAACCAACGTCCACTTGAACGTTATTCTGCAGCAACCATACAAGAAGTTAAAATTTGGTGATGAATCTGTCATGGTTTGGGCTGGAATTAGTCTTAATGAAAGTAATTGTAGTAGTTCCAGGAAGATTAAACAATGGTACATCGGTCTCGTTCTGGAGGTTCACGGCAGCTTATGGTATAGGCCCGAATTTTATTTTTATGCAAGATAACGTAAAGGCGCATACTGCGGTAATCACCGTGAACTTCCTTCAGCACCACGGGATTCAAACAATGGATTGGCTACCACTGAGTCCTGATCTAAACCACATAGAACTGTCGATAAGCAAAGCCAGTACAAGGACACCAGTAGTTGCAAAGATAGAAGCTGCAATAGGGGTAACCTAATATAGAAAACAAATGCTCTGCTAAACCTAACCCCACGAAAACTTGCGTCATATCGGAAGTGATGTGATGCGTCATCCTTCACGTGTCATCTGTCACGCGTGTAAGCTGTCATCTGTTTCGTGTCTTCCATCTTGTGTTCTGTGACATGTGTCATCTGTTCCGTGTCATCCATATTGTGTTATGTGAAGCGTGTCTTCTGTTATGTGTTCCGTGTCATGCATCTGCGGGATATGTTCGAAAGCGCCCAGATTCACCTTAGACTCTTCAACAATTAAAAGAAGTTCTAATCGAGGAATGGGATAGTATGTATACCTCAACAAGATATCCGTTGTAGCAGAGATTCGTGCACACTCGCTATTAGGAATCAAATTTTTTTCATCACTTTGTTGGTTATCTTCAAAGTGTGTTGTATCGATTTGTTACTGCAAAGGACCCCGCACTTCCCTTATGAAATTGTCTGAATTTTTTATATGTACTGGTATTTGATGTCCTGTTCAAGTCCCCATGGGCCCAACCTTATCCTATGGCTAGATTTTGAGATAAAGGGCTTTGAAGTTCAAAATCTCGACTTTTTTAACACGGTCCCCAAAAATTTCATCATAAATATTTTTTTATGTTACTCCCAAATATATCAAGACAAAATACATACCTATTATCCTGTTGTTTACAGGGTGATTCGTGCTTTCACAGACCTGTTTTTGTTAAATTTTGCAATGCCTTATTACAGTGCCATATTATACAATAGGCTAACTAGGCTATAGCCTAGGGCGCCGTGAAAGAAAATAGGCACCGACTGACCGGACTAACCACTAACGATAGTCACAATTCGTGCAAATAATTTTTGCTGTATACGTATTTTTTTCGTGGAGATCGAATGTGTTGTAAGGCACCAATATTAAACACAATTTTATTGACAACATTAGTGAATAGAGACATCATTATTTCAGTCGGCCGGGTTTGAGTACTTTTGGTTAGATTGAAAAGCACCGCTTTACATCCATATATTTTGATTATCAATGCGGTATTGTGGTAACTATAGACAAATCTCTTTTTGATGATTTGCGGCAGTGACGGGATAACGCCAGAGATAAATATGCTAATATTCAAAGTACCGCCACGTGCGACTTACGCTCGCCAAAACAAAGCAAAAAACGACAAAGGGTGACTGGAAACGCAACATCAAAGTTTACAAAAAAAATTGGTGAACTTTGGAAACATTTATTTTAAAAATTGAAGGTAGTCAGTTGAGTTAGTTCATTCGCTGGCAGTAATCGAGTAATCGTCAATTAAAATAATGTCTATCGGTTGCGGTATTTTTGTCTTGTTTATCATTTTATCGAAAACAATGAGTGGAAGTGGAGGAAGTAGAAAACTTAGTGGGTGGGAAAGGAAGAAGGCTGAAAAAGAAAAGCAAGAAAAAATGGAGAAGTTATTGAAAAAAATACCCAAATAAATTTTTTTTTGTCAACCTGTTCGAAGTACGGAAGCCGATGCAAATAATAAACAACAATCAACTCTCAGTAATGATGATATTATGGATAGAGGTAAGCAGATAATTGAATTACGCGGTGTAAGAATGTAATTTTTATTTTTGTATCCTCTAGAAACCGCAATAAACTCATACAATTTTGATACTGATGAAGTTCAGGACTGTGCATCTTCATCAAGCAATCCTCAAGAAACGTCAGAATTATTTTCAAAAGTCAATTTCACAGACCCACCTGGATGGGCTATAACTGAAAGTTTCATAAATTACATTGTATTGAACCCATGTAATTGTACAAGAAATTTTTAAAATGGTTTTCCATAAATCGAAACGAATTTATGATATTCATAGTAGATTTGCTTAAAAAAATACGTTTTTCAAAACTTTGCATAACGGGGAAACTGTACCTCGTCAATGGCTATTATATTCAGCACTAATGTTTATTGTTTGTATTGTAAATTATTTAACCGGACAAAAACGAATTATTTCATGACTGGATTCAACGACTGGAAAAATACCCATCGTATTTCTGAACATATAAACTCTTCTGAACACTGTGAAAATGCGAAGGCGTATATTGCGCGATCAAATGTCTTAGGGAAAATAGATACCGAAGTTCATAAGCAGTACCTTGCAGAAATATATTACTGTGTTAACATACTTAAACGAGTAGTTGCAGTTATAAAATTTTTGATATCGCGTGGCTTAGCATTTAGGGGTTCTAGTGAAATGTTTGGAGCTAAACGGCAACTACCTAGGTTCGTTAGAGCTTGTAGCAGAATTCGATCCGTTTCTGAAAACCCACATTGTAACAAAAGGCAATCCAGGAAAAGGAAATATTTCTTATTTGTCATCAACTATTTGTGATGAATTTATAAAACTCATGGCGGCTGATCTAAGAGAACAATTTGCATCAGAAATAAAAAACACGAAATATTTTGCAATAATCATAGATTCTACACCCGACATATCCCATACTGACCAACTTACTGTTGTTCTCAGATATGTAATTGAAAATGGTTCGGTAATAGAACGATTTATTACATTTGCTGCTAAGGTAGGGCACAAAGCTTCAAGTATGGAAAGTATTGAAAGTTTTAGAGCATGTCATTAGACATACAGAACTGTAGAGGACAATCTTACGATAACGCTAGCAACATGTCTGGTTGATATTCTGGTTTGCAAGCTAGAATCAAGGAAAAGAACAACTTGGCTGCCCATTCACTGAATTTAGTAGGAACCTGCGCTGCAGAGTGTTCTACTGTTGTAACAAATTTCTTCTTGTTTGTGGAAGAAATATACACTTTCTTTTCAGCATCAACCTATAGGTGGAAAATAATGAAAGAGTGTTTAACACGTAACAGAACTACATGTGCCTAAAAAACGTTCAGCTACTAGATGGTCAACTAGAGTCGATGCCTGCACCGCTCTTTATGACAGTTACGATGCTTTTAAATAAGCTTTGAATTTTATTGTGAATGATACCTCGCAAGCACCTAAAACAAAAGCTGAGGGGAAGGGTATATTGCAAAAAATGTTAAGCTTGGAGACTGGTATTATACTCTCTTTCTGGAGAGATATTTTAATTCAATTCCACAAAACAAGCCAGTCTTTGCAACAGCAAAGTATGGATATAGTGACAGCCGTTCAACTCTATAAATCATTAATTCACTTTGTTACGGAAATGAGAACAACTTATAACAAATACGAGGAAAGCGGTAAATTGTTAACAACATGTAGTACCTATACGTTGGATTCGAAATGAAAGAAAAAAAGGAAATGTTTGCCAGGAGAGAGTGATGTTGGAGAAACTACTTTTGATGGTAGGACAGATATGGAAGTAAATATGTTCTGCGTGGTTGTAGACAATATAGTATCAGAACGAAAAAATTCGTACGATGAAATCAATGGATGGTTTGGTTTTCTTACAAACTTAGAAAACACTGAAGACAATATAATAAAAGAAAAGTGCAGACATCTTCAAGGAATTTATACTAGAGATTTGGATTGTAATTTTGAAAATGAATGTGTAAAATTCAAATATTTTATTCAAACTCTGGACTCACCTAACTCTGAGAAAAAAACATCAAAAACCATGTCATGTTTGCAAACACTCCGCAGCAGAAATTTAATTTGTGCGTTTCCCAACATGGACATTATTTTAAGAATATATCTGTGTCTTCCAGTGACGAATTGTACAGGCGAAAAGTCCTTCTCCGTGTTAAAACGAGTAAAAAATTATTTAACAGACGATAAACTGCTGATCTCTTAATATTATGTATAGAATGTGAGGCACTAAAAGAAAGAAATTTTGACGATATCATACAAAAACGTTCAAGTATTAAGTGTCGTAAAATCCACCTTTAAATAATCGATTTGTACATTTTCACAAATACATATATATTTTGTGAAACGCGTTTTATTTTACTTGTATTTAGATTTTTACTTTTCTAGTTTAGAGGCGCCAAATTGATGTCTGCCTAGGGCGCTCTAATGTCTTAATCCGGCCCTGCCTTATTAGATTTCTATATTGTTAAAATTATTAAGACGTAAATATGTATTCCCCTTTTTATTTTGTTTATTAACAGGTTCTCTTATTATGATGTAGAATTTATTTCAATTGGATCAACTTGAGAATTAGGCTGCCAGCATAGTGGACGACGAATACCAACAAAATAACGCAATGGTGTAAAAAAAATAAACGTTAACTGATATTTTTTAACGTTGTAGTATGTACGTCACTATTTGTATTTTTCTTTTTAATTATTTGTGTTTTAGTTTCCCATACTATTTTCACTAACTGGACTAATAAATACTTTAACAACATCCTGCAGTAGGTAGTGTAAATACTACGATGACTTTAGTTTTATTCTTTTGATATTGTTCGCGTAAATTTGGTAATCTCATCTACTCTCATGGCACTTTGCCCGCATCAAATTTATTTTCAGAACACGTTGCTTCAAAATGTCGCATAAGACGTGATGTGACGCAGTTGTAACAAAAGTGTAATGGATGATTTTATATTTAAATATGCGTAACTAATTATTGAAATTATCTTTGGAGGTTCAAACTTTACTTAAAAAAAATTATTCTTATTTATAAAATATTTAAATATGAATATAATAATTGTTTCAATCCACAATATCAGTTTCTTAGAAGATTGTAACAATTAATTATATTGATTAACGATCAAAAACTTTATTCGTATCAGTCACAGTAAATCTGACAATCCATCAACAACCATCAAAATATTATATGACATTTTTTTTGTTTCTGTCATATTAAATAAAATATACAGGAACGTAGATTCTAAAAATATTTAACAATAATAATATAAAGTATTTAAATAGGTGGATTTCATAAACTTTATTAGCAACAAAAATAGACCATCATGAAGGGGAACTAGAAGCTATCCAAGATAGTGGCAATTGAGCTATCAGACCACAAATTAATACTGGAAAAGTAGAACTTATTTTAAAATACGATAATATTTTTTTGTAATAATTAGGAGAGAAGTAAACAGCTACAAAGTTCTAGTCAAGATAAAGTGGTAGTTTTTATAGGTGCTATACGGCTTTTAGAAGCTACTAAACGGCAACTTACTGTGTTATCTGAGTAAATGACTCGAAAATATATACAAGCACCATATTCTCTCATATTACTCATATTACTATCACAAAACCCGTGAATTTCAAAAGATACATAATAGGGATTGTTTAACAGATATCGAGGACTTTTCAAAACATGGATTTTATTATAAGTTTATCCATTCAGGGAGGCGAGAGATCATCGACCCAACGTAGCTTGTTCGTCCAAAGCTTCATGTTGAAAGATGTTTTTAAGCAATGAGACGTCTTCTTCTCTAATATAGTAGTTTTTCAATTTTGTTAGATGTCTACCGTATATGATTGAATATCGACTGATATAAATATGGTTGTTGTGCTGCTGAGGCACTCCCCAATATTTTCCTGATCAGAATATAAGCATTGTAATGTTGAAACATGTTTTTAGGCAATGCGGCGTCTCTTCTCTAGTACAGTAGTTTTTGAATTTTGTTAGATGCCTACCGTATATGGTTGAAAACTGACTGATATAAATATGGTTGTGCTGCTGATGCTTTGCCATCGAAACAGATCTCTTCACCCGCAACATAATTCGAAGCCCACACGTCCATATTCCACTAAATGAGAACTCTCCACTTCTTACATCCTTTACAATCGAAGGAGTTCAGTTGGCGTGCCGAGCGGGGAAAAACAGTGCCCCAGGGCACGACGGAATCTCGAGACAGGCACTTAAACACCTGCCAGAAGAGATGTTCCCTCCGCTCTGCACCCTGTTGAGCGCCTGCTTGGCATACTCTTATTTCCCTCGATGTTGGAAATCAGCCAACGTAGTTCTCATCCCCAAACCCGGCAAAGACCCCACAAAACCTGAATCCTACCGCCCAATTTCATTAATCAGCGTCCTAGATAAAATCTTTGTTAAAAGACAGAATCTGGGACTTATGTACCGAAAATAATATCATTCCGGCATTCCAATTCGGATTCAGGCCAGGCCACTCTTGTCAGAACACCACCACCAACTTTCAAACCATCGTCACCCGAGCTTTAAACCAACAACGCTGTTCAGCCGCCATTTTCATGGACCTTCAAAAAGCTTTCGATCAAGTCTGGCATGCCGAACTAGTGAGAAAGTTACTGAGCATCCGATTGCCAAACCAAAACGTAAAACTATTATATTCCTACCTCACAAACCGATCGATCAGCGTCAAAGTTGGTTACAGCCTATGCGATTCATTTACACCCCAGACTGGCGTACCACAGGGCTCGATACTTGCTCCACTATTATACATAATTTATACGTATGATACACCAATACCACGACATCCCTAGGACAATATCCAACTATATGCGGACGACACCGCACTAATCATTTCCGCCACTGACATTCGCTCTCTCAATATCCAATCCCAAAATCTACTCATTCAATTTTCAAATTGGTGCTGGAGATGGCAGATGACTCTCAACACCCAAAAAACCCAAGCTATCGTGTTTAAACACCCTTCCACTCAGAGCGAGCGACTTCTACCTACGAACTGTCGCCTCGTGCTCTGGGGAGAACAACTCGAAATCCATAGGGAAGCCGTTTAATTGGGAGTGAGATTTACTCACACTCTCAACATGATTCCCGACCTAACAGGCACGCATAATAAATATAGTTTGTTGTGCTGCTGAGGCACTCCCCAATTTTTTCCTGGTCAGAATATAAACATTACAATGTTGAAAGATGTTTTTAGGCAATGAGACGTCTTCTTCTTTAATACAGTAGTTTTTCAATTTTCTTCGTTTTCTGAAGAACGGAAAACTAATCAAATTATGTAGTAGGAGTATCCATTAAATAAAATTGTAGTCCATTTACCGTCGAATGAAACAATTAATGTAATCGTAGCGTTATAAGAAGCCATTCAAACGAACAAGGAAATGTATCGATTCGTTTAAATATAAAGGATAACAATGCCATTATTGTTGACCTATATGTCTACAAAGAGAAATTAAAATGCACGTCGATGGAATTTATATTTGATAATAATAATAATCAGGAAGGTAATCTTAAGACACTGGGCCTACATAAATATATCTTTACTGGTGGATAGATGATTGGCATTAAGTAAGAAGATATATCTAGCCAAAAGTAATTTTTTATGTACGGGTGGAGTCGGAAGTAATGGATCAACCTTGACTTGCGGAAGATATGCCAAGATCTAATGAGATTTTTAGCAAAACTACTTATTGTATAAACGAATAAAATGTTGAACTTAGCCTTGTGCATTTCCGTTGTTTAACGTGTCTAAATATCTTATTTTAATTAATATTTTTTGTATTCAGTAGGTAAATACCATAAAAACACTCATATATATTATACAATGAGGTCTGGAAATAACGGGTTAATTTATTTGGTAAGTAATTATGAATACAAAAGAAACATCTTAAAAACAATGTTTATATATAAAACTATATTTTACAATAACAACTTGAAGATTGTACTATTAATGTCATTTCCTCCTCGTAGCATTCCACTCCTTTGCTAATCTTTTTGTGGAATGATAATTCATGTTGTAACCCTCCCTAAGTACATGTTAACTGAGGGCGTATCTTTCAGGGTGCAATCTACAGTCAATCCTGTGTGAAGTTAAAGGGTCCTTAAAGAACCTGTCTGTCTGACCAATATATTTACGGTCACAATTCATGCAAGGAATTCAATAGATTATTCTCGATTTATGGTCTAATGACATTTTGAGTTTTTCGGGCAATTTTCAATTGTTTTGAAAAGTCTTATGAATTTAGGTGTAACTTCGGCAACAAATGTTAAAGAAGCAAACAAAGTAACATCATTATTAATTTGAGAATTATTATTAATATTACCAACACTACTAACAATTGAACTTTCGGGACCAACTTTTTCAGCCAATCGGTCCACAGGTGGTGTTCTGTACAAAATCCTTTTTAGCAATGATGTATGATATGAATTTTGTTCATATGTCTGACTTAGGCAATGTACGTCTTAAATTACGTTCGTTTTACACATTCCATGCCTTCTACAGCTTTTTTATTTTTAAGTTGCTTTACGTGTTGTGTAAAGATCGGAAGATGCTACACCTGCCGATGTTTTATTAATAAAGCGATGGAGAGACCTTGCTGCCTGAAGACGATGTCAAAAGAAGAAACGAAAAAAGATGGAAGAGTTTATTAAAAAACAATATTTATTATGTTCGTTGTTGGTTAATTAAAAAACTAGATGTCTTTTGTTTTATTTTGGTTTTATTTACACTATTTGCAATAATTATTAATTACAACGGTTTTCACTAACTAATCTCTCCTGACTAACCTCGCTCTCCCGACTTGTCATTCTCCCCGGGCTGTCTCTTGTCAACCAATTGTTTTGAAAAGTCTTATGAATTTAGGTGTAAATTCGGCAACAAATGTTAAAGAAGCAAACAAAGTAACATCATTATTAATTTGAGAATTATTATTAATATTACCAACACTACTAACAATTGAACTTTCGGGACCAACTTTTTCAGCCAATCGGTCCACAGGTGGTGTTCTGTACAAAATCCTTTTTAGCAATGATCTAGGATATGAATTTTGTTCAAACAGGTTTTGGAGAATGTTTACATTTTTATTATGGAAAGATGGATCAGAGATTCTTAGAACTCTTTGCTTCATTTTCCTGATCAAATTAATATTGATAGATTGTCTATGGTGGGAGCAGTAATTCATATATCTACCTGAACTCATGGGTTTTCTGCACCAGTCCACCAAAATTGTATTGTTAGGGTACGAATAGCGTTCCCTTCTTGGACACTAGAATGAGTCTAGTGTCCAAGAAGGAAACGATATTGCCATCGTCCTCTTTTTTCGATGGTAAATTGTGTAAACGGATCAATGCTATAAAATATAAATAAAGTTTCCGTCGTCTCTGCTTGAGGAAGGGCTAGGATTTTGTTATTTTTTAATAAAGGAAACATTGAAAGGCAGGACATTTAGGACATTGTCCAACACCCCATCCCTGACGTAATTAGCCAAAATTGGCGTGCCAAAAGTTTGCTTGTAAATCTGGTTGTCAAAAGAAAAATATGTATTATTAAAAATAAAAGTTAACATATCAAATAAAATAATCCTCACAAATGTTACAATTTTTTTTTATTTGATTCCAGTTTTTAGGAACTGCTCTGATGAAACAGTCAAAGTAAACATTACTAAACAGTGATAATACGTCCAAACTAGCCAAAACATAGTTGTTAGGAAGTTTAATTTTATTGGATTTTAAGGAAAGGTCGAGATACTCATAAGTATATTAAAGAGTCTTTTGATTAGAGTTAGATGTCATAGAGACTGTAAAAATGGCGAGCTTTTGCAGAATGTAGCAGCTGATTTTTGAGTTGGAAGTTTCCACTGTGAGTGATTGGGTAAATATGAAATCAAAGTTTGAAGATCAGGCTTCAAAAATGCCGAACAAGGAAATAATGAGAACGTGCCAGAATGAAAAAGTAAATGAGACTGTTTTTTATGGTTTACCCAACAGAGAGAAAAGGCACTTACGGGTTCAATAATTCACGAAAAGGCCAAAATGCTATTAGAAATTATGGGCGAAGCAGGGAATTGATTTAATCCTAGTGCAGCTTGGTTGGAAAATGGAAGAGCAGATACGGCGTTCGCCAAATAAATATCTACGGGGAAAAATTATAAGCCGTCGCAGATGGTTAGATGTTTTTAAAGCTGAGATAATGCTCAAAAAGTCTCTTGCAGCAAAAAACGAAAAGAGTTTCCCTGGCCATAAAATGAACAAATAAAGAGTCACAGTTTTGCTTTGTTCAAACGCTGCAGGAAACCATCGCATAAGACCTATGGTGATTGGAAAATATCAAAAAAAACCCTTGGCTTTGAAAAACATTGCAGGAAACGCACTTCGGGTTTTTACAGGTGCCAGAGGAGCTCATGGATGACCAGTGACTTGTTTTCGGAATGGTTTAAAACAGAGTTGAATTATTCTTGATCTCAAAAAATCTTTCGAGAAAGGTAGTGCTTCTAATTGACAATGCTCCAACCAACATACCTTCAGAGTTTACAAGACGGCAGAGTAATTGTAAAATTTTTAGCCCCTAACGTAAGAAGTTTGATCCAACCTCTTGACCAATGTGTTAGAATGTTTTAAAAGGAGCTATCGTGCGTTATAATTGAGAGCTCTACTAGAAGAAAGAAATTAATCGAAAAGTGTTTCCGATATTATGAAAACAATTAATATGAAAAATGATGTCTACTGGTGCGCACAGTCTTGGAAAGAAATTAAATCTTCAACTCCGAGAAATTGCTGGAATAAAGTATTTGATGATTTGAGTACAGGTACAAATGTACAAAACTTGTTGAGTTTGTTGTGAGGACATCGACCGAAATGATTTAAATGAATAGGTTTACGGCGATGATTCAGAACTTGATTTCACAGATCAAGACATTGCCAACTGAAGAAAGCCAAAACAAAGCCAGATGATCAGAAGGTTGAGGCAGAAAATAGCCATGACACGGCTGATGATGTTTTAATGCCATGGAGGTAAGTTTTTATGCAAGCTTTTATACCACCCTTTGTGATTTGTATTAAACTTACATATGTCTGACTTATGCAATGTACGTCTTAAATTACGTTCGTTTTACACATTCCATGCCTTCTACAGCTTTTTTATTTTTAAGTTGCTTTACGTGTTGTGTAAAGATCGGAAGATGCTACACCTGCCGATGTTTTATTAATAAAGCGATGGAGAGACCTTGCTGCCTGAAGACGATGTCAAAAGAAGAAACGAAAAAAGATGGAAGAGTTTATTAAAAAACAATATTTATTATGTTCGTTGTTGGTTAATTAAAAAACTAGATGTCTTTTGTTTTATTTTGGTTTTATTTACACTATTTGCAATAATTATTAATTACAACGGTTTTCACTAACTAATCTCTCCTGACTAACCTCGCTCTCCCGACTTGTCATTCTCCCCGGGCTGTCTCTTGTCAACCAGGTTGCCAGTTCTCAACGCATCTTTTCCTAAAGGACTAATCACATTACACTAGTCTTATCTAGTAAAACTAATGTATTAAATGTACCTACATATCTCAAGTGTAAAACTATCCATACATACATACAGTATTGTAAATGCTAACAAGTATATTTTTTTATTTTCCTGACTTATTTTGCCCATACCCTTGATAAATGTTTTTCGTGTTTTTCTCACTGAAACGTAAACATCTAAAATACCAACTTTTTTGGGGTAAACCAATACACAAGTTGTAGAAAAATAATGTAAACACTTTTTAAACAAATTTACGTAAATCTTACGTTTTTTGGATGCTGAAACCGTATTTGATAGCAGTTTTATTTTTATCATCCACCGTACTTTCACAAAATATTTCAAAAAATTGGGAAACTTTTATCTATAAGAATTAAAAATTCATTGTTCTTTTTATTTAGTCATTATTTTTTCTTAAAATAGTATTTATTAATAAATAAAATGTGAGTATTAGATGCTTATATTTGTCTTTAATTTCTCTATTATTTCTCTGTAAAGTTTCTTGCATAGCCCTTTCGCTACTCATGTCAAACATTATTTTATACATACAAACAGCAAGTCAAAAATCAGTCACGATGGAGTGGGTGATAAAACCCGAACGCGTTCTGAAGTGCACAATATTTAATGAGAGTACACAGGGCCGGCGGAAAGCCCGTGCGAACCGTGCGCCCGCACCGGTCGCCAACATCTAGGAGCGCCAAATCAACAGATAGTTATAAAAAACTGGCAATAAGTAAAAGTGTCTAATACAAAAAAATATAAATAATAAACTAGAGCAGAAGAAAATGTGTAAAATTATTTATTATCCAGTATAAATTAAGTGCATAATATATCAATCAGTTTATTTGCTTATGATGTATTGTGCCTTACCGAGCGTGAACAGACGGGCGATATTATTTTAGTGACAAAGAAAGGCGTTCTCGCCGCGCCGGTCGGTCAGAAGATAAGCAAGCCCAAGCGCTATTATTTTATTGGGGAATGAAAGGCGCCGCCCCCGCACCACCTGCAGGTAATAAATATTTTTGTTTTGTCTAGCCGGTATCAGGGTAGTTTTTTCAAATTCAAAAAGAAATAATTAGTTGCCACCTACTGTGTGCTGTGTGTTCCAGCAGTGTGGAAGTGTATGTTGTTGTTGTTTAAGATAAAGTGTGATATTTATTTAAATTTTGAAGGGTTAACCTATTGCTTAAATTACTGCAATGGCAGACAAAAAACAGTGAGGAGCGTATTACCGAAAAAGAAAAGCAAAAATAGAAGCTGAAAATAAACGACAAGCAACATTTTTTAAAATGCTTTTGGAAAAAGAACAAACAAAAAATAATATAATGCAGATGAAAACAAATGACGAATTGCAAGAGGTTTGCATAATTAAATTATATATTTTTAACTAGGCCATCAAAATGTAAGATTATTTATAATTATATATAATAAAACATCGTTTTCCAACTATTTTAGACAAATTTAATTAATTTTAAAAACACGTGTAGGTCTTAAAAATTATTTATATTTACCTAAAATAGTTGGAAAACGTTGTTTTATTTACAAGTAAATGGAAAAACAAATTTGCCTTTCGCAGGGGCTTAAACTAGCCTTTCGCCGGCCCTGAGAGTACACAAAAATTCCGTCAATTATCTAAAATCTTTTTAAGTCTGAATGACAAAGGTGTAATAATCTTAATCCATTTAATAAAATACTTATAAACTTACAGCACTTTTACTTGCATACAATTTCTTCAACTCCTCATATAACCACATCTCCACAGCCAGCCTCTTCCTGATGAGACTCATTTGGTGATGTCCGTATTTGGCAGTGAGGAATTTTTCTCTTTTCTCTTTGATTTCCCCTTTGTCCTTGAAATTGACGTGCAGTCCCGTCTTAGCCGGTGACCTCTCCGACCTCACGTCTGCTAGGATACCGCCTCCTCCGCCGGGGGAAGCGCCATTCGTATAACTCGCCCCCGTAACGCCGCACTCCATTTTATTACGGTTCGGAGGGTGATGTTCGGGCTGTAAAAGAGAATGGAGAAAAGTTAGAGATACGGTATTAACGTGAAAATGGAAAATTATACAATTTGTTTTCTTAAAACATATTTTCAGTTCTGTCGGAATTTTTTACTGCAGTATAAAAATGTTTCGAACTAATGAAATTAGTGGGTATCGATATAGGTCACCGAAAGTTTTATAACTAAGTTCATGCGTGTAGATATAAGTCATTTGTTTCTATTAGCAGTGTAATGAATGAATAATAGAATCAATCGTATACATTTTTTATGGAATTCGAAATTCAGAACAGCGGCCAATGAAAAATTAAATATTTAGACCATACAAGGTGGTTTTCCACGTATTGCACAAAATGTTTCTCTTACAGCTGTGTGTTTGATAAAAATATGACTGTCGCCCACCAGTGGAACTCGGTATAGAAAATAAATTCTTTCTTTTTTTCTATTCTACTCTGTAAGGTCTTTCCGACAAATTTCGCGATTTCCGAATTCAAATCCGAACACTTAGAAATAGAAACGCCGATGACGCTCTTTCTGGCCCTTTCTTGGGTACAATTTGATGGTAATGTCACCTATTTCTGTGGTTACGTTTACAAACAATAATAAATATTCAAGCGATAATAACTGAAATAATAAAATGCGTACTATTTTTTAAATAATGGGTAAGTAATACATACTAGGTAATAATAATAATAATAAGCCTTTCCAAAGCCAACCCAACGTCCCCGTCGTGAGAGGCGGACAACGGTTTAACCGGCCAACTGGGCTCTGGTACCGCTCCATGGGTTAGCAGCCCATGAAGTGTGAAGTCATGCTCCGAAAAATATAAGAAGCAAACAAGGCGGCGCAAGAGAGCGAGCTGCTCCTGTTCGGAACCGTCTTGATGCTCAGCTCGCAACGAATGACGACCCGGCAACAAATAACCAACCAGGACCCACTGAAAATGTTTTGCAGGACATCCGCCCCGCAACCACTTCAATGGGAACGCAGGAGCCTGCCCAAGATGTTTTACCGGTACAACCGGTAACCACGAAGGCAGGGAAACCCAGACAACGCATGGTATGGACCACGGAAATGAACATTGATGTCATGCGTTGTTATTTCACAGCCACACACCTAGTGTTGCGTTATCTATCTTCATGTTGAAACAAACAATTTCTCGAAACGTGATTGATTGTTGAAATAACGCATATGTGGCAGCTTCTTACGGTTGTCAGTGGTGAGTTTTGACAGAGAGCAGAGAGAACTAACGCATCGCATGTCGTAAAAAAAATGTAATGTCAATATTGTCAATCTGACGTTTAAGATCATTTTTATCAGTTTGAATTGTAGTTTTTATATAATAATAAATGTTCAAGCCGAATGTATGATTGCATAAACATCCTAAGAACTAGCGCGAACTACAATACCATAAGAGCAACGTAATCAACACCTAGAAACCATTACAACGGGATATAGATTCGATCTACACCGCTTGTTCATAAATCAATATCCACACTTAGCTGATCAAATAACCGAGCAACGTCTAATAGACCAGAAGAGGGTGATAATAAAAAATAACAGATTAACTGCACATGAGATAGAGCAAATAAAACAAAAAGTGGCAAAACATCTACATGCAGACCAAGAACAGCAAGAAACTGAAATAACCCAACAAAACCAAGTCGAAATATCCCAAACACAACCATACAGATCCCAATCACCCACACAACCACACACTCCAATTACCCGAATACACCAAAACACATAGTGTAAGAGACAGACTCACAGAGGAAATGAGAATGAATTTTGCAATTTGGGAAAATAGCGACCCCACAAAAAGAAATAGAATACCAAAACTACAGTTCAGACATGAAACGAAGGGCCTGATAAAAATTGTAAACGAGGAAATCATAAAAGAATATCTCAAAGATGCAAACACACTGGAAGAAATACAAACAATCGTATATGCAGCAACATCAACGGTTGTATCATGTAACAACCAAAAAATAGGAGAACCGGCACAGATAAGAAGAAAAACAGCTAAACCCAGGTGGCAGATCAGACTGGAGAGGGCTGTGCAGCGACTCAGGGAGGATATAGGTAGAACACAACAATATATCAACGGAAACAGATCAAAAAAAATTGTAAAACATATGGAATAGAAAACAAATGACAACAACCAACGAACAGTCACTGAAATGCTTGACACCGCAAAACAAAAACTTAAAGTATACGCCGCCAGATTGAGAAAATATAAAGAGTCTAACAACAGAAAAACAGATAACATGCTATTCACACAAAACGAGAAACTATTTTATAATAAACTGACCAACAGGGAACAAATACAGATAATAGCACCTAACCGAAATGAAATAGCGGAATTCGGGAGAGGAATATGGTCTGATAGGAAGCAACACAACGAAAAAGCAACATGGATCATAGAAGAAGAAAAAAAGCACAAAAATGTCATAGAACAACAGGAACACATAATAACAGTAGAATAATTAACTGACACAATTAAAAACACACACAACTGGAAATGTCCTGGAACTGACCAAATACAAAATTTCTGGTATAAACAACTAACATCCACACATAAATATATTACAAACTAAATAAATAATATAATAAGAAATCCCCAGCTAACACCAGATTTTCTCACACAGGGCAGAACATAAAAAAAGAGTAATTAAACACAAAACCCTGCCAACTACCGACCGATAACATGCCTCCAAACATTATACAAAATAATTACATCATTGATATGCAAGAAAATAGAAAAACATTTAGAAACAAACAACATCATAACAGAAGAACAGAAAGATTGCAGAAAAAGAAGAAGGGATGCAAGGAACAACTTATTATTGACAGTGTCACTATGAAACAAGCAGAAAAACAACAAAGAAGCATACACACATGCTACATTGACTATAAGAAAGCTTTTGACTCTGTACCTCACTCCTGGCTGCTAAAAATACTGGACATATATAAGATACAACCGACGATTAAATCATTTCTTACGCACGTAATGACAACATGGAAAACAAGAATACATTTAACAACAAGCGATGAAGAAATAATAACAGAGAATATTGAAATCAACAGAGGTATCTTCCAATGAGACTCACTCAGCGCCCTATGGTTCTGTATGTGCCTGAATCCCTTATCAAATGCATTAAATGACACAAATCATGGATTCCAAATCAAACATAAAAAAACAGTTAAACACACCATCAACCACCTACTGTACATGGATGATATCAAATGATATGCTCCATCTCAAACACAAATGAAAAACTTGCTCAAAGTTACAGAACATATCACAAACGAGATAAAAATGGAATTCGGAATCAACAAATGCAAAATACTACACATAGAAAGAGGAAAATGGAAGGAAGAGATAGAGACAGAAATACTGAACGATGAAGAACTAAGAAACATGCAGCAAAATGAAACATACAAATACTTAGGATTCCAACAGAACACAAAGATAAACCACACAGATATAAAAGAACATATTGTACAAGAATACAAAAAACGACAAACATTACTAATGAACACTAAGTTGAATTCGAAAAACCTCTTCAAAGCAATAAACACATACGCAATTCCCCTCCTTACATATTCATTCGGGATTATCAAATAGACGCAAACCGACCTTGAAAACATCAACAGACTTACGAGAACAGAACAAACAAAACATAGAAACCACCACCCACACGCATGCAAAGAAAGAATAACAATAGGAAGAAAAGAGGGAGGAAGAGGAATGATGGATGTTGCCACACTACACACAAACCAGATACAAAAACTCAGAAATTTCTTCTATAGTAAACAATCATTATTACATAGAGCAATTGTACAAGCAGACAGAGAATACACACCTCTCGCACACGCAGCAAATATACAATACACAAACACAACAGCAGAAGATAAAAGAATGGACACAGGAAAAATTACATGGTAAACATATTTACAACATGAAAAACGAATACATCAGTAAGACAGACTCGTACAAATGGCTCCAAAAAGGTGAACTGTATCCTGAAACAGAAGGCTTCACATTAGCGATCCAGGATCAGGTTATTGCTACAAGAAATTACAAAAAATACATAATGAAAGATCCTAACACCACAGACGACAAATGCAGAAAATGCCACCAATTTCCCGAAACAATCGACCACATTACGGCAGGATGTAAGTTGATGGCTGGATCTGAATATACTAACAGACATAATACAGCGGCAAAGATCATACACCAGCAGCTTGCACTACAACATAAACTCATCACAGAAACACAACAATATTACACATACACACTACAAACGATATTGGAAAACGAAGAATACAAGTTATATTGGGATATAACCATTCATACAGACAAAACAGTAATGCACAATAGACCGGATATAACATTACAAATAAAAAAAGAGAAGATCACCTACATTATTGATATTGCTGTTCCATCAGACAATAATATAAATAACAAATACAGAGAAAAGAAAGATAATTACCAGCAGTTAGCAATAGAAATAGAACGTATATGGAAACAGAAACAAGTAATTGTAATACCTTTTATAATATCTGTTACAGGAATTACCCCAAAAACATTCATCACACACCTCACCCAGTTAAATCTTCCACATTATACCCACACCCAGATACAAAAATCAGTTATCCTACACACATGCAATATTACCAGATCATTTCTAAACCAAAGATAGAGTAAAAGTAGACTTGAGTGCAAACTCCGGCTGCTATTTATAAGAAAACACAATTGTGAGAAATAGAGACGAATAATAATAATAATAATAATGAAAGCAAAACGCGGTCACCATTATCCCGTTGATTATGTCTGCTACTGGTATCACCCACAAAAAATTCAAAGAACATCTGACAGAACTCGACATACCTGAAAATACACACAAACAAATACAAAAATCAGATCTTTATACATTTTGATAAAGGACTAGTTTTTAATTCTGGTCATTAACGCTCTCGCTTAACAACTGATATCCAGTTGACTTACTCAAGCAATAGTTATCTATCTGCCCTATTTATTGACAGTTCCGGCGCATCTGATAATGTTATCCTAAATATACTTTTCAAGAAACTAACGCACTTAGGCATTCCAAATATGTGTGCCTATATTTTGGTAAACTTATTTGTTAATAGGCAAGTATTCGTCCAGTGCAACGATAGACTGATCGGCCCAAGAGTAGTTCATCAAGGCTTACCTCAAGGCTCTGTTCTTAGCCCTCTTTTGTTTAATTTATACACCATGGACCTTCATGGAATGAATATTAATTGCGACATCTTACAATATGCAGACGATTTCTGATTTTATACCATAAAAAACTCTTATGCTCAATGTATTGATTCTATAAAACAAATCATATGTATATAGTACTAGAGAATATTTTTTTAATCAAGGACTTGATCTTACCCCGAATAAATCCGTTGTGGCATTCTTTACTTGATATCGTTTCCCAATCCTATCCAGTATAATGATGTAACCTAAGTATACCCGTGCACAATCGTTTTACCTATCTTTTTATTACTTACATGGAATGAACACATCAATAAATGTTTAATTAAATGTGAAAAGAGCTTAAATGTTCTCAAAGCAATTAATCGATATCAATGGGGTGCTGACTCTTAAGTCAATTTAATGTTCTATAGTGCATATACTAGATCCATTCTTGATTACGATTGCTTCCTATATGGGTCTGCCACGAGCACTCTACTTAAAAAACTAGATCAAATTCAGTATAAAGCCCTGAGGTTGGTTGTGGGTGCACTTAAATCCTCACCCAAAGAAAATCTCTTAGCTGAATGTACGGAACCTCCCCTGCATTTTAGACGAATATTTTTAGCTGAGAAGTTTATCCTTAAATGTCAAGCTAACAATCATATTAAACTATTGCGAAAAATATCTGACATCTCCAAGTCTAATTTAGTTGATAAGTGGTGGCACAATAAAAACTCTTCAACATTAGCCGTAGCATATCCCAATGTCTCCTCGTATTTAGAGAGCGGAAATTATATTCTACCAAGCCTCTTTTAATAACTCATATTCCCAGGTCAACATTTGCGTTCCTTCTATTGATCGTAATAAACCCATTGCACTTCACGAACTGCTTGGAAAGTTTGAAAAACCATGCAAGATTTTCACAGATGGTTCGAAGTCAAAATTAGGAGTTCGTTGTGCTGTATACATCCAAAACTATGAAGAATCTCTCATGTTTAAATTGAACCAGCATTGTTCCAATATATTCCGCAGAATCTTTTGCAATATACCAAGCTCGTTAAAAGACAAATCTCTGATCAGCAAGTTGTAATCATGTCTGATTCAAAGTCTGCGTTATCTGCTTTAGAAAACTCACATAATCAGCTTCACAAGAATGGGCTCATTGTAAGAATTTTAGAAAATCAACTAAAATTACATGGAATAAATAATTCTGTTTGTTTCATTTGGGTAAAGGAGCACATTGGTATTTTTGGTAACATTAAAGCAGATTATTTTGCTAAAGAAGCGATCTTAGAAGGTACAGAAATCAGTTGGCTAGATAGAAGTGATCTAATAGCAATACGTAAATAATGTTTAAAGCAAAGTTGGGATATTGAATGGTACGCCTTCTGTAATCGAAGCATTAATATTTATACCAAAATTCAGCCTGCTTTACCAATTGAGCCTTTTGCAGCAAGAATTTATCCCAATAGAAACATCTACTCCATGTTCGGCAGATGTATTTTTAATAATGCCACGGTAAAAGCTTTCCTTCACAGATTGCATCAATCACTGGATGTTTGGCTGCTTACATAATGACGATGCAGTTAAGTATTTGATGAAATCTCTTGTAAAAGAACGGATTTCGCTCCCTCAGAATCAAGCTACTGCTTTAAATCTCTCTCGGCGATATCCTAGGCTAAACCAAATCATATGGGAGTTTTTAAAAAGGACAAAAAGAAGAATTTAGTATTTAATGTCTGTTTCAGTGTATATCTGTCCAGTCTTGTTCCTCGTGTCCATCCCTATATATTATACATTTCACCTTCTATCAGTTGCCCGTTTTGTGTTTTATAAAGTCGCTATGAAAGGCACCTTAGCGTGAAAAGTGTCCCTGTGGAATCCTGTTGTAATGTTTCTACTACTAAGTTCCAATCATTTAAGTTGATTAGGGCCGCGAATGGAGAGTACTTGCTTTGTCAATGCAGTGTTTACAATATACTTTAACAATATTCCTATCCTCCTATGGCTAACTATTGAAACAAGCTTTACAATAAACTCGTGGCTGAATGGATCAAGCTATCCAAAGCCATTTAAAAAAAAGCTAAACGGTTAATATTCACATTGCACGCAACGATGACTACTATGAATATTTCAATAACCAGCAATCATTTTCAACCACAAAACATAATCCACTACTGCTTCTGATCTCTTCCAGTTCTATTCAATGTATCTTTTTTGGTCGAATATCTTTTTGATTACACAGGGTATAGTCGTAATGATGATCATTCAAAGCGTGGAAGACAGCAAGCTTTAAAAGTATAATGTTAGATGGCGAGATATTGGTATTAATAATACTGCGTTGATCGTGTATTTATTGCCGTGCTTTTTATTCTTTTTATTTATTTGTAATAATAATTAATAAATGATGAATTGAGTCTCAATGACATTATGGTTTCCACGCTGAACAAAAATTTCTATAAATATCAAATATTAGTTCAGTTTAAAACCTTTTTGATTACTTGTGATGATTCGTGGTTTTTGGCGTGGAAGTGGTTGCAGCAAAAGTGACAGAGCTTCTGAATCAGTTGACAAAGGAGGACTTCCAGCACTACTTTCAACAATGGAAACGTCGTATGGAGCGGTGTAGAGATCGCCAAGGGGAATATATTGAAGGCGATTTAATTTCTGCTGTAATTGGTGACGATATTATTTAAAAACCACACCTCGTATTGTATTCATAATTGAATAATTAAGTTGGTATTATTTTATATTAAAATAATTATATCCAAGATACATTTTTGAACAAAGTGTAATACTGCTGACGACGTCAGAATGTGAGTAAAAATGTGAAGTAGACCGTATATAAAAAATCTAAATTTCCAATTTTATACGCGCCAATATCACCCAAGTTATATTATGTTTATATTGATTTTACGTAAATTGAAGAGTGTGGAAGATGCTTCAACATATCAGCGACATTTATGATGCAGCAGCTCTAAACAAGTTCAAAATTTACATATATAAGACACATTTATTTACGGATTATATGATATCTTCTTTATTTATAGGCTGTTTACCCATCCATTGGCAAATATTACAAATCATTTAAATAGTAATATAATAATCTTATCAGTAGAAAACAATTCCACATGTAAACTGGGTACAGTCCCTTATTCCTAACTTGTTATCTCTTTGTGTAGATGTTTATATAAAGTATATATAAAGGTCTTACATTATAAAAATTGAAGTACATCATCGTGTATGAGGTCAACTTTGAACAGCGTTGCTAGACTTCTAATTTAGTTAATAAATACAGGGTGATTCATTACTAATTGGAAATAATTTAACAGTAGAATCCAGACTTCAAATTATGAAGATTCAACCCAAAATAACTATATAAAATATAGCTGCTTATTGAGGTACGTGTTTTGATTAAAAATTTGAAAACGATTTGCGCTCAGCACTTTAAAACTGTTTTAGGTCTTCATTTTATATTTGGTAGAAAGTGTAGACATACACCCTACTAAATTATGTTAAGCAAACGTTTCTGGCTACTACCAGAGGCGTACGACAGGGGCAAGTGATTGGTTAATCGTTCCCAAATTTTACGTCACAGGCGGAAATTACATCCTGTTTATTGCCGACGTACCCTCTGGTTTCCGGCACTGCAACGACCGTTGATGCACCTCAGCACATTCAACGTATAAATGCGATTATAAATATATTTCAGTGTGCATATTTTAATATACATACACTGTTTGTACAATTTATATTTTTACTTCATTCCTCATGAACAGGTCGAAAATGTAATAAAAAATCTTGGGCTACAACTGGCATCTCCGATCTTTTTTTGTAAAGGCTGGAATACCAGGCAATGAATATGCCCATATTGTCAGTTTCAGACGTCAAGCTTACGTTTTCCCCCCTTCTGACAACTTTGAACTCCAACCTTCCATAGGCATTTCATCATTTCATTTGATGGTAACGATAGCAGAATTTGTCTATCAACCGATAATATGAAATGTTTTATCTGCAAGCAATCCGGACACATCGCCTCAAATTGCCCAAATCCGCCACTCGACGTTATATCAAAGCCTACACAGTCTACACCTGAAACTACCAATACATCTGCAAGAACAAGTGATTCTCTACTCCCATCAACCAGTCTCCCACCAATGAGCGAAGTTCTCTCGAACAAAGATACAACCCAATCCAACCCTGCTCCATTTATTGCAGAAAAACGTTGCCGTTCCGAAATCTCAAGTGACAAAGCCAGTTCTCCTGATGTTGACTATCAATCCAACGAAATGCTTCCCCCCTAAACATGTCTCTGACATTCAGAAGAAAAAAATAAGAAAGTAAGATTGAGCTCCTCTGAAGAAGCTAATTTGACAGAGATAACAAAACAATGTATACAAACAGCATACCAAACTAATCCTGAGACCTATATCCTTCCAATAGACAATCTTGAAGCATACTTGGAAAACAGCTTTGGTAGTCGCAATCCTTACCAGGAAGACTTAAAGTATACTAATGACATTAAGTTTCTTATCTCTAATCTAAATCTACTTTATCCAACTCTTACAGAGAGATCGATTAAAAACAGAATAACCCGAATAACAAGAAAATTACAAGATCA
Source organism: Galeruca laticollis (assembly GCA_963921935.1). Lineage (NCBI taxonomy): Eukaryota > Metazoa > Arthropoda > Insecta > Coleoptera > Chrysomelidae > Galeruca > Galeruca laticollis. Next base: position 132,912,165 of record OY998176.1, read on the forward strand.
GCTTCGATTGGTTTTCAGAACATGAAAGTGAATCAAACGAAGAAGATTACAGTTCTGACGGTTCACATCAATCACAACACTCCACAGACTCACAAAATTCCACAGTATCGCAGGTATCCCAAACATCGCAAAAATCCTCTTATTAATAACATAGCTCCCACTATTTCATTTTCACCCTAATTCAATGGAATTGTAACGGGTTTTACCCCCGTTTAAAATCTCTACAACAACTCATTAGTGATTACTCTCCTGATCTTATCTGTTTACAAGAAACGAATTTCCGAAATTCTCATAATCCGTATCTCAAAAGTGACACTGGTCACCATTTTATAAGACCTAACCTCTCACGCGCCAGTGGTGGAACCTCAGTTTTAATTTCTAACGATATATTTCACCAAGAATATCATCTGATGACTGAATTAGAAGCTATTGCTGTAACTGTATGGTGCCCCTACAAAATTGTCATATGTAGCTTATACATTCCTCCCAATTACGCTTTGAAAGAATCTGAGCTCAGCAATCTAATTAATCAACTTCCTTTTCCTTTTATATTAGTCGGTGACTGCAATGCTCATAACCAGATGTGGGGCTCCGAAAGAACCTTTGGACAAGGTAAATCTGTTGAAAATGTTCTAAACGTTACAAATACTAACATTCTAAATACCGGCAGTAACACATATTTTCATGTCCAATCTGGTTCCTTCTCATTTATTGATTTGAGTATTTGGACCCCGGGCTAGCTTCTTCGCTAACATGGAACACCATTGACAGTTTATATGACAGCAACCACTTTCCCATCTTAATTTCCAACAACGAACAAAAAACCACAACCTTAAACTGCAAATGGAAAATAAATAATGCAAATTGGGATCTCTTCAAGGAAACTGTCAAGGAACAATTGGATGACCTTACCCACCATGATAACATAGATGAAGCTGTGAAGTAATTCACTTATGCAATGGTTTCCTCCGCTGAAAGATGTATAGGTAAATTCTCAATCAACCCCTCGAAGAAAACAGTTCCTTGGTGGAACGACTCCTATTACCAAGCTGTGAAAAACTTCAACAGATCTCTTAACAAGTACCGCAGAACTAGGAACGAATTAACTTCAAAAAAGCCAAATCTCAAGCTAGGAGAATACTTAAATCAAATAAAAAAGACTCGTGGAACAAATATACCAGTACGATAACCACAGACATATCCCCAGCTCAAGTTTGGTCTAAGATACGACGAATGAAAGTCCAAAACAGCTGTACTACACCAAGGAAATGTTGTCACAAACGACCAGCAAATAGCCGACATTCTTGCCCAACTTTTCGAAAACTAAACTAAAATTAACAAACCCCCTTCTAACCGAATAAATATAGCTGAAAATTCCGATAATACCACCCCTAACCTTCATCCAATCAACATTCAGTTTACCTTAGATGAATTAAATACCGTTCTTTCCCCTTTAAAAAATACTGCTGCATGACCTGATAACATCCCATCAATTTTCCTCAAACATTTACATCCTACGTCAAAGATCAAACTACTCGAACTTTATAATCGAATATGATGTAGTCAGTTTCCTAATGCATGGCGGGAATCGATCAAAAAGAATAACACTATGCGAGGTAATAGAAAAAATGGTCAACATACGTCTACTTTGGTTTCTCTAAAAAAAATAATATACTTAACCCTGCGCAGTCAGGCTTTAGAACAAGTAGATCAACCATGGATAATTTAATTATACTTCAAACAGAAATTTTTCAATCTTTTAGTGATAGAAGTGACGTTGTAGCACTGTGACACTGGACATTGACAGTGCATTCGACACTGTTTGGGAAACATCAATCCTTCAAGAACTAATAGACTTAAAGCTTCATGGTAATATTTTCTCCTTTATACAAAATTTCTTATCAAACAGATCCTTCAAGGTAACAGCAAATGGGCAAACATATTTTTCTTATTTTTCACATAATGGTGTCCCACAAGGCGCGATACTCAGCCCCACCCTATTTATTCTTAGCATTAACGATATACGTAATTCCATAATTGCCACAGTTAAATACACGCTCTACGCGGATGACCTCATAATTTTTTGTTAGGGTGAAGTAACAACAAGCACGTGCTGTCTACTTCAAAACGCTCTAAATTTCATCCATGACTGGTCTATAAATCTCGGCTTCAAAGTCAAAAGTTATCCGTTTCAGCAGGAAAACTAGCACGATCTTTCCACTTTTATACTTAAAAGACGCTCCGCTTGAACTTGTTAACCACCAAAAATTCTTAGGCGTAACATTTGACAAAATATTGTCATGGAAACAGCAGATTATGGACTTAAAAGGAGTTTGCCTTATTAGAATGAATATCTTAAAATTACTCGCTCATCATCAATGGGGAGCTGAAGAAGAATCACTCTTACGGATCTATAGAGCCCCCATTCGCTCTAAATTGGTTTATGGAAGCATTTTATACATGAACGCATGTACTTCATACCTTAAATCTCTTAACACAATTCAGAACACTGCTCTACGTATTTTTATTGGTGCCTTCAGGTCTAGTCCTTCCGAAAGCATTTTCGTTGAGTTATTCGAACCCCCTCTCTTCATACGTCGACAGCGTGTACTACTATCATACTTTTGTAAAATCGCAGCCTGTTCTAACAACCCTGTCATTAACCTTATCAAGTCTGCACGCACCCCTGAAGGACATCCCGAAACAATTTCCACAGCTGTGTCCTCACTAAAATCACTGTTGGGAACATTTAATTTTGCAATCATGACCCCTATTAATTCTTCCAATATAGCGCCATGGACCATTAACCTACCTTTTCTTGATACAACTCTAAGTCGCTACCACAAATTGGACACACCCATCGCAGTACTTGAGCAAGAATCCAGGAAAATTTTACTTTCTCATCAGTTTGATAAAGTTTTGTTTACCGATGCATCAAAAACGCAGAGGTTGTCGGTTGTGCTGTAACCGATGAAAATTCTATAGTTGCAAGATATCGACTTCCCGACACTACCAGCGTCTATAGAGCAGAGTTATTTGGAATACTGAAAGCTTTGAACACTCCAACAGATAACAACAGCACTATAGCAGTATACACAGATTCTCTCTCATCGATACACTTAATGACAGACATTTATTCACTACATCCAATAGTACAACAAATTCACAATATCTGCCACCATCTCTATTCCAATGGTATTTTGATTCACATAATCTGGATACCATCACACGTGGGAATAACCGGGAATGAAATCGCAGACCAAGCAGCAAAACAAGCCTGTTCCTCCGACTTAAAAATAGAAAATGTTTACCTCACCCAAGACATGAAACCCATCGTCAAGCAACTCACACTTCAAAACTGTCAAAATCACTGGAACCAACTAGATACTAAACTTCATTCAATACAACCCACCGTTTTCACAATTAAATTCCCCCCAATGACTAGGAAAAACAAAATTATAGTACACAGATTGCGAATAGGGCATTCCGCCTCACCCACGGATATCTTATGGCCTCAGAAGATCCTCCTAAATGCGAATTCTGTACAGATACTCCAACTATTGAACATGTTCTATTCAAGTGCCACCAATACCAGATAGCTCCAAGACGTCATAATATTAATGGAACACTTGGAAATATCATTGGCTCAACCAACAGTGACGTGATTCATTTTCTTAATGACTGCCACCTTCTCAACTTAATATAAATCTAATTTTTTAATATTGTAACACTGTTGCGATTTACATTGTTATTTAATCTGTACTATACCTTATATTGTTCCCGTGTCAATGACCTTTAGATGTCGAGACACGTAAATTTTAATAAAAAAAATGTTACATTGTTTATGTAAAATGTATAGGACAATCGAAGAATTGTGCCAATTTTATATTCCGTCAGTGGCGTAGAATTTGGGAACGATTAACCAGTCAGTTGCCCGTGTCGTACGCCTCTGGTAGTAGCCAGAAATGTTTGTTTAACACAATTTAGTAGGGCGTACAGTGTCTACACTTCCTGCCAAATATGAAATGGATACGTAAAATATGTTTAAAGTCCAACAGGTACCCCTCGTATCTCAGTTATTTTTAAACTTATCGAAGAAGTTAAAACTTGTTCTGATACATTTTTTTCGTAGAATCCAGTGACGTAGTTACTCCATTTGTTTTTTAGTTATGAAGTAAACATATGTTTTTTTTATAGAACACCCTGTATATTATTTTCTATATTAATTAGGCATGAAGTGGGCTTTCCAAAAATGTATGTACTCAATTTTTTTTTAAAAACAAGCTCAGAATTCATGATTTTCTAAAAAATATTTCCCCTCTTTATTGTTTTTAACGCAAACAAAAACTCGTCTCCTATTGAGTACTGCTGCTTTATAGCGATGTCTATAACCTACAAGAAGAAATAGAGGGGAATAGAGAGGCTGATAATAAACATGATGCGTCTCGACGTTACAGACGGGTCATTAACTCTTTATGTATAATGTATATGATACGCGTATCAGCGTCGGTTTAAGGTTGGGTAGACACTACCAGCCATGCAGTAATTCAAAGTTGCATTAACGAATATTGTTTCGTCAAACATGTGATATTACAACTTGGGGCTTGACGTCCAATCAATATACATATTATTTTCGATTCGTGGAAAATAAATTTGTACTCTGCGTAAAACAAAGACATTAGAGACGAAACATTCCATTGAGAGATATAAAAAAAGGATTGATGGATCATCAATTCTCTAATGAGTAAAACAAAGAAAACATCAGTGCATATAAAAAATGGGAACACTGTCAAATATTCAACAGGATCTTATCAGTTGCTTTAAATATTCAACTTATTCGCAGATTTTATGGTTAAATATCTTACATAATATCATTAGTGTTCTTCGTACAGGCGATAAAACAAGAATTATTTTTAGTCGGTACTGTACTATTTAGTGGCCGAGAGAGAAAGAGAAAATTTCCTCTCGGCTAAAAAATAACATACATTTTACATCTTTACTGTTTCCCATTCAATTTATTAAAAGAATTATAAATTATGGTGTTTATTTTTTTTCAATGCAGCTATTGTTTTTGGGAAAAAAATTCAAAAATAAAACAAGGATTTTAAGTTATAATTTTATTTCATAAAACTTCATCTCGAAAAAAAGTTTTGATATAGAATAAAGTAAGGGTTGCTAATTTCATCCCCGTATAATGTAACAGGAATATTGAAAAAATACCCGTGGTTAGTCCTTTGCGAGTGCACGCAAATTACAGAATTTCAAGTTTCTAGCTTTACTGAAATTTTAGAAAAAAAATAAAAACTCAATTTTAGTCACCATCTTTTAAGGATGATATCTCGGAAAGGGGTGGGCTGAGGAAATCTTGTTATAGGAAAGATCCATCTTAATTTCATACGAGCAATCACCTCCTGAAATTTGTTGCATGAATTTAGAAACACCCTGTATAAGGATTTACACGAACATTTGGGAGTTTGGAAGAGGTCCGTCAAGCTGCCCCCCTCCCCCGGTTAGATTTTTTTACCAAAAAGCTAGCACACATAAAGGGCACCTAGCACGACAATTTTTATAGCTAGCACACCAACAGCTCACAATAAAAATGCTTTTGAATTCGGGTGGGGTCAGGTGAACGCTAGCCCCCCCCGGTTGGAATTTTTTCGCCAAAATGCTAGCACAGATAAAGGACACCTAGCACAACCTAACACACCATTTTTTATAGCAAGCACACCAACAGCTTACAATAAAAATGCTTTGAAATTCGGGTGGGGCCAGGTTAACGCTAGCCCCCTCCGGTTGGAATTTTATGAAATAATTTATTGTATTTTATATTCTGTCTATGACTAAATTCATTTAAAATTAATTCAGAAGTTGAACTTATAATGGATGATTTTAATTTAGTAATATCATTCTCAAGATTGTGAATAATTGAATAAGAATTATTAATTTCTAAATTTAAAAGTTTAAAACCTAACCTGTAATTATATTGTTAGTTCTTGTTTGAACTGATTTCTTGTCTAAAAAGCAATTTACTTATAGACTTGATGGCATTTTTAATATGATTGAGTGTATTTATATGAATAAATAAATGATGACCTCTTTGTTTACCACTCTGGAAATATCTAGGCCTGTATATATTTTTTAATTTTATTGTGCCATGAATAAATAACAAAATTTAAAAATCCTTTTTTGAATATTATTAATGTAGTTGCCTAACAAAACCATTTGTCAGTGTTTTATCCAGGTAGTTGCCTCCTTTTTTTACGACTGTGAAGTCATGTAGGTGAAAACAAATCCATATTCTTCATTATTTTATGCGAATTCCTTCCCTCCAATTAGACGAATATAATTGATATTGATTATGTTTAGATTTACTTACTTCTTGTGCGTTGATGGTTCTTGCGAATCCAATCTTTTTACTATTCTGCAAACCCCCTATCTAAGATTGCGAAAAAAGTATTGGTTTACCCCAAAAAAATTGAGATCTTGAAATTTTTTTAAATAATTTTTACGTTATTCAGCGTGGAAAACACTAATAAATACGAGTTTTTAGACAAAAAATCCTGTGGGTATGTCGTCGTCACTGTCGTCGGTCGTTTTTTCTTGTTAGCACGATATAGTCTTCGTAGTGCATAAAGTCACCAAATTTATGATTGAATATTGTTAAGAGCATTACACAGATGAACTTTATTGATTTTCAGCTCACCAGCACCAGTATAACGGTTGCTATGGTTCCTGAAGTGCCACGTCTGTGGTCATTTTCAAGAAATTTCAGTTTGTTAGCTATACAGCCTTCGGTGAGTTTACATGTGACCAGTTTTATGAGTGGATACTGTTCACGAAATCACAGACGCTTTTGTTCTTCAGCTCATCAGCGCCAGTACAATGGGTCCTATAAATACAGAGATACTACATTTTTGGTCATTTTTGAGAAATTTCGGGTTGTTAGCACGATACATCCTCCGGAGTGTATACAAGTGACCAATTTTATGATTGGATATTATTGAGAGCATCACACGGATGAACTCTAATGATTTTCTGCTCACCAGAGCCAGTGAAATGGGTCTTATCAATCAAGATATATCACATTTTTGGCCATTTTCGGAAAAATTTCGGTTTGTTAGCACGACACAGCCTCTGGAGTACATTAGTGCGGAAAAGTTTGTCTTAATCTTTAAAACTGTTCATTTTCCAACTAAAATAAATTGTAAATAAGAAACATTTTAAAAACAAGCTTTTATTCAAATGCACTGAAAAGAATGAAATAAAGTTTTCCTTTAAAACTTTTACTATCGACTTATAACGTCATTACACAATGATATAAAAACTTGTCGCGAGATTTAAGTACTCGTTTTGACTTACTTTGAATATTCTAAAATTTAAAATCAGGTCAACTTATTTAGTTTACTTGTTTATCTACACAGGTAAATCTCACAAAAGCTTTTATATTATATAAATTGTGCAATGACGTTATAATTTGATAGTAAAAGTTTTGAAGGAAAAGTTTATTTTATTTTAGTGCTTTTGAATAAAAGCTTGTTTTTAAAATGTCTTTTACTTTTAATTTATTTTTTACTTTTTAGTTACCGCTCGACAGGTTTCTCAATAAGTTCATCTCATTCAACACACTATTGTTACAATGTCGTTTGCCGGTTAATTTCGAACAGTCCTGCTCTTCAATATAGAGTTACAAACCAATGCTATTGACATCTATCTCGACAAATAACACAAGTCAAAGTGAACCAATCGATGCAACACAGTCGAACAATTCGACCTCAAAGTCATAATAAAGGACTCAAAAACCCAAGTACACCAAAATTGTAGACGGATTGGAGCAACGGACTATAACTCACATTCGTATTCTTGGCAAGTGCTTCCATTTCATACCCATATTGTGAGAAAGCATAAAAAAATTATTCCACTTTCTTTAGTCCGCCAACTTTGGTGATCCGCCATGTTGAATTTAGAATGACGTCACATACCTAATCATGGATTGGCATGCAAACTAAACGTATATACAGAATTTCAGCTCAGTCGGTTGAAGATTTCTGTTTCAAAACTGAGTTGCTGCAAGATTGCAACCGAACAAACATACATTGCCAGTTATATACTAAAAACTTTGAAAAATACATAGTAGTGTTGGTATCTTATGATATGCCACAGAAATATTTGAAGCTCTGATTAACCGGCTCTAGGAATAAAAGCTGCACGTTCTAAGTATACTTGGGAATTTAAAAAAAAATCTGATAGTGAAATGCAATATTTATGTTATCATTACCATGGTTAATTAACCATCAACTTCGGCAATAAATATTCTGGCAAATTTAAATATAAAGTTTGAGTGTTTCTTTTAAATAAGGACTACAGTGAACCACGATCAGTCTAAAACATTATTTTCAATATATTGGAACATTTTTAGAGATCTTAGCCGCCCTTTCCCAGATTGCACAACTTTGTCCAAAGGACTTATCCAACGGCTTCGCTTTTTGGGACATTTATTTATCCAATATGTCTGTAGGCAAACGTTTGTCGTTGCCTTTTTTATAGTGTGACGTAATTTGCAAGTTATTTGTGCACGGATTGTTTCTGATTCCGTGACTTAATGCTTCAATTTAATTATTTTGTTATATTAAAATTACTATGATTTTAACAAAATTATTTTTAAAAGTGAAGGTTTTTTGTATTCTTTCGTTTTTTAGCTTTAATTGATAATAAATAGATAATTATTAATTAAATAATAGTTAATTATTAATTAATCAAATACCCTGCTGGATGGGAAAATATAGATATCACGCACAATCCGGCAACAGCTGACAACAATAATGCTGTTCAGGGACCATTTTTTATAGGAAAATTATATTCAGGGACAAATTCATCCAACATTTTGATTCATTCGTGTAACCATAGAGTTATTTTGCAGACACCCTCCACCCCCTGAATTCAAAAACATTGTTGATGTACTAGCTATAAAAAAATTTGTGCTGGGTGTCTTTTATTTGTGCTAGCATTTTGGCGAAAAATTCCAACCGGAGGAGGCTAGCGTTAACCTGGCCCCACCCGAATTCAAAAGTATTGTTATTGTAAGCTGTTGGTGTGCTAGCTATAAAAAATGGTGTGCTAGGTGTTGTTTATCTGTGCTAGCATTTTAGCGAAAAAATTCCAACCGGAAGGGGGGGGGGGGTTGTAGCGTTAACCTGGCTCCACCCGAATTGAAAAGCATTTTTATTGTAAATTGTTGGTGTGCTAGCTATAAAAAATGGTGTGCTAGGTGTCCTTTATCTGTGCTAGCATTTTGGCTAAAAATTCCAACCGGAGGGGGCTAGCGTTAACCTGACCCCACCCTAATTCAAAAGCACTTTTATTGTGAGCTGTTGGTGTGCTAGCGATAAAAATGGTTGTGCTAGGTGCCCTTCAGGTGTGCTAGCTTTTTGGTAAAAAAAATCTAACCGGGGGGGGGGGTCAGCTTGACGGATCTGTTTGGAAGCTGTGTTGCGCATTGGATTTCACATTTTATTGACAAATACTAAAAAATAGCGCGTGTCGATTGGTATATTAAAAATTACAGCTGTGATCGTGAGGATGGATATTTTTTATTCATTATTTCAATTAGAAATTATTTTCCCAGGTGTGAATCCTCACTTTACCATTAATTTCCAATGCCGAAGTAAAAAACATATTTATTATTTCTAAATGCATTAAAAAAATTTCTGACTTAGTTTATTCGTTGACAAATTACTAATCGTAATTTCACATTAATTAAAAAGTCATTATTTTAAAGAAAGCATCTTGTACTTATCTTAATTTCAGGATTTAATGTCACAACAAAAATATTTGGATCAACTCCAGATTGTTTATCTGTTCCATTTACATCTCATTGCTGCCAATTTTCGTAGACGTTACTTCACAAGTGAAGCAAATATCAATAATGTAGTTTTATTTTATTACAGATAACTACATCATTCCAATATAGGAACAACTGTTGTTACATTATTAAAACATATTTTTTTTGTTTACTGACAATTTGGATGTTAATTCATTGTTTACCATCAACTTCAGAATTGTGTAGTTATTAGTTTTACCTACTTATCTCATTGTTTAACGTTATTAGAAAAAACTGAATGTGTAATGATTGAATAGGGAGATATAAGTGATATCTTTGATAAATATTACATTAGTTTTCCTTGTGCTTTTTTACGTAACATAAAACACCGTATTTCAAAGAAAAAAACAAGAACACGTAGGTACAGTTGAGATGACAAATGAAAGCAGAAAATGGACGTGGTGTCGCTTCTATCGCCGCTACATTATGCGGTCAGTCTTACAAACTCTTTCAATTCTTCTCAAAAGTACTGAATGATTGACACAATTAAATGCCTTTGTTAGATCAACGAATAGAACAATAACATTGCTAATGATGTAGATTTAGTTTATTGAAAACCAAACCAATTTAAGGTTCTTTTTAAAGGTATATTTTTCTTTATAGCAATGAATACATGTTTATTTTTTAAATATCACTAATTTTTTGGGCCAGTACATTGGCTGATGGCAGCTGTACCCGCCCGATCTCTCCCTGCATAATCTACTTTGCTCAGTCTCACTTCAAACGGAATTTTAACACTCAAGCAAATGGGCCACTTCTACACACCAACACCGAGAAGCCGCACTACACGATCCCATCAAATTTAACATCTCAACTTAAGTCTTAAAGAGAAAACAAATCCTATATCAGGGTCCAATCCACCATAAAAACCACCCAACATATAATAAAAATCCCCTATTCCTATAAAAACATCCCCAACTCTCTTTCTTTCTTTACCCCCTCACCCCTCTCTCTCGCAAGTAGATGCGTGCGGAACTTACAAATAAAAGTATAGTATAATACATATCGTCCCCTTAAAGCCAAAAGGTCGTACATGACGTTTCAATAAAATAGAATAATCGCTAAATTCAATTTTTTTTAGTTTGTTTTGGCATGTATTATATTAAAATGTTCACAAAATTTCGATATGGGGGTTCAAAAATATGTGTTTATAGTTTTTTAAATGTATTAAAAACACAACTTCTATTGTTTTATCAAAATGACATTATTTAAATTGAATTATTTAAGATTAAAAGCTACATACGACCTTTTGCCTTTCATTATTTCGCAAATGATTGTACATAGATGAGATAGAAAATTTTATTAATTATAATTTGAAACATAAAAGAAAAAATGGTAAAAAATCATTCTACAGACGTTCAGTTTCTTCTTGATCGGGTTCTGGAATTCGATCTACTACGTTGGAACTACATGGAAGAGATGTATAAAAATTATGGCTGACATAGCATCTACTCTGCAAAGGTTCACAAGACTTTTCTTTTTTTTTCAGATATTGGCAAAGGTTTATTATTTTTCTTTTTCAATTCTGGTTCCAAGGCAGTTCTTCTATTAATTTTTATCGCTACTATGGGCATTTCAGTAAAATTGTCTCGGGAATGATCTTCTTTTACAAAAATAAACATTGGGCTAGTTTTTCTGAATTGGAGCATCTTAATGTTCATCCAGTTGATGATATTCCCGTCTTTATCTTCAGACATTTTTTGACTAGTTAAAGAAAGTTTCAGTGCTTTTAGATCTAAAATATCATTGTAAGAAAGCTCCTGAACAAGATACAGTTTCTTTCGGCGAGCAGTTCTGATTACAACATACCATTCATGTGGAGTATAAATTCTCAAATGTTTTTTGCTAGTCTCTATGGCACTATGCATCGAGTCTACTTCCATATGAGTATGGCAGTTTTTTTACAGCATACAATTGCAGGGAGGCAATAAACCGGTTACGATTTTGACCACCACATGAGTCTGAATATAAAGAAACATGTTTGACTGTATCAGGTAGCGATTTGAGATAAGTGAAGAGGGCCGTTCCAATCTCATCTGATCCTCTTTTAGCATCCGTCTCAGTCCAAAAATAGGAAAATCCATCCTTGGTGCTTTGATCATACACACATAAATTGTATGAACAGAATTTCAATGCATAGTAAAAATGAGATACTTCCGAGCAAAGAGAATACAAAACCGACTGCAAATCAAATGTTACCGATTTAAAGCTGTTGTCTATTTCCGCTCTTTCCTTGTTGTCTTCTTTCTTCTTCCGGGACAATTCTTTATTTCTTTAGTGCCTGTCGTAGCTTTCCTTCATATCCTGCTTCTTATCATCATCACTTTGTTTATATGTTTCATATGTGGAGCAGCTATCTTTTTTTGGCCTATGGAATCCCAGGTTATATTCTGTACAAAATATCTTCCTATATACTGCAGAAGAAACTGGATCTGGTATATTATCCTTAGTGCATTTTTCTACATATAATTCATACATTTTAGTAATGTTCAGCTCAGATGATAAGTACTGTCTCTTTGTTTTGGATCGGCAATAGTGACTTTCCATCACTGGAAAGGATTTAATGTGCTTCTTGACAAAAATTCGTCTAGGTTCAGATGTCTTATTTTTTGGTGAATGTTTTCCTCTTCCGTCTTTCGAAACAACTGATGATCGACGGATTTCTTTCATTTTCGCCAATCGTACTGTTTTATCAGATATGTCTAAACAATGCAAAAATGTCTTTTTGCAAACCTGAATATCTCCAGGAAAATAGTACGTGTATGTATTGTTTCTTCTAGGATTTGCGGAACTTGTATATTTCCTTCGTCTACTTACCATTTTCTTTTTCACATATTTACATAAAAAATCTCTCTGCCTTTCATATGAACCTGTTTTCCAATAAAATTCGTGAATTCTCTCTATATCTTCTTTAGTTACTTTATTATTACATTTTAGTTTACACTCTACCAATTTTGCTTTTTTCTTAGGAAATATTTTTCCTGTCCGATTTTATATTAATTCCCAAGATTCTTTTCCTTTTTTGCTATTGATTTCTTCCATTGCAGAGAGTCGCTCTTTCGTTTTCTCCTATTTCCTTTATTTTCCTCAACTCTCTCTTGTTCTTCCTCTAATTGTTCTTCATTATTGCAGTTAATTTCCTCAAAAAACGCTTCCTCAGTCTCATTAATTTCATCAGCTGATGGTTCGTATGTGACATCATTTATAAAATCATCTTCTTCGTCAAGTTCTACATTTATTTTTTGGTCTTTTTCTTTGTTTATGCATATCGGAATATTTGGATCATTATTTTCATCGTATTGCCAATTTCATCTGGAGTCAGTTTATTATTTACACAGTAGCCTATTTCATTATAATCTAGCTGATTTATATATTTTACAGTTTGTTCTGGGCACTGAAAAGTGACTGATTCATTTATCTGCTTTTGGATATCCTCATTTAACAGAATACCATGTTCAGTGTCTACCACATAATTTTGAATATCAATTACATTACGAGCAGGGATATCTACTACATTTTCTTCAGTCGTTAGAGGTTCAGTTTCACATCTTAAAATTTCATATCCCAAGATTTTAACACCATGAGTTACATCATTTTCATCAGAAGTTTTCAAAGCCATATTTAATATATTTTTCGATCTGGATGACATTGCTAAAAAAACAATTGTACAATCTAAGACCGTTATTCCCATATAACTATTTTATTTAATTTCATTAATTTATAATCGTTTATCAAGAACTAATTGTGTGTAGTAATGAACATAAAGAATATGTGCTGTATTATAAACTATTATAGTAATATAATTTTAAACAGCAACCAACTCATCAATTTATTAGTCTCTAAAATGAGCCTACCAAATTTAAAAGATTTATGTAAAATAAACAGTGAGTTGTATCACATTACATACAAACACAGACACAAAGAAATATGTTTAGTAAAATTTTTTTATTCAGCCACAGTTCAAAATTAATTAATTAATTCGTTAAGAAATGAAACAGTTAAAATTTTCAATTTTTACAAATAAACTTTTCTCATTAGTTGGGATACCGAAATCTAATATTTAAAGCCTAAAAATAATCTAAATAAATGGCCCTGCAAAAATCTGTAAGTAATAATCATGTTCATTACAGTTTCTGCTACAATAGTTTAAGCGGGCAAAATATTTAGGTTATGTGAAGTAATGTTAATGAATTTAATGTTATTAAAACAACTGATATGCCTAATAATCACTACAACATAACGACTTACTTACCGTTTGTATTTCTATTATATTATTATTATATTTCTACCACTGACAGTAGCAAATAGTAAACCAACGAAACATAAAGGTACTTTGGACTAATGTGATTATTTGGAAACAGCAATTAGTCGCACGTGCTTATTCGCGCACATGCGACTTTATGATAAGAAATAAGTGAAGCTGATTTATTTTATTCTTTATCGACAAATAGACGCATGTGAAACAAATGCACATAAAACCTTTAGTCATTTTAAAATCAGCACATTTTTGTGTAAGTGATATATAGCAGAATGCCCTATGGATTTAAACCGCACATGCGACCTTTTTCTTACTATTGGTTTGTTTTCCACGACACATACGTATTTTTATAATCCTTATTATCTTATTAATACAATATTGTTTACATACAACCTTTTTCCATTTAATAGTACTTGATAAAATTGTCACATACGTGCAAAAATATAATTTTCTAAAAATTTGTCACATACGACCTTCTGGCTTTAAGGGGACGATATAATCCTACTTACAAAACTAAGCATAATGATGGATTATGAAATGTACGTGTGAGAACCTTTGAAAGAGAGACGATAGTGTTAATTTCAATATATTTTAGTCAGTCACAAATGTCATTCAGTATTTTTGAAGTTTTATAAAATCATCATGTCAAGTGAGATTTTTAAGTAATTAATGGTATATTGTTCAACGAGTGACGAAAGTCGCATTTTCTGCAAACGAGAGAACAGTTTATCAAAGGACGCACAGCTGAGTTTGATAATGTTGCAGAAAATACTTTTCGACGAATAATACGCTATACTTTTTCTATAACCATGGCTTACTACATAGGATGTACAAGAAATTTGAAAGAGTTGAATTATCTTTAAAGGGATCTCGACGAAATCCGCGATTTAAGGGTAAACCCCGTTTTACCATGCTTGTTTTGGCCTCTACCTTTATATTATAGTTGAGCTTTTCTAAACCTTCGCCGCTTATTATTGTTTGTATCACACTAATTAGGCCGAGATCACATTACTTAATGCAACTGAATTTTCCATTTATTACGTTATACAATGCAAAATTTATAGCTTTTTGTGCTAAATCATATTTTTGTATTGTGCTCTATAAAATTAAATTATAGTTGGATATGAAAGCATATATTTATTATCCGAAATTGCAACCAGTTACTTTCGTCACTAGGGACGAAAGTTAACGTTATGAGATATTCTATCACTGGTGTAGGAACTGGCGTTTTCGGTTAGAGTAAAACGTGTCGAAAGTTGTTGATTTTTAAATGGTTATAGAAAATAGTATATTGTTTAACGTGTGACGAAAGTAGCATTTTCTTCAAACGAGAGAACAGAATGTTAAGTTGCAGAAAATACTTTTCGACGAGTTAGACACTATACTTTTTCTATAACCCTGGTTTACTCTATATAGGATGTACAAGAAGTTTGAAACAGTTGAATTATCTTTAAAGTGATCTCGAAAAAATCTGCGATTTACCATGCTTGTTTTGGCATCTTCCTGTATATTATAATTGAACGTCTCTAAATTTTTGTAATATACATAATGTATAAAATCGTAAAAATGAAATCTAAGACAATTTTTATCCCCTAAAGAAAATCACTTGGAAATGTATCCCACCTCAAAGTCCACATTGGGGAAGTATTTGGGAAAGTGCTGTTACGAAATCGCAGACTGGTGTAGTCCCTGATTCAGTCTCTGCCTAAGACATGTATAAAATTTAAAATTTTGGCGAATGCGCAGGGATTTCTTCGAACTATTTACCATTATTTTTTGTTTGTGACTATTCTTATCTAGACATTTCGAGTGAGGTCCATTGTTTTTGTGACCAATCTTATCTAGACAATTACAGGGAGGCGATTGTTTTTGTATGATCCGCAATCTAGAAGTATCCAGAAAACAGGGCACTTAATATATAAGATAGGCTACGTACCATCGAAGTTAGTTTATAATTTGATATCGTGATATAAACAGTGAACAAGTAAATATTCTAAGTGAATAAACAGTAGTGAAATGTTTATATAAATTAGTGTAAGTGAATGTACTGTGTATATAATATAAATTAGTGAATAGTTTAGTGAATAAATAAATTAAGTGAGTAGACATATCCTATGTATTGTAATGTTTTTGTTATTTATTTAAACAATAAACGGGTGGGATAAATTTTAAACACTCGGTATTGCTACTTACTAATTTATTTAAACACTAACTCACTAACACTAATTTATATGTACTTAACTAGTCACTTAAATTTAATTTATATGCACAATAACTTATTAATTTATAACACTTTTATATTCACTTATTTACTGCTTATTCGTCCAGATCACTTTATCAACTCATAAACTCATAAAACTCAACTCATCCGCTGATCGGTCCTGTATTTATATCAAAGCTTTCTTTACTAGAACATTCCGGATGGGACAAATGCCTTTCGCGATATTTCTTAAAATGCCTTTCGAGAACATGTTTAAAAAGGACGGTCACAATAAATCCCAATAGACCTTCTCAGAATTCGGCGCGCTCGCCATTTTCTGTACTCCGTTAACATAAGGTTACAGGGCCGTACTTAGTATCTGCTTCGGTGTGCGAGTTCGTAACAGTATGAATGTATCCCACCCATCGTATTAAAAACTTTTAAATGAATAAGAAAAACAGAGCAGTGCAAATAAATCTACAAAATACCATCTTAATAGACCAATGAGTGACTCAAAATCTACTTTCGAAGAATTATCTACTATTATTAGACTCACTGAAGCAATTCTTAATTCCAAACCAGTCATTCCAAGCTCAAAAATGATTCATCTGATTTGCGGGTATGAACGGCTGGTCATTTTTTAATAGGTGACAGTTTAACCTCATTTCCAGAAAAATATCTTTCAGAAATTAAAGATAATCGTCTGTCACGTTGGCAACGTTGTACTCAAATCTAACAACTATTCTGGAAGTGTTGGTCAGTGGATTATTTAAATCAATTACAAACAAGAGAATATTAAACTCAATGACATGGTGTTAGTACAGGCGTTTCTAAACGGGCAACATTTTTACTGCAATATGTGACTGCAACATTGCCAGCAATAACAGCCAGACTATGCAATATTGCCTAATATGTTTAGTATGGCCCGGCCATATAGCTACATACGTATTGCCGCATGTATTTGTATGTGTTGCAGCGAAGTTGCCGGACGATCGCTTAGCGAACGAAAATACTTGTTTAGGTAGTTTTAATAAAATGACTAATACGTGGTCTAATGAAAGATTATTGATTTTATCAATGAGGTACCGTCAAACGGGGTAATTTCGATCAAAAATCAAGGTATTTTTAGCATAGCACCTGAACGATTCAATTTATTCAAATAAAATTGAAAATGAAGATACCTTGAACATTGAGCCATTTGATGAAACCATTACAATTTTTTTGAGTTTTACCATTTAATTTTTATTTTGTCCTAAAGAGTGATCGACTTTTCCCCGCAATTTTGAGGTAAAGTCAATCAACAAATATTAAAAAAAAACATCGAATTCATTTCTTGTTTTATTTGAGGTCGATACATTCAACAAAAAATAGGAAAATTCTTATTTGTTCAGTCTTATTTCACAGCTCTGGGTTGATAAACGTAAAAACACTTCACAAAAACTATATAAATAAAAAGAAAACATATAGGAACATATTACGAGTTCAGTCTAAACTTGAATAGATTCAAACAACAAAAAATATAAAAATGTCAGCTGTACAAAAAAAACTTAAAAATAACTGGACAGAAACTCATTCCAGAAGATCTTGTTCTTCTCCTTGTAAATGAAAGGTGTGCCTTCCGCGTTTTTCCCTTATCAGGTTGACTTTTCTCTCAATCTGCTCTAACGTTATTATTGAGAGGTCTGGAATTTGCGGATACACAAGAAAACGTATTTTTTGAGTCTTTCTTGCGCATTGCATTAACAGTTAGTTCTTCGTCTGAAATAGCTTCAATCCTGGCAATAAAATGTTCACGATAAAAACTTCAGAATTTTGCATTTCTGCTAATGTTTCGTTTAAGGTAGAGGGTTATCCTATTTCATATTCTTCTGTGAATGACTTCTCTGATTCTACAACCTTTCTAAATCCGACTCTTTTTCTGACTCAGTGTCACTTTTATTCATATTTTCAGTTTGTCCATGTTCTTCTTCCGATTCGCTTTCACTTGCATCCCGTCTCTTTCTTCTGGTTTTGATATTTTGTGATGTGCGTTTGGATTCAGTCATCAACAGATCCGATGTTCCTATGCTCTTTCATGCAGATACATTGAGTTTTTTTCCTCGTTTCACAGTCTTCGCTGAACCCGTCCGAAGTTGTTCAAGATGATCTACTATAGCACCTGTCCATGATGTTTCATGGGTATTCTCAATTGTTTTACGAGGAATTTGCGTTTTACGATGCCACATGCTTTCAACCCTGCAATAGAGTTGGCTTGAGATTTGAGACCAACAGACTCCACAGCCTCCTTTAGAAGCTTTGGAAAAACAGTTTTGGGTAACACTCCTCTATTTCTTAACTTCCATGTTTCTAGAACCCTTTTCCATGCCGCCTTAAGAGGTCGAAAGTAAGCTACATCCAAAGGTTGTAGCAGGTGTGTTGAGTTGGGTGGGAGGAGGATAAACCTGATATTGTTATTTTCGCATTCCTGTATTACACTGACAGTGACGTGGCTACTCAAATTATCTCCAACTAGAACTTTAACTCCATCTATCTTTTTGAAATGAGGCAAAACAATAGAATAGAACCAGTCTTCAAATATGGTGGAATCAAACCAACCGCTGAGAGTGCGATTGTATCTGGCCCCTTCTATACCCCCTTCAGTCCATCCCACATATGAATGTTTTGCCTTGTAAACAATATATGGTGGAAGAATTGTGCCGTCTGCTGCTATCGCAAACATGACAGTGGTGCTACTTTTAGTGCCTGGGTCATCTACAAAATTTGTTTCATCATAATTCACAATATTAGAAGGTGGAATATCCTTGATGACATCTTTTAAATTTTTGAAATAATCTTCAACTAACTCGTAGCTCAACGCTGCTCGAACCCGTTTTGTATTTTCTGCCAGTTTTATGGTAAGATTGGGATTTCGCCCCATAAAACCATTTAACCAGTCTGTTCCAGGTAAGTTATCTCTGAACCTTAGTTCTGTCACTCCTCTCTTCGTCAAATAATGCTTAACGATATGTTTAATATCGATAGGCTTCAAGAGAAATCCCTAATTCGCGCAAATTTGGAGGTCTTCGGCCAACATTTTTTCTTCTTGCGCATCTAGAGCGGACGGTCTCCCATACCTAACTGATGTCTTCCGTGATAATGATCATTCAAAGTCGCGTAAGGAACGGCAAATTGCTCAGCGGCAGCCCTCATCGTCAATTTTTTTTGTTTTACCGCCACCACTGCCCTCTGAAGAAAACTGTCATCATAATTCCTGTTCCCCCGAGGCCCCAACTTCTTCTGGTCGTGACGAGGCATCTGAAACGGAAAAACAGAATTAATATGGACATATAAAATGATTCACTGACCGAACAGGAAAACGCTATATGCTTGGCAACACTGTACAGGTTGTTCTTCATACGTGATTTCCCCACACAAATAAACAACTCAAAATATGACTTAGTAAATTAAAAGGTAAAAACATATTTAAAACTGAAAGTGATCGAAATGACCCACAACAATGAATTTTTTTCTAAAATCTCCAGTGGAGCGTTGAAAAAATTAAATTACAGTGTTATTTTTGCTTATTCGCGTTCACGAATAAATATGTTTTCCCGTATATTGACGAATTATTTTCCTCCGTGCATACTTTTAGCTGTGGAATCAATCGTTTTCGCATGTTTGAATTTAAGCCAATTTTCAACCCTTTATAAACACGTTAACCTACACATACTTACCTTATGTATCACTACACACTCTACACTCGATCACGTCTACTCTCTCACTGAACCAGTGGACAGCTGTTGGCGGGTTAAAAACGCAAGCGCTTCATTTTACGCGCTATTTTCTTCACAGTGGCGTGCTTGATCGACTTTTCCCCACATAGTCGAAATAACCCCGTTTGACCGTACATTTACACCCTGAGTTGTGGAATGTAGAAACCGGAATATATAAAGATAGAAATGCTAAAAAAAATTGGATGGGTCGTTATTTCCGAAAAATTTGGTATAACGAGTAATGAGGCTTACAAAAAATTCAGAAGCTTGAGAACGCAAAGAATGAGGAGAAAAAGAAGATTAAAAGCGGTAGTGCCGGCGGTAAAGTAGTGAAATGGTTTGCTTTCGACGCGATATCGTTTATTCTTACTCAAGATACCCCGAATACCGGATTGGACAGTGAAAATGCAACACAGGTGAGTATCTTTAATACTGTATTGATGACTGATAACGTAGGTACCCTCGGAGACAAAAATATTTCGCTCGTTTTTAAATAAAAAGATAACTGTTTTGTTCTAAAATGGACTTTTCATAAACGTAATTATTGAAAACGTAAACAGACATATTGTAACGAAACGTACTTCACAAATAGGATGTAACAGAGCTGATGTATTTTTTGTCCGGTGGATATTTTTATATAGTACAGTGATATCAAGTTCTTTGTGCTAAATATTTATCTTGCCATGCCACTCGACCCTGCTCTGTCATAAAATAATTCATAAACTCGTCTCTCATTGCTTTTGCTCTTGAGGTTGCATTTCTCCCCAGTTTTCTTAAATCTCCACGAACCTGGTGTTACAGTTCCAACGTCTATCTCTTCACGATCAAAGGACCCAGGTGGTGAATACAGAGCTTGTGCTGTTGTGTTTCGTCGCAGAAAATTATGCAAATAGGCACAAGCTAGAACTATACTTTGTATATATTGTAAGTCAACATTAATAATTGTGTGTAATATACGTAAAACTGAGGCCAATATACCAAAAGAGTTTTCCACAATTTGGCGTGCCCTGGATATCCGGTAGTTACATACAAGTTTAGGAGATCCTATGTTCAAATCAATAGTACTTATAGGGCTTACAAATATTCTCGGTTGAAGGAAATGCATCATCTGCCAGGAAAACGTATGGTATTAACATTACTCGACCAGGGAGGGACTCGGGAGGCGGTATGTTAAGATTTTGGCTTAGGAGTGCTATCCCAAAAGCAGTATGCCTAAAAACTTCCCCATCGGATATTCTTCCTTGAACTCCAGCATGTACATACAAAAAAATTGTTACAGCAAATAGCATTATGCTAAAAAACTTATAATTAAAATATTGCCTACCACTGCTCGGTGGACAAGTAACTGCAATATGCTTGCCATCCATTGCACCCAAACAGTGAGGAAAATTCCAACGATCCTCGAAATCTTTCGCGACTTGTTTCCACTCTGTCACTTTTGAGGGCATCTGAAAAAAATTAATTAAACTATGCGCCAATTCAGGAACCTAATTTTTTTAGTCAAAATCAACCTGCTGCAACGTTTTAATTATTATTTTCTAACTTAGTTTTCAGCACTGGTAGGTCATTTCATCTAAATTCTGTATCTAATGAAGAAATTTAATTAGATAATTTTTTTTTATATAATTTAGCATTTCTTGCATTTTCAGGTGACTGAAATCCCAGACACTGACAACAGTGCTGACCAAGAAGAATATGTGGATTCAGAAACATCGGACTCTCTTCTATCCTGACATCCCACTCTAAAAGCACGTGTCTCTAAGAGCACTAAGACTGCAGATCCAATTTTAGGATTATACGTAATGCTGGTGAAAAAAGGAGAAATGAATATAGTGGTTTTGGAGAGCATATAGCAAACAAGTTAAGTAAATATAATGCTCACACCTGTGCTCAGGCAGAACTAAAAATAATGCAAATTCTGTTTGACTGTGACATGGGAATGTATAGAAAACAATGTTCGTCTACCAGTACACCGTTACAGAGTCCTAACAACGATAGCAGGAGCAGAGCTAGCACTTCACAAAGCCAATATTTAGACATATCCCATTCAAACTCTGTATGTTATGTTCCTCAAACTAAAGACTTTGCCACCGCAAATCAGTCCCAGGCAACACAAAATACTTTCCAGCCCATTATCAGTCCTCAGCATGAACACTATGCCTCTCCAGGTCGAACTGAGTTTACTACGAATTCTGCTTATGAGACATTGTGTCGGCTACTATCCACCAATGTGATGAGTGATTCTTTGTTTAAATTCTTACTATCACTTATACTATTATTATTACTTAATAAATCAATGTTGACTTACCTTCATGTATCCTTTTAATCCTTCTATTAAGGCTGCACAAACTTCTGGAACAATAACAGTAATCGACGAATCTGACACAAATACATCAATCTTTTATATGAATCACCAGTCGCTAAAAACCGTAGAGTTATCGCCGATCTTGTGGTTACGGGTATTGCTTTTCTCATGTTTGTATCATTTCTTTTTATTTTTGGTCCAATTTTGTTTAAAAGAATCTCATAGTCACTCTTTGACATTCTTGAAAAGTTTTTTAATAACTTATTATCAAGAAGTAAGGTCGAATCCACAATCTTCTCTTTTTTTTCTTTAACTTTTCTTCTTCTTTTAAAACAATATAAGCCGCCGCGATAAGAATCACGCGCCACACTGTTGCAGATAAATATTGCCGGACCATATCCTGCTGCCGATGTTGTCATGATGGCTGGGCTATAGTTGCGAATATTGCTGCAACATATTGGAGTAAAAATGTTGCCCGTTTAGAAACGCCTTAATAGACTAAAATACCAAACCTTTACCATTGCCATTAGCTATAGTTATAGAACTGTAATGTTTTTGTTATTTATTTAAACAATAAACGGGTGGGATAAATTTTAAACACACGGTAGGTTTACTTACTTAATTTATTTAAACACTAAACTAATCACTAACACTTAAGTTATATATACTCAGTACATTCACTTAAACTAATTTATATAATCACTTAATTTATATTCACTTATTTACTGTTTAACTCACAATGTCAAGTTATGAACTAAACTCATCCGCTGATCGGTCCTTTATTTATATCAAAGCCTTTTTTACTAGAGAACATTCCGGACTGCGGCTTACACAAAACAAATGCCTTTCGCGATATTTCTCGATTGCCGGCTTAATCCTTAAAAGATCTTCCGAGAACATGTCTATAAAAACGGTCACAGTAAATCCCAATAGACCTTCTCAGAATTCGGCGCGCTCGCCATTTTTTAACTCCGTTAACATAACGTTACAGGACCGTACTTAGTATCTGCTTCGGTGGGCGAGTTCGTAACATTACCCCCTCCTTAAATGAAAGTTCCTCCTGGAACTTTTGAGTAGCCGAGACTGGATGTTTGAATCGGCAACTGACTCCATTTCTACACTTTCCAATCTTATGGAAATAGCAGGGCACCGTCTTCATCGGATACTGATAACGGGGGTTGTAGCTGCAAATTAATATCTGGACACCGGTATCTTGGAAGATAACCTCTACCATGTTCCTGATGACTCGCCAATCCAACTGGTTACTCGCTATCTTAGGCATAGCCAGTTTCTTCACGCTGTATTCTAACACATGGTCTCGTAGGTTTCGAAGTGCTTCCCACACATCGCGGTAGGTAGATCGATCTTGAAAGTCATTTTTAGTTACCACATAGAAGACGTACCGCGAATTATGTTTCAGTGTCTTGCCAGGGGCTGGAATCTGGTCTTCAAGTTTTTCTAATTGCCCGAACTTCTTTCGAAAGACGGTTGCCAACCCTCGTGCGTTCTTGATACGGGCGGGGATGTGGTATGCCAGTGAATAATCTTCCGGGAAAGTGAACAAATCTTGTTGTTGTTCCGAAGTGACTCCATATCTAGCTTTCCCGGTACCTCCATACGCGCCCATAAATTCATCGAAGGTAGGGTCAGACACATCTTGAATAAAGTTTACTCCTTCCTCTAGGTCATAGTCTCCTTCGAATGGGACTAGTCGGTTTTGGTGAACTACTTTTGGTTTTCCGTTGGGGATCTTGCTTATGCGATATATAACATCATTGATCCTTTTCTTGATTAAGTATGGACCATCCCAGGATTTTTGTAATTTTGGAAAAAATCCTTTTCTCCTCGTCGGGTTGTGTAACCATACTTTGTCCTCTTCTTTAAAACCGCTTTCTGTGGCCTGCGTGTCGTACCGACTTTTCATTCTGTCGCTGGCAACTTGAAGATTTGTTCGAACTAATTCATGAATATCGTCCAGCCTTCTTCTCAATTGGATCACGTAGTCTTCACCTGCTAGATCTTCTCCAGGCCGACAGCCAAATTCCAGGTCACAAGGAAGCCTCATTTCACGTCCAAACAGGATTTTCGCCGGTGTTTCACCCGTGGACTCATTGACGGCAGATCGATAAGCCAACGCGAATAGGGAAAGATACTGGTTCCAATCTCTCTGATGGCTGGATACTACTTTGGACAGGTATTTTCCAATAGTCCTGTTCATTCTCTCGACCATTCCATCTGACTGTGGATGTAATGCTGTTGTCCTGGTCTTCTTCATTCCCTGCTTCTCGCAAATCTCCTGGAATAGATGACTTTCGAAATTTCTTCCCTGGTCGCTGTGGACTTCCAAGGGCACTCCATATCGGCTGATAAATTCTTTCACCAATACATCTGCTACAGTTGTGGCCTCTTGGTTCGGGATAGCGTGAATTTCCACCCACTTTGTGAAATAATCCATTACAACCAGTATGTATTTGCTACCGTTCTCTGTCGTCGGAAATGGTCCAGCGATATCTAAAGCAATCCTTTCGAAAGGGCCTCCAACATTGTACTGTTTCATGGGTGCCTTTCTCTTGCGATGTGGTCCATTACTCGTAGCACGTCGTACATTTCTTACACCAGTCCTTCACATCGTCGGAGCTGTTAATCCAATAAAACCTTTCACGGACTCGCTGAAGGGTTTTCTTCACTCCCAGATGACCTCCCGATGGACTGTCGTGTAACTTCTTTAGTACCTCAGCTACTCTTGTTCTCGGGATTACTAGCCGTCTCCTCATCTCGGAACCATCATCGTTTTCAAGAACTCTTTTCAACAGCCCTTCTTCCAGGACAAGGGAGTCCCACTGAGCCCAATACGCCTCGAGTTTCGGTGAAAATCTTGACACTTCTTGCCAGGTAGGTCGCCAATTTTCTTTCTTTCATTGCCGGATCATCTTCAGATGAGGATCATTCTCCTGATCTTCTCTGATCCTGGTGGGTGACCATTCTTCATTGACTATAGTAGTTCTTGAAACTGCAGCTTCCCTAGATTCCGCCTTGTTGCAGTGGGAGCAGTCTGTTGGGCACGGCCGTCTGGACAGGGAGTCGGCATTTCGGTGACTCACACCAGCTCGATGTTCGATGTTGAAATCGTACTCTTGAAGTCGTTCAATCCATCTAGCGATCTGGCTCTCGGGATTCTTGAACTGCATCAACCACTTGAGTGCTGCATGATCAGTCCGGATTAAAAACTTCCTACCATAGAGATACTGGTAAAAGTGTTCCACGGACTTCACTACCGCCAAAAGTTCTCTTCTTGTGACGCAGTAGTTTCGTTCTGGTTTGGAGAGGACTTTACTGAAATATCCCAGCACTCTCCCTTGCCCTCCTTGGATCTGTGAGAGCACTCCATCAATTCCTACGTTGCTTGCGTCAGTGTCAAGAATAAAGTCTCCCTCTGGTAATGGATATCCTAATATCGGCGCCGAGGTTAAATGCCTCTTCAAGGTTTCAAAAGCCGTTTGACAGTCTTCGTCCCATTGGAAAGCTCTTGCTTCTTCTGTAAGTCGCGTTAGAGGCTTGGCAATATCTCCAAACTTCCTGATAAATCTTCTATAATACGTGCAAAGTCCAAGGAAACTCCTAATTTGATGTTTGTCGGTTGGTTGCGGCCATTGCTGAATGGAAGCAATTTTCTCTGGATCCACCGCCATTCCTTCATTGCTCACTATATGACCTAGATAGTTGACTCGGTTTTGGAACAGCTGACATTTCTTCAGGTTTAACATGAGCTGGGCAGCTTGGAGTCGTTTGAATACGTCTTCCAAATTCTTCAGGTGTTCGTCAAATGTCTTCCCCAGTACGACGATGTCGTCCAAATAGACCAGGCATGTCTTCCAAGACAACCCTCTCAAGACATTTTCCATGAATCTTTCAAATGTCACAGGCATTACAGAGCCCGAATGGCATGACGTTGAATTGCCATAATCCAGATCCGATGGTAAAAGCAGTCTTCTCTTTGTCTTCTGGGTCCATTTCCACTTACCAATAACCAGACTTCAGGTCCAAGGTGGAAAACAGTTTGCTGCCGACCAAAGTATCTAGCGTATCGTCAATTCGTGGCAGAGGATAGCTGTCTTTCTTCGTCACGTTGTTAAGCTGGCGATAATCCACGCAGAATCTCGCAGTTCCATCCTTTTTCTTGACGAGCACTACTGGAGGAACCCATGGACTAGTAGATGGTTCTATTACTTTTTCTTCTGCCATCTCTCTAATTATTCTTTCAGCTTCCTCTCTCTTCGCTCGTGGAAGTCTTCGAGCTGATTGTCTAATTGGCTTAGCATTACCAGTATCGATTTTGTGTTTGACAGCTGATGTTCTGCCAGTCTTTCCTCCTTTTGGGACGAATAAGTCTCGATACTGCAAGAGAAATTCTCTCATTCTCTTTTTTTCAGCTCGATCCAAAGTTTGACCACCTACTGATAACATTTGTTCGAATCTGGTATTAGAATTGTCAGTGGTCGTTGTTTGGCGAACTATAGACGTCACTGGTACGCAGGATCCAATCTTGGTTTCTTTCTCGAGGGTAATTGGGTAATCATTCACGTTTATCACGCGTACTGGGATCTCTTTCGCCGACATAACCAATCCTTTTACAATTAGTACTCCCTTGCCAACCTCTTCGTCGTGGTTCCTTGGCTCCATCATAACCGGTGTACCTTTCTCCATGATTCCCTGTAGCCGTGCTACTATCATGGTTTCGCTTCGTGCAGGTAGAACGGTATCTTCCTGTACAGCTGCCAACACCGCGCTGCCTTCATATGGATGCAGGAATACCTCCTCGGAACCCACTTTAATGGTTCTGTTTCAATGTCAGCTACGATTACCGTATGCGTGAACTTTTCTGCGCCAATTCCCAATTGGATTTGTGTCTCACCGTGAACGTTGGCGCTCTCACCTGTGACGGTCCGCAGTCGCAGTCTCGTTGGTAAAAGCTTCTTCTTGGAGTTTATCATTTCTGGTCGTATAATGGTTCTTGTTGCTCCAGTGTCAACCAGCAGAGCATATTTATTGCCATTTACTTCGCCATCCACATATACACTGTCGTTGCGACATTTGAGCGAAGCTATCAGTATGAGAGGGTCTTTGGAAAGATCATGGGTCGGTGCTGCCCCCTCGTAGCCGACCCGTTCTAGTTTTCCTGTGACTGGGGTTCTTGGTTTGCAGGAGTCCTGGGGCGCTTACACGAACTACGTACATGCCCTAGCTCGCCACAATTCCAGCATCTAATCTTTCTCGGTTTCTTGTCCATTATACCTTTGATCAAGCTGACGATCTGGTCAAACTTGTCCTCGTCGCCTTCTTCTTGGATGGTCCTAACTTTGTTGTAACCCGAAGCCTTCGTTGCTGCTTCATATTCAAGAGCAGCTGTCAATGCGTCAACTAATGTTTTCGGGTGGGCTAAACGAAGCGTCCTCTGCATATCGGGGTCACGTAAGCCATCAATAAAGGCCTGGATGCCCAGACATTCTATCATGTTCTCTGGTGCTGACGGATAAGCAAATCGAACGAGTCGGGCAATATCCACTTCATACTCTTGAAGGGCTTCGTCACGTTTCTGCCTTCGGTTCTTCAGCTGGGACTGGTACAAATGTTCTAGATGTTCGTGACCGTATCGCATGCCCAGCCTCTTCTTCAGCAACTCGAAGTCATCCGTTTCTTCAAGCGGTGTCGTCTGAAGTACATCTAAGGCATCTCCCCGAAGCGCTATAGTTAGGTTCACTGCTTTCTCCTTATCAGACCAATTATTCACTCGGCTGCTTCAAATTGTTTCACATAATTGGTCCACGATGTCTTTCCGTCGAACGTTGGAGCCTTGACTCGGGCAAAACTGCTAATATCTTCTGTCTTGGGTTGTGTTGCCGGCTTGCTTATCTCGATCTTCTTTTGTTCTGCTGGCGTCTCTTGTGTTCGTAATTCTGTTATCTTACTCTCTAACTCCTTGACTTTTTCGTCCATAGTTGTCATTTTATTCTCCATTTTCTCGTCCATCGTTGTGATTTCATCCTCAATATCCGATTTAAGAGACGTAATTTTATTTTCCACGTCATTTTTCATTAATAGGATATCAGCAGAAAGTTTGTCCATGTTAGCAGAAATATCGGTCTTCATATCAGAAGAATCGTTCTTT
Source organism: Galeruca laticollis (assembly GCA_963921935.1). Taxonomy (NCBI): domain Eukaryota; kingdom Metazoa; phylum Arthropoda; class Insecta; order Coleoptera; family Chrysomelidae; genus Galeruca; species Galeruca laticollis. Next base: position 132,940,723 of record OY998176.1, read on the forward strand.
ATAGCAGAAATATCGTTTTTCACATTCGTAGAAATCTTCTCTTCCATGCCAGAAATCTTCTAGTCCATGTTAGCAGAAATTGACGAGATTAAGGTGGAAGCCTCGTCATTAAATAAAACTGTTTCTGGATCAAAGCCGTCATTTTCCAGTGCCACTTTAAGTCTTTCTACTAACTCACTTTTCTTACCAGACGTTTCCAACTCACGATCTTCCAATTCTGCTCTTAGTTCCGCCACTTTGAGGTCACATAGCCTCTTTGCCATTTTTACGTAGCAATTTATTTATATTATCCCACTTCTGACACCAATGTAATGTTTTTGTTATTTATTTAAACAATAAACGGGTGGGATAAATTTTGAACACACGGTAGGTTCACTTACTTAATTTATTTAAACACTAAACTAATCACTAACACTTAATTTATATATACTCAGTACATTCACTTAAACTAATTTATATAATCACTTAATTTATATTCACTTATTTACTGTTTAACTCACTATGTCAAGTTATGAACTAAACTCATCCGCTGATCGGTCCTTTATTTATATCAAAGCCTTTTTTACTAGAACATTCCGGACTGCGGCTTACACAAAACAAATGCCTTTCGCGATATTTCTCGATTGCCGGCTTAATCCTTAAAATACCTTCCGAGAACATGTCTATAAAAACGGTCACAATAAATCCCAATAAACCTTCTCAGAATTCGGCGCGCTCGCCATTTTTTTTAACTCCGTTAACATAACGTTACAGGACCGTACTTAGTATCTGCTTCGGTGTGCGAGTTCGTAACAGAACTATTACCAGGCAAAGGCACCAGAGTTAGATTGGTTAAAATTAAAACTCAATCTGGAATTGACACCAGAAATATAACAAAATTGTGTTCTCTAGTTTCGGAATGTAAATTTTGTAAATATTTCCAAATAAACTACTTAATACTTTAGCTTGAGAATGGTTATCATAATAATATAATGTAAATTGTCTGAGCTCCTTTAGAATATATTGTTATATTAAAAAAATTTTTTGCTTTATTCACTGTGGAATCAATGGGTGCCAATGTAACATAGCCACAAAACTATATTTGAGCTAATTCATAATTTTATTGTTTTACAAAAAAAATATATATTTATTGTACACAGTTAGTTAATTTTTCAATTTAAACATTATAAAACCTGTTTTCCATTATTTGTATAATATCTAGTTAATTATCCACATAAATTTGATTGTTACAACATATTAAGAACGAAACGTGTTGCAAACAATAAAATTTATTGTTGAATCATTAAGTATGTGTAACTTAAACACAGTTGTTTCGACTGCATGTTCTCTTATCAAAAACTAACAATGAGATGAAGGCCTAATCTCACAGCAACAATAGGAAAACTGAAATATTGTTATTTATGTCATAAAACTAAAAATATTTCAATGATGATTACAACAAAATTGTAAGTTTATGTAGATAATAATTTTTTATAATTCCTTGAAAAAATAAAACCAGATTAGACGAGATATGAGACGGGAAATTTCACAATATGTATTTTTAAGATTTGTATCAGGTAAAGGCCGCCGTCCATAAAAATAGACAATGAAAAAATGTATGGACTATTTTTGTAGTTTAAAGCGCACTCAGGTTGGGGACCTTTTAAAGTAACTATGTACCGGGTGGCCCACTCAGAATGGACGCCGGCCATATCTCAGGAACCGATAAACGTTGCTCCTGTATACTTAACTAAGACGTGGCGGAATTCTGGTGAAATGCATGGTCCGATAAGACACGGGGTAGCAGAGAAGCAGAGTGGATAAGGAAGGTTAATGGGGAGGAGATTCAACTCGAGCCGGTCGAGGGTTGAATATTTTTGGCCAGTCATGACTTGGATATTTACGAATGAGTTTATAAATATAATAGTATATGTTAATATTTTTAAGTAATATATAATCAGTTGATTTTGTGTGCAATAAATTGACTTTATTACGTACGCAAAATTTTGTTTTAGTGTTGCGTTTTTTTTGTCATTCAGTGTATTTTATGCAAATTATCAAAAATAATCTTCTCGATATACTTAATATCAATTTGATAAATATGTTTTTGTACATTAATTATTAATAACATAGCTTCAGAAAATTCCGAACCATATGAAGCAGGCGTCGTTTTAATTATTATTTATTATTCATATTAATATTTACAGAAAGACCCAAACCTTAATCTCTCAGCCATTAAAAGGATCAATAAGTACCGGTTCCATAATCTAGGACATGATTCATGTTAACAAACAGACACCTTTGAATCACTTTTAAGTGTTAGATATTATGGAGTCTAAAAAATAAAATATTAACAGTACTTTCTCAGAATGTTATTTTGAATGTAGGTAGAATGATTAATTTGCTTGTGGCTATCAGTCCGACATAAACGATATTTGATTGTTTTGCTTGTTCTGATTAACTGATTGAAAGAACATCAGAGTTCATTTTCCATATTATGTTTTTAATTTATGTAAACAAATCTAATCTTACTTTATGTAAGCGATTTATAAAAAATAGTGTTAGATATACTTCAGGAAAGTTTGATAGACGATATAGATAGTCATATCATCATCAGATCAATCACTTTTATATCTGAAAATATCGGTTTAAGGAGAATTAAGATATGATAGTAATTACACAAGTCTGCGAAGAAAAAATTGTTTCAAAGAATTTTACTGATTTTAATGGTATTTTTTGCACTGATTACAGAAAAAATAAGGGAAAAATTCCATCACCCTCTGTTTACCCACAAATCACACATTCATTTATTACTTTTCGGGTTTCTATATAATACGAAAAAAACTGTGATCTTTGTGAAATAAATTTTCAATTATATTATTTTTTAGATATATATTTATTTTACTAATATAATAAACTTAATTTTAGGTTGGAAACATGAGATAGCCTTTTTTTGTTTAAGAAACTGTACAGTAAAATTGGTAAAATCTGGTTCATACTAAATTTGCTGCCAGTATTCTGTATTATTTGTTAGTACCCTTTCCTCTCTTCCCCATCCACTCTCTCTCTCTCTCTGTTCACGTGCTCACCACTGCAAGGTCAAGTTACTGTCTGTAGTCAGTGTGGATCAAAGATTATATGGTGTGGATGTAACCACTCCGCTGAACACTCACTGTTTTGTTGCGAGTTTGTTTTAGTTTTGTGTTGTGAGGTTGTGTGAAATGGCTTCTAGAGGTTGTGTGAACTCTCCTGATTGTTTCTGCTACATTTGTGGTGGTAGTTACACACTGTTAAAAAGCAACAGAGAAACTCTACGCATCATCACAAGACAAATTCAATGAACTGATTATAATGACATATGTATGAGATTTGGGTTAAATAAATGTAAAACTATACATATGGAAAAGGGAATATGCAACTTGCAGATGGAGGTATAATAGAATCAATGGATCAGCAAGACCTTTACAAATATCTATGATATCAACAAGCAAGAACAATCGAACAAAAAAAGTATCAAGGAAACCCTATTAAGAGAAAATATGATTAGCTTAAACAAATAGTGTAAAATCGAACTGAGCAGCCGAAGCCTATTCAAAGCTCTCAACGCCCTAGCTATCCCCATTCGAACCTATTCATTTGTGGTGATAAACTGGACAGTAACGGACCTAGATAATATTATGCGAAAAAGAAGAACAATACTAACAGAGCACAGAAAACACTACCCCAAATCCAGTACAATAAGAATCACACTTCCAAGGAAAGAAGGGGGCCGATGTTTAATAGATGTTCAAGATTGTAAAATCTTGAAATTTATTTGTTAAGATACATTTAAAATATGTGAGACATTTGTATGCCTTCCTTTCTTTATTGTATATATTTAAGGCGTAAATTCATTTTAGTATATAGCTTTGTAGAAATATGTTGCAGAATTGATAAGATCTTTTTATTGTAGTAAATTCAAAGGATATTTTATTTTTATTTTCAGAATGTTTTGTAAATATCACGTTTTCCAACAATGATTGTAAATTCTTTTGTATGGGCAGATGAATGACACCTTTTTGAAAGTCGACATTGTCCTATAGTTAAGAAGTGAGAAAAAAGCACGTTTCACCCTATTTGTATACTGGATTGTAAAAACCTTAATTTTAGTGTCAATTCTGCATGTATTTTATGGTCGAGGTTCGGAAGACATGAAAAAACATTTTTGAATTACCTTTCTGAGTAAATAGGTTACAATTGCTATTGTTGTATTCCATAGAAACTTAACTTAATATTGGCGGCACCCATAGTTGAATCTTGTCTGGAAAAAACCGACAAGTCAGGTGATGCTGGCCAATGGGAATTATTTATTTTCGTTTGGTCAACCCAATCCACGTGTAAACACACCCCTCGCAGATTTCTACTTAACACGTCTCACAACGTGAAGAAATCAGTACTACAAACTCATCGAAACGAGCGCAACGCTCAACATCAAGTTCTACACTCATCGAGTCGAGCGCAACGCTCAAAAGCAAAGTTTTTAACTCATCGTAACGAGCGCAAGGCTCAACAACCAAGTTAGTTTTTCACTCGTCAGTTCTACACTTCTAGACGCGAGTTTTACATTCATCGACGCGAGTTTTACACACTCATCGAATCGAGCTCAGCGCTCAATAACAAAGTTAGTTTAAAATTCATCTAATCGTAACATAAAGTGTCTTCCGGTCTGAAACCATAGAAATTCAGCGTTCACAACTCAACTTTGTAACATTTTGTAAATTTGTACATAATAAATTATTAATTTCGACATTAACTTTGTCAGATTAAGATTATTTAGTTGAATGTCCACGCCAGTTGACGAAGTTCAATTAAAATATAATCAAAAACAATGGACATCAAAAACCTGAACAACAACTAGATCAAAATGATGAGAACATACTTCCACAAAAGAAAAGAAACATTATCGTTATACCAACTCGCATGCATGACAGATACAGGCGAACTAATCCGAGTAACGGAGGACTTCATTTTTGCCATACAGGAACAGGTGGTACACACAAAGAACTACCAGAAGTACATTACCAAAGAGCCAAGTGTAACAGATGACAGATATAGGAAATTCAAGTAGAAACCGGAAACCACCCAACACAGCCCGGCAGCATGTTATCACAAAATTATTACTTACACCGCCATAATCAAATCACTGCTATCATCCACCAAGAAATATGCCATAATTGGGGAATAAAAGAAGGCACCAATAAAACACCGTACTACGAATACCAACCAGTCGCAGTAGTATAGAAAGATCATCTCACAGTTTACTACGATCGATCCATCATAACAGGCCGGAAGATCCCCTGCAACAAACCAGACATACTAGTAAGATACAACAGATAAAAAGAGGTATACATCATAGACACACAATAGTATAACCAGCATCGAAGAAAAGAAAAGAAAGTACACTGACCTCGCCGATGAAATCAAAAACCTGTGGAACTTCAATAAAGTGACCATTGTACCCGTTGATCTGTCCGCCACAGGTGTAATCTCAAAGGAACTAGATAAAAGCATCAAAACTGTGATATTAAATACCAATTTATACAAGCTCTAGCAGAAAGCTGTTGTACTGAATATAACAAGAATTGCTACGAGATTTATGAGTCAAGAATAGACGAGAGTGCTTGGTGATCGGCCCATACCTCGCTAAATGCAAACACCAAGAATGAAGCCTGAGAAGAATGAAATAATAATAATAAATACCAATATAGGACAACTCGACCAACAAGAGCTGATCTCCAAACTTGACGACTTTAAACAACGACTAGCCGTATACGCAGGACGCCTAAAACGATACAAAGACAGCAACCTAAGGAAAACCCAAAATATTATGTTCAACCAAAACGAGAAAAATTTTTACGCCCAACTGGACAACACCGAAATGAAAGACTGGCAATCAATCTGGTCCAACCCAGTGAATCACAACCCCAATTGGATCACTGACCTGGAAGAGAGACACAGCCACATAGAAACACAAAACAATAATATCATCATATCGACCGAAAAAGTTTAATCTGCAACAAAAAAATCACATAACTGGAATGCTCCCGACCCTGATGGGATACAAAACTACTGGCTAAAAGCATTCACCGTGCTACATAACAAACTCCCTGAACTAATCACATACATCATCCAAAACCCTTCAGAACTCCCTACCTTTCTGACAAGAGGCATCACATTCATCAAACCTAAAAATAATGACACGCTAAATCCAGCCAATTATAGACCAATTACCTGCCTTCCTACCTTATACACAATAATAACATCCATTATACCGCAACTCATCCAGGAACACCTCGACACTAACCAAATCTTAACAGAAGAACAGAAAGGATGCAGAAAACACAGCCAAGGCTGCAAAGAGCAGCTCATTATAGACTCAGTCATACACCAACAAGCCATACAGAATAAACGCAATCTCTTTATCACATACATAGAGTACAAAAAAGCCTTCGACAAAGTACCGCACAGCTGGCTGCTATATGACTTGGAAATCTATAAAATCAGCCCAACAATCATTCACTTCCTAAAAACCACCATACAAAACTGGTGCACTAACATTCACATAAAAACAGCAACAACCAAACTAACATCCGACGCAATACCAATCAATAGAGGCATCTTTCAAGGGGATTCCTCGAGTGCCCTCTGGTTCTGTATATGCCTCAACCCAATTTCACAAGTCCTCTCTAACACAAGCTGCTGTTTCCAACTCAAATACAACCAGAACAATAATTATAAATTCAATCATCTTTTTTGCATGGACGATATAAAACTATACACATCTACTAAAAATCAAATGGATTCCTTCATCAAAATCATAGAATCAATATCGACAGACATACAAATGGAATTCGGAATTGACAAGTGCAAAACCAATAGTATAGAACGAGGTATATGGACAAACACTAATGGAACAGTCACAACAACTGGCAGTATAGAGCACATGGACGAAGTAAACTCATACAAATATCTAGGATTCGACCAGACAATTAAACTAAACCACACCGAGCTCAAACAAAAACTCACCCAGAAATTCACTTCAAGACTCACCCAACTACTTAAAAGCAAACTCAACTAAAAAAAATTTCACAAAAGCTATAAACACGTATGCAGTTTCATTACTGACATAGTCATTTGGAGTTTTAAAGTGGACACACACAGACCTAGACAACATAAATAGGACCATCAGGACGAAACTCACCAAACACAACATGCACCACAAGAACGCTTGCATTGAAAGAATCACTCTCCCCCGCTCTTAAGGAGGGAGAGGTATTTTAGATATGCACTCAGTTCATAACTCACAAATCACGAGCCTCTGGACCTACTTCTACAATAAAGCTTCACAAAGCTCTCTTCACTTGGCAATCACAAAAGCCACTGGACCTCTGCAACACAAACCTAAGTTTAAAGGACGAACCAACCATACACAACGAAAAAGTTTAACCTATGGTCAGGGAAAGAAATATATGGACGTTACTACAACCACTCTAAGAATACAAACATTGACCAAACACACTACCACACATGGCTACACAAAGGAAATCTATTCCCCGAAACAGAAGGATTCATATTGGCGATCCAAGACGGTATAATCAACACACGCGCATACAGTAAATTCATAATTAAAGATCCGACAGTAACGGACGATAAATGCCGACGATGTCACAACGCACGAGAAACAATTGAACATATAACTAATAGCTGTAGCACACTAGCACCCACCAAATACCTAGATAGACACAACGCCGCCGCAAAAATTATACACCAAAGCATCGCTATTGAACATTCACTGTTAAACCAAGATACGCCTTACTACACATACACACCATCTGACATACTTGAAAACGCAGACTACAAACTATATTGGGATAAAACTCTCCAATCTGACAAACCCTTATCATGCAATAGACCCGATATAACGTTCACAGACAAGAAGGAGAAACACACATACCTAATAGACATCTCAATACCAAACGACCACAACGTACCATTTAAATATTCGGAAAAAATTCAAAAGTATATCCCGCTCGCCATAGAACTTGAAAGAATATGGAAACAAAAAACGGTCACTGTCATACCATCATTTCATCAACAGGCCTTACTCACACATCCTTCATCGGACACCTATCAGAACTCAACCTACCTGCAACTATACACAACCAAACACAGAAAGCCGTAATACTGCAAACCAACATGCAATATTGTTAGATCATTCCTCCGACATCAATAGAGTTTACCTATATTTGGTCTCCACCCGTATAGGCGGAACACACCAGGACAAACCTGTGCTTCAGTTCCATAATACTAATATACCACTGGTGTGTGCCAATTATCAAAGTAGTAGACGGACCCAACGGTTATAAAAAATATATCAAATATTTTAAATACAGAGCTTTAAATTTTAATTTTAATATATTCTTATTTTAATTAAAAACTATATGTTTATATTTAAAATTTAAAAATTTACTATTTATCTAATGTTTGTACATTAGGTTTGCCTATTTCAATAAATTACTACTACTAAGTAAATTAAATACCTCTTTTTATACAAAAAAATGTTTTTAAGTTTTGAAAAGTCTGAACACATTGTTTTGAAACTAGTAAACTGGGGCAACCAGTATAATGCGTGTTTTCACGAAAGATCTATTTAAGTTGATCAACAAAATATGGATTCGATTCACTTCGATTAATAATTGATAAAATGGCGTCGAATGCTTTAGCTTTTAAAAGAAATCAGTTTGGAGCATCTGAAGGCTTGTTAAAATAACTAGAATTAGAGGATAAAGAGGAATACAAATATCATCTGAGAATGTACGACGAAAAATTCCCAGTACTCTTGGTGAAAGGTGAGGACCGTCTAAAGAAACAAGACAGAATAATGCGTCAAACACACTCACCAAAAATGAAGTTGAAAATCACTCTAAGATGTTTGGCTAATGGATTCCACACTTGCTTCAGGGTTCTCTTGTATATGTCACACTATTAAAAAAACATCGGCTGCCTTATAACCAGAGCTTTAGCACATAAACTTCCTCTGTTCCAAATGTTTTAATTTGTGCTTTGTTCGGATTGTCTTGATTTTATTCCTTATATCAGCTGTAGAAAGCCTGGTATAACAATAAGCATTTCTTTTACAATATAATTTAATGCATTTTAATGGCATGCATATTTTGCTCCCGGTATTTCCAAAGAAAATCATTTTTGAAAGTTCCAAAAATTTGAAAATTACTCTTTTAGACCTCCTAATGCTCATTTTTTCTTTTTATTAATTACAAAACGCAAGTAAGAGCCCTTTCAGACTAGGATACTGTATCCGAGATACTCGTATCCCAGATACAGAAAATACATGCGTTTAAATGTGGGTTTTCACACTGCATTCAGCACGGCATACCGTATCGCGATACTAAATTTCTGAATCTCGCTCATTCTTCGCCGGCGACAGTATCAGAGTCCGGGATATCGAATTATCATTGTGGCTTATGAACCTTTCAGACTTGCATACTTTTGCGATTCAAGAAGCACAATAGGAGAGGTGTACAATATTTTTATTATTCATTAGTAGACGTGAAGTGGAATTAAACGATTTTTCGATTGTACCAAAGAGCGTGAGGTTTCTAATATTGACAAATTTATAAGTTTGGTTGAACCGAATTCTTGTATATGGGATATACATATATAAACTAAAGTAGATTAGTTGCTTAGGGAAATTTATAGAGCCAATTAATTACTGTTGTTTTAAGAAGTGAGACGATGAAATAAGTAAATTCTTATGATTATTCTTCCAATACACAATAAAATGATATATGTAGATTATTCTTCTAAATACACAATTAAACACTTCAACTTACTCAACTTTTTAGGGTTTGGATTTCACAATTATTTATGTGTAATAATAATAAAAAAAAATTAATCTAATACATATATTAATTATAGAAGTATGTACAAAAAAGGAAGGACAGAGAGACTTGTTTTTATATAAGGGGAACTCGCAACAAACGAATTAGACGAATCCCAATCAAATAACACAATTTTCAAGTGTACAACAAAATAAAATCATCACCACTCTCCCATTCTGCTGATTCGCCTGACGTCTCAACGGATAGCTCCATTGTGGACCTTACTAATTATCAAGGCCAGACAGAAAATCAATGTTTATAATAAACAATATATATTTTTCTTTTGTATTAATACATGTAAATCAATATAGAGAATACGGAAATCGTTACTATTACTTTTTTCTTATCTTAATGTCATGGAAAGCCGTTCTTTTGATGGTATACTCCTGTACGCTACGCAGTTTAGTATCCTTCTTGCTTATTTCACTTTTCAAAATATTCTGAAGTTCTTCAAACGATTTTAAAGACATTCGGTAATAATTAAAAAAAATTATTCGATCTTGTAGTAAATCTTGGTGAAGTAAGTTATAAATTTCTCTAGTTTCCTTTAATTCTACTATAGGAAGAACCCACATAATTCGACTCTTTTTAATTTTTTTCTATTTGTATGAAATAAACCACAGCATAACGCACTCTTCAATGTCCATTTTATAAAAAGCACCGTACAGCACTGATATTGTGTTTGTATTGATAAAATTTATTTACAAAACAATATTCTAACAAAAGTATCTTGACTGTATCTGGCCTAAATTCTGTATCTCGCATACAGTATCCCAGTCTGAAAGGGCTCAAAATGCAACAGAAAATACTCTCGATTTCACACGCTTCGAGCATGTATCGACTCGAACAAACTTTTGATGATCCAAAAACTTAATCAATAACGTTGAAACAAACGTTCTCGTGAATATTTTGATTAAACTTGAATCGATCAACAAAATTCGGCTCGTGAGAAAGCGCCTTAATATTCACGATTTTCACAAATCACGCGTCTGACCCCCATCATTTACTTCCTTCCGGAGAACAACCCTAACTTTATAAATAACACATGTGCTTCCTAATAAAAAAAATAAGGTTCTTGTTTGTTTTTGTGGCGGTATCTATATATTTATCAACCCGTAGTAGTTCGCTTCGAAAGATGACATCATAATGTATTTCCTGTTTACACGATTGACGACAAATGAAACAAAGGAATGTTGGAACTGATTCTTGAAGGTCACTATAATTTTTTTTACCATTAAAGTTTGAGATGACCGTTATAAGAAGAACTTACCGCCGATTTTTAAACAATGAAATGCAGAGAATCGTAAAAGAACGACATTTCGAAAGAATTTTAATGATTAGAACGTAAAAAAGAATTATTGCCACTATTTATAATGCTGATTAGTCTGGAATTTATATATGGAATTTGGAAATTTTTGTGATTTATTATAGACACGCAATAATTATAATTATAACAATAAGTAACCTACTTTTATTCTTAATTATGTACTAACACTATTATCTGAAAGGAAGAGGTGGAGAACTACACTTTTTAAACAGTCTGTGTCTAACAATATGATTTCACCTAATTTACTCAGAGTTCTATAATGAATATACGAGAGGCTCCGAAAAAAAATGGATCATACTGTTATGGTTGGGAATAGATCATAGATTTTTTTTATTTTAGCTTAACGTGCCTCGACAGCGCTGGTCATTGGCACAGACAAATAATTACAAATATTTACATGATTTTAAATAACAACTATTACTATTTATAAATTAGATTTTATGGTAGAGATGCGTAGCTTTCAGAAACTGTAAGACTTTCTTAATCTCGGTGGGACAGTGGATCATTTCCTTGAGGTTAGGCCTTAGGTCAAATCGTTTATATGTAGCGGAAAATTGTTTGCAGTCAGTAAGTAAGTGCTTAACGGTCAGTATAGTATTGCAGCTTTGGCAAACAGGACGGTTTCCTGAAGACATCAGATGACCGTGTGTGAGTTTGGTGTGGCTGATTCGAATTCTTCTGATTATAACGGCCTCTCTTCTTGTCAACAAGCTAAGGAAGAGAGGAGAAGTAGATGAATGGATATCGTGAAGTACTGTCGTACTATTGCGCCATAGATGTCGCCAAGATTCTTGCGTGACGAAATGGAAATGGAACTTGAGGTCGCTGGCGAGTTGGACTATGTGTTTTGGATTGTTGCTAGAGGCAGCTTCTTTTGCGTGGCGATCCGCAGTTTCGTTACCAGCAATTCCAATGTGAGATGGTAGCCAGATGAGAGAGACTGTTATATCATGAGCAACGAGAGTTTGATATATGTCATGTATGTTCTGGACAATTGGGTGGTCAGTGAAGAGTGATTTAATTGATAAAATGGAGGAAAGGGTATCAGGGCATATAGCAATATTTTTGTGGGGGAGGGGGATATATTTAAAAGCCTGAAGAATGCTGTGAAGCTCACCTGTATGGACGCTACACACTGAAGGTAAAGTAAAGGAGCCTATGAGTTCATGTTTCGAGATAACTGCACAACCAACTCCGGAGTCAGTTTTGGAAGCATCTGTGTAACGTGTTAAATCGTAATATTTTTTTTTGTAGCAACTCAAGGAATGCTTTCTTTACAAGTGCAGTGGGTGACTCATGCTTATTAAAAATGGTGAGTGAGGTATCGATTATAGGAATAATTTTGGTCCAAGGAGGAGAAGAAGTTAGTGGGAGCGGGGATGTCAGAGAGAGTCAGTATCTTTGAGTAAAGGAGTGAGCAATTGGGGAAGAGATTTAATAATTGTTCGAGGGTTTGTAGGGAGATTAGTCGTTGAAGTGAAAAGTGAGTGAACAGGATTGGAGGATACTTAGGCAGCATATGTAAGGAGTAGTGATTGTCGTCTTAAGGGGAGGGGTGATTCATTAGCTTCAACAATATGGAGACTATCAGCAGGGCTAGAGCGGAAGGCACCAAGGCAGAGGCGGAGAGCGGTATTGTGAACAGAGTTCAGCAAATCTGTGACAGATTTGGGGGCTGACATGTAAATAAAGCAACCATAGTCAAGTTTCTAATGGATGAGAGCTCTGTAAACTCTTAATAATACGATTTCGTCGGAACACCAATGAAAGTGACTGAGCGTTTTAATTATGTTTAATCTCTTTAAACAGATGCTTATGAGTTCATGGATATGGCGTTTCCAGTTAAGACGAGAGTCGAAGGTTATTCCGAGAATTTTACATTGATTTACAGTGGGTAAGGGTGAATTATTAAAGAAGATGTGAGGTAGAGGAGAAAATGTTCTTCTTGAAAACTTGATTAGTTTGGATTTACTTTGAGATAAGGATAATCCCAGGTAAGAAGATCTATCCTGTAGAAGGTTTACTGCGGTTTGAAGGAGTTTGCGAGTGGATGAGATCGATTTACCATGACAATAAACAATTAGGTCATCAGCATATTGGACATATTTTATGGGAGCAGGAAATTTGCAACAGAGCTTGTTTATTGTGAGGATGAATAGAGTAGAACTTAATACTGATCCTTGAGGGACACCAGAATTTTGTGGGTGAGGCAAGGAGAGTTTGCCATTAGCGGAAACCCTGAAGGTTCTACAAGTTAGGAAATTATGAATGAACGATAAAATGTTGCCATGAAGATTATATTGGGAAAGTTTATTTAGTATTGCCGTTCTAGATATCAAGTCAAAGGCACCTTCAACCAATATCAAAGATGGTTGCAACGACGTCCTGGTGATTGTTTATTGCTAAAGAGATATGTGTTTGGAGAAGAACAAGGTTGTCGCGAGTGGATCACTGACGCCGGAAGCCGGATTGGGCATTAGGAATGATATTGTACTTTTCAAGAAACCAAAGTAGTCTTCTATTGATCATTTTCTCCAGGAGTTTGCAGGTAGTGCAAGTGAGTGAAATCGGTCGGAAGGAATTGGGCGATAAGGTGGATTGCTCTGCTTTTTTTATTGGAATAATTATGGATTTGCGCCATGCGTCAGGGAACTGATTAGTATTCCAGATTAGGTTATAGATTTCGAGCTTAGAGAGGGATGGATTGGATAGCTTTTTGAGAAAGATGTAAGGAACATTATCAGGGCCGGCGGCCGAATTTCTACAAGTAAACAAGGCAGATTTAAGTTCATTTAGACTGAAAGGGGCGTTGACGGAAGCAACGTCATGAGGGTTTGACTGAAAAGTGGAGGAAGGCTGAATATGAGAATTATGATAAACAGAATTGGGGTTACGATTGTTAAATTTGTCATCAAAATTTTGTGCGAGTGAATCGGCAATTGTTTGGTTGTCGGAGATAACAGTGTCATTCAATATTAAGGAAGGAATTTTAGTATTGGTTTTCTTGCCTTGAATTTTTGAAATTTTTTTCCAGACTTGACTGGGATTTGTATTATGATTCAGCGAGGAGGTATAGCTTTGCCATGAGGATTTTTTGCTTTGCTTGACTACGAATCTAGCTTTAGCTTTGAGCTGTTTGTGTAGGAGAAAGTTTTCTTGTGTTCTATTTCGTCTAAACCTGTTAAGAGCATGTTTGGACTCTCGGATGGCATTTTCGCAAACTGAATTCCACCAAGGCACAGTTTTTTGTGCAGAGGAAGTGACTGATTTACCGATGTGAGTCTCAGCAGCGGCAAGTATGTTGTCAGTAAACATTTTTAGAGTGTCATTTATGTTTGCAGAAATAGCTAGAGGATAAATAAGTTTGGGAGAGAGAAGTAAACTCAGACCAATTTGTGTTTTTCAAGTGCCAGAAGCTTCTAGTTATAGTTTCCTTATTATAATGATTGGATATAATGATAGGAAAATGGTTGCTATCATGAAGGTCATCTGAAATTTGCCAGGAAAGGGAAAGTGCAGTTTTAGGGTCTCATAAGCTGAGGTCAAGGGCAGAAAAGGAGCCGGAGGAAATGTTAAAGTGAGTGTTAAGTCCAGTATTCAACAAGCAGGTTCCGGATGAGTTTATGACGTTTTCAATAACTTTGCCTCTAGTGCAACCACGAGTTGAGCCCCACATGGTGTGATGTGCATTAAAGTCACCAACAAGGATGTATGGGTGGGGGAGCTGAAATACTAGGTCGGTCAGGTGGAATGTAAATACTGCAAATGGTAAGCTTATTAGGGCACCAAACAGTTACAGCAATTGCCTCTAGATTTGAGGTTAGTGGGAGATGAGATGAGTATACATCGCTAGATACAAATATTGAAGTACCACCACTGGCTCTCATACAGTTGATACGGATGTAATGATAACCTTCAAAGTTTTTTAGCTTGCATTGTTGGTCAATTTTGAAGTTGGTTTCCTGGAGGCAGAGAAAGTCAGGGGTATGGAGAGATACGATTTTCTGAATTCTTTCTAAGCGAGGATAAAATCCATCGCAGTTCCATTGAATTAAAGAGAATGGTACTAATGAAGGGGAAGAGGTTAATTACTGAGATTAGAGGAGTCAAGGGTGGTACCGTCATCAGAAAAAGGATCGTCAGTAAGATTGTTTTGGTCGGGGTGAAGTTTAAATTTAATTTTATTGGTCAGACGTGTAATGCGATTTTTCAAAGATCTTTCGTTGATATTAGAATAAATTAAGGATAGATCTTTCCGTAGGGAAGCAGTGTCGGAGATAAATTTATTGGCTTCAGGTAGAGGGTCGTTGACGCGGAAAGTATTTTCGAGGAACGCAATAAGTTGGATGCTATTAAGGGAGAAGGCTCTTCAAAAAGTTTATGTATAATAGAACGTGATTCGCGGCTTATATTATGACAATCATCTTCCGCCAGTTTGGATTTTTTGATTCTTTTTTTTGCAGATTTTTTTGAATTAGAATTCTGGTGGAGGCATTGGATTGGGATTAGCGAGAGGAGTATTGGAATGTGATATAGACTGCGGAGAGTCAAGAGTGCTATTATTAGATCGGAGTCGCTTTTCGCTAGGTACAGGGGAGGAGGGAGCGAGTGGCACTTGAGAGGGTAATTCGGGATTGTCTGAAAAGGTATCAGCAGTAGCTGGTGCAGCTGAAGTGGAGGGTTCAAGATTGACGGAAGTATTTAATAGGGGGGGAAGGTCGTGGGAAGTGTTGGGACATGATTCAGCGGTATATCCAGCTTGCTTGCAAAGAAAGCATTCAAGTTTATCAGTAGAAATGAATATTCTGTGTGATGTATTTTCATGCGTAAGAAGAATCGAGGTTTGCAGTGAAAAATCGTTACTGGTGGGCAGAACGTAAGTTACACGGCGGAAGCTCAGGACATGTGCGTATTCGTCATCAGGCGAGCCACATTTGACGTATGAAATAGGGGAGGTAAGTGTTAATCCTGGGTCATACAGGGCTTTTTCAATAACGGAATGTGGAATGGAAGGACTGACATTGGAAATAAGTATTCTTTTGGTGGGGGAAATAAGCCGACGAATAGGAATGACATGTTTTGATTCAATTTTAGAAGGTCGTCGACTTGAGTGGTAGATAATAAATAAATATGCGGCCATGAGATTCTGGAAGCGAAATGTACGTTTTTGGGAGAGACAATGTTACCTATTGCTTTGATATAATCGAATAGTACTGTGTTGGGGATAGAAAGCATAATTATGGCTTGATCTCGAGATGGTACAGGGGGAGGAGGTAGTCTTGCGGAAGTAGCCGCGGCATAAGTTACGGGTGTTGAAGGGGTATTTGTGTTTATTGAGATAGATTGTTTAGTGGGGTTTGAAGAAGTGGTGGTATTTGAGAGCAGTGGTTGTGAGGGGAGGTTTGACATATTGATGCCTGGATACCAAAATCACAATCAATAGCTAGAAATAGAAATAAAAAGAAATATATAAGTAAATCTCAGCTCAGAAGACAGTCTGTAACTCAGTGACTGGCCTATTTATTTCCAACACAAATAAATAAATTTGAAAAATATTTACTAATTTTGCAGAGAAACAGCACTTTTACAAGTTTTATTATCACATTTTAATGATGACAAAAAACACGTTTTTAATTTGCTATGATATTGACAACAATCCGACTCTAATGAGTTCTGACTCGTGAAAGGAGATCATAGATTAGTTGTTAATGCAAAACACTTTTACAGTCAAATTTTGAGCATTGTCAATATTGAACGGGTATCAGTATTACCTAGCATGAGATTTTATAAATATTACAGACTTGTTAATATAGTTGATGGATTCTTCCGGAAAGTATGTTCATAATTCTTATAGGTTTCGTTTATTAAATAAAGGAACAGTATATAATTGTAAATTTTCACTATTCCAAATATAGTAATTCATAATTTCTGTTATTAAAACAAAGAGGTTACGATGCTTTCTTAGGATACATAATAAAACAAGAAAACTGTTAAAGCCCCAACTATCGCGGACGTTATGTCTACGACTCTTGTAGTCTATATATTGTAATAATTCGCTACCTTCCTCACTTGTCATTACTGTTTCTATGAATAAATACCATAAAATATATACCGGATTTGCGTCATAACAAAAGTTTTCAATCCTTTCTATTTATTTCAAAACTCATCGTTATTGTCTTGAGCGAATTATCTGAAGGTTCAATAAGCCATTCGTATGTAAATACAATAAATGAGGCAAAAAAAAATTCAAAGTTCAAATCCTCTTCGGAGAGTTTATATTAAGATATAAAATGTTTTGAAATGCTAATAATACCCATAAACGTATACTGGTAAATAAAAAACGGAAATAAGAATAGTAAATTCACAAAGTAAATTGCTGAGCTGATTCGAAAAATGTATCACAGGTTGAATCGAATTGCTACAGGTTGGACAAGATAAATTTAAAATAAAACGAAGCACCCTGTTATGGTCTTTTGTTGAATATAGACTAATAGTACAGTAAATGGGGAGAAAAATAAGGTATAACCTCCGAATTCTTTACACCCGCTCCGATTTTGATGAAAATTTGGAAATAAGTTATTTTCACCCTCTAGATCAAAGTTGATATGCTCTTGAGGTGCGCTTTTTATTTTTAGGGGGTGGAAACCACCCCTTATGCTAAAAAAATAGAAAAACCCATAAAAACATATATTACATCGATCTAAATCAATTTAAATACGTATAATAAATATATTTGTATGTTATTAGTTAAAATTAAACAATAGTTTCACTCTTTCAACCCTTAAAAACCACCCTTATTGTCGAAAAAAAAAATGATTTTTCAGCTTAAAAATTTTGAATGACGCATAAGTTTTAAATAAAAATATTTTCAATGTTTTACAGTATAATAAGTATTTAATTAAAATCATTCAACCCTTAAAAACTACCCCTAATAACCACCCCTAATTAAATGTATAGAAAAAAATAGTTTTTGAGAAATTGAAATACAAAACAGCAAAAAAGTTTAATATGATAATATCAGCGGCAAAGACAAAATCAATGGTTACTTCCAAGACACCGATCAGATGTAAGCTTGAGGTGGATAACAAAATAATACACCAGGAAATGAAATTTAAATATCTGGGAATCGAAATATCTGGGAATCGAAATATCTGGACACGGGGACGTGGAGACGGAAGTAAGAAACCAAGCTACAAGAGCCTCAAGAGCTGCAGCATACCTAAATGACACAATCTGGCGAAATAAATACATTCGAACTGAAGCCAAAGCCCGCATATACAAGACCGCAATCAGACCTATATTATCCTATGCAGCAGAGACCCGACCTGAGACCTCTAAAACGAAACGGATACTGGAGACTACAGAAATCAAAATAGTTCGAAGAATAGTGGGAAGAATACTAATGGATAGAGAAAGAAGTGAAAACATAAGACGAACATGCGGGATAGATAACATCAATGACTGGGTACTGGATAGAAAGATAAAATGGAATGAGTACATTGACCGCATGACGGAAAAACGAATTGTGAAAATATCAAGGGACAAATCACCAGCAGGACAAAGAAGCCTTGGAAGACCTAGGAAAAGATGGTGTGACAACCTCCCAGGTGACTGAGCAGAGGCAATGATGTGAAGAAAAACAGGCAATGATGCCTATACATAGCAGGAAGAAGAAGAAGAAATAATTTTATACACATAACATAAACATAAAAACGGGTAGTTTTCAAGATTTTTGAGGTTAAGAGACTTCAGACACGTGACATTTCCCTCAATGGAAAACTTCTACTAGCCATAACTCTGCCAATTTTTATCGTTCAGAAATGAAAAAAAAACAAAATATTCTGTAAAAAATAAGCTACATTTTCATCTTTTGAATATTTTTCGTATCTTCAATATTTTGTAAGTTATTTTCAAAAATATAAAATATTTCATAAAATTTGAAAATTTGTTTTTCATTTTAAAATGTACTCTAAATTGCTTAAACTCGCAGAACACATAGTTAACACATAAATAAAGTAAATTGCAGAAGGATTTATTTTTATTTTTATCAAAAAATTCAGAAGCTTTTTTTTAGAAAAAGTGAAAATTCGATTTTATTTTCATCAAAACTTTTAAAACTAATTTTTATGCTAATGACTTCAAACTGGATTCATTTTAAAGATTTTTTGAAGTACTTTGAAAAATAAGCGGTATACTTTCTTTGAAAACTTCAACTTTTTTATTTATTTTACGTTAAATGCATGTAATTTAGTGACTAAAAATTTTTTTTCTAGCCGCCGTATGTCGGTAATAATTGCACCTATGTCATTGATAAACCTCTCAATCTTTTCCTTTTTTTTTAAAAGCTTTATTTTAGTTCCGACATGTTTTTTCGTAGCATGTCAAATTGTTGACTTATACAAGAAAAACGTGATTTTTTTCAGAAAAAAACGGGCATTTTCAACCAAGAATAACTCAGTAACTATTGACTACGAAAAATGTTTATTTGGAACTTTTTGCTTAAAATTAACCCCTCTATCGATTTCCGAAGTTATTTTCAACATTTTATTTTCCACCCCCTGGGCAAAAGCGCACTATGGCACTATATCAACTTTGCTTTTTATGGTATTTTATAGTTACCCTCCAAATTTCAGGTCAATCGGACCGGGTGTTTATTTTCTTAGCAAAAACCCCCCATTTACTGTACTACAATAGTATATTGTAAAACAAGAATCAAAATGAACCATTTTGTAGTACGAGGCGGTGAGTTACTCAAAGCACGAGTACTACAGAAATTCATTGTGATTTGAGTTTTACATACTATTTTTTATAATGAAAATGTTTTTAATAAAAATATAATTGCAATTAGGGATTTTTGAGCTTGTTTATTTATGTTGGCAACTCTCACATATACAAGAGACAGTTAACATAATTATTAAATTTGAATGTTCATAAAATTACCAATACATAGTTCGGAATTTATGAATATCGAACTAAACAGCGAATTATCATGTACTCCGCCAGAAATTCGCAATATAGCTGATAATGGAGTTAATATTCAAGGATGAACGTGTAAGATGGGTCCGATTTCCAGTAACATCGCTACGACCTTCTATCCGTCGCCAACGGCATCACACGTTATTTAATTTGTATTTTATCGTTAATGTAAGAACTGTGCATATTTCGAATTTGAGTGTAATTTATACATTTAGCGGGCAGCAAAAGATAACGTCGCGGGACTCATGTTGGTCCAGATTATCTGACACTAAACTAAAATGCTCAAGACATTCCCAAACCTTTATTGAGGTCGAAAGTTCGAAGAAAACTGATAAAGGTCAGACTCAGTCAGCCTCGAGAAATATTAACTTAATGCCAATCTCTAGTAATACCAGCCCTAAAATGCTGAAAGTTCTGATCTTCGTCCTCCTATTTGTATCTGACGTTTACTCTTTCGTATTTCCTTTTTATTACTTTTTCCAATTCTGTTGATATTTCCATTTCTTCTAAGCGTTTCCATATTTCCTCTCGAACGTCATGTCGCAAATTATAATTTCGGCAAAAAATTGTTTGGCGCGCCAAATAATGAGAAAATTTAACGTACTTTGCTATTAGTAATTTGGAAATTTCCATTAAAAATCAGTAAGTCAAATATCAATGAACGTTAGCCAATAGGTTCATCCAGTACATCAAGAGACTTAATATAAAAAATTGTGTATTTATAAAAGACCCACACAATTTGAATAATTAATTGCGTGAGTGTGGAACGATATAGTAAAAACTAGTTTTTTTCCACAATGACTTATTAATAATCATGACGTTTAATAACAAAATTAGTCAAAATATAAACTTAATAATACATTTCGTATGTGTGCGATTTAATTTCGGTTACTATAAGGCGGGTCGAATGAGGTAGGACTACTTTATAATGATCTTCAACTTTTTATAAGATTACAAAAAAATATAACCGATTCTATGCTTACAACAGTAGTATATCTGTATACATTTAGATTAACGTTTCTTCTCTTATTTCTCAACTATCACTCTTAATTTCAACTAGCAATGATGTGTCTACCACCCGAAACAAGCCATAATGATTGAAAATTCATTACCACAGAGAATTTTAAAAGGACCCGAGGAAATTGTTATGTTTTGGACTTTTCCCAGAGGAAAAGCGGAGGAATCGAGTGGAAAAGTGTGGTAAACTCATCAAAACGAACCTGCTTATGGACTATACGGATTCTTTGACCAAGTATGTGCTTAGAACAGCGTCTGCAGCGGTCGTTTCTCGTAAGATTGAAGAGGAACTGTTTCTTGTATATGGGCTACCTAAGGTGATTTTGTGTGATAATGGTCCCCAATACCGTAGTAATATTTTCTGAAGTTTAGCTTCCCGATATAACTGCCGTATTAAGCTGAATGCAAATTATCATCGAAGGGCTAACCCGTGTGAAAGAGTTAACCGTGTGATTAAGACTATGATGGCTCCCTACGTTGCGGATAATCATCGTTGTTGGGACGAGCATCTCGCTAAGTTAGGTTGTGCGTTTAGAACGTCTACTCATGAAGTTACGAAGGTAACGCCATATTTTGCTAATTTCGGTAGGTCTATGCTATTGTCTGGTGCCGATTATGTTGACAATTCGGATTTGGATCTGGAAGATAGTGTGAAGACTCCTGAGAGCAGTCGTAATGAGGGTTTTAGGAAACTATTCGCTGATATTAAGAAACGGTTAGATGTTGCTAATCAGAAGGCCTGTGATAGCCATAATCTGCGACGCAGACATGTAGAGTAACTCCTGCACGACTTGGTATGGAAAGGGAATTTTGTCCTTTCGGACGCTGCAAGGTATTACACTCGTAAGCTAGCGCCTAAGTACATAGGGCCTTTCTCGATAGCTAAGAGATTATCTCCGTGGACTTATGAGTTGCATGATAAGGATGGAGCTTCAGCAGGAGTCTGGCACTGCAAGGACTTGAAGCCATACTCTACACAACCGCCGGGTTAATTTTCTTTGACGAAAGGGGGGAAATGTAACGCAAAAAATCGCCCGCCCGCCGAAAATATAATTTGGCAAGCCTGTCGACAGCGGACTACGACGGAACATTTTGAGAACTATCAGGTAGTCATCCATGGGTCGTCGAAGCGAACGATAACTGAATCAAATATATTCCTGTGTCCTCTGGTAGCCATCACGTTCGAGTTAATCGACATTTTTCACCATCCACGTGGGCACCGTACATATAAAAGCATAGTAGCAACACTCTCGACTCGTCCCTTTGAAGTCTTTGTGGACAATTTCGCCGACAACGTTCTAAGAAGTCGGGCAGTTGTTCACTGGCTGGCGGATTTACGAGTGACTGCTTCGTGCGAGAGAGAGAAGTTCGTGTGAGATTCTGTTGAGTGGAGTGTTTTTGATTGAAGTTGAACTTTTCTTGTGGTGCCCTGGTGTAGGATTGGTTTCCTCTTCAGGGCTGAGATGGGGGTGAATTGGGTGGTTTTGTACGCGTTGACCGAGAAATTGAGTCTGGGGGAAGAAAGGTGTCTAGTAGAGATTTATTTAAGAAGTGTCTAGAAAATGTATTTTTAAAGGTGTATGGAATTTTGAGGGAATTGAATGGGCTTTTTGCTAGAAAATAACCGGAGGGTTGTTTGTGTTGGGGTGTGTAGGGGGATGATGTTTGGAAGCAGCGAAGCTCAAAAGTGTGTGGAAATGGTGTGAGAAAAGGTGTCTGGGATTGGAGCTTGGGTGTTGAAGACGAACCATGTATCGTTGCCGATACATAGATTTATGAGTTGGACTGGCTAGGTGTCGGAATTATTGAAGTTATTTAATGTAAAAGGGTGTTGTTAACTGAATTTGAAATGTCTCCGATATTGAGAAGGAATATAATAAAAAATTAGTAATTTGAGATTTTTATTGGTTTTAGGAATTTACGAAAGAAAAGTGTATAGGAGACATTTTTCAAAAGTGTATAGAATATGATGAATAGTTGAGATTTGTAAAAAGTTGCGGTAACGTGCCTTCGGTGGTTCGGGGACTATTTAAGGTTGTCGGCGGTATAATAACAATCTTAAATCCAAAAATGCGGGTGCGTCGATCGTCGGTCCATTTGGCTAGTGAATGAATTCACAGAGTGTACAGGAAAACCGCAAAAACCTGCAACAACGACGTGGGTGGTATGGGGGCGGCATAAGAGTATAGGGTGAGTCCAAAGTGTTGAACAATTAATAGCTGGAAGTGAGAAAATTTAGAATTTGTTAGAGATGTTTGTATGATGGTTTTGGGCTCTGTTGAGGAAGTTGTTGTGTAGAGATTTATTGACTGAAATAGTGGGAGAAATAATGAATTTTTGTCGATTATCGGATGGAAATAGGGGAGCTGTCGAGGTAGTCAATGTATTCGTCGGGGAGGTCGTCGTAGGCCGTGGCTAGTAACCGTAATGGAGGAAATGGGAGCTTCCTCTTGGGAATTCTACCGAGGGGTCGTATATTGGCGACCCACGGTGTGAGTAAGATGTTTTTGGAAATTTCGCTGCCCGACTCGATGGTGCGATTAACATATCGGGCCTGTAAGTTGTTTAACCGAGATGGGATGGGTTCGATGTCGATATTGACATAAACTGTGTTGGTGGGGGAGTATGGAGCCTTGTATTGGCAGTATCTTAGAATCGACTGTTCGCAAGTTCGTAATCTTTTGACAAGATGGTTGGGAAGGGTGCAGTAGACGTTTGCTCTATAGTCGATTATTGGACGGATATATGTTTTATACGTATGAAGTAAGGTGGTAGGGTGTGTGCGTCCGAATGTGCCGCCGAGCGCCTTGAGAAGATTAACTCTCCGTCGGACTTTATTTAAAGTGTCCATTAGGTCGGGCGTCCAGTTGAGAGTGTAAGTAAATTTCACTCCCAAATAGACGACTTCCCTACGGATTTCGAGTCGATCACCCCAGAGCACTAGGCGGAAGTTTGTAGGAAGAAGTCGTTCGCTCATGGTATCAGGGTGTTGGAAGACGATGGCTTGTGTTTTTTGAGGATTAAGAGTCACCCGCCATTTCCTGCACCAATTAGAAAATTGGGTCAGTAGATTTTGGGATCGAATGTTGAGAGAGCGAATATCTGTGGCAGAAATGATTAGTGCGGTATCATCCGCATATAGTTGGACGGTATCACGGGGATGTCGTGGGACAGGTGTATCATACGTATAAATGATATATAGTAGAGGAGCAAGTATCGAGCCCTGCGGAACGCCAGTTTGAGGTGTAAAAGGGTCGGATATGCTATAACCAACTTTGACGCTGATCGATCGGTCGGTGAGGTAAGAAAATATTAATTTGACGATTTGGTTTGGCAATCGGATGCTCAGTAGCTTTCTCACTAGTCCGGCGTGCCAGACTTGATCGAAGGCCTTCTGAACGTCCATGAGGATGGCGGCAGAACAGCGTCGTTGATTTAAAGCTCGGGTGACGATTGTTTGAAGGCTGGTGGTGGCGTTCTGACAAGAGTGGCCCGGCTTAAATCCGAATTGAAATGCCGGAATTATATTATTTTCAGTACAGAAGTCCCAGATTCGTTCTTTTAACAAGCGTTCAAAGACTTTACCTAGGACGCTGTTTAATGAGATAGGGCGGTAAGATTCAGGCTTTGTGGGGTCTTTGCCGGGTTTGGGGATGAGAACTACGTTGGCTGATTTCCAACAACGAGGAAAATAAGAAAATGCAAGGCAGGCGTTCAGCAGGGCGCAGAGCGGAGGGAAGATCTCTTCTGGCAGGTTTTTTAGTGCCTGCCGCGAGATTCCGTCGTGCCCTGGGGCACTGTTTCTCCCCGCTCGGCACGCCAGCTGAACTCCTTCGATAGTGAATGGTGAAAGAAGCGGAGAGTTCTCATCAGGTGGGATGTGTACATGTGGACTTCGAGTGATATTTCGAGTCATGAGGTCGGTTTCGACGGCAAAGTCCCTGAGAAATTGGGGGTTATCGTGTGGTGAAAAGACAGTTTGTAGGTTATTTTTGAAGGCGGTGGCTTTGTCTTCGGATGTGTGGATCTTCTGTCCTTGCATTTCGAGATGTGATTCTACCTTTCTCTTGAGACGAGGCGGTAGAATTTTTGCCAAAACACGCGTCCTTGTCTGAAGTCCAGTCCGGCTGTTTCGGCCTTCCATTTTCTCTGCTTTTCAGCATTGATTTCTTGCCGAACCTGGGCGTTGAGACGGTTCCATTGTGTTTTGACAGCGGGATCTCGAGTGGGGACGTATAACCTGTATAACTGTCCTTTCTGACGGATTTTTTGCAAAATTCTTTGCGGAAGGGCATGAAAGTTGGTGTGTACTGTGGTGAGGGGGACGGCGATGTCTTGTGCATCGATTAGGAGGGATTGGAATTCTTCTGCGTGATTATCTATGTCATCAGTATTCTGATGAATGACGGGTAGTGGTAAATTGGTAGAGACGTGGTTTGCAAAGGAATTCCAATCGGCTTTTTTAAAATCGCGAAAGGTGAAATTCGTTGATGGTGGTGGTATTGGGTTGTGTAACGCGGTTTTGACCAGGAGTGGAACGTGGTCTGATGTAATCGGGTCGCCTATAAAGCATTCGTCGTCCACGAGAGTGATTAATCCGTCTGTGCAGATTATATGATCGAATATGGAGGAGCCGAGGTGACTTATTAGGGTTGGATTATTATTTCTAATCCGTAAGATGGGAAGTGAGACGAGTTGTTCGGCGAGTAGTCTGCCGTTGAGGTTGGTGTGTGTATCACCGAAATGAATGTTACGTGAGTTTAAGTCACCAATTATTATGGCTCGTGGTAGAGAGGATGCATATTCGAGGAGGTCGATTGATAGTGGTTGGTTGGGATGTTTATAGTAGGAAAAGAATGTCGTCGTGGTATTATTCCACGATATGTCGATGGCTATGCAATCCAAGTTCTGTTGAGATAGAGTTGCAGGGAGGGGGTGTGGTGACGCGGGGAGTCCGTTTCGGACAAGAAGTCCGTTGCCGTGACAGTAGAAGTTCCTGTCTAGGTGGAAGGTGGTGTAGCCAGTGAAGCGAGGAGGGTTCTTTAAAAGAGTGTCTGTGATAGAAAGTACTTGTATATTTAGGGAGTGCAGAAGGTGTTTGAGAAGATGTCGCTTCCTGGCTAGACCTTGGCAATTCACGGTCCCGGTAAGAAAGTCCATTACTTAATTTTGTCTTTTGGTGGTGAATGCAAAGTGGACGCGGTTGCCAGCGCCACTAGTTACGGAACAATTGTATCCGTAAAAGGAGGGGACGAGGTGAGTTAAGGTGTCGGCGACTAAGCCATGGGCCGTCGGGACGGCGTTCATGATGGTGGTGGCCAAGATCTCGATCAAGATCTTGGAGTCGGTTGTCAGGTCGAATGGGGTCGGTGGTTTTTCAAGAGTCACGGGTGCGATCTCTTGAGCGGATTTCGGTGCCTCCAGCCGCTTGGGTTACCGAGGGTGGAAAGCGGGGTGTGGATCGCCGCAATTTTTGCAGAGTGGTTCGTTTGCCTTTGGGCAAGTGGCGGGCTTATGGTCGGTGGCTTCTCAGGAGGGACAGACCGGTTTGGCCTGCAGAATTCGGCAAGGTGGCCTGTGCTTGAGCAGCGGTTGCAGAATTTCGGTACTGCAGGTAAGGGGTTGACGCGGTTGGAAGCCTCACACTCATGTATGAGGCCGTGGAAGTTCATGCCGCCGGAGAGGGCAGTGTGGTAATCTCTTTCGGATTCAGTAAGAATCCGGAACATTGAGGTGACTTTGCCATGGCGGCGTGACATTATGCGCCAAGACCTGGTGGCGGGGAATTCAATGTCTTTGAGGATGGCCTCAAATTCTAGGTCGGTGATGGTGGTGTCTACATTTCTGCAGACCAGAAAGAAATGGGGCTTGCGGGATCGAGATCGTTGACGGTCTTGGCGTGTGGGGCTGAGGGGGATGATGGTGACTTGGTCGTCACCGAGAGTGTTACGAAGCCTTTTTGCTAAAGCTTCGTAGGGGAGATCGGATGGTATTTTAAGAAGCGCAGTTCGATTTGAATGTGCCTTCAGATGAGCGATTTTTCCTCTTAACAGCTCGTTGGTGTTGAGAAGGTTGTAAAGTTCTCGCTGGGATGTGTATTTTTGTGGGAGATTACGGATGTTAAGTGTCTGAAGTCGGGTGTTCGATTCAGTTTGTCGGGGTTGTCTAGGCTGTTGTTGTTGTCGTGGTGGCTGTTGTTGTGGTTGGGTGGTGGTGGGGTAGGAATTTTGCGTTCTCGGTTAGGCATGGTGCCTAAGCGAGTGAAGTTTCCCTGCTCGGTACGGCTGTTGGTAGCAGTGGATAGGTGAGATTTGGCTGAATAAGTTGGGGATGGACTGCGGGATGATTGAGGTGATTTTTGTTTGTTTTGTTGTTCTTTTTCGGATGTTAGTTTGCTGATAAGGATTTACTAAGTTGGTAGGTGAGGTTGTTTATCTGTTGGATGAGTTCATCTTTGGATGTGTCGGCGGTGGTTGGATTGGTCGGGGTTCTGACCAATTCGGGGAAGTCTTCTTTCGAAGAGATGGATGGTGGAGGGGTTTTTTGGCTCCTGGTGCGGATTGAGGAGCGTGTCGAAGACATGGCGGTGGACGAGAGGAACGAAACGAATTCTTGTTTCGTTCTTGCGCGGAACTATTAGTGGGTGAGGTGGCTGACAAAAGCCGGCAGCGGACTCACTGCCGGAGGGAGTTTCCTCCCCGGTTAAAGGTTTCCTGACCCTTTTTGTCTGCCGGTTAGTATTTTATATTTACCTGAATCCGGATCTTCTCGTCTTGTGTGGGTTGGATGTCGGTTGACTTCTTGTAGGGTTCTTCGCTGTCGCTTAGTTCGTTTAAGCGATTTTCATAAATAAAATCCGCTCTAGAAAGAGCGGGATTTCATAAATAGTAAGGCTCTATGAAGAGCCGATTTTCATAAATGTGATTGTCCTATGAGGACAAGTTGAGATAGAAATATCAGTTATTGCGTCGATTCCGGCGGCAAGGGTTTCAGGAAATACTTGGTTTGAAACAGTGACCAAGTTTTCCGTTGGGCTACTACTTGCTGGTGACTTCCTTCGACAGATGTGTTCACTACACTGGGCTTCGTGCTACTTCTATGGAAATATATACTGGATACTGCAGAGCTTCGTGTCGTATGCTCTAACGCGAACCCCTCTATACTAAGCAAGCCGACGTCACCTGCTAGAAACCTGCTACTCTATAGGCGGGGTAAAGCGGGTTCGCATATTGGCTTCCGCACAGTGTCGCTACTAGGCTTTTATATGTACGGTGACGTGAGTAATTTTTGACTGACGACCAGGCCAGTAGGAATCGTTATCAAGGTAAACGTTTGAATATTTTCTCGCCGTTAACAAATTTGTAGGCATTTCAGGTAGTAATTTAACGTTTTGAATCGTAGATTGTAGAAGTATGTAATCTATTGTGTGAAATAGTTTGGTACAGTTCAAGTCAATTCTGTTATTGTTTCGGATATTTTTTGGAAGTAGAAAATAAGTTTGTTCCAACGCACCAAAAAACCGTTCTTGGAACGGTAACGCGCAAGGGCAAAAGCCAAAATGCGTTCCAACCACGAGAGAACCGTTTTGCGAACGATAATTGTTTTGTTCCATCCCGATTTGGTATCGGTTCAAGAACGATGATTTCGATACTTGACTAAAAGCAGGTATCAAGGGAATCGACTTGCGCAATACATATATCTATATCTAGTTTTAGGTTAGTTGGCTTGATTTTTTGTTTTGTTTATGTATTAGTTGAATTTTGTGGGAGCGATCTTATTTATATTTGTTTGTGCTATTTGTTGATATTTTCCAATATGAGTGATAACGAGGTGGAGGACATTTTTGACTCGTTACAGTGATTTAAGACTCGAGTCTGTAACCAAACCGTTCCAACCACGATCTATTTTGGAACAGTTATTAGAACGGTAAACACTTGGCGCCTGCGTAACAAATCCTTAAGATCGATTTCGATAACGATTCCGGAACGATTAAAATTTGTGTGTTGGAACAAACCTTATATCACGGAGGCTGAATAATATTCAGGGATGTGTACGGTAACGTGGTTTTTTTATACTTTTTCTAGATATCGTAGTTTTTTTTTGGCTAATCGGAAAAAAAACCAGTCATGCAGTTTTTATTAATAGTGTAGAAGACTTTTATACTGTTAAAAGTCAGGTTGTATGAATACTTGCGGGTTTCAGGTGATTATAATATAATCGATATAATGAAATGGTACGGGGGACGTCGGAAATTTGACTGGGGTAAAATGAAAACCCTACGTTTAGGCTAATTTGTTTTTCTACTCTAGGGGGTTTTTATTTTGATCTATGGTTTTATCGTCTGATTGAGGACCACCCTCATGAACCAGTAATTAGGAGAGCTGGGACATTTGGAAGCGGCGACTTCAATTGCTGTTCAGAGGGAGGAGAATCCCTCGTAACTGTCATTTTCTTCATTAATTTTATACGTTGATACATTTTCAATTCACTAATGTTAGCCAAAATTTCACGAGATTGTTTATGTATGGTATTTTATATGCCTATTTCTTACATTAGTTAATTAACTTTTTGTATATTTTGTAACTCTCTTTTTAAGCATCGCGGTAATTAAGTATTTCTGTACAAAATTTGGTAATAACCTTTTAAAATATTGAATTGAATATTTCTCCTTAAATATTGCATTAATTAAGCATTATTTTTTTGTACAAAATCTTGAAATAACTTCTTAAATACTGAATTGTGGGCTTGAACGCTAGGTATACCACGGTTCGTACAGGGGTGCTGCGTTAATTTTTTTCTGTCTTTGACGTTTCTTTTATGTAACTAATTTTGCACCGTACAAAATTTCAATTTATTTTTGCGTATTGTTAAGCTCGCCAGCTTATTTAATTTTTTTGCATACGCATTTATATATTTATATTCGTATAAATTGCGGAAGTGTGAACCCATGTAACTGAGACATTTGTAGTTTTGGTATTAGATTTATCACTGTATTTGATAAATTGTACATGAACCATTTGTTCGTTTCCTGTAAGAGTTTCGTTTGTAGCTAGTAAATTAGTTTGCGACTTAAGCTTTTTACTTTTCCGCCCAACATATCTAATATGCCAGAAAAGTATTGGTTTACCCCAAAAAAAGTTGGAATTTAAATTTTTTTTTGAGTTACTTTTACGTTTTCCATCAACAACACGAAAAAACGGTTTTTAGAAAAAAATCCTGTGTGTATGTCGTCGTCCGCCACTTTTTCTTACATGTCTTGTTAGCACGATACAGCCTCCGGAGTGCAATAAGTTACCAATTTTATGATTGAATATTGTTAAGGACATGTCACAGATGAACCCTATTGATTTTCAGCTCACCAGAGCCAGTACAACGGGTGCTATGGTACTTGAAGTACGGCATTTAGTCATTTTTTGAGAAATTTCAGTTTGTTAGCACGATACAGCCTCCGGAGTTCAACAAGTTACCAATTTTATGATTGAATATTATTCAGGACATCTCACAGATGAACCCTATTGATTTTCAGCTCACTAGAGCCAATACAACAGGTGCTACAGTACTTTAAGTACGATATTTTTGTCATTTTTGGAGAAGTTTCAGTGTGTTAGCACGATACAGCCTTCGGAGTATATACAAGTGATCAATTTTATGATTGTATATTATTCAGAGCGTCTCAAGGATGAACTCCATTGATATTTAGCTCACTAAAGTCAGTACAACGGGTGCTATGGTACTTGAAGTACCAAAATTTTGTCATTTTAGGAGAATCTTCAGTTTGTTAGCACGATACAGCCTCCAGAGAGAAAACGATTGATGAATTTTATGATTGAATATTGTTCAAGGTGTCTCACAGATGTACCCTATTGATTTTCAGTTGACTAGAGCAAGTACAGCGGGTCCTATAAATCCAGATATACTACATTTTTGGTTATTTTTGGAGAAATTTCGGTTTGTTAGCACGATACATCCCTCGAAGTGTATACAAGTAATAATTTTATGATAGAATATTGTTCAGGGCCACAGATGCGGAAAAGTTAGTTTTAATCTTTAAAACCGTTTATTTTATGCAGATTTCGACCTTCAGCTTAACCGCTTACTGAATCTACAGCCTTCAGCTGAGTTCAGGTATTAATAGTGTTCCTTTTTTTTGTAGACTTTGTAATAAATACTTTTGAAAAGAGACATATGGTCAAAGATATTAATAAACTTCAATCAGGGGATATTTGCTGACTTTTATTTCTCTTTAGCGATAACTTTCCTATCAGTTTAAGTGTGGTGCTGTTAACCCACTGAGGAGTTGTGGGCTAACTTAAGAAGTCTTGGGTGCTTGCCAAAACTTCACTGGTGCCCTTTTTAGTAACTGTTAAATTTTGAAGAATCCACCCCTTCTTCGACTCGAAGCTAGTCGACTAGCGAGCACGGGTTGTACTACGGAAGACAACCCGCACATCTATAGCGACACTGAGGGTTAACGTTTTCTCGTTATAGTATATGGTAATCAAATGTCAAGAGAGGGTCTCTGTACTGTGGAGTATTATTATTTTATCAAGCGGAAATGTGAAGTAGGAGAAAATAATTGATAAAATTCTATTTTGAAATTCAAAATTGATTGGTACATTGTAAAAATCATAAAATTTGAGATGAATTGATAAAAAGGAGATTTGCAAACAAACTAAGTAACAGATGAGGCTCAACTCCGTTTGAATATAGTTGTATGACAATAAAGCTTTCAACAAGATTATTAAATTATCAATTCCCGTTATCTTTTTGATTATATGTATAAACGGGACGGTCTCACTTGCAGACCTCTCACTTGAGGACCTCGGCCCCGTTTGTATCATTTGAGGACCTTCGTCAAAGCCGTCAAATTTTCCATAACATGAAGTACCATTTTAGGACCTCTAAGCGAGAACCTCTCTAAATTTACATTTAGGTAGATGTTTTTCAAAATTGATATGAGGAACTTTTGTCTCTTGTTAGTGAACATAATATGTTAGAAATTTAGAGAAAAAAAAACAACCGAAAAATCGGAAGACTTTTACACATTAAGTTATTCAAGAAGGGGAAGGGAATATAATCAATGGATTCACGCTTCCCCCTCTTGAATAATCTGATATACGCGTAACACAGTATTGGATATCTTTTAAGGGGAAGGGTGAATGCAATGATTATATTTCCTCCCCATTCTTCAAATACACAATATAAAAATATCATCATATATAAATGTGTTTTTTGAGTTTGTGTTAAATTAATTCAATAAAAATATAGTTTAATCAAATATTTGATTTCGAATTTTAATCGATTATTGAAAGATCCGCAAGTGAGTCGGTTTAAACTTGTATCGTAGGCTAGGTCCGTAAATGAGACAAAAACAGGTAAATTTTGCATAGGTCCTCACATGAGAGGTCCTGAAATGAGACGACACCGTATAAACAGTAGGCTTCAAGATTATGAGGAAAATTGATATGATAGGAATTTAGATAAAACGTTACCATTTGGTGAAATGCTCCTTTTAAACAATCTGTTTCTATCGTTAAGCCCTTCAACAATAACACTTGGAGTCAGAATAATCTAAATAGCTTCCACTCAATCTAGTCAATTTATTTTTTAAATAATAATAAGCCTACTTCCAATAGTCAAAATTTTATATTCCCATGATTAAACTTTATTATGCCGTTGTCTATTTCCGTTACTAAATTATTTAATATTTACAATTATTTGTCTTATCTCCAATGAAAGGATAATTATTTACAAAAAGAAAAGACAAAACTTACTCTCCCGTGTCCTCTAATTCTTCTATTAACATGCAGAACTACTGAATACTACACCTTCGCAATTTCTGTTGTTAAATAATATGCAGAAAAGTATCGCATTGTGCATAAATATCATATAG
The DNA here is from genome assembly GCA_963921935.1 of Galeruca laticollis. Lineage (NCBI taxonomy): Eukaryota > Metazoa > Arthropoda > Insecta > Coleoptera > Chrysomelidae > Galeruca > Galeruca laticollis. The sequence goes on from OY998176.1 coordinate 132,973,853, forward strand.
CATGTAATTTATGAACTAACCATTGTGCATTGTGATTATAAATAGAGAAGAAAAAATAGAAAGAGGAAAGTTTTTACGGGAATATGATTTTTATGTACAAACAATCAGTTTTTATGGAAATACAGACATAGTCCAGTGCATTAGGTTTATACCTCGGATCCCAGTTATAATGAATGGATTTTAATATTTCCGGATTGTTTTTATTTTAATTAAAAGTAAATTCACCTTTTGCAACCTTCCCCGAATGTTTTTTTAAGGATTGTCCTATGAAAATGACTGTCTATACTACATTCGCCATCGAGACGGAGTAATAAATCAAAATTTGAACGGTGGCCTAAACAAAATCTGTGGTTTTAAGACCACATTTAAAAATGTTATTATATAGAAGTTTATTTCGAGAATATTTATTATTAATATTACATTGACTATCTTTAAATATACTTTTTTTTAATAGAATTTTTAGTTCAATGAATTTATCTAAATAGCTTAAAAAATATTAGTTTGTGATACTAAACTTATATTGAAAGATTTTAAATTATTTGTTTTATTTATTTTAATTTATTTTTATATTTAAGAGTAATATTATTAACATCTTCCTTTATATTTATTAATTATTAGTTTAAGATATATTTTAGAATTAAATTTTTTAATATTAAATTCAAGAAATATTTTTTTTTGTTATTTTAATTGATTGAATGTTTTTAATATTCCTAATTTGTATTATTTATTTCTTCTATAGTAATTCATTATAGAGAGGATTATATAATAGGAGATTTATATAAAAATCGATTTATTTTATTAGTAGTTATATTTGTCTTATCAATAATATTATTAATTATTTCTCCTAATTTAATTTCTATTTTATTAGGTTGGGATGTACTAGGTTTAGTTTCTTATTGTTTAGTAATTTACTATCAAAATTTAAAGAGATTTAGAACAGGGATATTAACAGCATTAAGAAATCGAATTGCTAATTTGGCTTTATTAATATCAATTGCATGAATATTAAATTTTGGTAGTTGAAATTTTATTTTTTATTTAGATATTATAAAAGATATATTATAAAGTTAATTAGTGGTTTTGGCGGCATTGACTAAAAAGGCTCAAAATACTTTTTCTTCATGACTTCCTGCAGCGATAGCTGTTCCAACTCCTGTATCTTCCTTAGTTCATTCTTCAACTTTAGTAACACCATGTATTTATTTGTTAATTCGTTTTAATTTTGCTTTTAGTAATCAATAATATTTTTATTATTTATTTCTTCTATAACAGTATTTATATCAGGTTTAGGAGCTAATATAACAACGATGGATCCTGTTCTAAATCCTTAAAAAGCTGTGTTTTATTAAATAATTGTGCTTCAATATTAATTAAAATTTTATTTATATATATATTACCTTGTATCCTATTCCTATTTCTCACATTTGTACATTTAAAAAATATATCTATAACAAATAGAGTGTTGTTTATTTGTTCAAACACACAATCCTATTATTTATAATAACAATTATTGTAAAAGCAATATTTTTAAAGCAAACATACCAAAATAATACTAAGCCATACGTAAAATGAAATAAATAATGGGGGCGATATGTATAAAGTTGAGTGGACTCTCAGAAGAAGCGACTCCATATTGTAGTGAGCGCGTACTCCGTTTTGGTATGCAAGGCGGCGGTTACATTGGATAAGAAATCATACGAAAATTTGTTTGTACGAATTCGTACTAATTCGTAAGAAGTCGTCGGAAGAAAACAAATGCGTATATTGACATGTGTGTGGTTATATTGCTTACGATCAAATGTTACGAATTCGTGTTTTCTATGCGACCAAAATATTTTGTTTTTTTTGTACGTTGTTCGTACGACTAGCTTGCGTTTTCTTGTGTTTTGAGTATTTTAAGAACATGGATTGCGAAATACTAATAACTTAATAGTTAAAGTAAGCCATATTAGATTGTCTAGGCTGTTGTGCCGACCTGAAAGTGGGGGTCACTTTCACATTTTGATCAGGATTATCATTTAGGAGTAGCTGATGTGCGATTTTGTTGGCGGTGACGTTTACTTGGTCTTTGGAAGATGTTGGGTCGCCTGATAGCTTTTTGAGAAGGTTTCAGGCTTTTCTGCTGCTGTGTCTCATATCCAGGTTTTCTATCGCGTCTTTCCATGCCTCTTGTCTCTTCCTACTTATGGAGTCGATCAGATGGTCTCCGGAGAGAAGGGATTCTGACTGTAGTGTTCTAAATATTCCTCGTATACACCCTATATATTATTTCAGATTCAGATTGGGCTTACCTCCCCCATACTTACAAAGTAGGGTTTCATATGAGTATATAGGGTATTTCAGAAGTTATGCCCAATTGAACTTAAAAATCATTGTGAGTTCAACGCGTTGTATAGTTCAAACGAAACAATATGACATCAATATTTTGCAGCCATTACATTTTGATATTGGTCTAGTTTTATGACATAATGCCATTTTTTGGATATTACATCATCTGAATACAGGGCGAGCCAAGAGTCGAACACATGCTTTTCTCGATTTTTTCAAATGAATCCTCGTATTTCATTTCAAAAAGTGAAAATACACCTTATAAACTTTCATTCTTATCAGGCATTCCCTATACCTAAAATCATTAATTTCTAAGATACTGTCAATTTAATAACAAAAATGTTTTTAAAAATCATTTAATTGTAACAAGTTAGCTATGGAATAATGACAAGTATTGTTTAGTAGCATGTCATTCAATAAACTTTTGAAATTGTTGGAAGACTCATTTACTTCTATTTGAAATGAACTTTTCTGTTGAAGAATTAACAAACATGGTTTTGGTATTGGGAGAATGTAGTAGGAATTGTTTATTATCATTAAGAATTTACCAAGAGTGATATCCTGCACGAAGACAACCCACAAAAAGAACGTTGGAAAGGTTGATGGATCGTTTCAATCGTACAGGTTCAGTACTTCATGAAAAACATGAAAGGACAAAAGCTGCAGTTACTGAGGAAAATGGATTTAATTGTATGCTGGTAGTTGCGGACAATCCTCATGTTAGTACTCGTGAAATTTCGCACCAACAGGATATCAGTGTAACGTCCGTCCGAAGAATACTGCATAAAAACAAGATGCATTCATACCGCATTCAGGTACAGAGTTATTCGACGAGGACTTTCGTGAAGAGTTCCTTTTTGCGAGTGGGCTCAACAACAAATACATAACCAGATCGATTTATTTGATTTTGTTTTTTTAAAGATGAAGCAACGTTTCATAAGAATGGTACCATGAATAGATATAATTTCCATTACTATTCCACAAATAATCCCTATCTTACATCAACTCAAAGTCAAACTAGGTGGTTTCTGAATGTTTGGGGTGGTATAATTGGAGACCACGTAATTGGACCACATTTTGTCGATGGAAGAGTGAATGGTCTAGTTTATTTAGACTTTCTAGAAAATCATTTACCATTACTGTTGGAAAATGTTCCACTCAACATTCGGCAAATAATGTGGATTATACACGATGGAGATCCGGTACATCATACTGTTTCAATTCACAATCATCTGAATACCCATTTTCCAGCCAGATGGGTAGGAAGAGGAGAACCCATTGCATGGCCACCTCGATCACCAGACTAAACTAAACTAAAATTCACTTTTTCATGTGAGCCCAATCTGAATCTGAATCTGAAATAATACAAAGGGTGTCTCATTCAAAAAAAGGTATGTTTGTTTCACCCTGGTGATAGGGAACACCCAGTGCAAATGAAAATAATTTTGAAATGTGAAGTTTACAGATGTCTACAATTTTCGTATGTAACTTTATTCCATATTTTCTATAATAACGGATATATCACACTAATAGCGCACCCTGTATTTGATATATCCCATACTGTACTATGTAAAGAATAAATTACAATAACTACTAATGTTAGTTTGTATTCATTTAATTTTTTGATAAAAATATTTATTGATCGATCCGATCAGATGTATAAAAAATGCAGATAACTCAAACATCAATTTAGTTTTATCGCCCATTTTTGCGTTTTTGTGATAAAAATGAAGATCAAAAGAATAGGAATTAACCGCCTAAATGAATTCACTATACATTATTATTATTATTAGCGGCGGTAATAAATTAAATAAACTATTTTTCAAATAAAAAATAAAGACATTAGCTGTATATGAACCTAGAAACCAACTTAATAAAAAAAATATCAAACGATGTAGGTAATTGTAGTAACATTTTTTCTTTGTAAGTAGAAATTGTAATTCCGGAAAAATAAGATCGTCAAACTAAATCCTTACACATCATCAGATAAAAACGAAAACTGCTTTAATATACCTAAGATTGTTTGTAGTATGTTGTAGTACAATTTTGAGTTTATTACTACCTGAAAACTTAAAATAATCGAAGAAACAGATAAAGAAATAATTTCATTTTAGTCTCACACTTACTACAAAGGATGTAGGTGATTGTATTACCAGTGTGAAGTTAGCCACGGATTTTTTTCTCATCCGCGAATATTTTTTTACAAAATAAACTGTACTTTTGCAAAAAATGTTAATATAGGAAACATATAATGACATTTTAATAGGCTACATAATTTTACTACCAAAAATTAAAGATTAAGTGAATAAAAAGTTTTCAAATAATTGTTCCTGTACATACACTGCGCCGCAAAATTAACGCATAATTTAAAAAATTGAAACAATTACCTTAAAACATTTTTTTAAATGCCGCCACTGGTTGAAAAATATTTTTTTATGATGTTCTTTAAACTTTTCAAGATATCGTTTTTGTGACGGATACATAAAAAGCAAATTTTTTTGACATTACTACAAAATAGACATTTAACAAAATTCCTTAGATATTAAGTTTAGTCGTTTATTTGCTGTTAGTTTGTTTTTTACACTTGTATAGGCAATATTCAAATTTTATAAGTGCATTACAACACAAAATGGCCCAAAACGATCGTGTGATGAGAAATATTTCGCGTGAGGAATGTGCTACTGCCGTAGCACTTGTGGGAGAAGGCTTGCTGCAAGTTGAAGTGAAACAACGTCTAGGAGTGACAAAATCTACCATATCCAGGGCTATAGCACGATTTAAGGAGACTGGTAGTAACGAAAGAAGACCTGGACAAGGACTGAATAGGGTCACAACTAACAATCAAAATCGATTTTTTCGATTGCAAGCATTAAGAACTCTATTTGTTACAAGCACTTCAATGCAGCAAGAATTTTCTCGTCGGTATAATTACCAAATTAGCTGAGATACCATGCGAAGATGGTTGACAGAAGCTGAAATTACCCCCTATCGTGCTGCAACTGGTCCTCTTGTAACCGCAAACCATCGAACGCTGCGACTTCAGTTGGCCCAAGAACACCAGCATTGGTGCAATCATGAATGGGGCAATGTATTGTTTAGCGATGAGTCCAGATTTTGTCGTTTTAGTGATGATCGACGTAGAAGAGTGTACCGACGCCCTGGAGAGCGATACGTCCAATGCAACATTGTAGAAACTGTAAGCTATGGAGGGGGGTCTGTAATGGTATGGGGTGGCATTAGTTTGGAGGCCTATACGGAGCTGGTTATGATTCAGGGAGGTCGTTTGACTGCTGACCGATACATAACATACATTTTAGAAACGCATGTGGTACCATACGCCCCATTTATTGGAGAATCTTTTTTATTAATGCACGATAATGCACGTCCGCATGTGGCAAGAGTGGTACAAAATTACCTCCAGGAAGTCGAAACTGCAACTTTGCCGTGGCCACCTAGAAGTTCTGACCTTAACCCCATAGAGCACTTATGGGACAACATGGGTCGAAGTGTTAGAGCCTTAATGCCTCCACCTGAGAACCTAAATGACCTGTCATTAAGGCTCAGTCTGAAAGGCTGAAATATCGGAGCAGATTGATCAAGTTGAAATTCAAAATCTAATTTTAAGCATGCCGAGGAGATGTGAAGCCGTAATTAGGGCAAGGGTAGGCCACAACAGATATTAAATATTGTAATTTAATATTTTTTTATACAAATAAAAAAATAAAAATTTGGTTACTTTTTTTATTATCCCCGTATTTTTATTTATACGCTTCAGTAATTGAATAAATTGTAAAAAACATATTTAGTATATCCAAAATAATAACTGCCCTTTATAAAATTGTGAAAATCTCTGAGTTAAAGATAGTTTTGAGATAATTTTTAAATTATGCGTTAATTTTGCGGCGCAGTGTATTTCACGATTCTGAATCGAAGACCCAAAAATAAATAATAAATTATTCAACAATTACAAAGAACATCTAATTAGAAACCAATTGACAAACAATTGTGATGTAAGTATTTTTTATAACGTCAAAAAAATTCATAAAGATTACGATTGAGCGCCGAGGCGCGTCGTTCGTTTTGAACTCGAAGCCCCAAAATTTTTTTAAAATTTTTTTTAACTATTTCAAAGAACACTTAATTAGGAACCTATTAACGAAAAATTGTGATGTAAGTATTTTTTATAACGTCAAAAGAGGCTCAAAGATTACTATTGTGCGCCGACGCGCTTCGTTCGTTTTGAACTCGAAGCCCCAAATTTTTTTCAAATTTTCTGTAACTATTTCAAAGAACATTTAATTAGAAACCAATTGACAAAAAATTGTGATGTAACTATTTTTTATAACGTCAAAAAATATACATAACGATTACGATTGAGCGCCGATGCGCATCGTTCGTTTGGAACTCGAAGCCCCAAATGTTTTTCAAATTTTCTTTAACTATTTCAAAGAACGCTTAATTAGGAACCTACTAACAAAAAATTGTGATGTAAGTATTTTTTATAACATCAAAAAAAGTTCATAAAGATACGATTGAGCGCCGACACGCTTCGTTCGTTTTGAACTCGAAGCCCCAAAATTTTCTCAAATTTTCTTTAACTATTTCAAAGAACACTTAATAAGAAACCAATTAACAAAAAATTGTGATAGCTATTTCAAAGGACACTTAATTAGGAACCTATTAACAAAAAATTGTGATGTAAGTATATTATAATCATTTATCATTAAACAAGGTAAATAAATATTAATTTTAAGTTCCGTGAGAAAAAGTGTAACTTTGCGTTTTCAAATAAAATATTTTCATGATATTTCACTGAACTATAAGCGTATTTTGAGATAGCAGTTTTTTCAATCACGCACGTGTCCACAAGCGACAAGGACCGCTTACTATTTAGTTAGTGCGCTAGCATCAATATTGTAATGTTTTTCTTATTTATTTAAACAATAAACGGGTGGGATAAATTTTAAACACACGGTATGGCTACTTACTAATTTATTTAAACCGAGATTTAAACACTAACTCACTAACACTAAATTTATATATACTTAACTAATCACTTAAATTTAATTTATATGCACACAAACTTGATTATTAATTTATATTAGCACTTTACTGTTCGGTGTATTTTTGTTTATTTCTCGAGATCACTTTATCAACTCAACTAACTCTTCCTGATCAGTCCCTTATATATTAAAGCCTTTTTTACTAGTAAATTCCGGACTGCGGCTTACACACACAAAAACAATTGGTTCTGGCCTTTTCTAGATAAGTCTGGTCACAAAAACAATGTTTAGATAATATAGTCATAAACAGTTATAAAAAACCGTGCGTATCCGCCATAATTTTAACTTTGATACCTGGCTTAGACAGGGTCGGATTTAAGGACTATACCAGTGTGCTGTTTCGTAACAATATAGAGTATAGTGTGTTAGTGGTATTGGTAAAAATATACAAAATATTAACACCTTTCAGAGCCTAGCTCCGCAACATAACTTAAAGGGAATATACCATTACATTTCTGCACTATATGTTTTGTGCGTACGGTAATGTTATTCTAATTTATTTAAACAATAAACGGGTGGGATAAATTTTGAACACACGGTATGGCTACTTACTAATTTATTTAAACGCTAACTCACTAACACTTAATTTATATATACTTAACTAATCACCTAAATTTAATTTATATGCACACAAACTTGATTATATTAGCACTTTACTGTTCGGTGTATTATCGTTTATTTCTCGAAATCACTTTATCAACTCCCCAACTCTTCCTGATCAGTCCCCTTATATATTAAAGCCATTTTTACTAGTAAATTCCGGACTGCGACTTAGATGAAAACAATTGGTTCTGGCCTTTTCTAGATAACTCTGGTCACAAAAACAATGTTTACATAAGATAGTCGTAAACTAGTAAACAGTTTTTTATAACTGCGTATCCGCCATAATTTTAACTTTTATACCTGGCTTAGACAGAGTCGGTTTTAGGGACTATGCCAGTGTGCTGTTTCGTAACATTACCCCCTTCTTAAATGGAAATTCCTCCTGGAACTTTTGTGTAGCCGAGACTGGATGTTTGAATCGGCAACTGGCCCCATTTCTACACTTTCCGATTTTATGGACATAGCAGGGCACCGTCTTCATCGGATACTGATAACGGGGGTTGTAGCTGCAAATTAATATCTGGACACCGGTATCTTGAAAGATAATCTCTACCATGTTCCTGATGATTCGCCAATCCAACTGTTTACTCGCTATCTTAGGCATAGCCAGTTTCTTCACGTTGGATTCCAACACATGGTCCCGGAGGTTTCGAAATGCTTCCCACACATCGCGGTGGGTACATCGATCTTGGAATTCATTTTTAGTTACCACGTAGAAGACGTACCGCGAATTATGTTTCAGTTTCAGTGTCTTGCCAGGGGCTGGAATCTAGTCTTCAAGTTTTTCTAATTGGCCGAAATTCTTTCGAAAGACGGTTGCCAACCCTCGTGCGTTCTTGATACGGGCGGGGATGTTGTATGCCAGTGAATAATCTCCTGGGAGAGTGAACAAATCTTGTTGTTGTTCCGAAGTGACTCCATATCTAGCTTTCCCGGTACCTCCATACGCGCCCATAAATTCATCGAAGGTAGGGTCAGACACATCTTGAATAAGGTTTACTCCTTCCTCTAGGTCATGGTCTCCTTCGAATGGGGCTAGTCGGTTTTGGTAAACTACTTTTGGTTTTCCGTTGGGGATCTTGCTTATGCGATATATAACATCATTGATTATTTTCTTGATTAAGTATGGACCTTCCCAAGATTTTTGTAATTTTGGAGAATATCCTTTTCTCCTCGTCGGGTTGTGTAACCATACTTTGTCCCCTTCTTTAAAATCGCCTTCTGTGGCCTGCGTGTCGTACCGACTTTTCATTCTGTCACTGGTAACTTGAAGATTGGTTCGAACTAATTCATGAATATCGTCCAGCCTTCTTCTCAATTGGATCACGTAGTCTTCGCCTGCTAGATCTTCTCCAGGCCGACAGCCAAATTCCAGGTCACAAGGAAGCCTCATTTCACGTCCAAACAGGATTTTCGTAGGTGTTTCACCCGTGGACTCATTGACGGCAGATCGATAAGCCAATGCGAATAGGGAGAGATACTGGTCCCAATCTCTCTGATGGCTGGAAACTACTTTAGCCAGGTATTTTCCAATAGTCCTGTTCATTCTCTCGACCATTCCATCTGACTGTGGATGTAAAGCTGTTGTCCTGGTCTTCTTCATTCCCAGCTTGTCGCAAATCTCCTGGAATAGATGGCTTTCGAAATTTCTCCCTGGTCATTGTGGACCTCCATGGGCACTCCGTATCGGCTGATAAATTCCTTCACCAATACATCGGCGACAGTTGTGGCCTCTTGGTTCGGGATAGCGTAAATTTCCACCCACTTTGTGAAATAATCCATTACAACCAGTATGTACTTGCTACCATTTTCTGTCGTCTGAAATGGTCCAGCGATATCTAAAGCAATCCTTTCGAAAGGGCTTCCAACATTGTACTTTTTCATGGGTGCCTTTCTCTTGCGATGTGGTCCATTACTCGTAGCACAAGTCGTACATTTCTTACACCAGTCCTTCACATCGTCGGAGCTGTTCATCCAATAAAACCTTTCACGGACTCGCTGAAGGGTTTTCTTCACTCCCAGATGACCTCCCTATGGACTGTAGTGTAACTTCTTCAGTACCTCAGCTACTCTTGTTCTCGGGATAACTAGCTGTCTCCTCATCTCGGAACCATCATCGTTTTCAAGGACTCTTTTTAACAGCCCTTCTTCCAGGACAAGAGAGTCCCACTGAGCCCAATACGCCTTGAGTTTCGGTGAAAATTTTGACACTTCTTGCCAGGTAGGTCGCCGATTTTCTTTCTTCCATTGCCGGATCATCTTCAGGTGAGGATCATTCTCCTGATCTTCTCTGATCCTGGTGGGTGACCATTCCTCGTTGACTACTGTAATTCTTGAAACTGCAACTTCCTTAGATTTCAACTTGTTGCATTGTGAATAGTCTACAGGGCATGGCCGTCTAGGCAAGGAGTTGGCTTTTTGGTGATTCACATTAGCTGGATGTTCACCCCTGTCTGATTTCCCCTGTGTCTGGAGTTCTTGGGTTACAGGATTCTTGGGGAGCTTAGACGGACTGCGTACGTGTTCTAGCTCGCCACACTTCCGGCATTTGATCTACTTAGGCCTCTTGTCTGCCATACCTTTCAACAAGTTGACGATATGATCAAGTTTGTCATCGTTATCTTCTTCCTGCATGGTTCTACCTTTGTTGTACCGCGAGCTTTTCTTGGCTGCTTTGCATTTAAGAGGTTCTTGGTTTACAGGAGTCGTAGGACGCTTACACGAACTGCGTGCATGCTCTAGCTCGCCACAATTACAGCACCTGATTTTCTTCGGATTCTTGTCTACCATAGCTTTCAACAAGTTGACGATCTGGTCAAGTCTGTCATCGTCACCTTCTTCCTGTATGGTCCTATCTTTGTTGTATCCCAAAGCCTTCGTTGCTGCTTCATATTCAAGAGCAGCTGTCAATGCGTCGACTAATGTTTTCGGATGGGCTTAACGAAGTGTCCTCTGCATATCGGGGTCACGTAAGCCATCAATAAAGGCCTCAATGCCCAGACATTCCATCATGTTCTCTGGTGCTGACGGATAAGCAAATCGAACTAGTGGGCGATGTCCACTTCATATTCTTGAAGGGATTCATCACGTTTCTGCCTCCGGTTCTTCAGCTGAGAATGGTACAAATGTTCTAGATGTTCATGACCATATCGCATGTCCAACCTCTTCTTCAGCTGCTCGAAGTCATCCGTTTCCTCCTATCGGACCAATTATTCACTCTAGCGGCTGCCTCAAATTGTTTCACATAATTGGTCCACGACATTTTTCCATCGAACGTTGGGGCCTTGACTCGGGTAAAACTGCCAATGTCTTCAAACTTAGGTAGTGTTTCTGGCTTGCAAGGTTTCGTTTGCTCGGTCTTCTTTTCTTCCTCTGGCGTGCCTCGCGTTCTTGAATCGGCAATCTTTTCCTCTAACTCCTTGATTTTCTCGTATATCGTTGTGATCTTATTCTCGATTTTCTCGTCCATCGTTGACATTTTATTCTCGATTTTCTCGTCCATCGTTGACATTTTATTCTCGATTTTCTCGTCCATCGTTGACATTTTATTCTCGATTTTCTCGTCCATCGTTGACATTTTATTCTCGATTTCAGATTTTAGAGACAAAATTTCATTTTCAATGTCAGCGGCAATGTCGTTTTTCATTAACAAGATATCGGCAGATATATCGTTCTTCAAAGTAGAAATATCGTTCTTCATATCAGAAATCTTCTCGTCCATGTTAGCAGAAATGTTCTCTTCCATGGCAGAAATCTTCTCGTCCATGTTAGCAGAAATTGACGAGATTAAGGTGGAAGCCTCGTCATTGAATAAAACTGTTTCTGTATCAAAGCCGTCATTTTCCACTGCCACTTCGTCCAGTCGTTCTACTAATTCACTTTTCTTACCGGACGTTTCCAACTCACGATCTTCCAATTCTGCTCTTAATTCCGCCACTTTCAGATCCCTTAATCTCTTGGCCATTTTTACGTAGCAATTTATATAATCCCACTTCTGACACCAATGTAATGTTTTTCTAATTTATTTAAACAATAAACGGGTGGGTTTAAATTTTAAACACACGGTATGGCTACTTACTAATTTATTTAAACGCTAACTCACTAACACTTAATTTATATATATTTAACTAATCACTTAAATTTAATTTATATGCACACAAACTTGATTATTAATTTATATTAGCACTTTACTGTTCGGTGAATTTTCGTTTATTTCTCGAGATCACTTTATCAACTCTTCCTGATCAGTCCCCTTAAATATTAAAGCCATTTTTACTAGTAAATTCCGGACTGCGGCTTAAATAAAAACAATTGGTTCTGGCCTTTTCTAGATAACTCTGGTCACAAAAACAATGTTTACATAAGATAGTCGTAAACTCGTAAACAGTTTTTTATAACTGCGTATCCACCATAATTTTAACTTTTATACCTGGCTTAGACAGAGTCGGTTTTAGGGACTATGCCAGTGTGCTGTTTCGTAACAGTACTATACATACATTCACACATTGTTGTTATTATAATCTATTTTTTTAATTCAGAATTTATGTTTGAGTTTGTATCTGCTAACTTTGGTTTTAGTGTTTTGAATAGTACCTAAAAGTAATAAAGCCTATTAAATAGTCATTTTTTAAAGCATCACAAATTTGATGACATGTTTCTGGAATCAGTTGTCGCAGTAACTGTGAAGAATTGGTAGTGCTAAATTTAAAGTCTTCATAATTAATTCCGGAGGCGAAATATCTCAATGTTGCAACTAATCGTTCTTCTGCTCTGACTGATTCCCTAAAGTTAATATCTCGTTTTTCAATCTTAGGTCCAACTAAATGTAACAAAGTGGCAATTGATACATCATCCGTTCTTAAGTAATTTTGGAAATCTTTTGGTTCTTCAGTTTTCAACTCTCTTAACAAATTGATATGAGAGTATTTTCTGCTGTTTAGAAGCCATTCCTTTATTCATTTTCTCCCTTTCCTTTTTTTTTCTTCTAGGGTTATTGTTAAGCCTACTGCACTTGCCACTTTTGTTTGCTTGGACAGCACTTTCATTTTTAAATACATTCGTTAGTCGCGTTTTGGTAAGTGAAGATTTCCAACATGTTTCTTGATGTGCGTGCTGGGTGATTTTTGTTGACAAATATGATGTGAAGAATGTTGTCGAACATGCTCCCGAGTGAGTGGCCTGCTTTACTTTCGCCTAGTTTTGGAAAATTTTATTAAAATGTACTAGTGAATTTTTATTCCCATTTTGTATAATTTCTAATGGGATTTTTTGGTTAAATAAACAACAAATCCCAGAAAAATGGTATATAAATTCTTGGACCACAGTTGTACTCCCTTTATGTACTCAACCTTAAACACAATCTGGAGGCAAGATATTTTACCTTTGCAGATGATACTGTTCTGCTACACATGGGAACAGATGAAATCACCCTCAATTAATGATCATAATGCATACCCTAAATGGCTGTTTTCAAATAAATTAAAAATTAATATTGATAAAACCAAATTAAATAATTAACCAATTGCATCTCAACATGAATGGTGTACCGATAGAGAAAGTAATTTGTATAAAATATTTGGGATTAATTGTAGATGAAAATTTGAACTGGTCTTCAAACATTATCAAGATCTCTGAAAAAATAGTTTCAATGCTATCCACTTTGTATAAATGTCGAGAATATTCTGTCTATGAAAAGTTAATTTCCATAAAGCTCACAAATTACAAAACAAAACCCTTAAAATATTATTTAAATATGATTAGCTCACTAGCACAAATATTAATAATTTACCAATTTAGAATTGAATTTAATTCGAATAAAAGAAATTTTGGATATAGAACAATGCAAACTTGTTTATAAAATACTCAATAATCAACAGAAATGTAACATAAATATTGAGTTTTGGTTTGATATACATAATTACCAAACAAGATCCCATAATAACATCTATCAAATATACACAAGGACAAATATAGGTTTAAACAATTCGATTGTAGATGCAATCGAAACATTTAATAATCTACTTCAGTTTATAAAAGACTTGCAATTTTATAAGAGTTTAGTTAGAAAATTGAATGTTTATGTAAATGAAAATTAACTGCCTTTGCATCAGTGTATTAACTTTAGTTTTGTTATTTTCGAGGCCAGCACTGATTTGAGAATTTTTTACATTAGTTCAATGATATTGTAATAAATGTTTGAATAAACGATATTTCAAAAAAAATCCGAAGTAAAGTTTAAAGTCATTTGAAGAGGTTTATTTATTTCGGTAAGTTTCAATGGTTTTGTAAATCTTCCATAGCTACGGCTAATCTTAGCAATTTTATATTAATCATGTAAATAATTAAAATAATTTCATGTGCCTATTTTATGAAAATTAAAAAATGAAAGAGTTCAAGGTATTGTTAAATTTATTAGGCTGTGAAATAATTATTTATTTAATACATTCCATTCCACCAAAATTATAACGAAAACGACACCATTGTTTTCCACACGTTTAAAACTTTTTCACAGAAATATCACATATGTTCAAATTTATACCATTAGAAATATCGCCGCCTATGTGTTACGAATAATACCAAAAGAATTTAAAAAACATACTTTTTTATGGATCTTCAAATGATTGTAGTTACACTATAGATACAAGGACAGTAAATAAAAGTACCTTTCATACTTTCATTTTCTCTTTAGCGAAACCCTTGGAAAAAACTAAATTAAGTAATAAACCAACGAAAATATACAAATTACTAAAAAAGCAGATTAAAATACGCAGTGTGTGTTAATGACTGCAGTAAACTTTATTAATAGCTTCAACACAAGAACTCAGCATTATGAGTATTGGGGACGTCTTCTCAAGAATATTGAAACATTTAATTGGGATGTAATGTTTTTATAGGTATTAATATTAGAGTAAATAATAGGTAAGTGCAACATTTGAAATTTCAAAGCAATTCTTATCAAAGAATTATAAAAATATCATTTATCAAACACGTGTTGAAAAATTACAGGTATCTCAATGTACCTATTTTGTTTATACAACAAAAACATGTTTAGACCAAACGAAATGAGCTTGGCTTTCTTATTTATTGACCACTAGAAACTAGTGCTGTAGATAACATTTCTTTTAGTTTTTATTGTTATTGCCAACGATTTTAACTCAATCGAGCATTTAATGAATCCATCATCCCATGAAAATTAAGTTTAAATGCAATTAATTGCCGTAACCAACATTACGAATCAATAAACATTTCTAATACATGCATTAATTATCAATAACACAACTCAATTTTGTATAAATGCAATAAACCACAATAATCAATGTAGATAAGACTAATTAACTACCATAGATATGTGTAAACACGGCAAATATGAATGAACCTTTTTTTTTAGTTTTTAATGAAAGAAGAGCTCACCTTATTCAAGAATAAGTTGTGATGTTGATAATACCGAGATGAGATTGTCCTTAACCACCGCCCTCTAATAACACAAACACTTGCACACAGTTCACAGAAAGTTCAATAAGATAAAGAGCCAACTTATCGTTACCACACGGGATGAAATTACAAACCTTGTCGAACGCCTGCGTTCAAATGCGTTTGGGTCAGCCGGCAGCGAGTCCGAGCGAAACGAATTTACTTCGGAAAAGCGAAAATATGCGAACCGTCTAATGCAGATGTTTGAATGGTCGTTTTAATTTCCCGCGCTGTATATAATCCTGCAGCCCTGATACAGCAAAATGAAACAAAAAAACAATAGAAAAAAATGCCAGTTTATATCAATGAAAATAATATCAGGATTGCGACTTAATATGCAATTTTTAAATTCCAATTTTTTATTTACGTACTTAATCCTATTGTAAGTATAAATACAGAGCAGGGACGGCTTTAGGGTGATGATACTATTTGGGAAAAAATGTAAACTTCCAAACCCAATAACATGTTTAGATTTATACGAAGAATATCTCGAAACTAGAGAGTAGTAGGGAATTGTAATTTTGGGGTTGTAAATTGAAGAAATTTGTGCAGCTTTTTTTAATATTATGTTACCCAATGTTTTCAGATTCAAAATTATTAATCTGACAACCTGTATATTTTGGCATTTCTATGTTCCTCCCGATAAAACGATTCCAACAAACTATTATATATACTTGTGTCTAAAACGATTAATTTAAGAACTACAGTACTTTGCCCCACGACGATTACGACAAAAGTCTGAAATGAGTAATTGCCAAATTATTTATTTAAGTTTAAGAGTGAACTTTAAATGGGAATTTAATTTTTCTCATGTTTTTTTCGTAGTAGTAGATTAAAAAGTAGCGGAACGAATGAAAACATTCGGTGTACGCTATGGTATTAACTGTGAGAGTGTATTAATTTGTTCGACGGTAATTCAAAATGGAAAATGTGAAAAAGATTGTAGACGAGCTAGAGATTTATATAGAGCTTGTTATCCTAATCGCGGAACCCCAGGAAAAGACACGTTTAGATAGTGGAACAACAGTTACGCAAAAGTTCTGTTCCGACTGCGAAAGCGAATATAGAAACGCCTAGGATAAAGCCTGTCCAAACTAACGACAATGTCATTAATACTTTGGCGTATTTACAAGCTTATCCTCATATGTCCATTCCACATTTGGAACAAGAACTTGGAATTATTAAATCACCTATCCACAGAATATTGAAACAACACAAATATTATCACCCATTTAAGATACCATTAGAACAAGGTTTACTTCCTCAAGATTTTGAACGACGAGGTTTATTTATTGCGGAGATGAATGTGTGAAGAGAAGAAGGTTTTGTCTTGTTTTAATAAAATTCTATGGAGTGACAAATCGAGATTTTATGATAACAGAATGGTTAATTACTAGTCTGCTGAAAATCCAAAATGGGTGAGAGACTCGATTCAAAGTATGTGGGGAGTTAACGTTTGGTGTGGAATGTTTAATGGACGTTTGATGGGTCCATACTATTATGAATGCACACTGACTGAAGAGAGGTATTTGAATTTCTTGCAGAACATACTTCCAGAGTTATGGAAGGGTTAAGTAATACCTCGCTCCAGCCTTACTACAAACCTGCCTAGAAAATTATTGCTACGTGCAAATCAAATCATGCCCGAGGAGAATGAGAAAGCGCCCCCTCCACCACACGACAGTAGCCGACTGTCACTGTTGAGAGTAGGACGTGTACCTGGTGTACGCGCATTCTTTGTAAATTTTCTGGAACTCACGAACCAAGGTATGTTCTTTTTATAGGATAAATTATATTGTAGTAATGCATTTTGTAGCGTAAATTAGTGTTTCATAAAGTAGGTATGAGTTTTTATGGCTAAAATGTTGTTTTTAAATTTTCTTGCGGCAGCAAAACAATATGGCGTAGTCTGACAATATCGCGCTCACAGCGCGGTATTGTCGAACGAGGCACCGTATTGTCAAACGATGTTATCAACTACATATTGTACTTATTTTGTTCTCTTACAGAGGTGGCTCAAAGTATACCAAAACGAAAAAAGGTGGCTTGGGACCCACTTCAAATACCAGCTGCTTTAGAAGCTGTAAATAATGGGAGAAAAATCAAAGTAGTAGCAAGATCATTTATGCTTCCAGAGTCTTCAATAAGGAACTGATTTAAAGTAGGAAAATACTATGACCCTCGACTTGGCCGGAGGGTAATATCTTTGAAAGAAGAAGAAAGGGAATTAACTAACTATGTTATTATAATGGCAAAATTTTTTATGGAATATCATAGCAACAACTAAGCAAACTTGCGTCTGAGTTCACTGTTGTAAATTATATTAAACACATATTTTCAACAGAGAAATGTATGGCAGGGTAATCCTGGGATCTCTTTACGACTTCCGGAACCAACAAGCATGAATAGAGTAGGGGAAATGTGCCCATGATGGATCCTCGCCTATGATGGACCCCCACCTATGATGGACCACAAGCTGTATTTTCAAATTTACCGCGCATCACGGACTACCGACATCTTGGTTAGGACGATTGATGTTTAAAACCAGTTGTTTACAAGCGTTCATGCGGATATAAGTCGTTTAGGTGAAAACAAAAAATTAAGTCAAAACTGGTAAGTATTGATATAACAATGTGGCTTGGCATGATGTTAAAAAATTTTTTTATGCTCAGTTAGAATTTGCTTTTGTTACTGCAACTTACAGAAACTGTTTCATGTTGACTGTCGGGCACAAATTGAGGTTATGGCAAAGAATAAAAGAGCTTGGCATTTATTAGTGAATTATGTCTCATTGCCTACGACGGACCCTTGAACTGTGTCTTATGATGGACCAGTGGTCCATCATTGGCAATGCATTAGTTACACTATTTTAATTATGTTTTTCTTGGTTTTGCAGATATGGCATTTAAAAAAAGGCAGCAATGGAACGAGGATGACATGCGACAAGCTATAATCAATGTTCAAAACCACAATATGGGCTATAAGTTGGCAGCAAGGACGTTTAGTGTTCCCAAAACAACCTTGCGAAGACGTCTGGCTAAACAGGATAGTTGTAAGGGTGATTTGAGAGGTCGAAGAGCAATTTTCTCTAAAGTCATCGAACAGGATATTGCGAGTCATATCCTTGATATGGAAACACGTTTTTTTGGACTAACGTCCAAAGATTTGCAACGAATGGTATTTGAAGTAGCCGAAAAAAATAAAATAGAACATGGTTTTAATCGCGAAATAAAACTGGCAGATTGGAAATGGGTCAGGGGATTTCTGAAGCGCAATCCACGAATATCTTTGAGGAGCCCAGAAAGTACATAATTAGCTAGAGCCCAGGCTTTTAACAAGCCTAATATCGAAGCCTATTTTAATGCACTAGCTAATATTATGGAGAAACACAAGTTTCTCGCCGAAAATATATACAATATGGACGAGTCAGGCTTGACTACGGTCCAGAAGAAGTGCCAGAAAATTTACACAGCAAAAGGTCGCAAGCAAGTTGGTGCGCTTAGTAGTGCAGAACGTGGGCAACACGTAACTGTAGTGTACGCAATGAATGCCATAGTCAATTACGTTCCTCCTGTTCTTATTTACCCTCGTCAAAGAATGAACGATGAGCTTATGAATGGTGCTCCCGCTGGTAGCATAACTTTTGCACAAGAAAAAGGTTGGATGACCAGCGAAATTTTTTGTAAATGGTTAAAGCATTTCGTAAGGTACGCTAAAGCATCTAATGAGAATAAGGTGCTTTTACTACTAGATGGCCACAGTAGCCATAAAAGTCTTGAATCTCTGCAGTTTGCGAAAGGAATTGGTGTAATGATACTTTTTGACATTATGATATTCTTGGTGATTCAAAGACATTCTCGGGTTCGTTGACTTCATTTTTTCCAATTATATGAAAATCTTCGATTATTATTGTTTTTTTATCTAAAGAATATTATTTCGATATAAATCTTATTGAGAAAAACAGATCTCGTTTTGGGCGGAATTTGCAAAAGAAATGTGCACATTACTTTGTTGTAAATCAAAAACTTACATGCTTTACAAGCTCTTAAATAAATAGCTTACCGCTGTTTAGAAGCTCGGGAATAATCATAATATTAATAATATTTTCGTTGGGTGCTATATTAGTAATTATAGGCAAATTTTCAGGATCTGTTTCATTTTCATGCGAACCGTTTTCTTCATTTACCAGAGACCCCAGATTTGAATCTTTAAATTAGAATATTATTAGGTTTTTTGATCTCAAAATAATAACTTAAAAGTAGGCACTTACTTCTTGGTTCCTGAGCAATAGTTGAAGTACTTTTTTTGTTCGATTAGAATACATCATAATAATTATTATTTCTGAAACTATAAACTATAAAAACTATTATTTGACTTAACTTCAAAATAAACAATTTTTTAAGGTTAGAAAAAACCAATATGCTTTGACACATTTGTCATGACATTTCGACGCACAAAATTCGCTATGTTACTTAATGAGTTTTTGCGTTTCTACGAACTGATAAAAATGACTTAATGTGTATTTTGCATCCTCGTTCTCTATGATTTTAGTGAGTTTTAAGATCCTAAAATGGTAGAATGAAACCAGACTTAGTGAATTATGGAAGATCTTTAATATCGCAAATTTTGACTTAATGAGTTTTTGCATCAAGCCCACGATATATGAAACAGGAATTCCACATAAACAAATCAATTAATGAAAAAATATTTTGCTATACCTAATGCGTATATTGCTAACAACATCGTCAAATCTATGTTGAATTATTTTACTATAACCCACACTAGACATATTCCCGTAGCCTGTTTAAGCTCGTCCAGTAAACTAAGCGTGGGCTATATGTAAAGAACTCGCATGTCCACTGGTAAATCTAGATGAACTTGCAAGAGCAGTAGGAGATCTACTAAGAGAAATGAAAAAAGCGACCTCCAAAATGGATAAGTTCACAATCTACAATAACTTTGTGACTGGAATAGACAACTATGACATATAGGCAGGTATGTGGAAAAACAGATTTTCAAAAACGATATAACATCAAAATAATTTTCTGTAATGTACGTGGAGTGCAAAATAAATTACCCATAATCAGACATTTTCTCGAAATTCACAAACCAGACATTTTCTTTTCAATGGAGACATTTCTTAAATCACACAAAACTGTAAACTTTAGTAACCCAAAATATCGTCTAATTAGACAAGACCGCAGCGATGATACCGGCGGTGGCGGTATTGCTTTATTAATCAAAAAAGGTATAAATTTCAAAATACTGCAACAAAACAATACTTCAATTGAACATATCGCGATCCTTTTTGATAATAAAATTAAAATTGTGGGAGCTTACAACTCGCCTGGCAACAAAATTACACACACAGACTTACATAACATTTTTAAGACACACAACAAAGTTTTAGTAGTTGGTGATCTCAACTGCAAACATCCGCAGTGGGATCGATTCACCAACTACTCAAACGCTAATGGAAATACGATCATGAAATTCTGCGATAATTCGGAGTGTGATATATTTCATACCGATGAACCGACTTATTTCCCTTATGCGGTTAATCATACTCCAAGCATATTAGATATAGCAATAGGAAAAAATATAAATAATATCACAAAAATAAAAACTCTCAATGACCTAAACTCTGACCACGATCCTGTCCTTATTCATCTCAAAATCTCCCATAATACCCAAAACACCAACTATCCCACAATATTTAATTACAAAAAAACAAATTGGCTTAAGTATAGAAAATACATAAATGATAACCTAAAAATAAATGACAAAATTGGAAATTCCCAACAATTAAGTAACACAATAATAAATTTGCAAAGCATAATAATCAAAGCTAGAGATCAAACTACGGAAATTAATGAAATAAGACATACGCGCAACAAGTTACCAAACAATATAATACAATCCATTCAGGAAAAAAATAAATTAAGAAAAATATGGCAAAGAACAAGGGACACAAACGATCATAAATTACTACAGCAACAGCAAATCAACATTAATAATTTAGTAAAAGAATTCAGAAACAACGAGTGGGCCGAATTTTTAAGTACATTGAAACCAGACGATAATTCCTTATGGAAAATCGCGCGGTATTTCAAAAACAAGTTGAACGAAATCAATAAAATAATTTATAAAGACCAAACATATACTCGCACCCCCGATATCGCAGAAAAGTTCGGAGAGTACTTCCAAAGCAACTTTATAAATCACTCTCAACATACTCAATAACTTACATGGCGAATTTTATTATCAAAACAGGAACATATCCCGATATGCTCAAAATAGCCAATGTCATCCCCATTGTCAAAGCAAATAAACAACCAAGTTATATAGATAGCTACAGACCAATATCCCTCCTAAACAACATAGCGAAGGTGATAGATAAAATAATCGTATATAGACTGAAACAATTTGTTGAGAAACAAAATATAATCCCCACCGAGCAATACGGATTTCGAAGTGGCCGTAGTACAGTAGCTCAAATAATTCGAGTAATTAATTATATTAGGGAAGGTTTCCAAAACAAAGACAAATCGGTTATGGTAACCCTAGACATTCAAAAGTCATTCGATTCTGTATGGCACGAGGGATTAATTTATAAATTAATAAATTTAGAAACACCTGAATACCTAATAAAAATACTATATTCCTACTTAACAAATAGGACTTTTTATTCAAAAATAAATAACCACAGAGCTGGACCCTATGAAATTCAAGCAGGAGTACCGCAGGGCTCGGTGCTGATACCTTTGCTATACTCCCTATTCACTCATGACCTACCAACATCCCCTCAATTACTAACCGCAATGTATGCCGATGACACTTACTTTGTTGCCTCTGCAAAGAATCCTGATCAGGCACTGGAAACAACACAAGCACACATAAATTCAAAAATAATACCATACTTACACAAACAAAAATTAGTTATCAACGAATCCAAAACGGAGTATTTACTACTCAAAAGGATAACTGCAAAAAACACATTGTTGCAATCTCAGCTTTGCGTAAATGTGCACAATATTAAGCCTAGTAATACCCTAAAATATTTAGGGTATACTATACAAGGAAATACAAATGCCAACGCTCATATTGTGCAACAGGTGCGCAAGGCCAAGATTGCAATGAGTAAACTTTACCCACTCATTTGTACACACAGCAATTTATCAACACACAACAAAATTCTCACTTACACTTACATAATTCGACCAATACTCACATACGCAGCACCCGTTTATTACAACAGCACAAAACACAACTTTAACTCCCTGCAAGTGGTACAAAACAAGTGTCTTCGGATGGCGATCAAACATAATTGTTGTTACCCTAGACTACCTAGAAACACATGGTTACATGAAAAAGCCGATCTACCCACTATCAAAGACTTTATAACCAAAATTTCAACGAACTTTTATAAGCATTGTCTGCCAAAGGATCTTCGTAAGAATCTCATAGACGCAATTCGCGCAGGAGACATCCGAGATAGTGGGTGTAGGCTTCTGCATGGCACGTTAATTACATAACTGGGTTATTTAACTCCAAACCCTTATTATTACAAGCATGTAAAAAAAAATTCGAAACAAACAAAATTTCACAAAACCAACGTCAGCCAAGTTTCCGTCCCCAAATCTAAAAACCCCATGTCAATTTTGAAACCCTGTTTTTTAGCTACTTTTCAGGGATAGCCTAGCCGAAATATTCTGGGAGTCACAAACTATTCGAGGGACAAAGTTATTGTAGAAAGTGAAAACAAATGGATAATGCCATAAAGTAAGGAGCCATATCCAGTAGCCAGACACGCGCAATATAGGGAAAGTTGGCCAGAACATCGGCACTATATAGTAATTTTCCATATATTGTAATTGGGATAAATAATTTTATAAATAAAGACCATTTTAAAAAAAATGTTCAGCAGACTGGACGATGGCACTCAACGTGTTAACGTATGAATGGCATACCCTAACTCTCACTCTATATTAATCATAGTACTTATAAATAATTAGACATATTTATTCCTGTACAAGCTTTTCTATATTTCAATGCAAATTTTATAAAAAGGATATGTTACTGAACTCTAAAGATGCATGCCATTAAAGTGGTTATAAATCTGTTGCTGGTATTGTAAAAAGAATCTCAGTTAATGGGTATATACTTAGTCAACAACCGGATAATCATTATCTCTCGAATTTCTCAGAAAGACTGACTCAGTTCTATGCAATTCGATTGCAGAGGCTACTACGACCAGAACGCAAAACCGCCTATAATTAAAAAGTTATGTAAAATATTTCAACTTCGCAGAGCCGGATCTAGTTCAAAATTCTCTCACGAGTTCCATCGAATATGAAGCCATCTTACTACTTTTTAATAATACTCTCATAAAACAACTTATTTATTTTTTGTGGCCAATTCTTTTGTTTTAGTTTTATGACTTTTATGTATTATGTATTTCGTTCATACTATTGTCTCTGGAACCGTTTCTAGACCTCCTCTAGTGAGTTGTTTACATACTATCCATCATCTACACGGAGGGCTAACATAAACATGTATTGTCGTTTTTTCTTCACAAATAAGCATGGTTCAGCATTACTACGCTTAAAGTCAAGAGATTCAATGTAGTCCGTAAAAATTTTGTTCCAACATCGTGAGGCTTGTTTTAACCCATACAAACTGCATTGAAGTCGACACACCATCGCAGCCGTCTGGCTGCTTCATAAACACTTCCTCTTCAATTTCACCATAGAGATATGCAGTTCAAACATCGAATTGAGCGACATATATTTGTTTGCAGCAACACTGAGCAAAGCTTTAATTCTACCACCTTTTGCGACTTGGCTATAGGTCTGATCGTAGTCCTCACCTTGCCTCTGTGAGTAGCTTTTGATCACTAATCCTGCTTTAAATTGACCCATCAGGATTTGTTTCCAATGTATACACCCAGTTGTGTTTGGAATCGCTTTCTTACCGGAAGGCATCTTGGCCTTACCCACGTGTGGTTCTCCTTCAGGGACTACATCTCTTGCTGCATAGCTTGAATCCAGAATCAAGATATAGCTTCCTTAAAGCTCAGTGGTTCTTTAGGTTCACAAATTTCAGCAGCAACTTTCATGACAAAATCATCAAATTTTGCTGGCGGTCTCATTGTAATTCTATCTATCATTTGTCGTCTCATTTTGATATTCTCCTCTGCTTAAAATTCGGATTGAACGAGTACTTCCTCAAAGATGTCTTCTAGTTCATCGAATGGTTCGGGATTGGCTTCGATTTGTATTTCTTGCCACATATTATCTTCAACGTCTTCATGAAACATTTCTCGTTTGATCTTAATTTATTGTCACAAAATCAAAGCAATTTAGTGATTTTACTACATTCAGTGTCGAGAATTCATCAAAAAGTACAATCACTTGATCTGATCAATATCTTCTGTTCAAAGCTCCAAACTCTGTAGCCATTGTTGTGTTTCCTTGCCTTCAGTTCCTTATCGTTCTGAACGGAGAAGAACGAAGCTCGAAAATATGTGTTTTTTTTTTAAAAAAACACTGCTCTCAGTTAATTAATTTTGATTACTCTTAACATGAGATGTCACATACATTTTCAATACCTAAACGAATGAATGGATGTGAATAAGGAAGAATAATCGGGTGTTTAGAGTTATAAGAAATATGTGCATTTTCAAGCATACTGCCGACTCGAATCCATAATTGGAGATAAAGATTTCAAGTAACTTTTGGAACTTACAGAACCAGATTTTTGAAGTGAACTTATTTCCAAAGGAAATGCGGACAGTTGCACTAATTTAGAAAGAGCCCTATGCTATTATTTATTTCAGAAGATGATCAAAATCTGGAATGCTCTCGTTTTTCTTTATTAACCTTTAAGTTGTTAATAAATCTTAATCTTTGAAGAAAATCAGATCCGTGCCACCATAATTTAGAGATTTTTAAAATATTTAGAGTACAACATCAAGAAATAATGTCAGCGGGATTAAGAGATGAAGATATACAATTATTAGTGTTTTTAAATGAAACTCACGGTCTCTAGTTAATTCCACAATATAATACAAGTTATAATTTTTTACTCTGGTTAACGACTGTATCTCAGAAACTCCATTACTAACAAAGATTTTCCACATTCTGGGCTCATCTGCTATCCATGAGAGGATTATTGTAGAATCTGTCCAAAGATATATCAATGGAAAGATCTAAAATCGATAAACATTTCGATAAAAGTCGAGACATTAATAGAGCTCTACAGAGATGTGCGTTAATAATAGCCTTTTGATTATCAAACCTTTCAGATAATAAATTAAAAACGGTGACGTCATTAGTGTCCGAAAGAGGTAAAGATGCGATAACATGAGCGACCTCACCATTTAAGATAGTAAAAATTTTCAATATTTTGTAATGAGCCATTATTATGCACCAAGGCTGTGAAAGTATCTCTAAAACAGTGCCATTCAGAGTATTGTCCTGAAAAATCGGGAATTTTTATGGCTTGTAATTTTGTACTTGATGTGGTACTGATGTTACGGGAGTAGCGATCTGCATAGGATCTGGGGCACGTTTGGAAATTAAATCTTTAGCTGTAGAAATTACTTTAAAATATTTTTTTTGAAATTCTTGGCATTCCGAAATAGCTTTTTCTTCATTTAAGGTACCTGAAACCAGTAAGACTTCTTCGAGCTCGCCCTGTATTACTTTAAATTCAGATAAAATGTTTTTTGTAACTTCGTAGCGAGATTCGATTTCTGTAAGCGAGTATTTTTCGGGATTATATAACAAAGTAAGTTTGAAAACGCATAAGTATAACATTAATTTGTACGCGACGAGCTATTAACCTTCTTTCTTCATTTGTATTTTCGATTTTATTGAGATTGGGATAGTTGTAGGTAATGTAAATCAGCAGCAATGCAATGATAATTAAGAAATAATTTGTACCTGACCTCAGAAGTAATGATTTCTGTTCGGTGAAGAGCTTGGTTGGTGGATGTGGTATGCTTACATGGTGTGCTACCACAGTGGTACGACTAAAAAGGTGCTAAACTGCGAAATACGTATAGTCTGTGTCGATTCAGTCTGTTTTCCAACTCGGTTATCAATGATTGCATACACGTGTGTCTGTCATCTGGTTTTCGATTTCAATTCCGATTCGGCAATACTTGGTTTTCTGGTGAATAACACTGCAGTGTTTTTTCCTAAAAAATCATATATTTTCGAGAACCGTTCACTGACGGCAAGGGAACAGCCATCATTCTCATAAGCAACTAGTACGCTTTTTACAACTTTCTTATACATTTTTCGTCGTCTCTCTTTGGGTATTTGATCGTAACAATTACTACCTATCACTCTCCAATGACAAATTTTTGTTTTTTTTTCTGAACCAAATTTCATGAAGCGACATGTCTTTTACGCTGGATGTCGCTGTTCGATTGAGTAAATATGCTGGTGTGTTGATCATTTCAGCCCAAAAACTTTTTCTAGCATGCATTAGAGCTCCTGCGGTCTCATTAACAGTGCGACTTTCTCGTTCTGTGCAATCGTTTTGTTGTGGAGTGTAAGGCATGACAAGTCTCTATCTTATACCTTGTTGGTCTAGGATCTTCTTAACTTGATGTCTCCTACATTGTCAGATAGAACTTCCTGTGCTCTAACCTGTTCTAGAATGTTTTCAGCTTCTCTACGCAATGAGATTTATTCTTTATAATTATAAAGTAAACGTACCGGTATCTGGAAAAATTATCTTTGAATGACAACATAGCGATAGCCTGCTTTTGAGCTGCTAATAGGTACACAAACGTCGGTATGGATCCTTTCACCTGGTGCACTAGCCCTCTGTATTGTGCCAAACTTCAAAACGCAAGTCTTTCCATAGACACAGCCTTCGCAAAGCTCGCTATCAAAATTTGGAGCTTTTCATTGTTGTAAAACTTGGGTGAACGAAGACCACGAAGGTTAGCCTTTAGGCTGATAATTTAGTCTACCTTATTCTTGAAATGTACACTGCGCATCGTATAAAACTGGTACAACTATAATAACCGAAAATAGTCTTTTTATAGCTGTGTAAATGGATCTTTTAAAATGTGTCAATGCCAAACTAGTTGTTTTAGTATAATTTCCAGAGCAGTGATATCAGCTAAACAAAACAATTTCTAGATGTAATGATAAAATTAAATTTTGTGAAGCACTTAAATGAGATGGAAAAATAAAAATGTATTCTAACATTTACAGAAAAAGAGTAACTAGCTTAAATTTTGAAATAGTGTGAAATTTAAATAAATACAAAAACATTACATTGTCACCGGTTCCAATATTTTTTTAAAGTTGGTGGGTTTATTAGATGACTGACTTAAAGAAAGGTGACAACGATCAAACTGTTGTTAGAAAAATAGGAAATGGAAGACCAGTTTTGTAACAAGCCGATCGCCTGTTACGATTTCCATCGGACTATAATATTTTAATTTCGTCGTACTAATGATTTGAAATTAAAAAACTTGTTTCTCTTCCAAATTTCGGGTATTTGAACGATATCGCACATTGGAAAAGTCTCTTCCTATCAGTAAAATTTATAAGTTAGTACCTTACATCGTTGTGGTTTCACATATTTGCTGGTGAGTTAGATTTTTGGAATATTTTTTCTCCGTGTTTATTCTGTTTAATTTCAAATTATTGTTACGAACTCGCACACCGAAGCAGAGACTAAGTACGGTCCTGTAACGTTATGTTAACGGAGTTAAAAAAATGGCGAGCGCGCCGAATTCTGAGGTCTATTGGGATTTAATTGTGATCGTTTTTATAGACATGTTCTCGGAAGGTGTTTTAAGGATTGAGCCGGCAATCGAGAAATATCGCGAAAGGCATTTGTTTTTGTGTAAGCCGCAATCCAGAATTCTCTAGTAAAAAAAGGCTTTAATATAAATAAAGGACCGATCAGCGGATGAGTTTATAATTTGACATCGTAAGATAAACAGTAAATAAGTGGATATAAATTAAGTGATTATATAAATTAGTTTAAGTGAATATACTGAGTATATATAAATTAACTGTTAGTGATTACTTTAGTGTTTAAATAAATAACAAAAACATTACATTATAATATGGGCTGGCGTTGGATGAATTTTGTATGTTTAATTCTTTTTTATTGTAAAAAAGAAACATTTTATATTCTTTTTGAAACAAATTCTTAATAATTTATTTTCATTCTTTTTAAGCTTTATAATTCCGCATTTTCTGTTTATTTAGGGAACAAAGCGAATAGGACAGAACAGACTTCTGTTAGTTTTATTTTAAAAACTAGATTCAGTTTTTTATGTGTTGAAACATAAGCTTCCTATCTGTTCTATCAATTCCTTCCTTCCCAGAATTTTTCCTTGATTTTTACTCTTTTTTCTTTCCTCAGCTCTGCAGCCTCTGGGTAGGCCCTACAATTGAACACCACCATAGAGACAACACAAAACCGGCCGGGATGGATTCAGGACCCCATCTCCATCGACTAGGACCTAGCTGAGAGCTGAATAATTCCAGAACCTTACCAAGATAAGTCCTTTGTCTTATATTCAGCTCATGGAAATCTAGAATTGGAGATTTTTATTGTATAACGGCGTTCATATTCGTCTGGTATTTTGGATATGCAGTTAATGTGATTTATCTATTGAGTTATTAATAAATATAATTTGCTGATCATTTGATTTTCAGCAATTTATATTAACTTGGACCATCGCGTTAAAATATTTTTAGTATTTCGTTTTGTTAAGTTAAAGTAAATCTACTCCAAGAATTTAACGCACAACCAAAAAATAACAAAAAGTTTAAAGTAAATTTTTGTCTAAACTGCTTGTCTGATTTGAATGAATTTTTTTTTGAATGACAGGTTGACACTTCCAGAGAGTTAGTGTACTACTGTATTTGCATACAAACTTATTTTTGTGTTGCAATGATAACCTGATTTTTTTCATAAAATTTGTAACACCCTGTGGAGTTCAACAGTAACAATATCAACTTAAAATTAAAATCAAACTATAGCTTTATCTTTCTGTAACATTTTTTTTTTGATTTACTCTATTATCTTGGCCACAACAAGAGAAAATAAATTTTATAGCATAACATGTTTTTTATTAAAATTTATAATAATAAAAGTGAGTAGCAGGCTATGAAAAACAATAAGTTACAGTAAATTGTCATTAGCTAAATACAGGTATCAAAAAGCATTCCATAGAAGTGTATTTTTAATGTTAGCCCTTACGTTTTTTTTTGTAAAAACCTTTATTTTAATTAATATGCAACGTGAAACACGAAATCTTACTGGCGAAGAATGTGCTCAAGCATTAATATTGTTCGAGGAATTACCGAAGAATTGGATTTAAGACGATTTAATGTATACCATACCCGTTTCACGAGTTATACAAAGATATAGACACTGGAAGTCATGGTCGCAGACCGGGACAAGGAAGGAATCGAATAACAACCCCTAATCAGGACCGTTTTTTAAGATTATCGGCATTAAGACAACGTTTTGTAACAGCCCGGACCCTTCAAACCCGGCTTCGAGATGCTACTGGTGTACAAATTTGTGGTGAAACAGCTCGTCAGCGACTACGAGAACACAATTTGAGACCTAGAATTGCTGCTCGGGGGCCAGCTCTAACTAGAGATCATCGAAGAGCGAGGCTGAATTTTGCCATGGAACATCGTAACTGGTTAGAAGCGGAATGGCAACAGGTATTATTTACGGATGAGTCAAGATTTTGTTTGTACAATAATGACAGGCGCATACGTGTATATTATATATTATTATAATTTCTCAAATAACACATTATTTGGAGGAGGATCTGTGATGGTCTGGGGAGGTATTTCTTTGACTGGTCGCACAGAACTTGTAGTCATAAATATATGAAAGCCTTACAGCTGAAAGGTACATATTGGAGGTTTTAGACCAACATGTAATGCCATATGCGCCATATATAGGGCAAGGATTTTTGTTGATGCACGATAATGCCAGGCCTCATGTTGCTGGAGTTGTGAGGAATTATCTAGAGGAAGTTGGCATCGCTACCATGGCATGGCCAGCTACAAGCCCTGATTTAAATCCCATAGAGAATCTCTGGGACACTCTTGGGAGGAGGTTACGAGAGGAACGGAACTTGAACACCTTGGAAGACGTGGGGAGGCGACTGATTGAAATATGGGAAGAAATTGACCAAAATGATATACGGTCGCTTATTTTAAGTATGGGCCGTCGGTGCCAAGCAGTTATTTCTGCCAGAGGCGGAAATACTCGCTACTGACTTTACGTTTTGTTTCTTTGTTTTTCGTTGTTAAAGTTGGATAATAAATTTTAATAAAAAACATGTTATGCTATAAAATTGATTTTCTCTTGTTGTGGCCAAGATAATAGAGTAAATCAAAGAACAAAATGTTACAAAAAGATAAAGCTACAGTTTGATTTTAATTTTAAGTTGATATTGTTACTGTTGAACTCCACAAGGTGTTACAAATTTTTTGAAAAAATCAGGTTGTCATTGCAACACCCCGTATTTATACAAAAATAAGTTTGTATGTAAATACAGTAGTCCACTAACTCTCTGGAAGTGTCAACCTGTCATTCGAACAAAAATTCATTCAAATCGGACAAGCAGTTTAGACAAAAATTTACTTTAAACTTTTGGTTATTTTTTGGTGGTGCGTTAAATTCTTGGAGTAGTGTACAAGGTTTTCCAGCTTTTAACCTTTTTAGTTTTTTTGTTTAATTTAAGTATCGCTTAAAAAGCTGGTGGCGTCCAATTTAATATCGATTGTTCACCCCATCCCAGTGATTGCTATAAAAATACATTCACTGGAGTCGAATACCATAACCTGAGGAAGAGTCTTAAGGCGGGGGAGAACATATGTTACAAAGTGGCGCCCAACTAGAATATAGCTAGACAAAGCTTCAACTGATTATTAGTAGGAAAATCACTTTAATACGGCAAGAGATGCAAAAGTTGCAGTGAACTTTATGGCTTCAGTAACAACAGCATTAAGAAGAATTAGAAAACCTGATTTAAAGAATTCTGCTTGTTTAGCCATAAAATATCACAAATAGCAACAAAATTTCAATAAAAAAGAAGAAAGGTTACAGTTAAACAAAATTTGGACACAAGATCCACGTAATTCAAAATTAAAACTGTTGAAACAAATATATACCATGGCAGCAGAAACAAACCGACGTCAAATAAAAACAAACAACAAATTCCGGCCATGAAACTTTACATTCAATAATTAATAACGTATCATAGCTCCATTATCATTGATAACTTCTTGTAATCTTGTAGGCATTGAGTCAATATTTTCATGTGTGTCATCTCTGCAAAAATTTTGGATCACCAACCATTACGAGTAGTCCGTCCCTGGTTTCAAGGCACTACTGTAAATATGTTTACCTTACCAAAATAAACATAAACGCCGAGTATTTTCCATCACTGACTAATACGACATCAACCGTATGCATCTTAATCAAAACAATACGACAAACGCTTGTAGTGAGTTTCACTCTTTTTCTGTTATTGAAGAAAACAGTACCAACATAGTATGTGTTGAATAGTATAGTCAACTAAGTCACGTGATTGAAAAGTTTCACCGTTTCTACTGTACATTATAAATATGCTGAACATTTTATGAAGATCAAATAATGAACAGTATCTACGAAAATTAAAAATGAAAAACCAATTCAAACTTTGGAGATCTATAATTCGAAAACGAGGGTTTATATTGAAAAAAAGTTTATATGAAGTACTAACATTATTTTGACTTATATAGTACGCCCCGACTTTTTCCCATTAGTTCCGGGGATGGACATCTGGGAAGTTTTCTATTTCTACAGTACTTTTTGCAATAATGCATCAAGGACGTCACACCACTCTGTATTAGAAAGTCCGTGAATTAGTTTTGTTTTTTTGCAGCTGAAAATAACCTTTTTCGTATTATTTTTACCTGACGTTTCATGGGCGCAGACTCCTCGCGTTTTATCGATCTTGGAGGCTTCAGCTGATACAATTTCAGCCATTTTCGAATTTTCTACTATTTGATACACGTACACATACCAAAAATGTTTTACTTATTTCTAAAATACGTTTTGTTTTTTCATTTATTGTTGTTTGTTAATAGTGAAATAAGAGTGAAAAGAAATGACATAGATCTGCCTACCTGTATCGACAAATTTAATATTCACAGAGATAAAATAATTAGGACGCAAGATTCCCAAAATATGGGGGCGAAATATTTGACCGAATTTGATTTGGGATCGAGGGAAGAATGTTTACATCTTTGTTGTGAAACTGAGAACTGCGATGTGTTCGTTTTTGAAGAAAAAGTAAGAAATTTTAGATTTATATAGTGTGGTTTAGATCATAATAATTGAAAATAAAAATAACAAAAACAAACACAACTTTGACATGGGCCTGAGTTCACTAGTTTGTACAAAGGAACATTTTTTATAGTTGTTAGTATCTGCAAAACTTCAATTAACTTATCAAATTTGCTTTCTTGTGCGCAACCACTCTCTGTGATTTTATTAGTTATACTATTTTTCAAATCTTTCCGATGACAAAAGATAATTTCCGTTTCATTAGTATTAAACCCTGTACGAGAATTAAATAAAAACACTGTAAAAAGTCTGGGAAAATTAAAATATACCATATAGATTAACATTATAAATATCTTTAGTCGATCAAATAAATACTAAATGTGGAGCAATTATTAAAATTTTACTATAAAACTCGATGCTAGCGGTTTTATTTATGCTTATCAATATCTTAAATTCCTATGAGGACGTAACAGAAATTTAAAACGTTAATACAATGAAAATAAATATACTCTCTTTTTGTTGTTTAACATTGTATTCAATATAAAGTAAAATATATTGATATCACACGAGTATATAAATATTTTTATATGGTAACTACCCCAAGAAGGTGTTAGTCGCCGAAATGTCTTTTTAGATCCTGTTTTCTGGGGGGATCGGGCCCCATTTCCAAGATTTTAAACCCGTTTTGTTTTCTAACGGTTGTTTTCTCTTTCCAGTTTCGGATTCCTAGGCTGTTTATATCAATGTCAGCTACAACCTCTTGTAGTCACTTTTGCTACTTGGTTTCCAAACAGTTATTGCGTAAATTGTGATATTTGGACCTGCTCTCCAAACCTTCCCGAACCGTTTTAATATCTGCTCTTTTATGACATTAATGATTTTCCTGTGGATGTCATTTTTTAGTTATTTATTTGTTCTTTTCCTATATTCATTTTCCGCTATTTTCTGGGGTCCTAGTATGGTTCTTAGTGTATTTTTCGTTCAAAAACCATAATTTCAGCTCCATTATGTTATTGTTGGTTTAATTATTGTTTACAAATTTTATTATTAATAACTTTTTATTTGCCTGACATACTCTGTTTACCGCCATTATTTTCTCTTTAATTTCCATATCTCCATCCCTATTGTTGTCCCTCCTAGATATTTTATTTTATTAACTTCTTCAAATTTAAAGTCGCCAATTCTGGAATTATTGTTCATTAGGTGTTTGTTTACGGTTATTGTTTTTGTTTCGATTATTTTTAGGCTCATTTTTTTACCTTCTTCCACAATTCCTTTAAACATTTTTTCCATAACCTCTCTGTTTTTTGCTACCAACACTAAGTCATCCGCATATTCTATCAATTGCCCACTCCTTGCTATTATGTTTCCTTTGTCCACGTTTCTGTGCCAGATTAAATAGACTTGTCGACAGAGAATCTCTCTGTCTTTGTTAATTTCCAATCTGTCCATTTCACCTTTCTGTGTTTTTACAGTAGCCGTTGATTATTTCATAGTCATCGAGAATTACTTTCATATTTTTGTTGTTGCTTTCAATAATTTTAAGTGATCTCAATAGTTGTCATCTATTTATTGATTTAAAAGCTTGTTCAAAATCTGTAAATAACATCTCCATTCCGATTTGATGTTCGTACGTTTTATCCATTATTTGTTTCATGATGTTAACTGCATCTTTGGTTGCTTTATATTCTGTTTTATTTTCCACCACTTTACCATTTTTATATCTAATTCCAACTTGTTTGGACTTACATACTCTATTTTGTTCATTAATTTTTTTTGAAGAATAATTTTGAGTTTTTATTACTATTTTCGGCTTATATTTTCTCTATTGTGCTATCCACCCATTCTCTTCTGACTTCCTTACTGCCATTTTTGCTTGTCTTCTTATCTTGTCATATTTGTTCTTGTTTTCGTCTTTGTTTGCTCTAAACCATTTGCCCCAAGCACCCTGTTCCTTCTCCACTATTATTCTATATTCCTCATTATACTATCCTTTCTTTAGCCTGTTCTTTTTAGTGCCTATTTTTTCTTTTGCCGCTGTATTTATGCATTTTTCTATTTTTTTTCTATTTGTCCTGAACTTCTTTGATTTGCATTCCCTTTTCCTTGACTTCCAGTAATATTTCCATGCGGTTTTCATATTCTTTTCTGGTTTTTATATCTTCTACCTCTTGGATATCCCATTTATTAATTATGTGTCGACTTTTGATCTTCTTTTTACTTTTCCGCGCAACCTGTCTAATGAGAAAAGTATTGGTTTATCCCAAAAAAGTTGAAATTTTCAGTTATTTTTAAGTTTGTCATCAAGAACAACAGGAAAAAACGGTTTTTAGAAAAAAAATCCTGTGTGTTATGTCGTCGTCGTCGTTGCGTCGGTCACTTTTCCTTACATGTCTTGTTAACACGATACAGCCTCCGGAGTGCAACAAGTCACCAATTTTATGATTGAATATTGTTCAGGACACCTCACAGATGAACTCTATTGATTTTCAGCCCACCAGAGCCAGTACAACGGGTTCTATGGTACTTGAAGTACGACATTTTTACCATTTTTTGAGAAATTTTAGTTTGTTAGCATGATACAGCCTCCGGAGTGCAACAAGTCACCAATTTCATGATGGAATAATATTCAGGACATCTCACAGCTAAACCCTATTGATTTTCAGATCACCAGATTCAGTACAACAGGTGCTATAGTACTTTAAGTACATTTTTGTAATTTTTGGAGACATTTCAGTTTGTTAGCACGATACAGCCTCCAGAGTATATACAAGTTACCAATTTTATGATTGGATATAAATCAGGGCATCTCAAAGACGAAGCTTATTGATTTTTAGCTCAATAGAGCTGGTACAACGGGTGCTATGTTACCTGAAGTGCCATATTTTTGGTCCTTTTTGGAGAAATTTCGGGTTGTTAGCACGATACAGCCCCCAGAGTGTATACAAGTGACCAATTTTATAATTGGATATTTTTCGAGATGTCTCACATATGTACCCTATTGATTTTCAGCTTACTTGAGCGTGTTCAGCGGGTCCTATAAATCCAGATATACTACATTTTTGGTTATTTTTGGAGAAATTTCGGTTTGTTAGCACGATATATCCCCCGAATTGTGTACAAGTGACAATTTTATGATAGAATATTGTTCAGGGCATCTCACAGATGCGAAAAAGCTAGTTTTAATCTTTAAAACCGTTTATTTATCTTTTGTTTCAAAATTGCCATGACCATATAGTTGTCTGAGTCAGCGCAAGCTCCTCTATACGTCCTTACGTCTATAACCGCTGATTGATTTCTTCTTGAAACAAAAACATGATCAATTTCGGTATTTGTTTTTTGGTCTGGGAATCTCCAGGTAATTTTATGGCATTTTTTGTGTTGGTGATTTGTAATGCTTATCACTATGTCGGCCTACTTTGCGAAATTAGAAAGCCTGTCCATTATTATTGGTTTTTTCTTGTATGGTATGTTTGTCAGCCACATTCTTTATGTGATCTGTTCATTAAAATCTCCCAAAACACTATTGTATTTTATTTATGTACTTTCATTATCTCTTCCTCAAACTTTTCGTAAAATATCTCTTTTTCTTAATCTTTTGCAATTTCTGTTGGAGAGTGAGTATACATTTAGGGCTGATAAATTAAGTTGTTTTGCTTCAATTCTCATGAAGGCTATCCTCTCATTTATTGCTCGAAATTCCAAGATATTTTCTTTTAGTTTTTCCATAAATAAATGCTACTCCCTATTGCCCTTGTTATACTCTTTCTGAAAATAAAAGTTTGTAGTTTTTTTTCAATTATTTCCGTTCCTCTCCACATATAAAAGTTTAGTTATGTTATTCAGTCTGTGTCACTACTAGTTTCATTGAAATTAACAATAACTTGATTCACAGAGATAAACATTGAAAAATCCACATTTTTCTCATCTCTGTGCATTTACAGTGTCAACAAGCTTGTAAGTAAAAGAATATTTCGAACATACTGTTCCTTTTATATCAGCCCAAACAAGTTCAATGGAATTTAAGGCTGTTTCTACTTCGAGCCATCTCATCAACACAAAATTACCTGTCACTTGGAAAATATTGCTTTGCTCTGCTTTAAAAAAGGAAGATTCAAACTGGATATTTTTTTCCTGAAGCCAATTTTGGATGTCATCTATTCTCCAGGCATGTTTGTAATTTTTAAGAAGGCTACTATGGTAGGGTGCATTGTCCATGAATACAACCGAAAAAGTATCGAGTCTGTTCAAGATATTTCCAAACCATTCTTCAAACATCGATTAATTCATTTCTTCATGATAGTCTACCGTTTTTTCGATTCAAATACCAGAAGATCACCATCAACAAAACTTTGTACGCTTCCAATATGCAAAACAACTAACCGGTGACATTTCCTAGAAGGAACTTTTATTCCTGGAGAGCAACCTTCCATAAAATCTTGACGAGAAGTTTTTATGTTCTCATCTTGCCAAACTTTGGAGACTGTATGGCCTTTATTCGCTCAAGTTTCGTCCAAATGATATATTTGCTTTCCTTACTTACTTACTTGTCTCCAGCTCTCTCTCCACTCATTTCTGTCCTGCTTTAACCTTTTTATTTTTTCACATACTAAGCTTCTCATACTTTCTGCCGCCTTCACAGACTCTAACCATATGCTCTTCTTTGTCTTCCTCTGGACTTCTTCTCAATGTCAACAATAGTGAGCTTAAGATACCTTACTGTTTTACCCCTAATTTGGTTTTAAACGGTTCTGATGTCTCTTGCATAACACTTACATAATTATGAGTATATTTATAAAGGCCTTTCATTCTTTTTATCACAGTTTTTGATACTCTCCTAGTCATTAGAGTTTTCCATATATCCACTCTTTTCCAAGTGAGGTCTATGAAGCAGCAGTGTATATTTCAGTCTTCCCTCATGGTTTTTTTCTCCGAGTTGTCTCATAATGAACATCGCGCGTTTGTTGTGACCCCGTTTGATCTGAATCCAAACTGCGTTTTATCTAATATATTTCCACTTTTTCCCTCAAACTTTTTTCCTAAATTCTAGAGTACACTTTGAACAATGGCGTGCAGGCGTTTCAAAATAGGTGATTCCCAGAGTCTCATTATGAATAAATTCGTCGTCTATTGATTTTTTTTCATAGTAAATGCTAAGCAAGTTACGTCAAGTGGATGGCGCGCACGCGAAAGACAAAAAGTTATAGTAATATACATTTTTTCTACGCCCTATCTTTAAAGTACCTTGTATTTCATTGGTTTGCAGCGCTTAAAGTGGTTGTTTATGGTTAGAGTGAAAAAAAGTAAAAAAGCGTTAAAAAAGTGCCATAACGTTAACTTTATTTCACGCTTCCTATAAGCTAACACAATGAATCTTGGCTGGGCATCGAGGATGGACTTTCATGAAACTTGGAATACGTATAATTGTAATTTACCGAAGGAGCTTAATTAAAATATCCCAAATTTCTATTTGAATTTTATTTTTTTGTATAGCGCTGTAGAAAAAATAATGTATGCAACATGTGCATAAAGTGTCTTTTTTTTCACTCATGGAATTGTCGCACTCGCCTGACGGCTCGTGCGGTCAACTTTTTCCATTCGTGAAAAAAAGTACCACTTTATGCACTTGTTGCATAAAATACTATTATCTGGTGTCTAGAGTGAACGGTTAAAACATGAAACCAATTCATTTAAAAATCGAGTATTGTTACTTTTTTTATGCTCGAACCGGCCAATAATTATGAGTTTTTGCTACGCTTTTTTTGCACCACAAGGAAAATATACAGATTATCATTGTATCAAAAATGAACTTGTTTTATAAGTTAAAATGCCCTTTTTTCATTACAAATATGGAAACAAAAATGCTATTGATTCATCATCAGCAGCATGTAGTCCATCTATGTTTCCCAATATACATATCCTTCTACACATTCTTGCTTACGTTACCTGTATCTGTACCTACAGCTTCGACGGAAAAATATTTTTCAACGCTGCGACGTTTAAATGACTGTTTGCGTAATTCAACAGTCAGCATAGAAACATTAAAATTGAGACCACAGCGGTATTAAAGCGTGTTGCGACGGAAAAGCAAAGAAATATTACTTTATTATTATAATTATTTTTTAAATTTTAACGTTAAATAAGTTTTTTCAGTTGAACTTGTTTTTTTTTGTTAAAACTCAAATCGTTAGTTCTCCAAATGCCACTGATTTGAAACTACTCCCCCCCCCCTAAATTTTGGTCTACTTACGGCCCTTTTTAAAGTACTCCCTCATTCCTTGCATAATTTTATCCTCGTATATAAGGTTTCCATTTTTGTCTTTTATGTTTGATGTCGTTTCTTTCTTCTCTTGTCTCATATATTTTAGCATTCCGAAGAATAATTCTTCGTTATCCTTGTATGCTGTTTTCATAAATCTTGCTGCGATTTTTCTTTTTTTTCTTTTATTATTTTCTTCACTTGATTTATTTGTTGTTTATAGACAGTGTTTTTGTTTTTTCGTTTGTAAGTACTCTTTCCACTTCTTCCTTTTACCGATCACTCCATTTTTCAGTCTTTCCGTCCACCAATAAGCTCTTCTGGGTTTCCTGTTTGCTATCTATGTTTCCATAAGTACATTCCGCCGCCTTTAAAATAACTTTTTTAAAATGTTCGCATTTTTCATCCACTTGTTCGTTTTTGTTACTCTTATATTCAAGTTCTCTTTACAAACAGCTAGATATTTCTCTCAAATTTTTTTTTATCTAAGTTTGTAACAGTTTATTTTGTTGTTATTATACTTTCCTCTATTTGTTTCATCCCATGCTCATTTTCATTTGTGAAAGTAAGTGGTCACTCCCTTAATTTGCTTTCCTTCTTGTCAGAATGTATTTTCTCCGCCAACAAAATTTTTTTCTATTTTTACTAGCATATTCTTCCTTGCCATAATAAAAATTTTAACTTTTTAAAACTCTCCAAATTGTTGTTTGACTTTTATTTGGCATATCTAGATCTAGTTGTATATCTTCTTGCATTTTTTTAAAGTAGGATGCCTATTTTAAAAAAATATATATGAATTTTTCTAGGAATACTATTTTTCAAAAGATCGTCCTCCACAACTCGTGCACCGTATTTCCATTTTTTGTTTTAAAATTTTGTTACGTCCAATGGAGATTTGACATGTTATGATTTAAAAAAAATACAAGTTAAATTTTTTCAATGATTCATTTATATTTATTCTGATAAATTGAATGTTATAGCTTTGATACCTCTGTTCAGAATATTAAAATATATTTAGTTAGTTTTTCCAATGCAAGTTTCAAATAGTCATTGAACGTGTTTGTTTTAGAATGCCGGCAGTTGCTATTTATTCCAGTGTGGTCCACCGGAGGATTTCAAGTGCAAATTTACTCATCACGTAAATTATTCAAGTGCTATATTATCTATAAATAGACATTTGCCTGATTTAGAAAGTCAAATAAAGCTCACAAAGCACGAACAAGATCTTAACAAATTGAGGTAGGTACATAATGTTTAATTGTTGCGTGAATAATGAGAATTATCAGGGCCGGATTAAGATTTACAAAGCCCGGGGCTAAAATAATGACGGGGCCCAGTTAAGGAATTCGGAAACCCGGAAAACCAAAAGTAATAAAAGTGATAGGCATTTCCAATGAATTAATTATACCACATAGTTCCCCTCTACAAATAATTATTACATATATTATCTCAAAAGTATTGATTATAACTACATTTTAGACAGAATGATTTCCAAATCATGGGGCCCTCTTGGACCTGGGGCCCGGAGCTATAGCCCCCCAAGCCACTAGCTTAATCCGGCCCTGAGAATTATACCCGATAAATTAATATTCGTTTATATGGAAATGTGAATATATTATTATATCATTGCTGCAATGCAGAGTTGGTTTATACAATGGGATTTTGTCGATCAGCAAAATTCGGCACGTGAGAATACGCCTTTCATAAAAGTTTTTTAAGATAAGGAAATCAGCGAGAATGCTTAAATTTTTGGAAATTAATTTAGACATATTCGAAGTATGCATATCGATCAAATCAGAGATAAAAATTTTTATTGTTAAATGGGGCAACCCCTATATTTTACTTTACAGTGTTTAAGGCTGATTTAATGTATAATATTGATTATTATTAATGCTTATACTGACAAAATCATAATATTAAATCCACTCATAAAATCTAAATTATGGACAACACTAGAACAAACGAACATCAGAAACGGATTGATAAAAGCGATCTAAAAGATATATGAAAGGAATGAAAGAAAAGTTAAAATAGGATGCAATATCTCCAAGGGATTCCCTGCTACAAAAGGTTTGAACCAGCCGACGGATTTTAAAATCTATTTAGAACAGGCTCTCAAGGTATGGCAACGGAAATGCAGTGGAATGGATATACCTCTAAGTAATAATACCCGATACACTTTATGTTTCGCAGACTACCAAATTGTCCTTGCCCAAGACCATGATGACTTAAGCTACATGACTCTAAAACTAATAGAAGAGTACAAGAAATCGGGTCTCGAAGTAAGCATAAAAAAACAGAGTGCGTGTGTATTGGAGGAAAAGGAAGATGGAACAAAGGTTAAACGCTAAGAGGAATATAAATACTTAGTGATGAAGATTACACATGATGGATTACTCGAAACAGGAATCAAAGAACGAAATACACAAGGCAGAAAAGTTATATCTTTAATGAACGGAATATATCTAAAGCTAATAAGCAACCAATAGATGATACCATCCTCAAAGGTATTTTAATATATCATAATGAAACGTGGCAAATAAAACAGTTTACTGAAAAAATGCTAATAGCAACTGAAATGGATTTCTGAAGGAGATCGGTGGGTATATTATTAGAGAATTCGTATTATTGTCTGAACACTGAGAGCAAGCCGACTTATTCTGATTATTGTAATGTTTTTCTTATTTATTTAAATGTTTTTATTACGGGTGGGATGAATTTTAAACACACTGTATGGCTACTTACGAATTTATTTATTCACTACACTATTCACTAATTATATACACAGTATATTTACTTAAACTAATTTATATAAACAGTTCACTAATTTATATTCACTTATTTACTTGTTCATCTCACGATGTCAAATTATCAACTAAACTAACTCTCCATGGTCGGTCCTTTGTATATGAGTGCCTTTTTTACTAGATAATTCTAGATTGCGGCTTATACAAAAACAATTGGCTCTGGCATTTTCTAGATAAGACTGGTCACAAATACAATGTCTAGATAAGATAATCACAATCGTAAACAATTCTAAGAAATCCCTGCGCATCCGCCATAATTTTAACTTTCATACATGGCTTAGACAGAGTCGGATTCAGGGACTATACCAGAGTGCAGTTTAGTAACATTATTTTAAAACTTGGAATATGCTAAACACCGAAAACACAGAACCAATTCAGTACTTTCATGAATATATTCACAAACAGTGTAATTGTTTTTTTTTTTATTGAGCTGCGTTATTTATTTGAACTACTTCCAAAATCTTGCAATCTATTTAAAGTATTTTCTTTGTGAATAATATACAACACTGAAAAAAGTCAGATTATTTCTTTTGTTGCAGAAAACCGGAACTGGAATCAGAAACCCCTATGCATGTGGTTCCTGAAATTAAAACAACGCCTTCAACAACGACAATTACAATTCCACCTCTCCGAGAAGTCGTACCGATTAATAAAAATAATAAACCCCCTGAAGAAGGTAAGAGTTATAGGAGTCGAAACCAAGATATGCAAAAGTTATGTATCTTTTTTTCGCTGGATACGGAAATATTTGTAATGATCTCGCAACGTTGCTTTCATTATGTATATATTCAAAATAACGTTCTTTCTAAAA
Source organism: Galeruca laticollis (assembly GCA_963921935.1). Taxonomy (NCBI): domain Eukaryota; kingdom Metazoa; phylum Arthropoda; class Insecta; order Coleoptera; family Chrysomelidae; genus Galeruca; species Galeruca laticollis. The sequence continues at coordinate 133,016,540 of OY998176.1, forward strand.
AATTTAGAATTTGAAGTGAAATACGTAATTACGACTTAAAGGACAATTTATAATAGGAAGGAACTTAGTCGAAAATTGAAACTTGTTTTCCTAGCCCTTCTAAAATTTCCCGAATATTTTACAAATGAGTCAACATAGATAATTATCTGCTGTGCCAATTGATTCGTTGAAATGGGTCCAACCTAGTTGACGGTGCATATCTAAAAATGCAAACGTTTAAATTTTCACGGAAGTTTAATATTGTAAGCGTAAAATTCTAAAGAAGTAAAATTAGTAGTCCAAAACCACGGTCATGGCGTGATGGTTGATAAAAAATTCATTCATTCCACAATCCAACGTCATCAGGAACAAAGATTTTAAGCGAGACTATAATCACATTGTATATATATGTAATTATATACTCACTTATGTAAACAAACAATGCAATGACATTCACTTTCTCTTTAACAAATTGGATTAGTGTCCTCACTAATTATTTCCTTCATTATGTTGCAAAATTGATGTTTTCTTTTTCTTGTCTCATGTCTAATTTTTCCTAGCAAATATTTCACCTACCACATGATATAGGTATATGCGTTGGTGGGAAAAATGTTCAGGTCTTGAAAACGGAATGACTATCAAATCTCGCGAACAATATACCTAATAATAAGCAGTAATGGGAGAACAGAAAAATAAATTCAACAACGAATAAGTATAACTGAAGAAAACTATCGGTGCATTAAATTCATTAGAGCGGTCGTATTTTGAGAAGGATTTGAGTACGTCATCAGCGCACAAACAGAATTTGTTCGGACAAGTACCGTAATTTGGGGTAACTTGAGACACTTTTTAACTTTAAAGTGAAGTTTACGACATACCTAGAATAATTGAATGTTGAAAAACTATTAAAAAACAATAGTTATATAGGTAACAATGATATGTTAATAGAATATTTCATTTTATTTTGTCATAAGTATTTTTTTAATTTTTTTTAATTGTGTCTCAAGTTACCCACTAGAATGGGGTAACTTAAGACAGCTATATAAAATCAATGAACGGCTCAATTTATCCGTTGTTGGGGTAACTTGGAACAATGGAAATATAAATAGACAGTGTTATGTTAACGTGAGAGACAATGAAAATATTTTTGGGGTCAATGAAAATACTTTTGGGGTCGATGATAATATTTTTGGGGTCAATAAAAACACAAAGAACTTAAAAAATGTATTTAATAATGATTGATTATAGTAATTTAGCTTTAGTGAATTGCTTTCATTTCTGGTATTGAAAAAATACCTCGTTTATTCAGCGCTGTAGAAGAATGAATGCCACCTACAATATCCTGCCAGCAATAATAGAGTTCATCCTTATGTTCTGGCCATTTCCAGTTTTCTCGTATTGTTTTAGTCATTGCACTTATTGTTGCGCCTTTATCGTCAAGCTTCTCAATGACCACAGGATAAAAATTTGAATCATAACGAACTATAACAAAACTTCCAACTTGATTATTTAATGGCTGCAGAGTAGGATGGGAGTAAATACTCTCTTGGTTTTTGTCTTCAATATTATCGTCAATATTGTCTTCAATATGGTCTTCAATATTCATAATCTGTTTTGCTGGAAATTAATCCCAGTCATCATCTGAACTGTCTTCAAGAACAACCTCATTATTGCAGCTGTCTTCGTCAATTTCACTGGACTCAAATACGTTACGTGTCTTCTGCCTTTTCTTAGTTAGTTTTTCTTTATTTATTTATCTTCCACTAATTGTTTTCTTTTCTTTGTTTCTTGCTGTGGGTTGTCTTCCGATATAACGATATCATCTTCACAGATTCCTCTACCAGCGGGAACATTAATTTAATTTCTTTTTTGTCTGTTTTCTTAAACCATCTGCTTCTTTCCTTCTACATTCTTCCAAATATTCTTGAAATGTAGACACCCAGGCGGTATTGTCATATTCTTTGCCTCCTTCTACTGCCTTTTTACCTGGAAGTCTCTTCAATACCTCTTCTCGATTTAGTGGAATTAATCCTGCCCCTCTAAATCCACTCATGACGTTTTTTGAAATATTTTCCTTTCCCATTTCCTCCAGATATTTTTTTAACAAACGAGGAAATGTATCTTTTGGAATAGTTCCACAATTTTTTGCTTTCCATGACTCTAAAGTTTCACGCCACTTAATTTTAAGTGGACGGAAAAATGCTACATCTAACGGCTGAGCGAGTCCAGTGCTGTTTGGAGGAAGTAGAATGAAGTTAATGATGTTTTTTTTTCATTCTTCTATTATATATGGGGATATATGACTCGCTAAATTATCCCCAATCATAACTTTCTTCCCCTCTTTATCTTGCTTCGAGAAATAGGGCATAGCAATTTTTCAAAACCAGTCTTCGAATATCTCCAAAGTAAACCATCCACTCTTCTCCACCCTCTTCTAACAATAACCTTTTTACGGCCAGGGTTGTCTGTAATTCTGTAATATTTGTTTCGTCATAATTAATGACAGAATGAGGAAGAACTCCCTCCATTGACTGGTTTAACTCACCAAAGTACAGATTTATAGCGTTTTGGTCGACTTTGGCTCGAGCTCTCTTTATGTTCTGGCACATTTTATTATTTAATGTGTTCTGGTGACGCTTCAAGAAAGACATGACAAAATCTGGACCTGGCATGTTGTTTTTGAATCCAGATTCATTTCTTCCAGAACGGTCAAGGAAGGCTTTAACAATGAGTCTAATGTCGTATAGTGTGAGGAAGAAGCCCCAATCCCCTGCTGAACATAGACACATTACTAATGCATTTTGGTCAACTTCATGCAAAACAAATGGTCTGCCGACCTTCCCTGTATTTTTCCCTTTTATTGTTCTATTGATAGAACATCGTGATATACCAAATTGTTCTTCCGCTTTTCTCAAAGAAAGTCCAGACCTGACAGCTTCCTCTGCTTTAACCAGTGGCTCATTCGAGAAATTTCGGTATTTACGAGACCCCAAAACTTTTTTTGGGTTCGAACCATAACTGACCTGAAACAATGAAATTCTGATTAGTAGGTAGGTTGGTACCAAGATTTTATAGTACATAATTTGTAGTGGGGTAACTTGAGACAGTTGTCTCAAGCTACGCAATTAAAGTCAGGTTGTGAATTTATATTTTGTAGCAACCATAAACTTGGCAACGCCGCAATGAAATGTATGATATATCACAATTAATATTAGAGGTTAGCTTTTCTACAACAATTACTTGTTTTCAGATATTAGTCATAAAATTATAATATAAGCTATGTAATATATGAAATTTGACAGTTTCAAAGTGAAGTTTAGTGAAAATTGATGAACTTACCTTAGATAGTATAAAAGAATTTAATTATTAACGGTTGATATCACCACGTTCCACACCTCTTGCGAACAAAACAACACCACCCATGTCAACAGGGTTGCCAACATTACGAAAAATAATGGTGTCTGTAAATTGTCTCAAGTAACCCCATCGTCTCAAGTTACCCCAAATTACGGTATATTGCTTATTATGAGGGGTCTCCGTTTTCACTGGACGGGTCAATTGTTTTTTTTCACTTTCATTACATTCAGTGCTTGTAAATTGTTTCTTTCTCTATTCTTAGTAGCCTTGGATGGGGTTCACACAGAATTGACTCTGCTACAGAGCTCTTTCTCAAAATAATATTATCTCCTCTATGGTTCAAAGAAATATCTAAACAACGCAAGAAATATTCATAACTTTGAAAATGTGCTGTTGGCGAAAGTTGGCAATTAAACCACTGTTTGCCTAAACCTACCAAAGCCGAAATACAATTGAAATCCCGTATTTGGGATTTGTAGTTAATTGTAAGGATCATCTGCTACGATTCATGAAAACCTGAGTGGATCTCATGAATTTAATACTCCTACAATGCTAGTAGGGGTCTGGAAAAGGATGTCGATTCAACGGTGCAGACATACATATGTCTGTCTCCGTATTTAGACTTGAAATGGTATGCGCATGCCTGAGAATGGCCTCACTTTCCCATCACAGTCGCAACGCTTGCTCAGAACGGATCGAACATGAACAAATAAGATAGAAGGACGCAGTTGCTGGCAAGGTTAATTAGATGTGTTGCTGTTTGCTGTCCCTCTTAGTGGACTTACGGGCGTTAGCAATATAATAACAATTTGGTAGGTACTGAATTTATTTCATTTGACTGTTCCACTCTATAACATTAGATTAACATAATTTCATAACGTATAAATAATATTGATTGTTAATTAGATTACATAACGCCCAACGAAAATTAAAAGCAGAACTTCTTTGAACTGACACATCTAAGTACATTTATATAATAATTGTAAAGAATCTGTTTCCTACTTGATAATTAGAAACTCATAGTCCATAGTGTTGCAATGAAACAATGGTGAATGCTTTCAGTATGATGAGATTCTAGTGATATTTGGAAATAGTAGAGTTCACATATATTACATCTAATTGCCTTCGAAATGGAAAAGAATTACCAAGTGAGTAGTGAGTTAATTGTGACGTTTCTCATTATTAACTATTGTCATCGTTATAATTATTTTTTGAACGGTCAACGTCTGTTAACTTATTGAGAAGTATGCAACAACGTATACGAGGGAAATACGATAAGATTATTCACTGACTTTAACTGGTCAATTGTAAAATCATGAAAAGATGTTTTATAATATAAATTTTGGGTTTTTGTTTGAATAAGAGATTTATCAACTTATCCAGAAGTGTACAACAGGACAACAACGTATACGAGGGACAGGTGATAAGATTATTTATTGACTTTGACTGGTCAATTGTAAAATCATGAACATGTGTTTTATAATGTAAATTTTGAGTTTTTGCTTGAATAAGATAATTACTTATGACTCTCTGTCATATATTATCTCAAGAGTTTATCGAGACACGACAGGAAAATTAATTATATTAAAATGAACACATATCATTTTAAGAAGATAGTCATGCACCCTATATGGGAAATTCGTATACCATGGGATTTCTAGAGCAAAAATTCTTCAAGATCGTGCATTTCCTAAAACTTAACGAGCATTAAAAAATGCGAGAAAATACATGTGATATACGAGGCACAATTGAAAAATTGATTTTAATCCAAAAATAGACATATTAAGAAATGTTCTGAGGAATTTTCAAGAAATAATTTTTGTAATAAGCATGTTATATTGTAAATTGAGAGCAATTCAGCACTGATTGGTTACTTTTATTTACACAGATCAAATAATTGTTACGACATTAAGTGCTTGAAACATTTGGTCACAAAGAAGAAATTGAGATTATTTTATAAGATATGCAAAATACTACAAGTAGATGAATTGTGGACGTTTTGTGTCAAAATAGCAGTAATATTCGAGGCATATACGAGAAAAATTGATTTAAAGCCAAAAGTATAAATATAAAAAAACGGTATGAGGAATTTTCAGGAAATGAATTTTTTAATAAGCGCGTTATATTGCAAATTGACATCAACATTTATTTTCACAGTGCAAATAATTGTTACGAAAATAAATAAATGACAAGTTCTTCAAAAATCTGGTCACAATTATTGCTTATTTAACTACTGCTTCATAAAGAGTACTTTGTAGACAATACTAAAAGTAGTTGTGAAAAAAGCTAACATCTGTAGCTACATTTCCCCTTTGCTATATTTTCAATCCTGTTTTCGACGGGCTTGTATAGATCTGTAATAATACCGTACCATAGCGTACCGTATCCCTCGAAAAAGAGCCACGACTCGAATTAACTTTTGCAGCATCGTCTAGAAGGCGATTCAATGGAACAGTTATTTTTTCATGCTTAGTGTTTCTCAGAAGTCATATTATACTTGTTACATTCGCAGAAGTTCCTTATTTAGAATTTTCACTCTATGAAACAATAAAATTGTGAAAGTATCAAAATAGCATTATTATCAAAGGAAATCGCCCTGTAATACGAAATGATTTGAAAATGATTTTTTTATGAATTTGTCACACAAAAAAATACCACATAGGATAAATCAGCATAAAATCATAATTCGTACGTATTTCTATCGGTTTTTATAGAGTATATATTATATTAGTTCAAATTCACGGCATATTTCTTCACCAAAGGAACGTTTTATTTTTCAATTATGTTTTTGTATCTTCGAATCGTATATATGTTTGTATATTCCCACCTTTTCGAGAACGTTTCTCTTTATTTTTCTTGTATTTGAAACGTTATCTGAATCATCTTTGAATACCTACATATCACCACTTATTAATATATTTATTCCTGTTATCTCGTAGTAGGCATGGAGAACAATTCAAAGAGGGTAAAATTAACAAAATACTAATGTCAATAGTCGTTTTCTTGTGGATGTCATAAAGCTCAAGAGCTATTTCTGAATTATTAGACTAATTGAATTTTTTTGTACTGTTCAAGTTTATGTGATTTTCAGTGTTTGTTGAACATTGCTGAACAATATGGCCTTCGCAATTAGAGTGAGTTGTTTTTGTTTGTGACCGAAATGTTATTCCAAGACTCTCAATGCGTTTTGGATAGAGGAGATAATATTGATGTTTTGCAAATTCCGACATACCGAAGACAGGCTGCGGGAAATCCACCTATTGATATTCAGGATGATATGACATTATTGCTATGGAAAATAGCCCGAATTGCATTCGAGCAGTAACTTTCGAGTATTGAGGCAATCATACTGTTTCCACAAGAATGAACATTTGATCATACCAGAGATCGGGCCGTACTTCGCAGATGCTAGGAATGATGCGAGTGTTCTAAATCACCAATTACAAAATGATTGGAGAGAACATGGTTTCAAGAAGGCGATATTGTGATAGTTGATAGTGGCTATAGAGATTCAATCAATAGTCTACAAGAACTTGGCTTGCATTACTATATGCCATCATTTTTACCGCCTAATCAAAGGCAATTAACGACAAATGAAGCCAATCTGGCACGTTTAATAAACACTACTAGATGGATTGTAGAAGCTAGAAATGGACATTTTAAGTCAATATTAAAAATAAATCGTCAACTCAATACATGCTACGAACTTACGTGATTATTACCTGATTGCTGGTGCTCTTATAAATTAATTCCATCCTTTGATAAATATGCCTGGAACGTTGGATACGACCACATAAATGTTAGTTGATTCCTATGATGTCAACACGGTTCAAGCACGAGTTGAAGCTGAAAGCCTCCGTACTAGCGATGGTTGATGGATTCGTTTAAATCTACTTCATATACAATAATATGCTATGCGTATTGCTCGTGCCAACCCAATTAATAAACTATATCATATGGATATCTATTCAAGTCGATATATCCGCAGATATGGATATCCGAAAGATCTATCACATCTCATTGAACTTCTATCAATTAATAAATATATACTAACTGATTCCATCTATAGGTCATTCACCAAAGTCTCTATGTACGGTATCCTCACTAGATTATCAGGATATCTCACCAAGGAAGAAATTAGGAGACATCCCAAAAATACATTCATTAGACATCTCTTTAAGTCTCATACCTAATTATATTCCCAGGCCCATCTCACAATATCTCTGGTACTTATCAAACATATAAGATTCTTTGAACTTCTAATATGAGCTGGTAGTTCCCTCTACCATTCCGTATATCTGAGTAAGAATCGTCCTGGTAGGCAACAATATCCAAATTAAAATGTTGATATCAAAATGAACAATATACAGTGATTAATGAAAAAACTAGCCATATACGTTGCTTGGTGTGCTACATTTGCGAGCAGAAAATAAAAATGGATTTCCACTGTTTGTATAATTATTCAAATGTATTAATGACTGATATGAAACAAGAGTTACCATGCCATCGATAGAAAGTATGCAATGAAGTGGAGAAATTTGATGATTTTAATTTCCCAACTGATGTGAATATTTATTTGAATACTGTAGATGAATTAGGCAAGATATGTTTTTAATGGTCTCAAGCTTGAGCGGATTCGTTTGAGTGACATTGCAATAGTATTTTCCTCTCTACGGGAATGAAAACGAATAATGAAAAATCTAGAGGGTTTGCTGAAACTCCTTCAATCGTGGAGTTTCCGATCGGGATTCTCACATATACGGAATTATAGATTTTCGATTTGTCTCGAGTATTTATAAGAATAATAGTTATGTGAACGAGAGACAGCCGTTGCTGGATGTCTGTAATACATATGATTCATGCGTATTACCTGATAACACTAGTATCCTACGACATACATCCATACTGACATGTACCTAGGATTTATCCACTTGGAATGTTCCTTATATCGTAACATTCAAGGCCGTTCAAGTTGTGATTGGTTAATTATCCATATTTCTAGTGGACTAGGCCTCATGGGGATACCACTATAGAAAAAACCTCGGGGTGGCGTGGAAATGATTTGAAATAATATTGATTTCACTTCTCTGAATTCCTTACTTTTACGTTTTGAATAAATAACATAAATAAGTATCTTCTCAGTCACATTAGGAGACTTCAAATGGATTGGTTAGTCTACTCATCTAAGATCCACACCTACAATCCAGTGAAGTCAAGTGGTAATTTATTCGCGCAAAATAGTGAAAATATAAGGACTTTTTCACAAATTGCTCGTCTTGAATATGAAAATCACGTCATAGGATTCAGTTGATGTACGATATGAATGAAGGTATTTCGAGGTCTCCCATGAAAAAATATCGCTACCTTTTCGGGCTCCCTTATGAGAAACAGGGTGATGAAAAAAATCAAGGTTTTTATTTAATAAAGTATACGTTATTTTTCAAATTGACATCATGTATACGATCAAATACATCATTTAACATCCTTCACGAGAATTTTGTCATTTTCGGTGGGTTTATTACTACAAGATGTCCGAAAAACCACATTTCGTTATTTTTCTATATTCGTGAATTGTATGAATTGTATCAACTGTTATGAAAGATGAAATGAATTTGTAATATTATGTGATAATTCAACCTTTTTTCGCATTTTCTCTTTATATAAAACAACAAAATTTAGAAAATTTCCAAATAGCATTATCAAGTGAAATCGCCCTGTAATACGAAAAGATGTGGAAATGAATTTCTCATGAATTTGTCATACAAGGATTTTATGATAATACTACCAAAGATAAATCAGAACTAAATCATGACTTGGGAGATACGGAGTGATGAAAAGTGAATATTTCTCATATTCAAAACCCTGTATCTCGAAAACTAGTCATAGGATCGTATTGCGCCTATTGAAACATTTCACCAGAATGAATAATTGTACAACATATCAAAAATTCAAGAAATTTGACGGAGAGCCATTTTCGTGTGCGGGGTCCTTTATCAATAAATCTATTTCCTCAGTAGTCTATTGATTTTCCATTTTCATATCTTTCTGAACTAATACACTTTATTTTATTAATTTTTTTGTATGTAAGAAATAAATATGTAAATAAAAAAACGAGGTTAGAAGCTCGAAAACAAATTTTTATTTACGCATGCGCGGCTGTATAGAGTAGAATTAGAGCAAGTTTGAAAATAAAACATCTTGATTGAACGTGACAGCGTTCGATGGAACTGTATGACAGTTCTCATAAGGTAACGTCGGTATTATTTTTACTTGATTCAAATTGATCGACATAACTCCTTCAGTGTGCCCGTTGGCTAACGGAGAACCTATTAACAACAGAAGATACGCATACGATACTGTACTATGGCAACTTCAATTGGCGACCTGTATTTCCTTCTTGACTGAATTAAGATGAAATATGAACAATCATGATACACCAAAATGGAAGATATGATCTCTAGCCGTTCGAAATATCGTTCGCCGCGCGCATGACGTCACGCAGAGAGTACAATTTAAAACCGTGAGCGCGGGCTAATGCATTTGATGTAATAGAACTTGCGTATGATGCGTTACTAATGCATTTTGAAGGAAAATGAGGGTGGTTTAGGTTGAATGAGATATTATTAGTATTATAAAGGCAAAAAGAATTCATGTAAAAGTGTTATATGGAATCGGAGAGCCTACCAGAGCAAAACAATAATTCTAAGATCAGATTGAAATCTGTTTGCTCACTTCGTAAAGTAAATAATTACTGTACTGATACAAAAAAAACATATTATTATACTTTTTGGATTTTATGACATGATTTTATAAACATTTAAATTTGTACATAAATATAAAGAATAAAACAATTATCAAATTTTAATACTTAATCGGTTGTTTATTCCAAAATAAGTATACTACAGAACAACAATAAAGTACAACTCGGGTACTGTGGAGCATTCTTCAAAATAATAATGAAATTGTTGTTGGTAATAACAAAATATCAAATTAAGATTTAATAGTATATTAAGTACCAAGTGTTAAAAAGGTTACTTTACTCACGAGTTTTACTAGGCACGAGTGGAGCGAAGCGGAACGAGTTCCTTGTGAAACGAGTGACTAAAGACGTTTTTAACACAAGGTGCTCACTATACTTTTTCTTCGCCCGCGGGAAGGACAAAATTATATTATATTTGAATTATATTCATTACATGACGGACGATGGCTGACAGCTGACTGACAAATCAAATGACGCAGAATAACAAAATTATCAAGGAGCATGGAAATTTAACATACAAAAGATACACTTGATTTGACGTTTAAAAAACAAAAGATAACCGAGATGTGACTTTTCGCATTTTAAACACTAGTGTTTAAAGAGTCGTTTTGTGCATGTCAAACCCGTGTGCAAAGTGCGGTTTTAGTAGCGGAAGTAGAAAAAAATATTATTTGTCAACTTGGATTTAAGAAAAGATTTATTTATTTATTTATTACGGGAAAACCCCTCTAACTGTTACAATACAATAAGGACAGGTATAAAGACTGATATAGCATAACCAGTTAATTTGAAATACATAACACTTAAATTAAGAACACAACATAACTCAACAAATCACAGCCCTAAGCAATATTTGAACTGGCCCAAATACGTATTGAAATTATCAAAATTAAAGCTATTCAAAAAGCACAGATATCTATTTATAGGACTCATAGCACCATATGTTGCTCTATGAAAGGGCACATGAAAGGTAACTTGATGGCGAAGACCCTGACAAGGAATGCTAATCCCCATATGACTCACAAGATCCGCACAATCAACCTGCCCATTTAGGAGTTTAAATATAAATATAGCCCCCTACGATTACCAAGAGGATCTAGTGACATTTGTTTTTCAATTTCAGCGTAATTCTATGGTCTAATATTCTTTGGTATTAAATTTATCTTCGCGCTTAGACAAACGGATCCACTCCCGTATCATTTTTTTGTCTTTTGGAAATGTAAAAAGCTGACATCGTGTGCAAAGCCTTTCACGTGATTGTCTGAATCACAACCATACACTACACATCTCATTTTGACTAATTTTTGCTAAATTTCAACAATAACAATGTAAAATTAACCGACATAAACATATCCAATAATGTAACTGTAAACTAAGGCAAAATATGGTGAACGAAAGAAGACCTAAAACGAACTTCAACCTGTTTATCGACAATGAAGAGCTAAGCCGGGTAGATAAATTCAAATACATAGAAATAAGCTGCCCTATAAAATTAGCTTGGTCAGCAACAGGAGTAAGATCTTACGCAAAAAGAGACCTAAGATTGGAATTAGAGGTGAGATTCTTCTTAATGATAATTTTATTTGCAGTAAAAAATATCATAATAATGTATAAATAGTTGTTATAAAAAATATTCTGCTAAAAGAGATGACAACAGCAGAGCCGATACGAGTGCCATCTCTTAAAAATAGAAAATTAAAACGTAATAACATATTATATATATATACACACCCACACACATAATATATATATACTTCATACATTATAAAGATTGATCTACGTCATAATTTTTTTATCTTTAAATTTAATTTAAGAAAGGAGATATATTTAAAGGTATAAGATCATAATTAATATTTTACTTAAATATATTTAATAATTATTTATACCTTTTAATATAATTAATATCCTTTTTGAATTAGAATTAAAGATAAAAAATTTATGAAGTGCATCAATCTTTATAATGTATGAAGTTTAGATACACATAAATACATGTAAAGGTGTGTACGCTTACAAATACAACGACATCGCTTACTAAACACTTAAAAGTAATGTATAAAAAATTGTCCATAAATAAGTAAAATTATTTAAAAATACATTGCAAATAGATACACTAAAAATTATTGACCTATAACCGACATCATTATTAAGTGGCATCTCTTTCTATTAATAGTGAAGAGCAGAACAAAATAATTTGACATTTGTCGGTTATGTTATCAGATATTAATGACGTTTGGGTAAAGGTCAATAATTTTAAGTGTAAAAATGTAATACAAAGATTAGTATACACACACACACACACACACACACACACACACACACACACACACACACACACACACACACACACACACATACACACAATTAGTAAGCGCTAATAGTCCAGGCAACGAAGACCAAATAGCGGAAATAATTCGTGTAGAAGTTAATTTTGTCACAGTTGCAGGGGAAGGTGTCCTTAACAACATACTAAAAGTACCGAGAAGTGGGTATGAAGCTAATGGTAGGGAGGGTCTCTACAGGTTTTTTTATTTTCCATTTTCCATGAAACCTTTTTTATAGAGAATTTTATGTAGATTAATTTAGCATATAAACGTTTTTTCGCTACAACCAGTAGTTTTCCAGGTTTTATCGAAAAACTGAAAAAAGGGACCTTCAGAGACACACCCCACTCTTAGCTTCACCCCCACCCATCAGTACTTTTAATATGTTGTTATGGACACCTTCCTGTACAACTGTACCAAAATTGGTTTCTACATTATTTATTTCCGCTATTTTTCATTCGTTGCCTGGACTATAATTTCTAAACATTCTCATATTTGAACGCTTCCAATTTCAAATTAATCAAGTACTGGGGGACCTTTTTATAAAGCTTAAATGTCATATAAGAAAATTTTCCTCAAATATGTAAAATTTATTATTTTGGTAGAATAGTTAAAAAATTCTGTGGCTAATGGACTTGTTTGGCTAGCCACTTGCTTTCACACACACACATATAGAGAAAATGAAGATTTGAATTTCAAGGTTGGATAAGTTAGGTGTTATGTACATCACAACGGAAGTTAATTTTGTTATGTACATATGTTGGATATTTGTTTATTATGATTTTATGAAGAAGTGTTACCATATGAATGTTTTTTCTTTTCCATCCTTAACAGCTTGACCAAGTAGCTCTAAAATTGTCCTATTCAGTATATAAATTGTGAACAAAAATTTTGGTATACGAAAAGAATTAATATTGTTCAAACAGGGACCATATATTGTCTTACAGTAATTGAAATGACTAAGCAAAATAATATCACAAAGCAATATTTTTGTCTTTTGGTCCAATATATGGGGATGAGGATATTGAGTTCTCAAGTTGGTATACTTATGCTCGTTTCATACAGTGTTTCATACAATCAGTGTCCAGCTCTAGGCCTAGGTTTCTAGCTACCTCTACAGACTAGATAAACGTAGGTACCTTCAATTGATAATGACATGATTTATTTTTTCCAAAAAAATAAAATTGTATTTATTTTTAGCTGATACGTTTTGGAAATTGACACAAACTCGGTTAATTCCTTATTGATTATATTTGAAACTTTTTCATCGAATGTTGAAACACTGAACCTCAATTATGTATATGTTACGGTAAATGTAAAAAGATCGGTAAATGTGTACATTATCCGGTAAATGTACAGATTCTCCTATCTAGTTGGTAATTGTAGAATTAATTCACTTTAGGTATTATTTTATGTACATTTACCAACAAGCAACGGTAAAAGTGAAAAGTTTTATTTCATAATGAAAAATGAGGTTAGATTTTATTTGCATATAAATTGTGATTTTTTTAAGTGCCGTCCGGCAGTTGCTTGATATTGGAATTATAATAATTAAATTAGCAACGGTGAAGGAGCATGCATTCACCCTTCTTGAAAAATATCCAATACTTTGTAAAGCACATTAAGTTATTCAAGAAGGGGAAGGGAATATAATCATTGGATGATACCCTTCCCCTTCTTGAAATATAATATACTTATGAGTGTTATTTTTTTATATTTACATTTCCTAAGGTACATTGGTAACTGTGCACATTTTCCGGTTAAAGGGGACAGGATGCTTAATTTATCAATTTCTATCCACATTGTCTATCCAAATTGGTAAATGTACACATTTGCCGGTAAATGTGTACATTTACCAATTATGTACTCTTACCGTAACATATACAACGGGTTCCGGGACTTGAAGCAAACAATTTGGGAGTGAGTATATGACGTGAAAATAATACTGTGACAAAAAAAATTTCTCATACGAGCCCTCATTTCTGAGTTATAGGCCTTTAAAGTTGCGAAATCAGAACTTATATTTAAGTATATTTTCTAAACTGGATTATTATGGATTTTTAATGGATGATTACGTATATCCATGTAGTGTGTTTGACATAATAAATAATTGTACACTACTATCTGAAGGCCAGGGGCGGCTCATGCCCAATGGTTAACAATCTGTAACCTTTACAGGGACAACCTGTATAATCTAAAGATAGCAAAAATGAATGTTCAATCGATTTTGTAACAAAAAGGTACTCTTTGTTTAACTCGATAAAATTTATGGTTTAGGAGATATGTGGATTTTTAGATTGTTGTGCATGCCAAGGAAACCGTTCGCCATAAAGAGACATTGTGAAGAAAATGATCATAAATTGTAATTATTTATTGAAAATACTTAGATTTATATTGTACAGGTTGTCCCTGTAAAAGTTACGGATTGTTAACCATTGGGCATGAGCCGCCCCTGGCCTTCAGATAGTAGTGTAGAATTATTTATTCCGTCAAACACACTACATGGACAGATGGACATACGTAGTCATCCATTAAAAATTCATAATGTTCCAATGTATAATTTATAAAATATATTTAAATATTAGTTCTGATTTCGCAACTTTAAAGGCCTATAACTCAGAAACGAGGGGTCCAAGGGAAGATCTAAAGTCAAACACCCACCGGAAGACGGAAAGTGTCATTGCTGACAAACATGAGGAAATGGTTCGGACAATCCTCACAGCTGTTCCGGTCGGCAGTTAATAAGTTAAAAATACCCAACATGATCGCCGACGTCCGATATAATACGGCACTTTAAGAAGCTGTTAAAATTAAAATATAAATTCAGAACTTACCGTCTGGGCTTCGGGACGAATAAAAAAATCAGTCTCTATATACGCAAGCATGGGGGCACGCTTCGCCCTCGACATTTCGATAACAAGATTACACACCAATTACTATCGCACCGATTTTTTTTCAAATCTCACTTTAAAATTTAGCAAAAATCTCGTAACATCCGTAAAACTTTGACGCACCAATAAACGCAACTCGCAATAAATTTGTGGCGTCTTTCTTGTGCCAATATCGCAAGACAAGTGACGATCACTGTGACGGTAGTGGTAGCGAAAGAAACTGTTATTTAGGTAGGAAAAACAATAGAATTTCACGGGTTCACATTGTTATTGTAAATATCAGAATGATTTAGTTAAAAACGTTACGGTATTAATTATTATCAAGGAAAAACGATATACAGGGTGTCCTGTAAATTAAATGAGCGCTAAGAAATTATTAATTTGTGGGAAACATGCCGATAAAGGATGCTGAAGAAGAATACTATTTATTGCACGTCTTCTCGGGAATATAATTTCAAATTTATAATTTTTATAGGTTATAGTATTTTTTTATTTACGCTTTAACTACTCAGGGTTATTTGCTAATATAACACAATCAATTTAGGAAATAGATTTTAGATTTTTTCTACTTCCGTTACTAAAACCGCATTTAAAAAACCGGAATATTATGCGCAAAATGACTTTTTAAACACTAGTGTTCAAAATGCGAAAAGTCACATCTCGTTCATCTTTTGTTTTTTAAACGTCACGTCAAGTGTATCTTTTGTTAGTTCAGTTTCATGTTCCGTGATAATTTTGTTGTTCTGTGTCATTTGATTTGTCAGTTAGCCGGCAGCCATCGTCCGTCATGTTATGAATATAATTAAAATATAATATAATTTTTCCTTCCTGAGGTCGAAGAAAAGGTATAGTAAGCACCTCGTGTTAAAAACGTCTTAGGACAGTCACTCGTTTCACAAGGCACTCGTTCCGCTTCGCTACACTCGGCCCTAATAAAACTCGTGACTAAAGTAACCTTTTTGACACTTGGTACTTAATATACTTTATATATATACAGTGTGACCCATTTTTAATGGAAACACCCCCCTAAAATTTGAAGTTGTAAACCGATTTTAATAATTTTTTTTTTGAAATGTCAAGTACTAAAAGGTCTGCCTTGGGACAAAATTTGAAATGTTTATTCCAATTTTCAGGGCATACTACGATATTTTTTATTAGTCGAAAATCGGGATTTTTTATTAGCAATTTTTTTATTGAAAAAATCACTACGCCACTGGATTGGGAGTGCCTCTAAACAGGTGTAACCAAAATTTCATGAAAAGATATCTATCATAACAAAGTTATGGCAACTCAAAAATTCGAAAACTCTCACAGCTAACAGTCACAAAAACACCCTATAAATATAGCCATCAGAATATTTTTTTTATGATTTCAACAATAAAGTGCCACCAGATGAAAAAAAACAAATAGCGTAAATATTTTTAATGAAAATAACGGAATTACATTCATTCAAATTTTCACGCAAATTAACTAAAACTAAGACCTAATTTTCAATTTAAATCTTAGTTGCCATGGAAATGATATTACAGTTTGACACTTGTGAAAGATTTAAGTGTACTATTGTCAACAATATTCACATTACAGTTCTTCGGATTATTTTTTGTCATGGCTGCAAGATTGAGCGTAAGAGAGAAAATTGAAATTGTTCGCCTTTCGGGAGATGACGTTAGAAGTGCTAGAGAGGTTTGTAGAGTATTTAATGAAAGACATCCAGATCGTCCTCGTATTAGCTGCGGTACGGTAAATAAAATAAATAAAATATTCAATGAAACTGGTGCAGTATCAAAAATGATGTTAAAGAGTAATCCTGTACAAAGACGAAACAGAAATGACAGGAATGATCAAATCATTTTAGATTATTTCGGAAATAATCCTAATGCCAGTATAAGGAATGCCACTTTAGATTTGAATATTCCACGAGAAACTATTCGGAGATGTCTCAAGGCGAAGAATATTAAACCTTTCAAGCCAACATTTTTACACACACTGCAAGAAGGCGACGAAGCAAGACGTATGGAATATTGTTTATGGGCCCAAGGGGAATATTTAAACAATAGAAATTTCCTACAAAATATTTTATATACCGACGAAGCCAGTTTCACTACAAATGGAGTAGTGTCATCACAGAATTGTCGCTATTGGGCAGCGGATAATCCTAACTGGGTAATAAATTGTAAAAGCCAGTATTCCCAAAAAATCAACGTCTGGTGTGGGATATTGAACGAACGAATTATTGGTCCTTTCTTTTTTGAGGAAAACATCAATGCGCAGAGGCTGCTAGAATTTTTAAACACAGAGTTTTGGGATGCTATTCACGAGCTGCCAATCAATGAACGATTAAATTTAATTGTTCAGTTAGATGGGTGTTCAGTTCATTATGCCAGAGCTGTGAGGCAATGGCTTAACGAGCATTTTCCAAACCGATGGATAGGCCGTGGTAGTCCGTTTCTAGATTGGCCCCCCAGATCTCCAGACCTCACAGTTTTGGACTTTTTTCTCTGGGGACTTATCACACAAAAAGTTTACAAACACCGCTCAAGAGATAGAAATGAACTTTGTGCAAGAATTCGACAGGTATGTGCAGATATTACCCCTCAAGAACTAAGGAACGTGATCAGAAACATTCGTAAGCGCTACGACTAGTGTATCGAAATAGATGGTGGGTTAGTAGAGGCTACTAGAATATGAGTTAGAATTAATTGTTGCACTGACTCGAAACGTTTCAATGATTAGTTATCATAGTTACGTTTATAAAATTTTTTTGCTTCATAATTTGTTGAATTGTGTGAATGTAATCCCGTTATTTTCATTAAAAATTTTTTTTCATCTGGTGGCACTTTATTGTTGAAATCATAAAAAAGTATTCTCATGGCTATATCTGTAGATATAAGGTGTTTTTGTGACTATTAGCTGTGAGAGTTTTCGAATTTTTGAGTTGCCATAACTTTGTTATTGATAGATATCTTTTCATGAAATTTTGGTTACACCTGTTTAGAGGCACTCCGAATCCAGTGGCGTAGTGATTTTTTCAATAAAAAAATTGCTAATAAAAAATCCCGATTTTCGACTAATAAAAAATATCGTAGTATGCCCTGAAAATTGGAATAAACATTTCAAATTTTGTCCCAAGGTAGACCTTTTAGTACTTGACATTTCAAAAAAAAAATATTAAAATCGGTTCACAACTTCAAATTTTAGGGGGGTGTTTCCATTAAAAATGGGTCACACTGTATATATATATATATATATATATATATATATATATATATATATATATATATATATATATATATTATTGTGGATATGTATAAATGGTATAAGAGAATATTTAAAATGTTTAAATACTATGAATTATTAATTTTAGTTTAGTTCAGTTGATATTTAGTTTTTGTTTGCCCGGTATATTGTAATATTTAAAATTTATTTGTAAAATAATTATTCCTTTGTATGAGAAACTCTCTGATCTCAGAGTAGGGTTCAGATGTAGAAAAACAAAACAATTTTAATTTCTAATATGAGCGCCGAAATTCAAATAATATTCCTATCTTTCAATAAAAACTTTGTTAATCAAAATATACTTGCTTTATCATTATTTCCAAATAAACTCTAAAGACGGTCCTGTGTTTAATGTTGAACTTCTCCACGATTCATAGATGTCAGTTTAAAATTACCAACTGTTTAAGCTAGATGGAGCAATCACCATAGAGAAATGAAAAATCTCAAGAAAATAATTTCACAATGTTCTTCAAATAGAAAATTGTTATTTAATGCTGTAGAAACAAATACATTATTCTTTTACAGGACATAAATTAGTGAAAACCTATTATCTATTATGATCATTCATTCAAATAAAGTCATCCACTCGAATGAAGTACAATTTCTATATATAATCCAAAATAGGCAACTTTTAACACAAATCTTATAACACGAAATCCGTTATATAAACGTCTATGATAGAAAGATGGCGGAAGATAAGACTTATAAGCGTCTGTTTAATATCAAAGTTCAATTCTTTGCACTAAATCGGTAAGTTTACTCTACCTTCTTTATATATAATTAAAATAGTTTTAAATACCTTTTTTCACTGTATAGTTCAATTAATTCACATCAATAAATGGTTCTTATTTTGTTTTAGGTTACCTCTTGGAAAATACCATACAATTCGTCCAGCTTGCATAATATCCAGAAACGGTGCTACATTTCGTCCACATCAATACATCTAAATCAAATCACATAATCCAAAGCTTTCTAAAAGGTATGGTGGAGACACCGTTCCACCATACAATATTTTACTTAATTACATCTATAAGTTTTATGGTTAGTATTCAAATATAATTACCAATTTTCCTCTTATAATGTGTACTTCTGCTTGCTTAAATATATTACTGACTAGCTTTCAAGTATAATGTATTTCTTTCTCTAATTTTTAATGCCAAATTGTTGTTTTTTCAAAAGTTAAAAAAAAATTTCTCAAAAGATTTTGCTTCTTAAAAATTTCTACCCAAAAAGAAAAGTACCTAGTCAATAGACTGTATAATCAACAAACTGTTCCCATTCAATTTTTTTATTATTAGCAATCTACTTGTCGCTGATAAAAATATCTTAAATGCATTCCACCAATCAAAATTGGTTATCAAAATTCTTATTTGAAAAATTTCATTTCAAATAGTGGATTGTCCATCCATCATTTTAAAACATTCTGTTTTGAGCCTCTTAAACGATTATAACCCATATATTTCTCCCTTAAATTGTATTTCAATAAATTTACTAAATGACAGTTCTTATTTTCTAAATTATTTATTCAGAATGTCAAATTGTTCAACAAATGTCATATTCCATAGAGTTAATGTTTTCATTTTACTTCCTACATTCACATATTTTAAATACTTATATAATCTTATTGAAAACTTCCTTCAAACCTTAATACTCACTTCTTTAAAACAAATCACAATATTAATTTACTTTGACAATAAGAACAATGGGTTATTATTTTCATTCATATGTAACAAACGTTCTAAAATTCTCTCTTTTAAATATGGAAGTTGTTTTTATGTCACCTATATTCTTATAAAGCTTATTTGAATTCTTCTCTATAGGAGTTCGGCTCTGACAGAACAAGTGACTAGTCTAGTTTTGTGCAGTCCTCTAAATATTACAAATTTAGTTAGTTTAAACCTTTTTTAATTAGTTTTGATCAGTGAGAAGTACTTTCAGAAACTGTAAGTTCACTTTACTTATATTGTTCTTCAAATTATTTAAACTTAGTGAATTCTACATCATAAACACGGTCAATTCAAGTAATACATCACCTATAAAAAGCAACAAACTAGTTTCGCATGCTACTATTTACTAATAACGGCCAGGGACGTATTCCAAATTCCGGCCAAATAAAATCAAATTTTAATGATGTCTTCTATCAATGATTCACACTCAAATACTCCTACAATAGTTATCAAAAGTTATTCATCAGCAGTCAACCAAGCTGTTTTTCCAAGCAAGCAACAAGCAATCGTTTTTTGCGCTATCAACAATGCCAAATTACAGGATTACCTTATCCCATTAGGATCAATCATTCAACCAAAAAATATTATTTTTTCATCAAGGCTTTCGAACAATCGTGTTTGTATGTACTTAGCAAACAAATCAGTAGTTGATAACTTCATGAACAATTATAGCTCCATAACCGTCAACGGCGAAAAACTAGTAGCTCGTCGACTCATAACTCCGGCTGATAGAATCATACTTTCCAATGTAAGTCCAACCATCCCACATCAACTGCTAACAGATGAAATATCAAAAATAGGCCTAAATCCAGTTTCTCCCATGACGTTTCTAAGAATCGGTGCAACATTACCTGAGTATAGTCACATCCTGAGTTTCAGAACACAGATTTACGTAAGCCCTTATACTCAACAGCTTCCAGACTCCATGTTGATTGAATTCGAACAAACCAGCTACCGAGTTTTCCTCCAAAAAGACGGACTAACATGCTACAAATGCAAAGCTGATGGTCATATAGCCTCACAATGTATCAATAGCTCCAACGAATCAGAACCTAATACATATAGTTCAATATCAAATAATGAACCGCTTACGACTTCCCAAACTCTTCTCACAACCCCAATCCAAACTCTCCCACCATCTTTGTCAACAAATACCGTTAATACACAAAAATTGACTTCTGATCCAATAACAGAAGACTCTCCACTTAGTCAAGAGACGTCCACAACTTCAATGAATATGGAAGCAGAAACGGAAGCAACAGATATCCCCAATATGGCCAAAACCACAAGCAAAAGACCTATGGAAGATACCCCCACACCCGATAGCGATAATAACATAACGCCAGAAAAACTATTCCCTAAACCAAAACCAACTCTAAAAAAGAATAAATTGAGCAAGAAACAATCAACCATCTCCTGCAAAGAGTACATCGAAAATCATTCGCCACCTTTCATTCTGGACTACGACCAATTAAATGTTTTATTAGATAACGTAACCGGCTCACCCCAACCTGTAAATATAGCTCTAGATTTCACATCTGATCTCCTTGCGATTACTACTATGTCAACCGAAGTATATCCCCACATAAATGACAAGGCAACAAAAACGAGAATCACCAAACTTAAAAAAAAGATATTCGCTCATCTTGGCCAAGACTTAATTGACTCTGAATCGGATTCATCTACTAATAATTAATTTGTCGCCCATAACCCTCTCAAATTACTCCAAAATTCAACTCCATTCTTCAATGGAACATAGATGGTTTCTACCATCGACTTGGTATGCTACAAGTTATCATTAAAGAAAACTCTCCTGACATCATATGCCTTCAAGAATCCAATCTCAAACCAGATAGCAGCTATTCAAACAGTCAATTTCAATTTTTCTCCAAAACTCGTAACAACACCAAACGTGCCAGTGGAGGAGTGGTAACTTTAATAAGTAAATCTTTTCAAGCAGATTACTTCCATGTAAACTCAGATATCGAAGCTCTTGTTGTAAAACTCACCAGCCATAAAACATTTTACATTTGTAATATATATATATTGCTCCCGATTCCACAATAGAATACAAAAACTTAGAAAACATTGAATCAGATACCAAGTCCAAGAATTATCATTGGAGATTTTAACGCACATAACATAATATGGGGCAGTAAATCGACAAACCCAAGAGGACACATACTAGAGAAACTCATTGCCGACATTCCACTGAATTTTCTGAACGATGGAAGCCATACTAGGTTTAACATATCTACCGGAGAAACCTCAGCTATCGATTTAAGCCTCTGTGACCCAGCATTATCTGTCAATCTATCATGGGAGGCTCTCTCGTACTCCTATGGAAGTGATCACTTTCCAATAATTATCGAGAATCGTTCCTCTCCAGGGAAATATTCACCAAAATACTCGCCTAAATGGAGAATCAAATCAGCAGATTGGACATCCTTCAGAAATCAGATTGAACTAAATATGGATAGCTGCGATATTACCAACGATATCCGGAAATGTGTATTGAACTTCAATGAAATCATCTTGGATAGTGCCAACCAGCACATTGGCCAAACAAAAGACATAAAAGGCCATACTCCAGTCCCCTGGTGGAATCAAGAGTGCGAAAAAGCTATCAGGGAAGCAAAAGCAGCATTGAACAAGTACAGGAAACACAAAACTCTCCAAAATCGCGTAGAGCTAAAGAAATACAAGGCAAAGGCACAACTTGTAATCAAACAATCCAAGAAAAAATCTTGGCAGGAATATGTTTCTGAAATAAACTCTTCCACTCCAATAAGCCAAGTCTGGACCAAAATAAGAAAAGTGAATGGACATAGTTCAAAAAGCACTATTCGTAGCATTAAACACAATGATCACTACTACTCATCCACAATAGATATAGCCAATATTTTGGGCCAATCCTATCAAGAACAATCGTCAACTTCAAATTTCACACGCGACTTTCTCAATTACAAGGCTCAAATCGAACAAACTCCCATCAGTTTTGAAGATACACTCGATAACCCTTTAAATCATCCTATCACCATAGAAGAACTTGACAGCTCCTTAGACAAAATGAAAAATTCTAGTCCAGGTCCAGACAATATTCCAGTCATATTTCTCAAATATCTACCACCTTCAGCAAGGCGGCATCTACTGAAACTTTTCAACATGATATGGGAAGACAAAGTATTTCCTTCTTTATGGTCTGAAGCTATTATTCTACCATTTTTGAAATCTAAAAAACCCAAACAAGAAGCCAACTCGTACAGACCAATATCTCTAACTTGCTCAATGGGAAAATTGCTAGAGAAAATTGTCATCCAAAGACTCATGTGGCATCTCGAAACTTCTAACCTCCTAATCAAAGAACAAACTGGATTTAGACCAAACCGCTCAACTCTGGACAATATTGTGGATTTGGAAAGTGAGATCAATGAGGCTTTTGCCACCAAACAGGTATGCGTAGCCATTTTCTTTGATATCTCAAAAGCATTTGATACCTGCTGGACTCCAAACATCCTGATTCAACTACAAAGATGGAATATCACAGGAAATTGCCTAGCTTTTATCAACAACTTTCTTGCCAACAGAACATTCAAAGTTCGGGTTGATGACGAACTATCTGATACTTACCGCCAAGCAAATGGAACCCCACAAGGCTCAGTTATCAGCCCTACTTTATTTTTGATTGCCATTAATAAACATTATTAACAATTTAAAAAAACCACTGAAAGCAAGAGTTTTCGCAGATGACCTAGTGGTTTACATAAAAGGAAAAAATATAAATACAATATCTCTATTTATGCAACAATTCATCACAAATTTGGAACTATGGTCACGTCAATCCGGCTTCAGGTTTTCTGTTACCAAAACAACAGGTGTGGTATTTAGCAGGAAACGTTCATATACTACTCCAAAATTGAAGCTTTATAACCAAAATATTAACTTCAAAACATCAGCAGAATTTCTAGGAATGATCTTTGACCATAAGCTTACCTGGAAAGATCACATAGAGAAGTTGGTCCAAACATGTATGCAGCGGCTTAATATAATGAAAAGCCTAGGAAATATAAATTGGGGATCAGACCAAGCAACGCTACTGCTTATATATAAAACGCTCATCAGGTCAAAAATAGATTACGGCTCCATAGCTTATGCATATGCCAGAAAAACTGTACTTCGCAAACTTGATGTTATCCATAATACAGCATTAAGAATAGCTTCAGGCTCGTTTACAACATCCCCTAATACCAGCATCCAAAGTCTTCTTGGTGAACCATCATTAAGTTACAGACGCTCTATATTGAGTTTGAATTACGTGGCTGCTATATCCACTAATGCTGAAAAACTAGTTTACAGTAACACATTCAACAACAGATATAGGGATCTTTTTGATAAAAAACCGCATCTATCTAAGCCATTTTACGCCAGAGTTAGAGAACTTTTTCAGAAGTTTAATTTAGAGCTCCCAACAATGTTTCCATCCAATGTCGAACATCCAGCTCCGTGGACAATTTCTACCCCTCGCTGCCGTACTAATCTGACTGGGCTTGATAGGGATACAAATCGCCATGAAATCTTCGCAGAACTCAACAAGATACTGCATGACTACAATGGCTTTAACTTAGTCTACACGGATGCTTCGAAATCGAAGGCTGGAGTGGGTGCTGCAATAGTGACTACAACTGAATCTTACAGCATAAAATTCTCCCCTCACACTAGCATATTTACGGCAGAACTCTATGCTATCTTTCATGCCCTTAAAGTAATTACCTCCTTTCCAAATCCCAAAACCCTAATTTTAACTGATTCCTTAAGTAGCATTCATTCCTTGAAACATCCTTATCCCAAGCACCCAATACTACAATCAATTAAATCACAGCTTCATAATATCCAGAACAACAATAAATCTGTCGATTTCATGTGGATTCCTGCTCACATTGGCATCAGAGGCAACGAAGAAGCGGACCTATGTGCGCGTAACGCAATCGTAAACGTTAATGCCGAACTCATAACAAAGTGCGTGGTGAGTGACTTGAGAACACTTATTCGGGAAAAAGTTTATAACCACTGGCAACAAGACTGGCAGCGATCGCAAGACAAACTTCGCGAATTTAAGTCAACAGTGACGCGGTGGAAGCATCCAACCACAACACGCAGAGCACAAGTGATTGTCACTAGACTTAGAATAGGGCATTGCAAATTTACGCATACTTATCTTTTCAATAAAGACAATGCTCCTATATGTTATCTATGTCAAGAACATTTAACAGTGAAACATGTTCTGATCAATTGCACTAAGTTTGAGACGAATCGGCTAAAATATAGACTACCTACAGATTTAAATATACTCTTAGGTGTAAATTGCCCAGTTGACTAATTGATGGGATTCTTAAAGGACATTAATTTACTAAACAAAATTTAATATTGTACATTGTTATACACCGCTAATCACCTTGGGTGGAAGCGCATTAGTTTGAATAAAAAAAAAATTCTTCTCTATAATCATACAGTTAGATCCTTTATATGCTTTCTCTATTGAATAGTAAATAGTACAGATTGTCTCCTTTTTAGATAATTTTTAGAAAAATTCAAATTCCAAAAATTTTAATTACTTGAAGTATGTAGTCTTTTATTTCATAATTCTGTACACAGGGTGTTGCAGGTTTCACTCTATGTTAATATATATATATATATATATATATATATATATATATATATATATATATATATATATTTTTTACATAACATGTTAATTAAAACACAT
This sequence comes from Galeruca laticollis, assembly GCA_963921935.1. Taxonomy (NCBI): domain Eukaryota; kingdom Metazoa; phylum Arthropoda; class Insecta; order Coleoptera; family Chrysomelidae; genus Galeruca; species Galeruca laticollis. The sequence continues at coordinate 133,042,615 of OY998176.1, forward strand.
AACGGTGAGCAACATTTTTTAGATGGGCTGATATTTTGACTGCGTTTGATAGAGATAAAAAATTGCGAGGATCAGTCACCGAAGGTTCACCTGGTTCACAATTCATGCTGTCAATTGGGCTTGTACAATATACTTCTAAAGTTATTCGTAGGGCAGAGTTGTGAATTTTGTCTAGCTCGTTAAGTAAAATTTTCTGAGTAGAATTGTATACGATGCATTCATAATCTTATTTAGATCGATTCTTTTTATTTAAACATACATAACCCCGCATCAACTACTAAAAGTCATTAGCAGGGGAGATTTTTACAAAATAGTGTGGTACATATATAATAACAAAAATTAAATTTTAGATGTTAAGGTAGCCCTTTGTTTCCAGTTGAAGAGAGAATTGATTTTAAAGTGTTTCCTAAATTGTGGTGTCTTCTTTGTTCTTCATTATCTGGAGATTCAAGTAACAGATACCTTACTGTGAGTTGAGTTTGTCATGTTTGACATAAAGGTATGGTTTCTTTTGTTAAGTGATGTTGGCGTGTTAGGCGTGTATGTCCAATTCTTAAACGGTTTATTATAACGTGTTACCTTCTTTTATTGGGTAGTGGGAGTTTGGCTTCAATTTCGGGCATTATTTGTCTCAGATTGGTTTCAGTGTCTTCCCAGATGGATTGCCATTTTTGGTACATGTGTTTTTTTATTGAGTATTTGTGAGCGGTGTGGGGAAATTTTGTAAGGAGGGGTAAATTATCAGTTGGAATTTAACTAGTGCAATGAACATTATCGAAAATTGTTGGGAAACGTGCTCGAATGCAAGTTAAGTTGAAAAAGAGCACGAGTGCGCGGAGCGCTCGTATGCCTATATCAGTTTAACTTGCATGAGAGCAGATTTGTCAAAAATTATCGATTCATTTTCATTGCAAGAGTTAAATTTTATACAGGGTGTTTTCAAATGACACTTACAACTTTTGCATGTAGATACCTCTCGTAAAATTGGACAAGATGATATAGGGATTGAGGGGTCCAACCCATTTATTTTTCGAAATACAGGGTGTTAAAGTTATGAAAAATATAATGTTTTGATTTGATAACTTTAAAATGGATAAATATCTGACATTTGGCAGGTTGTTTTTAAATGTAAAAGGGCATAGTTTGATAGAAAAACATGTTTCAATTCTTGATCCAGTTGTGTAAATTTGGAAGAATATGTCACCTTTCCCCTCCCATTTTTACACCTCTGGTATTTGAAGCTATTTTTATTTGATTTTGTATTCCTCAATAGTTTTCACGTGAAAAACGCATAACCTTTACATATAAAAAAATTTGTAGTTTTCAAGATATTTAAAGTCTGCAAGATCACTTTTTAATAAAAAAATTAAAAAAATATTTTTTGAATGTTTTTTAATAACCACCAAACTACTAATGGTTAGAATATCTAACAGGAACTAATTTGTGAAACAGCAATGCATATAAAACATTGAGAGAGGATTGTTGAAAATACTTTTCCAAACTTGTGATTTTATTAACAAAACAATTAATGACAATAAAAAATAAGATAATTACAAAGTTAAATTATATCCCATTCAAACATAATTTTTAACTAAGCAGCCAACAAATTACAAAAGATGTTCAAAATTTTGTCCATTTACATTTACACATAATCTGCAACGTTTTCTAATAGAAAATCGCATACCTTGGAAATACTGGCGATTGCTCCTCCGTATAGTAGGCTATGGTGTCAATAATGAAATGGTAAATGTCATTTTGTTTAACGTCAAAACGAAAATGAATTATTTGTAATTAAATTGGTTTGTGCAACTTTCAGTCTTTTTGTTATGATCGATTATACTTTTCAAGAAATGGCTGTTATGCAGCAAATATACGGAGAAGCCAGAAAGAATGGTAGACGTTCCGAGCGCTTGTATAGAGAAAGATATCCAAATCGACCTAGATTTCCATGTCACACAAAATTTTCTCAAATTGACAGGAGATTGCGAGAATTTGGACAATTCAATTTAAAATTACAAGATAGCGGTAGAAAACGAACTGTGCAATTAGAGGAGGCTTTTCTAGTCCGTATTGAAAATAGACCCGATTTAAGCACTCGCACTATTGGCAAATCTTTAAATGTAAGTGATTTTAAATGAGCAGAAATTGTATCCTTATAAGAATACCCAAGTTCAGGCCCTAAAACCAACAGATTGTCCGCAAAGAGTGGAGTTTGCCAATTGGTACACCCAAAATGTTTAGAAAATAGGAATTTTAGCGAATTTGTTCTATTTACTGATGAAGCCAAATTCACACGTGAAGGAATTTCTAATTCAAGGAATAGCCACTTGTGGGATGACGAAAATCCATATGTTATTCGACAACGTGGATTTCAGGAAAAATTCTCGCTTAAGGTGTGGGCAGGCATTCTTGGAGATTGTATAGTGGGTCCATATTTATTACCTAATAAACTCAATGGTAATATTTATTGTAATTTTTTTAGAGAAACTCTGCCTAATTTATTAAACGACGTAGTACCAATAAATATTAGGGCGAATATGGCAGCACGATGGGGCATCTGTACATTAGTCTCTAGCGGCCAGACAACTTATAACCGAACAATACGGAAACAACTGGATAGGCCGAGGTGGACCCAATATGTGGCCTGCGAGGTCACCGGATTTAAATCCAATCGATTTCTTTCTGTGGGGTTACATGAAGTCCCTAGTCTACGATACAATAGTACAAACGGAGGAGGAACTGATAGCAAGAATCCATGCAGCTACAGAAATTATTTCCGGCAATCGCCAGTATTTCCAAGGTATGCGATTTTCAATGAGAAAATGTTGCAGATTATGTGTAGGGGAAAGGGGGGCACATTCAACCTTGGGGCACTTTCAACCAGTGTCGATTTTTACGGAATTAATTTGAATTTACCGCCGAAAAAAATCATACGTACCCGTTAGTAGACCCTCAGCCACTACCAGTAAGGTTTGTTGATGGTGTGGTTGTTGTGCGAAAAATAAAATAAATCGTGATTTTACCTAATTCAAGGTAAGTTTTGTCATGTCAGAAAATTATTCTCTGTCCGTTCTTATAAATATTATCGAATTTTTCCACTAATATAATTATATTATATATATTATAACACATATATTTAGAGTTAAATTTTGGGATAGCCTAACCTAAAAATGTAACTTTGAGAATTAGAGAGTGTTTGTTGTTCAAAGTCACTGTGGGGCAGATTCCACCACCTAAGAATGGGGCACTTTCAACCAGTTGAAAGTGCCCCACTAATGATTTTCAATTAGACTTGGATTTGAAATTATTAGAGATTTCATTAACAATACACTATCAATTAAGAAAAGTTGTATAAACCCGGCATTAATTTGATTATTGTTTGAAAATAGGTAAATTTCTTTTCAGATGGTCCGAGCATATAAAAAAACGACAAGAACGAAAATCAACGAAAAAGACGTGACTAATTCAATTAAAAACGTATTAAGTAAAAGAATGTCAGAAAGAGAAGCTGCTACAACATTTAATATCAAACGAGACACCCTACATTCCAGAATTAAAAAAATTGAAACAAAATATCCTACAGAAGAGTTCTAGCCAGTAAATTCAATGAAGACTCTGGGAATGAAAGCAACAGCTCCAATGAGAACAAAAATCTATATTCCAGCAAATATACGGTTTCTCAAGTTTTTTCAAAGAGTCAGGAAGATGAGCTCGTAAAATATATTCAGCTTTCTTCTAATATGAATTACGGTCTAACATATAAGCAGCTAAGAACTTTAGCTTATGACTATTCGAGCGTTTTACCCAGATGCAGGATTCCTGACAAGTGGAAGGCTGCGAAGATAGCTGGCATCGATTGGCTTAGGGGCTTTATGAAGAGAAATAAACAACAAATATCTCTAAGAAAACCAGAAAGCACTAGTTTAGCCCGATCAGCTGGGTTTAATAAAAAAAATGTGTCTGAATTCTTCGAAAATTATACTTTTGCATTGCAAAAGTATAAGTTTAAGCCTGAACAGATATACAATTTGGATGAGACGGGAGTCACCACAGTTCTAAATCCAGTAAAAATTGTGTCCACTAAAGGCAAGAAACAAGTATGCCAAATATCATCTGCAGAACGAGGCGAATTGACGACATTTGTGGGAATAATAAGTGCTGTGGGTAGCGCACTCCCTCCAGTTTATGTTTTCCCCAGAACACGTAATCCTGACGAATATTTGATTGACGCACCCATTTCTAGCTTAGCATTAGGAAACCATTTTGGCTGGATGACAGGAGATCTATTTCTACGTGTACTGGAGCATATTAAGCAGCAAACAAACTGCTCAATTGAAAATAAAATACTGTTGTTGCTGGATAACCATGAATCCCATATTACCGTGAAAGGGATAAATTATTGCCGTAATAATGGGATCGTCATTCTTTCATTTCCACCACATACATCACACAAGCTCCAACCTCTAAATGTCGGTGTTTACGGCCCATTCAAGAACTATTGCGCAACTGCCTTCAATGACTGGATGACTTCAAATCCTGGAAAAACGATAACAATTAGGCAGATTGCCCATCTAACGAAAATTGCTTACCAAAATGCTTTCACACAGAATAATATTACATCATTCCAGAAACCAGGGATTTGGCCCTTGAATAGACTGGCGTTTCAAGAAGAGGAATTTTTGCCCAGTTTTGCAAATTATGAGGAAGAACATGACCAACAACCTCACCAACAACAGACTGATGCTGATTCTTCATTGTTCATGGCTGAGAATGGTTCGTCATCTTTAACAAGAGATCCAAAGCCAGAATGTAACTATGTTCGATCTTTTTTTATTCTATTATTAAATACATTTTCTCAAATTGCAGAGAATCGATCAACGCCGCATAAAGACACTCCCAAAAATTCATCCTTAGAAGGTTCTTCTACACCTCCACCCTTAAGAAATATTTCAAGAATCTCGTTTGTTAATGAGGATCTTGACAAAAATAGTAAAGGTAATATAGCAAAGCACTCTACTCTCTTGATTTTATTTGAAGCTTTTTTACAGACTTACTTTCAACATCTGCTGTCCACAAAATTACTCCGGAGACTGTCAGGCCGATTCCTAGACCCACTATAAAAAAACTAAGAACATGAAAGAAAAGAAAGGAATGTCTAGAATTTTTACAGAGACACCTGAAAAGAATCGCTTGGAAGAAATCGAACGTGAGAGAGAAAGGCGTAAACGGATTAAAGAAGAGAGGAATATAAAAAGAGTTCTCAAACAAGTATTTCCAGAACAGAAAGAAGATTATGTTGCAACAAAGAAGAAAAGAAAGATAAACACAAGTAGTTCAGATACTGACGAGTCGATTGAACTTGCATCGGACGATATGTCGGATGATTTTAGTGACATGGAGAGTGCCAACCTCCTTACAGATGATGATATAATTCAACAAGATGATTTTGTTTTGGTGAAATTTCCTTTAAAGACTAGCATATATTATTACATTGGAAGAGTCGTAGAAGTTATAAACTTGAATGAATTTGTAATAAAATTTTTGCGTCGTAAGACGCCAGGCTTAAAATTCTACTACCCCCTTGGTCGAAGATACATCTACAGTTGACCATTACGACTTAGTTCTAAAATTACCACAACCCAACTCATCTAAGACTGCTCGGACTTCTTCCTTACTAACTTTCAATATTAACTTATCCATGTATAATATCAAATAAGTTGTATGTTTTGATTATACTTATGTTTCAATATTTTTCTCACTAGGTATTGTTACCAAAATAAAGAGTTGCACTGATCTGTTGTATAATTTCATTGCTGGTTGAAACTGCCCCAGGACGTGGTTGATTGTGCCCCACCGGAGGGGCACTATCAACCAAATGCAAGCTTTTTTTAACTTTGATAATTTTTTTGAAAAAATAAATTTATCGATAATATTTCCTAGTCAAAATGTAAGTAAAAGTATCAAATATTGCTATGCCGGGAAGAAACTACAATTATTTGACAACATTTTGTCAATATCTGCGATCTTTGGTGATTTGGTTTAATGTGCCCCCCTTTTCCCCAAATGTAAATGGACAAAATATGAGAAAATTTTGTGACATGGAAATCTAGGTCGATTTGGATATCTTTCTCTATACAAGCGCTCGGAACGTCTACCATTCTTTCTGGCTTCCCCGTATATTTGTTGCATAACAGACATTTCTTGAAAAGTATAATCGATCATAACAAAAAGACTGAAAGTTGCACAAACCAATTTAATTACAAATAATTCATTTTCGTTTTGACGTTAAACAAAATGACATTTACCATTTCATTATTGACACCATAGCCTACTATACGGAGGAGGCAATCGCCAGTATTTCCAAGGTATGCGATTTTCTATGAGAAAACGTTGCAGATTATGTGTAAATGTAAATGGACAAAATTTTGAACATCTTTTGTAATTTGTTGGCTGCTTAGTTAAAAATTATGTTTGAATGGGATATTATCTAACTTTGTAATTATCTTATTTTTTATTTCCATTAATTCTTTTGTTAATAAAATCACAAGTTTGGAAAAGTATTTTCAACAATCCTCTCTCAATGTTTTATATGCATTGCTGTTTCACAAATTAGTTCCTGTTATATATTCTAATCATTAGTAGTTTGGTAGTTATTGGAAAACATTCAAGAAAAATATTTTTTATTTTTCTATTAAAAAGTGATCTTGCAGACTTCATAAAAACATTAAATATCTTGAAAACTACAAACTTTTTGATGTGTAAAGGTTATGCGTTTTTCACGTGAAAACTATTGAGGAATACAAAATCAAATAAAAATAGGTTCAAATGCCAGTGGCGTAAAAAATGGGAGGGGAAAGGTGACATATTTTTCCAAATGTACACCACTGGATCTAGAATTCAAACATGTTTTTCCATCAGAATATGCCCCTTTACATTTAAAAACAACCTGCCAAATGTCAGATCAATATATTCATCCACTTTAAAGTTATTAAATTAAAACATTATATTTTTCATAACTTTAACACCCTGTATTTCGAAAAGTAAATGAGATGGACCCCTCAATCCCTATATCATCTTGTCCAATTTTACGGCAGGTATCTACATGCAAACGTTGTGTCATTTGAAAACACCCTGTATATAAGAAAATTCTATGAATCAATGAAATCGTATTGTGTCACGGTCAGTTGCTGTCACATTGCCGTCACCTGAGGCGACAATAATATTGTATACTTTATACCTTAGAGTAATAATAAACATAGAGAGGGCTATTCATTCATAAACACGTTTATTTTTGCGGCCAACAATTCTAAACGCCAGTAGTGAAATAATGAATGAATTACAAAAAGTGTGGATGGTATTGTAGATACATGGCCTTGGTAATTTCGGCTGTTTTTCTGACAAACTTGGCACCGACGAACCATGATAATCCAAAAACATTAAATTATTTAACTTAAAAGTTTATTTTGTCACTAAAAGTCTTGAAAAACTTATCAAAACGATAGAACTAAATTTTTACTCTCTAGTCGTAATCGCGCTCATATAAACAAACCACGTATTATTTACTATAATACTACTTCGTATTCGAAATGATCGTCGATCACACTCTGACGATATTTGCATCTCTCTTTATATGGCAATTAAACAAGGACAAAACTACTAAATATATTACTATTGACACATTAAACAGGTACTGAAATTTTGAGTAATGTTGCCATTTTTAGTTATGACCATAAAGGTATCTAAGGTTGCAACAAATATTTGTTTAAAATTTATATAAGATTATGCCTTTATTAAATAAAATTCAAATATTATTAATTAATTTTAAAAGCAGCGACTCAAATGCATAAATTAGTATGACTTTTTTTTATTTGCAAAACTTTTTAACACTTTTTCAATTAGACTTCTAATTTCATTTTTCCTGCAACTAAAGAGACTTTGTAAATATGGCAAAGCACTGGAAGTGAGCTTAGAATGTGACTCGATGTTTGGGGCAAGAAAAAATCAAAACAAACATATGTATTTTATTTGTTAATCTCAGCTTTGTACTCATCGCAGGCACGTAGGAGCTGTCTGAAACAATCGTCGCTACGTACAATGAAAAATTTGTTAGTAAACGATGCATTATAAAAAAACCATTGTAAAATTTTCTAAGTGAAATGTCGCGATTTGGAAACGTTTCAGCTGCAGGTATGATAAGAATATAGACAATCTTACGTCAACGAATACAAAAATGTCAGACGTCAGTATGGAGACAATTTCAAGAGTTTTGTGCCAAAAGAAATCATTTATTAGAACGAGAAACTTCGGTGGAAAAAATTGCCTCCATTGTAAAGGACTGGGCAAGCAACATGCGCAAGAAGGATGGATCCCTTTATAAAGAAAGTGTGGTGAAAACAATGGGGAACGTGACAGCAAAACTTGTTCAGGAAAAATATTACGAAGATTTCGGCATTGCAATAGATCCATTTAATGATGTAAGATCTAAATCTGCTAGGGGTGCACGAGATGCTGCGCGCAAAATATTACAAATGAACCCGGAAAAAAGAAAGAAAAGCTCGTCGGTTTTTACTTACAAAGAATTGCTGCAAATTTTGAAGCTTTACGATGAAAACAAGCCGTAGGGTCTGCAGAAAAAATGTTTTCATCTCATAACTTATGAGCTAGCATTTCGAGGAGGTGAGGAAGCTAACTGTTTGACGGATTTCTTTCAAGAAGAAAAGTTCAATGATGGAGCAAGCACAAATAGAGTAGAATATAATCCAGTGTTTTCAAAAACCTGCGAAGGAGGGGGCCGCAGATTAACAGAGAGCAAATGGTTAATCAGAAACAGTACTAATGAAGACATATGCCCCGTTAGGTAGGTCAAATTAACCGTTTTTTTATTTAAATTTTCTTATCAAAGTTTTTTTTGTTTAAGATTATACAAAAAACTTTTGTCAAAACGAGGATCTAACGTGAAGACGAACCGTCTGTTTCTTACACCAAATCGAGAATAGCAAAATAATGGTATATGGTTAAAGAACATCCCAGTTGGCAGAAACGAGATCGCAAAATGGACAAAGTTGTCCGTCCAAAAAGCAGGTCCCAATAGTGAAAAGTTCAAATTTACAAACCATTCTCACCGAGCAATTGCCGTAAGCCGTCTAGCCAAGGTTGGGGCAAACGAAAATAACGGGACATAGAAATATCAGTTCAATAAAACCTTATTTACAACTCGATAATGAGTTTCACGAGGAAATAATAAAGAAAATGAGAAACCGTGAAAACAACGAGTTTAGTGTTTTTTCAGTTTCAACTTCTGCTTCAAGTAACGTTGTTTCTGACCAACAAGAAACTTCGACTGGTTCAGTCATAAATTTCAATAATTGCATTTTTAATTGTAAAAATTTCAATAACTAGCTTTAACAGTTTTCATGTTACTTTAATAAATGATAAACGTTTATAATTACGTCTGCATTTATTTTAAAGGACCTGCTAATTTTGCACTAATGCAAATTATCGATAATTTGCACTAGTGCAATTTTTTTTTGATTGATTTTAGTGCTAGGGAGTCGACTTCCTCGTTACCTTTTATTCCCATGTGTGATAGTACCCATAAAAACAAGATGTTTTTATATGGTGAGTCATCAAGTTCTCTTTTAATGAGTTCATGGACTGGGTGTGAATGATATAAGTTTTTAAGATCTGTTAGGATACTTAATGAGTCAGAGATAATAAGAAAGTTGTTTTCATTCGATGTTTTGCACATTTTGAGGGCATGGAGTATAGCAAAAGCCTCTCCGGTGTATATACTACAATTTTGTGGCAGACGCAGAGCAAGTTTTTTTTCTTTACATATGTAAGCTGCAGCATTTTCTGTAATTGTTTTGGATGCATCGGTGTAAATGAAAGAGAAATTGGAAAATTTTGATGCTAATTCATTGAAGGAATTTTTTATCTGGGAGGGAGTGGTGGTCCTTATTCTTATAGAATGTTAGGGATGATTCTATATATGGTATTTTAATTATCAATGGAGGGATAATTAATTTTAATATCAGAGAGTGTGACTTATATTTTTGATCCTTTGGTAGAAAGGTAACTTTTTTGAGGGTTTGTTTCTAGCAAAATTTAAGGTGATATTTTTAAATGTGGAGGAATATGATAAGTTGGAGATGTTTGCTGATTTTCTAGCGGCATAGTTTAGGGAGAACATTTGTCGACGTTATGTATAGTTATAAGCGTTATAAGCGTCGAATAGTCTGCACGCCAAGTTGGATGATTTGTTAAATTTTAATAAGCCAGTGGTGTGGTAACAGGGTTTCTTAAACTTTTATTGTATCATATTCTTGAAACAACCTGTATTTTGAAGTTTTTCGTGTTGTTCTTGATGGAAAACGTAAAAATAACTTCAAAATTTCAACTTTTTTGTGGGTAAACTAATACTTTTCTCGCTTATTAGATAGGTTGGGCGGAAAAGTGAAATGTACCACGCTTTCAAATTTTAAAATGTTGCTTAAAGAGCATATCAAAAATTTGTAGATTTGTGTCATTACTCCAATTTTTCAATTTTAAAGTGTTTTTGTTTAAATATATTATAATTAATGACAAATTTATAGAACATATTTTATCAGTGTATTTTGTTAATTTTAATTTTATCTATATAATTAATTTTATTTTTGTGTACTATTTTATTTTTATGTATATTAGTGTTCCTAATTGAATAAATATATATATATATATATATATATATATATATATATATATATATCTATTGTAAACTTCATTAGTAATATATCTTTGTTAGTTATATGTCTTAGTCGTATGTATACTGTGTCATCGACTTTGTTGACAATGGTCATAGTTTATTGTTATTCGTTTTTTAAATATATTATAACCCAGTGAGTTTTGAAAACATCTGGTATTATTTGTTTCCCACCGATTGGAAAACCGCCTTTCCTTTACTAAATACATTTTTCTGTGAAAGCCATACATTTTGATAGCGATGCGTTCCGCGAGTTCTTTGTATTTCTGACAATAGAACGCAAGGAAGCGAGCGTTCAGACTGACCGGTTCAGTCTGACTGCCGCTATGTCTGCATAATGCTATAGTGGTCCACTACTTACAAAGAACTCTGAAATCTGAACGTTTTCTGTCTGCTCGGGCACTACAACTAAATATCTACAAAAAATTGTAAAGTAGATTAACTCATGAATAAACTTATTATTGAAACTATTTTATTTGGAATAATAACTACATTAACAAACGTATTTCATTACCTAATTGTCCTTCAGGCTCAATACATTTTGTATGTGCTGTACGCCAAATCTTCTGATTATGATGACTTGAAACATAAACGTAGAATTGATTATTAAATTAAGAGTACACAGGAAGTACTGAGCACACTATCTCTACACCAATACTCTCACATAAACTTCAGTTTAACTTCGGCCTCTGAAGAGGATAATTTGGTTATAAAAACGCGGTTGGAGAATGACTGGGTTTAAAAATAAACACAGAGAAAACACAGGTGAAATTTAACAGGCCAGAGTAGCATTCACGAATATGAGAGCTTTGCTCAATAGCAAGAGTCTAAATTTAACACTATGGTAACGTTTTGTAAAATGCTACATTTTCTCAGTGCTGCTGTATGGAATGGAAACTTGGACAACAAATACCAACGTCACGAACCATCTTGAGGTCTTCGAAATGTGGGTGTTCAGAAGAATTCTCAAAATTCCTTGAACATAACAAACACGGAAGTATTAAACCAAATGGGAAGAGAAAGAGAACTGCTGCAAATTGTTAACCGAAGAGCCTAATAAGAGAAGCCCATACGCTTTTAATAGTTGCCCAAAATCGAAACGAGTATGTCAGAATTGTCGCCAACATTCAGTAAATGAAGAGGGTGTAGTAGTAGTGAAAAGTGTACCTACTCAGTATAAATGTCACCAACGGTTCCAGAACTTGGAGTCACATGGAAATACTAGAAATAATAAAAATGGTAGTGAAGAGCAATTATTTATTAATCATAGGATTTTTGTTAATCGTCACACTTTTTATTATGCTCGCCAACATCTTGTGATAAAAAACTGCTAAAGTATTGTTTTTTGTTAGTTTTAGAAACCAAATGCACTCGATTTCAGTTCGAATGTCGATCGACAAAAGAATGTATTGCCATTTACAACGCTTGCGATGGTATCCCCCAATGTGCTGATGGTAGCGATGAAGGTCCAGAATTGGGTTGTCCTTATTCAACTGTAACCACGGCTACTCCAGTGCCAATACATGTCAACAGTATGGGTATCAAACCTTTACTTCAAGTCAGATACGACGCTAACGTAAGTTATAACTAATATTTATTAGCAAATCTTTAGCTTTTAAACGATCCTAAAACGGCCCACAGACGCTGCAATTTGTTTTACTACCGATCGTACAATGGGTTGCATTTTTTAAATCGTACAGACAGATTGTAGATAGTTTTGCGCACAGATGTGAAAGATTCCAAGCGATCGTTTGCACAATTACTTTAGTTCACATGGCTCCGACTGTTTCCAAAAAGGCAATAGCTGCTGTAGTAGTAGCGTTGTTCTCGGATGAGAACAGTAATAAAAAGAAAAAGCAGAAAAAAATGGTTGCTCCACAGACATATGTATTCCCATATGAATTTACTTAATGAACTACGCAACCCAGAACCAATAGATTGTTACTGGGTAAATTTCTTTTATTTTTTCGAGTAGAATTTCGTAACTTGCATTACGTTTATGTTTATTTAAATACTCCTTAGATGTAACATTTCATAAACAAGACTGCTATCTATAAATTTCAATAAATGTTGACCAAAAACGTTTATTGTCTTCCATTTTAGCAGAACTCATCTCACTTCACAATAATTTTTTAAATGAAATCGTATCAACAAGTCTCCGACTACATCACAAACGTTTAAACTTGTATATCCAGTTGTACGACAGATTTTTAAACATACTGAACTGCCGTACGACTCGACCGCGTCGTACAATTGGTTGAAGGACAACGCCACACACGTTGCAATTATCGATCAAACGGTTGGATCAACCAAAGTTGTACAACTTATTTGTACTACAAATCGCAGCGTCTGTGGCCCGTTTAAGACGATGCATTTTGTTGTACAACGAGTTGTACAATCTTGGTTGGTTCAACCCATTGAACGTGTGAGGCGTTATCGTTCAATCAATCGTACATCGCGGTCAAGTCGTTTGAAAGTTTAGCATGTTTAAAAATCTGTCGTACATCTCGGTTGGATATACAACAAGTTTGAACGTGTGTATCTATTTGGTGACTTACTGATAATATTTCTTTTCAAAATAACATCGTGTAGAGAGATTGTCAGCTAAAATGGAAAACTATAAACAGTTTTGGATAGAGTTTATCGAGATTTGTAGACAGCAATCTTGTTTGTGGAATGTTACATCTACAGGTGGATTTACATCTAACGATTTCTCGAACGACCTGTTCGCTAAGTTTTATCGGAATTGGATGCACATGTTTAGTCATCCAACCTCTAGCCTATTTTCACTACACTCGCATAGATTTTGTTGTACAGGTCTGGTTAGTACGGTTTTGTGTTGTTATCTAAACAATGGAGGAATTTTTATTGTTGTACGTTTATGTTATGTGCCTTACAACAAACGTGAAAAAGACACAAAAACCAAGACGTAAGTGGTGTAGGAAATGGTAAACAATTATCTCATGTAGAGTTGTTAAAAGTACTTAGCAATGAACCAAATGACTGGAGAAATTACTTGTGAATGAGTGAAGGGGCCTACAATGAATTATTGAACCACGAAATGCATGTTACGTGGAAATTATTGAAGAACCATTATTAAAATAAGCCTCGACAGTGAACGCACGTTATACCGTCGCCCACTCCATGATGCTAACTGTAACAAGCGGCATAAAATTTTACACTCAACTATTTCGACTCTAACTACCCCCATCCTCTCCCGAGCAACAGTCGCTTCAGAGTCCCAAATTAAAATACACAAGCTGCTCTTCCAGACCCTGTATTTGTAATTAATCGAAAATGTAACTTTTGAACACTTCATTTCTCCTTAATTTTTAATTTTGTGTTTGAGGAACAATAAATACAGAATATACTAAAAATAAAGTTCATTTATTGAGACACATAAAATTAGGTAAAAAAATATTAGAACTTATAAACTACTGCTGGGGTTTCTTGCATTTCACTTTCGGTTTCGTACTTTCCATCAACGGCAACCAAAATAATTTCGTAATTCACACAAGCGTTGAAATTTTCCAAAATCAAGTAATCTTCCTCGAGTTCAGGTCCGGCTTTCAGATATTCCGGTTCACCTTTAATCTTGTATTTCACATAAAAGTGATCTCCAGGATTGTTGTCTATATCCGGTACCCATTTGATTAGAGTGTTAACTAAACAGTTTGTGTTGATGTGAACCCAATCAGTGTGATTATGGATTGTGTATTTCCTATCAAGTTCGTTTGCCGCATCGGTGGCGTTCACAGCGTAGTAATGAATTTGTTTCGTTTGCTGACAAAGATGTCTTATCTGTTGCTTCAAGTCAGTTATATTGTAGTCAATTTTATATTTGAAAGACGGCATTGCCGGTTCGTAGGGAATATGTACTTCCAGGTCTATTTCTATGGATTTTCTAGAAAAAAATAACATTACAAAATTAGTTTGACATAAGAAACTTTGATAGGTCTTTTATAATATATAATGTATAATATATAATATATAATATATAATATATAATATATAATATATAATATATAATATATAATATATTATATATAATATATAATATATAATATATAATATATAATATATAATATATAATATAATATATAATATATTCGTATGGGGACAGACTAAACACGTTTTGTGGGAGCTCCTGATAGCTATATGCCAAATTGTGGTAAAATTTAAATGAAATTAACTGAAAACTGATTACGTGCATCTGTAGTTCGAGGTGAATAAAGTGCAGAAAAATCAAATAAGAAAACTAATTACTTGTAAAGAAATTTTGAAAAATACAAATAAAGTGAACCATACACGTAATTATAATCAAGAAAATTAAAGTAGACAATAAATATTGGATGAAAAATTAATCGAACAACTGATTACTAAAATTTGTCAGAAACTTATAAATAAAATAGAAGATAAACTCGACAAGAAATTTAATAGAATTGAGACCAAGATGAATGAGATGTCCGACAAACTTAACAAAATGGAGTCAAGATGGTCACTATTAGTGACATATTGGAAGAATTACAAGAGTACATAAACAAAAAGAAATTATTGCCATATCAGAAAGATTAGATGAAACTGAAATCTACCAAAGGCGTAATATGCTATACATTCCCAACTCACGAAAGTTCTTGTGTTTTTGTGTTCATGTCTTTACCTTCACTTTTCTTTTCCTTTAGTACAGTTGTATTAAGATGTCTATTAACCAGATTAATTTTAAAAAACATATTTATATCCATGTAAAAAGGCCAGAGTGCCTGTTTGGATTAATTGTAAATAAATAAATATTATAAAAATTGGGTCACGTCATACAGCGATTATGAGGTTGCCTGACTTTTAAAGTAGTATGAAGATTGAGGAAATGTAAAGTAATGAGGTTATGTTGATATTTTATATGATAAAAATATTTTGGCGTTAATTCTAGCTTTTGTTAATAAGTACAATAAATAAGTATACATGTATACAGGGTGTTTCGAAAAAAGGATGAGTAGAACACTGCAAAATAAGTTGAGTTCGCCAGGAAAAACATTTCGTAACAGCATCCGTTTTCAAGATACAGGGTGTTTCAATAAAACCATTGGAATTTTCTTATACAGGGTGTTTTCAAATTACACTTACAACGTTTGCATGTAAAGACCTCTCGTAAAATTGGACAAGATGATATAGGGATTGAGGGGTCCAACCCATTTACTTTTCGAAATACTGGGTGTTAAAGTTATCAAAAATATAATGTTTTAATTTGATAACTTTAAAATGGATGACTATATTGATCTGACATTTGACAGATTATTTTTAAATGTAAAACGGCATATTTTGATGGAAAACATGTTTCAATTCTTGATCCAGTGGTGTACATTTGGAAGAATATGTCACCTTTCCCCTCCCATTTTTTACGCCACTGGCATTTGAAGCTATTTTGATTTGATTTTGTATTCCTCAATAGTTTTCACGTGGAAAAAGCATAACCTTTACATATCAAAAAATTTGTAGTTTTCAAGAAATTTAATGTTTTTATGAAGTCTGCAAGATCACTTTTAATAAAAAAATAAAAATATATTTTTCTTGAATGTGTTTAAATAACTACCAAACTACTAATGGTTAGAATATGTAACAGGATCTAGGGGAGGCTGTTCTAGACCGTATTGAAAATAGACCCGATTTAAGCACTCGCACTATTGGCAAATCTTTAAATGTAAGTAACTCAACTGTGTGGAATATTTTAAATGTACAGCAGTTGTATCCTTATAAGTATACCCAAGTTCAGTCCCTAAAACCAACAGATTGTCCTCAAAGAGTGGAGTTTGCCAATTGGTACACCCAAAAATGTTTAGAAAATAGGAATTTTGCCGAATTTGCTCTATTTACTGATGAAGCCAAATTCACACGTGAAGGAATTTTTAATTCAAGAAATAGCCACGTTTGGGATGACGAAAATCCATATGTTATTCGACAACGTGGATTTCAGGAAAAATTCTCGCTTAACGTGTGGGCAGGCAATTTTGGAGATTGTATAGTGGGTCCATATTTATTACCTAATAAACTCAATGGAAATATTTATTGTAATTTTTTGCGCCACTGGCATTTGAAGCTATTTTCATTTGATTTTGTATTCCTCAACAGTTTTCACGTGAAAAACGCATAACCTATAGATATCAAAAAATTTGTAGTTTTCAAGATATTAAATGTTTTTATGAAGTCTGCAAGATCACTTTTTAATAAAAAAATACAAAAATATTTTTCTTGAATGTGTTTTAATAACTACCAAACTACTAATGGTTAGAATATGTAACAGGAACTAATTTGTGAAACAGCAATGCATATAAAACTTGTGATTTTATTAACAAAAGAATTAATGACAATAAAAAAGAAGATAATTACAAAGTTAAATAATATCCCATTCAAACATAATTTTTAACTAAGCAGACAAAAAATTACAAAAGATGTTCAAAATTTTGTCCATTTACATTTACACATTATCTGCAACGTTTTCTCATTGAAAATCGCATACCTTTGAAATACTGGTGATTGCCGGAAATAATTTCTGTAGCTGCATGGATTCTTGCTATCAGTTTCTCCTCTGTTTCTACTATTGTATCATAGACTAGGGACTTCATGTAACCCCACAGAAAGAAATCGATTGGATTTAAATCCGGTGACCTCGCAGGCCACATATTGGGTCCACCTCGGCCTATCCAGTTGTTTCCGTATTGTTGGGTTATAAGTTGTCTGGCCGCTAGAGAATAATGTACAGATGCCCCATCGTGCTGAAACCATACATTATCCATATTCGCCCTGATATTTAATGGTACAACGTCGTTTAATGAATCAGGCAGGTTTTCTCTCAAAAAATTACAATAAATATTTCCATTGAGTTTATTAGGTAAAATATGGACCCACTATACAATCTCCAAAATTGCCTGCACACACGTTAAGCGAGAATTTTTCCTGAAATCCACGTTGTCGAATAACATATGGATTTTCGTCATCCCAAACGTGGCTATTTCTTGAATTAAAAATTCCTTCACGTGTGAATTTGGCTTCATCAGTAAATAGAACAAATTCGGCAAAATTCCTATTTTCTAAACATTTTTGGGTGTACCAATTGGCAAACTCCACTCTTTGAGGAGAATCTGTTGGTTTTAGGGACTGAACTTGGGTATACTTATAAGGATACAACTGCTGTTCATTTAAAATATTCCACACAGTTGAGTTACTTACATTTAAAGATTTGCCAATAGTGCGAGTGCTTAAATCGGGTCTATTTTCAATACGGTCTAGAACAGCCTCCTCTAATTGCACTGTTCGTACAGTTCGTTTTTTACCGCTACCTTGTAATTTTGAAATGAGTTGTCCAAATTCTCGCAATCTCCTGTCAATTTGAGAAAATGTTGCGTGACATGGAAATCTAGGTTGATTTGGATATATTTTTCTATACAAGCGCTCGGAACGTCTACCATACTTTCTGGCTTCCCCGTATATTAGTATAATCCATCATAACAAAAAGTGTGAAAGTTGCACAAACCAATTTAATTACAAATAATTCATTTTCGTTTTGACGTTAAACAAAATGACATTTACCATTTCATTATTGACACCATAGCCTACTATACGGAGGAGGCAATCGCCAGTATTTCCAAGGTATGCGATTTTCTATGAGAAAACGTTGCAGATTATGTGTTTGGAAAAGTATTTCCAACAATCCTCTCTCTCAATATTTTATATGCATTGCTGTTACACAAATTAGTTCCTGTTACATATTCTAACCATTCGTAGTTTGGTAGTTATTAAAACACATTTAAGAAAAATATTTTTTTATTAAAAAGTGATCTTGCAGACTTCATAAAAACATTAAATATATTGAAAACTACAATTTTTTTAATATGTAAAGGTTGTGCGCTTTTCACCTGAAAACTATTGAGGAATACAAAATCAAATAAAAATAGCTTCAAATGCTAGTGGCGTAAAAAATGGGAGGGAAAAGGTGACATATTCTTCCAAATGGACACCACTGGATCAAGAATTGAAACATGTTTTTCCATCAAAATACTTTTACATTTGAAAACAACCTGCCAAATGTCAGATCAATATATTCATCCATTTTAGAGTTATCAGATTAAAACATTACATTTTTCATAACATTAACACCCTGTATTTCGAAAAGTTAATGGGTTGGACTCCTCAATCCCTATATCATCTTGTCCAATTTTACGAGAGGTATCTACATGCAAACGTTGTAAGTGTCATTTGAAAACACCCTGTAGAACTTGAGAAAGGTTTTTATTGATCAATTTCTTCTCATTGGAAAGTCAATTTTTGATAGTGAACAAACAACTACTCTAGTGCTGTCCTCGTAGAAAAAAAACAGTGTTAAAACTTTATAGCATTTCGTATAGCACTTTAACTAATAATAGATCGAATAACAACTACTTGTTTTCAATATAAATAATAAACTATAAAAAAATTTTTCTACTACATATATATCTCACCTTTCACTTTCTCCTGCACAATTAACAGCACCGATTTGTACAAAATATTTCGTTCCCTCTTTTAATCCTGTAAGTTTTGCTTGAAAGTTGTCCGCTCCCGATACGAAATACCTTATCGTAGATTTTTCATTGATAATGTCGCCGTCCATCTCACTGCAATAGATATCATATCCGAGCAAGACGCCATTGGGTTGAGTAGGTTTGTTCCATTGTAGAAGAACCGAGTTATTTCCGAGTTGAAAATGTTCGAATAAAAATGGCATGTTTGGCTCTGGAAATGAAAATAAGGATTTTAATTCACTACTTCCAGCGGTAGCCTTGATTTTTTAATTGAACACTTTTATTGGTGTTGGGTCGTTGAAAATAATGTCTTAAGGACGTTCCCAAGAGTGATTCGTGCTCAACGAAAACCATAATTGAAAAAGGTTCAGATTAAGCGAGAATAAATAAATGAATAAAAAAAATTAATGTCTAACAAATAGAAATTTATGTTAAAAATTAAAACTTTTAACGAAATTGGATTATGTTTCTTTTATTTATTATTATTAAATATTAATTAATAAATATTTGTTAAAAAGTTTGAATTTTTTTATTGACAAATATTTTTTAATTAAACGAATATCGCTTGTCATCGTTTTTTTATTGATGTATAATAATTGTTATACTTTCAATTAATGTTTATTAGTGCATTAGTGCCTAATATAGTCGCAAATATTTATTATTATTTTTTAAATATGACTGAAGCCTTAAAAAGCATGTATTTTAAATATTGCTTCATATTTAGAGGCCATTTTTATGTATGTGGATTTAAATTTTCTAATATATTCTAAGAAGACTTATTTTCTGGGGAATGCTTTTAAGTACGAAAAGTTCAGTCAAAATGTTCACCTCAGTGGCGACACTTCTAACCATTGAACTGTACAGTGAGATTTGTTTGCACTCCACTTAATCAGACATTTCCTCGACATGCATAAACCTGATATATTCTTTCTATTCTTCGTCAAACCAAATAAAAAAATAAATTTCAGAAACCACCAATATCGTCTCTTTAGACAAGACCGTTCCGGTGATGTCAAAGGTGGCGCATTATTAATCAGAAAAGGCATAAACTTCAAAATCCTGCAACAAAATAATACATCAATTCAGCATACTGCAATTCTTTTTGATAATAAAATGAAACTAGTCGGCAGATACAACCCTCCCAGCAACAAATTAAAAGAGGAATACTTTCATAACTCAATAAAAACTCATAATAAAGTATTGATAGTAGGTGATCCTAAACTGTAAACATCGACAGTGGAATCAATACTTGAAACACCCCAACACAAATGGAAGTACTCTAGTGAAATTCTGCGATAATTCGGATTGTATATTCTACATTGACACCCCGTCATATTTCCTATATACAAACCATAGATATACAGTATGTCCCCCTAAGTTGGAATCACATGGAAAACTTAAATTTGAGAATATCGAAAAATGTTACTAAAAAAAGCATCAGAATTAAATATTACGTTTAAATATGTAATTAAGACAATTAAGCTGGTGGGGACATTTACAAAGAATGAACGATACAAGACCAGTTAGAAAAGTATGGTAATCAAAAATACAAAAAAAAAACGAAAAAGGGAAGACCAAAACAAACGTGGGATGGTGTTATGGTAGGCATAATGCAAGAAAAAGGAAAAACATGGACAGATGCAAAAACAATTATTATTATTATTATTCATATTATTATTATTATTATTATTATTATTATATTTAGACAAGAGCAGAGGGACAAGTCCCTATCGTGCCCAAAAAAACAGATAATTATATAAGTAAGCTACTAGTAGGTAAAGAACAGAAAAATAAGTACAATATAAACAATAGAAACAATACACCAAATAAACTATAGGTGCTCTAGCAGCGCACGATCAAGTCTGTTTTTAAACGAGTTAGTAGATGGTGCAGAAACTGTGGATACATCAAGATTATTCCAGCTGTCGAATACCCTGTTAGATAAGAAGTTCTGTCTTGATCTGACGGCAAAGTTTTCTTTTTTGAGTTTAAAAAAGTGTCCTCTAAGGCGGTCATCTGGATTTAAGGTGAACATCATATCAAGATTACCAAAGTTAAATTTTAATATTTTATAAGTGGTAATGAGGTCTCCGCGGTGTCTGCGAAGTTCAAAGGAAGTTAGGTTGGCCATGGAGAGTCTTTGTTCGTAGGAAGGTCTTCGCTGTCCCAAGGACAGTCGAGTGGCTCTTCTTTGAACATTTTCCAACAGATTTTTATCGCGAACTAGGTCTGGGTACCACGTTGGACCGGCGTACTGGAGAATTGGTCGGACATAGATAGTATACAGTTTGCAAAACGACTGAAACGAAACACTCGAAAAGCACTTACGAATGAGATACAGTCTGGTGTTCGCGCGCTTACAAACTGAAGTTATATGATCAGACCAAGTTAGGCTGCTATTTACGATAATTCCGAGGTCGTTATAGGAAAACACAGAATTTAATGGTCGACCGTCTACGAAGTACGGTAGTGGGTTGTTTTTACCAATTCGGAGCACTGCACATTTTTCAGTGTTCAACGGAAGTAGCCACTGGGAACACAATATGAGGATGGAGTTTCAGTCCAGCTGGAGGGTTTGTTGGTTGGTGATTGGATTCGTATATATCTTTGTGTCATCAGCGTAGAAAGACATTTTATTAGTTACGTGATAAGGAAGATCGCTGGTGTAAACTGTAAAAAGCAGAGGACCAAGAACAGAACCCTGTGGTACTCCACTTTCCACCAGTCTATCCCTTGAGAAGTCTTCGCCAACTCTTACTTTGACATATCTGTCTGTTAGAAAGTCGTCAATCCAGCTAAGTAAATAGCCGCGAATGCCGAAGTGTTCCAGCTTGTGTAGAAGTCTGCGCCTGGGAACACGATCAAAGGCCTTGGAGAAGTCCAGGTAGACAATATCTACTGGCTGCCGATCGTTAAGAGATGATGTCCAGTCATTAAGACAGTGTAGCAGGTTGGTTAGGGTGGAACGGCCGGCGACAAATCCGTGTTGTTGCATTGGAATCACATTTTCCAGGAGAAGAAATTTGGTCGTCTCCTCCGAAATAATGGCTTCCATGATTTTACTGACCACTGGCAGCAGACTAATTGGGCGGTAGTTATTGGAATCAAGTTTGTTACCTTTTTTGAATATGGGGGTGATAGATGCTAATTTTCAGCTGGGGGGTATGGAACTTTGAGTAAAGGAAGTCTGCATAATTAACGACAGAGGAGTTGCAAGCGAGTTTGCGCAGTTTTGGAGTTAGACCATCTAAACCAGGTGATGCGTTCTCAGAAGACTCTTTATTAGAAGAGCATACAGTATGGTCGAGTTTGTGAAGTAGGGGAATGGAAACTTTTGATGATAGGGACGATCGTATATATTTGAAAACTTTTTTTACTGTTACCATTAGAAATGATGTTTTCTTCAAAAGTTTGTCTTAAAGTTTTGAGAGATAGTTGAAGGGTATTAGAAAATCTGCGATGGTTCAGGAAGTCACTCAGAAGCTGTGTACGCTGATATTTACGCCAGAGGCGCCGTTTGTGTTTGATACGTTGTAGTGCTGCGTGGTTTATCCAGGGTTTGAGATGGTTTTTATAAATCTCACGGACAGCGGTGTGAGCAGAAATTATCCTGAGAGTAGTATCATGAAATGCGTCCCACATTAACGAGGGATCGGATAAATTTGTGAAAATTAAGTCCCATTCAAGTCGGGACAGCTGTGAATCAACTTCAGAAAAATCAGTAGTAGCATAAGTTGTGATTTTATTTTTACCCGGTAATGTCTGGATAAACTGAACGTGGGCAGTTATGACTACATGGTCTGATTTTCCAACAGGAGAGTCTATTTCGAGAGATGAGATTAGCTGTTCATCATTGGTGAGTATGAGGTCTAGAATGGAAGGTTGATTATTAATTCTGAATCTTGTGGGTTCTGTAATTTAATTGAGTTAATTTATCATCAAATTCGTTTATTTTCTTGTGAATTTCTGTTTTAAAATCTAGCAGAAGAGTTTTTAATTCCGAGAAATTTGAAACATTTGAACTGCAATTGTTGCAGAGTTTAGACAAGCCACGAACCCTCTACCGCGTAACCCGGTCGTCGGCAGAAACATCGGTGCATGTCATGTATATTTGTCGCTTACAACCATCACACTGGAGTTTGCCATCATTTGTATTTATCGGCTTCGAACAATTGGAACAAGTTGACATAGTAGGAATACTAGTTTTTGTTGTAATTAGTACGTTCTATGATGATGAATAATTATTGTAAAATGGTGAATGGTACTCACAGTTTGAACTGTTATTTTTATATTGTTTTACTGCACTGGCACTGCACTTTTTCATAGACCTATCACTGCTTACTTGCAATATACAGAGATTGCTACTTGAAAGTTTATTTACAAAATATACAGCTTATACAGTGTAAACTTGAAAATTAAGCAGGAGCACAAAATTGTACGTGTGTATTCGACTACTACTAGCACTGGAGATGGCAAGAGATAAAAAACAATGGGCTAATTTTGTACATGAATAAAATTTTATCTGGTCCAAAGCATCGATGAAAAAATGGATATATATCTTAAGCATAATGCGATGTAGTTGAAATAAGTATAATTGTAAAAGTATACCCTACACCATATACTATGGTAATTGGGTTTCTGATAATATATATACAATGCTAACCAAACTCATAAATGTGTCATAAGTTCCAGATCTTTATGAATAGTTCATTCATGATTCTTTGAGTGGCTTTGTTGGTTGACATGGATATTTTTTTAGGTTAAGAGTGTTTTTTTGTGTTTAAATATAAACTTATTGTTAAAAAACATTTTATTAGAATAATTATTATGGTTTACCAGTGCATTGAGTGTAAAAAACTGATTATTTGCACCCCGAACTTACATTTCTTAAAATAAAGTAACACATCAGCTGATAGCGAATCGGCCATGCTATGACAACAACCTATTTCCGCCTTCCTTTTTTTAAGAGATAGCATGATTTTCATGTTGGCGAGTAAACAAATATGATTTTATGAATGACTTGTTGGGGATGTGATACAAACTATATCTCCAATACACTAGACATCGCAATAGGCAGAAACATTAACAACTTAACCAACATAAAAACATTAACCGACTTCAACTCTAATTACGATCCCGTCCTCATCATCCTTAAAATATCACACGATATACAAAAACCGGATAACAAAACATATGACTACAGTACCACTAGTTGGAAAAATATCAGAAAATATATAAATGAAAATCTTTTAATAACAGACAAAACAGAAAACTCAGATCACTTACTTAAATCAATAGAAACCCTTCGAAACCTAATCATCTCGGCTTGAAATCACTCAACCACTGTCGCGATTTGGCGAGCAGTATATATCACAAACAAACAAATTAAGATTTGTAAGTTGCTTAGGCACGAGACACAGTGTTGCCATCTGTTTGTCACATGTCATGCGCCCATTGTCACAAAAGACATCATTTTCATCTGCATTTTCAGAATTCACATAAAAACGGAGAAAGGCCTTCAAACCGTAACAATTTTAATCCAAATCTCAACTCTGACAATACTCGTTCGCAAAATTCAAATTTCCAACATAACACTCAAACTTTCAATCGCAGCAGTCATTCAGAAACTCAGGACAGACCGTCCCCATATGAAAGCTTTCAAGAAAATCAAAGAATTCCAAATTCGTCCAGTTTATCAGCTCTCTCAACAAAAAATAACTGAGTGTTGCTAGCGACCGTGCAGGCAACTATTTACAATCGCTAAAATCAACCTGTTCAAGTAAGAATTCTTCTGGATAACGCAAGTCATTAGGAAACTACTTGTACAAATCTCATCTATACTCCGTACAAGAAAATCTTAAATATTTCAGGCATATCTGAAACCAGTACTCTGTCTAACGAAATGTTGGATATAGTGCTTCACTCAAACGTTGACTCCTCGAAAAAATTCGAAATCTCTCTATGATTGAGAAAATTACTACGACTATCCCCTAAGTGGTGAAGTTGAATGTAGATCACGTAACAATACCTTCGCGGATTGTAAATAAATTAGCTGACAAAACTTTTGCCACGCCCGGTAAAATCGATCTACTAATAGAAGCAGATGTTTATTATGATCTGTTGACCTACAGCCTCATCAAACTAGGTAACGGTCTACCCACACTTTTGAATACCCATTCGGGTTACATTATCTCGGAAAAACTGAACTACCCACAAGAATCAAAACAGATACCCGCTATCTCGTGGCCAGTGAACCCTTAAATTCCAATTCGGACAAAACATTCTCTCATAATTCTGGGAAATCGAAGAAATCCCAAAATTTAAATCTCTCAACGGAAGATGAACTAACAGAATTGTCAAATCTACAACTAAGATTCTCGAAAACGGACATTTCCAAGTTGATATTCCCAAATGTCCTATCAAATGTACGATTACTACTACTATTCCGGCCAAACTTAATTCAGCATCATATTTACATTTTTAAATGACACTTTACTAGATTGAGTTCTTGGTTCCAACATGATGGTGGTCTCACTCAGTACAGTAGAGAAAAGAACGGGCGTCATTTCTGAGAAACCCTGTAATAAAAAATTTTAAAACTCCTTACCTCGAACATATTCCAACTAATACCTAATATTTTTCATCAGCCATAATTAAAGGAGCTAACAAAATGTATTATTCAAACTAGTTCTACTTGCCAGTTTGAGGAGCATCGAAACTGATTGCGTTGCTTCTTGGTCCGACGTATCTGTCATTTCTGACAGCTACAGTTATGAAATTTCTTGAAAACGGGTAAAATTGTACTGCTGTCTTGGTTGTTCCTGGAGGAATAGCATAAACTTGACTCCATACGTGATTCCATATCCTCACCAAGTATCCTTTAAAAGTTCCTCGTACTGATCCTGCTTCTACTGGATCCCATTGTACTATCACATCTCTGTCTTCGAATTCTATTAGTGTCAAATTACCCGGAGGATCGAGGGGAATTAGTTCTCCTGGAAATATATACAAATACACTTTAAATGAATGACTCCAGGTCCTTTTAGGACAAACTTCTTCAAATAATTTGAATTTAAAATGCAATAATTTTGTTTTATGCCCAAACATACTTTATTATCGATTCCTGAAGAAGATAAGTATGTTGTAAATAAGTGAGAATTTGTGGTAATAATTCCAATAAAATGAATGTGCTAAGCTTTGCTTAGAGGCTCGAATTTCTAGCGAACAGCCAATAGAGCTACTGGCAGGATTAAGTTATTTCATACGTTTGTGAAATAGTTTAAAAGCACCAAGATACCAAGAAAATGAATTACAAATCACAGAATATTAGCTTCGTTGGTACATACGTGTCATGCCGAACTCGGGGGTATTCCACAATGACATGTAACGTTATTTAACTCGAAATTCGAGAGAATAATGGCATAACTACACCCTTCCTTAATCTATGGGACACCTAAAGAATCACACAAATCGAAGTAAGTTAGATAGGGGAGATAGATGTACCTAAAATTCTAAGTAGATTCTTCCAAAGGTCAAGTGTGTGAGAAAAAATATTTTTACTTGGTTATAGGGGCTATTAAAGAAGAGTAGGGTGCGGTAGATGATAGATAGAAAATTGACGCCTAAAATGAAGGTCAACTTTGACACTCGGTATCCTGTTAAATTATGGAGATAACACGATGCAATTTTCTGGGTGTAGATATTAATGGTTTTATCCAATAAGTCCTTAGTTTTGAACAAAAAAGGTAAAATTGTTCGTTTCTAAGTACCTAGAAAAGCCATAAAACCAATTTCCAGGTAATTTCTTTTAATACCTTTGTTACCAATAGTAAATAGAATTCTGTATTTATGCACTGTATATATTAAGACATTTTTATATTATACCTTCATTCGTTTTGACAAAGCTACTGTGTTAGTGAAACGCGTCAACAAGTTTAAATTGATCATTAGTTCAAATAAATTAAGATTTAAACAAATTATATTGTTTTAATTCATCGTTTATTATAATGCAATTTGGTACGTACTAAAATTTATTCAAAATTGGAATCAAATGGTATAATCACGGCATAGAGAGTTGAGAAACGTAAAGGTGCTTACAAAAGTCATAGCTATTGGTGTTGAAAAATATTCGAAGTTTGTTTTGGACCACACAATCTTAAATCCGGAGTAATATAAGGTACGAAAATTTTATTAATTTTATGAGCTCATATTTAAACATAATAAGAAAAAATGAAAAAAACGGTAAGAAAACATAACGTCCATTAAGTTGATACTAGATCATTTATTTTAGATACAAATTTTAAATTAATTTTTAAAATGTTTTGAGTTGTATAAAGTCACAGATTTTATTTAAGTATTTTATCACCTGTTAAATAATGTAAAAACTGTAAATATTTGTGTAATTTTAGCAACATTGTTCAGAAGATGTCGAAACGTAAATAAAATTCTAATTGAAGTAAAGGAGACCTTTTATTCCAAGAATAGTTAATATATAAATTATATGTGGTAGGTCAAGAAATAAAAATATAAATATTATTTTTACTGGGTATGTAGCAATAATACCGAAGTGTACCCTTTCAAATATTTATTTTCTTCCTAGATTTCGAATACTATGTATTATTAAATATTAACACTTTGGCTGCCATGTCAGTCACATTTGACTGACACTGACTTCACCGTTTGAGCCACCTATCGTAAGTGAAACTTTTCTGCCAGGCCAGGCGTGCTCTGCGCCATCTAGATAAAGTAGGACGAAGCTTCTTATATGTATCTATTCGCATACAGGTAACGATATCAAATCTGTTGTCTATGTCATGTCAGTCTTTTAAGACTGACGCGGCGTAGCAGAGACAAGTTCTGTTATGGCGCCATGTCAGTCGATTATGTAGTGTAATTTGTGAGGTTACAGCGTATATGGTTTGTGGTTACAGCATAATAATAATTATTCTATAACAATGTAAGTATCTAAAATATATTATTTTTTGTACTTATTCGTTCTTACGTTTATAGGAATCGAAAAAGGCAATTATCAGAAGCCGAGTTAAATGCATACTGGGAAAATTATGAAAGTGATGATGACGACCCCTTTGCTACCGACTCAGATTCAGAATATGCTCCAGGAAGCTCTGATGATACTACTGGTGAGTCAGATCTTGATATCACAGCTTATGAAGACGTTGAACCGAATGATGAGATTATGGAAAGTGAGGATAATGATGAACATAATGCAAATCATAATGTAGGTATTTCTGAAATGCAGTGGCAAGTGTACGAGGGAAAGCAAGCTGATATAACATTTGTTGGACAGGCTGGAATTCAAACAAATATTTCTGTCGATGCAACCCCAATGGAAGTGTACAAATTATTTTTGAACGAGGATATCTTGAATTTAATTGTAACGGAAACGAATAGATATGCACAAAGTGTAATAAGCAATTCAGTATTAAGTAGATCCTCAAGATTACATAGTTGGGAAGATACTAATATCGAAGAAATTGAAAAATTTTTAGGCATTATTATTTGGATGGGCCTAAATATTCGACCAAAACTAAGTGATTATTGGTCAACCGATCCTCTTTATGAAAACATAGTAAGCAAACAGATGACTCGTAATCGGTTCGAAATTTTACTTAGAATGTTGCACTTTTCCGACAACAGTATACCAAATGAAAATGACAGACTGCGAAAAATAAACCCATTACTGAATTTACTTCAAAGTACTTTTCAAGAAGTGTATACAATAGGCAAAAAAATGGTTATAGACGAAAGCATGGTTCCATGGCGGGGACGCCTGTCATTTCGTCAGTATATTCCAGGAAAAAGGCATAAATATGGAGTAAAGCTGTTCAAAATATGTTCACCTGATGGATTTACCTGGAAAATTCAAATTTATTGCGGTAAATCTGAGGGTTCTGGTTCTGGTTTAGCTGAAAAGGTAGTAATGCATTTATGTGAGGGGCTTTTAGAAGAAGGCCGCATATTATATACCTATAATTTTTACACCAGCATCCCTCTGGCCAAAAACTTGCTTTCGAAAAAAACACATCTAGTCGGTACATTACGCAAAAATAGAAAATATATACCAAAAGAGGTGCTAAATCGAAAACTAAACATCGATGAATTTTATGGACTAGAATCAAATGAGGGAATCGTGGTATCAAAATGGAAACCTAAAAAAAAACAAAGATGTCCTCATGCTTTCAACCTTGCACAATTTAGACAAGTGTCCTGTGCCTACCAAAAGGCGTCGATTACTATCAGAAGAAGAACCAGTGAGAGAAAAGCCAGCTGTTATAGTTGATTACAATAATGGCAAAATTGGAATAGACAAATCTGATCAGCTGTCTTCGTACTGCACATCTATAAGAAAAGGAATAAAGTGGTATCGAAAGGTAGCATTCGAATTATTGACTGGAGTTGCCATTGTCAACGCTCATATAATTTATAAATTACAAACCAAAACCAAAATAACAATAACAGCATTTCGTGAAAAAATTTGCAGAAACTTATTAGGTTTGGAAAACAGAGAGCGTGTGAAGGCGGTAAAAGTCAAACATTTGCTCAAAAAGAGGAATGCAGGAGGCACAAAAGATCGTCGCAATTGTGTAAGTTGCTATGACAATTTAGTAAAAAATTTACCAAGATCGGAGGCAAGAAAGAAAGTGAGGAAAGTGAAGACTTATTGCGATGGTTGCGACAATAAGCCTACAATTTGTTATGAATGTCACGTTCGCATTCATGGTGGTAATACATAAACCATCATTATAAACTAAAGTTTGTGTTTTTATTCTTTTTATTTCCTTAGTTATTAGTTATTTTTTTCGACATATAAGATAAAACTTTGTAATACATTTCGTAATAAAGATATCTCATTGAAACATGTGTCCCAAGCCAAGCCAACATTATTAGCTTGTTTCCTACAGGCCACAGAATATTCCCATCCATTAAAACTACATATAACCTTGTACAAATACGACTGACACGGCTTGAAAAATATAATATGCTGTCAGTCTGATGTGACTGACAAGGCTTGAAACTTGTAAATAGTTGTCAGTCTTATTTGACTGACAAGGCCCTTTAGAAAAATGTGCTAAATACCTTCTGGCAGCCAGAGTGTTAAATATTATGGTCACAATTTAAAAAATAATTAAAATGAAATATTATATAAAATACTTACATAATTAAATCAGGTTGTAGGTAAAGTTGCAAAATATATGTATATAATAAATAATTATAAATATTATCCAAAAATTATCAAACATAAAGACATTAATAACGTTGCCAAGCCAATACGAGCTTTATTAATTTTGTATTACTTTGATGTTATGATCAATTTTATTATAGGTTTTTTATAAATGAAATTTAAATTTTTGGCAACGGTATTAAGGTCATATTGTTTTATTGGATTTTGAAAATGAATACATAGTATGCGAAAGTTCGGAAGAAAATAAATATTTGAAAGAGTACACTTTGGTATTATTGCCACATACCCAATAAATGTTACCGATGAAATGGCACAACAAAATAATAAAATTGTACTTAAGCTGCCACCATATTGATTTGGGCTCAAGTAAAAAATGAAGTGGCAACCAAAAATACTGCTTTCAAACTAAAAGATTTAGAGGATCTTCTAATGCAAGCCTTGGAAAATGTAACAAACATTAACTGGCAAAATTGTGTTGCACATGTCATAAAAGAAGATGAAATGTTCAAGTTGATAGGATGATCTTATAGAACCGATAATCGTTTCTTTCTCTAGTGATGACAGTGAGGCAAATTCTGAGTGAATACTTATTTATAACTTTATATACCTAAATTTATTTAGAGTTTCTGGAGTTAACAAATAATAGACAATGTAATTAAATGTTCTGATAATGTAAAATGTTTATTTGTTACAAATAATGTTTAATAAAACAGTATGCAATTAGTTCAATGATTAAACTATTTTTATACCACATCTGATTTCTAAGTACTAAAATTACCGTTTTCAGAATGAGGATTAACTATAACAGGTTGTATATTAAAAAATAGGCAATTTTTCATACCATTTGGAAATTTCATGATCTTTGTATGTACCTAATCTTGCTATGAAATATTCAAAATAAGAAATCTATGGAAGAAGTGATGACAAATACATTATTCTGCTAAAGTGTAGCACATACAGATATTTTTGATGATTTATTTCTAGAACAAAAAAAGATTTGTTGTATTTTTAAATCAAATAAGTTCTTATATTTGCAATGGAACATTTTTTTATATTTCATACTTAACAAATTATTTATTCAACTGATCTTAATTTATCAAATAGCTCAATTTTCGAAAAACAAACATCCTCTACTCTCTGAATAATGAAATTTTCGTCTATTGTAGTTCCTTCATTCTGAATTATTTACATTTGATCAGAAAAGACTTAGATCTTATCATTGTTTTAAAATTTGTTTCATCAATAGATACCAAACTTTTCAAGACTTAAAACTTCATGTACTACCAAATTTGACAACTGTTATTAACCTTTTTACAAACGTAGTCGCCGACCTTGAAATTCTTTATTGATTTAATTTTACAATTCGTTCTATTTTTTTCGTTTTCAATAATATGCATTCGCTCTTTTACTGTGTGTCTATTAGGTTAATTAGTATTTAGTTTGTGGTTCATTATTTCCAAACTGTATAATTTTAGTATGACTAGTATTTTATGTCATCGCTTACAATATAGCAACTTTTTTAGTGATTTCTAGTGGTGGGATTGAGGTTTCCTAAAATGGCCTCCTAGTTTAAAAACAGGGTATATATAAACATTTATTGTCAGTGATTTTGATTATTTTGACAGTTAACTACTTCGTTTTTGTCATGGATATGTATTACTTAAGTAAACAATTTAGATAAACTAATGCAAGTAGGGAATCCTATAGTCATTTATAAGGAATTTTTTTTTCATTTTTATTGCAGCAATAGAATAGCGGTTAACGTAGTAATTAGACAAAAATATTATAATTTATTAAGACTTCCAATTACAAACACCCTGTGAATTAATTTACAGGTTTTGATTCGTTCAAGAATTTAGAACCAACGAAGAAAAATTAATTTACTCAAAATTATGTAATCAAGAGTAATTAATTAATTTCAAGAGACACAGAAACAAAAAAAATTAAACATAATTTTGAAATGGTCCCAATTTAATATCAATAAGAAAATAAAAGACTACCTACTATCAGCCAAACATCCAATTAAAACTATCAAGAATATGCACAACACAACACTAGTCCTCCACATATTTGGAGAGTCAGTCGGTTCGTAACGAAATCTAAGAAACCACTAAATAATCTCATCCCATCTTACCCAAAACGCGAGTCTTCACTTTACATCATAATCAACAATTTCCTTCATGTTTTATTATTTAATTCGGAAATAGACATTACGGACGATGCGGTCATACACTTAAAATTGTATCTTACTATTCTACAGAACAATACGTAGGACGAAATATACAATTTCAGTCGTTACCGCATTGAAGGCGATCGTAGAAGGAATGTTAAATGAACAGTTGTACGCCTTCTTATTTTAGTTTTTATACTTTTCATTTTGTTAATACACCATTTATTGCATTAGGTCTGGTTTATATTTATTTTTTCAATTATAGCCAAGATCTTATGACATAAAAAATATATCATCGAAGACCCAAAATTAGTCGTCCAGTGTACTAAAAAACGTTTAGTCATTTTCTATGTTTTCCCAAGTGATTTTTCAAATTTTCGAAAGTCCCTATCGCGCCTACACGTTGAATTTCTTTGATTATTTCACTCAATACAAAATACGCGCCTTCGATTGGTTTAAATATGAGGATTGATATCTGAAAACACCATGTTTTCGATTTTGTATTTCGGCACCTGATTGCATACATGCAATTTTCCTATCTGTGTGTTTCGCGTTGTCATTAGTTGTTTTATTCGATATTAAAAATCTAGTGACTGACAGAAAATGTCAAATTAATAAAGAAACGTCAGTATTATTGTATCAAGAATGAATTCTAAAAACCGTTTTGGCCTGTTTGATATAAAAGAGATTCAAAAGAAAGTAAAAGAACAAATGCCGCAAAATACCGTGCGATCTAAAAAGTACGTGTGGAAACAATTCATGGAATTTTGCAACGAACGTCATCATAACTCAATTTTAATAATCTTGACAAATGCAATTCGTGTAATTAATGATTATCGAAAATTTCTTCTCTTTTCCGAAACAAATTGTTGTTTTAGGAAACCACACTCACGCTTAATTTGTTTCTCAAAATCGAAGAAATTTGTATTTCGATAATCATCATTACACTTGTTGTATTACTACTGACAATTTAATTCATTTATAAAAAATCCCATAAGCCGCGTGATTTTGTCATTATGACAGTGAAAAAAGTTTGACCTAACTGTTTCAGCGACAATAACGGAACCTAACTTTTGAAAGCATGACAACCAGCATTGTAATAGTATATTACGTAACAAGAGTTGTAAGTAATCCAATACGCACGAAATGAAAAAGTTTATGCACGAAGCCGCGCAGCGGCTTCGTGCATAAATTTCATGAGTGCGTAATGGGCTTACAACTCGTGTAACGTACTATACTTTTTCTACACCCATTCATTTTTTCCCCTAAACAAAAAACATCGCAATAATTTAGACTTTATTATAATAGTTGTTAATAAGAATTGAACAATTATTATAAATCGATTGTGCCTTATTATTTAATGGTGATGAACGGTTATTTATAATTGTATTATATTTTGTTCAAGAAATTGAGAATATAAATGGCATGACATTTATTTTCATAGCATGCTATTTATGAAAACGTGTCCTATTTTTAAAGAAATTGCATAATGTGCTGCCTACATTTAGGGGCATCACTCTTTCAATCCTAAATATATCTCGCTAATGCTAAAAGTTTTTATGTTTTTTAATTCACTAAATTTGTGTAAATAGACCGAATAAAGTCTTACGTAAATAAAAATTTGATTGTAGTTTAATTAAACCAAGAAGTTTAAGTTTTCTTCTCAAAAAGCATGTCATTTACAAAGAATGTTGACAGTGCGATTTTTAACATTTACAGACATGGGCGTAGAAAAACAAATTTTTGATGACGTTATGTCAATTTTTCTCAAACTTGCGTTGCCAAAAAAGTTTGCATTTGTGGAAATGTCGCGATTTGGAGAGTCTTCGAGTGGAGAAATTGATAATGTGCCTCGCAATACTGTGAATTCAACTACATCAATTTGCTCTCACAAAACGAGAAATGTTTGGAATGGCACTGTCCTGGAGTGAAGAAGAACCTGTAGGCCTCTAAAGAAAATGCTGCGTATAAATTGGCTTGGAGAGGTGGAGAAGCAGCAAATTGTAATGTATTCTATTTTAAAATCGAGACAGACAACCGTGAAAGAGAGACAGGGAGAGTTGAATATAACCCAGTGTTTACGAAGACATCACAAGGGGAAAATCAGAAGTTGACCGACAGTAAATGGTTGGTATGTCCAGTAAGATTCTTCAAACAAATTATGGGAAGATGGGGAAACCATATCACATGTGAAAGGTTTTTTTAACTCCAAATCCTTTCTGGCAAAAAACAAATTCGAAAGGATGGTATAAGAATTCTCCTATTGGGATCAACGAAATATCTAAATGGACCAAATCTTCGGCGAAAAATATTGGACTTGATATAAAGCAGGTGAAAATTACGAACCATTCTTATCGAGCTGCCGCCGTAACTGAATTGTCCAAGAATGGTATAGATGAACAAAAACTTGTGAAAATTTCGGGACATAGCTACCCATCGTCATTAAAACCGTACCTTCAGTTAGATGAAGAACATCATAGAGAAATCATTGGTTCCATTCGTACTACCATCCAGGAAACAGTTACTACCACCGCTCAAAATACTAGCATGCAGTAAAATATTAACAAAAGACACGAAAGTTCTGATAATCAAGCTATTTTTAATAATTGTGTTTTTAACAATTGCACTTTTCCGTTAAATTAAATAAACTAATTTGCATCTCATTTTTTGATTTATTGATTTACATATTCATTAAATTGTCTGACCGAATTACACTCACAATCTTGCAGAAAATTGACAATCATATATCAAGTAACAAAATTTGGAATTGTTTAGAAACAGTTTCATTTAAAAAAGTAATAATTAGCTCGTCGTATAAAATGTGGTTCATTAATTCTTACTCTATGCACAAAAGAGCTAAGGCGTTTAGACTTTCTTGACTCAAAATATATCGTAGATAGTTTTTTAATAAGAAAACCTTCTCTCACCCGAATACTTTGTCGCTGGTGTACTGAGTGTTCCACTAAGAATGGACGCCGGCCATATCTCGGGAACCGATAATCGTACAATTTCTGTAAACAAATAATAGGTAAATCGGCCAGGAGAAATCGCTGAAAATTATTTTCAAGTTCGAAAGATGGCTGATAGGGGGCGCAACTGCTGTGGCTAATCATAAAACGGGCGTTTTCTCCAAAAATATGCACGTAGAGGTATATATATATATATATAGATATATATATATATATATATATATATATATATATATACATATATGGTTTATTTTATATTCTTGGGATTGAGGACCATTTTTAAAGACATTTAACTAGTAGTTGATAAATTTTTATTTTACGTTTCGGTCTTTCCATGACCTTCATCAGAAATTAAAATTTCGTTAAAACTAAAAGAAATGGTACAAGTTACAGAAAGAATTTTTAAAAGCAAAACAAATAAATCTCACCTTCGACAGAACGTTCATTTGATTATTCGACATATTTTATAATAATAAATATATAAATAATCAAATGAACGTTCTGTCGAAGGTAAGATTTATTTGTTTTGCTTTTAAAAATTCTTTCTGTAACTTGTACCATTTCTTTTAGTTTTAACAAAAATTTTATTTCTGATGAAGGTCATGGAAAGACCGAACCGTAAAATAAAAATTTATTAACTACTAGTTAAATGTCTTTAAAAATGGTCCTCAATCCCAAGAATATAAAATAAACAATATATAATTAAATAAAAAAGACCAAGAACCAAAAAAAGCAAAACAATATATATATATATATATATATATATATATATATATATATATTAAGCCAGTCCTCTAGTATAGATAAATATTCCTATATTAGATTGAATTAAAAAGGAATTTTTTGTATATACGTATGGTGTATCATTAGACACTACCTAATTAAGAACAAAATTTAACATAAAACGAATGAATGACTTAAGCAAATGTATTATAAAATATTGAGTACATCAATTTAAGAAATGGATTAAGGATAAGGAATAGAATGGTAATGATAATATAGAAATTAATTCTTAAGAAAATGTTACCTTCACAAATAAATCCTAAGGTCAAGTCAATGTCAACAATTTTCATTAAAATCAATATGAACGCTGCTATGTCCACACTTGAATCGGGAAAAGGATGTTAATTTGTTCAAAACCTAAAATAATAAGAATTAATAATCAAATCACTAATTTATTAACGATATGCAAATACAATAAAAAGTTGCAATTTGAAAAAAGTAATTTATAAAAATAAAACTGTATGAAATATGACATTCGGAATAAGAGCCATATTGTATGTCATAGAAATCTAGTTATCAAATCAAAATCAATGAAGGAAGTGATTGAATCTAGTTATAATATTGCCAACCTAAATTCAATGAGTTGGAAGTTAATATAAAACAGAGAATGTAAATTTGAAATTAAGTTAGAGTTTATATAAAGCGAAATTAGTGCTAATTAAAGAATTAAAAAATAAACAGTTCCATATATATAAATCATAAATTTAGATTGTAGAAATTGTATATTAATTGTAAACAAATTTACTAAAAAAAAAGGAATTACAAGGATTGAAACCATTGTAAGACATGTGAAAGACTATTAATATATTCTATAAGATATTGTTAAACCATTTATACAAGTGATTTCACTCTCCAAGACTATTTTAATTGAAGAATTCAGTATTTCCATAAAAAAAACATTATCATTGACAATTGTTGAATAAAATAACAGATTAGGAGGCTGTGTTTTAGAGATTGTAAAAATGTTGTTGATTTTTAAAAAAAAAGAGAGTCGAGAGTTAGTTGGGGAATGATGAACTGGGATGTAATTCTCTGAGTAGATTTTTGTAAAAACTTTAAAGTAAAAGTAATAATTTTAAATCTAAATCAATAAAAAATTCATAATATTAATGTCGATTAACCCCTGTGAAAAAGTGAAACGTGCCGAACGAGTATTTCTTGGGTAAGGAATACCTAAGAAAGAGACGAGATGTTGCAGGTCCACCACGCCGAGAATGGAATATAAGGTCTGTGTTATTTGAGTTTTTTTAATTTGGAATTCCAAACAAACAAAGAAAAAGTGAACTTTTGAAATTAATTTGAACATTTAAATTTGAATAATCTAAAATTGGCCAAAGAAACTTTAAAATAATCAATACCAAATTTATCCATGGATAATTAAAGAACTCTAATTTTCTGCAACAATAATTTTAGATATTAAATATGTACTTACTTGTAAAAAAGATTTTCGTTTGTAAAATAATCAAAGTTCACACCACTCATAAATACTTTTCCAATCTTAATTTCCGCTTTGCATGCTGACCTATTCTTATAACTATCAAACACACACTTAATTCACAACTTGAATTATATATGTAACTGTTTAATATAAGTTTTCAACCATATTATTCTAAATGCACTAAATTGATGCACATTGAACTGTTAAACGTTTGCATCCTCCATGTTAACTGTGTACTATAATTTTGTGACGACGAGAAACGTTGAACCGGAAGAGTTGCTCCGTTGCGCCGAAGCAGCTACTATAAGCGTTCAGTGCGCATGACCATCAAAGAATACAGAGGAGGTTCAGGAATATTTGTGTGTGTAAAATTTTGAAGATTTCATTATCAATTTATTAAAATATTTTTATTTAAGTGTTGGTATTTTTCTTATTCCAGTCAATGTCCATAACACTTTTCACGAACATTGATTAAATCATTCATTCGATTATCATATGGTGAGATGATTGAAATAAAGATATATAATTTATTCAGGAATAGACCTATCACGAAATCATAATAAGTAAATGTTCATATATGTAAAAATTTTTTCTAATAGGTGTCCAGGACTCAAAGAGAGAAGTCTCATGCTTCCGACTGCAATATAAAATTTAAACAATACATACAATTAAAAAAATTTTCATATAATCATATAGGGCTAGCCGAAGGTAAAAACGGGTAAATAAAGGTAAATCATATAAGTATAAATATTAAAATATAAAACATATCCACTATAATATATATTTATATATATATATATACATATTATTATATTTTATATATTTATATATTTATTTTTATTGCTGTTTTATGTAGATTAATAAAGAATGTTGTTCGGCTAGCTCAGGGTAAATGTATCATAGTTGGGCATGAGTACTCCTTAATCTCTTTGAGTTCAGGTCTAAAGTTTTTTTATATGATTTATTATTTTGTTTTATATATTTTAATAAAGAATTATTTGTTTTTGTCTATTATTTAAAATAGAATTATACCTTGTATATATTTATGTTGAGACGCCTATGTTATTGTTTATATTCCTGTTTTTAATAGAGGGTATAGAAACAAAAATGAACACTATAATTATATATTGTCAAAACTACGTTGGAAATTGGAAAAGAAATACATGTATTAATATAAACAAATTTAAAATCAAAATAGTGGAACAAACAACTAAAATCTAATAATTCAACAAATAGGTACCTTAGCGCAAATTTATATTGTTTGAAATGTCCAAAATTTGAAATTTCAAATTGGTTAACACTAACCTTTCACTAACAATGATATCTTCTGGCACCGACGATCACCAATATCCAATACCACCACCTCTCATATTAATATGTCAACTGCATTCACTCAACCTGAACTCCAGCTTGACAAAACTTCTCCAGGTAAGTCTTGAAATTCTTTACCGTGTCCCGTTTACCGTTTCAATTAGCTTCAAAATCTTCTCAACATACTTCTTCAACTTTATTTAACTTTTTTCTGTTACTTTTCTTGAGTTTTATGAGAATTTTATTTTACTACGTCCTCTCTCCAAAATATCATATATCATCCCCTTTTCCAAAATATAACAACCCTCATTTCTCCTGTCCGTTGCCATGGACAAAACTCATCATCTCACTAGATTTTTTTAACAATAATTTAGAAATCAGAGGATTTCATTTAATTTCATATTT
The DNA here is from genome assembly GCA_963921935.1 of Galeruca laticollis. Taxonomy (NCBI): domain Eukaryota; kingdom Metazoa; phylum Arthropoda; class Insecta; order Coleoptera; family Chrysomelidae; genus Galeruca; species Galeruca laticollis. Next base: position 133,082,184 of record OY998176.1, read on the forward strand.
TTGTTAACTATTTGATGATATTTAATGCTTTGTTTATTTCCAAAATAATTTAATTTATCTATTTAAAACTCTACTTTTCCAAAAATATCCCTATTTATAAAAAAAAACCTCTGATTGTATAAAACTATTCCATTCTGAATGAAACAAATCTACTGTCTGATTACTCTGAAATACATATGCAATCCTTTTCCAATTATATTAGAACTTTTCCACAATTAGTGGTCATTATAAACGCGGACTGAAATTTCTATTTACAAAATTTCTTTATACCTATGTTATTTTACATCCTCGCTTTATACGCTTGTCAAAATTATATAGTTCTATGACAATGAATCCTATCGCGTATAACGAAATCTGTCGCTGATGTTTCATGTTTTGAAATTATTTTGACATTCCAATCTTGTTGACAGTTCTCAGTGTCATTATAATAGTAAACATCAAAAATAATGAATTTGCTACTAATTCTTATTAAACATGATGTATTATAATAATATAAATACATTTATTTATTCTTTTAGGGGTTTAGATACTTTTAATGACGTATATGCCAAATTTACAAATTATTATATTGTTTAAAGATGATTTTTATGGTCTGATATACAAGTTATGAGTGAATTATTTTAGGAAGCACTGACAATGGTGAGTGTTTTGATTATTTAAGCATCTCTATATTTACATTAAACAAACGATATCATAGGTACATATTCAATATATAACTAACTTTAATTTCATTCATATCATGAAAAACAAAGAATTCCCTATGTTTTGGCAACTTACAACCAAATTCACGCTTGAAAACCTCACACTCCAACACCTTCAAACCCTTATAGAAGTTGTGATGAGTTCAAATCCCCTCAAAATCAAATTTAACAGATATTAGCCATGTTAATAGCTGCTTAAATTTCAATTTCACATTAAATCTTTTTATTCATTGATTTCTTTTATAATAAACTGTGTCTGTTCATTGATGAGTTCAATATATATATATATATATATATATATATATATATATATATATATATATATATATTTAAACTAATTTTTAAATTGTACTTACTTATATTTATTTTTATGAAGTTTAGATAATTATAATTTTATATGTTGAAATTTTGTTTTGATGTGGCTAGCTCATTATTTATAATTTTATATGTTTTGTAATGTATTATTATTTTATTCGGGAGCATGAAACTCTTTGAGTCCTGGCATTTAAAGATATATTACCTTTATTTAAATAAAAAGAATATACATAGAAATATTACAAATATGCTGTGGAAGAAATATAATTAGAAGATTTATATATACATGGAAATATTATAAGATTTATATACAGACGGACATATTACATGAATATAAATTTAAGCATCATTCTTATGATGATAAAATGGCGTAAGTACTTATTTTTTATTTATTTGAATTAGGCCTTTTTGTTAATGTTAAAGATTTATTTTATAATTAACTAAATAAAGTCCGTTTTCTTTCTATTTTAGATCGATCATTGCCGTGAATGTTTATCAAATTTACGAAATTATGCACTTATTTGAGTTTTTTCTCTTATTATTGGCCAATAATATTTTAAATGAACACTGACCTGTTGCTCTGGAATTGGGATAATGCTTCTGGACCCAGGAATACTCCTCTGAAGTTCCAACACCAATTTTGGAGAAATTTTGCTGATTTTCGCAGTAAAACTGGATGTGATTATCTGTGAGTACTATCAGAATTGTTTATAGTAGTAACTGATAAGTTTTGTCAAGTTATTTTGGGAATTTCATGAATTTTCGGGAACACTGCAACACAAGCTCCACGTATATCGACGCCAGCTTCCAACCTACTAACGCTTCCTTTCGATTCTCAACTTTTTTCAATAAACAAGTATTTTGTTTTTTCCAGGTCACTATTTCCAAAGGTTTGTTTCTTTACTTGTTGATTGAAAATTTGATCTGTCACTTTGTTTATAACCAATCAAATATTGTCCTATGCAATCGAATTATTAATTTAGTTTACTTAGTAGAAAAGTTCATACATATACTATTTCACATTATTAATTCACTTGTAGAGAGTCTTTTGAGTTATTGTCATACAAATAAATTAAAAATTGGTTATATACGTAGATACATTTTAAATAGTTCAATATCTAATATTGTTATTAACAGTCTATTACTGTTACAATCATATTACTTAGAACATAAATCCTTTTATGTAATCTCTATCTAATCTTTGTATTAAATTATTTATACTAACTCCTTTAACAAATTATTATTTATTGATTCTATGTTCATTTTACTGATAATATATTATATTTCTTTATGTTATTAATAGTTTATCTATGAAAATCTATACTCCCTATTCTACTAAATATTTGTATTTGTTTTATAATTTAACTACTTATATTTATAATTATCGTGACTTGACTATTCTAATAATTGTTTTATTTCAGATGAACAGCTGATTACATTATAGAAAATAAGCCATCATCTTAGGCAACTTTATTTACTCCATTACATTTGTTAGGCAATTTCTAAATTTTGTACTATTATTGAGGTAATTTCTTTATTTATTAAATTGTTATAGACTAATTATTTAATATATCTTTACTTGATATGCTTTTAATTAAGAAAAGTGTTTCCTTTTTAATTGTGTTTTCTTAAATTATATTATTTTCATATGTTTTCATATTAGCAACATATTCCTATAGAACTAATTCTCTTAATATCTATGATTCAATATATATATATATATATATATATATATATATATATATATATATATATATATATATATATATATATATATATATATATATATATATATATATATATATATATAATAAGCAACGAATAAATTAGTGGGTATTGCACGCAAATAGAAGAAGGGGCTACTGAAAAGAGTGGTAACCGCAGACATGCATGTTTCTAGCTCATTAGCCGTCATCGGTACAACCAAGAAAAGATGTGAAACATGAGAGCAAAGGTGTTGGATGAAACATAAGAAAATATAACAGAATTCAGCAGGATAGTTATATTTTCTCATGTTTCATTCAACACCTTTGCTCTCATGTTTCACATCTTTTCTTGGTTGTACCGTTGTACCGATGACGGCTAATGAGCTAGAAACATGCATGTCTGCGTTTACCACTCTTTTCAGTAGCCCCTTCATCTATTTGCGTGCAATACCCACTAATCTATTCGTTGCTTATTGTTCATATGTCACGCACTATTCGTACATCTTGTTATTATATATATATATATATATATATATATATATATATATATATATATATGTATATAGGCACAAATGTGCGTTTGGTTATCTTGTTGAAATCCGTTGTTTGTGTTTTCTCATGTTTCAATTAACATCTTTGCTCCCAAGTTGTACACCTTTTCTTGGTTATGCCGTACCGATGAAAGCTAATGAGCCAGAAACATGCATGTCTACGGTTACCACTCATTCTCTGTAACCTCTTTTGTGTGATATGCCCGCTAATTCTGTCTTAATATATATATATATATATATATATATATATATATATATATATATATAAATTATTTGTTTTTCTTTAACCTTGTATATAAATTCCTTCCATTGTTCTTGGGCATTAGGTTAATTATAAATAATGTATCAAATTCTATTTTTTATTTGACGTTTCGCTCCTTAGTTCGGAGCATTTTCAAAAATGTTTATATTGATGTTGTTAAAACAATAAATTGTAAACGATTGAACTATTAAAATTAAATGTACACACAGAGACGACAAAAACTGGTCACTAATAAAACTATTTCAAAAATAATAAAATCGAAAGTACCTGCCTTAGAAACAACAGTTTACAATATACCAGGGACATTCAACAAGTTAATGTTATTATTATAATAAATTATAATATATCTGGCTTAGATTTTTTATATCTTGTTTATCGTTTAATGCATTGTTCTCCTTTTTTATATGTATCATTTCTTTTATTGTTAGTTTTTTGTAATTAGAATCTTGGTTTATTATTTTAGTATTATTAAAGTCAAATTTATGTTTTTCATTTTTCACATGTTTATGAAGCGCAGTGGAGGCGTTTTTTGTATATTTATGGCCATTAAGTCTATTTTCAAGATGTTGGGTTGTCATACCTATATATTTTTTGAGACAATCTAAACATGGTATAGAATATATGACGTTAGATTTTTTTTCATTGTGTCACTGACAAGTTGAAGATTCGTTCGAACCAATTCGTGTAGATCGTCCATCCTTCTTCTCAATTGGATCACGTAATCTTCTCCTGCTAGATATTCGCCAGGCCAACAGCCAAACTCCAGGTCACAAGGAAGCCTAATTTCACGTCCAAATAGAATTTTCGCAGGTGTTTCACCCGTGGACTCATTTATGGCAGATCGGTAAGCCAGCGCAAATAGGGAAAGGTACTGGTCCCAATCTCTCTGGTGGCTGAAAACTACGTTGGACAGGTATTTTCCAATAGTCCTGTTCATTCTCTCGACCATTCCATCTGACTGTGGATGTAATGCTGTTGTCCTGGTCTTCTTCATTCCCACCTTGTTACATATGTCCTGGAATACCTGGCTCTCGAAATTTCTTCCTTGGTCGCTGTGGACTTCCAGTGACACTCCATATCGGCTAATACATTCTTTCGCCAATACATTCGCGAGAGTTGTGGACTCTTGATTCAGGATCGCGTAAATTTCCACCCACTTTGTAAAATAAGCCATTACAACCAGGATGTATTTACCACCATTTTCTGTTGTAGGAAATAGTCCAGCAATGTCTAAAGTAATCCTTTCGAAAGGGCTTCCAACATTATATTGTTTCATCGATACCTTTCTCTTGCGATGTGTTCCATTATTCGTAGCACAAGTCGTACATTTCTTACACCAGTCTTTCACATCGTCGGAGCTGTTCATCCAATAAAACTTTTCACGGACTCGCTGAAAGGTTTTCTACACTCCCAGATGATCTCTCCATGGACTGTCGTGTAACTTTCTCAGTACCTCGGCTACTCCCGTTCTCGTCTTTACATCTCGGAACCATAATCGTTTTCAAGGAATTTCTTCAACAGCCATTCTTTCAGGACAAGGGATTCCCACTGAGACCAATATGCCTTGGTTGTCGGAGAAAATCTTGACACTTCTTGCCAGGTAGGTCACCGATTTTCTTCCTTCCATTGCCGAATCTTCATTTGGTGAGGATCATTCTCCTGATCTTCACTGATCCTGGTGGGTGACCATTCTTCATTGACTACTGTAGTTCTTGAAACTGCAGCTTCCCAAGATTCCGCTTTGTTGCAATGGGAACAGTCTGTTGGGCACGGCCGTCTGGACAGGAGTCGGCATTTCGGTGACTCACACCAGCTCGATGTTCGATGTTGAAATCGTACTCTTGAATTCGTTCAATCCATCTAGCGATCTGACCCTCGGGATTGTTGAACTGCATTAACCACTTGAGTGCTGCATAATCAGTCCGGATTAAGAACTTCCTACCATAGAGATACTGGTAAAAGTGTTCCACGGACTTCACTACCGCCAAAAGTTCTCTTCTTGTGACGCAGTAGTTTCGTTCTGGTTTGGAGAGGACTTTACTGAAATATCCCAGCACTCTTTCTAGCCTTCTTTGGATCTGTGAGAGCACTCCTTCAATTCCTACGTTGCTTGCGTCAGTGTCAAGAATCAAGTCTCCCTCTGGTAATGGATATCCCAATATCGGCGCCGTGGTTAAATGTCTTTTCAGGGTTTCAAACGCCGTTTGAGAATCTTCGTCTCATTTGAAAGCTCTTGTTTCTTCTGTGAGTCGAGTTAGGGACTTGACAATGTCTCCAAACTTCCTTATAAATATTCTATAGTATGTGCAAAGTCCGAGGAAACTCCTAATTTGATGTTTGTTGGTTGATTGCGGCCATTGCTGAATGGGAGCAATTTTCTCTGGATCCACCGCCACTCCTTCATTGCTCACTATATGACTTAGATAGTTGACTCGGTTTTGCAATAGCTGACATTTCTTCGGATTTACCATGAGGTGGGCAGCTTGGAGTCGTTTGAATACATCTTCCAAATTCTTAAGGTGTTCGTCAACTGTCTTCCCCCGTACTATGATGTCATCCAAATAGAACAGGCATGTCTTCCAAGAGTTTTTCAAATATCGAGGGCGCATTACAAAGCCCGAATCCCATGACGTTGAGCCATAATCCAGATCCAGTGGTAAAAGCAGTCTCCTCTTTGTCTTCTGAATCCATTTCTATTTGCCAGTAACATGACTTCACGTCCAAGGTGGAAAACAGTTTGCTGCCGGCCGCCAAAGTGTTTAGCGTATCGTTGATACGAGGCAGAAGGATAGTTGTCTTTCTTCGTCACGTTGTTTAGCTGGCGATAGTCCACGCAGAATCTCGTAGTTCCATCATTTTTCTTGACGAGCACTACTGGAGACATCCATGGACTAGTAGAAGGTTCTATTACTTTTTCTTCTGCCATCTCTTGAATTCTTCTTAAGCTTTGGCATTGGAATTGTCAGTTGCCGTTGTTTGGCGAACTATAGACGCCACTGGTACGCAGGATCCAATCCTGGTTTCTTTCTTGATGGTAATTGGATAATCGTTCACGTTTATCACACGTACTGGGATCTCCTTCGCCGACGTAACCAATCATTTTCCAATTTGTACTCCTTTGCCAACCTCTTCGTCGTGGTTCCTTGGCTCCGTCATAACCGGTGTACCTTTCTCAATTATTCCCTGTAGCCGTGCTACTACCATGGTTTCGCCTCGTGCAGGTCGAACGGTATCTTCCTATACATCTGCCAACACCGTGCTGCCTTCATATGGATGAAGGAATACCTCCTCGGAACCCACTTTAAGGGTCCTGTTTCTACAATCCAACTGGAAACCATGTAAATTCATTACGTCCATTCCCAGAATCACGTCTTTTTCAATGTCAGCTACAATTACCGTATGCGTGAATTTTTTTGCGCTAATTCCCAATTGGATTTGTGTCTCACCTGTGGCGGTCCGCAGTCGCCGTCTCGTTGGTAAAAGCTTCTTCATGGGGTTTGTTATCTCTGGTCGTATAATGTATAATAAGAATATACAAGGGAAGTAGAAAGTTTATTTCAAACAGGAAATCCTATACTAAAAAGTATTAAATAAAATAGAATACAACACTATTATTATCAAATAAAAAATATAACATACATTAAAAATAATACAATCAATAAAACTTTAATTACCTTTTCAATGAAAGGTATCTACTATATTATAAATTGTGTTATCTTATGACTTCTTCTTGCCATGGAACTGCACCTAGAGGTGACATAAAAAACTTTTTAAATTCATCTCTAATCTTCTGAGAAGTTTTATTTGGTTTGGCTCTGTAACATTGGGTTGAAATGCCTGCTAATTGCACACAGTGGCAAAAAAACGTAAAGTTACTTCTAACCTATTAATAACAATATATTATTTAATGTGTACTTTTTTAAAATAAACGTACAACCTGTTCCTTCCTGGTATAGTCTCCCGAAAATGAGTATCGGATTTCTCAATATCCCGTTTTACCAAATTATATAAATAATAAAATTGTGCCTGGGACATTGTATATCCAACTACTGCCTCAGTAGAGGCAACCATTATGTTTAAGTCCATAATAACAGGAAACCGAATAGAATAATTTCAACTAAATAAGGAATGAGTTAGGTTAGGCTAAACATAAACACGACACAATCTGACACCGACACGATATTTGACCTATTGCGCAGGAACTAACGCAGAAACTGTACAGAAATATGATAGGGAATGGTATTTATGTACAGTATTCGATATCGAAAACCACATGCTCGTATGACACTATCAACATTGAAAACTATACAGAAAACGATATCGGAAACTACATAATGTCATACGGCCTAAGTGTGGAAAAATTAGTTTTATTCTTTAAAACCGTTTATTTTTTATTATTTTATAAGACAACTGTGTCTGGAGGTTTGTTAGAGCCTGGCCTTATAAATATTGTTATAAAATCTATGTTTGAACTACATATATAAATGCTAGATCTTATAATTTGACGTGAATGAAAAATTGCTAGCTTTTATAAGTACCTACTTAAGTCTTGCATGCTGGCTTTTAGTCTATAAAAGAAAGTCAACCAGAATGTCCACTAATGTTACTAAGTAGATGATAAAAAAGTTCAAGAATGAGCGTAAAGTTTTTATTAATTGATTGAATGAGCAATTATAATTTTATTTGCACAAACCTGATCAAAGAGATATTTCAATCAGGCTTAATTATTTATTGAAGTGGCGTATTACCACTACTTTATAAACTTCATAATTTTAATATAGCTGTTCACCCCCGTAATAAAATAAGTGTTGAATTTCTTGGTTCAAAATTTTCTGCAAGAGTGGTTTTACACGTCTTCTACCAACAAATCTTGCCCCCTACACAAGTCAGTCGTCTAGACAAGATAGTAGAAATTAACATTCCACATGGTTGAATCACGAAGCTTTGTGACAAAAACATGGGAAAGGCAACATAAAATCTAACCATAACAAGTATTGCATTATACAGGGTTGCGAAGAATGATATATTGAATCTCTTTTAATCATTAAAAATTGCCTCATCGTTATTAGTATTGGATACAGAACCTAATTATCTTGAAAATAATTACTGTAAGCAAAAAGAAAAATTTTAATTTTTGTTTCAGATACTGCAGCCCCAACTTCCTCCCCAAATTTCCATTCCACAACAAAATCCTTACCTCCGACAACCTCAAATTCATCACGATCCTCCTTCACTCCTACCGCCCGCCATTCAACGAACATCTGAAGTAGTGGATTACTTGCAATCGAATGGAAATCCCCAATTGCAGTTCGAGGCTCCTCTTCAGTCGTACGTGCCCCAATTACCAGCTGTACAAGGTCAACCTAATTGGATAGTACATCAAACAAATCAGATGCCTCCACAGATTCCTCAGTATGCTGGTAAGTGTAGTTAATGAATGTGTTATTCAATATTTTGACCTTGATTTAATATGTTAATTGGACGAGGGAAGAAATACACTTATACAGAGGTAAAACAAAAAAGTTTTCTTTTTGCAACTTACGTATTTTATTAGTCAAGCAATTTTTATTTATGGTGAGATTACAGCATACAGGGTGAGGCGATGCTTACCCTATTTCATCAATCTCTATCCGGAGTACAAATTTAACTTTATTGTGTTGTACCAGGAGTTTTACATTTTCAAGGTCTTCCACTACTAGCCTTGAAATTATCTTTTTCTACAACTGCTATGAAAAGTAGCGTATTTCTCAAAACTTACTTAACTTCAAAACCATATATTGCTCACACTGTGAGAAATATTATTTCTCACGGCACTTTTCCCACACTACATACATTTATATGGAGAATCCAGTAGGGGATAATCGATGCCCAGCCAATTACAGAAATTTATACTCGATGTCCAGCCGTTTTCGGTGGGTGATCCCCGATGCTTAGACTTTTTCCACAAAACTATTTACTTGTATTCTTTAAATTTGTGAAGTTGTAGAAAAAGTATAGTATGCAACATGTGGGAAATAGTATACTGTGCAACAAGTGGGAAAAGTTCAACTTTTCTCACGAGTGTGGAAGTTTGTGGCACGAGCCAAGGGCGAGTGCCGCAAACACACGAGTGATAAAAGTACTTTTCTCACATGTTGTACACTATACTTTTTCTACAACTGCACAAATTTAAAGAATACAAAGAAATCGTTTTGTAGAAAAAGTCTAAGCATCGAGGACCACCCACCGAAAACGGCTGGGCATCGAGTATAAGTTTCTGAAATTGGCTGGGCATCGAGAATCCCCTATTGGATTCTCCATATAAATGTATGTAGTGTGGGCAAAGTGCCGTGAGAAATAATATTTCTCACAGTGTGAGCAATATATGGTTTTGAAATTAAGTACGTTATGAGAAATACGCTACTTTTCATAGCAGTTGTAGAGAAAGTTATTTTCCGCACGGCTGTCAATAAGCCGTCAAACCTGTGAATCCTGTAAGATTTACAGATGTAATTATTAATTATTCTTCATTATTGATATTATTTACATAAAAACTGGACTAAAAACTAATTATTTATAAAAAATAAAGAGAAGAAAAAAAATATTGACGATGAGAATCGAACCCACAACTTTGCGGTTCTCATACCAGATACTCTTCCAACTAAGCTAATTCAGATTTGAATTAACGATATTAGAGATATGCACTTATATTTCGTATGTCGATTTACATTAACTTAATTATGATATTTCATGTATTTTCATTCTATTAAAAAAAAATTTAGCTATTTTTAAAGGTTTTAATACGAACTACCTGTATCTAAGATAGGCAACCAGAGAACCAGGCGCGGGCACAATATTTGAAAACTTAACAAGCTAAGTAGGCTTTGAAACAATTTCACGGCACAATACCACGAAAGAAAAGACATTTCGTGATAGTAGGTACATGATCAAAAGTAAAACCCTATTAAATCTCAGAATTGTACAAAAGATTTAGTTTAGTTTATTACCTATCCCACGCATATTAAATACCTTCGTAAATAACTATGGAGTCTGAAAATGAATTGGATAGCACTCCACCATAAATCATAGGGCAGCAAAAATAACCCCTTTACAAATTCTACCAGAAAGGTCTAGAGGTAGATATGAACGAGTTTATAATGAATTTCTCAACTGGAGAAGAATAAAAGAAATCAAAAGTTCTTTCTCTGAAAATGTGATCCTAGCATACATAGATGAAATATTTAAGAAAGTACGACCAAATACACTGTAGTCTCTGTATTCCATGCTGTGCACTACTTTATACATTAATCATAAAATAGATATCTCAAAATATCTTATGTTGAAAGATTTTTTAAAAAGAAAAAATGACGGTTATAAACCTAAAAAATCCATGACCTTGACAACCCAGCAGATAAATCAGTTTATTACGACAGCTCCTGATGATCACATTATCACTTATTAATGTGAGAATTAGAATTATGTTATCTTTCAGGTTGCTTTAATTTTCCGTATATCAGGAGCATGTCGCAAGCAAGAGTTAATAAAAATTACTGTAAACGACATTGAAGATGTTATGTTCAGCAGCAATAGTTACGATTAACACAAAATAAAATAGAAAAAAAAATTCAATACTGCGGATGAATTTTATGAAAAATATGCTAAATAAAAACCAGCAACCCACGAAAAGAGGGTTTGTCTTAACCATCAACACCAAAAATGCACCAAGCAAGTGGTGGGTATCAACAAAATAGGGTCTGAATCCTCTTTAGTAGCAAAATTTTGAAAACTTGAGAATCCATAAACTTACACCAGTCATTGTTTCCGAAGATCCTCAGCTATGATCCTAGTAGATGCAGTAGGAGATATTACCACTCTCAAGAGATACGGAGGATTGGTGCTAACTGAATACTGACTAAGAATGATTTGTTCGGCTTTGAGTACACACTAGACTCGAACACTAATTAAGAATAAGCGGTATGCTTGAACTTGACTACACTTTGAAACGATGTGTTTGAGTGAAGATTACTTCGATATGTAACGACGACTATTTCACGTTGAGAGACGTGTTAAATAGAAATCTTCAAAGAGGCGTGTTTACACGTAGATTGGTGGGACTAAAAGCGAATAAACCTTTCTCATTGGTCAGTACTAGTTACCCGGATTGAACCAAGAATCAACAATGGACGCCTCCCATAGATATTTCAATTACTTTTGTACGTCAACTTCTATTGAAACCTTTTACTCAAAATGTTATCCAAATGTTTATTACGGACCTTCCGACACCGATCCATTATTAAAAGATCCAACCTTCTTTAACAATAGAAGTTCAAATACAATGTGACAATAAGTCTTTCACGAATTTTACAATGTGCTATTTCGTTTGCTCTAAACAATACTATTCTACGGCGTTTACAATTCTATTAACACGATAAAATAATAGTGTGAAACGTGAAATTTCTAATTTTTTAACTATAGAATTTCAAATATAATGTGAAAGAAAGGTTTATTCGCTTTTAGTCCCACCAATCTACATTTGAAGATTTCTATTTAACACGTCTCACAACGTGAAAGAGTCGTCGTTACTTATCGAAATAATCAAATAATCTTCACTCAAATTAAAACAGTCATCAAGTTGAAACACATCGCTTCAGAGATACTAAGTCTAACATAGCGTTACTTAGTTGCTATTCGAAAAAAGTGCATACTCATAAGTCGAAACACATCGTTTCAAAGTGTAGTCAAGTATAAGGTAAGAGGGGCAAACATTGACATATCTTCATAATTTCTTTTTTATTAGATCTGATTTTTTTTTAAAATCTCTAATAATTTCCTGAGTTAGGCATACTATATAGTAATACTAAGCAAATGATGTACGTAATGTTGTGATTTTTACTTAATCCAAAAAACATTTTTTTAAAACTTGTCCGGTGGCAATGTTACCCCATAGATAGTATAACATTGACACCCCATATAAATTGAAGCCTAAGTCAATCTTAGGGAATCGTTAAGCAACATTGGCACATAAATTTGTTTTATGGCCTTTTTAGGTACTTAGAAACGAACAATTTTTCCTTTTTTTTTAACTAAGGACTTATTGGGTAAAACAGCCTAAAAACCTTGTTGTTTTTAATGAAATCATATTTTTATTCTGAATAACAAAAGAATAATATAATGTAGGAACCTTATTATCAAATACTGGAACTTAAACTAGGAATTGCAGCTTTAAAACATACCAACTAAATTTTGGTACGTGACTTTGGCAAGGTAACAATAATTACTAAACTAATAAATTTTGGCAACTCCACTAAATTAAAATAAATACAAGGAATGCAGTTTAATCTTGATGTGAACTTTTTATTCAGTAAATTAACATAACTATTCGCTTTTGACTGACAAGTTAGAAAAATTGAAATTGAAATCGAATCATTTATTTGTAGTCAAGGTAACGACTACCGACTGTCTTTTAGAACAATTAACATATAAAGTACAATTTTACTTTAACACTTTCCCTTGTTAATTGTTGTAATAATAATGAAATAAACAAACAAAACATCTTAGTACCCACTATGTTACTTTAAACCCAATTTATCGCGTAATATTTGTAATCGTATTGCACCCAAAGGCTTCGTCATAATATCTGCCAGTTGATTCTCAGAAGATATTTGTTGAACTGCTAATTCGCCTTCGGTTACCCTCTCTCGAATAAAGAAGTGCTTGATGGCTATATGTTTTGTTCGTCGATGAAACTCTGGATTTTCACTTAAACGCACTGCTGCTGTATTGTCGACCTCAATTATTGGAACTTGCTTTAAAGTTACAATATTTTTAAACAATCTTGAGAGCCAAATAATTTCTTTAGCTGCTTCACTTGCTGCAATAATTTCAGCTTCGGTAGTGGAAGTGGCTACCGTAGGTTGTCTTTGACTCATCCATGAAATAGCCCCTCCTGCATACTTAACTACGACACCAGAAGTAGAGCGACCAGTTTTCGTGCATCCTCCAAAATCAGCGTCACTGAAAGTCTCAAGAATACCCCTTTTTACCTTACGAGTATAGGTTATTCCTTTCGTCAATGTGCCTGCTACATAGCGGAAAACTCTTTTAACGCGAGCTGCATCTTCCAAAGATGGATTTTCCAGTGATCTTGATAAAAATCCAACGCTGTATGCTAAGTCAGGTCGAGTTCCTAGCATCAAATACATGAGAGCTCCGACCGCCTGTCTGTAAGGGAAATTATGTGCTTTGGAATTTTCTTTCCCTGATTGAGAAATCTCAGAAGCTTTCAACATTTGGCGTAGAGACTGGTTTGCAATCTGATCAGTACCGTTTTTGTAGCCTTCTGGTTGCTGCATGTAAATAACCTCTTCAAGTTCGCCGTATAAAAATGCTGTAGATACGTCAAACTGTGCTAGATGCAACTGCTCACTTGCAGCTATGCTTAAAATCGACCGAATAGTTGCCATTCTTGCTACTGGGCTGAAGGTCTGGCTATAGTCAATGCCGTAGCGTTGACTGAAACCTTTTATAACTAGTCTTGCCTTGTATCGATTGACCGAACCATCTGGATTGGTTTTAACTCTGTAGGTCCATTTACATGGGATCGCTTTTGCTCCTTGTGGCAAAGTTGACAGCTTCCATGTGTGATTTTCATTGAGCGATTTCATCTCATCATCCATGGCTCGTTTCCACTGTAAACTTTCCCTACCTGAAACAGCTTCTTGGAATGATTGAGGAGTTACATACGTGTCAACAAAATCAGTGTTTTCAGCAATGTGTGCATATTCTTGTAGGTAACTTGGCTTTCTCAACTTCGAGCGATCTCTCAAAGTTCTTGCAGGTACTGGCGAGGGCGTCGCTGGCTCTTCCTCGTCATCGGTTGCCGATTCAGGTTCCGTGCTTTCCGACTCGTACTCAAGTGGTTCATCTTGTTGAACTGGTATCTCGGGGTACTCCAAAGGCTCTTCTAGTTCGACTGGAACCTCAGGATTTTCCTCGGTGTTATCTTTCTGTAAATGAGAATCTTTGAGTGGTAACTGAACCTCATGATCGCAATCTCTCGTTAATTCGCGAAATTGAACGTCTCTTGAGACAATAGCTTTGTGCTCTTCCTTGACATAAATTCTGTATCTTTCATCGTTATCGTAACCTATCAAATAACCCTTGATTGCTTTCTCGTCCATTTTTCTTCTCTTTTCTTTAGGTATATGAACGTAGCAAGTTGATGCAATGATGCGTAAGTGCTTAATTCTCGGCTTACTTCCAATCCACAGCTCGTAAGGACTCACACCGTCTACTGATGATTTGCCTGTTCTGTTCAATACGTACGTAGCTGTAGTGACTAATTCTGCCCAAATGGCTTCAGGAAATTTCACGTCGGGATTGGAGTACTTGAATGTTCTAGCCATTTCAACGATTGTGCGATTTTCTCGTTCAACGCAACCATTTTGCTGTGGTGTATACGGAGCTGTCAATCTGTGCGTAATTCCATTTTTCTCTAGAATAGCCTTGACCTCCACATTGTCGAACTCGCCGCCGTTGTCACTCAGCAGCGCCTTAATCGAATGACCTTGCTGTTTTGCGTGAGCAATCATTGACTGTAAAGCTGCTGTGACGTCAGACTTCTCTGCAATTATGTAGCAATATCGAAATTTAGTGAACATATCTTTGAATATGGCCATATACCTCTTCTTGCTAAATGATACATCAAAAGGACCACATAAATCTGTAGCAATCAGTTCTCCAGGTTGGCTTGCTTTTCTTCTAGTACCGAAAGCTAAACGATGGGCCTTACCGTAAACGCACGGTTCACAAATTTCTCTGTCTAACTTGACGTTAATACCCAATTCTTTTTGTAACAAGTTTTTCACGTGCTGCTTGTCCTGATGTCCCCACCTCTCGTGATACAGCTGTAATTGAGAACTATCAGTAACAGCAACATTGAAACTTACATTACCAGCGGGAAAAATCGGTTTGATAGCTGCTTTGAATAGTGTTCCGTGAACATTTCGGACTCCACTTAGCAGTATCTTGTTATTCACTTTGAGCGAGCACCACGTAGCTGTTGATTCAAACATACTGTTTAGGTTTCTGTCTTGAGCTGCTAGAACAGAAAACAAATTCTTCGATATGTCGGGAACGTACCAAACATCGTGCAAGGTTAGGATGTATCGCTCGTCGTTCACTGTTGATACAACTTTTACGATGCCTTTCCCTACTGCTTGCAAAAGCTCTTTTCCTGCAGCCTTTATGCCACACGGATTCTTGAATTTTTCAAAATCTACAAAGAAATCGAAATTATTCGTTGCGTGCCTTGTAGCACCGTTGTCGATCCACCAGTCTGTAGTGTTGATCTCAGTATTGAAAATCTCTGAAAATGACAACACAAGACCTTCCTTAACCTCAACAGCATTGCTCTGAAATTTGTTTTGGTTATTTTTGTGGTTAGCTTGGTTTTGAGAGTCATTAACGGACTTATTTTTGGATGGTCGTCCATCTGCGATCCATTTTCTGCATTCACTGACCCAATGGTTTTTCTTACCACAATAATTACAGGTTGTACCTGCTCTCGACTTCTTTTTCGCGTCTTGTTTTTGCGTCTCGCCTTTTGCCACTAGAGCTTCTTGAGAAAATTTGTCGTTGTTGGTGCTTTTCTTGAAATTTCTTTCGAACATACACAACTGTGTAGTCAGCTCGTCAAAGGTTTTCTCTGTGTCTTTGGTGAGCAGCATCCAACTGGACCTAAATGTCTCAAATGCAGCAGGTAAAATATTGAGCGTTTTACACACAAGCATTAAGTCTGGTAACTTGTTTTCATTTCGAGCAGTGAGACCGTTGTTGAGATCACTCCAAAGACTTCTCAACTTAGCTAAATGTGTAGACACGTCCTCACCTAACATCCAACTAAAAGCGAAAAATGAATCACAAATTTGAAAAACTTGATCCTTGGATGTCGCTTCAAACTGCTCTTTAAGGGCCTCGAAAGCATCACGCGCGGTTTCTTTATCGATGATTTTCTCATACACCGCATCTGTAACTGAGCTAGCAATCATAGACTTTGCGTAGCTATTTGCCTTTCGAAAGAAATCATACTTCTCTTTGAATTCTTTTTGTTTAGCCGCACTAGCGCCGTCAGCTAGAGGTTCTGGTTTTTTAATCTTGTTATCGATAACGTCTAATGCACCTTCATGATAATCGAGCAGATCACGAATCTTCCGCTTCCAGATCGGCCAGTCTGCCTCACCGGCCAAGGGTTTGATGTGCTTCGCCAAATCCATCTGTGGCTATTCAACGATACTTCACAGTCCAACCGTTTCTTATACGAATTTATTCTTTCTTGAATAAAAACGATTCTAGTACACAATTAAGCGTTCTGGGCCCATAACCAATTAAAATAAATACAAGGAATGCAGTTTAATCTTGATGTGAACTTTTTATTCAGTAAATTAACATAACTATTCGCTTTTGACTGACAAGTTAGAAAAATTGAAATTGAAATCGAATCATTTATTTGTAGTCAAGGTAACGACTACCGACTGTCTTTTAGAACAATTAACATATAAAGTACAATTTTACTTTAACACACTAATGTGGGGCACTTTTAAAAAATGCATTCCTCTATTTATCGCCGGTTCGTCAATAATTGCAACTACTGCATTTAATAATACCGACTCTGTGTCCTCAACATCAGGATATACAAACCCTTTTTACGTTAACCTTAATATCGCCATCCTTTACTTGTACAACCTTTCCTATATAATGAATGATATCTTTTTTCCCAGGATATTTAACGACCACCCAATTCCCAAGTTTAACGTTTTGAATGTCAGCATGGGTACTTCTTTGACTGTTGTTTGCTTTAGCCTCAATTACCCCCTTTTCTCCTTCTTCAATTATCTCATTCTCTACGTGTTCATTTTCTGCAGTGATCAAATCTTCAAAATCTTACGGCTCATTGTCACTGTTATCATCATAAATTACCTCACTTTCTGACGAACTGGAGATAGGTTCTTGTGAATATTGTGCCTTTCGTTTCTTTTTTTTTTGTTTGCCAATGGTTGCTTTTGGTGTTGCTTTTTTTAGATTGCTTTTCTTCTTCCTTTTCACGAAGTCCTTTTAAAACGTCTATCAAAAAATTTTCTGTTTTCTCTGTTTTTCTTCATAACGGTCGGTTTTTTTGTATTTTCAGTCCTTAGGACTGACAAAATTAAATTTGCTAAACTTGTATTAATATCTTCTGGTGTAGGACAGTGTGTCTGTTCTGCTATTTTATTCCTTATGTTGTAAGATGTCGACGGCAATTGGCCATTTTCGCCCGAGTCCCCAGAAGATGTGGATGGCATCTGAGCAGAATCCTCACCGTTAACAATGTGTGCCATCTGAGATTTTTTTGTCATTTTTTCTGAAGACAAAGGGTAAATGCCCGACCCATCAAAGCCACCTGCCGTATTATTTCTGGACAAACTTGAAGTGTTGGCCATTTTTTTCATTAAAGAAGGGAGTACAATTTTATCGACATTTTTATAACCCGATTCTTGATAAAAATCTCAAACTATTTTTCTCCAAGACGCCTTAACCGATTTGTAAACGCCAACATCCAGAGGCTGAACTAAATGGGACGTGTGAGCTGGTAAACAGAATAATTCGATATTATGTTTTGCGGCTGTTTCTACCAAGTCCAAAGATAAATGTGAGTTATGCCCATCCAAAATAAGAAGCTCAGTACCCTGTAAATCTGAAGTTGGAGGAATAAAACAGTTAGTAAACCAATATAAAAACTGAAGGGACTCCATCTAACCAGACGGTGAACAATTATAACGACAATTCTCCGGTCAGTCCACGCACCAAGTGGAATACAGGTGAAGTCCTTTGTAGTTGATAAATATTGGTAAGAAGTCTTCAACAGCATTGCAACAAATAAGGACCGTGTACGTAGCTTTTGTGACGCTACCAACTAATTTGTTTGGATTTCGGCTACCCCTTTTGCACAACACTTTCTGGACACCTGCATCGGTTTGACAACCAATCTCATCACAGTTAAAGATGTTCTGCGGCTTTTTATCCAAACCGAAACGCGAATAGACGTCTTGCAATTTATTATAACAATCTTCCATTACCTCCCGTGACCCCACTACAGCTCTATTCTTGGGAAGATTTTGAGCTACTCGTCTACTTATTTCGTTAGACCATCTTTTTTCGAACATCATGCACCAATCAATACCTGGCATTCCTTTGTGGAACGGATTCGGTGGATCACGCTTTTGCACGTAGTCTTGCACACATCTTTGGAGTTGTAGTCGGTCGAATCCATAGCCCCATTCGCCAAGCAACATTTCCTCTTCTTCATAGGTTAAAACTGTAGGACGTCCAACAGCTTTACACTTAAATCCTTTAAAATGGTTCATTAAAGTAGTCCGGTTTATGCCATAACGTTGAGCGGTTGCCTTAAAACTGTCACCATTTCTAACTGCTTGCAGATCTTTTTGCATAGCCTCGTAATCATAGGACTTGTACTTTCGAATATTAGGGCGCTGGGTTTCTTTGTGCGTGCCATCTACAACATATTTTGAGAGAGTAAGTTGACCTAAGGATTACATGTCAGTGTCAATGTTGGACTAGGGGCTAACATTGACACTGTCAAACATAACTTAGCCATATGCCGCAAGGTGGGTGGGCTGTTGTCCGCGAGACTTGACTCCCATTGATTTGGGGTCAAGTTGAGGGGACAACAAAACTTCTCTTCTGTCAAACATAACCTTAGATTAATTTTCATTAAAAAAATGTTTAGTTTTATAAAATCACTAACTGATACAAAAACTGATTTGTAATATTAAAAATAGAGCTTAAATTACCTTCACAAAGTTTTCTATGCAAATATTGGGAGCACGTTAAACATCAGCTGTTAAAAGCCGCCGTTATAAATCCACAGGTTGCTGCTAAGCATGCACATTACATCTATACAAAGCCTTCGGATACACCATAAAGAGTAAATAGTATGGCTAGCAATGTAGTCACATTTTTGATTAGATTTAGAAATTGTGTCAATGTTATACCAATGTCAATGTTACCGCTTATTCTTAATTAATGTTCGAGTCTAGTGTGAACTCAAAGCCGAACAAATTGTTTTTAGTCAGTATTCAGTTAGCACCAAAATAGATATTTACAGTCGCTACTATTGGTCACCTCATCAAGTCGAAACATAACGTTTCTCCGAATCGTTAAGTTCTTGTTTACCTTCCGATCTGAAACCCATCGAAGTTCAAACATTCATAAATTTGTACCATTCATTGTAAATTTGTATATAATAAACTATTAATTTCGACATTGACGACGTCAGATTAGGATTATTAATATAGTTGAATGTCTGCGCCAGTCCACGAAATTCAATTAAATTATAATCAAAAACATTGGTCCTTCGAGCCTATACAATTCAAGAATTCCCAATCTTGAACACTGATCCTGCCTTCGAAGAATTTATGGGCGCTTAATGGAGGTACTAGGAAATAAAGATATGGATTCACTACAGAGCAACGACAAGATTTGTTCACGCTCCCGGAAGAGTATTCACTGGCACACAACATCTCCGCCAGTAACAAACAAGCACCAAACCGTCTTTCGAAAGAAGTTTGGGCAATTAATAAAAAGTGGTGGAGAAAATTAATAATAAATATGACTTCAAACCTCACAAAATGAGGTAACTTTTAGTATAGTTACTAATATGTTCATTTATGAATGCTGAACTACAATGACACCTCACAAGGTTCTACGACTAATTGTAATTACTAATTGTTAATTTGTTCATTGTGACTGTACCTTTATGATGTTGTTGACATTAAAACTAAGATAGAAAATAGCATGTTACATAATATGGACGAATCCGACAGCAGTTATTCTACACGTGAAGGGATTAAGCAAAAAGCGAGATAGGCTACTTGAAAAGTCAAAAGAAAAATATAACCAAAAATATAAACATTTTATGAATTGGTGTTTATTGCATTGCAAGGTACAGCGAAAATATTATTTACAACAAATCATTTGCCATTTTTTATGACTCTTCCATCTCATAACATTAAATGGTACAGTCAAAATATTTCCCACCTTTTTTTTGTCATTTTAGAATCATTTTATGTGTAGGATACAAACTATTGTGTTTTCCACGTCTCGAAAGTGTTTTTCCAGGCCTCCAGAAGTGGCCAGGTGAGGCAACACCTCACCTGGCCATTTTTTCTGTCGGCTCGGAAAACTAGCACTTTCGTGCCTAAGTACACCAATAGCTATTAAATGACAGAAGTACTTATACTCCTAATTTTTTTTTAGTTTTATTTATTGGCTTTGAGCATTGCTCATTTAGTCATTTAACAGACGAACATTTACACAATATACAATGATTATTTATTGGTATTCCCAATGGTATTTATTATTTATTTGTAATATCAATAGTAAAAGTACAACGGGCTAGTTTCATGGGTATGAATTAACAAGTGAAATCATAACAGACGGATTAAAAATATCATATATTTTTCTATGATAACGATATTTATCTCCAAAGTTATAAATATCTTCGAAAATTAGATTCAAAATTTTTATTAGATTTAAATAAACCGCTGTAAGTCGACCAATGACAGAAGCCCTTGTTGTCAAATTGAAAGTACGTTCTGCTGACAAATCCTACTTGACTATCCAAGTTGATTAATACAAAGTGAAAGTCGACTAGAAGAATTTGACAATTGACATCAATATCTACAACTAACCTCAAACAGACTTCATCCTCGCCGACTTATTAGTTGTTTGTTATATTATTTTATAGTAGAAAATGTGCTTCTGTTTGTTTGCCTTTTAAAAGATATCATTAAAATGGATCCAGGTTTCACCGAAGCTAATTCGACAAATCTTCCTCAAGTGGATGTGGACATGGTGTCTCAGTCACTCGAACTCCCCTAAACAGAAGAAGAGTAAGCGATCCGGTACTAAATCGAGTTTGGAACTTTGAGGTAACGCAATTTGTGAATGTGTGTAACATGACACGTTTTCCAAACAACTCAACCTACATGGAGAACATTTAATTTTCATTATACATACATTTTACGTTATATTTTCTATTTTGAAAGCATCATCACTGCAGTTTAAAATATATATTTCCAAATTTCTTTGACTACGAGAGAGTTACCTTTTTTAATAAGAGGCACCCAATTAGGAGAACATTATTTGAAAGAATACGTTTTGACAGTACTTTGCGTTTCTGTTTAACGGGTGTTAGAGAAAAAGGATAACTAGTCTACTTATAAAGTTTTCCCTCGTGACAACAGCGCAATATATCTTTGTTTGCCATTGGCTCTTGCCTACCACAGTCTACCACAAGAATTCAAATTTCAATATTTTTTCCCATTTTTATTTGAAATCGTAGAGTGGCGTTATTAGTCGCAAATTCTTAGTTCAGACCTAATATATCTTGTGACATTATCATTGAATTTCATGAAACGAGCCCGTTATGAAGATTTGCATCGTTTTCTTTTTATTGTTTTATATCAAATAAAATTATGCACGTTTGAAGAAAAAAAAGTAGGTATATGCTATTCGGAGAATAAGATACTTTATGTGTTTCGCGTGGATTCCACATTCAGTACATAAATTATTACTTATTCTCCTAATATCATAATATACTAAAACTGTCCAAAATGCAATAAATTATTACGAACGTTCGAGGTTATACAAAACGAAGAGGTGATTGTAGTAGGTAATGTTGGTATAAACTTTGAAAACGAATACTTCATGGTGACGAGCATCAATTTTATGACAAATGACATATTTATTTTGCTTACATTAATAATAATAACCGAATTATAAAACTGCGAGTATCTTTTCATTGTTTCAGATAAAAACAGTCGTATATTCAATCACAAGGAGAGCGGCTTTCAAGTGCCTGATGGACAAGAGATCAGGTATAATAAATATAAGGGAGCTATGCAGTATCTGCATCGCGCCCTTGGATATTCGAGCGATAGTAGTACCGCAGGGTGAGAGACGGTTATCAGAAAAGTAGCACAAAAATTTAGAGCGTTTGACTAATAGAAAATCTAATCAAAAGCTTTTTTAGAAAATATATCCAATCGATTGAGAGTCCACGTAATATGAGTTCGATATAAATATAAGTAAGCTATATTACATACTAACAGTAACTAAATAAAATTGGTATGAATGATACAAAATATAACCTATAATACCCGGGAGGGGCTTACTTATTTGGAAATTCAATAAAAGAAAAGTAATGCAGACATTTTATTCTGTGAGTAACATGTAAAGTTCATGTTCTCACAACTTTCAATACTATATTGTTGGGAGAAGCGTCCGAGCCAATCCGGTCCTGCTCTTTGTTTACATTGTCAAGTGACTGACATGTTCGTTCGGCAATGTTAATAAACAGCAGGGCCGAAAACGGGATGCTCCTCACGTCAAAATCAGGCAGAAGGATTGCTTTATTGACAATACACTGAAGTTTTGTTCAACTCTTCTCGGCATATCGTGCTAACAACCCGAAATTTCTCCAAAAATGACCAAAAATGTGGCACTTCCAGTGCCATAACACCCGTTGTACTAGCTATAGTGAGCTGAAAATCAATAAGGCTCATCTATATGACGCCCTGAACAATATCCAATCATAAAATTGGTCACTTGTAGACACTCCAGAGGCTGTATCATGCTAACAAACTGAAAATTCTCAAAAAATTACAAAAATTTGGTACATCAAGTACTATAGCACCCGTTCTACTGGCTCTAGTAAACTGAAAATCAGTGCAATCATAAAATTGGTCACTTGTATACACTCCGGAGGCTGTATCGTGCTAACAAACTGAAATTTCTCCAAAAATGACAAAAATGTCGTACTTCAAGTACCATAGCACCCGTTGTACTGGCTCTGGGGAGCTAAAAATCAATAGGGTTCACCTGTGAGATGTCCTGAATAATATTCAAGCATAAAACTGGTAACTTGTTGCACAGGATTTTTTCTAAAAACCGTTATTTTTGGTGGAAAACGTAAAATTAACTTAAAAAAAATCCAAAATTCCAACTTTTTTGGCGTAAACCAATACTTTTCTCGCAATCGGTGCAAAACGATTACACTATGCAACTGGCACTAGTTAGACACTACAACAACGTCCGAGAGATGTCGTATAATGTATCGTCTAATTTGAAAAATTGTAGTGGTACGATTTAGGCAACGGTACAATTTTGGCGACTTTATCCTATATCTATATAAATATGGTAAAATAAATCAAAATAATGGTTAGGAAATATATAGAAAGTAGGAACAATAATAATATAAGCCCGAATTCAGTATCGTGCAATATTTAATTGTCTTAATTGATTGGATATGATAGCACTCCCGACGCATGCCACAACACATAGATGTAGATATCTGGTAGCCAATAACAACTGTGAGTATTTATATACACAAGCTTTTCTCGCCATACTTCTCAAACCAAATTAAAACCTCAAAAATATAGTATTTTTAATACTCATTTGGAATGATCTTAACCTTATTTATTAATCATGAATCATATTAAACATAACATTATTAACAGAAACTAAAGCAAACTGCTGAGTTCTTAGGGCGGGTATTATACAACTATTTTGACAAACAACTAAAAGTTAACTTGTAAAATGACGTACGAATTTGAATTAACACTCAAATTCCTACTGTAAATTCTTACTTTGTCTTCACCCTGTATATCATAATTTATATATTCCGTATATATCATAAAATAAAAATATCATTCTTCCCACATATTTAATATGTATTTAACCATATAAAACCCATTTCAAACTTCCTTCCATATAAAAACCACAGATAACTATATAACAATTTCTTTGTCCACAAAAATACATGCATCGGCTGAGTTTTCACCAGTCGTATGACGGTTTCATTAAATCCCTATTCCCCATTGGCTACATCCTCACATAACTCTCCTTGTTACCACCCACTTTGAACGACATATAAAATATCCATAACAACCCATTTTTTAACTTAATTTCATCATCATACAAAAACATCGTTAATCAAGTTACAAAAAAAAGCATTAAAAAATCTAAAGTCACATCTTGCCATGAATTAATCACGAAAAAGTAAAAATATATCAATTGCATTGTACCATAAGCAGTTGTGATATTCTTGGTTGTGATGCAATGTGAACAAAAATATAAAATAATTTCATTTAATATAATAACCAACTCATATACATGTAAAAGCAGTCATTACCGTATTATACGGTTGATCCTTCAGAGCCCATTAAACATACAAGTAAATACGACTTGCCGCATTTTGCTGTCCCATTATTAAAGATCAGAACGCAAAACAATAGTTAACTTCAAAATGGCGGAGTTAACAGTGTCGGGAGGAAGGGATATCGATTAAAGTTAACTTTGTGGAAAAACATGGTTTTCGAGTTGTTGTGTTCTGTCAATAATTTGACATTTATAACCTCAATTATTTTGTGAATATTTTGATTGTGTTTTTACTGTTTTCTCTGAATTTTGCAATGTTAGCAAACGATATCAAGGGATTCAATTCCCTCATTAGAAAAGTTTATGACTCGTCTATCCATTCAGACTATTAATTGTAAAAAAAATTGACACCGGGAACGAATACACCAAACTCACAGACAAGACCATAGATAAATACTTTCAATACATTTTTGTTGAAATGTTAAATTTTAAACCTTATTTTAGACAATATTCTAATAGAAGTATACAGTCAAAACTAAATAATATGAAATTATAAATGCATTTCTAAGTACCTAATAATTTTACATGTTTTTTAATAAATCAAAATATTGACCTATATCTACTATTTCTGTGAAAATTTCTTTGTTAAACACCTATATATTAATAAATCAATTAATTATTCACTCAATTCTTTTTGGAGTAACTGTGGCATTCAAGCCTGCTGGTGTGACAGAAGTAGAATCTTGAACAGCATGTGTTGATAATTTCAGCTCGGGTTCAACTGAATAGCTACAACTAGCCTCATTAATAGCACAGGATTCTTATGCTTTTTTAGCTCTCAATTTTACAAACTGAGCATTTAAAGCTTCCTGTAACTTTGAAGTCCTAGGACTCTCAGTTACAGATGCAGTGCCAATTTGTGGTACAGCTAAAGAGGTTGATGGTTCAGCTTCAATTATTGAGGAAGGAATTTCATCAGTTACTGTTTCTAAAGATTCTAGAAAATAAAAACAATTATTGAATAAATGTATCCTAGTTAGTTGTTAGTTTTTTTTTCTTTAATTATTATAGATTTACCTGGTAAATTGACTGATAGGAAAACTCCTCTTTTCAGAACTTTATTTGGACCAAAATCTTTAGGTAAAAAGTGTAAGGCGCACACTCTACAACTGTTGAAAATATTCTCAGATGTCATTTTCTCCTTCAACCTTTTCTGTTTCCACATAAATTTACCCATTTGTCAAAAATTACTTCATTTTTTAAAATTGACATCCAAACAGCTTGGTTTGGGTAAATTCACGGATGACGGTATTACAGCAATCAGTAAAACAAAGTTCGTTAGTAACCTTCCACGCGAATAGATGGCGTTATAAATGCAGTTTAGCAGTGGCTATAAAAGATTGCACGGCATGGACAAGACCTATACCACGAAAATCAAAACGACAATTAAAAAAATCTAGGTTAAGTTTTTATTTTGTCCTTTTCTTCTTTTTGTTTTTCTTCTTTTTATTTTAAAAATGATACTTTTATAAAACTGACATTTTAAAACCTAAAGTTACCTTGACTTCAAAGATAACTTCAAGACATATTCAAAATACTCGCCCTAAGGCGACCATAATGACATCTTATTCATGTTCTAATAAACATTAATTGGCAACCTTGCAGCTGTATAACTAAGAATCTAAGTTCTGAATATAAATTCTCATGTTCCATAAGTAATATAAAGTTAATTAATGTTTGTGATCATACGCCGCCAATGGTTATATGGATTACCAAGTTATTACACAAATGTCTTGAGAATAATGGGATGGATGGATATATCTATTACTTCTTATATTGCTAGTGCCCGAAGTGGAAGTTTGGCCAGAGAAGTGGGACTACTTCTATCTCATTATTTTTATTTTAACCGTTGTGCGCCAGCGTTATGACTCTAGTGGGGTAATTGAAGGTGGGTAGCCACCTCCCTTTCACTGCTTAAGCACAGCATAGTATTAGGCTATGGCTTAAGTTTCTGTACCTGTATTCCGAAATTCATACCAGTACTCTGACCAGTGGTTGTGACGTCATGAATTCGACTTATTCCAAATATGTTGGCCAGTGCTTTAACGTCATAAATCAACGCCATAATTAAAACGCCGCCGTGTCCAGGTACACGGTTACCTGTACGGAAATATGAAAATTGTGGACACGTGAAACGTAGATAATCAAAGATATAACGTTACCTTTTAGCGTGTACGGATTAATGTTTTTTTGGTACACGCTAAAATCATGCCAATTTTGATTTTTACTTATAGGTTTTATTTTCGGAGTATGCAAGGTAGTATATCATATCTATGTTTTTTGTGTGTTTAGCATTTAACAGGTTCACTGCTAACGACGCGTCCTAGCCATTCATCACTGTGTGCTAACGGTGCTCATACGCGTCCACTGCAACAATTTGGTTAACCTGATAACCTGTCAGTATTCTCTTAACACAAGTCTGGAATGGATGTAATTCGGCGAGGCACGTGCAGAAATTATAACA
Source organism: Galeruca laticollis (assembly GCA_963921935.1). Lineage (NCBI taxonomy): Eukaryota > Metazoa > Arthropoda > Insecta > Coleoptera > Chrysomelidae > Galeruca > Galeruca laticollis. The sequence goes on from OY998176.1 coordinate 133,109,438, forward strand.
TTACCTTCCTTTAGCCGCCGTTTTGAGTTTTTGTGGTTTTGTTGATTCTGACAGTAATTATAAAATGGCTGACTCTGAAGCAGGTCTCTCACAGCCAAACCGGCATAAAATGGGTAAAAATAGAAATAAACCGTTAACTGAGGCAAAACTGGAAGAGTTATTATCAAATTCTGATAGTGATGAAGATGTTCACTATTTATCAACAGAATTTGAGCTCAATATGATCGAGTGTGAGGCTAGGTTAACTACAAGCTACCTATACACAGCGTATTGAAAATTGTTCACACTTTTCTCACCAGTGCAATATGGCGTCGGATTCATGACGTCACAACCCCTAGCCACAGTACTGGTGAGATTTCGGAATACACCCTGTATCTTGCAATTTAATTACAGTTACATGCGCCCAAGACTTAGGATAAAATAAGTGAGATAGACTCAGACGGAGCCCTGGGCTACAGCCCAAAAGCCCTTAAGTAAATCCTCCCCTGAAATTAACCATTTGAGTATAAGTTGCTAACTTAATTTTATTTGTATGTTCAAGAGAACTCTAAAATGACCGGTACGGTCAGATATGTATTAAAAATACTATAGAAACAATAATAGTAAGTTTACAGAAATTGTTTAATCTAACTAATAGTTTTTAATTGTGCTCTCTCCACGGACATATGATCAATAAATTGTTAATAAATGTCAATCAGTCATTTCAACGTCTCTGAAAAATATAGCAAATTAATTATTTTGATATTAAAAAAATGTCTACTTATTGGTGATTATATTTTTATTTCTGCAACAATATCCTCTTACCTTCAGACCACTCCATAATTGTAAATAAATTTATTACATCTCCCCGTATACAATTATAATTTCTTATTGTATATTTACAAGGTACAATAACTACTTTGATGTAAAATATTTGATGAAAATTTCCTTGATAAGTATCCTTGGTTAGCTTTCTTTATTATCTTCTAAAACAATCGGTCATAAATATCGTGCTATGATTTCAGTTTCACAGTTTTGCACATCGATCTCAACGTGAGAGAGAGAGAAAGAGATTTGCTAATAATTATCTTCCCACATTCATTAATATTAATACGTTAGTCTAAACAAGGATGTAAAGTACACAAAAAAGAAATTATTAGCAATTTTTTTATTGTCTAGAAAATAGACTTTATTAAATGTTATTTGGATGTTATGTTTTTGATTTCTTCCCTGAAATTAACGTTTATAAAAAGCAAGTATTATAGATGTTTATTTATTTGTATAGAACTTTCCAACATTAAATACCTATGCAGACGATAAACTGGATAATGACTTTTTATCTAAAATGATGAAAATAATTAAATATTTCATAAATAGTGCAAATGAAGTCAGTTGAAGTTACCTTTTAATTATTCACTCACTAAACTAGCTCGTAATCAAAAACTATATTCATATAATAAAATTTAGTTTTTTTAAATTTGTTTAATATAAATAAGGATAAATGATATTTTCTCTACGAAATTTGAAATCAGACGTTTCATTTCTCTCATTTCTCATTTCAACCCCTATTTTTATCTATTTTTATGTTCAACGTTTATTACTTCTTTTTATAGCCAAGCGCCAGCATCGTATTCGAAAATCGGAAATTACTATCCGGAAAGCAGCTACAGGCAACCAATTCAACAGGAAAATTGGCCATCAGGTAGGATAATTGCGTTTTAATTATTAAAAATTGACGTGGAAAATATAGTACAGCTGTAAACAAAATTAATCGAATTCGATTATGTGTTCATAACGTTCACGTGTTTATTAAAACAAAACGTATACCTATAGGTACATTAAATCATTCACATGTGATGAAAAACTGACATTTTTTGTTCAATTTCAATTATAGTGATGTGTTAATAGTCTACTGTTTAACGAGCAATGATTTGCAGCATTCGCTCACGGCTCATGCTGCAAACTTCATACTTGTGGGAAATTAGCATTCCATGCGAGTTATACACTATACTTTTTCTACGGCTATCATCGATAATAGCGAAATAATTTAACAAATAGCATGAATTTCAAATTTAATGTCATTCAAAATGTCCATATATGTACAATTAAAATATCAATTACACATTGAATAACTGAGAAGCGGTATTTTAATTATTTTTAGAAGTTTTGAAACAAATATTTAATTATTCATCATAGGATTTTGTAAAACGTTTCACAGCTATACAATTGTAAGTAAATAGAGCTGTCATTGATTCAAATTTGTCATTCTATGGGTGACCTGATTTGTTTTGTTATAATAACTACTGTAACACAATGAAAAGTCATTGTTTTATCAAGTAAGGAAATGAATTTGAAGATAAACCTCATTAATATATCAAGAACAGTCAAAATAGAGCAGTTTTGTGTTATAGCCGTAGAAAAATTTAGTTTTACCATAAAACGACTAACGACGTAGAAAAATAGAACCGTATTACAAATCGGGTGTGGCCACTTCAAGTAGCTAGAAAGAAGAAACTAAAACTTTATTAATTTATCAGATACGTTTTTCTCCTTATTTAATCAAATGCTGTTGTTTGATTTTTCTACAAAGTGGCGAATCATGAAGGTGGCATCCTTTCTGAACCCTTATTGCTATTCTTCGCATATAGGGATCAATGCTCCTGCATTTCCGGTTATGATTTTCTATCTCTTACCAAATATCAGACACAATTTACATATTTCAGAATTGAATATGTAACAAACAAAGCTGCAAAAAATATATACCAACGAACTTAATCTAGCCATTGTATTGAAAGCTTGACGTCATTATACTTACTTCTTGCCATTTTATTGTAGGCTTAGGTATTGCATGTATCAAAAATAATGGGTATAATGACAGTAATTACAAATCACTAACATTGTGTAGGTATTTATTCAATGGAACTACAAAATATGAAAGTCCGTCATATGCTGAACGCCAATCAGAGCGAATGACGTCACTTTTGACTAAACAAGTAAATAAGCGACTGGTTTTCTGTGATTTTATTAACGATACAATTTTGATTATACCGAATATTAATTAAATCGAAAGTTCTTTCTTCTGAATATATTGCACATTCTTCAAGCAATGCCTTTCTCTGTTTTTTGAGAAGATTGTGACGCGTTTACTTCCCTAAGGCGAAGACGGTGCGCTGCGCGTGATATATCGGTAGCGGCCTCTTGCCCTACCTCTTAACGCCTGGGAACGTCACTTCTGACACCTTGGAATCCTTACACTTTCTCGGGCGCCAGATTTTTAACGTGGTTGTCTCCACGGCCCCTCGACTCCACTCGTCGAGAGTTCCAGGTAGTCTCAGATGGAGGTACGGTAAATTCCAGGGGTCTATTGTTGTCAAAATCCGGTGGTTATTGCTAAATAAAACAAACGTTCTCGCTAGTCTTAAAGTAAAAGTTGTGCTCCTGGTCCACTATACGGGAAGCTAAAATTCGTGCAGCCAAATAACTACTCTACTATGGGTGGGTGCTAATCTATAGACGGTCAATAAAACACCAAGGTTCGGTTTATATTTTAGTTCTATATTCTTTTTTCTTATATAGTCAACTAAGCCGTTATATACAGTGAATACAGTAAATGTAAATAAGAAAAAGAAATTAATGCAGGTAATGGGAGGTAATATCCTAGTCTCCACAAAACAGATATATTAACAAATCATATATACAATTTATAAGGTGGTTAGTAGCGACGAAGCAGGCAGGACATAAGCGAGAGTGTTTTGTAAATATAAAATAGTGTATGCAAGTAAGAAAAGGTAAAATCAATGATAAAATCTTCCGAATCCGGTGGTCTTTCCGTGCAATAGGTTTCACCAAAGCTTTTATAAATCAAACGGGTTGCGCGTCAATTTAAGATACATAAATAAAATGGTTAATTATTCTTGGTAAACTCGGTAGGTGTAGTAAGTCTTTTGAATAACGAGGGGGGAGTTACAAAATGGTTAGGGTTGTTGATTTAAAATATTAGGAAGCCCTAGCGGATATGTATGCCTGGCGCTACCTGATATTTCAATCGAAACCTCTCCACGGAAAAATGAAAGAGAATAACTAGAAAATACCGGGGGTGTGATTTATTAAATTATTGGGGTTGTTGATTTAAAATATTAGGAAGCCCTAGCGGATATGTATGCCTGGCGCTACCTGATATTTCAATCGAAACCTCTCCACGGAAAAATGAAGGAGAACAACTAGAAAATACCGGGGGTGTGATCTATTAAATTATTGGGGTGGTTGATTTAAAATATTAGGAAGCCCTAACGGATATGTATGCCTGGCGCTACCTGATATTTCAATCGAAACCTCACCACGGAAAAATGAAAGAGAATAACTAGAAAATACCGGGGGTGTGATTTATTAAATTATTGGGGTTGTTGATTTAAAATATTAGGAAGCCCTAACGGATATGTATGCCTGGCGCTACCTGATATTTCAATCGAAACCTCTCCACGGAAAAATGAAAGAGAATAACTAGAAAATACCGGGGGTGTGATTTATCTTCCATGTATATTTTCCCGCTTCCTAGCTCCAAACGGAAATTATACTTTCGAAGGACATCGTGTCCTAACACAATATCAGTTATAAGACCAGGAAAATGTTCGAATGGCCCTTCCACAATGACGTCATGGATCCTCAGTTTTAGCTTGTATGTGTCGGTGATAGGGACTAAAATTCCATTAGCTAAACGGGCTCTCGCAGCTTGGCGGGCTATTATTTGCTTTCTTTGGGAAAATGTCCTAGCTATCTGATCACTGATGTATGATTTTGCAGCTCCAGTATCCAATAGGGCTCTGAACTTACGGTTTTTAATTTCAACGTCGATGTGCGGTCGGGAATCGGTCATTTCTTCTGGCGATCCGGCATGAGAGGCAAATATCTGCGGAAGCTGTGTCGGCCTCTCCTCGGGACAGCTTCGGATTAGTTTTCCTGCCTCCTGCAGGAACAGTCTCGGGAATATACTCCTTCCTTATGGCAACGGGAACAGAATATTTCCGGAGGGTTCTGACAGTGGTTTCGGTAGTGTCCGGATTCACCGCAGCGGAAACAGGTTGGTGGACGTGAAGACGAGCCAGACGGTCGTTGAGTATTATTAAGCGTCGGACCGTGATGAGTATCGTTCGGTGACGGCCGGCTGGTACTAAGGATGGCCTCTCTAGCTGGATCAGACGGCGCGTTGTGGTACTGTCCATATCTAAGGGTACTCACTAGCTGCGGACGGACTGGTCCACGGTTCGGTCCACTGGGGTTGGGTACATTTTGGAGTTCCTTCTACTTTTCGTATCTGCAGCCGGTACTCGGGTAAAAGATTACGGTACAGCCATGCTAACTGTTGTTCGGAAGTTAGCTTACCATGCCTCCTCATCAGGGTCTGTAGCTCGGTCATGTACGTTGCGGCGGATTCATTTCGTCTTTGAAGACGTCTTCCTATCTCGGCTTCCAAATCGACTTCATAGTTGACTGGAGAAAAGAAAATTCTGAATTCAGCTTCGAATTCGTCCCAGGTTGTGAACCTACTTCGGTTGTTGCGGTACCAAGATGCGGGTTCATCTGATAATAATTCCGGTAATACCGGAAGCAAGTTGTCTTTCTGGACATCCTTAGCAGTACAGATTTCTTCGATTCTTTCTATGAAAGCGGCAGGTTCTCCTCGGTTACCAAAAGACACCTTCCAATCGTGTACATTTATCGGTTGGGTTGCCATATCGGTCGGATAATCCACAGAATCCCCTTGGTCTCTAGTGGGCGGTGGAGAGATATTTATTTGTCTCAAAAAGTTAACGAGCCTTCTTCGTTTGTCAGGAACGGTTCCAGCAGTCGATAAATTCCTCTTTTGCAGTTGGGCAGTAAGACCCTCGTTTTTCAGTAAATATACCCAATTTACGCGAGGGTCTGTAGCTTCTTCGACGGAACTTACGACGGGTAATTGGGTCGATGCTGACGGAACGGGTAGTGTTTCCTCTGTAGCTTCACGTTCAAATGGTAAAGCAATATCCAATTCCTCGGTACTTCCTCTTGACATCTATTTTTATCTCTTCTGCTTCAATAACATTTACCCACAAAATACGACGGTTCCTTCTTTAACGAATACTGACAATCAGTTCCCTTCTTCTTCTTCAACAACCAACAATTGACTTCTTTCGACAATCAGTTCCCTACTTCAACAATAACCAAATTTTTGGTCCCTGCTCAAATCTTCACACTTCAACAATATACGACGGTTCTTGCTTCAACAAACAGCTAGTGTCCCTTCAATATCAGTAAATCAACAATGCGGGAAGAAGGAATATTATTCAATACTCATGAACACCTAAGAACCTTCAACAATAAAACAGTTCCTACTCAAACAACAAATCAAGGTCCCTGCTCGGGCGCCATATTTGTGACGCGTTTACTTCCCTAAGGCGAAGACGGTGCGCTGCGCTGCGCGTGATATATCGGTAGCGGCCTCTTGCCCTACCTCTTAACGCCTCGGAACGTCACTTCTGACACCTTGGAATCCTTACACTTTCTCGGGCGCCAGATTTTTAACGTGGTTGTCTCCACGGCCCCTCGACTCCACTCGTCGAGAGTTCCAGGTAGTCTCAGATGGAGGTACGGTAAATTCCAGGGGTCTTTTGTTGTCAAAATCCGGTGGTTATTGCTAAATAAAACAAACGTTCTCGCTAGTCTTAAAGTAAAAGTTGTGCTCCTGGTCCACTATACGGGAAGCTAACATTCGTGCAGCCAAATAACTACTCTACTATGGGTGGGTGCTAATCTATAGACGGTCAATAAAACACCAAGGTTCGGTTTATATTTTAATTCTATATTCTTTTTTCTTATATAGTCAACTAAGCCGTTATATACAGTAAATACAGTAAATGTAAATAAGAAAAAGAAATTAATGCAGGTAATGGGAGGTAATATCCTAGTCTCCACAAAACAGATATATTAACAAATCATATATACAATTTATAAGGCGATTAGTAGCGACGAAGCGAGAGTGTTTTGTAAATATAAAATAGTGTATGCAAGTAAGAAAAGGTAAAATCAATGATAAAATCTTCCGAATCCGGTGGTCTCTTCGTGCAATAGGTTTCACCAAGGCTTTTATAAATCAAGCGGGTTGCGTGTCAATTTAAGATACATAAATAAAATGGTTAATTATTCTTGGTAAACTCTGTAGGTGTAGTAAGTCTTTTGAATAACGAGGGGGGAGTTACAAAATGGTTAGGGTTGTTGATTTAAAATATTAGGAAGCCCTAGCGGATATGTATGCCTGGCGCTACCTGATATTTCAATCGAAACCTCTCCACGGAAAAATGAAAGAGAATAACTAGAAAATACCGGGGGTGTGATTTATTAAATTATTGGGGTTGTTGATTTAAAACATTAGGAAGCCCTAGCGGATATGTATGCCTGGCGCTACCTGATATTTCAATCGAAACCTCTCCACGGAAAAATGAAAGAGAATAACTAGAAAATACCGGGGGTGCGATTTATTAAATTATTGGGGTTGTTGATTTAAAATATTAGGAAGCCCTAGCGGATATGTATGCCTGGCGCTACCTGATATTTCAATCGAAACCTCTCCACGGAAAAATGAAAGAGAATAACTAGAAAATTCCGGGGGTGTGATTTATTAAATTATTGGGGTTGTTGATTTAAAATATTAGGAAGATCTAGCGGATATGTATGCCTGGCGCTACCTGATATTTCAATCGAAACCTCTCCACGGAAAAATGAAGGAGAACAACTAGAAAATACCGGGGGTGTGATCTATTAAATTATTGGGGTTGTTGATTTAAAATATTAGGAAGACCTAGCGGATATGTATGCCTGGCGCTACCTGATATTTCAATCGAAACCTCTCCACGGAAAAATGAAAGAGAATAACTAGAAAATACCGGGGGTGTGATTTATTAAATTATTGGGGTTGTTGATTTAAAATATTAGGAAGATCTAGCGGATATGTATGCCTGGCGCTACCTGATATTTCAATCGAAACCTCTCCACGGAAAAATGAAGGAGAACAACTAGAACATACCGGGGGTGTGATTTATTAAATTATTGGGGTTGTTGATTTAAAATATTAGGAAGCCCTAGCGGATATGTATGCCTGGCGCTACCTGATATTTCAATCGAAACCTCTCCACGGAAAAATGAAAGAGAATAACTAGAAAATACCGGGGGTGTGATTTATTAAATTATTGGGTTTGTTGATTTAAAATATTAGGAAGCCCTAGCGGATATGTATGCCTGGCGCTACCTGATATTTCAATCGAAACCTCTCCACGGAAAAATGAAGGAGAATAGAAAATACCGGGGGTGTGATTTATTAAATTATCGGGGTTGTTGATTTAAAATATTAGGAAGCCCTAGCGGATATGTATGCCTGGCGCTACCTGATATTTCAATCGGAACCTCTCCACGGAAAAATAAAAGAGAATAACTAGAAAATACCGGGGGTGTGATTTATTAAATTATTGGGGTTGTTGATTTAAAATATTAGGAAGCCCTAGCGGATATGTATGCCTGGCGCTACCTGATATTTCAATCGAAACCTCTCCACGGAAAAATGAAGGAGAATAACTAGAAAATACCGGGAGTATGATTTATTAAATTATCGGGGTTGTTGATTTAAAATATTAGGAAGCCCTAGCGGATATGTATGCCTGGCGCTACCTGATATTTCAATCGAAACCTCTCCACGGCAAAATAAAAGAGAATAACTAGAAAATACCGGGGGTGTGATTTATTAAACTATTGGGGTTGTTGATTTAAAATATTAGGAAGCCCTAGCGGATATGTATGCCTGGCGCTACCTGATATTTCAATCGAAACCTCTCCACGGAAAAATGAAAGAGAATAACTAGAAAATACGGGGAGTGTGATTTATTAAATTATCGGGGTTGTTGATTTAAAATATTAGGAAGCCCTAGCGGATATGTATGCCTGGCGCTACCTGATATTTCAATCGAAACCTCTCCACGGAAAAATGAAAGAAAATATCAAGAAAATACTGGACTCCGGTTATGCCAAAATGTTCCAACTTATTGCTAAAACACGGAAAATATGCACAATGAATACACTAGATTTGTGATTGAAAAGGCCACCTAATTTCTAACCGTTATAATTTCTTACCTTCAACAATAACTTCAACTGATTACCTACACCCGACTCGACTCTTTCGCATATGCCCTACACATTTCCACCTCCTCGATTAGTTCGATCTGCGCGCTACTCACTGTATCGTATGGTGGTGGCGAAACCAATATTTGAAATTTCTGTGGTCTCAGCCGGAATAAACATTTTACATGCAATAAATAATTTCCTCATGGGAACTAGACAGTTAAAATAAATATATCGGAACTCAAAATAACTATATCTCTTATGTACAAAACTATTTCTACCCAGAAACTAGAGAGTAAATAATAATGTCCTTTTGGCACTTAAAATAGTTATAAATCTTATAGCTGAAATGTTTTGAACATATACTCGGCGACATAAACTACAAAGTAATTTTTATACAGAGGCCAAAATACATAACGGGCGTTATATAATATAAAATAAATATATACTCGGTGACCTAAACTACAAAGTAATTTTTATACAGAGGCCAAAATACATAACGGATGTTATAATATAAAATAAATACACTCAGTGACAAAAATACAAAAATGAAAATATACTCGGTGACACAAGGTAACTTTCAGTAACGAGAACCTCGTTACAATATATGAACGTTCTATAGCATCATATGTTCTTCTTCTATCTGATTGACATTGATATTGGCGGGTATACAACCATACCATTTGTCATATGAAATTTTAATTAACACATTGCCTGCCACGCTGATCGCATTGGACCAGCTTAAAGGACCTCTCTAAATCTACGGCTTCCTAAGAAAGCGGTGCTGTTATGTAGCGGCCGTAAACTGCCATAATGCGACAAACTTAAAAAGACGGCCTTTTTGACGGTGGCTTTCGTTGTTAACTTTGAAATACAGTGGTTTTACACTTCGGTTGAGAACGAACGATCTCAATATAGCATTAGTAGTGTATTTAGATGATGAGTCATCGGAAGATGAAAACTATCCCTTGAAAGAAAGTGAGATGTTTGAAAAACATACTACAGAGGGTGCACTTCAAATTATAGAGCGTCGTCGTCTGAAAAATTCAGGAAATATTTTCGTTTAACACCAATATTGTTTGACTATGTACTGAATCATATAAAAAATGACTTGGCTACTCCAAAACACGTTCACACTCATTATATTAATACAAAACGTTCATCGCTATTGACAAAAAACGTTCCTAAACTGTCAGTCAAAGCTATTTGGCTACCACCTCAACAGAGCTTCCAGTTTTTTCGGAGGATGTCTTTTTCTTGGGAAACTTAGAAACATGTGTTACTAATGGTAAGTAAAAAATAAATTGTGAGTAATAGATAATTAAATATATTGTAACGATCGTATATGAAACTATGAATATTAAAATATCGTGAATATTTGTTTTTTGAGTCTTTTTTAAGCTACTCGTCATCCGCTATGTTTAAAGCTAGACCTAAGTTAATAAATTTTTGTAATGGACTCAACTATCAAGTTTTGGCGCAGAATATCGTCGTTACATAGATCCCATACAGGGTGATTACCAATTGCAAGATATATCGAATAATGAAGTTTACGAACAATCTGTAAACGGTCAAGATATTTTTGTCTCTGATAAAAATAATATCAATATTCAAGATAGCTCAAATAGGGAAACGGACAATAATGAGATTGAGATATTGGAGAACGATAGAAATAATTATAATCATCATGATGAGAAAGAAAACAAACGAATGGAAGTTAGTGCTGCTGAAGAAATGGAAGAGAATGAGACTTATGGTATTAACTTAAATAACTTGAATAATAGAGATGATCAACAAAATGGAAATAACAATAAAGAAAGTGAAGTTGAAGAACCTGAGGAAATAATAGGTAGGTGACTATTATTAATGAGTAAGTGTATGCTTTCTATTATATATTCAATAAGAATTTTTTATTGTAATTATATATTTTTAGATCCAAATGAAGTGGTTCAAACGCACACAAAGAAAGGTGAAAACAGAAGAAGAAGAAAATATAAACATTCCAAAAGTGTAAGAACTGAAATTAAACAGAAGAACAAGATTGCGCTACATAAACCTTAGACCAGCTTGCCTAAATTGTAAATTTAACTGTCACAGTTTTTTCTCTGAGGAGGGCAGAACAAAAACAAATAAAGAATTTTGGAAATTGAACTGGAAGGAAAAAATAACGTTTGTTATGAATTCAACTGAAAATAAAATACTAAGGCGCAAAGTAGAAGGCTCAAAGAAAAAAAAACTTTCACATATTTTTGAAAGACGCTAATGGTGCGAAAAGACGTGTTTTTTCCTCTCAACATTAGGATAAAAAATACTAATGATTGGATAATATACTCGGTTTGAGTTAGCGCTAATAGCAAAAAAGACGTGTGGCACTCGGAGACTGCCGCGGCAAAGCTATTGCATAGAGTTTTACACTTTGACGTTCACAATTTCTTTTTCTTTCTAGCTCTTTTTTTAGCATTAGAAGTTTCACTTTCACAGTCCTCGTATCAGCATAAAATAATCAAAACTTATTGGACAGTCCTCGTATAATCATACAAGTATCAAACTTTATTGGACAGTCTAGGTATCAGCATAAAATAATCAAAACTTATTGGGCAGTCCATGTATAAGTATAAAAAATCAAAATTTATTGGACAGTCCTCGTATCAGCATAAAATAATCAAAACTTATTGGAAATATTCGAAATTTATTGGACATTCCTCGTATAAGTATAAAAGAATCAAAATGTATTGGACAGTCCTCGTTTAATCATATCAGTATTAAAATTTATTGAGCAGTCCTCGTATCAGCATAAAATAATCAAAACTTATTGGACAGCACTCGTATAATCATAAAAGTATCAAAATGTACTGGACAGTCGTCGTATCGTGTCAGGTTATTTTCGTTACGGAATTTCTGGATTCGGTCTCCACGCGATAGAAGCTAATGCAATAGCTTAAAAATCAAGTTTAGAATGATTCAGATCGACGTGGTAGACACTCTCCTAACAAACTGTCAAATACCCAAATAGAAAGTCACATCGTCTCATTTAATTCATATGTGTCTCACTACAGAAAAGTCCACGCTCCTAATTGTTTGTATTTACCAAGTGATTTGAATGTTACCCTTATGTTTGCAGACTTTAGGAAAAAATATCCCGATTTCATTTGCTCATACGAAAAATACAGAAAAGTCCTTAAATCGAAAAATGTATCGTTTGCCAAGCTAGGAAACGAAGAATGTGTCATATACATAATTCAGAACACACAGATGAGTCCTTGAATGAAGATTGTGAGATATGCTGCAGCTGGAAAGATCATATTGAGAATGCAATAGAATCTCGTAGAAGATACACATTGAACAAAGAAAACTGCAATGAAGAACAAAAACATTTATGCGTGTCTGTTGACCTCCAAAAAGTAATAATGTTACCCATAATGGAAATGTTCAAAAAAGCAATATTTGCTCATCGCCTGATAGTCTACAATGAAAGTTTTGTACCCTTAGGAAAAATCAGACACTTTGTTCCGTTTGCCGTTTTGTGGCATGAGGCCGTCAGTGGGTGACATCAAGAATATATTATCAGTGCCTTCAATGCATTTTTCTCCACCATAGAGATGTTAAAAATATTACTTTGTGGCTGGACAACTGCTCTAGCCAGAACAAAAACTGGGCTTTCCTGTCTTTCTTGGTTTATATTGTGAATTCGCCAGGTGTGGCTGCAGAAACCATACATGTAAACTATTTTGAACCAGGGCATATCTTCATGTCTGCGGATTCATTCCATCATCAAGTGGAAAAATCACTAAGACGACAAAAGAAAACATATGATTTCGTAGACTTTGAAAGTGTCGTGCAATCAAGCAACAAAGGAAAAGTACAGATTAAGTCCATGCAAGTAAATGATTTTCAATTATGGAAAAATCTCAGTTCGGCTAGTAAAATTAAAAATCAAAATCCTAAATTCTATATTGCCAAAATATAAATTAATGGTGAAGAGAAATGAATTTATAGTACAAAAACAAAACCAATGAAGAATGGAAAAAACTGGATTTTTTGCTTAAAAAATACATTGGTGAAATGCCGACACCTTCGATAAAAACGGCACCAAATGGGTTTGAACGAGAAAAAGTTGACAATCTGTTCAAAGCTTTAGGGCCCATCATGCCAGATAATCGAAAAAATTTTGGAAGGACCTTCCAGAGAAGGTTATTGTTTAAAAAGTGTTTTTCGGGGTACTTATTTCGTATCTAACCGTAACAATGTGTTTTTCAGTTACTATTAGCTTTTCAAAGTATTTCAAATATTTCATAATTTCACATTTTGTTCTAGTTTTTCTTTTAAATTAAAATCACTTAAAAAATAATGTAAGTATTACTATATTTTCATTTCATTAATAGCTAGATTTCCTTGGTTAATTACCAGGATTTGCCAAATACGATGAAATACCCTAGAAAGTTTGACAGTGGCAGATATCAAATACCCGTATTTGGTAAACACGAGGATTCTGCGTAGGAAATTAGCCAAATAGATGTAGAAAAATTACTTGTATGGGAGTTTATAGCATAAAAACAATAAAATAAAGTTTTTTAGAGTATACATAGGGATTTTAGTGCCCCTCTGTTGTTTAATATGAGCAGCTAATATTGATAACGCAAAGGTTCGTTGAAGCTGCAAAAAAATAGAAACTATGAATCAATATTCGGCCATTTCTACAAATTTTCAAATACGGGGGGTTAAGCTTAGAAGGGCAGTATATTAGTCTTTATAATTTTGTAACAGTTTACCCACCATTGGTTGAATTTTAGACAGTCTGTCTCCAGCTACAGCTTCATTATTATCCGCAAAATGTATTGTTCTGAGTAGAATTTTAAATCGATTACGACTCATAGAACGAGAAAAAATTGTGTTCAGTGAATCTGTTGACCAATGTGGGAATTTTGACGATTCCCATCCATGCCACGAGGTTAAAAAAATGCGTAATTTCTAATTTAGTTGCCAGTATTCAGTCTTGGTAGCGGGAATTGGCGCTGGTAACAGTTTCAAGCAATAAGCAGCTCGCATACTGATTTGTTCCATCCATAATATGTGAAATAATACAATACAATAGACTCATAGATTTCTCCTGGGTTTGCATCTGCCAGCAGAGCCGCGGCCTCTGGCTTTATTCCTGCGTGTTCATTGAAAGGTGAAATTGCTTTGTGATTTTCTGCTACTGGATCCCAATCATCTAAAGCAGTAGGCACTGATGCTGTAGGTGAATTTGAATCGTTCGAATATTCAGCTCAGGGTCGTTGGTAAGCTGAGGTACATGTACAATAGTGTCAGGTTCGGGGTCTGGAAAATCTTCATTTAGAATAGGGTCTCTAATTTTATTTCCGTTAGTGGATTTATTTTGTGAACTCTGTTTACGTTTTGTTTTATTTGTTGAGGCCTCAAGGCTAGCCTCAGAGTCTGAGATGCCTTCAAAAGAATCACTAGAATACGGGTGATATGAATCACTATCAGAACCTCGGAAAGGCTCCACAAAAGACCCTCTTGAATCTGAGTCAAAAATGAGCTCTGCAAGTTCTACTAATTGTTTTTAATTAAGCGGTTTTCTAGACATCTAAAATTTAACAGATATTTGCACAAAACAATAATATAATAATATCTTATCTCAATATTATAAAATAATACTTCTAAATACAAGCAGATGTAGACTTGTAACCTTAGATCATACATATAAGCTTGTAACAGTGCTTAGAAACTCAACCGACTACCAAATACTTAATGAAAACGAACGATAATATTGCTACTGAATCTGACCTTGCGAGTTTAAGCCACCTGTCTCGTATTGTTTTATTTTGTGGAACGAACAAAAATAAGGTATCAGGAATTTCTATTGATGTGTTATCACATTGAGGAGCCGCACACCACCTGTACACCTTGGAATTCATGTTTAATAACTAAAGTATTCAATGAGCATCGTTTCGGGTTTATGTTTCGTTTACTAAAACGTGACGACACTAGAGACGCCATGACAGTGACAACCGTTTTGGTGCGAATTTTAAATCAAAAAACGAAAATGTCATTTTTTCTTATCAAACCTTTATTAAATGCAGAAATAAATGATTCATTGTAAATAATAAACGTTTCCGAACATATAGGACAGTTTTTCAGAATTTGTCGTCAGGCCTACTGAATGAAACCTTGATATTATTCTATTTATTTTTTGTTTTTTCAGATGATGGAGTATACGAACAACAAAATACCAAAGAAAACATCCAAAACAGAGGTAAAAAAGTATTTAAAATCATTTATTATCCAATGTTTAACAAAAATAATGATATAATTTAGGATCTGAAATGAACTCCTTCTATTTTCTGTACTTAACACACTGAAGACAGAAGCGGATTCCTAAGGCAAACTTGGCACATACCTAGGGGGCGCGCGCAATTTTTACTACTATTAGTTAAAATTTATAATATATTGCCTCTGGAGGGGTACGGATGAGTTACTTGCCTAGGGAGCTCTCGACAATTAATTTTCCTCTGACTGTAGAGATATAAAAGAAAATACATATTCTATCATATTAATTTTGTTTGGGTTTATGATAGGATGATATTATCTATACGTACGTACCCTTTAGGCTTCGCAACATAAGTTCATATTTGAGATACCCCCACAAAATATATAAGATTCGATGACCAAATTGACTTCAAGAATATCAAAAATGTTATTTATTAGTGTTAAACAAATAGTTTCAGGTCAGAAGCTGGATTTGACACCAAATCTAGAGAGAGAACAAACACCAAATATGATGAGAAATAATGGTAAGTTTTTAAATAAAAAAATCTTTTCTCTCTCAAAACCAGGACTTGGTAGACGTTTACATCCAGATTTATAACTTGCATCCGTAACTATCCATTTTCTGAAATATTTAAAATAATTTTTGATGGACATTCTCCTGGAATGCGTATACTCCCTCCAGTCTTCACATTTCATTTCTGGGATGAATTTTGAAATTCAAAAACATTGAAAACAGACCATGTGGAGCGTTTCCATCTTGATCTATACCTAGCATCCCTTTATAACCACCGGGATGATTATTGTGGCAAATAAAAGATGAATTACTACTTTGGCACCAATAATTTATTGCAAGTTTACTTTTCAGAAGGAGTCAATCCAAAACACGTTCAAGAACAACTCGCCCACGATCTAAAACATTCCAAAGACAATATGGATCACGTTGAACAGAAAAAAGTGAAAATATCAACTCAAATTCACCACGAAGAAGAACAGTATCCAGATGTCATTTCTTATAAATTGAGTGGAGCTGATGATTTAGAAGATGGAGTACCTCGTGCACAAAAAGGAGCAGTTTTATCGGTATCTCTAGGTATATTAGTCATTATGAATCTAAGACTCGTAACATATACCTATTCTATAATTATAAAACTTAGAAATCATTCAATTTGTAAATTGGGACAATTTCATTAAAATTTGAAATATATCAATCAATGCTTAGAACTCTTGCTGCTATAAACTTTTGAATGGTATTACTAACGCTTCCTTTCTATTGCCTATGACTTGGCAAAGAAGCTTCTATGATTCCATGTCATGACTGGGTTCTCTTCCAAACTCCGAATATATTCTTCGTTTTTAGTTCCAAATTTCCTATAATCACTTAATTGCCCACTGAAAAACATTCAGAAAATAAAAAATACTTCACAATCAACCTAAACCACGACTTGTATAGAAGTTTTAAGTTCCTCGGTTCCTATGGATGGCCCTAACTGCAACTACTGCTCGCTTTCTAGCGGCACTTTGTTGGCACTAGCGTCTCTTAGAAACTGAAGGCATCACATAAGTAAGTTTTCCTCTTAAAACAAAATTTAACTCGACAGTAAAATTGTACCAGAAACCCGTTAGGAGTCGATTTTAATCAGGTATAGATGAGACTTCAGCTAATTTTGGTATCTATAATGTGTTACTTCTCGATCAGAAATCTAAGTGGCCACCTCTTTCACTGGATTCCAATAGTAAAGGTGGTTTTTATTGGTGATATAATGATAAACTTCATAAAACAAAACTTACTAACCCTAGAAAGTTTTTGATAGCTAAACAACTGAATTTTTTTTGTGATTTACTCTGTTTACACTTTGACCAGCCCCTGTAGAAACCAAATACATTATTTATAACAATTATTCGGTCACTAAAATTTAGTTTCATAATCCTTCGTGTATCCAATAAACATTAATTCCTATTTTTGTTTGTAGGTCTTGTAATAACATTCATAATGGCAGTTTTAATAGGCTGTAGATTAAAGGTAGTGCGCAAAAGGATGAGAAAGGGGGGGAAAGGATACGCCCACGACGCTGATTTTTTGGTTAACGGAATGTATTTATAAAGTTTTAAATAAATATCGCCGCCAAATTAGTTAACATATATAACTATTTTAAGATTATTGTTCCTATTAAAACAAATAGAAAAATACATGAAACAATTAAATAAATAGTAGCTTGAATTATTTTGTTTAACTAACTATCAATCAACGCTTAAGGTACATTTTCACGTGATACTGGAAGCTCAAAAAATGAGAGTCAAAAACTGTCACGTGACTAAATGGAACGCTGAAATTTATAGCTTCCATGAAAAAAGTATTCCAGCGTCAAAATTGGAGCATCTTGCAAATAAAATACATATACAACCTAAATTTAATTGTTCCTGTTAATAATTATATTGATAAGCAGGTGTAAAAATGTCAAATAACGATCGATATGAAAAATATGTTGCCAAATATCATCAAAAATATACTGAATGGTATAATCGGAATATACATAGCACAAGTGAAAGGATTGAATAGAAATTATAGATTCCAATTATTCTTCATCCATTTTACCTACTCAATATTTATATACTTTTAGTTAACACGTTAATAAACCATACAGCAAATAATTTGTCTATGGAATAGGAATAGCACGGTTCAAGCCAGTGTTGCCGAAGGTGTCGATTCTTCCTCAAATTGGGGATTTTTAACGTAGTGAAATTATTAGGGATTTTAAGTTTTATTGGTGGAATGTGAAAACCTAGTAAATTTGCTTATTTTTCATTAAGTGATATCCTGTTTATTTGTGATGAGCTATAGAATATTTTTATTTTGATTTTATATAATTTTATGTATTTTATATTAAAAAATGTATTTGTCACATTTAATTTAAAATGTTAGGGATTTTTAAATCACGCTTGGCATGCTCTTGTTAAGATGGTTGAGGATATAAATATTTTTTGCGTGGCAACATTGGTTCAATCTAAAAATCGACGCTGAAAGTTGGTTTAAAACGAACTTCCTAAAACGACGCTAAAACTGCACATTTAGTCATGTGACCACCGGTTTGAGTGTCAAAATTTGAGCTTCGAGCGTCACGTGAAATTGTACCCTTTACAGTATGAAAATTAAAATTTTCTTGTACCACTTTGCAGCGGCGATCTTGTTTTTGATTTAAAACATTACGTATTTTAGATATACTTACCTATATCAATGTGTACGACACACATCAAAAAGATTCGTTATTTGAGCATATTGTTCAGAGATGTAAATAGTTGTATGATGATATAATTAGGAACTGTTTGAGCTGATTTTTCATTGATTTACTACTGATATTTATTTATGTACTTTGAAATGTCAAATTATTGTTTTCTTGTAATAAATTGCATACCAACGTTTTTGTTTCTCTTAAATTAAATATCCTGTCTCTGTAAAACATATCAAGCCTAGATCACACCATAGATATATATTACACAGTAGATAAAGCATTTCATTCATAAATTGATATTTGTTTTGACCTGAACATTTAGAAAGAAACATAATATTTTGCATGTGGATTAAATAAAGAGAGACTCTAATGTTGGAACTCGTATGGCAACGCTGCACAAAAGCCTAGAGAAGGAGATTTACGTGCGCTCCTAACACAATCAGTGGCGTATCCCAATAAATTAGACACATATAGGTTATTAATTCGTGAGTAAAAAACAAGTAGCAATAAAATAGATAATAATTCAAAACTAATTATTTATACAAAGGAAATAAAAACAAACAAAAATATTAATTTAAATTAAATTTAAACTATGGCTTAAAATTTAGTTCAACATGTAATTTTATAACTTTGTAACATTTTAACTTGAAATTTCAATGTTCCAAAAAATATATAACATTTAGAGTACCTTTCAGTGTTGATAAAACATATTTACTTAACATATTTGATTCAGGTACCTTTGGCCTGAATAATATGAAAAATCTAAAATTTTAAGAGTAGAAGAATACTTCTTTATTTTCAGTTTATAAAAAATATAAAATTATATTACTTGTTCATAAAAACAAACAAAATGATAATTTGGTATCTTTCAGTGATAAGAAACTTTTGGACTTGATAAAACAAAAAAACTTGGAATTATTCTAAGGGTAAAATAAATACTCGTTTTTTCAGTTTTAACAAAAAATATATTTACATTATTCATTTCTAAATAAAATTAGCTTTTTATTAATACTTCCTGATCACTTTTTTCTCAGTGAATCTATTTTTTTGGTGGCTTCATGATGAATTCTAAAATGCTGAAAATAACTTTTGAGAATTAATTTCATTAATTCCATAACATGGTTATCTAAAATATCACCATCATAGAGATGTTCACCAAAAAAATCGAATACATTTGATGGTAAAACGCTAATGGTTTTAGAAACTGATAAATTTAACAAACCGTTAATATTTTTATTAATATGTCATGAGTTTTATGAAAAAATCTGAAATATTTTTCTCCAGCCTTACAGATATTAATTACCATATCACTTGGATTTTTAAGTCTACCATAAGCTTTTCTTACTTGCAGTTTTGAACAAGTTGTATCCTGTTCCAACATATTAACAAGTAATACATTTTTTAATGATTTAACTACAAAACCAGCAATATATGATACAACATCTTGGACATATAAAGTTAAGTCCCAAGATGGCGACATAAAAAAATTAAATTCTGCAATGTCCATATTTACTTTGACTAAAACATTTTTATAGTCTTCAGATTCTTCTAAATTTTCCCCAACATCTGACCTATTCAGTAAATTACCTGAGCAGCATGTGAGGATTGAATTTTTTTGCAAGTCTACAGTGTTACCTGTTTTTGGCTCCGATATCTTACTGTAGACTAACAGTCTTTTGAAGGCAGCCTCAAATTGTCTGGCTGTCGGGTTGTTATTATAGCCACCCATGCTACGAATAGCTTCAAAAAATAATTCAACGTGATCCTGGGATAACTTATAAGTCAATAAATATTCTTTCTTTTTAGAAGTTGAACATGTTTTTTAGGAAACCAGTATTAATTACCTATCATCCATAAATAAGGTATTTCTTAGTGTAGCCCCTGCAGATGGAACATTTTGTTTCTTTCTAGGACTGTCAAAAATGTCGTCTGAATTTGAGCTGTAACATATCATATATATGTAGCTAAGCAGCGCTTTTAAGGGTGAGCTAACTAAAAGTAGAACAAGGCATTATGCATTAAATAGATTTATTCATAAATGTTTACCTAAATGAGCCTGATGGAAACAAATAATGTTGAAGTTTTGGCATTGCTCCAGGCTTAAGGTATCTTACATCATTTACTTTAATAAGGATATATGAACAAAGTACTGTTCTTTTCTTAAAACCTTCAGTTTCTTCAAGACCAATAAGTGACAGCCAAATATGTATGTGTTGGTTAGGTTAGGTTGGGAACATTACGAGGGAACATAGGGTTTACCTTCAATGTGTTAGAAAGAGACAAAATACATATAAATTCAGTGCATCATTATTTTTCGCTTACAGGATATCATAAAGTGGAAAACGTGTAATACAAGAAGTTAATGTTAGAAATACAGATGTGTAATGTGAACAGTTTAGTTTATTATTTGAGAAATAATAAGATTGTATGAACTATACTGATAGCTTAATGCAATGAAAATAAAAAAATCAACACTACTTTCGTTTATCCCTTCATGATTAATTTACAAAGAAATAATTCAGTAGTAATAAAATTCACTATATTAGTTCGGTTAGTATTGGAATAAATAACCTAAATAACCGTAACATGCGAAATAAAATTTGTATTAATAATAATATGTGTTTCCAAATATCTCAATTCTTATTTTTCGCTAACAGGATCTCATAAGTGGAAAACCCACAACGCCCGCCTCTTACTGTTTGTAGCTTCTGACAGTATTGCCAATTTTCATTGTATATTTATATTAATTGTAAAATGCATTGTTCTAACACGAGAACAAGTTATAAGAAGATTTTAATTATGATAATTCAAGAGGTTGTAACAGATCAAGATATAATTAATTTCATCTATTCGTTAAATATTTTATTGTAATGCTGGAAATTGTTCTAGTTTTCGAAAAAGTATAAACTGAATAAATTAGAGAATCGAGTATAGTTAGAAAAGTTTTAAAATTGCCAATAACTTTTTTATTATTGTAAAAATTATTTTCTGTCACCTTAAAATAATCTTCCATCAGATAATGATTTCGATTTGGCAATGCTGCTTCAATCGTCAACAATGTTATTCTTGTTAATTTCCATTGGTTAGGATCATCCGTGACCCTACAACTCACTAGGCGGTAGTCTTTCCGAAGGCGGTGCCTGGCATACAATTGATTTATCCAAACAATTGTCAATTTTTTAGAATTTTCAATAACTTTTATTATATTGTAGAATTAACTAGAGACCGTGAGTTTCATTTAAAAACCTTCATGATGAATTTACAAAGAAATAATTCAGTAGTAAGAAACTAATTCACTATACAGTTCGGGTAGTACACGCTAATATGATTTGAACAATAAATTAAAATCTACCTAATAGGTATTTGAAATAAGTACCACTAAAAAATCACTAGAAAATAGCTAAAAAAATTACATTCGTCGATATTGAAGGTACAATTAATGAATGTAAGCATAATAATTTTCATTAACATCATAAGGAATAGTTTTAAAGATCTCAATGTAAACCGCCTCTGTATCCTACGCTCCTGATAAAACGATTTCGCTTCAGCTTAAATTCTACTTTTATCTGTCCCCTCTCTTCATTTTCAATCCACGCGTTAGATTGTAGAGTGCCTTTCAAAAATTCCTTTTTATTAGTGAGAGAAATCAGTCACATTTAATTTCAAAGTAAAACGATATCCTCTCACGTCCAAAAAGAAATTATCATGGTCACATGGAGTTACCAGTGTGTTGGAGAAGGACAATCATGAGACAGAGAATTAAAAGCCAGCGTAGATTATTACACCAGACGAATACGAATCGCGCGTGCGCCTCTTGAAGATGTTTAAATGTACAATCTGGGTAGCGCAGAACTGGGTTTATTCGAACATTTGATTTAAGCTCATTGAAGAATTAAGTTTTATTTTTTAATTTATTACATATCATAATATTACTTTTATTTAAAAATTGTAGGCATTAGAATTCGATTTTAGTTTTATTTTCGTTTTTTTTTAATTTGCACTGTGTGTGTGTTTACACAGAGAATTCGTTCTCATTTGCATACAAACGATAACAAAAGATAATGATTTTTTTTACTAACATTCGAAACAGCAGATGTTTGGAGACCAATTTCACGTTGCCAAATCTGAAAAAAAGTAAAGGTTTTAACCGCTTTCAAACTGAAAACTAGAACAATTTCCAGCATGACAATAAAATATTTAACGAATAGATGGAATTAATTATATCTTGATCTATTACAACCTCTTGAATTATCATAATAAAAATCTTCTTATAACTTGTTCTCGTGTTAGAACAATGCATTTTACAATTAATATAAATATACAATGAAAATTGGCAATACTGTCAGAAGCTACAAATAGTAAGAAGCGTGCGTTGTGGGTTTTCCACTTACGAGATCCTGTTGGCGAAAAATGAGAATTGAGATATTTGGAAACACATATTATTATTAATACAAATTTTATTTCGCATGTTACGGTTATTTAGGTTATTTATTCCAATACTAACCGAACTAATATAGTGAATTTCATTACTACTGAATTATTTCTTTGTAAATTAATCATGAAGGGATAAACGAAAGTAATGTTGATTTTTTTATTGTTCATTGCATTAAGCTATCAGGATAGTACATTATTTCTCAAATAATAAACTAAACTGTTCACATTACACATCTGTATTTCTAACATTAACTTCTTGTATTGGACGTTTTCCACTGAATTTATATGTATTTTGTCTCTTTCTAACACATTGAAGGTAAACCCTATGTTCCCAACACTGTATATGTAGCTAAGCAGCGCATTTAAGGGTGAGCTAACTAAAAGTAGAACAAGGCTTTGAGCATTAAATAGATTTACTCATAAATTTTTCCCTAAATGAGCTTGATGGAAACAAATAATGTTGAAGTTTTGGCATTGCTCCAGGCTTAAGGTATCTTATATCATTTACTCTAATATAAGGATATCTGCAGGATCGAAATGATATGAACAAAGTGCTGTTCTTTTCTTAAAACCTTCAGTTTCTTCAAGACCAATAAGTGACAGCCAAATATTTCTTGCTTGCATGTCAGTGGGGAAGCTAAGAGAAAATAAAAAATTAAGAATACTTAAGTACGTTCATTTTTTTCAACTTTAAAGAAATATTAATAGATCAATAATGGTTTTAAGGATTAAAAAGACAGATTCTTTTTCACAAACAAAGCGTTAGTAATATTTTATTACTTGGCCAGGGCTAAAAATTATAAAACACGCTGTAAAATCGCAAAATTTGCAGATATTACTAACTTCTTTTGAACTATTTTAAATAAATTCCCAGATAGGATAGCGAGTTTAATATGTTGCTGACATTATGATGGTTTCAAATAATAGTAAATGGGTAAAATATAAGTCTATTTTTAAATAGTATTTTATAATTTTTCAAGTTGACAAAGTAACAAAACGTTACAAAAGCTTTGTTTTGTAATAAAACTATTGTTGATATTTTCGCATTTATATTATTATTAACCCAGCTATCTTGATTTTTGACTAAATCAAGAAACCTGATTTTAACGCTTGCCCGTGACAATTTGAAATACTATGGTGTTTCACCTCATTGTAACAAATTTTAGTGTTCTAAGGATCACTTTAATGTTGATAAATAAAATTACGGTTATGTGGTTTACTATTTATTTCAAAACGAATTAGACGTAGAGAGCGTTGCAAAAGTATTTTTGACAATTGTACGTTATCAGCATAGACATTTTTGGAACAGTTTCTCGCAGATTTAGACAGTGACATCATTTTCTTCACCCGTGAAAGTTTCTTCAGTATCAGTGATCTCATCAGGTGCCTCAATAGATCTGTCAAAGTCTTGCTGTAAGAACCTGTAATATTTTAAATTCTCATACGTAGCCCAATCTTTGATCAGCAATTTACCAACTTTTCTTTCTTTACAGGGATTCCGGTGCATGGTGGCAAGGCAATAAGCCAAGGTGGCGTGTCTGAGTTGTTGTTGGGAAGGGTAACTGGGAAAGTCACATTCAATTCGGAACTGAACTTGTTGATCCTCTGATAGAAAAGGTATGTTAGTCTTCTTCGGTTTTCATACAGATTGCGAAAACGGTTTGAAAAGGTGTTATGATATACTGGGTGCTGACTATCAGTAGAGACTAAAGATGGATACGCTAAGCTCAGCTGCTGTCGTCGCAGCTGCAATGATGGCTCTCCAGCTTCACTATAGAGACTCTCAGCGGGCGTTGTCCTGTATGCTCCTCAAGGGCCAGCCGTATTGCTGTATTATGTACCGTGTTAATTTTCAGAACTGATTTACTTGCTGAGGCATATATTATAGAGCCATAATCGATTTTGGATCTTACTAGAGCTCGATGGAGAAGTAAGAGCGTTTGTCTGTCTGAACCCCAATTTTGGTTTGACAGAATTCCCAGTAGATTGATGCCGCTCTGACATGATGTTCTGAGATGGTTAAGATGGGTATTCCAGTTTAACTTTCTGTCGAAAATCATTCCTAGGTAACGCTCCTGTTCCACCACTTGGATATTCCGGCCACATAGTTTCAGATTAGGCAGTGCTAGCTCTCTTTTTTTTTAGTAAAAAACATACACTTCGTTTTTTGTGGGCACATTTTGAAACCAGTGCATTTCAGCCAACTCTCAATCGAAATCACGCCTCCTGCATGTTATTTTGGATTGTGGTAAGATTTTTTCCTCGTGAGTATACCACAAGATCGTCAGCTTCTACAGGTTGTTTGATATTCTTCACAGCTTCGTTTATCGCAATTAGAAAGAGGGTGACGCTCAAAACCGAACCTTGAGGGGTACCATTCTGTTGCACTCTCTTCCCGGAAAGTGTTCCATTAACTTTAACTCTGAAGAATCTTTCTCCCACGAAGTTTTCAGCAAATTTTAGAAGATTGCCATTTATATCCCAGGAGCTCAGCTTTCTAAGAATGTTATATCTCCAGGTCATGTCATAAGCTTTACTTATATCGAAGAAGATCGCTATGGTGTTTTGTTTGTTAGCATACCCTTCGTGAATATATGATTCCAAGTTAATTAGATTGTCTGATGTTGATCTACCCTTCCTAAAACCACTTTGTTTTGGTGTGAGCAGGTGGTTTTTCTCCAGGAACCAAGTGAATCGATTATTAACAGTTTTTTCCATCAGTTTACACATTGTACAGGTTAAGGATATTGGTCTGTATGATTGATTTGGTTTACCATGTTTTATTAACGAAACTATGGTTGCCTCTGACCACTTCTCAGGAAAAACCCCTTCTGTCCATATCTTATTAAATATTTTCAGGAGAATATGCTTAGCTGTATCTGGCATCAGGTCCTGGGCTGGAGTTTTTGAAAGAAACCTGAGCTTCGAGGAATTCTTCATAGGATATAGGTACATTCATAGGGTTCATTTCGTCTTGGGAAACATCAATCCCTTCAGATTCTTCATTATTTTTGTAGTTCAGAAATTCGGGTGTGTAGTTTGCACTATTAGAATTCTTTTCATAGATGTGTGAGAAGATTTGAGAAATTTCGGTACAACTGGAACTTTATTTTCCCTGATATTCAATCCGTGAGATTCCATGGTGTTTTATTACATTTAATACGTTTCACTTTGTCCCAGATCATACTTAGTGATGTTGAACTGCTAATGGATGATACATATCTTGCCCATGATTATTTTCTACTTTTTTTCATGATCCATCGAGCTTTTGTCCTCAGACTCTTTAAAAGTTATCAGGTTTTTTGGTGTGTTGTGCCTTTTTAGTCTATTGAAAGCGTGTTTAGAGGCTTTTATTGCCTGGTCGCATTCTTGATTCCACTAAGGAACTGGAGTGTGGTTGTTTAGTTGCTTTGTCTTTCCTATTGCTAGTTGGGCTGCATCAGTTATGATTTTGGTAATATCATCAACACATTCATCGATAGTATCTGGCATGTGGAAGTGACTAACCTTGGTTTCTATGATATTTGCAAAAATATCATATCAGCTCTTTTTAGTTTCAATTTTTTTGTCACAATAGGTTCTTATACAACATGCTGAGAACTTGTGAGTAAGATGGGAAAGTGGTCACTGCCATATAGATAGGGAAAGATGGTAAAATTGAATTGAGTGTGGAGTGAGAGGTCGCTAATGCTGAGATCTATAACACTGGAGTTTCCTGAAAACGAGTTTTTTCTCCGTTGTTAAGTAACGCCATATTGTTATCATCGATAACATTTTCTAATATACGACCTCTTGTATGTGTGGAGTCGCATCCCCATAGGGTATTATGGCAATTAAAGTATCCTAAGAATAATCTTGGTTTGGGTATTTGCTGAAAGAGATCATTCAGCTCCTCGTATGTCACGTCACGATTTGGTGGAATGTAGATATTACAAATATTTATCTCTTTAGCGTCCAAAATTTCAATGGCAACTACTTGAAGGTGGGTTGTTATAGGAATTTCGATTGCACCGTGAGTTTGGTGTATGTAAGTAGCGACGCCACCGCTTGCTATGTTTTGATCTGGTCTGTTTTTATGGAAACAAAGATAGTTCCTCAGATTTTGTGAGTAGTCCTGTTTAAAATGGGTCTCCTGCAAACATATGATCAAGGGTTTGTTTTCGGAAATAATTAGTTTTAGCATTTCTTGTTGTGTGAAGAACCCATCAAAGTTCCATTGAATGACGGATAGTTCGAAAGTTGATATTATTAATGTGTTTCTTGTGACGATGCGTCGCTTTCAGAATCTGAAATGAGCGATACTTCTGCTAACAACTGTTTCTATATTTTTTTCTTAATTTCGGTACACCTACTCTTGATACATCTGTCTTTAAAATATGGGTACACACTACTCAGCATATGAATTAGACCATGCACATCGGTTGTGTACTGTGTCGCAGCACTCAGAGGGTCATTAGAGCCGTATACGTTTTCCAAAAAGTCTTTGAGTTGATTACAAAATTTTCTGAATCAATGTATGCTTTAGTTGGTTGCATGTGTTCTTCGAAAGTTGTGGTTTCAGGACGACATTACTTAGTTATACTCGACGATGGTTTTCGGAATGGGTCAGACGGTGTATCTTCCGTTGGAGTTAATATTTCTAAGAGGTTCCTCTTATTCGACGAATTAGTTTGGTTGTCTTGGTCGGGAGTGATGGGGGAATCTTCTGGAATTAGGGAGGTTGTAGTATCCTTTGATGATTCTTCTGGATTTTCGGGAGGGGGCATTGCAGGGGGTTCATTTAGTTGTTCAGGTGTCTCAGTTGTACATTGAGAAGATATGTGACCATTTTCATAAACCTCATCTGTTTGCTCGTGTATTGATCATTGATGCATCTATATTCCAAATTTCTAGAATCATTTGTGTTTGCACAAATATTTAAATTCTTATTCGTAGTCTAGTAATATTCAAGAATAGATGGTCAGTTGGTTCCTTAGTAATATGCAACACACCTTGCTCATTTATATATAAATAGAAGACAGATATACTGGTCCGATATAGATAATTAGTGTTGTTACAAAAACGTCAGTTAAAAAAATAGTTCAGATAGTGAGTTAGAATAAAATGCTTGAATAAGCCATCTTCATTTAAAAAAATAACAGTGAATTCAGGTGAAAAGTTGAGTAAACTACGAATTTGTGAATTTCCTTGATTTACCCTATTTATCCCTAATCTTATTTGGCAAAACTTGGACAGGACAGCCAGAATTGGGATTCCTTTTTCTTCATCCAGGTAATTGGTAAGTGTTCTATTCCGAATGAAATTAGAATCTACAGTTCCTTATTAGTTATTAGAATCATACTGTACAATTTGAATATATTTAAATAGAAGAATAATAATAAAATTGATGATTATTTGGCAAGAATATCAAAAAGTTCACTTGTTATGATGAATTCATGAGTCTAGGTACAAGAACAAGAAACATTTATCAGAATCATTGTACAAAAAGTATTCTTCTCCAATATTTGACCATCAAAATTCACTCTCTCTTATGGAGAAATGTTTTTAGTAGACTGAGCTTTGCTTTGTAGTTTGGACCCCCTTATGTTTTTTATAGTGGAGGTAATCTTGAAACTGCTTGGAGATGCGCTGGTGGCTCATTCAATTTGTGAAATAAAATAAACACTGGGTAATTGTTAAAAAAGAAAACTGTATAAATTATTTATTAAATATTTAATATGACACTTTTGATTAGCATTTAACAATATTTTACATGTCTTTGGATGATTGTTATTGGAGGCAACTGTTTTAATATCACCTAAAAATATAAAAAACACTACAGTAGGTTCCTAATGGAATGTCCCTTTAACAAAAAAAAAATAAAAACAGTATTAATTAATGCATTTAGTTATAGATTTGAATATAATTTCAGATCTTCTTCAAGTTAGTGCCCCCATCTGAATATTCCTTATCTTTAGGTATCCATTGACATTATAACAATTGCCCAAAGTGATAAACAACAACATTTATTTAATAAAAACAACATTAGTTATATCTCACAAAGTTAAATTAACATCAAACTCTTAATATTTCCATAAACGAACAACAAAACCATTCACACAAAACTGAGATTAACTATCGTTATTTAAAGACTGAAGAAAACCGAAATTTATAATTTATACGAATTTTAAATATGTACACTCTTTTATATGTAAATAGCGTCAGCTAAGAAAATAAAAGTATAATTTGTACTGGTTATTATTTAAAACAGTAACAACAAAGTGCCTAAGTGAACATTGAAAATTGTCTGCCATCAAGTTTGAAATATCCCGTTTTAGGGTAACGTTCGTAGATCGGGATTAGACATACATACAAACCATTCCACACTAAATATTCATTCCTAAAGCCATTCCTTTTTAATACTTTTGATAAACTGTCTCAACCTTTATTCTCAGGAATATAATGCAATTTTTTATAGATACTTTGGATGACACCAGATGTGAACCTCCGGTTTCCTGACATACAGAGACCAATCTAAAAATTGTTCAATATTCAATTTGCGCGATGAAACACCATTATGACAGCACAATCAATCATTTATTCCCATCAGTTATAATTATTAATTATGAATGCCTATCAATTGATCTCCCACTTTTAAAACAGAAGCTCCAGCATAAACTCCTTCTACATAAAGTCCTTTTCTGAATATACAGGGGGAGCAGGGGTGTTCATACAGTCGATCGCGATCGACCGGTTGATCGTGAAGGCTTTCAAAGTCGATCGCCACGAAAAAATTTAAAAAACGTATAAAGAATTATGAAGACTGTACCACAACATCTGACCCCACCCTTCGGTGCGGGGACGCGCGGGCGGGGGAGTCGCTTAACGCGCGACGACGACAGCATCAGCAGGCAGTGAGCGAATAAGCGTCATTCAGTGCAGTCACGTACTTATCACCGCGAAAGTTAACAACAAGATAGCAGCTAAAAGGCATACAAAATCGTTAATTGAATATTATTTAAATGGTAAATAGAAAAAACTATTAATTACATCATTATAATGAGTTATTTCATTACTATGTTTTATACATGATTTCTGCAACAAAATATTAATTGGTTGTGAAGAAATGCGATTAGTCATATTTTTTTTTGAAATTTTTAGCGTTCCTGGATACTAGTCCTTTAGGAACAAGTAAAAAATGTTATATATGTTTTTGCTGAAATCATGTATTAAACATAGTTATAATTAATTCATGCTATCAGGCTCTCAAGTTGCTACACGTGTGTTTTTTGTTGTTTGTAGACGGAGAACTGTAAATCCCTGAAACAATGAGTTGGCCGAAGAAATCCAAAACGTATCACTTCAATCCTGAGTGGGAAGGAGAGTTTTTCTTCACTATGGTAAAAGAAAAATGTGTATGTTTGATATGCCGATTTGCCATCGCCACACCAAAACGAGGTAATTTGGAGAGACATTATAAAACCGTAGATAAAAAACATGAAGACAGCTTTCCACGTCACAGTGATATACGAAAATCTAAATTGAAAGACATGAAGCGTTGTTTGGCAGGTGAACAAGCCATGTTTACAGAACCGTTGGAGAAGTCCAAAGCGGCTACTATTGCATCATACAAAATAAGCCACATTTTAGCTAAAAATAAGAAGCCATTTGATGATGGAGTGATGATAAAATAATGCTTTCTCGAAGCAGCTGTGTCTTTGTTCGTAAATTTCAATCACAAAGCTGAAATAATTTCAACCATTAAAGATATTCAACTATCCCGGCAAACCGTGACTAGTCGTGTGAAAACAATAAGCAAGAACTTGGAAAGTCAAACTATGAATGATCTCTTACTTTTCACTCCAATTTGATGAATCCACAGACTCATCTAATGTGGCGCAACTGTGTATTTTCATACGCATGGTCTTTCCAGATATGACCGTTAAAGAAGACTTTCTAACAATGATACCGTTGAAAGAATGTACTCGAGGAGTAGATATCTATGATTCATTTCTAAAGTACACACAAGAAGCACAAATGCCACTGTATAAACTTGTATGCATAACCACAGATGGGGCTCCAGCCATGGCAGGCAACCATAATGGATTCATTGCACTGTGTCGAGCTAATGAAGAATTTCCGAGCTTTTTCGCTTTTCACTGTGTGATTCATCAACAAGCACTTTGTGGGAAAATATTAAACATGAAAGATGTCATAACGATAGCCTTCAAAGTAGCAAACTCCATTCGAGCGAGAAGTTTGCAGCGGCGATTATTCAAAGCACAACTGGAAAGTAGCGGATTCGAGCGCACTGACTTACTTCTTCACACAGATGTAAGGTGGCTAAGTCGTGAAAGATTCCTTGCAATATTTCATGAGTTACTGTCTGAAATAATAATATTTCTAGAAGCCAGAGGAGACGATGTTGAAATGCTGAAAAATGGCAGAGTGATTTGGCTTTCTTAGTCGACATTACAAAGCACCTAAACGATATAAACCTGGTGTTGCAAGGAAAAGACAAAAATATTGTTGACATGATGTCCTCCATAAATGCTTTGTTCAAACAATTGAAGGAAGAAAGTAAAAACAAAGACTGCAGGAACTTTCCAACCCTGCTATTGCAAGAAAACTCTGAATGTTTCGTGTCATATGGAAATGAAGTGACAAGACGCTTTAAAGATATTAATAAAATGGAGAATATTTTATCATTTCTGTGTTACCCATTTATAGCTGGCAACAGTGATTCTTATTCTTACTGGTCATCAATATCCGAAATAAAATATCCATTGATGAAACAAATTGCCCTACAAATAAATGCTTTCTTTGCATCAACATATCTGTGCGAGTTTGCATTTTCGTATATGAAAATAATAAAATCAAAATATCGCACACGTCTAACAAATGACCACCTGACAGACTGCCTGCGTTTAGCATTAACAGAAAACATCCCTAATTATGAAAATTTTGCGGAGGACCACCAATGTCATGCTTCGACATCAGCGTTAAAATAATTTTTCTTTTTTATCACTTATGAGTAATATTTTTTATTATTTTTGTAGTGTTGGATGATTAAAAATTTAATAAACATCACTAATGCAGTTTTACTTCTAATTCTTTCTGATAACTATTTCTCCTTCACGATGAACCGACGATCTGCAGGATCGAGCGCCTTTGATGAATGCAAAAAACGCAGACAATTCGTCGTGTAAATCATTGACGGAGGCCTTTATGTCTAGCAGTGAACGTTCAAAAGGCTGAAATGATGGTATGATGGTGTCATTGTATTTTGGTTTTAGTTGGTGGGATGTATGGTTTAAATGTCGATCTCCTAGTCAAATATTTTTGCTAGGTCGATCTCCCCAAGAAAAAGTATGGGCACCCCTGCTATAGAGGTACAGCGTGATTAGAACAAGACTTTCTTTAACTTTATTGCTAATATTTTTGCTTATATTCATACAAGTTACAAGAAGCTGTGTGAAAATTATGTATGATATAAACTATGATTTTATATGAAAATGCTCCACTAGTAGCATTACAGCAAAAGGCACAGCTGATTGAAATTACAGGGTATGTTATCCAAAGGTGTTAAATGACAAATATATTATTTCTATTCAAAGTTATTGCAATTATTATTCCACTCCATTGAAATAGGGTATTGGAGAACTTCAACAGTAGCCTACCATCCTGAAATTTAAGGAGCAAATTCGCAGTAAGATATGGGAAATAAGGTAAAGTTTTTCCTGATAGAGCAGATCCACAAGTTACTGCTAATGTGACATTAGTTTTGGCCCCCGTGTTACCAAATCAATGTCCAATGTATCTAAACTAAAGGATGGAAGTTTACCAATGCCATTCTTCCTGTTTTAACAAAAATGATTTGAGCAAATAAAAATAAAGTGACAGGAATAAAACATTTTACCATAATAATATCTGCCTTATAAATTTTCAAAACTGGAAAATCTCACCTCAACTAGCTGTGCATTTCAGGTCAGTGAAGTTAGCCCCCAAAATTTTCACAATATATCTAAATTTAGTGTCATTGGTTAGTGCCTCTTAGTGCTTCTATAAATTTCGTTAGTGCTTCCGTGGTGTGATAGATACTGAATACTAATTTATTTAAAGGTCAGACAAAGTGTTTAGGATTTACTAAAAAAAGAAATATTTTTGAACCAACACAGCACTTAGGAATATAATGAATGATTGAATTACTAAATAGCACTAACGAATGCATGCCACTAATTTGGAATCAACCGTAAACAATTTTAGAGGCTGATATTAAAATAAATATTAGCAAATAACTACAAAACCAAGAAAGCACTATCAAAATTGATGGAAGCACCAACGAATGACACTAACTTTAACTAAATCGTGAACATTTTGGGGGCTAACTTCACGGAAGTGTCAATAAATTAATATGAAATATCTCGAAAATCAAGATAGCACTAATGAAAATTATTGAAGCACTAACAAATGACAATAAATTAAATCGAATCGTGAATACTTTGGGGGCTGAACTCAAAAAAAGAACAGGAAATATCTCGAAAGACAATAAAGCACTAGCGAAAATTATTGAAGCACTAAAGTGCACTAACGAATGACACCAATTTGGAATTAATTCTAAGCCCGTTGGGGGCTCACCTTGCAATAAACTAATATTCAATATCTACCAAACCACGGACGCACTATGAGATTTATAGAAGCGCTAAGAGGCACTAACTGATAACACTAAATTTAGTTAAATCTTGAAAGCTAACTTCACGGGCCAGCGAATTTCCTTTCTAGAAATATTGTAGATCAACCATATTAAGTTTCTATCATGTAAATTTTTTTCTGGTAAGCTAACTGTAAACCTAATACTCTGTTTCTGTAAACATAGCTACACCTGAGACTTCAATTTCTGAAAAATCAACTACTACTAACTCCTTCACTTATTTACAGTGGAAGGAAGTTACGGTTTGTATTATTTTATTAAAAATAAATGTGTATTTGAAAAATATTGAAATATACTATGAAACTAATAAAATTTACCAAAAAATATCACTTTGTTGTTTAAATAAAAAAATATAATACTATTCGAACCTACAACCTAATCAGTATCATCTTTAGCAAAATAAAAATAGACATGGCAACTATCAGAACTTTGAAAATTTTGTTTATTGATGATTATTGAGAGACTATTCTTCCATTTATTTCGTCCCTACACATTCATCAATTATATGATCCAGATACTGGATAACCATTCACTTAACGACAATCTCAAGGTAGCTACACAGAACTGGAATTACAGTGAGTCATCATGTGCGGCCTCTGTTCCAGCCTCTGTACACTAGCGCTTAAGTACGAATTTTCGACGTATAGTTCTTTTACCAACATGTCAGCCTTTTCTAACTTGTCCATTTGGTCTCTGTTGATACGAATCTGTTGATTTAATTTATCTTGTATAAATTTCAGTTTCCCATGAGTTTCGACTCTTTCGCTGTTGATCTGGTGCCAAAAACCTAAGAGAAAATTAAACAAATTGTCTAAGAGCTGTTTTAATAGTAACATATTAATTTTTTGGATTGTAATATCCTAATGTACGAAATTTCATAATTACAAACTACAAACCCCTCATAAAAGTCAAAAGAAAACATTAGGATTATTTTTTGATAATTTTTGGAATGATATAAACTTTTGAAACTGGTGGTTTAAATTTATAGAAAAAACCTGTTATACTTACGTTGCTCGCTGCAGTACTTCTGTTGCTGAAGACAAATGTATAAATGCCTCACTTTCTTCTCCAACATTTCTCTTACTGCGTTCAAACGATGAAAATGCCCGATAGGTATAACGATCCTTTGTTCAGAACCAAAATTCGTGTTGTAACTATGTTGACTTTTCGGACTTGCCCGCTGTTCCAATTCGTTATATTCATCAGGTTTTTGAGGAACGTTCTTTTTGTAAATATTCTTATTATACTTTTTCGTTCTCTTTGGTCTGCAAGGAGTACAATGTGTAGAGTGTTTATCTAAACTGGTAGTGCTGCAAGAAGTGGACGGACCATTAGATTCTGTTTTGTTATCGAAATTCCAACTGGCAGGAAGAGATTTGCTGTTTTCTGATGATTCTTCACACCTGCGTTGTTGATTCCACAATAAAGAATTGTTTGTATAATCAGTATTAGTTTGAGGTGATATTTCGTTTGGATATAGATTCGTATTTTCCACTACATAAATGGATAAATTCTGCGTTTTGCTTAATCTTTCTTCAATATCTATATCGACTTGCACAGCTACGTCTGTAGCTTCTTGATGTTTCAATGCCAATTCTGTCAACTTTTCTTTTAAAATCGCGATTTCCTCGTCCTTTTGACTTAGTTTGCACTCAGTTTCCACTTTATAATTTTCAAATTCCTCTTCCAAGTCAGTGAATTGTTTTTCGAGATTATAAGTTTCTTCTATTGTTGGTAGTCTGCCATCAGTCACATCCGGTTCAGCAAATTGTTCTTCATATTCTTTTATTTTGATCACTAATTCTGTTAGTTTATCACTGTTAATCTTTTGCTCGGCTTCGTACATCTGTCTTTCATCATCAACTTTATTTTGCCAGTAATCTTCGCACTTTTCGTATTCATTTCTTAATAGATCTAAGCAGTTTTCTAATTCCGCACATTTAGAACATAATTCTTCATTTTCATTTTCTAATTGTTTCACTCTGTCCTCAAACTCTGATAAAAAATCAGTCTGCGAACTCGCGCAAGCGTATTCTTTTTCTATATTATCAATTTCTATGTCATCTACAGAGTTTGAGACTTTATCCAAAAGGGACTGCTCTATCTGGTCACTAACCTTTTTTAGATTATCACAGCTTACGTTATCTTTTTCTATCATCATTCTCATTGCTAATTTTACGTATTTTATTATTTTTTCTAATTCTTGTACTCTGTTGGTTAAGTAGTGTGGATTGGTACTCCAGTTCGCCACCACATTCTGTAAACAAAAAATCAAATATCAATATTGAAAATGTCGAAAACATTTTAAAATACACAGATAGTAATCAAAAGTTTTATCAGAATACCCGAAAAATGATCTTTTTTGTTATTTCTATTCATATTCATTCTAGATATACATAAACTCTATGAATTAACTTAATAAATAATGTAAAATGATAGCTTACAGCACATTGTCCAGTTTCTATATCAGCTAATTTAAGTCAACAACAGACTAACACGACACCTACAGCAATTACTTATCAAATAATAACACCACAACAAGCGTACCAACTCCTATTATCGAAATAATAAAAACTACTACTATAGGAGTTATCAACAATCCCAGCACACCAATTCCATTAGCAACTAATACTCCAACAAGACCCATATCTGAAGCACCAAGTCCCTCTCTAGAAGGAATACTCAGAATCAATTTTCCAAAAACATACTCCTATTAAAAACCCAATAAAGAAAATTAATATAACCTCAACAGTGTTACCAGCAATTCCTGTAAAAATTTGACTTGAACCAGCCAAAGCATACACTTGTAACAAACAATTCTGAAAAACTACTCTAAAACTACGAATAACTAGTAGACCTTTACTGTTTCGACCCTTACTCTGTGGAATCCACTCATATTACTTTTTTAAATGAAACTAACCGTTTCTAGATAATTCCACAATATATTGAAAATATGTTAAAAATTCTAAGAAATTGACAATTGTTACGATATTGTTATCATCGTCAGAATGAGAGAACTTACATTTCATTTGATGCCTACCTGATGTTTAATAATTATTTTTGGCTAGACCAAGAAATGACCTACATTGTGATTGACAAAATATATATGAATAGAAAAAAGTAGAAGATATGATATTACAAATATTAAAGCTTAGATATTGAGTGTATATTTCAAAGTGAATCAAAACAAACAGTAAGAATATCAGCTTAACTTTTATTAAACGTTAGTAAAACAACAATTAATAACTAAAAGTGAATCTGAATTTGAAATCAGATATAAATAGTAGTTAGAAAATATTTTACCAGATCCATATTAAGGTAAACATAAATGATACTTAAAAATGGATGACAACAAATCTCAAAACGTGTGTACGCCCACTAATAACACAACCCAAAACATATTCTTCAGTAGCATACCAACAAACAAAAACAAACAATTTCCCGTCCAGAAATCAAGCTATACTATTCGATGCAATCGAAAATACTAGGCTAGAAGACTACTTAAGGCACTATGTCAAACAATCCAACCAAATAACATAATTTTTTGCTCAAAGCTATCCAACAATAGAATATGTGTATTTTTGGCAAATGAAAATTTAGTGAACGCATTCATCAACGATCACGGTAAAATCCAAATAAATCAACAAATACTACAGGCACATCGAGTAGTCATTCCTTGCCAAATATTAATATTATCCAATGTCTGTTCCCTCTATCCCCCATTCAGTCCTTGAATATGAGCTTAAAAAGCTAGGGGTTAATCCTTTTTCACCCTTATCCTTCTTGCAATTAGGTATCTCAGTCTCTTCCCGATTCATGTTTTATCACATATGAACAAACCTCATATAGGATATTTTTGTCCATTGATAATCAAGAATGCTAACAATGTAAACAAACTACTCATACAACAAAAAACTGCTCAAATAGAACAATCGCTTTAACGCACTTTAATCCAACAACAGAATACTCACCAGAAAATCCAGCCGACAGTCAATCTGAAGAGGAAACGAAGAACATTTCACAATATCAATAGGATCAATCAAATAACCAAAACTCCGAACAAATTTCCGAACCCCAAACAATGAATACCCAAGTAGTTAAACGCACCGAAAATAGTAAAGACAGCTCACCGACAGTCAACAGAAATCAAATCGAAACAACCAAACCACAAAATAAAAGAACTTCAGCAGAACGTTCCCCATCACCTACAACATCTAAACACCTTCCTACATTTGTAAAACCAAAAAATAAAGAAAAGAAAATAAAACAATCCAAAAACTATAAATCAAAAAAATCATTAGAACAAATGTTAAGTCACATTAAAGCACTTTTCAAGAATACAGATATCAATTATCGTCTAGCCTATAAAGAGCTTATAGATTTTTTGAAAATTCTGAAGGCTGTACAGATCCTCTCCGTATCGTGAAAATGTACACCGAAGAAATAACAGAAGTCACAAATCTACTTACCACAATATATCCCTATTTAAAGGATTTAGAAATGAAGATTTATGCACTCGAATTAAAAATAAAATTCTCAAGACAGATAAACCCTGAATACCAAACAGAACTGGACAGCGATACCTCTATGGAAACCTATTAATCTTGTTTACCTTCACTTCCTTAATTCAGTGGAATATAAATGGGTACTATACCCACCTTAAAACTCGCAATTAATGATTTCAAAATACAAACCCATGTTAATATGTCTAGAAGAAACCAATTTCAAAAACAATAGAATCCATAATTTAAAAAATTATAATTGTTTCGCTAAAAATCGAGAAAACGCACGAATAGCCAGTGGAGTTATAGCAAGATATATTAGAAATACAATAGATGCAACATAAATTCATCTAAAAACAACTATTGAAGCAGTCGCCGTTAGAGTGAAATATACAATGACCTTTTCATTGTGTAACATATTCATTCCCCCAAATCAGGAACCTACTACAGAGAAACTCACTGAGCTGCTGAACCAAATTCCAACTCCTTAGATAATAGTTAGGAGACTTTAATGCCCACAACTACATCTGGGGCTCTTCTAAGCAGACACCTTTTGGAAAAAAAATTGAAAATCTATTATCTTAACCTCCTAAATGACGGCCAAAAAATCAGACATGAGATAAGAACTGATGAAGATGCGGCAATCGACGTAACAATATGTCACCCATCTCTCTCACAAATAGTGACCATTATCCCATAATAATTAGCAGCGAACCGGAAAATACACCAGACCCAACAACAAAATGGAAAATAAAATCAGCAAATTGGAACGTATTCCAAGAATTTATACAAGAAAATCTCCACGAGTTAAACGAAGATGCAGATATTGATCAAGAAGTACACTTTATTACAGGATTAATAAGGCAATCAGCAAATATATATGTTGGACGGTACGAACACAACAACAAACACCAAACGGTTCCCTGGTGGAACTTGGACTGCAAAGAGACTGTGAAAAAATCGAAAGAAGCTTTTAACAGATCCAAAAGAAACAAGATGGAACAAAATTCAATCGAATTCATCCGATTCAGAGCCAAAGCCAGATACACAATAAAAAAAGTCAAACGGGAGTCCTGGAGAGAGTATGTTTCAACAATAAATAGCTCAACTCCAATGTCCACTATATGGCAAAATGTCAAAAGGATATCCAAACCAAAACAATCCAATACAATAAACTTTCTGGAGACAAATAATACTATTTATAAAAACCGAAATGAAATAACAAACATCTTAGTAAGTGAATATCAAAAAAATCTCAAGCAACTCAAACTACACATCAGATTTCTTGAATTATAAAAACAAAACAGAGCAGCTAGAAATAGACTATAATAACAACCAGCAAACGAACAGTTTAAACATTACAATAACCAAATTAACTGTCTCGACCCTTACTTCGTAGAATCTACTCATATTAGTGTTTTAAATGAAACTCACTGTTTCTAGCTAATTCTACAATATAATGAAAAATGTTGAAAATTCTAAAAAATTGACAATTGTTTCGATAACTAAATATCGTCGTCAGAATTATCGTTACTAAAATTTCTTGTGAAATAATTATGAGGTAATGCATTAGTGTAATTTTTTTTCATATACCAATTCATTAAAAGTGTCTTTACATATATCTGTCTAATATTTAAGAACAAACTAATTTGAAACAAATCTTTTGTAGGAAAATCGAATGGTTTTTTATATATGATTTCAATTATTTTTCTATGAAGAATATCCAGCGGCTTTAGAGTAGTATCAAAGACTCCACCCCAGCCGAGACAACCATACCCTAGAATAGAATTTACAAGTCCATAATAGATAATTTTTAAGGAGTGTATATCTGTAATAGTTGCTAATTTTTTAAAAACATATTTTAAATATCTTAATTTTTTGCACATGTTATCAATTTGGTAAGACCAACTTAAAAAGGAATCTATTATTATCCCAAGATATTTAGCCTTATTTTGTAAAAGTAAAGTATTAGAGTTACACGTGCATGTAGAAGTATTCGTAGAAGATGCATAGCAGTCACAACTGAAATGTGTAATAATTTTGTTATATGAAGGTAAACTTTTTTACGTTTGGCAAAAGGTATTATTACTGTTTTTGCTTCATTAAGAAGTAGACCATTAATGTTCATCCATTTCTTAGCTAAGTAAAGTCCAAATGATACTTTATTCCTAAGTGTATCCCAATTATTATCGTCAAAAACCAAAACCGTATCATCGGCGTAAGCCGTAATCTTGCCAATATTTTTCAGGCTAAGAAAGTCATTGATGTAGCACAAAAAAAGAAGCGGCCCCAGGACTGTACCTTGGGGCCCTCCTCTTTTAACAGTAATTTCTTCGCTAATAATATCTTTGATTTTTACTGCTTGTTCCCTATTTGTTAAATAACTTTTTAATAGTTTTAAAGCATTACCCCTAATACCAAATTGTTTGTCTAGCTTATCTAATAAACGAAAATGTGGCACCAAATCGAACGCTTTGGTTAAATCTAATAAGGCAGCAATAGTTGGAGTGCTACCATCAACTGCTTTATACAACTGACCCACCACCTTCATCATTGCATCTCTAGTAGACTTGCCCTCAAACAATCATGGGAACATTTGCCGATGACACAGGCATACTTGCAAGCCACGAAAATCCAATTACAGCATCAGAGATGCTACAAAGACACTTGAATGATATCCAAATATGGCTAAACAAATGGAGAATAAAAATAAACGAGACAAAATCAGTTCAAGTGACTTTCACACTAAGAAAAGATCGATGTCCTCCAGTCTTTCTAAATAATATTCAAATACCACAATCCACGAATATAAAATACCTAGGAATACATTTGGACTCAAGACTCACATGGAAAGAACATATAGTCAAAAAACGCAAACAAATTGATTTTTGAATAAAAGATATACACTGGTTAATGGGCAGAAAATCCAAATTGGCACTGGAGAATAAACTTTTCCTATACAAAACGATCATAAAACCAATCTGGACATATGGCATTGAGCTATGGGGATGTACGAGCAAATTAAACTTAGAGATAATCCAAAGAAGTCGATCCAAAACCCTCAGAAAGATAACAGATGCACCATGGTATGTGTCTAATCTAATGCAACACTACATGAAGACTTAAAAATTCCATACATCCAGGATGAAATTTCTGAGCGAAGCGCAAACCATCACAACAGAATAGAAAGCAGTGTTAATGGACTACTCTATCCACTACTAGAACCCCAAAATACAAGACTGAAAAGGAACTGGCCAGCCGACCTAACAAATGGATGAAAAGGATTTGTCGTTGGAGAAAACCTCATCATGCTATAGTAGAGCAAAACTCTGCTCTCAAGTCAACACATTAGTTTATAGAACTATTTTTGTTTTGATTGCTAATAAATACTAAAAAAACAAACAAAAATTAATTTTCTGGATTTAAAAATTCAAAGAATTAATAATGTACTTGATTATTCAATTTACAGAAAACCAACATACACTGATGTAAACTAATTCCAATCATCCCATGTCACATAGATTAGCTGCATGTAATTCAATGATGCATAGAGCATTTTCAGTTCATACAAACAAATATAATTTTAATAGAGAAATTAATACAATTAAACAAATACCAACATCCAACGGTTACCCATTAAACATGATAAATAAATTACTTAATAAAAGGAGGAAAAAGTGGTACTTGAGTACAAAATTGCTAAATGTAAAAACAAAAATATCCTCATAAAAGAAGTCTGGTATATATAAACTTAAATGTCCAGAATATAATGCTGTCTATTTGCGTCAAACCCTTAGAAATTTTGAAATCAAATACAGAACACTTATGAGCATACAGATTAAAACAACCAAAGAAATCCCACTACGCAAAACATCTACTTGACACCAAACATTCATTGACACCTAACACAGAACTAGAAATACTATATATTTGTGATAAGAAACAAGAACTGGATTTCCTTGAAGAGTTAGAAATTAAAAGATACTTAAAAAAGCCCAATATGAAGTCGTCAATGAACAGATTAATCTAGGGAGTTCTCCACTTTTAAACTGTCTTCTTAATTGATAATTGTAAAGATCAACAGATATAGTTTTCCTGGTTTTCTATATCATTGCACAGTTATAGTGATCTTAAATGTAAAAACATATCCAGGATATCCTCATAGGGCTAATAACATCTAAGCTTTAATATTTGTAATATCAGTGAAGTGGGTCAAAACTTTGTGAAATTAAACCACTATATCAAAAGTCTTTCCAATAACAGGCAACACTAAGTGATTATTTCACGTCTACAGTTGATGCATACTAAACTATCTCATAGTTAGTTACCAAACGAAACGTAAAGAAAACCCAGCATGTGATGTATGTAATGTAACTTTAACAGTGAAACATATCCTTATAGAAATTCCTACATACCATGCTCAAAGAAAAAACAACCCAACACTTTTGAAGCCTTATTTCAGGATAATAAAAAAAATAATGTAAAAAAAATAAATACGCATTTGGAATACTTACTTTATTGTTATAACATAAATTTATTTGAGCAGTAACTCTATAAACTTGCGGAGGCATATTAGTATATTAAATACGCGATTATTATACGTTTTATGTTAAATTACTAACAAAAAAAACAAAAGTCGTGTAATCTGTTATCAGTATATCACGTCTAATCGTGAAATACGTGAAGTTTATTTATAAACCTTTTACGCGACAAATACGAATTCCAGATAATTATAAGCCATGCATTCTTTTTAAATCAGACACTGACCTGACCTGTCTTCAGCGTCTAAGTTGTTTGACATGTTGCCAAAAAATGCGAGTCGGAAGTAAACAAAATGATGCTCTTTGTACGAGAGATGTTACAAAAATTATGTACAGTTGGAAATAAAAATAATTTATGGGATATATTTTATAATTATTGGTTTTAGAAATGTATGTGCTCAGGTCCCGATCTAAGGGGGGGGGGGGGGGTTAAGGCCCAGGGCGGCAAAAAATCAGGGGCGGAAAAATTGACTTATTTCTATCTTCCAACCTAGCCATCTACCACCTACCTAGGTAGGATGTTCGGAATATTTAAGTATATTATCTGAGTTATTATAAAAAGATTAATGAAACAATGAGTTTTTAGAAGTATTTAAAAATATGTTGCAACAGTTAATACAACAGAACAGCATGATTTTAAATATGCTAACCACTCTAATTAATAAGCAAAATTTAATAGTTTTGTCAAAATCGCAGAATGGAATGCCAACAGGCTTCTGCAACATAAAAGAGAAGTTGAACTATTCCTGCAACACAGTGAAATAGACATCTTATTAATAAGTGAAACTCATTTCACAGATCGGTCTTACTTTAAAATACCTAGTTATAAAACTTACTACACAAACCATCCAGATAACACCGCCACACTGGAGCGGCTATTATAATAAAAAATTCAATAAAACATATTGAACTACCAAACTACTACCAAACAGTAATAAAAGTATACATGAGGACATATTAATTAACAGTAGCAGCAGTATACTGCCCACCTCGATATAACCTAAAGAAAGATAATTTCGAGCAATTCTTCCAGACTATAGGAAACACATTGCTATTGTATGGATCACGCATTACCACAACTAAAGGTAGAGAGTTAGTAAGTCTTATCCAAGAAAAAAATTATCACCCTCTGTCAACTGGCACTCCTACTTATTGGCCGACTGACCCAAATAAAACACCTGACCTGTTAGATCTGTGGAATATCACATGCCTACATGGATATCCCTCCAAGCTATGATCTCACTCACCAACCATAGCTACTATAAGTAGCTTCGTAGTATACAAAAAGCCAGCACCTAGGCTCCACA
Organism: Galeruca laticollis; assembly: GCA_963921935.1. Lineage (NCBI taxonomy): Eukaryota > Metazoa > Arthropoda > Insecta > Coleoptera > Chrysomelidae > Galeruca > Galeruca laticollis. Next base: position 133,153,532 of record OY998176.1, read on the forward strand.
ATCGCAAAACTAACTGGGAAAAGTACCAGACCAAATTTGAATAGGAAATAAACCTCCACGTAAGTCTCAAATCAACTAGTGAAATAGATGAAACACTAACTGCTCTGAATAATAAACTTACAGATGCTGCACAAAATGCCACACCGATTTCAAAACCCGGAAATCAAATTCATAAAATTCCAGTCGAAATTAAAAAGCTGATAGCCCAAAAAAGAAAACCCAGAACAAGATGGCATCAAACTCATACCCCAGCAGGTAAAACCAATGTAAACAGATTGAGTAATCAACTGAAATCCACACTGAAGGAAGCACGAGAAAGCTCATTCACACACTATATAACAAATCTAAACCGGTTTGATAACTCAATTTGGAAGCCAATCAAAAACACTAAAAAACCCAAAACACATGGACCCCCAATCAGAGACGAATGTGGAACAAATCTTCATTAACATTCCAATGAATATCCCATCAATCAAACCCCTAAGGGCGAGAGGAGTCCAACAAGAAATTAAATACCAAAAAAGCATCTGGTATAGACAAAATAACCCCAACAATGATTAGGGAACTTCCAATAAAAGGTGTTGTGTTGATCACTTACATACTAAACGCCATCCTACGATTAAAGTACTGGCTAAAATTGCTGAAAACAGCTGAAATCATACTTATCCCCAAGCCAGGCAAAAACCCAAATGAAGTTACATTTTACAGGCCCATAAGCCTATTACCAGAGCTGTCCAAAATACTCGAAAGATTACTGCTACAAAGGATCGAATCCGATCCAGAAACGGAAGAATGGATACCACTAAACCAATTTGGTTTCCGAAAAGAACACTCCACTCTTCAGCAGGCGCATAGAATAATCAACTACGTAAATCTGGGTTTGGAACACAAACACTACTGCACATCGGCTTTCCTAGATGTCAGCCAAGCGTTTCACAAGTTCTGGCATAGGGGTTTGATCTACAATAAAAAATATATTCCAATCACCTACTTGACATTGTTAACATCCTACCTGAGTAACAGATAACTTAGAACTAGAGTCAACGAAAGCATTTGTAACAATTCCCCAATAAAGTGAGGTGTTCTTGAAGGAAGTGTTCTTGGACCACTACTCTATGTATTATTCACAGCGGACCTACCAACAAACAATTACACTACCACGGGTACGTTTGCCGACGATACCGTCATACTAGCAACCCACGAAAATCCAGACACAGCGTCTATCATCCTTCAAAAACAATTAAATAACATACAGACATGGCTAAACAAATGGAGAATCAAAACTAATGAATCAAAATCCGTCCAAGTGACGTTTACATTAAGAAGAGACCAGTGTCCTCCAGTTTATCTCAATAACACACAAATCCCTCAAGCTTCCAGCACTAAATATTTAGGAATGCATCTCGACTCGAGACTTACGTGGAATGAACATATCCTTATGAAGCGTAAACAAATTGGCTTACGAACAAAGACTTGTACTCATACATTGTATGATACCTTTACTCGTTCTGGACGTTTCTACTTGGATAGCTCTATTTTGCAAATTTGTTAGTTTATATATGTCTCTGTTGTTGTTTGCTGGTTCTAAATAAACAAAGAACATATTAAGAGGCTCTTTTGTTGCTCTACTTCGACCGTTCATTATGTTTCTAACCTTATGTCCACTACTTGCTAGTTCCTCGGAGATTTATTTGATATCTGTTGAGTGCTGCAAGTGTTTGATCACAATTCTAAAGGTACGTTCTTCCTTGGGCTAGTAAGTGTGGTGCACCACATTACTGTCTCTCATAAATCTTATAATGTTTCTATATGTCTCCGGTGTATCGCAGTTTATTTTAATTGTGTTCTCTGCTAGGCATTTGGTGATATATTGTTTGTCTTCAGCTATAGTTTTAAGTTTATTTATCATTTCGATGTAGTTTATTACCCCGTAGAAAAAGATTGGGGATGGTCTAGGTATTTTGTTCAAAGTAGTTTCCAGCTATCAGAGAGATCGGGACCAATATCTTTCCCTATTTGCATTGGCTTACGGGTGAAACACCTGCGAAAATCCTGTTTGGACGTGAAATGAGGCTTCCTTGTGACCTGGAATTTGGTTGTCGGCCTGGAGAAGATCTAGCAGGAGAAGACTACGTGATACAATTGAGAAGAAGACTGGATTATATTCATGAATTAGTTCGAACAAATCTTCAAGTTGACAGCAACAGAATGAAAAGTCGGTACGACACGCAGGCCACAGTAGACGGTTCTAAAGAAGGGGACACAGTATAGTTACACAACCCGTCGAGGACAAAAGGATTTTCTCCATAATTACAAAAATCCTGGGAAGGTCCATACTTAATCAAGAAAATAATCAATGATGTTATATATCGCATAAGCAAGAACCCGATAGGAAAACCAAAAGTAGTTCACCAAAATCCACTAGCGCCATTCGAAGGAGACCATGACCTAGAAAAAGGAGTAAACCATATTCGAGATGTGTCTGACCCTACCTTCGATGAATTTATGGGCGCGTATGGATGTACCGGGAAAGCTAGATATGGAGTCACTTCAGAACAACGACAAGATTTGTTCAATCTCCCGGAAGATTATTCACTGGCATACAACATACCCGCCCGTATCAAGAACGCACGAGGGTTGGCATCCGTCTTTCGAAAGAAGTTCGGGCAATTAAAAAAACTCGAAGACCAGATTCCAGCCCCTGGCAAGACACTGAAACTGAAACATAATTCGCGGTACGTCTTCTACGTGGTAACTAAAAATGAATTTCAAGATCGATCTACCTACCGCGATGTGTGGGAAGCACTTCGAAACCTCCGAGACAATGTGCTAGAATCCAGCGTGAAGAAACTGGCTATGCCTAAGATAGCGAGTAACCAGTCGGATTGGCGAGTCATCAGGAACATGGTAGAGGTTATCTTCCAAGATACCGGTGTCCAGGTATTAATTTGCAGCCACAACCCCCGTTATCGGTATCCGTTGAAGACGGTGCCCTGTTATTTCCATAAGATCGGAAAGTGTAGTTGCCGATTCAAACATCCAGTCTCGGCTATACAAAAGTTCCAGGAGGAACTTCCATTTAAGGAGGGGGTAATGTTACGAAATAGCACACTAGTGCAGACCCTGAATCAGACTCTGTCTAAGCCATGTATGAAAGTTAAAATTATGGCGGATGCGCAGGAATTTCTTAGAATTGTTTGCGATTGTGACTAGTCTTATCTAGAAAATACGAGAGTCAATTGTTTTTGTGTAAGCCGCAATCTAGAATTATCTTGTAAAAAATACACTAATATATATAAAGGGCCGACCAGCGGAGAAGTTCAGTTTTAGTTTATAATTTGACATCGTGAGATAAACAGTAAATAAGCGAACCGTAAAGTGTTGATATAAATTAATAATTAAGGTTGTGTGTATATGAATTAAATTTAAGTGAATAGTTAAGTGTATATAAATCGAGATATAAATTAAGTGTTGGTGAGTAGTTTAGTGTTTAAATAAATTCGTAAGTAGCCGTACGGTGTGTTTAAAGTCTATCCCACCCGTTTACTATTTAATTAAATAAGAAAAACGTTACACTATTATTAAATCCATAATTTTCTTATTCTAAAAAATTTCCTTTTGTAAGACCCCATTCTATCTTCCAAACAGTTTGAATTAGGAAAAAAATTAACAGGACTATTTTTGTACAGAATTTACTCTACTTTATTTTAGAATACGGCCAATTTTACTGTAAACGCTGAAACTTTTGGTATTTTGTAAGGGGTACTCCACTGAATAACTGCCAAATTTTAGATTTCCGCAATTTTTTCTCTCCCAAATTTACCCAATTTTACTGGGCTATGAAGACTTAAGGTGGATTTATAAACTCTGTTGTTCCCGTTGTTCGTTGCTCGCCGTCTTTTCCAAGTTGCTGGCGATTCGTTATTCACAGTTGTTCCAGAGTCGACTAATTTATATCGGTTTTTCGTTGCTGGCGTTGTTGAAATTTGATTGGTCACAACGATGACGTCTGAGGTATGTCATACGCCAGAAACATTGGCGTTTGACGTGGCAGATTATTTATGTTTTGTTATTGTTTGTGTATTGAAAGTAAAATAGAAATTTGTTTTTGAACAGTTGATCTATTATCAAAATATGTGGAGACGAAACTTAATTGGTGCTTTTGCATTGGTCACGTGCGCTTATTTACTTGTGAAAATTAAGAAAAATCGGCGAACACGGCGCTTTAAAGTAAGGCCTATCAACAGGCAAAGAATTCAGAAGGGAAACTTTGACTATTTTCATAGAATGAAAAGTTTGGACGCCCCTCAATTTTTTAAATTTACCAGGATGACCAGACCGGTGTTCCATAAGCTGCTAGAAAAAGTTGGACCTCTAATTAGAAAACAACAACGTTCTGATGGTATTTCCCCTGAAGAAAGACTAGTGCTTACTTTGCAGTAAGTATTTATTTATTTGATTAATAACTTTGTGTATTGAATTATATTTTTACCTAGGTACCTTTCTCAAGGAACGAACATGCAGGTTTTAGCCTGGAGTTTTCAGATTGGACATAGCACTGTGCATAAAATTATCCATGAAACTTGCAGAGCGATATGGACAGTCCTTAGCCCGGAATATCTGAAAAGTCCTTCAAGCTTAGAAGATTGGTTGTCAATTGCAGAAGGTTTTGAAACCAGATGGAATTTTCCCCATTGTGTTGGTGCCTTAGATGGGAAACATGTTAACATCCAGGCACCTGCAAAGAGTGGATCACAGTTTTATAACTACAAAAAAAACTTTAGCATCGTGTTACTGGCAGCATGTGATTCCAAATATCAATTTATCCTTGTTGACATTGGGGCTTATGGTGCACAAAGTGATGGAGGAATTTTTAGGCAGAGTATATTTGGACAAAAAATCGAGAATGAAGAAATAAATCTTCCCGAGGACAAGGAGTTACCTAACTCTGATATAAAAATGCCATATTTTCTTGTGGCCGATGAGGCTTTTCCATTGAAGTCGTATATAATGAGACCATATCCAGGGAAAAACCTCAGTTATAATGAAAAAATTTTTAATTACAGACTGTCACGTGCCAGACAAACCATTGAAAACAGCTTTGGCATTTTAGTTGCTAGGTGGAGAATTCTAAAAACTACCATTATAGCCAAAACTGAAAATGTTGACAACATTGTCAAAGCTGTCACCGTTTTACATAATTTTTGTTTAAAGTTGATGGAGACAGATAGTCAAGAAAATATGTACTGTCCTCCTGGATTCGCAGATGGAGCAGGGATGGAAAATGGAGATTGGAGAAAAGATGGGACACCTCTGCAGTCAGTAGGAAGAATGAGTGCAAATAGGAGTCGTACTGCTCTCTACCAACTGAGGAGCAGTCTCGCAGACTATTTTGTTTCTGAGGCTGGACAAGTGCCATGGCAGCATAATGTTGTAGATAATAATCTAATGACAATGTAATTTGTTTTGATACATTTTCAAATTATACTGGTTTTAAATTATATTAAAATTCTCAAAAAAATTGTGCCTATGACTTTTATTTTGGTTGTTTATTCGATTTGATACTAACAAGTAAAATCAATAAATAACAAATTTCACAATAGATATATAACATATTACTTGACAGGTTTCAAAAATTGTAAAATTTGCATCATCCCAGAAGTAAACGTGAAAATTGATATACACAAACTAAGATACCTTCTTGTTAGATGTCACATAACACAGATATGAGAAAAAATGAATAAACACAGATATATGAAAAGAATTTATTTATGCTAAATTTAGAAAAAACCAATGAAAATTGATATACACAAACTAAGATACCTACCTTATTGTTAGATGCAACATAACACAGATGTGAGAAAAAATGAATAAACACAGATATATGAAAAAAATTTATTTATACTATATTTACAAAAAGAATTTATTTATACTATATTTACAAAAATAATTTAAAAAAAAAACAATTCACTCATATAAAATCATTAGTACTTCCCTCCTCTTGGCTTTTGACTCCTCAGGAGTCATTTCCTCCAAGACCGTAAAAACATGCTCTACGAAAGTCCGGTTTTGGTTGGCTGGCTTGCTTATGCTATTTGCTAATTGTTTAGCTATGTCCATCAACTCCTCTTCTTTATTGCTCGTTTTTCTTTTTTTGACTGGAAACATAATAAGTATCTAAATATCTTTTGTATATTCATTATTCTTTTTGCTATTTTTTGGGAAATTAAACCACAATCCTTTTTTTTCAACATTTCTGTATCGTTACAGCTACCGTTATCAAGTATAAATTGGTTTCCAAATTTTTGTTCCTACTTGACAATTACAAAATAATTCAACAAGACAATCAATATTATTGTGAAGTTTAAGACTGCAAACATTTTTTATCTACTGCTATGGACCTTAAAAAGTTTTACCATCATTACAATAAGTACTTGCAGTATAAACTTCAAAATAATATTGAGCGCTTGGTTGTCGATTCTCTTTGTGTCAGGTAGGGGCAAATATTTTAAACACTATATTATTCTTGAAAAGGTAACTGGAATGCTACAGTAACATTGAAATTCAAATATAAGAAAAAGGATTGCGGTTGATTTCCCAAAAAAATTACAAAAATAATAAGTATCTACATCTCAAGTTCATAATAAAACATACCTGATCGAGGCGTTTCATCCACTCTGCCTTGCAAATTCTCTCTGTTCTCCACCACATTTTCACTTGGAGATACCAGACACTCCATTGTCGACCATGGAGATCCAGGTGATGATGAGGGGCCAGGAGGTGTCAAAGGCAATGAAGCTGCTGGCCGAGGTCTGTTAAGGCCACTAGGCCCTGGTCTGGATGCCAAACTCTCAATGTTTGTATATGTCCTAAAAACGGCATTTTATATAATCGTGTGCCTTTTCAACAACAATAGTCAATTACTTACTTTCTTGGCCGGCTATACTTTTCAAAAAAAAGCATTTTAGAAAAAAGAGGCCATCTTTCTTCTGCTGCCGACCCTGATCGAGTACCTTCTCTTTTCTCTCTCGTGAACTTGTTTCGCAGACTTATCCAAGTTTTTTTGCATTGTTCAGCTGAAAATACAAATTTTATGTTGATTCGCTTCATTTTATAATCCAATCTAGGCTGGCAAGTGATAAATATGTGTATCAATTGTCAACTTACCCGTAATATTAAGCACTGTGGCTATTTCGGACCACGCTGCCTCCTTCTTCGCGGTGTTTTTGTATTCTTTGTGGCTTAAATTGAATAGATATTCATAATTTTGTATCATATCTATTAGGATCGTATTTAGGTCGAACTCATCTTCCCCATCAAAATCCTGTTCCTCTTGAGACATTTTTGTGGATTTAAATATAAACTCTGTTGCGAATAGCGAAATACAAAAATGGCAAATCCAACGAACCAAACCAAAACACAAGCTTGTATCGTAAACAGCTTCACGTCAAGTAAGAAATGTCAACTTCACATGCAGAAATCGCGCATCACAAGAGTGAATCTGATTAGTGCTTTTAACTCGACAGCTTGTAGCACCAATAGTTTTCCTCATTTCATGCTGCCGAAATGCATCAATAAATAGTAGCTTATTTGAATGTAGCGCCTCTCTTGACTGACCGTAAAAACAGTAGTGTCAATTTTGAGTTTAAAATGATTGGTAGAAATTAAGTCATGTGGCACTAACTTCAGTTTTCATTGGTGGAACTGCGAATCACGAATAACAAGATATAAAATTTGGTTATTTGGGAGCAACGACGAACGACGTGGAAACGACGAGGAAACGACGAACAACACGACAACAACGGTTTATAAACGCATGTATGTGATATCAATGTTTCATTTTCGAGCAGCGGGAATCACGAACAACCAATAACGAATAACAGAGTTTATAAATCCAGCTTTAAAATAAAGGATAGTAAATTCTGTGCTAATATTTTTGTATATGTAGAAGCGATTGGTCAATAATTACATTATTTTTATAAATAATATATTAATAAACAAATATAATCGATCTACCTACTACTAAAGTCCCCAACTAAACTTTCAACATTTTTTGAGGTTGAGTTATTAAGACCTCTAGTTGTTAAAGAAAACACTTTTTTGCTCACATAAAATGTATTGATATCGATTCTTTGACGTTGCAAATAAAATATCAAAAAAAATCTTTTTTATCAGATATTTATTAATATGAATTAAACAAAAAGGAAATATTTCGACAAGAAATAAAATTAGAATTAAAAAACTTACACGCCTGATTTTCATTTTCGATAAAGGGCCAAGAAACCATAGAAACTTGTAAACAAAAATATAGGCCAAACCAGCCTCGATAATCTCGCACTTCAAGAATCAAGAAGCTTAAATTTTTTTAAGTCTGAGTTCGAACTTCAACTTCGACCACAAGTGATCTCATCAGTCACCTTGAAACTGATAATTTGTTCATTCAACAAAGTATCCAATTCCATTTTTTTCGAGTATGTGGTGCCTGTTGTTTATTTTGAAAAATAACAGATTTCAGTTATCAGATATGTCATCAACATAAATTTTATCCAGGAAAATACGAGGTGCATTCTAATTTTACCTTCATTCCATAGACCATAGATAGTGGTTAGTGATGTTACTTTTCCGCCCAACCTTTCTATATGCGAGAAAAGTATTGTTTTACCCAAAAAAAAGTTGGAATTTTGAATTTTTTTTTAATTATTTTTACATTTTCCATCAACAAAAAATCCTGTGTGTATGTCGTCGTCGTTGTCCACTTTTCCTTACATGTCTTGTTAGCACGATACAGCCGCCTCCGGAGTGCAATAAGTCAACAATTTTATGATTGAATATTGTTAAGGACATGTCACAGATGATCCCTATTGATTTTCAGTTCACCAGAGCCAGTACAACGGGTGCTATGGTACTTGACGTACGACATTTTGTCATTTTTTTAGAAATTTCAGTTCGTTAGCACGATACAGCCTCCCTAGTTCAACAAGTCACCAATTTTATGATTGAATATTATTCAGGACATCTCACTGATCAACCCTATTGATTTTCAGCTCACCAGAACCAATACAATAGGTGCTACAGTACTATAAGTACGATATTTTTGTCATTTTTGGAGAAGTTTCAGTTTGTTAGCACGATACAGCATGCGGAGTATATACAAGTGACCAATTTTATGATTGGATATTATTCAGAGCGTCTCAAAGATGAACCCTATTGATTTTCAGCTCACCAGAGCTGGTACAACAGGGGACATAGTACTTTAAGTACGATATTTTTGTCATTTTTGGAGAAGTTTCAGTTTGTTAGCACGATACAGCCTTTGGAGTATATACAAGTGACCAATTTTATGATTGGATATTATTCAGAGCGTCTCAAAGATGAACCCTATTGATATTCAGCTCACTAAAACCAGTACAACGGGTGCTATGGTACTTGGAGTACCAAACTTTTGTCATTTTTGGAGAATTTTCAGTTTGTTAGCAAGATACAGCCTCCAGAGAGTATACGATTGATCAACTTTATGATTGAGTATTGTTCAAGGTGTCTCACAGATGTACTCTATTGATTTTCAGTTGACTAGAGCGAGTACAGCATGTCCTATAAATCCAGATACACTAAATTTTTGGATATTTTTGGAGTAATTTTGGTTTGTTAGCACGATACATCCCCCTAAGTGTATACAAGTAACAATTCTATGATAGAATATTGTTCAGGGCCACAGATGCGGAAAAGTTAGTTTATTTTTTATTATTAATTCGAACTTGAAAGTTAATTTTTTATGGGATCGTTTGAAAGCATTTTTCAAGATTATTCCTGAGACAGGATTACGAAAAAGGTGAACGATTTAACACAATTTTCAGGTAACTACTTTTCAATATCAATTCATTAGGGAGCTTTTTGTGATAAACATATATCCAATCCTGTTACTCCGTGAAGGAGTATAGGGCATCCAGGAAGCTTCTCCATATCTCCACTATTTCTAGCCATGGCTGCTATTTCTCCTCAGATTTTATTCGTACTTACGTAGTCATCCTTAATTATACTTCTCTTTGGCGCTTCATACCTGGACCTGACATTCGAGGCTCCAATTCTGAAGCATTTTTTGAGTTGGAAGGTGTTGGTATGCTTCACTTCAGTTTTATTGATTTTTTTAATTTGATGTGAGTGCATCCGAGAGTCCGTTTCTTCTTTTCTTTATCAAATTCCTCTTTCTCTATTTTATTTTTGTTTGAAATTCGCATTTTATTTAGTAATTCATTTTTCTTCTCATTTTCCCAAATTCTTGGCCTGGTAGTCATCCTAAGTCCGAGTCTCGTTTCCGTCTTTAGTTTTTTGCATTCTTATCTAGCTTATTTGCTTCTGTAAGTTTCTGGTACCTGTAATCCCACTTCATTTTTTTCCGATTCACATCCATTTTCTGATAGCCAACTTTTACGTTAGCAACTTTTTTTTCTTCGCTAGCTATATCTTTGTTGCTTTTCTGTATTTTTTGTTCATTTCTTGTAAGTTCTGTGTCCATAAAATGTCTTTTCCCTTTAACCCTCCTTTTTATTGTAAAATTTTCATTTTGTCTTTCCACCACTTCCACTATACATCTTTCTTGTCCTATCTTCTGGGCTCTTCGTATCTTGGTTTTCAATAGCAGTTCTTTCTCCAGCATATTTTCCACCGCATCTTTGAGTATATCCTCATTTTCGGCATCCATTGTAATAAATGAAAGAACCAATTGTGTATGTTGGTACAAATCTTTAATATGAGCAGAGCGCTTTTACTCTGTAAATGAATATCAGGAACACTTTAATTGAAATAAAATTTCTTTCATTACATTAAAATTTATTGGCTAAGCACAGTTCCTTGCCTGACCAAGTAATATATGGCTTGGAACATATTCACTGTCTTATTATTTGTTTTTTAATAACTGTAATTTTTATTAAAACTGTTTTGTCTATTATGTTGTATTATCTAGAAATTTTTCTAACAATGGTATTTTTTATAATTTTTTTTATGTTTTATATCTTTACTACTATAACTATTATCTGTCGGTTTCTCACATGACTTGCTATAAACATATATTGTATATGTAATGTAGTTAAATAAATTTTTCTTTACTTTCAGTTTAATAATAAAACCATTCTTAGTGCCCCAATGGGCAGGATGTACAATAAGTTATCACAATTCGAAGATTCATCAATAAATAAAAGCAAAGTAGTTAAAACACAGTCACTAATTTTAAAATCATAAATATTTGTTTAATCAAACATGTGTTCCAAGATTATTTTTAAAAATAGTTGATTAACAAATATTTATCCCTATTTTAGGGAATCATCTTTTGTGTAAAGTGTTTATAAAATTAGTGAATGTGTTTGAACTGCTTTGCTTTTATTTTTGGATGAATCTTCGAAGTGTGATAACTTATTGTACATCCTGACTATGAGGCACCGAGGATTGTTTTGTTATTAAACTGCACTCTGCTCATATTAAAGATTTGTACCAACTTATACAATTGGTCCTTTTATTTATTCATATGCGAAACATACAGCTGACCCCACTTATTTGTCCATTACAATCCCTGTTATTGTTAGGTTATTTAGTATTTTTTGTTTTTCCATCCTTTTCATTTTACTTTTCCGCCCAACCTATGCGAGAAAAGTATTGGTTTACCCCAAAAAAAATGGAAATTTGAAATTTTTTTTTTGAGTTATTTTTACGTTTTCCATCAACAACACGAAAACACGGTTTTTAGAAAAAAAATCCTGTGTGTATGTCGTCGTTGTCGTCGGCCACTTTTCCTTGCAAGTCTTGTTAGCACGATACAGCCTCCAGAGTGCAATAAGTCACCAATTTTATGATGGAATATTGTTAAGGACATTTCACAAATGAACCCTATTGATTTTCAGCTCACCAGAGCCAGTACAGCGGGTGCTATGATACTAGAAGCACGACATTTTTGTCGTTTTTCGAGAAATTTCAGTTTGTTAGCACGATACAGCTTCTGGAGTTCAACAAGTCACCAATTTTATGATTAAATATTATTCAGGACATGTCACTGATGAACCCTATAGATTTTCAGCTCACCAAAGCCAATACAACAGGTGCTACAGTACTTTAAGTACGATATTTTTGTCATTTTTGGAGAAGTTTCAGTTTGTTAGCACCTATACAGCCTCCGGAGTATATACAAGTGATGGATTTTAAGATTGGATATTATTCAGAGCGTCTCAAAGATTAACCCTATTGATATTGAGGTACCAAATTTTTGTCATTTTTGGAGAATTTTCAGTTTGTTAGCATGATACAGCCTCCAGAGAGTATACGATTGATCAAATTTATGATTGAGTATTGTTCAAGGTGTCTCACAGATGTACCCTATTGATTTTTAGTTGACTAGAGCGAGTACAGCGGGTCCTATAAAACTAGATATACTAAATTTTTGGTTACTTTTTGGAGAAATTTCGGTTTGTTAGCATGATACATCCCCAGAAGTGTATACAAGTAATAATTTTATGATAGAATATTGTTCAGGGCCACAGATGAGAAAAGTTAGTTTTAATCTTTAAAACCGTTTATTTTTTATTCATTTCGCTTCAACCGCTGGGGTTATTAGCGACATAAGATACAGAGTATAACCAAAATTTACAATAATGTATATAAGCCAGTGTCCTTAAATAACCTATTGTACTTTCGACGTTCATGTTTTCACCTAGAGTCTCCGCTATATTCGTCGAAATGTTGTACTTCTTTCTTCAAGCTTCATATTGTTTACACTCAGTTAATATAGGCTTCATAACACTTATTAGACACATTTCGCATATTGGTAACTCAGTTCGTGTGATGAGATGTTTATGGGTTAAATTGCTATGACCCAGCCGCAAACGAGATATTCTGACTTGGTGTGGTCTGTTTGATGTTGGTTTCTTTTAGATTATTATTTTGTATTGCACTCAATACGTTTTGCCACGCACTAAACACTTTAGATTTTATTCCAGATTTCATGTCATTAGTAGATAGTTACTTCATCTATTTGGATAGAGTCCTTTTCATTTTTCTTACTATGTAGTCCTTCTTTTTCTTTTGTCCAGTCCTCTTTCATTTGGGCCATCTCTTCTGTATCTATTTTTTGGTGTCCTTTATGTCTTCTCTCTTTTCCTTTATGTCGTTTTTAATTTATTTTCTTAGTTCTGCCACATCCTCCTCAAGATCTCTTTCAAGTTCATGTAGTGTTTAATTGGTTTCATCCATGTTGAGTTCTGGTTGCTTAGCTGTTGCTGTTTTTTTTAAGTGATCTGGGTACTAACTTTCTTTCTTTCTCGAAATATTTATTGCTCCTCTTGTGATGTGTTCTGCTCGTTTCTGACCCTCTTCATGGGTTAATCAAATAACGTTACTTCAAGAACAAAATAATTTGTTTTTTAACAGGCAGTTGCCTGAAATTTGCTTCGAGATTGGTTCTTTTAAGGCAACAGTAACGCCCTCTAATGCCTGGCACAAGTCGATGATTGCGGTGAGGCTTGATGCGATGCTTTACTATGTTTTTACCCTAATTTGTGAGTAGATTAAGGATTATTAAAATGGTAACTCTACCATGTAATTTTCAGTAAATCTGACATTAAATGAACATAATTGTAGGTTATTAAAACAAAATTTTAGGTTATAATGTATGTTACCCAGCTAATATCAACTGTAGGTATACACACCATACAGTTTTGAACAATTTATGACGTAACTGACTTACCTTTCAACATTAAAGAACTGAATATAATTTGTATTTGATTTTTTGAGTAATTTGTGCCATATCTACATACCTTATCAACAAAAAAATAACGATTTTAAAGATTAAAACTAACTTTTCCGCACTTATACACTCTGGAGACTAACAAACCAAAATTTCTCCAGAAATGTGGTATATCTGAATTTCTAGGACCCATTGTAATGTCTTTGGTGAGCTGAAAATCAATAGGGTTCATCAGTGAGAAGCCCTGAACAACATCCAATCATAAAATTGGTCACTTATATACATTCCGAAGGCTATATCATGCTAACAAATGGAAATTTCTCCAAAAATTATCAAAAATGTACTATATTTGCATTTATAGTACCCGTTGTACTGGTTCTGGTGAACTGAAAATCGATAAGGTTTATCTGTGAAACGCCCTGAACAATATCCAATTATAGAATTGGTCACTTGTATACACCTTGGAGGCTGTATCGTGCTAACAAACTGAAATTTCTCCAAAAATGTAGTATATATGGATTTATAGGACCCATTGTAATGTCTTTGGTGAGCTGAAAATCAATAGGGTTCATCTATGAGAAGCCCTGAACAATATCATATCATAAAATTGGTCACTTGTATACACTCCGCAAGCTGTATCATGCTAACAAATGGAAATTTCTCCAAAAATTACCAAAAATGTACTATATCTGCATTTATAGGACCCGTTGTACTGGTTCTGGTGAACTGAAAATCAATAAAGTTTATCTGTGAAACGCCCTGAACAACATCCAATTATAAAATTGGTCACTTCTATACACCTTAAAGGCTGTATCGTGCTAACAAACTAAAATTTCTTCAATAATTATTAAAAATGTAGTATATATGGATTTATAGGACTCATTGTAATGGCTTTGGTGAGCTGAAAATCAATAGGGTTCATCTATGAGAAGCCCTGAACAATATCCATTCATAAAATTGGTCACTTGTATACACTGCAGAGGCTGTATCATGTTAACAAATGGAAATTCCTCCAAAAATGTACTATATTTGCATTTATAGGACCCGTTGTACTGGTTCTGGTGAACTTAAAATCAATAAGGTTTATCTGTGAAACGCCCTGAACAATATCCAATTATAAAATTGGTCACTTGTATATACCTTGGAGGCTGTATCGTGCTAACAAATGTATATATGGATTTATAGGACTCATTGTAATGAAATTAACTGTCTCGACCCTTACTTCGTGGATTCTGCTCATATTAGTGTTTTAAATGAAACTCACGGTTTCTAGTTAATTCCACAATATAATAAAAGTTATTAAAAATTCTAAACATCAGGTAGGCATCAAATGAAATGTAACTTCTGTCATTCTGACGATGATATTGATTTATCGAAACAATTGTTAATTTTTTAGAATTTTCAATAACTTATTATATTGTGGAATTAACTAGAAACCGCGAGTTTCATTTAAAACACCCATTGTAATGTCTTTGGTGAGTTGAAAATCAATAGGGTTCATCTGTGAGAAGCCCTGAACAATATCCAATTATAAAATTGGTCACTAGTATACACGCCGGAGGCTGTATCATGCTAACAAATGGAACTTTCTCCAAAAATTATCAAAAATGTACGATATTTGCATTTATAGGACCCGTTGTACTGGATCTGGTGAACTGAAAATCAATAAAGTTTATCTGTGAAACGCCCTGAACATAATATAAAATTATAAAATTGGTCACTTGTATACACCTTGGAGGCTGTATCGTGCTAACAAACTGAAATTTCTCCAAAAATGTAGTATATATGGATTTATAGGACCCATTGTAATGGCTTTGGTGAGCTGAAAATCAATAGGGTTCATCTCTGAGAAACCCTGAACAATATCCAATTATAAAATTGGACACTTGTATACACCTTGGAGGCTGTATCGTGCTAACAAATGTATATCTGGATTTATAGGACCCATTGTGATGGATCTGGCGAGCTGAAAATCAATAGGGTTCATCTGTAAGGTGCCCTGAACAATACCCAATCATAAAATTGGTGGCAATATACTCCGGAGGCTGTATCGTGCTAACAAGACATGTTACAAAATGTGGGCGACGACAACGACGACATACACTCCCCGTTTTACGTGTTTTTCTCAATGAAAAACGTGAAAATAACTAAAAAAATTCCTTTTCCTTGTTTTTTGTTGGAGGTATAGTTGCGAATTTGAAATACCGTGTTTATTATCTTCGACCGTTGTTAACTTTACCCAGTGGAGAACAATTTATGGACCGTAAATAGCATAGTTATAAATCAAGACCAAGTACACAGTCCGACCCTACGCAGGGACGTCTTTAACATTTTTTATTATCGTTTTTGCGTCACTTGACAAATGTTTTTTTTTTAACCTTCCTGTTGTCCGAAACATCATCTTCAGTATAACTGTTGTTACTAATTTCAATCACTTCATTCGACACAATTTTTTCCCATGGACGAAACTCTGCCATTTTTATTTGCACAATGCACAACGATGAAAAGTCACAGACTGACAGGCTGCACCCTTGCTTAACCTGGTTGGTGATTACTCCAACCCTGTTAGGACGTAGGAATAAAGGATAATTTCTAATTTATGAGGAGGCAGTATCTGTGGTATTTATGCATTCTTGTTGTATTTAACATTTACACAATGCTCCCTATCATAAACACGGTATTTCAAATTCGCATGTATAAACCAATACTTTTCTCGCATCGTAGATAGGGTTGGAGGAAAAGTAATAACAGCAGGTTCATACATTTCTTTTTAATCAGTTTTTAGTTATGATCTCAATCCTTGAGATTCAGTTTCAATCTTTCGATTAAAAATTTTCTAACGAATATTAACGTAAACAGATTCCGAAATGTAGCTATTTTGGAATACTGACTCTCAATTTTAATATCTAAAAATATGAGGATTCCTGTCACTTCAATACCATTAACCCGACGTCGGACAGGAGGGGTCTTGTAGACCCCCGTTTGAGGTTAGGAGCCATTATTTTTGTATATTTGGGTTTGCATGGCCACGCGTATCAGTAGCCTCCGCTTAGATATCCATCCTTCTAGCTGATGCAAAGCGCAATTTAGTTGTTATTGTTAGTGATGTAGATATTCGGATGATTTCAATAATCGGATTCTACGGAATCGAATGATTAAAATACTCGGATTAATTATTTGATTCCGAATTCATTTAAAATTTAACCGTTGTATCGAACTAAAATGTGACTGCATCGGCGCATTCCGCATCGAAAAGGAGATACGATGTCGAAATTCGAAATGACCGGCCGGAACCGAAGGAAATCGGAATACATGCATAATGCCGCATTCACCCACCTGACAGAGCGAGCGGGCTGGCCGAGTTGGAAGAAATCGATATTGATATTCGTATCGTTGAAAAATAAAATCGGATTAATCCGAGTAGCTAAATGATCGGATTCGACAAATATCTTAATTTGAATTCATACATCACTACTTATTGTGATTACGACCAGTGTACATCGTTTCAAACTAGTCTATTCCAAGAATAATGGCTCGTAATATATACGAAAATGAACATAAATTTCTTTTACAACTTTAGACAGAGCTAGATGAAGATGAACAAGAAGGTTATATTGAACTAGAAGAACTCGGCAGACGTTGTCCTGCGAAACATTGGTCACTGTTTACATGCTATGGCACTTTCCCCCACGGAAATGTTAACGTCAAAATTTGTTTTGACAATCTAACATTATCTTTATAGACCAAAAAAGCAATGGCGTCATAAGCATAGCCGCTGACAGTTACTGGGAGAAAACAAATATTTATTTACGTTCGTTTAACGTTTGTAACATGCTTAAACATGGCTATTGTTAATTTGTCGAGCATTGCGGAGCTTTTTGTAATGAAATTAAAGTGTTAAAGAAATGTGGAGACAGTTTAAACAGTGGATATGTCGTAGAGATAGAGTATGATGGAAGTTTAGGAGCGAAGCAATAAGGCATAATTACTTGATAGTCACTGCAGTGTCATTTTACAAATGAAAAAACGAATAAACTTTTAAAATATTACAACGGTCCAGACAAGACATAAGTTAAATAATTGATTTGTTTTCCCTCAGTAACTGTCAGCGGCCCTCTTCTGACGTCACACTTTTTCGGTCTATAGTGAATTTCGTTGACAGACACTAATATTACAATTATAATTAATTAAAACTTAGTATCAAAAAAAGATAGACCAAGCATAACAAATCAAAATTGTTTCAATTTCACTATTATCTATATCTACCTTTAACTGATTTTTCTATTTTCAATTTTTAAATTCTTTCTGTTCAAATTTTAATTAAAATACCTATAAAAGTTAACTTTTTGCTTTCATTAATAAACGTGGTCGTAGAAAAAATATTGTGTACAACTCGTACGCAAAGCACATTTACCGCTCGCTTGATTTACTTCTGCGTTCGTGGAAAAAGTAACCGATATAGAAGTTGATATGCTGTAGCGCCACCTGGTGGGAAGTTACTACAAAAAGGATAGCAAATATAAATTCTGCATAGAAAAATACATAAATATGCCAAATCTGAAGGTGATCACTTGAACGGTGTAGAATTTGATATGCTGCAGCGCCACCTGGTAAGAAATTACAATAAAGAGGATAGTGTAAAAACTTTCTCCTTGAAAAAATACATATATAAGCCACTTTTCATAATGATCGGTTGAACGGTGTTGGAGTGATGAGAGAACATACATATATACAAACATTCATTCTCATATACAGTGCGGTCGTAACTTGTGCCCCCCCCCCTCATAACTTCTGAAAGGAATGAGATATAATAATGAAACAAAAACTAGATTAAACTAGAGGAAATTATACTATGACTAGTAATAGTGGCAAGCACCTGACTTCAATTGTGTTATAGAGGGCGTTACTATCTTTAAAATTTGTATTTGAAACTAAGGTCAGAAAATACCTCATTTGAAAGATATTTTAATTACCTTTACGGCAATAAAAACTTAATTATGATTTTTAAGTGGTTATAGTGACATATCGTGAAGTAAATGAATGCATCACATTAAAATCTCGATAACCCACATTGAGTGTGAATGCTCATTCGTCACTGTGATGCATTGATTTACTTCATGATATGTCACTAAAACCACTTACAAATCATAATTAAGTTTTTATTGCCGTAAAGATAATTAAAATATCTTTCAAATGAGGTGATTTTGTTTCCCATACAAATTTTAAAGATAGTAACGCCCTCTATCACACAATTGAAGTCAGGTGCTTGCCACTATTACTAGTTATAGTATAATTTCCTCAAGTTTAATCCAGTTTTTGTTTCATTATTATATCTCATTCCTTTCAGAAGTTATGAGGGGGAGGGACACAATTTACGACCGCACTGTATAGATCAGAAACCAGGGGTGACTTCACTACTGATGATGAGAATGTAATGCTAGAAAATCATGCAGACATAGAAACTGGCGAACAGGGAGAACACATAAATGAAGATGAAGTGGATACAACCAATCAGGAAGTGGAACAGGATGGAAATTACAAAGATGAAGTGAATGCAACCAGCCAGGAAGTAGAACAAGATGGAAATGAGGGATATAACACAGAACCAGATAGCAAAGAAACACTTAGAGGTAAATATTTTAAATGGAAGGATGGAACAAAATGGTTGAAAGATTACTCTAATACACCTGCTATTTACAAGGTGTCTAGCGAATGCACGAGATTCTACAAACCCCTTTGACTGTTAGTCGTTATTTATTGACAAGCAAATGATCTCAGATATTGCAAAATATACTACAATAAAAATGAGAGAAAGAGCAGCAAATTACAAAAACATTATAAAGAGACAAATGACGTCGAAATCGAAGCAGTTTTTGGTTTACTTTATCTTGCTGGTTTGTTTAGAGCTAATCACAGAAACCTGGAAGATTTTTGGAGAAATGATGGCACAGGAATGGATATATTTTCAGGCACCATGTCTGCCAAAAGGTTCATTCTTTTAAAATAGTGCAGAAAGACAAGCAGCAAGACTCCCAGTGAGAAGAAAAGTTGGAGTCGTTCTGAGGCTGGTGTTCATTCCGCCAATATATCCCAAATAAGCCAACAAAGTACAGAATTAAGATACAGACTTTGGTTCACTCTACAATTTTCTATACATTGAATATGGAAGTATGCACAGGGAAACAGCCTAATAGCCCGTATCAGTTGCTTAATTCACCAAAAGACATAGCTCTTCGAATTATTGAACCAATTTCATGTACTAATCGAAATGTTACCTTCGATAATTGGTATACAAGTTATGAAAACATACAGAAACTCTTCAAAAGGCACAAACTTATTTCAGTCGGTACCCTCATAAAAAATAAAAGGCAAATTTCTCTGAAGCTACTTTCAACTCGTAACAGACCTGAAAATCCAGCCTATTTGGGTTTCAAAAAAACATAACGTAATGTCATATATTCCTAGGAAGGGTAAGAACGTCCTACTTCTTTCGTCCCTTCATCATATAAGCTTTAATAATTCAACTAAGGCAGTTGTTGATGCGACAGATGAATTATCAACTTCCTACAATGTAGCTCGTAACAGCAGAAGATGGGTCTCTTAAGATATTAGGTTTTGTTTACTGAATATCGCAGGCATTAACTCGTAGGTTGTTTATATGTTCAGTACTGGCGACTATAAAATGAAAAGACAAGAATGCTTGAAAAATTGGGACTAGTATTAGTTAGGGAACAATTACAGTTTCGAAAAGATAATCCAAGAATCACACATTCTTCGCGCGAAAAATGAACAACTTTAATAGTGAACAATTTGAATAACTGCATAAGAAAAAAAAAGTTACAGCTCGTGGTCATTGCCGTTTTAGTTCACGAAAGTTTAATAGGAAAACAAAGTATTCGTACCGTTCATGCAATATCTCAATATACTTACAACATATGTATAGGGCATTGTTATAACGTGTGAACATTGTGCCAATGAACAGATTCTGAATAAAATTATTTTGATACACATGAAGGCATAATTTACTTTTTAGTTTTTTCATATCCAAGTTTAACACAGTTTGTGAATATATTATATATGGAATACACAGGGTTTTATTAAATAAAATATTTTGTTAGCATTAATGTTGTTCGTGATAGCATTGCAATTGATTCATTTCATATTTTTAAATTCAACCACGCTAAGATGATATTTTCGCTTTGTATTGGGTCAATTGATCTAGTCCAGACCTAGACGATCAGTGTGCGAATTACCTCTGTCTAGAGCAGAACCGTGTCCATATAGCAGTAATTACCTCATGTTACATTGTTTCAAAGCCGACTGGCCAGCAGATTATCCAGAGGAATGAAGTCACCAAGGTAAAGTGTCATTTTGTAATTAAATAAATTGATCATACAGTCAATTCGAAAATAAAATTTAAAATTAAAGTGCTGTCGTAGTGAAAAAATGTTACAATGCTATATATTTTGTTTTTAAATAAAAACCTTGATCAAACTAGTTTCAATTAACATGATCCTAAAATAACAATTTTTAACAAAAAATGCCTACAAATTTGTCCCCAAATACATTCAGATAGACATGGGGTATATTGGACCCCACCTGACCCAACTTGTAATTTTTGGTCACCTGTCTGTTGTCGGGTTAAGTAAAGTTCTGTTATTTTAATTAAGAGGTGTATTATTAATAGAAGCTTCTCCATAAATAAAACAACAATTACAGACAAAAATTTTTATTAACAATTCTAAACGCACCAACATGCTTAAATTAGTCAAAATCTAAAGAAAAATAATTTATGGAGAAGCTTCAGAATGATAGCACTAGAGCATACTATTATTTTCCCAAAAAGAAAAAATATAATGATAATACTGATTTGATCACATATAAAAAGATAAATAATCACTGGCAGGCTAACAATTCTTCAGCTTCTCCACTCACACAAAGCTACATAACACAAAATATAAAAGCTCTTAGTGCAACCATTCCAATCAAATATAAATATTAACAAAAAATCAAAATTAAGTAAAAAACTTCCCATTCAGATATGTCACAGTGAGTTTAATTAGTGTATAGTGGGGAAACATGTTAATATATCCGTTTGAGATATTCATAGAAGGATTATGTTGAGTGTCCAGACAATTTAATTGTTCAAATTAAGTTTGTAAGCAAAATGTTGTATTTTGAACTGAACCATATCCAGGGGGTTACAACAAACTGCAAATATTATCTCAACAATCAACAAGATATTTTTACTCAGTAACTTGAACAAAAATTATTAAACGTTGGTTATTAGTACCATAACCAACGAGATGCTTAAACTCTAAGACAAAATTCACAATTACAACCTAGAAATATCGAATGTAACAGGCGATTGATTGATTGCAAAATGCATTTTAAAGATAAATTTAATGAATAATCTTGAATTCACTTGTTCTCTCTAAGCATAGTTGTCATTTATGTTCACTATATTTTAGTATTAAAACACATCTAATTTTGTAAGTCTTATGTGATATAACTACTCTAGTAAAAGCAATAGTCGAATAATACAGACAAGCTGATTTATAGAGATAGTTTGTAGAACTGTTCTTAAAAAATTAATAACGCAATTCTGTAATTTTTAAAACCAGTTTTGCAATGTGTATTGCACAAGTAGTAATTTTATTGTATGCGAGTTTTTTGACGAATAAATATTCTGGTGAACATTACATTGACATTTATATAACATGACATAGTTGTCTGTTTTATTAAAAATTTATTAATAGTGTTATTGTAACACAAAATAATTTTAATACAATAATGTAATAAAATATGTTGCAAATTATTAAAATATGGAATATTCATCAACTATGTCAATGAGAACGAAGTAATACATTGCAATTTAGTGAAAGAGAGGATGAAAATGATTAAATTAAACAACAAACTGTTTATGTAATATTTTTGCCCTTACAAATCCCACACATTATATAAAAATAAGAAAATCGTTAAAGAAGAAATAGTATATTAAACTCACTGAAGACATTATAATTATATTTTTTAAAAATAATTGTTATAAACACCTTGTTTAACAGCAATTCTCAAATTTTCCTATCTTTCTTTTATTCTAGACACCCCGAATATTTTAATTATAATATAAATGTCGAATGTTAAACCCTTTACATGTAAGGATAATAAAAAGAGGAATAGGAAATTAATATCAAACCCTGAGACATCCAAAATATGACTATTTATATTCTGCAGCAACATTACAAGGAATAGTAAAATTTGTTGGTAATTAATCTTGATGAAGGAACATGACCACCAGCACTTAATATATCGTAAAATTAGGAGAAAGGTGACAATTGCTTATACTTCAGCAATCATATTCAAACCTGAATTGACCTCTGAAAATTCTAATATTAACCCTTTCAAAAATGTACATATCTACCTCAGAAAACAGTTATATGCTTGTACAAAGTATAGGATACCAGGCAAAATAAAAGCAAGTCATATAAGCTACAATAATAATCAATAAAGTACCAAATAGTAGTAGATCATTGATGGCAGAATAGGAATATGTAGTAGCAGTGGCAATGAAGAATTATTGAGAATTTCAGATCTAAGATGAGAAATATGGAATGAGAATAAATAAAGTTGATATACTGTTTATTTATTTGTTGTTTTCAAGACACCATGCAATTCGAGAATCGCTGTTTGCTAGAACCACATTTTTTTAATGGTACAATTTTATAATGGGAATGCAAAATGCTATTCGAATTTAATATCATTTTAAAATTATCAATAATAAATATTTGACTAAGTTCAATAAAAAAAATAATAGACTTAAATAAATTATAATACTTTTTAGTCCAACATAATAGTAAAAAATAATTTTACAAACAAAATTTCTGTCAAAGAAATAAAATTCTGTAATAGACCAGCTATACTGTTTGTTTTTTGAATAAGTAATGGGCCATAGTACATTCGAAGTTAAATAAGGAATATACTTAATAATAGTCATTAGTCCATCACATCTTATTAGGAAACTAAAATGTTATTATCAAGCTGCTCACTTATAACGGGTTTATCAATTGTGCAAATAGTTCTAAAAACAAAACTTAGACAACGCAAAATTTTGTAGAACATATTAATAAATCTATGCAGTCTGCATAAACAAAACCGCTTGTCTTACTAATTCTAGAGTGCTTCAATCAATTCTATTGCACATGCGCATATCCAGGTACAACAAAACTTCAAGATTCAATATTACTAACCTCAGACTCGCTGTCGGGTACAGGAATACCATTTTGTTTCAAAATATGTTCCAAGAAAGCTACTTTTGATTGCAGCCTTGTAACTTCCTCGCTATCGCTGGTGGAAATGGAGAGAGAAGAATCCGGACAATCCACTTCTGTATCAAATCCGCTTTCGCTTGAAGTAAATGGAATATCATAATTTTCTTGATTTTTGCTCTGATATTTTCGAATTTTTCCCAATCTCGGACTAACATCAGCTGAAACAAAGTTTTCGATTAACATTAAAAACATTTTTTAAATGAACAAATTTCCTTTGCAGCTAACAAAGCTTGTGAAATCTTACAACCATTCTACACCAAAACCCCCCAAACCCCTCTATGCCTTTCAATATCTAATTCTAGAAGAGATGTTTGTAAAAATTATATAAACAATATGACTCTTTCCTATTTTAATGAATATCAAAGAACGAATGCCACCTGTAAACAAACAGTTGAAAAACAAAAGCAAAGAAAAACTGGGCAGAATTTTGTTTAAACTTAAACAGACAGACAAATCCTACAAAGATTTGAAACAGAATCAATAAAATTCAACAAAATGAAAATATGTATGTCTATGATGAAACGATGTTGGAAAATTTGTACAATAAAATTATATAACTCCCGAAATTAGTCAACTTGCAATAGATAACGAGCCTCACTTCTTATTGTCCCTCATCATGGTCATGGAAATGGGAGCCAACATTAACTCTTCTAAAAAATCTACTCCTGGCATAGGTGGAATCAATTATAATCTTATGTTGGCCAATTTATATGGAGTTGCTTTGCGTTTTCTTTGCAGGATCTTTAACAATATTTCAACCAAAGGAGATAACTGTGACTCCCTAAAGCAATGTTTGATCATTTCAATCCCTAAAAAGATAATGATCTGAATGCCTTGAGACCCATATCACTAATGTTGTGTGTTTTAAAATGGTGGTTGGAAAATTCGAACATTCTCCCAGAGTTGCAATTTGGTTGTTGTAGAGGTAAAGGCACCATTGCATTCCACACTTAAACAAGATATGGATATATCTGGGGCTTATGATAATGTTATTTTAAATTTACTTTATAACAAGCTCATTAATCTAGGAGTGCCTAGATTATGCGCATAGTGCCACCTGTAAGAGTAAGAATATTGATCTTAAAGTATCCAGATGAAATAAAAGGGGTTAAAACCAGTTAGATTCAATTTACTTACATGGTACACCAAATCCTCACAATCAAAAGAAACATTTAAAACAAATTAATATATAGTGTCACTAGCTATTAAAATAATAATGAAAACAGCCCATTGTACAATGGATGACTCCCTGAAATAGGGGATAAAATTCAACTTATTCCAACATGTGTGAATCAGCTGTATGACGTTCCACAATTGTAAAGATTAAGTCAAAAATTAACAATTTCTTTTTCTTTTTTTTTTTAAATTAATCTTTACAATTTCTTTTTCTTTTTTTTTTAAATTAATCTTTACAATTTTCAGATGTCATTCAGCTGATTCACACATGTTGGAATAAGTTAAATTTTATCCCCTATTTCAGGGAGTCATCCATTGTACAATGGGATGTTTTTATTATTATTTTAATAGCTAGTGACTGACAATGTAAGTAAATTGAATCTAACTGGCTTTAGCCCCTTCAAAACCTTTTTATTTCATTTGGATACTGTAAAATAAATTTTCCTAATCTTATAGGGGGCACTGATGATGATTTCTCAATAAACTGAAAGCGCTCTGTTGACAATAAAATCCTGTACCAAAATACACAATTGGTTTCTTTTTTATAATTATTTTTCTCTGGTACACTCAGCAGACTTCACTCATTTGCATACACTTTAGTCAATTTGTTCATTAACAGGCAAGTCTTCATTAGGTGTAACAACAGAATAATTGAGGAGCGTATCCATACCAAATAAACCATCTTTTGTTTAATGAGGCTCATATTGTTATCATTACTAATAATACCAGTGGCCCTGGAATGCAGGTATGATGGGGACGACTGCATCTACGTATTATTTCGGTTGTGTGGTGTCTTCTTGTTTAGTATTTGTAATAGAGCGGACAGAATAGGCAGCTTCGGTTTAATGCGACCGCGCGAATACTTCGCAGAATTTACTGTTTTATCGTAACCGGGCGCTTGAATATTGTTGTTTAAAACCATTATTTGCTGCATTTTGTTGTTAATGATGAATACTACCGGTACTAGGGATGCGCAATTTTCGAAAAACATCGATGTTAAATCAAATGATACATCGAAAATAGTCAATCGATATTCTAAAAATATCGGACGGGAAATATCGATATTTATAAATATCGATGTTTTATTGGTCAATAATGCTAATAATGCCATTAAAAAAATATATAAGCTTAAGTTTATTACAATATACTTTAATATACTAAAACACAACGTATATATGAAAAATAAACATAAGTATGCTCATGTATACTTAAATTATACATTTGAAATCAAAGAACGTAAAGAAAACAGTAAACATTAAAAATAAAAAAAATACTAACAAACAAAAATAGCATAAATCCTAAAATATGCTTAAATCGCAATGATTTAAAAATACCAGTTTTGACAATTTTTGCCCTAAGAGTCTATTACGTTGTTGTGTTAAAATGTGCCCTGCATTTGAAAAGAGTCTTTCAGATGGGACTGAAGCTGCAACAGCGCTCAAGTATTTTGAAAGTCGGGGATACACATTCTTTATCTTCTCCCAAACTTTCAATGGATTGTCATGAAATTTTGCTAAGGGACTCTGAAGGTACTGGGTTAACTCAACTGATTTATCTTCATCGGAGACATAATTTTCCAAACTTCTTTTCACCGCTTCATGGTGATGGCACCAAATGCTGAATGATTGTTCTGAAAAAATAAATAAGATATAATAATTATTATAAATATTAGTATTTCTAATAAGCAATACTCTAAGCATACTCTAATGAAAATTCAATCGACCCCACCCCCACCTTCTACACTTATTTACCTTCTATCGTTTCTTCTCCGTTCCGGGTTTCTTCTGCTTCATTCTCCATTTCTTGCAGCATTGTTCTTAAATATGATACGGCTCGGGATCAGGCTAATGGATTTTGAAAATGGATTCGCTTAAATCTTGGGTCGAGTAAAGTAGCTACTGCTAGTAAGCGTATTTCCTCCATGTGGACAAATCGATTTTGTAATTCGGTCTACTTCTTCTTCTTTCAAGTTAAGGCCCATTTCTAGATTGCAATCGATACTTTGAATTTTATTTTTAAGGCAATAAATCATAGGAATGATTTTGCTTGCCGTGACGTATTTTTCACCGCATAACTCTTTAGTAGCTGCTTCCAAGGTTCGTAATAGTTTTAAAATTTCTTCTATTTGTTGCATTTCTAGGGTGCTGACCATCGCTGGTGCTGTAGTGTGTCGGATTATAATATTGTTAATCTCAACTCGTAGTTCTATAAAACGTTCTAACATATAATATTTGGAGTTCCAACGTGTTTGGACTTCTTGGATTAATTTTTTAGATGTTTGTTTTCTTAATTCATCACTGACTACTACACTCTGCTTGAACCAAGTGACGATGATCTTTACTTTATTGATAATGTCCAACAAATTTGGTACAGACAGAGCTGATTGATTTTTCGGCTACTAAATTCAATGTGTGAGCGCAACATGGTATGTGTAAATTTTTTCCAAAAGATAAATCCACTGCTTTTACAATATTCGCGCCACTATCCGTTAAAACAGCTGTAATTTTTTCCTTAGGTATGTGCCATAGGTCGCAAATTTCTAACAACTTTTCAGATAAATAAGCCGATGTATGCCTCTCGTTTAGGTCGAATACTCCTAGTGTAAATGAACAAACTTTCATTTGGTCTGCATAATGCACTGTGACGCCTAAGAAACTTCGTGTCTGCATTGTATCGCTCCAGATATCAGTCGTGATGGTAAGCGAGTCAATAAGTGATAATTTTTCTTTGATTTTTTGTGATACTACTTCATATTTGGTATCCAGTCTACGGCTAAAGGTGTCTCTGCTCGGTAACTTATATTGAGGTACAACGATTTGCATAAGGTCTCGAAACCCTTCATTTTCAACTATGTTCAACGGCTGCATATCTT
This sequence comes from Galeruca laticollis, assembly GCA_963921935.1. Classification (NCBI taxonomy): domain Eukaryota; kingdom Metazoa; phylum Arthropoda; class Insecta; order Coleoptera; family Chrysomelidae; genus Galeruca; species Galeruca laticollis. Next base: position 133,181,634 of record OY998176.1, read on the forward strand.
TGCAGATCATAAATAGAATTGCGTTAGTAATACCCTCAAATTTTCTACCTCCTTCTCCGTAAGATGTTATATTTTGAAATATTCTTTTTACCGATGGTTGGAATGTACTTAAAGCTGAATTACTTCTACTTACTGAGCCTGATGCAGTCGTTGGAGTCACGGCCTCCCTAAAAACTGTACTTGAACTTGCAATACTTGCATTTTCAGCGACAGTGTCTGTATCGTCATCAGTATCCGGATCCGATATCTGTGTTATCTCCGAAGCTGGGCTTAACATCTCACTTTCTTGTTCTTGTGACGGCCCAGCAGTCTCTGAACTTTTGGCACAGGTTTGTTCATGTAACTTTATTTTTGCCGAACTTTTTTGAGCTACTAACAACTTATGCAATCGCACAATGTGTCCCATTAAATTCGTAGTATTTCCAGAAGTTTTTAGCTTTTTGTTACAATACCGACACGTAGCTATCCCATCATTATTTTTTAAAAAATGTTTCCACACATCACTTTTTGGAGGAGCCATTTTAGAATACTACTAACAGTACAGACAAATTCATTTAAAAATAAATTAACATAGATAAATCTAAGTTTAAATTTTATTTTTTTATTTTTATTTCGGGAATTCCATACACTTTTTTAAGTTTAAATATTAATATACTAGACACTTTTTAAACTCATTTTGACATTGGTGAAATTTCAACACTATTTTTCTATCTTATAATATCGGTGTTAGACTTTTTTCTTTTGGTGAATGGTGATCTCCATAAATTTTGGGTTCTGGGCGCCTATTTTGCATTTCTGCGATACAAATTACACTATAAACTGAAATATTCATAACAAACAGACAACACTTTAACTACCAAACGAGACATGGAAACAGATAAAGACACTGGACAAGACATACAAAACACAGACAAAACGGAGGAAAATGCAACAAAACCAAGGTTCAGCTTACCGAGGACCCCTCCACACAGGTTGAGAGCATCCAGCGATAGCAGGGCCTATCAAACACAACATGAAGAGGACGTCAGAAAACTAGAAGAAGAAATGTACGAAAACAAGAAAAGACATGCGGAAAATGAAATGGATATTCAGACGGAAGAAAACCAACACAAAAAGACAAAACAAGACAAGGTAAAGAAACCAGTAACCGACATAAAAAAACTAATAATGGAAGTTATCACAAACACGCAAGCAATAAAATCGGAAATTAAAGATGCCTGCTCAAGAACGACCCCGGCTAGCAATAGCAAATTAGCCTTCAATAAGACAGAACAGAAGATAGTTTTTGAAAACACGGAAAAGCTCACAAACTACATCCTAGAGCTTGTAGGACACCTGGCAATAAAGGAAAATGAACTGTCAGAAGCCAAAGAAGAGAGGACACAACAACAGGAATACGAGACGGAAACCATACAAACATTGAACATGAAAATTGAAGAATTGACAAGTCTACTAAAAGAGGCAAAACAACAAGAAAAACCAGAAAACATAAGGGAAACCCAACAAGAGCAAAGGAGTACAACAAACATACAATATGAAACAAGCTACCCACCATTGCAGCACAAACAAGAACTTATGCGCAACAAGTAACTTCAGAAATACAAAGAAGACCCGAAGAAAGACCCCAATGGAAAACCCCGGAAACAAAAAGAAAATTCGAAACATTCATATGACTTAAGGAGGGCGAGGACAACCAAGCACAAACAAAGAAAATTTCAGAATTAAAAAAGGTTATTAAACCATCAGACATGGAAGGAGCCCAAATCAGAACAGCCATTATTATCGCAACAGAATCGGAAGAAAAACACGAGGAACTCCTAAATAAGACAAAACAAATAGACAAACTGGAATCTACAGACGCCACTAAGATAAATGTCCCAGCTCTGATACTTACAGGAATGCCCAAAGATGCCACAGTTGAAGAAGTAATAGAAGGAATCAGATATGAAAACGAGGACCTATATCAAAACTACAATAAGGAAATAGAGGAAATAAAAATATTGGCAAAAAGACCGTGCCGCAATCCATGGAAAGCTAATATTATACTACAAGCATCAACGGAACTAGCCAAGACCATACTAAAAAAGGGACACATCTCCTACGACCTACAAAAACGGGAAAATAACAATAATAAATATTTATGACGAACCGGGAGGCAACAAAAATAAAATACTGGACAAAATAAAACCAAAAATAAGTAAACTGAAAACAAAAATACTAATTGCAGGTGACCTTAACGCAAAAAATACTAGTTGGGGTGTCACAGTGACGGACGAACGGGGAGAAGATATAATGGAGTGGGCAACAACAAATAATTTCCACATACGACAGCCATCCTACCTTTATCAACACGAGGGGACAAAGTTGGATTGATTTAACTTTGACAAAAGATTTAGAAGTACATAACTGGACAGTGCTTGAAGAAGAGACATTAAGCGACCACAGTTACATAACCTATGACATATTACAAGACAAACAGCACACTCGTAAAACACACAGGTACAACATAATAAACAGAAACATAGACAAGATAAGAGACGATATTACAAGGACGGACTGGAACTTTAGTGGGGACTTGGACGAAAAAGTAAACAGGACCAAAACAACATTACAAACCATTATGAAACGAACGTTAAACATAACGCATACCCAAAACAAAAATTCGCAAATATGGTGGACACACGAATTAACCCAACTCAGACGAGACTACCAGGACGAAAATGACGTAATAGTGCGCACCCAAAAACGGGACGACTACCTTAGACAAAGACGACAATACAAAAACGCAATAAAACAGACAAAGACCGAATCAATAAGAGAATTTTTTACAAATACTGACCCTGACAATCCCTGGAATTGCGCATATAAATTAATTAGAATGAGAAATAAAGAAAACAGAACTTTAACGACAATTAAAAAAGACAACGGGGACTGGACCAAAGACAAAACCGATACAATACAATACCTACATGACAAATACTTTCCGACAGACAACACCGAAGACGACGACCTAGACATACACACCGACATTAGACAAAAAATACAAACAGACAGAGACATAGAAGAAGTGATAGACTTCACAGAAACTGAAATACTAAACACGCTACAGGACATAAAAAACAAAAAAGCGACATCTACCGACGGTATACCGAAGGAAATACTAACGGAAAATACGACCAGACCAGAAGTATTGACAGACTTATACAATACATGCTTGAAACAAAGTAGATTCCCTGGTGGATGGAAGGGGGCATATATGGTCTGGATTCCCAAAAAAGATGGAAGTCGGTGACCGATCTGCCTCCTCCCGGCACTGGGAAAGGTACTGGATAAAATTGTAGCTAGAAGACCTATAAACTACCTGGAAAAAACAGACAGACTAGACAAACGACAATACGGCTTTAGAGAAGCCCACACGAAATCCCACACGACAATGGACGCGATAGATAAAGTTACGACACGAATCCGACAAAACAAAAAGGACAAAAGACATAAACTAATACTTACACTAGACCTGACAAACGCTTTTAACTCTGCTTGGACGCCGGCCATAATACACATGCTACGCCAAAAGAGAGTACCAGAATACATCATTAAACTATGCTGGTACTTTCTGATAAATAGATATATACAAACAGAGGACATAAAGACATGGACGCAACGCGGATGTCCCCAAGTATCCAGCCTAGGGCCAGCCTTGTGGCTGGTTCTGATGGAAAACTGGTTTGACACCATGGACACAAACGACCAACTGACGATAGACAAAGACATGGTGCAGGCTTTCGCGGATGATCAAATAATTGTGCTATCAGGAACCTCACTGAGGGAGTTAGAAAATAAATGGAAGGCGGTTTGGGAATCATGCGAAGGCTGGGCATGCCAAAATAAGCTAAATTACAATAAAAATAAAACCAAAGCAATATTTAGACCACACAATAGGAACTCTAGAGCGCCCAAAATCAAACTTGACGGGCAAAACTTCAACTTGTCGGACAATCTAGAATACCTAGGAGTGACTATAGATACAGGTATGCTTTGGCTGGACCATGTTAAAAAGTTAAGGTAAAAAACAACAGATATATCCAATAAAATCTACGCCATAGCTGGCAGACAATGGGGCAGAAAACCCGAAATACTAAAAATAATATACCAAAAAGCAATAAAACCAATGATATTATACGGGGCTGAGATATGGGGACAACGATCTCATGACACGAGATTGATAAAACAACTAAACGCCACTGAACGACCCTTCCTAACAGCTATAACAAAGGCCTACAAAACAACACCGACGGCAGCCATGCAAGTAATTGCGGGCTGCATACCATTAACAACCGAGGCAAATGAGATACACAAACACTTTGAAAAAACAAAAGATATTAACATAAGAAATTTACCTACTGACAAGACGCATCCAGCACGACATAGGGGAATAGAATACGCACAACAGCCCACAGATATAAACATATACACAGACACTAGCATAAAAAACGACAAAAAAACAATAGGAATATACATAAAAACAAAAAATGTAATGACAAAATACACATACTCAGTCGACACCGACCCTGGCCCTTAAACAAGGGCTTGAAAAATACTGTGAGACACCAAGCAGACGGGGAAGACTTAACTATACACACAGAATCAAAGACAGCAATACAAGGCATAACACAAACGCGAACAAAAAATAAACTAAATACGCAAATTATACTTATAAAAGACACTTTAGAAACAGTACATAAAGTACAGTGCTACATAAATTACAAAACAGACATGACAATGACATAAAAATCGCACACAAATTAGCGACTGAAGGACATAGTAAACCGACACCAGATTTCAAGCATTATACGAGGGCAATTCAGAAACTAACCTCCGATTGGTCACAGTGCGGGTAGTGGGGGGAGTAGCGCGCCATCTGTGCATTCACACGCTCAGCAGGTCAGTCGGCATCAAGCCGTAGTCGAGTGAACATCGTACCTGCGCTAGTTTAGTTTTTGTGGCAGTTTTAAATGTGTGCTGCAATAGAAAATCCCGCCAAATGTGAAGTGCGTGCTGTTATAAGGTTTTTTACAGCCAAAGGATACTCTGCAGCAGCTATTCATCGTGAGCTTTGTGCCGTGTACGGACCAAAAGTTATGAGTGAAGGAGTTGTCCGTGAATGGGTACGTTTATTTAAAAGTGGATGAGAAAACGTTCATGATGAAGAGAGGAGTGGTAGACCATCCTTGGTGACTGACGAACTCGTTCAGACAGTTGATGCAAAAGTTCGTGAAAATCGACGTTTCACAATGGCGGAGTTGTCTACTGATTTTCCACAGATTTCTAAGACTCTTTTGTACGAGATAGTGACAGCAAGATTGGGTTACCGTAAGTTCTGTGCACGATGGGTGCCCAAAATTCTTAACGACCACCACAAAAGTCAAAGAATGGCCTCTGCATTAGACTTTCTGTCACGTTATGAGGACGAAGGAGAACCATTGTTAAACAGAATCGTGACCGGTGACGAAACCTGGATTAAGTACGTGAACCCTGAGACAAAAGAACAATCAAAGATGTGGGCACATTCAGATTCGCCTACCAAACCAAAAAAATCCCGGCAAGATTTTTCTGCCAGAAAACTGATGGCAACGGTGTTTTGGGATGCCAAAGGGGTGTTGTTGGTTGAATTCATGGAACGTGGGACGACCATTAATCAAGACGTGTACTGTGAAACACTAAAAACATTACGACGGGCTATACAGAACAAACGCCGTGGTATGCTGACTTCCGGTATCGTTTTTTTGCACGATAACGCCCGTCCTCACTCTGCTCGCAGAACAACAGCCCTTCTTGAGTCCTTCAAGTGGGACGTTTTCAACCATTCACCTTACAGCCCAGATCTGGCGCCAAGCGATTATCACCTCTTCATGCATATGAAGAAATGGCTCGGGTCCCAGCGGTTTGATGACGACGAAGAGCTCAAAGATGCGGTCACAGGCTGGCTCAAGGCACAAGCGGGTGATTTTTATGCAGAAGGAATTTCAAAGCTTGTGAAGAGATACGATAAGTGCCTCAATCGTTATGGAGACTATGTCGAAAAATAGTGCAAAGATGTAGTTGTAAGATGTATATATTAAAATATTTTTACTTAACTTGGTGTATTTTTTTCAATCAACCGGAGGTTAGTTTCTGAATTGCCCTCGTAGTAAAAAACAACTAATCACAACATTAAAACGAAACAAACTTGAAAGCTGGCAGAGAAGATGGGAAAAAGAAAAAACCGGACGCAAAACATACGAACTAATAAAGACAGTTTCCGAAACACGACTTGACATTAACTGGAAAACGACGCAACTATTAACAGAACATGGACATATACAGGACTACTACAAACGTTTTAAACTAAGAGAAACGACAGGTAAATGCACCAAAGACGACAAGACGGAAGACCAACACCATATTATACATGACTGTACACGACCCCAAAGACAAACAGCACACAAGTCACTAACAAACAGATTAAAGATGATTAATAAAACATACCCACCTATAGATATTGACGCAACTGACAAACAATTGGTAAAATGGATAAACGAATGGGGACAAGACTGCATATCCGACGACGAAGATGAAACAACATGACGAGGGAACAATAGACTGACACAGAGTAAAGAAGGGCAACTTTCCCCGTTGATTTTTGGAGTGTGGAGTTGGTGTGGAGTTCATCTTGGCAGTGGATCCGCTAGAGAGAGGGTATTTTTCGCCGCATGCCGAAAGGTGCGTCGGCAGGCCACTTCGACGTGGCAATTCTTTCCTGACCGTGTTCCATCATTCATAACCCTGAGGAATAGCAAGAATATCACGCAAATGTTGGCCGTGTTCGTATACTAAGAAAAAACTGGCAGTTGCATGACAAAAAATCTGTCTACAACCTATAATAAAATAATTGGAATTAAAAATTTTAAAAAAATGTGCTTAAAGAAAATGGTTGATCTGGATAAATCTACAGTTCAGTACAGAGGAAATGCTTTCTTTAATTTTGACAAAGTTAATCCATATGCTTCTATAATTAAAAAAGGTCGTTCATTGCAAATTCAACCTTTTGCCTATTGAGAATAATGTTAAATCTCTTTTAGAGAAGCAATTCAACAACGAGAACTTTCAGTGACGAGAACTTCCTGAATTGAATTTCAACAAAAACATTTTGTCTAATAACACTTCCAGAGTCCAAGAGGGGCATGTACCAAAAGAACCGAACAAATGCGACTACATGGAAGATAATCATGCTTTACATATCTAATTTTTTTAGTTTGCTGAATTTTAATGTTTTTCATATTTTTATTTTTGTATGACCATTTGAACATTAGTTTGTTGGATTCTATGTTTTTCTTATTATTATTATTGTAAGACTAATATTTGTATAGAGTTGCTCGATTTCTATTGTATTTTTTTGTGCAATACTGTGTTTGCAAAATATATTGTGGTATATTTTCACAAAACCAGGCATATGCAACTTGCGTTCAGACATGTCCATTTAATTTTTTAGGTTTTTCCGTGGTAAATATATATTTTTTAAATATGAGTATGTGCAACAGCATTAATCATTATCATCCGATGCCCCTTTATATTTCACAATTTGGGAAATTTCACTTTTAAGGCTGTAAGAGCACAAACATGTTCGTGTTTTTCTCAAAATAACGTTATGATGACGTATCTGGTTTTGAGTGAACGCTCCTCAATTGGTCCAAGAATAGTGAGCAAAGGTTTACCTCAAGGATTAGTTCTTATTACCTTATTGTTTAATTTGTATACCTTTCACTTACACTCCATGGGCATTGGATCAACCATTTCACAATATGCCAACGAGTTCTGCTTGTACTTGAATAAGAAAACAATTGATGGGTGTATAAAATCTCTTAAGGAAAATATCCACTGTAAAAAATATTTAGATGATCATGGACTTGAATTATCACCTAACAAAAACTATTAATTATTATTTAAAAATGGCTTTAGGGTTCAATTTAGTGAAATTTTCTTCAATTCAGAAGTTAATGAAGAATAAGAAGGTTTTAAGGTTTACTATTATTTATTATTTATAGTGGTACAAAGCCTTGGTACCTTAGTCCACTTTCAAGAATCTGACTTTATCTCGGGGTTTTCCCAGTTTTTTTATATTTTTTCAATGTATGAATAAAAACTATTCTAAAAAAATTATTGCTATTAAGATTCTATCAAAATGTTAACTACTATCTTAGTTATTATTCTTTTGAATGCTAATTTTAATGATAAACAAAAAACATATTGATGTAACTTAAAATTGAATTTCAAGATTGTTTAAGTTATCATCGAAGCTGTAACTGAGTACCTTGTTCATTATATTTATTATATTATGGTAATTATTTTCCCTACTATATTTATGTTAAATAATTTAACTAAGAAAACTGAAGCACACATATACAAAAGTATCTGTACAACAATACTTGAGTATGGCCGTATAATATTGGGATCTGCGATTAAAATCAAAGCGTTACCTAACTGTCAAGTCGAATCTACTGTAGATGTAGTAAAACTGTTTTTTTATGTGGTGTTACTAGTGTGGTTTAGTGTTTTACACCCTTTTTACATTATATTGTCGTTTAACCATATTTAAGAGACTTTTCTTAGACAATATCAAAGATAGTACTCTTACTAAATTCAAAGCTTGTTTCTTTATGTTGTTAAATGTATAGGTGATATGTTCTTTTTTGAACTTAAACTAAAGATTTCAATTTATTTTATGTTGTTGCAAATTATTGTTCTAAGCTGAGTTACATAAATTTTGTATTTGGCAACTTTGGTTTTAGTAAAGGTATTTCTGTACAATTCAAAATTATTCTCACATCTTTGAACATCAAATAATATTTTTGCTTCTCTGTTGAAGCAGGAAATGGAATTTTACTTTCAAAATTTTTCCTAAAATAGGTATTTGTTTGCAAAAATAAATCCTTGATAAGCTTTGGGTAATACCTAATAGATAATAGAATAGATAAAGCATTATAAAAGACAAATTAAGTTTCAATTTCACAAATACTAAAATGATTCTGTCCTTTTTAGTAATAATGTACGTGCGCCTATTTAAAAAGAAAATTTCACCAAATTGGGAAAAAAATAAGAGCCTCGTATGAATGACTGCAGGGCTTTGTGGACTGAAATAAGGATTTATCATTACGGAAACCTGAACCAACACCAACAAGTCTTTCTGATGGAACAGCTTTCAACTGTCACACGGAGGGTGAATTCTTTAATTTATTAAAGAAGGTATTAAATCGAGATAATTTTGGACCTGACTCCATTTATAATTACAATGAAACTGGTACTCAAACTGTCCACAAACCCGGAAAATTATTTCTAAGGGCAAAAACAAGTATGTAAGGGAACCTCAGGTGACCGAGGCCAAACAGTCACGGTTCTGTGTACAGTAAATGCAATAGGAAATACAATTCCTCCATTTTATGTTTTTCCGCGTGTTCGCGTACAAGATTACATGACACATGGAGCTCCACCAGGATCTAAAGCTTCGGCTCACCCAACTGGCTGGATAACAGTTGAAAATTTTGAAATATAAATATTGCATTTCATAGAATTTTGAAAGTGTAGCAAAGAGAGGAAAGCTTTGTTGATTTTATGGATAACCACAGTAGTCACATATCGCCGATATAATGAAGCTTACGATTATTTTATGGTCCAAAATGCGAGTCAAAATACTACTCTAAAATATATTGCAAAACTTACGGGAACGGCGTGTCCACGAGCTTTTACCCCATTAAATATAACTAAGGAATTTGCTAAAACTGGTATTTATCCGTACAACTCTCATATATTTACAGACTCTGACTACCTTACTGCAAAGGTACTCACCAGATCCTACACTGGAAGCAACAATGGCCCCTTCACTGACTGAAGAACACACCCAGAGGGAATGTACAGTTTCTCAGGTCCCGTCAAGGAAACAAAACGGCTCAGGCAGGGAACCCACAAAAACAACAATTCTGACAGATACACCAAATATGAAAGAAATCAAAAGTGAGCATGAAAAGAGGCAGGAACAGAGACAGGTAGCGCAAAACAAAAAGAGCGTAAGAAGGAAAATTGTATATGATACAGTGAACAAGCCACAAATGAAGGTAAAAAGAAAAAGAAACTAAAGGCTATTATTGTAGATGAAGATTCTAAAACATCAAAGAGGCCCGAATTTGACGTATCATCTGATGAGCTCACTGATATAGATGAACAAATTGAAAAGGAAATATTTTGTTACAGGAATAGTAAATGATTACATGTTACTATGATTTGCCACAAAAAAAACAATACTACACTACATTGGGCAAGTTTTTAAAAGGTTGAAAATGAATATTTTGTAAATTTTACGCGTCGAAAAAAACCTGCTATCCATTTTGTATATCCTGATGTAAAGGATGAATTTTTTGTGCCCGAGGGAGATGTTATTAAGCTACCATCACCGAGCTTTGTAGGTGGACGATGTATGGGACACGTCAAATTACAAATAGTTAATGGTAAATAGTACAAACATAATTAAAAGTACACAAATAACATCAAATGGTCAAATAGTCATAGAACAAAGGAAATCGGCAATCAAATAAAAACATTCTTCCAAAATATATATTTTCAATCTATTTTTTTTATTGAAATTTACGTGTCTCGACATCTAAAGGTCATTGACACGGGAACAAGATAAGGTACAGTACATATTAAATAACAATGTAAATCACAACAGTGTTACAATATTAAAATATTAGATTTATATTGAGTTGGGAAGGCGGCAGTCATTAAGAAAATGAATCACGTCACCAAATCTGTTGGTTGAGCCAATGATATTTCCAAGTGTTCCATTAATATTATGACGTCTTCGAGCTATCTGGTATTGGTGGCACTTTAATAGAACATGTTCAATAGTAAGTCGAGTATCTGTATTTTTAAAACTTGATAACGATTGACAATCCTTAATATTATTTGGAATTTTATTGAAGTATTTCAGACCAATAAAATTGGGAGAGTTATGTGCCATTTTAGAAAAATGAGCAGGCAGTATAAAATGCTTGAATCGAGTATCATATGTGTGATTATCTTCATTATGCACAAAAATATTTTTGTTCATAAAGACATACATAGATATTTCAAAAATAAACAATGAGGGGAGCGTTAAAACACCAAGTCTTCTAAATATTCCCTTACAACTACCAAATCTAGAAAGTCCAACTATACTCCTTATGATTTGCTTTTGAGCAATGAATACATCAGAAGAGTTAACAGATATACACCACAGGCAAATGCCATAGCAGAGGTAGCATTCTGCTTTTGCAGAATATAACATAATTAATTGGTTTTCAGTTAGTATATCCTTCAAATTTCTAATTAAATAGTTTGTTGAAAGTAATTTTGCTACCACAACATCACAATGTTTTTTCCAATTTAAGTGTTCATCGAGATATATGCCCAAACATTTTATATGGTCTACCTGCTGCTTAAGTTTATCATGTCCGATAATAGGACACTTTCTTTAGTGATGGTGAAATCTGACAAAAAAAGTTTTGTCAGAGTTCAGAAAAAGTTAGTTGGACAAAAAGTAAATATCCAAATAATTAACTGTATCTATAAATGTTGATTCAATGTTATTGTCGTCTATATCAGAAACCAATATCGAAGTATCATCTGCATATACTGTGAAATGTAAGTCAGTAGGCGATTGGTCTAGATGAATTGTGTGAATATACAACAGAAACAATACAGGACCCAAAACTGAACCCTGTGGTACTCCAATGTTTATAATTAAAACATCCGAATTAACACTAATTTTGGTCGCATTAGAGAAATCATCTAAACTAACATACTGGGTACGGTTTTTCAGAAAAGAGCTTATCCAGGATAATGATGCGCCAGTAATCCCCAGTGAGAATAATCTTTGTAATAGGATGTCATGATTTACACAGTCACATGCCCTGTTTAGGTCAGGATATTCTCCTCCGTCAATCATATTTACTAAATTTGTATAAAATTCATGTAATGCAGTCGATGTAGAATGTTTATGCCTAAATCCGTGTTGACTTTTCGACAATATCATATTTTTATCTAAGAATTCACCTAGTCTACACAAAAAACTATTTTCAAACGACTTTGAAAAAACTGATGATAATGTGACAGGTCTGTAATTAACTACCTTCTGTACATCTTTGTTTTTATGGATAGATATAACTTTTCCTTTTTAATTGAGTTGGAAATTGACCTTGACAAAAGGACAAATTTACCAAAAATGTCAATGGAGAAATAATAGTACCTAGTACCTTTTTTTAAAATAAAAGACGGAATTTCATCATAACCGTATGAATGTTTATTTTTCAGTTTACCTTGAAGTAATATTAAAAGTTCATCCTGAGTGAATGGGCATAATGAAAATGAATTGTTGTAGGAAATGTTAAAAACAGGTAAAGCTAACTGTCTGTTCGATTTTATCAACTAAATCAAGAGGTGCTTGTTTAAAAAAGGTATTCAATTTAGTTGCTACATCAACAGGTTCATCAATAATTACATTATTTTACTCCAGAACAATTCTAGGGGAGCTCTGTTTTTTACCAGCTAGCATTGAAACAGTTTCCATGCTTTTTTTGTAGGATTTTCTGAATTTACGATAATATTTTGATAATAATAATTTTTTATTGATTTTATCAATTTCACATGAGTTTTTTTAGCTTCTAGATATTTATGTTTTCCATTGGGATTAGCAGATCTATTCTTAATGTTTTTCATTCAAACATGTTTCAAGTAATTTGTCGCGTTTATTACTTAACAATTACCCACTATTATACTTTTAGTTACTCTTACCCATTAACATTTGAAATGCTAGTTAGTTTGGAAGTTTAAATTTGAATATGTTTAAAGGTAAGAGCTGCTCTACATACAGTTATCCTTAAAAAATTGTAAATACGTTGTCACATATTTTTTTTTATTTGGTACAAACATGCCTGCATCAACTACTAAGAGTTATTAGCAGGAGGAGTTACACAAGTAGTATGTGATGTATTTGTGTTATAGAATAATTTTTAAATTTTGTTATACAAATTAATGTCTTTGAGATATTTAATTAAAGCACTTGTGTTTTGGTGAGCACATCCTTGAATACCGCACTTAATTTATTCTGTCTTCTATATCTAGAATATTCAGGACACTCTAAGATGATATATTTTACAGTAAGAGAAACATGGCAATGTATACATTCTGGTGCTGGTTCTTTGTTGAGGAGATATTGATGTGTAAGGAGTGTATGACCTATTCGCAGTTGGGTTAAGACAACTTGGTCTCTTCGTTTTTCTGGTATTGATAGAACTAAATCGACTTGTGGCTTAACTTCTTTCAGTTTGGATGTCGTATGATTCCATATTACTTGCCAAGAATTAAGTATATGTTTTTTTATTGGATTTGTATGGTCAGTGTAGGGAATTTTTTGAATGTAAGGTGCTTCTTGTTTGTTGTAGCTATTGCTAATTGATCGACTTCTTCGTTTCCTTTTATACCAGAGTGAGATGGAACCCATAGAAATGAGACATTCTTTTGGCTAAGACGTATGATTTCCATTTCACTTTTGATTCGTATGAGATAGGATGTGGTGGGTAAAGTTGTTTTAAGCCAAGTAACGCACTCAGTGAATCTGTTATGATGAGAAACTTGGTTGCTGTAGAGTCTTTGCACATTTTTATGGCTTCCAGAATTGCAGTGGTTTCTGCCGTGAATATACTACATTGATTCGGTAGTCGGATGGCAGATTTGTTATTTTCGCAGATGTAAGCTGCTGCAATTCCATTGTTATTTTTTGAAGCATCTGTATAGATTTGCAGGGTTTGGGGGTATTTTGATATAATTTCCTTGGAGAGGTTTTGTAGGAGACAGGGGTTAGTTGAATTTTTTGGATTTTGAGTGAGGTACGTATTAACATCTGGCTTCTGAGACATCCAGGGGGGAAAGTTAGAGTTTTGTTGGAGCGATAATTTAAATTGTTCAAATTTGTAGTTAGTACGTCTCACTCTCCCTTTCAAAGGGAGATTTTTAGTTGGCTTGGAATCGTATATTTCGTAGGGAGGGGGGTTTGTTGGGAAAATGATTTGGAATGCATTATTGTTGGGATAAGCAGAAATTTTTGCGGTATAGTTTAAGGAAAGGAATTGTCGACGTAAGTACAGTGGAAGTTCGTTTGCAATGACTAGGAGACTGCTGGTTGGGCTGGTTCTGAAAGCGCCCAATACACATCTCAGTGAGGTAATTTGAATGACATCTAATTTTTTTAATAATGTTTTTTAGCAGTATTGTAGCAAATGGAACCGTAATCTAATTTACTTCTGATCAGTGATTTGTATAGGTTCAATAGGGTGATTGCACTAGCTACCCATGTTCGGTTTGATAGAATTTTTAATAGATTTATTCGGGATTGGCATGACTGTTGAAGGACTTCTATGTGTGTTTTCCATTTGAGAGAACAATCTAAAGTAAGACCAAGAAAATACACTTCTTCTACCCGCGTTAGTGGAGTTCTATATAAAAACAGATTAAAATTATAGTTGTCTTTTCGTCTGTCAAAAATCATGTAGTGTGTCTTTTCCTGTTTTCCTGTTTTTTGAGACCAGTTTTCGATTTGATGGAGGCAATCTTGAAGTAAAGTGGAGGCGAACTTTGTGCTTCTACTTCTTGTATAAATGATGAGGTCATCTGCATAAAGGCAAATTTTGATGGGAGGTTTTATCCTTTCGGCTATGCTGTTAATTGCAGTGAGAAAAAGTGTGGGACTCAAAATAGATCCTTGAGGAATGCCATTTTTGAGAGGTCTTGTAGTTGAGATGTGGCCATTTGATCTGACTTGCATAGTTCTGTTGTTGAGAAAATTATTTATGAACGCTAGCATGTTTCCTTGTACTTCCCATGTCTGCAGTGTTTTTAAAATATTGTATTTCCAGGTTGTATCAAAAGCCTTATTTAAATCGAAGAATATAGCGATTAGTTTTTGGTCATTCAAAAATGCATTATGTACTTCACTTTCAAAAGATATTAGATTATCAATTGTCGATCTGCACTTTCGGAAGCCACTTTTCAAGATGCCATGCTAGTCTGTTGCTTAAGATTTTCTCTAGAATTTTACACATACTGCAGGTTAGGGATATCGGTATATATGAGGCTGGGTAGTCTTTTGGTTTGTTAAATTTACATATGGGGATAACTGTTGCATTTGTCCAAGTTTCTGGAAACTGATGTTTTAAAAACATAGTGTTGAATAGATCTAGGAGTATTAACTTTGTATTAAAAGGAAGATTTTGCAGAAATATTGAGGGAATGTCATCTGGTCCAGGGGCAGAGTTTTGGTGTTTTCGAGAGAAAATTCAAGTTCCTGCAGAGTTATGGGAACGTTTAGATAAGAGTCGGAGTCATTAATTTGGATTTCGGAAGTTTCAATCAATTCCTTGTATTGTATAAAGGATTGGTCCAAGCTTCGATCACTGGAATTATGTTGGAAAACATCTACTATAGCCTCACATACATCTTTTTTATCGGATATCAGCTGATTATTATGGGATAAAGTATTTATGTGGAGGAAAGAATTTTGTCCTCTTATTTTTCGAATTTTATTCCATATCGATTCCAGTGGGGTGGAGGGATTTATGGAGGAAATGTAGTTGCACCAGATTTCTTTTTTACTTTTTTTAATTAGGAAACGGGTTTTGGCATTGAGTTTTTTGAATTCAAGGCGATTTTCATCATTTTTATGTCTTTTCCATACATTATAGGCGTGTTTGCTTGAACTTAGAGCTTGTGCAATCTCCTCATTCCACCTTGGGACTGGTTGTTTTTTGCACATTTTAGTTTTTCCTATACTGGTATTTGCAGCTGATATGATGATGTTGTTCAGCTTCATGATATTTTCATTGATATTTCCTTCAAGTGTGAAATTGGCGACTTTGTTTTCTATTTCCTTCCTAAATAGTTCCCAGTTTGCCGATTGTAGTCTCCAGTGCTGATATATGGGATGTGAAGGAGGTTCATTTTCTTTCCATTGTATGGATATGGGGAAGTGGTCACTGTTATATAGACGGTTGATCCCACTGAAGATCGGGTGCCAGAGATTGACTGCAAAGGGAAAGGTCGATAGCAGATAGTGTGCCATTGTATGAATTGAATCTTGTAGGTTTCCCTGTATTCATTAGGATTAGGCTACAACTATTGATGGTTTTGAGAAGTAGATTTCCACAATTGTCAGTTTTATGGGGCTGCCCCATGCTGCATTGTGGCAATTCAGGTCTCCTACGATTATTTTGGGCGATGGAATTTGCTCAATCAAGTTGTTTAACTCATTTATATCAAGTTCATTTGGGTGTGGTAAATATACATTACATATATGTATTTTCTTACGAAAAATTATAGATACTGCGATAGCTTCAAAATTTGTGTTTATTGGAATTTCATTTGCTTGAATATTCTGTTTTATAAAAATTCCTACTCCGCCACTGGCTTGTTGTGCTTCCGATCGGTTTTTGAGGAAGCATTGATAATTTTTCAACTTTATTGGTTGTTGTTTGAAGTGAGTTTCTTCTAGGCATATTATCGCTGGTGATTGTTTATTAATTAATAGTTTTAAGGAGTCAATTTGAGTATAGTAACCATTGAGGTTCCATTGAAGTATGAACGTATTATTCATTATATTAATTCTCTTGTGAAAGAGGTTCGCTGTCAGATTCTTCAGTGGTGGAGAGGCTGGAGAGACTTAACTTTTTCTTAAGTCTTGTAACGTTATTTTTTATGCCCTTTGTCGTACTATGTTTATATATGAAATTTAAAATTTCTTTTATTTCGGAGTCTTCGTTGGAATACTGCTGTGCTATCTATCTCCTTTGGATGTTTGGAGTTGATTGAATTTTCCAGAAAGTCACATATTTTAGTGAAGTTTAAGGTGAACGGTGGGGTTCTATCTTCAATTTGTTCTTTTATAGGGATTAGTATATTTTCTATATCTTTCGAAGACATTTTCGCTCTTTTTCTTTGTTTCGAGGGTTTTAGTAGAGTAACAAAAGTGGGGTTAGGTGAATTTTCCTGAATATCTGGTGACGTGGAAATTTGTCTTTTAGTTGTTTATGTGTTAACTTCTGATGGATGATTTGGTGGAATGGGTTTAGATGTTTGTATTATGTCTATTGTAGAAGAGCTTGAGGGTTGAAAGATTGAGGTGCTTGGTAGTGGAGGGTAAGATATTTGGGTAGTTTTTGCTGTTGGAAAGGTTGTGGAAGAGGGGATATGAATTGATGGTAATGTTACTGGGGAGGATGAAGTATTTGATGGTATTGTGGTGATGGAAATTTCTGTTGACGATGATGTTAAGTTAGAATTTTTTTCTGTGGTTGGGTTAGATTGTATTTCTTTGTCTTCCATATGTTCAGGAGGGTCTTGTTGAGCCAGGTAAGTTGGGCTGTCGGATTCTTGATGGCCGACTGTTTTGCATTTTTGGCAATTAGAGCCATCAATATATAGGTATAATCGATAAGTGGTATTGTCATGGGAGTTGTTGAAAGAGTCTGGTATGTTCGCGTGTTGGAGTGGTTTGATGTAAATTTGTCTTCTAAAGCTGAGTACGTGGCTGTATTCAGATTCTGGCATACCAATTTTCAAGAAGGTAATTTTAGATACTGCAGATATCCCCATTTTCCTCAGTTCTTCTTCCAAAAGAGTTAGGAATTGTTGGGCAAATGTTAGATATAACCAATCTTTGGGCTAGAGTTATTAATCTTCTTATTTCTACTTGAGTTCCATTAACTTTGATTGTGTTGTGGGCACTAAGAAAATTATCTACAATATTTTTTGAGGAAAGATAGATGCAAATTCGATTAGCAATTCTTGAAGCAAACAATACGTTTTTGGGTTGTATGAGGGATCATATAGCTATTATGTAGTCGTGTATATTTACTCCATCCATTGCTGAGAGAACTACAGCTTGATCTTTTGTTGGGTATTTGTACGTATTTACTATACTTGAGTAGGTGGTAGTTGTCATGTTATTATTGAAGAAATTATCTCCTGGTGGATTTGTCTCGTTCATTTTTCACGTTATTTGAAATATATCTGAATCCGACACTGTTGTTGAATGGATTCAGGTTACTAATTATTGGTGTAACCTTACTATCGGTATTTCAACTTTTTCAGATTAATTGGAAATAAAAAGTCTACTCACAGTAATTTCTTGTTTGTTTTGGTTCAATTTTGAATATACACTCATTAGTTTTTAACTGCTTATTTTATTTAACGTTTTGGAGCGCACAACTGTACAGAACAAAGGTTCGACACCGAATGTTGTCACTTATAAGGCTCCCATATATTGTATCAAACAGTTAATCACTTTTTGCACATTTTAAACAGCTACATTTAAAGTATCCGAATTAACTGCAATGGGTTTAGTTGTATTAGGACCTATTATGAGAATTTGTAAGTTGAGTATTTATTTTTATAGTTTCAGATTGAGTGTTAAGTGTATCAAGCCTCCCTAGTCTCCCCTACCAGTCAATAAGACCTGTTTGGAAAACACTACAGACTGCAGAGACAACAACCATAAGACTCATCACAAAAATGAGAATAATCAAACCTACTCCATAGTCCTTCAAACGAACTTCTATGCGAAACCGCAAAGGTACAGCCATAACAACTATGACCAAAAGTTTTTCCACGCTGATGCATAATATAAAAATAATAGATGCACTATGCATAAAACGAGATCACACACAACAATCGAAACAAATATATCCTCAGAAGACAGTTTGGGAAGTAGTAAACCCAATACAACAAAGGAAAACAAAACAACCAATATCAAAGTTAAAATACAATCAACTACAAATTTCTCTTTTCAATCTTTTTATATACACACTAATGTTACTTTCATTAATATCAAGTCTATTGTATTGTAAGTATTACTGGCTGAAGAACCTCGGTCAATGGCCATTTGGTTGTATAAATAAATGATACTTATTATTATTCAATTAATCAATTTCATAAGATCTTTGGAAATATAAAAATAGTTATAATTAAGGTAGGGCTTGAGATTTTATATATTTATAATTAGAATAGCTATTCAATTTTACGAAATGTATTTTCATTATTAATAAAACATTTCATATTTGTACAAGTGAAGGTTTTGCAAACAATTAAAATGTCAAGGTATGTTAATACTTGTGCAATATCCTTAGATTTATATGATCAAATAAGATTATTTGCAGCATGCAGGATGTGCACCAATAATACATATCAGTAATCATGGGAATTGTATTGTTTTGCAAAGTTAATATTAAACGAATAAATAAAGTGCTTTGTATATTTTGATTTACCCAAAAAATTTAAATAAGTTATTGTTAAAAATAGATTTGAAAGATATAACAGAAAACAGTATTAGAAATGGAAATATTTCTGATGACAAATTTAGTTACAGCAACATCTCAAAAAAACTGGACAAGTGGTATAAAAATACCTTTATATCAAACTTATTAAAAGTAAAATTACCTTTAAACAAAAATATCTCCAATGATTTAAACATCCCCACAGTGTAACTGTAATTATACAGAAAGTACACTCACAAGCACGATTCAAAGAACTTTTTTATTTGTTACATTCTGCCGTTTTGGTCACACAAAGCTAACTCGGATCAACAATGAACGTTAAATTATCTGTTAAAACGTCTGAAGTAACTCGGCCTTGATTCTGTTTTCTCCTTCTTGGTGATTACCAGTATGCTAATGAGAAGTAAGGATCAATCAACATATCAGATGAACTCAAATTATATGATCTAATACACTTAGTTGAAAAAAGTGTTAATCATTTTAAAAATATTTTTGAATAAACAATCTTTAATTAGCAATTCATAAAAACCCAATGACCTTTACATTCACAGCTTCAGATACGAAGGGAAGTCGATATGTATTAAGCAACATCTAAATTTATTTATCATGCAGTAGTCGTCAAAGTATTCACATTTTTCTTCTTTTCTTGGATATATTCCAGGATTTCTATTAATTAATGTTAATAAATAACCTTCATATTCTCCATTTTCAGCATTTATCCAGTTCGCCTAAATAATGTTGGGAGAAAGATCAGATGAATGAATCGCATTATTTTTTAAATCTTTCCATCTTAATCAAAAAGTTTTATCCCCGTTTAGAAGAATGCTTAGTATTATATAAATGAAACTAACTTGCCGATTACTAAAAAAATTTTCATTAGAGTTAAAAAATATATAGAAACTAAAAAAATAGTAATATGTAATCCAAAAAAATAATTATTAAGACACCAAGGGAGTAAAGTGCAATTTTAATCCAGAAGCTAAAGTTTATGCACGAGCGAGCGAGGGCATCATTTAGCTGAGGGATTAATGAGCTTTACTCCCAAGATGCATACATTATTTTTTCCACGGCCTTTTGTTTCTATTTTGAAAACAATCTAATAGTACAAAAATTTTAACACAAACTGACACGAAGCTGAAAGTTAGGTTGAGGTTGCATCTTCCCACTAGAATTTTGACATTTAAATAAAAGCGACACTAAACTTTACATTCAGGAAGTATACATTATTTCACAGCAATTTAAAAAATGTTTTATTCAAAGTTTCCTCTGATCAATTTAATTAATCGTAATATTTATATTGCTAGAATTAATTATATTGATCCATGGACTTTTTCCTTTTGGTAGAGTATTCCTAAAATCAGTAATATTAATTGCCTCTTCTCCAACATCGCTGCCACTTGTTGAAGCATCTTGACCACAGAACATTAAATGCATAAAATAATGTGCACCACTATCGATGTCAGTCGAAGTGACAAGCTGTGAAATATCAGTTTATTTTATTTCGTAGGAAATAAAGTACTTTAATTGAAAAATCGTAGCGCTTTCGACTGTTGTCATCATCAGTGCTTACCTGTAAGCGAGTGAACCAATTGGTTAATATGAAATTGGAAAATAGAAAACGTGAAAAAAGTTTGAGGTTGAAAAAAAATTTAAGAGAGGTTACTTACTCGTCAGGCTTTACAAAAATGTATTCATAAAAACATCCATCTTTAAATTATACAAAAACGTACATGTTAAAACTTTTTAAATAAAATTCTTAAAATCCAAACCCATAAAGGGGTTAATTTGGATTAACATTCACATGTCAGGAACGAAGACAACCTGTTATCACTTACAATTGCATACATAGAATGAATGGCATGATATTCCGTTGACATAGAACAACTAATTCCGAGAACTAAGGATCACAGAAATAAAAAAAAATTGCTACCCAAAAACACAGACACAAGCCACAGATAAAGAGAACAGTCTAATGACAACCAACTCTTAATCCGAATCAAGCAACCGTAAAAAGGAGCAACAACAGAGCTTGATGAAAAACAAACTTAAAAGGAGAATTCCAACTCGACTAATTAATGTCAGTCTTATGAGAACTGAACCCAAACATCAAGCTAAGAGACTCAACAAGTAAGTGTGCTTAACGTTAATCAGAAATATCAAAAATCTGCTCCAAAGCATGGAATTCAAAATTCAGAATAAATGTACGCAAAGATACAAGTGAATGTATTTAACAATAAAAAATGAAATTTTTCTGCCCAAAACCACAGACGCAAGACACAGATAGAGTTAACAGTCTAATAAATATTTTTCAAACCCTAACCTTAAAAACATGTTTAATTTGACCTAGGAGACTACCATTACCTTTTATTTATTAAATAACTTATGTGGAAAAGGACTTGAAAAGTAATTATAAACAATATTTAAGTTTCTCCGTACATAACAATATTTGTAATAGCTCAAGTTTGGCAATCAGTATGGAGGGGCACACTTTACACGTAAATAAGCAGTTGGATGATGGCCACAAGGTTATTTATGTATGTATCATGGGATTATTAGTGTTGAGTTACGCTAAAAACTGACTTAATGTGACAGATGACATTTTACTCATAAAAATGAAGTAGACAAGTTGTTAAAAAAATGTTATGTCAAGTGAGCATGTTGAAAGATTCATTCTCCTTTTAGAATTTTTACTTTGGTTATGTACTGGAAATAAATATAGTGTATTAACACTATTATTGCCATTATATACCTAAATACCTTGTCCACAATTAGATCATTCATTTGGTCCTCTTAAGAATCAATATGCATGTCTCTGCTTTCAAGCAAGCTCAGTGTCATTCAACTCTTAAACATTATTTGTGGGACTTTATGTTTTTTTAATAAAACCCCATTCAAGAAACTAATCAACAGATTAAGTCATAAAAAACTATTTACATCAAAATAAAGGTGTTCATGAAGATTTTATGAATGGGGGATAATAATCCTAAGCTTTTTGTGTATAAAATAAACGGTTTTAAAGATTAAAACTAACTTTTCCGCATCTATGAGATGCCCTGATTAACATTCTATCATAAAATTGTCACTTGTATACACTTCGGGGGATGTATCGTGTTAACAAACCGAAATTTCGCCAAAAGTAACCAAAAATGCAGTATATCTGGATTTATAGGACCCGCTGTACTCGCTATAGTCAGCTGAAAATCAATAGTGTACATCTGTGAGACACCTTGAATGAGACACCTTGAAAAATATCCCATTATAAAATTGGCCACTTGTATACACTCCGGAGGCTGTATCGTACTAAACCTGAAACTTCTCCAAAAAGGACAAAAATGTGCCACTTCAGGTACCATAGCACCCGTTGTACTAGCTCTGGTGCGCTAAAAATCAATAAGGTTTATCTATGAGACGCCCTGAACAATACTCAATCATAAAATGGGTCACTTGTATACACGCTGGAGGCTGTATTGTGGTAACAAACTGAAAATTCTCGAAAAATTACAAAAATTTGGTATCTCAAGGACCATAGCACTCGTTGTACTGGCTTTAGTGAACTAAATCTCAATAGGGTTCATCTTTGAGACGCCCTGAATAACATCCAGTCGTAAAATTGGTCACTTGTATATACTCCGGAGGCTGTATTGTGCTAACAAACTGAAATTTCTCCCAAAATGACAAAAATGTCGTACTTAAAGTACTATAGCATCTGTTGTACTGGCTGTGGTGAGCTGAAAATCAATAGGGTTCATCTGTGAGATATTCTGAATAATATTCAATCATAAAATTGGAGACTTTTCGCACTCCAGAGGCTGTATCATGCTAACAAACTGAAATTTCCCAAAAATGACAAAAATGTCGTACTTCAAGTACTATAGCATCCGTTGTACCGGCTATTGTGAGCTGAAAATCAATAGGGTTCATCTGTGAGATGTCCTGAACAATATTCAATCATAAAATTGGTGATTTGTTGCACTCCGGAGGCTGTATCGTGCTAACAAGGCATGTATCGAAAAGTGTCCATCGACAACGACGACGACATACACACAGGATTTTTTTTCTAAAAACCATTTTTTCGCGTTGTTCTTGATGAAAAACGTAAAAATAACTCAATTTTTTTCTAAAAATTTCACTTTTTTGTGGGTAAATCAATACTTTTCTCGCATATAGATAGGTTGGGCAGAAAAGTAAAATTGTATTGATAATTTTTACCGAATATAGTCTGCAATATTTTGTTTTGCTCATGATGTGCTTCCAATTTTTTAATGGTAATTTATAATTAATATATTTTTATATTTTACAGCTTAGAACTTTGAGGTATAGTACGCGCATTCCCCTTTAAGTTATGTTGCGGAGCTAGACTCTAAAAGGTATTAATATTTTGTTTATTTTTACCAATACCACTAACACACTACACTCTATATTCTCTATATTGATGCTAGCGCACCAACTAAATAGTAAGCGGTTCTTACCGCTTGTGGACACGTGCGTGAAAAAACTGCTATCTCAAAATATGCTAATAGTTCAGTGAAATATCGTGAAAATAATATGTTATTTGAAAATTATATTACTAATTCTTGTTAATAAAACGAGATATACGGTAGTGTTAATTGTCTGGTGTTATGTTTAAGATGTATTTAATAATTATAAAATTATTAAATACATTTTAACGATTGTTAGTTGAAGTTATAATATTCAAATCAAAGGGTAAGCCGAAATTTTAAATTTCGCACTATATCTCTTACGTGAATCATACAATCAGCTTATGCTCAACTTCATCTTTGCAACCTAGTGGCTAGTGCAGATTGTAATGCCTATGAGTATAATTTTCCTATATCACTATTATTTCATTTAAAAAATAAACGGTTTTAAAGATTAAAACTAACTTTTCCGGCCATATTCACCCCAGAGGCTGTATCGTGCTAACAAACTGAAATTTCTACAAAAATTTGGTATATCTAGATTCATAGGACCTGTTGTACTGGCTCTAGTAAGCTGAAAACCAATAGGATTCTTCTGTGAAACGCCCTGAACATAAAATTAGTCACTTGTATACACTCCGGAGGCTGTATCATGCTAACAAACCTAAATTTCTCAAAGAATGACTAAAAATGTGGTTCAAGTACCATAGCACCCCTTGTACTAGCTCTGGTGAGCTGAAAATCAACAGGGTTCATTTGAGAGATGTCCTGAACAATACTCAAACATAAAATTGGTGACATGTTGCACTTCAGAGGCTGCATCGGGCTATAGTCTATTTTTATGTATGAGAGAGTAATAAAACCAAATTTCTAAATATTATTACAAAAATTTTCCTAAATGTACCTGAGCTAATACAAGTTTTCGGTATAGAAAAATCGAAAAAGGTTTGGATAGGCCAAAAGCCCTGTGTATTAAAAATTACATAGTCGTATCATTAGATTATTTTCAATAAGTACCTATTTGCCAATAAAGGTTTGAAATTTTGTTGTATTTTAATTCCAAGAATCTCTAACAGTAATCGAATTATAAGTAGATACCTTCCCAACAAATTTCTCCGAAAATGCAATTGTAGGTTTTTCCATTAAGTAAGGAGGTCCAAGTTGTGTATTTTTAACAGTTTACTAAAAGTCGTTTAGTTGCAACTTGCAAGGTGCAGTCTATTGTGATTATGGAAAATTTGGAAGGAACGCGTAAACGCCGAAAAATCGGTCCTTTAACAGTTAATGAATAAACATTAATATTTAATTGTTTTAAATCATTTACATACAAACATTTATGTAAAAGTGTTGATGACATGGTGGAATTAGTTAGTAGTACGCTTGGTGTGGGGAAATCTACAATTTACAGAGTTATTAAAGAAGAGAAATGTGGCGTTTTTCAAACAGCACACAATGTTAAGAAATCTCTTTTATTTAAATTTTACCGCGTAAAACACACCATTGGCGCATGTTTGAAAAAAACATCGACATGCCCAGATAATCAGTAGCTCGTAAAACTTTGTACAGTAAGCATTAGTAAAATCGTTCAGACAAAAAACAACCGGAAAAGTGTGCCAGAACATATCCTCAACCATCCCCGGCACCTGGATAACGGACAGCAATATAGCTTCACCAGGTAGGAGCCTTATAGATTATTTTCTTTTTCTCTATACATTGCGTTGATGATGTGCTATATTTTATATAATCAATAGAAATACAGTCCATTAATCATTTTTCATATTTTCGACATTAACATTGTACCTTCGAGCCGGATTAGTATACCTAATTTTTTATTTTCAAGTTAAGTTCATTTTTTTCGGTACATTTAAAACTTGTTTGCCGGTTTCCCGTTCATTTTTACGCAGATAAATTTTATATTGGTTTATTCCATTAAATGTTATTATAATTTCACAGTTAAATATCAATGTTAAAACCAAATTTAAGATTAAATTTTGCATTCTTTGTTTAGTGAATTTTATCGCTTTGTTCAAAAATAATTATTTAAGCAGCAATAAATCATACAATTAAAGAAGAAGAGAAAACGTGGAAGTTGGACAATATTACTAATGAAATGATCGAGCTACTCATTGTAAATATTGGTTGCGACAGTTCATTTTCTGATTCCGATTTGGATTTGTAAGAAGTAGCTCTACTTATACTGGCAAGTTATTATATTAAAATTATTATTTATGAACGTAACGTTCTTTAAAAGTCCAAGTTTAAACCCTTATACCTATATAACCAGTATGACACAATATTCTTAACATACCTAGTGGAAAAATAAAACATTTTAGAAAATATTGCACTTTTTTACCTTCATCTGTTTAGAAGTTAGCAGGTTATTGAAAATAGTTGTTAAAGAATTAAAAAATGGGAAGCGCCGGTGATGATAAAATTACAGCTAAAATGATTAAGAATCCAGGAAATAGGGGACTGGATGTGTTATTAGAAATTATCAATAAAGCTTGGCATAATGGACAAATCCCAGAAAGAATGGGGAGTAGCCTTAATTACACCTATACACAAGATAGGAGACCACAAACAATGTCAAAACTATAGAGGCATAACCTTATTAGATACTATTATAAAGATACACGAACAGCTTATAAACAACAGAATTAAACCAACTCTAGAAATCCAGCTTTCAGAGGCACAAAGTGGATTCAGACCAGGAAGAAGTACGCAAGATCACATCTTCACAATAAAACAATTAGAAGAAAAGAGACATCTAGAAAATAAAAACACATATCTAACGTTTATAGATCTCGAAAAAGCGTTTGATACTGTACCTAGAGAAAAAGTTTGGAAGGGGTTGAACGAAAAGAAAATACACAAAAAAATTATTGAAATTATTCAAGATATATATGAAACAAACATAAATGTTATCATAAAAAACAACATGAAATCAGAAGGATTTAAAACCAACATAGGATTAAAACAAGGAGGAGGACTGAGCCCAACATTGTTCAATATACATATGGACAACATTATCAAAAAAGAGAACAGAAAATAAAGAAAATGTTCATTGGTTATAAAAATTTAGAAAGAGTAGAGATAGCAGAAGGAGTTTTTCCAGATGATGTGGTGTTAATGGCAGGAAGCGAAAACCGATTACAAGAAAACCTAAATATATGGAAAGCTGTTATAGAAGAAGAAAACATGAAAATCAACAAAATTAAAACCAAAATACTTGTAATAGGAAATAAGAAGATCAACACAGAAATTAAAATAGATAATGTACAAATAGAACAAGTGAAAGAAATAATTCAAATACTTAGGAGTAACTTTTGATGAAACAGGAAAACAAGATGCAGAAATAAATGAAATAATCGAGAAAACAATTAAGCTATACTATGCCATGAACCAAAAATTTATAACCAAAAAGAAGATCACGTAAGAAACAAAAGTATGGGTGCAGGTCTTGGACTCTTACAAGTAAGCAAAAAAGCAGCAGAAATGAAATACCTAAGAAGAACATTTGGAGCAACAAGAAAAGACAAAATTAGAAACACAAAAATAAGAAAAGAATTACATAGGTGTCCAACTCATATTATAATTTATAGAACAAAGACAACTAAGTTTGTGGGGACATATTCAAAGAATGGACAACAATAGAAAAGTTGAAAGGACATATGAGGCACAAATAAAAATGAAAAAAAGAAGACCAAGACAAACATGGAATACAGTATTAGGTAATATACTAAAAGAGAGAGGTAAATCCTGGGAAGATGCAAAAACATTAACAAGAAACAAGAAAGACTGGAAACATTTATATACGAAAATTAAATGCAAACCAGACACCTTATGGTAAAAGGGTATATGATTATATTATATCTACCAAAAGTAAATTTTCATCAATTCCTCGAATGTGACAGGCAACAAATTGAATAAAACTTGTCACAAAACTTTATTACAATAATCTACAAGTTTCGGCCTTTAATGGACATCTTCAGGATAAAAAAACGTTGCTGTTAGAAAGGATAAGTGTGGTAAATTAATAAAGTATATGTAACTTATAATTAGGTTTTGACATATTGTGGAAGTATTAGAAAAAATTAATCAAAATTGAAAAATTATAGATCTAAAGTGAAATAAGAATAATAAGTAGTCAGAAGTTAACTTTTAATTTCCCATTTAACCTCGTTTTATCAATTTACTACAGTCACCCATTCTAACAGCGCTTGTTTACTAAGCTTGAAGATGGCCATTAAAGTTCTAAATTAGTAGTCACTTTGAGTTTTATTTAATTTTTTATTCTACCATCTATTATAAGTCAGAAGGGAGTAAACCGAAAATCAAATTAATACAATATAATCATCAATGAGTGGCCTTTTTTTCTTTTATGAAAGAAACTCGTAAGATTCACTGAAATAAAAATGTGAGAGGCATATTACTATTTCTAAATATTTTATAGTGATGGATTTGTCAAAAACCGAATTTCCTCACACTTCAAATGATCAAAAATCAAAATATTACAGACATTTCAGTCCAAAACAATTCAAATGTTACCATAGTATGCCTCAGAGCAAACCTTACATACATACCTCAACATTTTCTTCCATAGATGATACAATAGCCCACAACTCCAGAAAATATATGAAATTTTATAAATCGTAATACAAACCATTTTATAGATAAACTTTTCAATCCTCCTGTCATTGATAGGAACTCTAAAAAAAATTTGGCCTGAAGACCTTGCTACTACAGGACTTCCAGAGAGTCACTAATAGGGAATACATGCCTCAACACCCACTTACATCATATTTAGTTACTTTATTGTGATAGATTGTAAATTAGCAATAAAAAAGTTCTCTTGTGCAAGGTTAGCTATTTACAGGTATTATCATGGCCCCAGTACTTTTTATATCCAATCCATATGTTCCTATATATCATTTACGATTTTTAACAAGCATCGAATAAAATTAGTTTAATGTAAATATGTCAACCTACCTTCAGTATAAATCTTTAGTAGGTGTTCCTACTGATGTTTGTGAAAATGGCCTCAATATCCTATATTTGCATTTTTCTGGTAAACCTATTTTACTTAATGTTCTCTAAATTAACCAACTAGGATTCCAGATAAATGTCTTCTAATAAAAATAACAATTAGACTATATGTGCAACAAATATATTTCTTTGTAATATTTTATTCAAATGCACACTCCCTCAAACTGTCAATGGAACTGTGTGCAAACTGTGTGCAAAATGAATGAGATTTAAAACTATGTGCACAAGTGCTGAATATCCTAATATTCCTTTAAAGAAAACACTTTTATATAATTGTGCAGTTTATTGTAAAATTATGATTGCTGAGTGCTTTCTGCTATATGCCATAATCAGTGTGGATTGAGGGTTTTTAAATTATACAATATATAGAAAACAAATATCATATGTCATTTGTACATTTAAAATTGTAGTTCAAAATTTGTCTAATATAGAATTCTACATCGTACACTACTGCAAGTAGAATAATAAATTATTGTTATTAAAACTCAAAAATAAGCCGTTAAGTGGATGAGAAATTGTATTACTTATTAACTAAAGATGTTAGTTAAAATGAACAAAACTCCATTCCTTCTTTTTAATTAATTATAATTTACTTGTACCGAAATAAAAATTAATTACCTGTGGATGGGTGACGAATACTTCTCTTTCTTTCTAAAGAAGTGTTTTCAAAAACTTTATACTTCCTTCTTTTTTTTAACAATGGAAACGTGCTCATACAGCCAAGTAATTTTCGCGTATTCGTCATAATTTAATCAACATTTAAATAAACTCATCAGATTAAATTAAATAAAAGTTTCAAGTCACCCCCGTACTACAATTTTAATTAGAAATTAAACAAGTAGTTCGTTCATAACTTAATTGACCGTACATCCTTATTACTGCATTACATTACACAATTGTATATCAGCACATAATTATATAAAAACAACACTATATCACTGATGACTACCAACTAAAAAACTTTATGTACAATAAATAAATTGTAATAGACTTACCGCTTCCATATAAGTGATTGTCCTTAGAAGGAGAGTAGTCACTCCTACGCTTAGCACCGAGTCCGACGCCTTCGCAGATTATCGAAATGTTTTCTTCCATCGATTGGTCTAAAGTGTTGACGGCCGTCGGTGTACTAGACACTTTCATCCGCATACTCGCCACCTTTATTAGAAAATAGCGGTATGAAAAAATATCAGTGTCAAGAGTGAGAGCAATATATTTATTTGACATTGGAACAATATATATTTAGGATAGAAAGTAAGGCGTTTATTATATACTTCTTTGGTTAGTATTTCAAAACGTTTTGACAGCAACTACAGCATAAACAAAATTCTCTTCCCAATAGGTGCGTTCTTTTTGACTGAGATCTCAGTTAATCTTAGCTCACATCAGTAACGTGAGCGTTCTTTTTGTTTTACTCACATTAAGTGAGCTGAGATTTTTCCTCCCCCTTCACCGATGCTGAATGTGTTGTAAGAGGGAATCAGTTGGGCTTGAGTCAGAAATAAGGTGGAGGGGATGGACAAATATTTGATTTGCTTGGGTTATTTGTAGTTTTAACCAAGGTTATCTATAGTTTTAACCATTGACATATAAACACACATAATCTATTTTACTTTTGTTACAAATTATGGATACAATAACATTATTATTATTATATGTTTTGTTTCTTATTCACGCATGCGTCGACAGATCGCGCGCTTCAATTGAGATGTCGTTCTTTTTGGTGCTTACTCACATCACTTTATATCAGATCACCTTAAGTGAAGTGATCTGAGATCTCAGTCAAAAAGAACGCAGCTATTATATCAACAAAAAGTTTCAGTCTATAGATCTTACACTATAAAAATTGAAGTAGTCACATTTGAACAGCGTTGCCAGTCTTTGAAAATAGTATGGAGATTGGGAAAACTTAAAACAATGAGTTTATGTTGATATTTAAAATAAAAATATTATGTCGTTAATTCTAGTTTTTGTTAATTAATGCAATAATATGTACCCACTGGGATCTAGAACACGGTAAGGCATAGATAAACCGTTAAATTGTGCATTTAAGGGAACAATAATTAGACGCTATCAGTAGTGGGATTCTGTTGTCAGGCTCGTATCTAATCGATCGATTTTTTCGGTAAATGAGATTCTGTTTCATGATTTTGCGGAATACGATTCGAGTTCCTCAATAGCTAGCTAGACATTGAATTACTTGCATTTCCACAAAACCTTATAGTTATAAGGTTATTTCTGTTCTGTGAGGTTAATTATAAATACTTAATCTATGGTTGTATGTTTCATTTACATTTCTTATTACTTTTGTTGGATAGAGATTATTTGTGTTTTATTGTTTTGTTACTGTATTAATTTTTTAATAAGCTGTACTGTATAATGTTGCCTGTTAGAGATCGGATATTAGCAGAATAAAATAATATTTTGAGGCTTTGTAGGTTACAAATTCGTAATACGAGTTGGTACCTTCCGCCTCGCCTCAACCATCTTTAATAAAAAAAAAGAAAAAAAAGGATAGGTAACCATATCTTTTTGGTTGTCTGATGTGCAACCTTAGGTTCCGGCTAGCTTAATTGAAGAAGGGTATGGATTATTCTTATTTCAGTTTCATAGTCACTTAAGGCGCCATCTGATTTCACCAAAGTCAAACCATTTGTACACTTTTCTTTGAAAAATCAGAAAATCGGGAAAATAGATAGACTCCTCTCAAAAATACTCTACTATTATACGAAAAAGATTCAATTCACAGAAAAAAAATATATCTGTATATTAAATGACTAAAAAAATTCAAATTGCCAAAAATGTATATATCTATATATTAAATGATTAAAAAATTTGACTAATTCTGATTCTCTATTATTTGATTTAAAAAAATATACAGTTGGAGCGACCCTGTTTTTAAACTGCTTTTCATAGAAAACTCAGTCGAAAGATTCTAGGAACCATAAACTCATACCAGGGACAAAGTTAAGTAAATAATCAAACTGATCAATCAACCACAGACACACAATATTCTGAAGAATCGCCAGGACATCGGCCTACACCTGCAGAGAAACAAAGCACTGACGATGGTATTTTAAGAATAAAAGAAACCCTTGAAAATTCAGAACACCCTTTTTATGAGCTACGCAATGGATTAGTTTACACGAAAGCCAATAACAATATTCTTTTTTATGTACTCAAGAGCATGGAGTTTACTATAATTCACAAATACCACAATGAAATGGGACCTTTTGCACTGGACAAAACCTTTGAAAACATTTCCAGAATATATTGGTTCCCAAAGATGAGAACTAAAATAAGAAATCACATTGCTACCTGCTTTGAGTTCAACCCAAAGGGAGGTAAGGCTGAAGGTTACCTACACAGTATACCAAAGGGAAACTTGCCATTTGAGACCATACATATAGACCACTTAAAAGAAGTCATCAGACACTTGGACAGGTTACTTTTCAAATTATAGCACACATAAAGTGATTGTGTCGGATAGAAGAAGATCATGCTTTACTTCACATGGATTTACGAAATTTCTGGCTGAAAATGATATCAAACATATACTGATAGCTACTGGATTCCCCAGAGCAAATGGACAGATTGAATACATAAATAGGTTATTATCCCCATTATTAGGTAAAATAGTAGATGAAAAACAAATTGATTGGGTTTCTGCTATATGTGAAGTAGAGTTCTGCATCACCTGTGGATCGGTTAACAGTGTTATTATAACACTGTTAACCGATCCACAGGTGAAACCCCAACTAGATTACTATTTGGTGGAGATCAGGTAGGGAAAATTAGGGATAACTTGAAGGAGGTTCTAGAAACCATTTATGAGGAGGAAAGAGACTTATGCAAGCTAAGATCAGATGCTGAGGAAAATATTAAAAAGGCACAGAAGGCCAATGAGAATTATTACAATGCTAAACATAAGGAGAGCCAAAAACTTAAAGTAGGACAGTATGTGACGATAAGCAATTTTGACAATACCCCAGGAGCATCAAAGAAACTAATACCAAAGTTTAGAGGACCTTACGAAGTGGTAAAAGTATTGTCTGAGGATAGGTATGTGGTCAATGATTTCAATGGCTTCCAAAACACGCAAATTCCTTATCAAGGCATAATAGACAGTAATAGGATGAAACCATGTAAGTCATAAAATTAAATACATCTATGTATATGGCCAAAAAGTAATTAGTTGTGTTATGAATGTGGCCCTTTAAGTCTTTAACTCTTATGTTTAATGTGCTAAGCTTAGTCAATGGTTTATGTATTATCGAGGTTATTATACCATAACACCACATCAAGTACCTCACTGATTTTTACAAGTCCAATTATGGTATAATTTAGGTGGATCCAGAATACAATGTTTAATTTTTTGATACATTTGATGTGAATAGGTTAGACAATAATTATGTTGAAAATTATGTTAATTCTATAGCACATGTTATGTTATGTTCTATGTTCAAACGCTTATGTTGAAATATTTATGATTATGTCACTTTTATGTTCAAACGCTTATGTTGAAATGTTTATGATTATGTCACTTTTATGTTTATTAGAAAGCTTGAAAATTATGTATCCTAAATTTATCTTAGTTTGAAATTAGTATTGTTTATTATACACCTATTCACTATGTTTGTAAACTTATGTTGATCTTCATCCGATTGAGGGGTCAGGACGGCCGAACTGTAGACACTAACGTTTATAATTTCAAACTTCGCGCCACTTCTACCCTTCTTTCACTTACTTTCCGGAGGCTGGCTGAACGAGGCCATCTTTGCTCTTTGGGGCCATCAGCGGCAGTTTCACAATGTCATCGCTGGGGTTAACATGTGTTTTTTTAAAATGAATAAAATGTTCAAAATCCAAGTTTGTGTTTAAATATTATCGGAATTAAGTGCCCAAGACTATACCTTTTAGAATTTCTAGCGAAAAATCAAAAATATTCCGAAATAGGAAGTTTTTATTAGTTTTTAATAAAACTCATTGGACTTGTGTTACAAAATAAACATATTATGAGTACTCGTATATTGATAGCGGCTTTGGAAAATTAAGCCAATACAAAGATTGAGGAACTGTCAGAATGTATTTTATATATATATTGTTGTAAAGCCCTAACTTTACACCCTCTTCGAGGTATCGCTCCCATCTTTCTTTATTCTATTAATTGCTCCTATTCTATTATTCTATTGTTGAAATGCATAATTTTACA
Organism: Galeruca laticollis; assembly: GCA_963921935.1. Taxonomy (NCBI): domain Eukaryota; kingdom Metazoa; phylum Arthropoda; class Insecta; order Coleoptera; family Chrysomelidae; genus Galeruca; species Galeruca laticollis. Next base: position 133,215,698 of record OY998176.1, read on the forward strand.
TTATTTATATTTCTACATAATATATTTCATAAAAGGTTTTATTTCGTAATTAGCTGAGCTTTCTGTTTTTCATATCTAGTTCATAGAAATACTAACATGGGCGCTTTGGTCTGATTGGTCGGTATTAAAAAGGTTGTCATAATTTCATTGGTGAAACTTTAAATTCTAGAAGCTACAGTCACGTGATTCACATGTTCTACAAAACAGAAAGCGTGGCATGACTCTAGGTCATTTTTCACACATTTTTGTCGGGGTCTACAGTGTATAATTTGAAGCAATAAAGGTTTTTCTTCTGCACAAATCTGCTTTTACTTGCCTAACTCACGAGAATACAATATATTAAGGTTAGTTGTCATCGCGAAAATGGGTAGAGGAAAGATTATCGATGAAAAAAGTTGTTCAATCATCATTAAATTTGCCAATTGTGGCAAATCGGACTCAGAAATTACAAATTTGTTGTGTTAGAAATATAGTTAAAATATACATAACTACCGGTTCAGTCACAACAAAAGCCTCAATTTGCGAAAAAAGCAATATTACAGATGCAGATAGAAGATTGCTTCGAAGAATTATCGAAAAGAATCGACGTTGCAATTTTATTTAGAACTAAGTGTTCTATAATATTGGAAGGCACATTTCGAGATCAACATGTCACTGGGAGGCCCACAAACTGGAATTTGGCACTTATAAGGTAACACTTTTGATGATAATAAATAATAAAGTTAATACTGGATTAATATTTTTTCTGCAAAATTGTTTACAATTGACAATTTTGTTTTAGGCCAAAGAAAAGACACTTTTAACACCACAGCAAAAGAAAAATGGGTTAAGATGGGCTAAAGAACATAGATCTTGGACATTTCAACAATAGTGTGTAGTACAGTGGAACGATGAGCCCCGATTTGAAGTGTGTGTTGGGGACAGTAGAAGTAGAATTATTCGCAAAAAACATGAAGCCTTCTGGACTGATTAAAGAAAAAAGTCAAATTTCCTGTGTCAGTCATGGTGTGGGGCAGCATGTCAGCCAAAGGGGTAGGAAAACTCCATTTTATCCAAGGAATTGTGAATACAATAAAATATCTAGACATTTTTTAAGAATCGCTGTTGCCGGTCATGGAGAAATATTTGACATCCGGGCAAGATTTTGTGTTCTAACATGGCACAGTATGTCACTCTTCAAAAAAAAGCAATAAAATGGATGAAAGACACCACTTTTCTATCTTCTCTGATCGAAACATTGTAGCATGCGATGAAAATAGGGTTTAGGATACATCCTGCCAGAACAATCCCTGAATTAAAGGAAAGACTTCAGAAGATATGGGATTTGTTGACACCACAATTTTGTGAAAACTTAGTCAATCCTATGCTACAAAGAATTTCTGCAGTTACAAAAAATAAAGGTGATGTTACCCAGTGGTAAACTTTATAACTGCTTTTTTGTATATTCTGTATTTGTTCACATTTTTCTATTTGTTCTCATTTTGTATAAATTTGGACTTCCCAATGGACTTCTCTAATTTTAAAAGACATCTTACAATTATAATCAAAGATGGTTTATATTTTCGTAATTGACATCACTCACAAAACATCGTTTTGTTACATCACTTATTTGATTTGATTTATGGAAACTACGATATGAAACGAATATTCAACTTCTTTCCAGTAGATGTTATGACGACCATCGCAATAAAAATATTCAAAAATTCTTTAAAAAAATACAGGGCTGTATGGAAAACAATTATAATTATATTGGAAGCTTGAAGAGGACTGTTTGGGTATGGAACACACTTGTACCTAACTTCGTATATGTAACCATACCCACAATGAAATAAGTGATTTGTAAAGTTAAAAAAGAATCCAGGTCTTATTTAAAATAAACAGTTTTAAGCATTAAAATTAACTTTTCAGCACTTAATACACTCCAGAGGCTCTATCGTGCTAACAAACTGATATTTCTCCAAAAATGTGGTACATCTGGATTTATAGGACATACTGGCTCTAGTGAGCTGAAAATGAATAGGATTCATTTGGGAGATGCCCTGAACGATAGCCAACCATAAAATTGCTTACTTGTATACACTCTGTATTGTATTGTGCTAACAAACCGAAATTTATGAAAAAATGACCAAAAATGTAGTAATCTGGATTTGTAGGACGCGTTGTACTGTCTCTGGTGAGCTGAAAAGCCATAGGGTTCATCTGTGAGAAGCCCTGAACAATATCCGATCATAAAATTGGTCACTTGTATACACTTCGGAGGATGTATCTTGCTAACAAAACGAAATTTCTCCAAAAATGTAGTATGTCCTGATGTATGCTGACTCTGGTGAGCTGAAAATCTATATGGTTCATCTGTGAGGCGCCCCAAACAATATCCAATCATAAAATTGGTCACTTGTATACACTCCGGAGGCTATGTTGTGCTAACAAACCGAAATTTCTGCAAAAATGTAGAATATCTGGATTTATAGGACCCATTGTATTAACTCTGGTGAGCTAAAAGCAATAGGGATCATCTGTGAGATACCCTGAATAAAATCCCCTCATAAAAGTGTTCACTTGAATACAGTTCGGAGGCTGTATTGTGCTGTGTAGTAATTTGGATTGATAGGACCTGTTGTACTGGAGAGCTGAAAATCAATGGAGTTGATCCGTGAGATGCCCTGAACAATACCCAATCATGAAATTGGTAATGTGTATGCACTTCTGAAGCTGTATCGTGCTAACAAGACATGTTACAAAAAGTGGCCGACGACAACGACAACATACATACAGCATTTTTTTCTAAAAATCCGTTTTTCGTGTTTTTCTCGTTGAAAAACGAAAAAAAATACTTTTCTCGCATCTTAGATAGGGTTGGGCGGAAAAGTAACAATTAACTTGATGATAAATGTGGGAATAAAGATAATAAAGACAATAAAAAATTACAATGAAGAAGAGTCAACTGTTTTTTGATATCTCTTTAAATGGCTTTACAAAAAAATAAAAACAAAAATCTGAGAAATCCCTTGTTGTTAAAATCACATTTTAACAGATGCGAAGGCCCCGCCAATATTTAAATAAAAGTCAATGCTTAAATTCATATAACGAATAAACTCGGTTCCGTCCGTCGCTTGACCTCGTGTCCTCTGCGAATTCAGAAAAGAAGTCGAAAAAGAGAGTATGTCTGACTTCCGAAAGGAATACACGTTGGCCATAAAATTTTAATTTTTATTGTGCTTTAATTAGTTTGATTCTGAAAAACCAAACTAAGTAATGAGTGAATAGTGCAGTTGCAAATGTGGGTAAGATAGCATGTAAATCTACTTCTAATAATATGGTCATTGTTGAAAAAGTTGGAATGCTACCGGAAGGTTTTTATTAATCCATATAAATCACCTGCTGTACCGCGGTGTTGCCAAATCATAACATCTGCGAGATATAATCGTATTTCTAACTATAAAAGTTTTAATTGTTTATAAATTTATTTAATTATGTATATGTATTTCGACACCTACCTGCATGTGTCAGTATCATAATGTTTGCGTTAGATGGAAACTGAGCTGCGTGGTTTTTAGTATTTAATGAAATATAGTGCTATGTGATAAACTTTACGGGCTATAGTTTTATTTCTGTTTCCTTGTCCGTGTTATACACGGTAGTCCTTCGATTGTTATATTCAATTTCGATGAAATACTATGAATACACTTGATCCAGCAATTGCTCATATATTTTTTAATACTCAGTCCACTAGTGCTCCAATTGTATCCTGTTTTATTCACTTGTATTCAATTATCTCAAAAACAAAATAAAACACTTTAAACTGATTGTGTCTAATAATTGTTCACTTAAATGTGCAACTTGCCACAATTTAACTGTTTCTCTATCTCTTACCATTTTCGAGTATCCCGATGATACGTTTTGAATTTGGGACACATGGGACATATTTGGGGCTGGGATATATTAAAATTGTTCCATTGACCCTAATTGTGTCGTTTGCTAAAATATGTATTTTAATAACACATTTCGTCAGGATTTGAGTTTAGTGTAAAGGTTTCTATATGTTAAGACATTGCAATAAAACTTTGAGAATTTTTCCTAAATAAACAGTGTATACATACTTTTCTGCACTAATGATTTGTCGAAACTATCATATAGTCCTAGCAATATATTTTCGAGTTCATTAAATGTAACAACTTTTTAATCTTACCTGATTAGACAAGCTTTCAATTTCCGATACCATTTCGTCGTTTTTATCCTTCAACTGTGCATTTTCCTGTTGTAACGTTGTTAATTTCGTTAGCAACAGTTTATTCTCCTCCTGTTCGATCTCACCGAATTTCTGTTTTTCACATTCCAACACCCCGATTTGATTAGTCAATAAGTTTCTATCTCTTTCTAATTCAGCAATTTTCAACGACAGTTTTTGGTTGTCTTTCTCAACATTTAGCGAATATTTCTGTGCTATTATAAGGTCATGTTTTAGCTTATGGACTTCCTGTTCCAACGTCGAGATTCTATCCTCTAAAGTTTGATTGATGCTTGTTAGTTGGTCTTTGTCTTTGGTAAATTGTACAGTTACTTCCTTCAAGATTTCCGTATGCCGTTGCTCTAATAGTTTGACTTGGTTGAGAGTATTTTGCTCCATTCGAGAATGGTTGTCATCAACTTCTTGTGCAAGGAGTGACGCTCTGTTGTTGGCGTCCGACACGTGACATTTTAATTTTTCTCTTTCAGCATGCATTTGCTCCAAGAGATTCTTGAACGTTTTTATTTCGGATTGGTATAGAATCAAACTGGCCTGAAATTAAACAAGAATAATCAATAACATTAATGTCTGTAATAAATAATAAAACTACTAGCTATACATTTTAAAGCTAAGTTACTCTTCTTTAAAATATTTTTATTGTCAAAAATAAATTAATTATTCTCTAAAGTAATAGTAATCGACAAAATAATTAAATTGTTAACAAAATTATTTACCTATAACAATTTCAATATGATGATGTTAAAAGATCATTTCACAATTTTACTTATCTGGCAGCAATGCATGTCTCATATTTGACCCTAGACAAGAAAATTAAAGAAATTTGCTGGTTGATTGGAAGAAAGTCAAGAATATTACTAGAGTACAAGGCGGTAATCATTCCAATATGGTATTGAGCTAAGAGGCTGTCAAGTATAACTTAATATGGCAAGAACAATCAAAAATCCATGTTCCATGTACCCAATCTGATGCTACATCAGGACCTACATATGGCAACAGTCCAAGAGATGATACAAAAGAAAAACCATGAGCATCATGAGAGATTAGATATTAACATTAATCATCTAATTCAGCCGTTCTCAACCTTTTTTTTTCTTCGCATATCTCTTGAAAATATATTTTCTCTAATTGTGCCCCCTAGGTTAGAATCTTAAAGTCCTAGTTCCCACTACTATAAGAAAAATTAGTTTAAAAAAGTGTGACAATAAAATGCATATAAATAACTGTAAAATCTAATGTATTAAATTGTTTTAAAACTCAAATAGAAACCACCTTTCAAAAATACATAACATATTTATAGGTCTCTTGCTCATTAATGTCTTTTAATTATGCTCATAATCAAAACAAGAATCTAATGAGAACCCTGTCCTTGCTTCTCCTCACTCAGCTTTTTGAAGATCACTTCAAACTCTGATAAGTACAATCTAAAGTTCGGGACATTGTCCAGTTTATTTCTGTACGTGTACTTGTTTTTTACAAATGCTACGAAGACAGTCGATAAGAATTGAAACAAAAACCTGATTGCTAGGTCACACAGTGGTGATATGTAACCAATACTTGATGAGAGTGTTACTTTTAAAATCAGATTTCAATGTACTGTCAGTAGAAAAATCGATGAGTGTTTATTTTACTGCAATACTCAATTTTACAGATTGAACATTCTGTTCAGAAAATGGATCTTGAATCCAGTGAACCCCTACTTCATGTTTGGGAAAGACAGCTTTAATATTTTAAAGTGTTTAAATATTTATAGTTTGACATCAACAGAAAATTGCAACTCATTATCTTCAAGAAAGCCATGCAAAGTCTCAAAAGCATTTATCTTACCTTCAAGGATGGTATTGTACCAAAGCTCAATTTTTTTCATCATGGATTCGATCTTTCCTGTTACTTTGAATTTCATGATTAAGTTTACTTAGTTCAGTTTGTTAATCTGTTGGAAAATATCAGATAAGTAAGCCAAATATTAGAGCCAAACGCTGTCAGACAATGACAGGTGGAAGGATGTTTCCTGAAAAAACTGCTGCACCTCGTACCCAAGCTCAGGCAACCTTTCGAAGACTTAGCAGTGAGAAAGCCACCTAACTTCTGGATGGTAGACTAAGTTCACGTAAATTCTGTCCATTTCTTTGCAAAGTGATTTGTAAAGTCTTAAATTGAGGATAATTTTAGGTAGGTAAGCCTTTGCAGGCAAGATCATTACTGTGAATACAGCAGTATGTTTATGTTACTTGGGGTGCCATTTCTTTGATAACACTATATATAGCCCTTTCACTTCATCAGTAGATAGTTCACAACATTTTCCCAGGAAGTGTCATGTTCCATAAAGTACTAATTCATAGCTCCAAAAATATCAGCTCCTGTTGTTTCAAACAGAGTGAAATACAATAAAAGGTTTCTTCCATTTCATTTTTGTTAATAAACCTACCAATTACAAGCAGCACAGCACAACCACGAAATCAACTGGTTAATGGTTTTTGGAAAAATATTTGGTAGTATTTAGTTTACATTTTTCCTACAATGACAAAATGTCTACCTATGATCCTTATTTGAAGTAGCCATTTACTCAGTATGATGTTAGTTAGAGTTTAAACTCATTTCACCTCTGGTTCGAAAATTTGCTCATTAAATCCTGTTTCATGACTGGAACTTTTTATCAGTACAGGCGTTGCTAAATTGAAATATTTTATTAATAAAGATTCGCCATTGCACCCCAGCTTTCTGCAAACCCCCTGGCAACACTTGGAGAACTCTCAGGGATTCATGTACCCAAGGTTGAGAACCGCTGATCTAATACAAGATAGAATTACAAAAGACTAAATTGAAGATGACATTGAACCATTTTACCAGTCCAATAGCTAGAATAGAAAATTCTGATGTCTTTTAAATAAACCATTACAAAAATACCTTTAAATAATACAAACTAACAAACATACCTGCAGTAATGCAACATGAGGACTCTGAAATTCAGTCCTTGTTGCTTCTGTGATTCCTTTGATTTGTTTTTCCAAAACATCAGCCAAATCCAAAATGTTAACACTTCTAGAATTAAAACCTAATTCATGTAAAAGTTCCTTTGGAGAATGAACTCCAACAGTCTCCCACATTTCTATTAAAATTTCTGTATTTATCATACCATTACCATCAGGACCTAGAGTCACTAAATGGAAAGTACGGGAGTCTGGAAAAAGATCTTCATTGGATTGGTGAATTATAGTGCTATCTAAAAACGAAATTTTGAATATTAAAAAATTTCATTACATCATCCTTACAGTAAAACGAAAAAGTATAGAAAGTGTAAAGACCTCCAAACGTAAACATCAAGAGAAAAGCGCTGTCATATTTTATTAAAAAGTTTCTTTATATTTGCAAATAATTCGAAAATACTTTAATACATTCACGAACTAATAATTTTAACATTTATTCTTTCATCTCCACACGTCAAGCTCTCGGAGGTCATTCCACTTTCTATACTTTTTAGTTTTACTTTAGTTATTTTCTATAGTCAAACTCTTTGAAAGGATTTTAATAAATATATATCTCAATAGCAAACATTTCTACAACAATTACACATACCTAAATCGGGATTCTTAGTGACTATACTTTGATTCAAGACTTCAAACCAAGTGTCGTCTTGTTGTAAGATAGTTAGAAGTTCTTGAAAGCTGATTTTATGGTCGCGATTAACATTTAATTTATCAGAAAGTTGCCTTATCACACCATCTGCCAATTTATGCAAACCTATCGCGTCACAAACTAAAATAAGCTCAGTTTGGTTCAAATAACCACCCTCGCCCACGCCAAGTTTCTTCCAAGCTTCACGAAGCATTTCCTCAGTACAAACTAACTCATTTTCATTTGAAAGTAAATCTTTGGATTCCAAGTCATTAATAACCAGGTCATTGTTAGTTGGCAAAGATGTGCATCTTTGGAGTCGGTAGTTGGTTTTTCTCTTTTTTGAAGATACTTCACTATTAGAGTTTGATCTTTGCACAGAAACATTTAAAGGTTTCTCATCTTCATTGATAATTTTGTGTATATCATCATTCCTTGGCCTCGACCTTCTACCATACTTTTTTGACCCGTAAACGAATTTTGGAGAAACTTCTCGCTCTGGTGAAGACTTTATGTCCTTATCATTCTCATTTACTGAAGATTTGTTATTCTGGATATTTCCTAGAAGAGCCAGTAATGCATCTTTGAATTCTGTAAAATTCACTCGAGAACATTTGTCTTTTAAAAGGCATTTGACTAGGTCGAGGCCATGATCATCTAATTGGAGGGTTTGACAAAGCTGTATGAGACCATCTTTGTCTAAACTACCACAGTTGTCTCTATCATGGCTGTTAAAGACTTTCAGCAGCTGCTGTTCATATGGGTCCAAAGCGTAATCTTCCATCTAGATTTACCTGAAAGATATATTTCAATAATTATACTTAATGTAAAATATACTAATCAGTGAAACTGGTTATGTTACTTATTTTATGGTGTCAGGACAAAACAACCATATACATATATTAACATGTATCAACATTCTGATAAGCAACGGAAAATGTAGTGAAATCATAAAAAACAACTCATAATTATTAACACGCTATGTCACAATCTCATATATTCGGAAGTAATTAAATTTTATTTATTCAGAATTATACAATTTCTATATATCAGTAAAATGAAAAAATGACTCATTAGATTGAATAAACATTATATAAATGTAGAAGACACTAGGTACTATATTACAATTATAACATTATTTAGAATTTACAGTCATGAATTATGCAATGTAATTAAGATATGTGTGTATTATGTAAAAAATAAATATACATATAAGGCTTCCTTGTGTCAGTTTGTCATGCAGAAAATATATTCTATTGAATGAATATTTCTCTTTTTGAAATTACCCTTTTCCTAAAATCTGATATTTGTTGACATCCATTAAACCTTGTCAACACAGCAGAATCAAATCTAAAATAAGTAGGAAGTTTGTTGTGGTAAATCGAATTTTGTTGCTCTAACGTTTTAGAAAAAATACAGATAACGCCAGCTTAACATCAATCTGGCATTGTCTTTTGTTTATCAGGAAAAAACAAGGTAAAAAAATAACCTAAATTTGTTGCCAATTAGTTGACAATGCTCAGTAGATATACTACTGGCATGGACAGATCTGTACTTGCAAATATTTGCGGTTTGTTGACATCAACAAATTAATTTGTCAATTCTAAGAGCTGTTTTTGCAATTATTCTTTAATCCTCGATTCCAAATATGTAAGTGTTCAAAGTATTTGCAGCATTCAATTTGGAATGTTTATTTTGAATTCCCACCAATTTTAAAAATTTATTATTTTAGACTTAATTGAATTATTTTCTGCTTTAAATATTAGCAACAAATTCAGGTTCATTTTGCCCCATTTTCTCCTGATAAACAATATGGCAATGCCAGCTTGATATTAAGCTGGCATTGTCCTTATTTTTTCCAAAACTGTTTGAGCAACAATATTCATTTTACCGCAATAAATTAGCATCTAATAACTACCTATATTAGATTTGATTCCAATGTTCACAAGGCTAGCTTAATGGACATCATAGAATTCGACAATTGAGAAAGCAAGTGAATTAAAATTAAATATCTAACAGTAATGTTTTCTCATTAGATTTTTCTTATGTTTTGGTACATTTTTTATTCTTCTTTCTTAGTAAAAATTATCAAATCAACCATTATTATTAAATACATTATTACATACATTGTAGTATTAAAATGAAAATATAAAATTAAATCAAACTACCTTGACAATGTTATCAACAAAGTTAATAGATTATTATTTACCTATTAGCAATATCAAACCAACTGTCATGACATCAATGATTATAGTATAATTATTATAATAATACCATGTGCAAATTAAATGTATTGATTAACAATAAGTATTTATTATGAGAAAATTTAAAAACATTTATGTAGGAATTCAACATTTAAAATAGTTGTATACATAAAGAATGCAGTCTTGACAATACTTTAAATGTTAAAATATTTCAGGATTCTTATAATTATGAAAATATATTAACAGCATAGATTAAAACATGTTTTTGAATGGAGTTTAGCATATTTGTGTTGGAATGTAACCCTATAAAGATAAAATCTAAATAATGAAATTATCATTTTATCAAAACAGATTCAGAAAATTAACTGCACTTGTATAATAAAAAAAACTTTTCACCTGTTAATAACAGTATTAATAGGCACATCTGCAAGTGTGCCAATTTCTCAAAGAAAACTCAAGAAATAACAATGATACTATTCACAAACACTTTCAAATGAATAAAAGAATCTCTATTGAAATATTCCAGATAAAAATGTAAATTAGCAGCAATAAAATAGAAATCACTTTCAATTTAATGCACTTACCACAGATTTTATAACAGTCCTGGTAACTTTTATTAGCAATAGAAATCACACACATCTAGTTTCACATTGGTTTTAGGAAGTGCGACAATAATATGGCAAACTGAACATCTAGCGCATCAATTAGCCAGTTCAATGCTGTATATGTATTATATTTAACTTAAAATTGAGTCTATGAATCCTTGCTGCACAATCTGCTATACATTGTAACCTCCAGCAGCGCGTGGTTATTAATAGAAATCTTATTATAACTAATTTTGGTATAAGAAAGTGACAAAAAAAGGAATTAAACTATGAGTTTTTTGCGTTCTACTAACCCCGCCTTGAAACTTCCATTTTTTCAAATCTAATATAATTAAATGTACTTACCTTCTGTATTATTTTAGAAAAATGTAGGATCCAAACACAACATGCCGTTAGTGTATTTATAATATTATCTACATAAGCGTAACGGGATTATCAGAAAATATTTGTTTAAATGAAGTAATGTCACAAATTAAACAGAAAGTCTTGTTTTTGTTGACTGACGTTGTGCGCCAGACGGCCAGAGTACTGACACGGAATTATAAACAATTTTATGTTTGGTATTCCGTGGTACTGACAACTATATGAGGCATTTTCACGCGCTAAATATTCATATTTGTAGATAAACGCTCTGTCAAATTGACCTTTTTACTGAAATGGTAAACAGTAAATATCACTGAACTGAATAAATTATTCATTTCAGTGGTAAATATACCTAGTGACTGAAAAAGGTTAATTTAACATAGTGTATATAATATTCTCGCGTAAAATTTTGACGTTTGCATTTATGTAGTAAAATTTGTTTGCTTACAAATAATATATAGTATCGGAAAAAATATAATTTGTGAGAGAAACAACAACGCAATTATATTTTGACGGAATGTTGTCCACCCTCCTGTTACTCCACTCGATTCAAAAGTGCTGTGTAAAACGGGCTGTGATCTGACCAATTAGGAATCTACAAAATTGCCAACTCAAATCACTTCCAGGGGCTCGATTCTTGAATCTCTACCGAAATTTGTCGAATTCGTAATTTCTCACTTTTGATGTCGATCGCTTTGTACGGGACTTATTATTAGGACGAATCGACATTCGAAAATGAATGGACATTTGATGTCGAAAGATTTAGTGGCAACACCGTATTATTGTGACACGGAATTCCATGAACAAGATTCTGTCAAAGTCAGATGTCATGAAAGAAGAAAAATTGTTTGTTTGGTCTACAGTTCACGGAGAAAAAACTGAAAAAAAAAAGGAATATTGGATTTAAAATAGAAAAAGCTGTATTGCAGTCAACAACAAAAACAGCAACTGACTTAAATGGTGACTAGAGATAAGCGATTGCTAAGTGGCAAGTTCTCTAGTAATTTCACAATGAAAGACAGCATGGAAAAGTGGGAAACTATAGCCCAAATTTTAAATTCCATGCCGGGAGCAAATAAAGAGTGGAAGCAGTGGAAAAAAGTAAGTTCTCTTTTTAAACTAAGGATTTTTTATAAGGAATTTTCGTTTTTAGACTTGGCAGGATATGAAATACACAACAAAGAAAAAGCACATAACTATTAAAAATAATTTGCAAGGAACAGGAGGAGGGCCACCCATTGTGGATATTTTGAATCCAAATGAGGAACTAGTATTAGAGTCAATGAATCCAACAAGTGTTTCAGGAAATGATGAGATTTCTGAAAGTACAATACTTTTTAATTGGCAGGAAGAATCTGCAAATGTGCCATCTCTAGAAACGGCATTAATTGACGTTGCTAGAACTCCGAGCCCTAAGCCAGATCACACATACCCTATAAAAGAAAACACAAAAAGGAAGAGATTTACACCTGCTAGGTGCCATGCATTAGCTGCAAACGCTACACAAGTGCTAGCGCAAAGCTCAGAGAGAGATTAGGGAGATGTATTACACCAAAAAGCTATTATTGATGGAGAGGCAGACCATGGCTCTAGAAAAAATAGCCAATCACTTATGCAATAAATAGTTTCATTTTTATTTTCTTTGTTTTGTTGTTATATATATATATATATATTATATATATATATATATATATATATATATATATATATTATATATATATATATATATATATATATATATATATATATATATATATTATATATATATATATATATATATATTATAATTGAAAATTTGATAATTATAATTTATGATAATTTTATGGATAGCTCAGATTATATTATTTGTTTATTTTATTATAGTTTTATATTTTATCGGAGAACATGAGAAACTTCTCTCGTTGGGTTCTGGATATGATAATCAAAGATTGAAGAAATACATATACATAATCTTACCTTTTAATTACAACCTCTGAAAGAAATAATATCTATTAAATAAAACGATTGAAATATGATAATAGTGATATTGATACTTTAACCATAGATGTAAGAATAAAAGAAAACCAACACATTAATGTAAATATGTTTAATAAATGAATTTCAATTTTTAATCAGATTAGAACATAATAAAATATTTTGTAACTGTTAATTTATTTTGCACATTTATTCTTAAGGAATTGTGCCACCCTATATCATACATACATTCTTGGAAACAAAATGATATAATTTCTGCGTCGGCGCTATATCTCCAAACGCATGCGCTGCTACAGTATACATGTAAGAAAGAAGTTTCCTTCCATACACAACGTTTATATTCAACACACTGTTAGCGTGTCTGTGATGAAAATTGTTGGTTATAATTATTAAATGTTTTTATAATCAATTACATATAAGTAATACTTTATAAACTATATGTGTACGTGTATTTAAAAAAAACAAGAAAGTGATAGATGAAAGTTATGCATGCAAAAGCTGAAAATAAGTAATGAAATAGAATTGAGCACGCATGATGTACGTGATATTTTACGAGGATAAATTTACAACAGGTGAGTTTCAATATTATCTTAAAATTATAATTCTCTATAGATGAATTTTATAATGCATTATATGTTACTGTTCTTTGGCCTTTTTATATGATATATATCAATTGAATGTTCTATTGAATTTTGAGTGTACACTTTAAAATGTTTATTGGAATTCCAAATAGATTTAATCAAAATACACAGACCTTATCTTTCTTGCTATTACTGCCGGCTGCACTTACATCTTCCAAACTTGCCGATATCTCCTTAGAGATATGCTCCTACGGCACTCTTTAGTACTTACACAGGATCTGATACACTTATGATTAGTTTGTCATAAAATGTTTATATAATTTTAACTTTTAACTGTTTTTTAAAGAAAATTTTTGCAGAGAGCAATCTTACAGAGACGCATCCCTCATCACCATTCTAAATCCACTCATTTGTTTTTTAAAATCAACAACTATCCCGGCTTCACTAGTCCATAGCACTCTTATTTGTTTTTTTTATCACAGAAATTGTTATTCTCCAGTCTTTTAGTGACTATTTTGAAAAAACATAAATTTATTGTCCTGGAGGGTATTGACACTGATTCATTTAAATCTCTATCGTATTAAGGAATTTTAATTAAGTACTTCTTTCCTCTTACAATAGTCCATTTTCTTATATTTACCTTGTTTAGCTAATTTACAAAATGTTTATTTTTACAAATATTACAACCTATATTATTAATTAACCTATATGTAATTGATTCTAATTTAATTTTGCATCTCGTTTGATATTTATTGTACATATACTCCTTATTATTTTTGTTTTTGTAATTAAATTTTATATCTATAATCTATAAACAATGATTTAGGTTGGTATTGAAAAATTCCCTAGCATGACTTTACTTCCTATAAATATTCATTTCCTCAATATGTTTGGGGCTGTGTTCCAACCCTTTTCAATGAATGAATGAATACATGGTATTCTAAATTTATGCTACTACAAAAATAATATGTAAATAATGTTAAATTATCGTTAGACTAATTATTCTTTTCTCTTACTTTAGGTTTCAAGCTATTGTGTGACATTTCATCCTGCCGAAATTGTTATGGCTGTGTTCAGTGCAATTCCGAATTCCATGACTTTGACAACCAATCAGAATTACTGGTACAGGTAATATTTACTCTTTAATTAGCTAATATAGTGTTGTAATTTCTATTCTTCATCCTTTTCAAAATTTCACATCAATATATTATCCAATCTATACATATTTCAATCTTTTTATATTTTAATCTTTGACTTTTTATTGAGTTTATTCTAATGGTTGTGTCTACTGACACTTCTTACGTTACAATAAGACTTGTTTATTATGTTTGTTTATTTCATTATATTTACAAAACTAGAGGATTATTCTTATTTTCAACTTGTAGGTAAACCTACAGCCTGAATGAGAGATTACAAAATTAAATGTCTGTTTCTATAAACATGTTAAACCAAGTGAAATAATATGTGAAAATAAAAAACCTTCAAGATGTGTACACGTCTCAATATAATTTGAATAAAACTTTTTTGTATTTTGTGTAAAATTTACAAATCGTAGCAAAGCCCTTTCAACTGTTAACTCATCATCGGTGTTTACTCGTCAGGCAATACTAAGATGATTTCACACAAAAATATACAGTTGAATATGTAAACATATAATTAAAATTTGTTTATATAAAATTCTTCCCTTTAGGGGATTATATATGGTCAGCCAACTTCACCACATCATGTTGAATTTTTAATCTATAATAATCCCCTAAAGTGATGAGTTTTATATAAACAAATTTTAATTATATATTATGTTAACATATTCAACTGTATATTTTTGTGTGAAATCATCTTAGTATTGCCTAACGAGTAAACATCGATGATGATTTGACAGTCGAAAGCGCTTTAATACGAATTGAAAATTTTACACAAAATACAAAAAAGTTTTATTCAAATAATATTTGCTCTAAGTAATCTAAAGTACCATGTTAAAAATAAACTCTGAAATTATTTTTACAAATTTATTTACAATTTACATATAACTTAATCTTGTAATTGATTAATTACTCTTCTTTGCACTCTTCTTCCTGCTGCCAACTCTGGATTAATGCGTGCATTCACATTGTTAATTTCATTAAGTGGTTCATTTATTAAATCGAAATCTTCATCATCTTCCTCAATCTCTACGTTGTTTCGAATGCATACATTGTGGAGTACTACACATGCATGAATTATTTTGGAGGCCATGGTTGGACTATAGTGTAAAACTCTATGTTTTAACAAACATCCGAACCTCATTTTTAATATACCATTTACACGTTCTATAGTTGCTCTAGCACACTTATGTATTACATTGTACCTTTCTTCTTGTTCACCATGTGCATTTTCTAAAAGAGTGAGAAGCCATGGCCGAAGTCCATAGCCAGAATAAACTAAAATACATAAGTTTTAATTTTAAGTATACAAAAATGATCATTTATGTACCCAACAAAAAATATCCTTCACCAACTCGATTATAGATGTTCCGTAATATTTGCTGGACATTACTAGTGTTCCATATGTGGGAATCATGGCAACCTCCAGGAAATCTAGCATTAACATGATATATGTATAAGTCAACATCACATATCTGAAAACGTAATATTTAGTTTATGTATCAATTACGTAATGTACTACTGGCTAATTTATATAAAGGGTACCTACCAATTGGACATTTATTGAATGATAGTTCTTTCTATTGACAAAAATATTTTCTGGAAAATTTGGATGGTTTATAGGGGGAGGAAATATAGCTACATGAGTGCAGTCTATGCATCCAATCACACCGGGCATTTTATATTTGTTGTAAAATCTGGAAGGAAGAATTAGTTATAAAAATGTGTATACTGCTTTAAGGTGTAACTAAAACTATGTGCAAACTGTTTACTTTTGACGAAGGTTATTCATTTCTTCAATATTCTCAGGAAAATGAATCCATCGATCAAATATTTCTGGCCTATTCAAAGCCTCTGTGACTTCTTTTACACTTCTACTAACAGAAGCTTGCGACATTCCAAATAAAACATTTTGGCCAACACCAGTTTGATAGCTCCCTGTTGCAAAAAAGTTGAGTGCTGCTAAAACCTGTAAATATAATTATTTCCAAATCCATTTAAAAACAAACAAGAATTTGTACTTTTCTTTCAATGGATAGTCCAGATGCCCGTGTTCTCTCTTGCATATATGGTGTAACCATTTCGATTAATTCGTAGGTAACGGCTTTTGTTAATCTGAAATTCTTTTTAAAATTATAATCACTCATGTGAAACGCATCTATATAGTTTATTATTTGTCTGGGAGCATTAGGTATCTTCCATGTTCTCTATTGCCACTCCTAATGCTATATTTGGTTTCATCTTAAAGCTAACACTAAGCAGAACTAAACACACAAAAATAATACTAAGAACAAATGAATAAATACTAATAAAACAGAATAAAAATAAATTCTAACTAAATAAAATGTCCCGAAAGTTAATAAATTTTTAAAACTTGTTATAGGTTAGCGCCGTGGTTATGACAGAGACAGAATGACCACAAAATATCCGTTTTCTGTGCAGAATGACAATGAAATACGACAACGACAATTCAATAAGTCGAACGGTTCTACCCATTCGATGCAATCTCTAACAATAATTGACGAATTTATCTCGAATCCGACTTTCAAGAATCGCCTCAAGGCAAAACTATCGACATATGTCGAAAATCGACAGTGATATTCCGATTTCGAGATTCAAGAATCGAGCCCCTGGTTTGAAAACGGTATGATAGTTGGTGTGTTTGGCGCAGAAATTTTATTCGCATGAGTCTGTGTATATAATCTTTGCATGAGTCCCACCATATACGTAATAAATAAAACCGCCTGACGAGTCCTTACAATATGCGCTTGCGCGTTTTGTTGTTTGGCTTTAGTCAAGTTTGTGTCTGAAACCATTTTGTAACTTGAATGTAAACTGTTTTTGAATAGTATTATTGAGTTATCTCTGTGGTGTGTCAAATTAATAAATAGCTGGATCGTACAATGGCATTGAAAAGAAAAAGTTGCTATGCCCTCTATTTTTCTGATTTTTCGCAGGTAAGGCACTACATTAACTAAATGTTCTGTATTTTAAAGAGATTTTGTATTTTAGAAAGCAGAAAACCAACATCTCACATTCGCTCAAAAATCTGTAGAAGCAGGGAAAGCATGGCAGGCTTTAGATGCAAGCGAAAAAAATGTTGGTAATTTATTTGATGATGTTGGTGTGTTTGATACTGTGTAATAAACATTCATTTGATGTTTTTGTTTTAGAAATATAGGATTCAGAGTGAAAGCCATTCAATATACCATCAAAGTACCAGTGCTAACAATCAAAATGAAGTAAGATTTTTATATTGATAATTCCTAAATAAATGGCTGTTACTATAAAATTTGAATTTGGTTCAATAATACTTGTCTTAGAGTAGTTGAACATCAACTTATAGTTAAACCAAATTATCAATAACATTATACAAACAATTTGTAACTGATTAAAGTGGAAAACATTTCTAGGTAAAAGAGTTGAAATAGTAAAAATAATTAATTAACCTTGACCTATTTTGGTTTTGAATTCGTTAATTCTTTTGTTAGAGTTGTTTTATGATAACTCCTTAAATGCAGGTCATAATACTGGCATCAATAAATTCCATAATAATATGCATGCTGGTGTGCATTGTAGGAATCATTTTAGAAATATTATAGTTAATTACGTTCATCTAAAAAATATATGTTATATTACATAAAAAGGAGTTAAATGTTATTATTTTATTCATAAAATTTACAATGTAGATGGATTTCTTCTTAAGTTCATATGAGTATTGAACGATGGAAATTTTATTTTGTCATGTGCCGCCACTTAAGTGCCCATTATTATAGTTCAAATTCTTTTTAGCATTTATGCAACAAGTTTGGTCGCAGTTTCAAATATGCATTTAGACTGAAATTTCATAGTAAATCTTGTGGAATTGGCCATTTCGAATGCTTATTATGCCAAAAGATATTCAAAACTCCAGAGGGTCTTCAGAAGCACAAACATTTTGTCCACAACAAAGAAAAAATTTATTCTTGCCCTACATGTGAGAAACAATTTATTTGTCGTGCGGATTTAAAAGCACATTTTAATATTCACGAAGGTGTAAGATTTCAATGTGAGCATTGTGAAGCAACATTTTCAAATACTTCCAACCAAAAGAAACACATAAAAAATATCACAAAATATTTATTTTGTTTTTTTTATTGACCAATACCATTGTTTAAATATACATAGTTAGGCAGTTATTATGGGTAGATAGATAGATCTTTATTAAATTAGGAACCCTAATATACATAAAAATAAAATAGAAGTACACAAAAATAAAATTAATTATATAGATAAAATTAAAATTAACAAAATACACTAATAAAATATGTTATATAAATTTGTCATTAATTATAATATATGTGAATCATCATTTTAGTAATTAATACAATGGCAACCTAAAAAATATATAATTTATCAACTTTCCTATTATTTAATAAATTATGATAATAGCAGTGTGTTAGGTATATTAAAAACATTAAAAATTGAATTACATACAGTACACATATTTTAGATATACTTACTTGATTTCCATCTTCTACAATTTTACAGAAACAGTCCTTTTCTAAAGCTAATTTTTCAATCAGCTCTGCTAGTTCACTGCTGGTTAAATTTTTGCTTCCATAATTAGAATCTGCTACTTTTTTATAAAGACGAGAGACCCATTGATAGTTTGGGTTTAAACTGTTATCAGAAAGAATGACTTCATAATTATCTGGGTGTTCTAAATCTAAAACGATGTCTAAATTATGTGCCTGAATGCTTGAAGCTGGACTATGTCCACTCTGGAAAAGTTTTAAAATCTTTTCTTCTATTCCTGTAGATGGCTTGCGAAACCTTATTGAATCAGCTGCGAGAATTGGTTGATTGTGATTAAAATGTACTGTAATTAAAGTACTTGTTTTATGCCCATTCAAGAGAGGTCTTGGTTTTTTCATATGAATCGTTGATGAACATTGTGTATTTTTTAACCCATATTTAAAATTATACTTATACAATTTTCTGTAGGTATTATGATGACATTTAGCATATGTATATAGTTCTTTCATATAAGCTCCATTCGAACTTTTTTTTCTAATCTAAAAAGGTAATAATTTTTTTAATAAGTGTACATATCAATTTTTTATCCATTGTTTTTAAAGCAGATTACAAGGCAGATTGGGCATACTAAAAATAAATATCTACCGTATAATTAGTTTTCGTAATGGTTTCAAATTCCTTTAACCAAATTTCAAATTCTTTTGCTTCACAATCAACGCTGATTTCAAAACTCGTGCCATTCTCTATTTCATCAGTAGCAGTTATAGTTGTGGGAAAAGTTACAGGTAGTATCTGTAAATTGTAAATATAATAATATATGTACAATTACATAGGATGCTGAATTTAGTAATACTAATGTTTATTAAGCCATATAAATAGTCTAATTGACCTATAAATACACAAAAGATCAAAAAATTACTTACTTTTTTTTACCAACAAATTTGTCAATGAAAATAAAAACCAAAATAAAGCACAAGCTGTGGTTTTGTGATTAAAAGATATTGTACTACCGAGTATTGTACTTACCTTTTGAATTTTACTTTTATCTATAATAAGCAATATTACAATAACCTCTAACAGCACGGAAAGTGTATAGATAAATATTTAAAAAATTTGCAAAACAGTAATCTAGGTACGCAGAATCGTAAACAACCAAAATCAAATTCTAACACTGAAGGAGACTGCAAAACGCGCAAGCGCATATTGCGAAGACTCGTCAGGCGGTGGGACTCGTGCGGATGGTTACGAATAAAAAAAAGCGCTTGTAAGCAAAATGGCGATCGCTAAGCGGTAAGCGCCGTCAGCGCCGTCAACTGCTAAATATCTATTTTCATCTAGGCCCTCTAAGTTAGCCTTAACTGGAAAATCTGACCTAACTTAAATATATATTTGTAAAGTATTAAATTCTGAATAATATTTGAAATAATGTAGTGAATGAGAAAGAGATGGAAGATATTTTTGGTGATATTACTAATATGGCGAAAAAGTGTGACGTCGGAACATGGCCGCTGACAGTTACTGAGGGAAAACAAATCAATTATTTAACTTATGTCTTGTATTGACCGTTGTAATATTTTAAATGTTTAAAAGTTTTTTCATTTGTAAAGTGACACTACAGTGGCTATCAAGTAATTATGCCTTATTGCTTCGCTCCTAAACTTCCATCATATACTCTATAAATACGACATATCCACTGTTTAAACTGTCTTCACATTTCTTTTACACTTTAATTTCATTACAAAAATGCACCGCAATGCTCGACAAATTAACAATAGCCATGTTTAAGCATATTACAAACGAAAAATGAACGTAAAGTAAATAAATATTTGTTTTCCCTCAGTAACTGTCAGCGGCTATGTTTATGACGTAATAGCTTGAAGATAGCAAACGTGTCCTGGCCGATAATTGTAGAGCTAATTTCTCAACGCTAGCAAGCGTTTTTTTCTGCCAACCACAGGGAATATCAAAAATTAAATTACCGCTGAAACATGCCGGCTATTTATTTACACACCCGCAGAGAAAGTACAGATGGTTAAGCGGTAATTTGGAGGTAATTCTGTAAAAGATACTATAAATATATTTATAGTGGTTTTTGCGGATTGACCTATATCTACGTAAGTGAATGGTTTTGGTTCATTATGAAAATTTAAAAAATAATTCAAGTTATCTAATAAACTGCAGTCATCTGCTTCACAATTTGTGTTGTAGTTCTTGAGTATCACTGTTACAAAAAATAAACTTTCTTTTTATAGACAATACTGTAGGTACTTTAAAAAGCTTGGGTATTATTACTATGTTCAGCTACTTTTGGTGGAGTATGATGTAAGGGTTGAAAAGTTAAATCAAATTTAAGTCTTTTGCGTAACGTACTTGTAAATGCATCGTAATCAAAATGATCTTCACATATCCTTTGATGATTGGATGTATAAGGAAGTACTAAAATTTTGTACCACTGTTCCTTTTGATTAACGTCAGATTGAAATTTGAAAAACGTTTACTTCAAATTGCTAAGTTGCCAAAAATATTTACAATAACAATTTTTTACATTACAGCTGCGATTAAATATACCGGGTGATAACATTTTAAAGGTTCAATTACTTTTATTTACTTTATTAGAACTAAAGTCCTAAATAAATTAAAATAATCCTATTCACCCTTGTCAGAGTCAGATGTAAGATTTGTTATGTCTTATTATCTCTGGTGTCGGTGTAGTGATATTGAGCGTATCCCCACTTCAAGCTATTCGAGGGCTAAGTTCTAATGATATCTCGATCCATATACAAATAATATATTACTTTCTCTATGTCTCGATCCTTAACCCTAGAGCAGGAGCGTCCGTCTCACAGACCGATTTTATAACATATTGTAGTTTTTGAAATTTTTATATTTATCTTTATTCGGGGATGTAAAATAAAATCACATTTTGTTTTAAAATTATTAGTTTTATTTTTAACATAAAAAAACATGTTTGCAAGAAAACTTTAAACTAAAAATGGCTACTTCTAGAAATCGTATAATTTTTTAATTATTTATATAACAATCATTACAAATAATGCCCACGTGCTCTAGACATAAAAACTTAAAACATTTTTGACAAAAAAACGTGTCTTTCGGCTTTTCTTTGTGCTGCATATAGCGCATCGTCCTGTCTGTCCCTCCGGTGAAGCATCTTGTTGGTATGTAGTGTCGTGGTTTCCAGATATTTCGCGAAGTCTGTATCTTAATGTCCTTGGAATGTTCTACTGGTTTGCGAGAGCCGTTAAATGTGGCCGAATCAACTCTGAAGCTAAAGTTCTCGAAAATGACCGTCTCGTTTTAGAGGATTTTGGATTATTTAAACTATACACCACAAAAGTGAGTTTATGACAGCAACATTTAGAATGGAATAAAATAATACCATATTGGCCATCGTCTCGTATTTCGACTAACATTATAATTTGCACATAATCTGTCAACAACGTCCATACCCCCCTTGGTGAATAATTTTTGGTATTCCAGAATGTTTATCTATGTTGTCATAAAAACACAGTTTTGTTTCTAATTTACTATTTACTTTTAAATATTTTAATAAAAATACATCAAAAATAACATAATATAAACAAGTATGTGCAATTTAACTTACCTTACTACTGTAAAATATTCACTAACAAACTCGTACACAGCAGGCGCGTCCGTCTCATAGACCGAAATTTACAATATTTCACCTATGACCGACCGGTTTGGCTAAATATTTCGAAACCTATTGTAGCTTTACCTATCTTCGAAATGAGCAAAAATCGATTCACTTACAGAAATAAATCTGTTTAAGTCGTTAGGGTTACCATCAAAGTCTGGAATGCAGTTAATATAATCCCATTTAAATTGTGCTTATGCCATTTCTGATTCTAATTTATCGTTATTGTTTGGTCGCGTTATAAGTTTTGAATAATCACTACTTTGGTTATTTCCTCCTAAGATATTTTATTTTTTTATTTATGCATAAATTTTATTTTATCTCTGGAATTTGAGCCAATAGGAAGATAACCAACACGCAATTCACTAAAAGCAGTTTGAATTTCATCCAAAAGATTGTTTGAAATCATAAATTGTACTAACAAAATAATCAATGGCTTGGAACAGGTCTCCAATAAACTTATGAATGATTCCAAAAATAGTACTTCACTGAACACAAGCCATTTTTTTCAACTTTAAACTTGTTCGTATAGTTCGATTTGCCGGTAAATCGTTAAAACGAATATCGGACGTTCAATAGGACGACCCGAACAATCCTACTGACTGCGCCAAAAATGTTCTTTAATTCGTAAATCTTGTTTTTAAAAACTAACTATACCGACGATATTGGCTCGGTTCTAATTACTGATTGACTATTTACTCTTAAAAAGATTGAATTTATGTAGAACTAAAATATACAACGTATGTAACTACAATGTCATCTTTTTACAACTGCTCTTCTTGAATGATGGTGATATAATTCAGGCTATCCTCTATGCTCTCATTAAAACGCAATACATAAGATATATTATTTCCAATACTATATAATATTAAACAACACGTACGGGACAAACTTTTATTTGTGAACATGCACATCACTGTTCTTACAATAATTTTCAAAATCTTCCAGTTCAATAATACTAGTAAGAATATTCATTACATAGATAACTGCAGCTAAAACCAAACATCATTTATGATATTATTTAGTATATTTTATACACTTTGAACACATTTTCGTAGCAACAAGTGTAATAGAATTGAAAAATATGCAAAAATAAATTACCTTTTAGCTCACTTTCGCTCTCGAAGAATCCTCTTCCCAAGTAAGAGGTAATCACGTCAATTCTAGACAACAATCCAATTCTATATTTACAAACAAATGCTCCAACCAGATACATATCGTTTTTAGTCAATTTTCTATGGTATTTGCGAGCTTCGTTATGAGCTGTTAAATATATATTACGAAAGGCTTCTTTTGTTTGATTTCTTATATTATCTTCGAGGTTAATTTCTTCGTCTACCTAAAATTTCTAAATAAGCATTTCGTGTAGAAAACAATAAGAAAAAAATTTGAGTCACGTTTATGGGTTAACTTATTGACTGCGCCTTGTTATGTTAAATAAATTGAAGCTTAGACTTGGAAATTAGATTGCTTGTGAAAAATATTAGGATTCTGTCCTTTGTGTTCAATATTTTGACATCAGCGTATGAATCTTACCTTTATGAAAACAAACTGTCCGTTTTTTATTCGTTTTAAGAGAGTGAAAAATCCACAAATATGCAATTCAACGTTTTTATCTAAACTGAAAGGCAATGTTTCTACCAGCGCAGAAAAATGTTGGATAGCGTAGTCGGCAAGCATTTGAAAATGTATTTGATAGTATTCATCTAGTGGTAATCCCTGAAATAATTTAGTGATTTAATTTTAATCTAGTAAAAAATGTTGTACGAGAGCATGTTTTTTAGTTTTATATGTAAGGACATGACGTCACTAATCAATTGTAACTAGCTGCTAAAATTTAGGGTTGCCAAATTTAAGCAGTTCATTGATTGAATTGACAGTCAATTCGATTAATAAATTTTTTAACCACTGTATAAAAGAGTTTCAACAAAAAATAGAAACAAGAGCTGACAACGTGGTCTAGCATTTGATTATGTCCTAAATCGTCCACCTCACCAAAAAATATCTAATGATATTTTCTTAGAGAACTAAGGGTTTTGTTCATTAAAATGTAAATAATAACCTGATATTTTTGATATTTAGGTATATAAAGTTTGTATTTAACGCTGGTTAATTCATTTAAATAAGAAATTATGAAAATAAGGTAAACGATACAGTTATTGGCCGCTTAACGATTGCGTTAAGTTTGTTTTTACCGAGTTTGGTTTGTTTTTTAATTGAACAGGACGATTTTAATTCCATATTAAGTAAGGGACGTTAGAGTGAAAGTTTCAAAGTTTAATTTTAATCAAAGTATAACACACATTTTCAAAATTATCAAAATACCAAAGTTGCACAAAAAATTTAGTTATTGGCCACAAGAGACAGTAATTGGTAGAATATGATACAGTATTTGGCCATCAGTTTTTAGAAAATTTTACATGAGTAGTATAAAAAAGTTTCAGTCTTTTCATTTTTCTGTGGTTTTTGAATGCAATCTATGTGGTAACTAGACAAAATTCGCATCTGACTCCTATTTTGGACCGGCTAATGTTTGATATGCATGTGTAACACAATCCATTGTATACTTTGTTTTGAAAAAAGTAAGTGTTAGGTTGGGGCACTACAACTTTCTTATTGTTCGCCAGATACTCTTCATCTGAAACTAGTTTCCTTTTCACTTCGTCTATAGCTATCTCATTTGGTATTAAAATAGGAACTGGTTCACTTTTTTGACTCTTTAGATCACTTCTACATCTATAAGTTTCTAAACATTTGGTTACGTTAGCATCATTTAACTATGCATCTTGGGATTCTTCGGATGTTTCGCCATTAGTACTTTTATTATTTGGTATGTAAACTCTTAAGCCTCGCTTTAAAATGGTTGTTGAGATTTGTGCTGGATTATGATACATTTTATTTAAAGTTAGGTTACAGTTACCTCAGAAAAGAGGTACGTCGGCTCTTTAATAGAGCCAAACGTGACGGTAATTGGCAGGGGTACACTGAGAAGCTTACTCAGTACAATAAAGAGATTAGGAAGGCCAAAAGGCTTAATTTTCAAGCCTTTTGCGAAAAGATCACTTCCACTCACACAGCGGCCAGACTACAAAAGGTCATGGCAAATGGGAGAGCTAACCCACAATGTCGCTGAAGAAGCCAGACGGATCGTACACGGAAGGTGAAGAGGAACGGCCGATTCTTCTTCTTAGAACCCACTTTCCAGGTAGTGAACCAGCAACAAGCACCGACATAATAATGAATTATACCAAAAAATCCCGCAAGGAAGATTGCTAAGAAAATATTTACCAGACAACGGTTGCAATGGGCAATAAATTTCAACTATATAAATCACCAGGAGTGGATGGAATATTTCCAGCACTCCCGCATCAAGGGATAGAGGAGATTCTTCCTCACCTGCTGAAGATTACAAGAAGCAGTCTATCAGTGGTTCTAATACCTAGAAAATGGAGAAGGGCAATGGTCACCTTCATACCAAAAATAGGGAAAAAGATGGGACTGATCCACGATCTTTTAGACCCATCTGTCTAACATCGTTCCTACTCAAAACGATGGAGAAAGTAGTGGATAACTACATAAGAACAGAGAATCTGGAGAATATACCACTTCATAAATATCAGCATGCTTACAGAGCGGATCGATAAACTGAGACGGTGCTGTATCAGCTGACCGAAGTCATCCAGAGAACTCTGAACAACAAAGAAATCGCAATGTGCGCATTCCTGGATATATCTGGGGCCTTTGACAACACAACTCATGTGTCTGTCAAATAAGCACTAAAAAGGCGAGGAGTAAATGAAACCAGTGTAAAATGAATGTATGAGTTATTGACGACGAGGATAGCTGAGACACAGGTGGGGAATCAAACCACCTCAGTTAACGCCACTCGGGGGACACATCAAGGGGGAGTGATATATCCCCTTCTATGGAGCCTCGTAGTAGATGAGTTGCTCTACAGGCTAACGGAACTGGGCTACGAATGTATGGGCTATGCTGATGACATAGTTGTAATAGTCAGAGGCAAGTTCCAGAACTCCTTGTGTGATTTATTACAAAAGGGCCTCAGAATTATTGAGCAATGGTGCTTGCCAGTGGGGCTAAACATTAACCTAAACAAGACCATAGTAATTCCATTTACCCGGAAAAGAACACTTCCAGCCATGAAACCCATATGCTTAAACGGGGAAATCATAGAATGGAAATCAGAAGTTAAATATCTAGGGAAAACCCTAGACAGTATAAGCTTCTGTGAATAAGCATGTTGAAATAACTGATATTTCAGCAATAAGAGCTTTGATGGCGTGCAGAAATCTAGCTGGTAAGAGGTGGGGCTGTAACCCAAAAATACTGCGATGGATGTACGCCATGAATGTGAGACCATCAATTACGTATGGGGCAATAGTTTGGCATACAAAATCAAGTCAGTACAGCACGAGGAAGACCCTTCACAAAGTTCAAAGGCTTGCCTGTGTGTGCATCACTGGAACTATGAGAACATGTCCAACTGGGGCTCTTGAGATCATTACAGATCTCACACCTCGACATCTGGTGATAGAAAGATCTGCCCAAGAGGCAATTCTTAGAATATCTAAAGTTCAGGCAATGAGAGTATTAAAAATCAGGGAGCCTGGTCTTCTCTAACAAAATACATCTCATCAGTGAATCTTCCCAGTGACAAAATGATCAAGAAAGTAAGTATCGAAAAGAATTTCACCACGATGCTAAATACGAGGAGAGACTGGGAAAGGGAATACCCCACCCAAACTTTCAAAGAAAACACCATTAGATGGTATATGGATGGTTCAAAAACCACCACTGGAGCAGGGTCTGGAGTATTTGGGCCTGGCACTAGATACTCATTATCGTTAGGCTTCTTCCCGAGCGTCTTTCAGGCAGAAATAATTGCGATTGAAAGATGCGTGGAAATGAACCTAGAAAGAAACTATCAGAAATGTGACATATCGATCCATTCTATTAGTTAAGCAGCTATCAAAGTATTGAGCTCCCATGTCATTGACTCAAAGTTGGCATGGGAGTGCCAAAGAAAACTTGATGAATTAGTCAAGAATAGCAGGGTCTCTTTAGTCTGGGTTCCTAGCCACTCGAGAATCACAGGAAATGAAGAGACCAATACACTTGCCAGGAAGGAGCAAAAACGCCCTTTATTTCAATATTCTGTATATCCCACTAATGGCCATAGGCCTCCTCTCTTAGGCGAGAGGAAATGGTCTGTAGTCCCCACGCTAGCCGCATTGGAGACTTCACATTCATCCATAGAACATAATATCTCAATGCATTCATTATCTATTCGGTGAAGGAACAACATCGTGAGGAAACCTGCATACATTTACATAGAAATAAAAATAACAATTTAATTTCAATAAGATATTTATTAAGAAAAATATGATTAAGAAAGATATTTATTAAGAAAAATTTTTTTTCGATCTTTCTGTTCCGCAAAAGTGTATAACATCATCAAAGTTTAAAGATCTGGCCATAGAATTTTCAATAGACAGAATAACCAAGTTACACAATCTGTCTTGTCCCATAGAGTTACTTAAATAGGTTTTTATCAATTTTAGTTTTGAAAATGATCGTTCAGCACTCGCTGTAGTCACAGGAATTGTAAGAAATAACATTAATGCAGTGTATACTTCAGGAAAGCTGCAGGACGCAAAATGATTTTTTATTATTAATAAATCAGCAAGGTCTTTAATACACGAAGATTTTTCTATTTCGTCTCTGAAAGTGGATCGAAAATTGAGAATTTCTCTGGCAAATGATTCAGATATGTCTTTATTATATATCTCAACAAATTCTAGAGCTTTTTTAATAGATCAGTGTCATTTAAAACTTTTAAAGTGGAAGGCTGCAAAACACTGAAATTTGAAACAATTTCATTTATTGGAAAGAAACGCGATTTCAGTTGGTTTATAATGATGTCCAATACTCGATAAAATATGTTCACTTTGAACAAACTTTCCGGATCTTGGAGACGCTCATCTTCGCAAAGCTCATCAAAATTGCGTTTTACCTTCCTCTGACGAGTTTTAGAACATTCAGGGGTGATGGACCATTTTTCTGCTACACTATTTGCTTCCATTTATAAGCTTTCAAATTCATTTCGATACCTTTCCAATTCTTCCAAACGTTTTAAGGCATTTGAAAGATCGGTGGCGTTAGACTGAAGCGCTTTAGAGGCTGCATCGATAGTAAGTAGGATCTTGCAATGGAAAACCAATAACATTATAAAATTGTAGTTTTCGATCTTCTTTTTGAGTGAAACAGCTTCATTTCTTTCATCTGATTCGCGATTTCACAGAATTGTTGTCGTTAGCGCTTTTTGGACTTCAACAAACCGAACTTTTAAAGCAAAAACGGCATCATAACATCCTGCCCATCTAGTAAGGTTTAATGTTTTTAATGTTATTGAAGTTGAAAACTCACTTTCTTTATTAGATATAAAACTTGATAAAATATTCTATCTTTTGATACTATGCCCAAAAAAATTATAAATTTGTTGAACTCTTTCAAAAAAATTTTGCATATCAATAACCTCTCTCACTGCATCATTGAGTATTAGATTTAAATTATGAGCAGCACAGTGAACATATACGTCATTTGGCTCGACATCTTTTATGAGTTTTTGAACTTCACCATAAGTCCCTTTCAATGTGTTAGCACAATCATATCCTTCTCCTTGACACTTATTTAGAGGAATATTTTTGTCACTTATGGATTTAATAATTTGCTTGGACATTGCTAAGGCAGTTTGATCCTTAATTTCATGAAATCTTAAAAATGTTTCTTTAATGACAAGTGCCTTTGGGATCCCATTATCATCTTTTTCTATCATACAATAACGGTAAAGTTCACACATTTGATCAATTTTTGAAATATCTTGAGTTGTATCGAATACGATAGAGTAGAATGGTGCGGCATTTATTTCATTTATTAGTGAATTTTCTACTTTTAGAACCAGGACAGAAATTAGCTCATTTTGTATTTTTGGACTTAAGTATTTTATCTGGCCCTTTGATTCACTTAACAATTCTCGTATTTTCCTAATAACTCAACAATACTAAAAACGTTTCCTTTGGAGCTTGGATCACTGCTATCTGCATTTTCTCTGTGGCCACGAAAGGCTAAATTACACGTTGAAAGTGTCAGAGTAACATCAAGAAGCCTAGAAAGTACTTGGCGCCAAAAAGTTTTTCCTTTTTTCCTTTTTTGATTATAAACTCTTGCTCTTCGTCGAGTGTTCCATGTTGATACGTAAGACAGGAATCCAGATGAATTTTTGATGTCTCGTGTCTTTGTATGGCATCTACAATATGTTTCCAGTCGTCATAGCCCTCAATCCAAACATTTTGTATTTTTTTAGATGCCCGATTTGCGAATAACCAACACGGTTCACAATACGCCTTCTGAAGCATTAAAGAATAGGATAGCCATGTACGTTCATGTTTCACGCCAGACTTGGAAACAATATAGTAATGTTTTTCAAGAAAATATGTATTGTCACTATCTTTTAAGAAAGGGCCCATTTTTTTCAATTACGAACCTTTTCACTTGATCAGTTAGGTCTTTAAAATTACCCTTATCAGTCACATATGACGAAGATACAATATTGTTCATGCTAAAATATAATTCTCTTTGATTTTTGCTAGTACCCTGTTGTGGTTGTTCTGGGTCTGGATAGTCACTGGTGTTGGGTGCTGCATCTGATTATGCTGGTATACTTTTAGTAAGGTCCAATTCTTCACTTTTGGAGCACTGTTCACTCGACTTTTCATTATTTAAGTCATCATTTTTCAAGTACTGACTAATTTTAGGTAGCTTTTTATTGTTTTCTTCAGGATCCCTCTTTCTCTTTCGTTTTTCGCTTCCACTTAAATATTTTCTGGAACTATACATTTTAATATCTAACTTTCACAATCAGTTTTACTTTGCCACCATTTTTATATTCAATAATAGTCCAGGCGATAGATCAATCGAAATGGGTGTTGTTTGATAACGCAAAAATTTTTATGCAGAAAGTGTACAACAATAATCTATGTTGGCCTACTCCAAAAAGTGATTGCTAAATGCTGCAGAACAACAAATGTACAGTAGGGCCTCGTTAATCCGGAGAGGCAAAAACAAGACCCTTTCCGGATTATCGAGGCGTCCGGATTATCAAGGCGTCCGGATTATAGTATGCCATATTAAATGTTAATAAAACACATGTTTAACCTTAGTTTCTTTAATAAATTTTTAAATTATAGCATATAGACAAAATGTACATGTTCAAAATAACAACTATGTAAGGAAATCAGTAAGTTAAAATAAAACATTAGTTAATTCTTCTTGAAAAAGTCTATAATACTCTTCTGTTTATAATTTTCGAACTTCATTTCGAAAGCCCGGTCTCTAAGTCGACGGAGAAACATAACTTCGTAGCTATCAAATTCGTTATCTTCAGCCCATTTTAAAGCGGTGTTTAAAGCTCCTACTGCCTCTGAATTACCAACTTTTGTGATTTTTAGAATTTCAACGCTATTGTCATCATCTTCCTCATCGTCCTCACACATAGCCGCTCGCACAATCTCCTCATCAGTTAACACTTCATATCTTTGTAACTCGCTTTCGGCAACACCAGCAGCCCATTCTTGAGCTTCTGCCTCACTTATTTGAGGATAATTGGGTCCCCTCAACCTGTTAAAAAGCTGGGCTAAAGGAACATCATCTTCTGGTTCGTCATTATCAGTGAGAAATTAAAGGTGCAAATTCTTCCATGATTTGTTAATTAGCGATGTCTTAACATTGGCCCAGCAATTAGCCAAAAGAAAAACTGTGTCCTTTAAAGTTATCGATTTTAATGAGTCCATGAGGTTTTCAGAACATAATGCAAGACAGTTAACCAAACGTGATTTGCGGTAATTTAACTTCACATTTTGTATAACGTTCTGATCCATTGGTTGTATACACGCCGTGGTGTTAGGTGGCAGGAACATTGCAAAAATGTGGCCGTCTTCAGAGACAAGTTCATCTGCTGATGGATGCCCAGGACAATTATCCAACAATAACAGTGCCTGAGGAGGCAAATTAACAGACAAAAGATGGCGGCGGACCGCGGGAACGAATTCCGTTTTAAACCATTCAAGAAACACGTCTTTCGTAACCCAAGCATTTTTTTGTGCACGATAACAAACAGGAAGACGTGTTGATTTAAATGCCCGTGGGTTTTTTGATTTTCCGACAACAAGCAATTGAAGTTTATGAGTTCCAGCCGCATTTGCACAAGGCATGAATGTCACTCTCATCTTCATCATTTTCCTTCCGGAAGCCGACTGCTCATTGCCCGAGGCTAATGTATGATCTGGCAATAATCGCCAGTACAAACCAGATTCGTCAGCATTGTAAACCTGTTCCGCTGTTAATTTTTTTTCTCTAATAACTTTCTGTAACTCTAGTTGGAATGGTCCGATAGCGGCTTCATCATTTGACAGTTTTTCACCGGCCATTTTTAAACGTCTTATTCCGTGGCGTTTTTTAAATTTGTCTAACCATCCCCGGCTTGCATTAAATCCGATATTGGAGTTTGTAATCTGGCGATGAAAAATTCGAGCTTTCTCACAAATCATATCACCACTTACAGGAACATGCAATCGCCTTTGTTGCAAAAACCACGTAAACAAAGCATCTTCTAAAACAGGATTTTCCGATTTCTTCAGTGTTTTTCGTACACCGGGACCACGTTCTGTTAGGCTAACAAACTTCAAGAGTTTGTCTTTGTTTTTCTTTATGTCGCCTACAGTTGACCTGCCTATACCAAACTTCCGAGCAATGACAGGGTAGCTGTCACCCTTATCTAACATTTCTATAATCCGTAATTTGTCTTTTATTGTTAATGTCGAATGTTTACGTGGCGGCGCCATGATGTTAGCGAGCGCACTTAATTGACACTACGTATTACACGAAAGGCGATAAACAAAAGACTGACGGCGTATTGGCTCATGACAGCCCCCGCACCTACACGCCGCCGGGCCTCCCCCGCGAATCCCATTGCCCGGCCTGATTACAGCGATCACCGAACAAGCGAGAGTCCGGATTACCGATGCCCTACTGTACCAAAATATCGAAAAATTACCCATTTTTCGATACATTTGTGTCTAAAACTTTGAAACAAAGTCTTAAATCAAAAAAATTTACTCCTTCTTTTTTGTTTATTTGACGATTTCCTATAAGGTTATGAGAATCGCGAATCGAAAAACTTTAATTTTCCATGAATAATATGCGAAAATTAGTAACAAATCATACGTAAACTTGAGAAATTTTTTCGGTAAGTGAAAATTGATAAATATTTATCAAATTTTCAGAAAAGATAGTTAAACATAGGTCAATTACGCACAAAAATTTTTGTAAAGATCGAGCGCGAAGTTTTTCACTGCCACAATTATTAACAAATTATAAAAAAGTTAATCGCGCGTACCTTGTTTAAACAACGGTGAAAAAGGAGCACGCAATTTTTAACAGTTACTTAGTGTCATAATAAACAATTAGCAATTATAAAAATATCCATTTTACGTTTTAATATTTTTTTTACAATTTTTTTAAATTTTGTCAAATGTTTTCCATTATAAATAATTTCTCGTTTGCAGCAGCATTAAAAAGCGTAAAATTTTTTTTTAACTTTTTATTATTGAAACGTTTAATTAGTTGCATGATTTGATGAACATTAAGCAACAAAATAATTTTTCAATCACAACTATTTTTTTGAAGCAAATGAAAATAGCATACTTTTTTGATCTTCAAATTCGTGCAAAATTTCTTTGTAATATTGTTTTTTGATGGCATATTCTGATTCCTCTCATTTCGCTACATCGAATTAAATAAAAAATCGTCTCGATAAGTGCTACCGTTGCCGAGATAACTCATGTTTTACTGCGCATTCGCAGTTTGAGACACCCGGGCCGCGCGACAGCACAGCTGCTCTCCGCCATCCCCACTCCTGCTCCCACGCCGCTCAGCCGACGAACTCCTCTGATTAAGTATTTTCATCGATTTTTCTTTCATTGGGCTTTAATCTGTCGAAAATGCACAAGACGTAAAAACTACATTTTTGTGTGTAATTGTCATATGTTTAACTATCTTTTCTGAAAATTTGATAAATATTTATCAATTTTTACTTACCGAAAAGATTTCTCAAAGTTTTCGTATGATTTTTTACTAATTTTCGCATATTATTCATGGAAAATTAAAGTTTTTCGATTCGTGATTCTCATAACCTTATAGGAAATCGTCAAATAAATAAGAAAGAAAAAGTAATTTTTTTTATTTAAGGCTTTGTTTCAAAGGTTTAGACACAAATGTATCGAAAAATGGGCAATTTTTCGATATTTCGGTACATTTGTTGTTCTACAGCATTTAGCAAGCACTTTTTGGAGTAGGCAAACATAGATTATTGTTGTACACAATATTCGGCAACTTTCTGCATAAAAATTTTTGCGTTATCAAACAACATCCATTACACCCTACTTTTACTGCTCTAGCGCCTGGACTATAAAAGAACAAATACGAAAAATCAAAGATACAAATCATCAATTGTCAAAAATAATCACACAAAGAATACGCAGTCAGTAGAGCCCTCATAAAATATCAAATCCGGAATTCCCCTAACATAGTGTTGCTAGCTCGCCCCAGCAGCAGCGCCACGAAAAAAGTGAAAACAAAATGGGGAAATCCCAGATCGTTAATGCTCACCCGCACTGTCAACGTACCGCGAGAAAATATGTAGAAACCAATGGATGCGTTCTACAATGAATAGAGGTGTGCAATTACCGGTATTTTGGTTGACAGTTTTTTGACGGTCATAAGTACGTAAAATTACTCGTCACGGGTAACCTGTACATCTCTAAAAATGAATCAACATCTTTTTGTTTAGGTTGGTTGAAATGCTTAACGATTAACTTAAAATTGTATTATGGTCTTTAGTTGTCTCACTTTGGATTTTAAGCAGAACTTATAAATATTCTTTTCAAATAAAATACTCAGGACAATGTAAAAAAATATTTTTGAGCTCGCGTCCTCTTGGGCCGGGGCCCTCTTGAATCGGGGCCCCGTGGCATTTTGCCAGCCCTGCCACCCTATTGTTACGCCACTGCCGTAAACTGTACTTTACTCTACTGTGCTTACTGCACTAATGTCAGAATGGGTACTTATTTTACCCTTTGCTCATCCTGTTTTGATGCTAATGTATCCCATATTTACAGAAGGGTCCCAATCAGGGCTTTCTCTAACTTACAGTTTAGCTGGTACTCCTAAAAAATTGAACAAAAATTGTTTAGTTTAACACCATATTTAACTATAAATTCAAACACTTTATATAATAATTTTTGTATTTCTTATATACTAATATTATTTACCTACCTGATACAAAATGATCTCTGTACAAATTCGTGCATGTTTAAGCTATTTTTAATGTCCTAACCCAACATTCTCCGGGATTTTTCCATGAGGCGTTCAGCATTTTTCCTCGGCTTTGGAAGACTTTGGAGATTCTAAAATAACGATTTGATCCCTTTCTGTCCCTTTAGAACATCCCACAACAGAGCATAACGCCTACATTATTCACACACATTAAGAAACGATCTTTTCTATTCTTTAGAATGACGCGAACGTTTTGTATGCTCTACCGGCAATATGGTAGTGTTATTTTGAATGTAACGGATTAAATTTGCAAAAAAAAAACAGGTAGCCAATAAATGTTGCCCGACCAACGACTGTGTCCTTTTGATTAAGTGTCTTAAAATTATTTTAATACAAAATGGATACGCCTCTGTATGACCTTTTACAGTGTTGCTACTTTGCCGTGTTTAGCAATGACAATAAAATATCTTCTATTTACATATCTTTGACCTAAATCCAAAGTTAAAACGTAATATCTAAAATATTGTAATTTCAGGAAGAATAAATTGTGAAAATAAAACTTACTTTTTCCGCCTCGACGTCACTGTCCATTATTTTTGATCGATTGAAAAAAATCTTCCGAATGAAAGTCCTCATTCGTTTTCCGAATCGATTCCTCAACGGATATGTTTTATTATTACCCACCGACGAATACAATTCGTTCTCTATAAATTCTCTATCGTCAAAAAGCAAAGCGCCCATCATGGATTCTCTCTCATATACACGTAGGAGATTTTCAAAAAATTTCTGCGTCATTAGCTTCTTAATATCGGAGGCATTACGACAGGCGTTTACGTCGTATTGTTGGTATTCATTTTGTTTCGATTCTCGTTGTATTGTATCAACAAAAAGTGTTATGCAACCAACATTGAAATTAGTAGCGATCATGTAAATCCCGGAATCTAACAATCTTTTAAAAATCAACACGTCTCCTTTACAATTATTTTCTATAATTTCCGTATACAGTTGCATGGAATGTGAGTATATTATTTCACCATATTCGTTGATACACTCGAAGGTGTTTAAAATATGCGTTCTATTTTTCAAAAATGTTTCGCTCTTAACTCTTCTTGGACAGCTGTCATCAGAGCTTTTTGGTTGAATATTTATTTCGCTGATACTTTTTCTGACTCCTAACGTACTCAAACTATTATCAAGAAGGAGAAACTGCAGAGGGGAATCATCTTCAGACATATCGGAATAAGAGACACTTTCACTAACTTCTTGATCATTTTGTGACTTTGTTGTTGTGTCTTCTACTACGTCATAGTCAGTTGTTGTGATTGAATCGACCTTGAGGGGGATTTCTTCGGACGAACTCGGGGGAGTATCGGATTTTATATCCTGAAAAGATTTGCTTTCCGTTTGATGTAATTTGGAATCGTCTTCAAAGAAGTATTCTTCCTGTGGTTTTAACAGTTCTGATATTACAGGATTTTTAAAGAAATTAGAAAAAGACAAATTGTATTTAGATCTTCCAGAGCTGATATATCCACTTTCTTCGGAATTCTGAGACTCGACAAAACTACCAGCATCAGTTTTTTTAACGTTAGCGTCACTTTTAAATGCAAAGCCTAATATTGGATTAATAGGTATTTTAGGGTGCAATTCATCGTCTTCATGGTATAGGAAATCAGAAGAGGAATTGATAGTGGGATAACTGCATTGATCGGTAATTGCGGATTTCTTACTTATAGTATAAGTTTCTGAGTTACCTGGTAACGTACTACCATCAGAATGATTCAATTTAACCGCGGATTCTCTCAAACAAACGTTCAATTCTTTAAGAAAATTAATAAAATCGATACAACTACATCGTTTTAACTTTGTTCTTTCTTCCGTTGACGACAGTATTTTCTTCAACAGCGCAGTTATCTTCGATATTTTATCCGAATTCCTATTTTCTTGTATAAAGTCGAAGATATTTAGAGAGTCGTTATTGGTTAATAAGTCCATTGTTTCTTCGACGAAATCATGAAAAGATTGATGAACGTGATCGTCGATTGCATTTTCCGATATTTTTTTCAACATTTCACTTTTATTTTCATCTTTATCGACTGTGATATACCGAACTTCGAAAACTTGTCCGACTTTTTTATCTTGTGTTAACGTTTTTTTCTTCATCTTATTTCTTATTCCTTCGTCGTAAATTTTCCTCCTCTGGTATGAACTCATATTAGATGGACGGTAATCTTTGGTTAAAAATAATCTGCTGGTTGCATTGTGCTCGTTATTAACAGAACGACCTAAATAGAAATTGTCCATGCATGAGACGGAACTGTCGGGGAAGTTTACGTCGTTGATGTATCTGTGGAGACAAATCAAACTGGATATTCTGCCTCTTGCTTTCTCGGTTTTAAGTTGGCTCAAGCTCACTTCTGATTGGGACTTTTTGAGGGGATAATTCATAATAGATACTTGTTTCGGCGGGGCGCTGTATTGTCTAATTTTTTTTGGTATTTTGCTGTTCGATGAGGTTTTTTCAATATTTTTATTTCTTATTGCATTTTTTTGACGAATTTTAGCTTCTATTGGGTCAATATTAGGCACTAATTTATTTTTGTTGATTTCTTTCAACTTCTCTTTTCCCGCTGATGGTATTTGATCTTTTACTGTTTCTAAGGCAGGTTTGTTCTTAATAGTAGTGGAATCCAATTTATCGCTTTTTAATTTCGTCATTTTTTCCGGATTTCTTCGATAACGCAGCATCTTATTTTTAACGTTTTCGGTGCTGGTACTAGTAGTTTCATACATAGTATTTGAAAATTTCTGCGTACTTTGAAACACTTTCCTTTTGGTATCACCGAAATTAATAGCTTCGGCACATTTCTCCTCTCCATCAACAGTTTGCACGTCTATACTATGCTTTGCAGTATCGAATATTTTTATTATTTCTTCCTTAGTAGCTTCTAGTTCTAGTTGTTTCTTTTTACCAAGATCTTCGAGATCTTTCGCAATAGTGGTGACAGATTTACTGATTGCGTTATTCACGGCATCCAATACTGCCATTATTTCCGTTGATTTAAAATCTTTTCCGGCTGCTTTATCTGCTACTTCGTGGTAAGATGACACGTGATCGACGAATTGTTTTTTGTTTGTGCATTCATCTTCGCTTTTGTTTACTTCTTCAATAAATGGTTCGAACAGTTCGTGGTATGATGTGACCTGGTCAGTTGTCTTCACAATATGTTTAGTTT
The DNA here is from genome assembly GCA_963921935.1 of Galeruca laticollis. Taxonomy (NCBI): domain Eukaryota; kingdom Metazoa; phylum Arthropoda; class Insecta; order Coleoptera; family Chrysomelidae; genus Galeruca; species Galeruca laticollis. Next base: position 133,254,263 of record OY998176.1, read on the forward strand.
CCGGTAATTGGCAATTAGAGTAAGGTTCCTCGCAGGTGACATGGTATGATGTGATCTGATCGACTTTGGAAACTTGTTCGTCTACAATAATAAATACATATTAATCAGGTTTATTATGAACGGCCAGGAAAAGAATTTAACAAGCCATATCTTTGATGACTCCTCAATGTTGCATGATCAGCACATCAGGTTCGACTTGGAGACATCTGAAACACGCTTCGAGGGGTATAGGGTACCGGGGTTGACTAACTGGGATGTTTATAAAGGACTGTTCGAATTTAAAAAATTCTTCCTGAGAAATTTAATTAATTACATTCATCAACACCTTGTGACGAACCATAAAGTCACTATTAGTTTTAGAAAATATTATCATCGGCCAGTGAACTCGAAGGTCATTAATAGATTATAGGAAAACTATTAACCAGAATGAAATCACGACTATGAAAACATAACATAAACACGTTTTAATTGTATAAATAATTTAAGTACAGTAAGGCCAAATGAGACCATCGACTGTGTATATGTTTATTTTTAATGACACAAATAGGAATTCCTTACGAAGAATAATACACATGTATTTGAATCCGATTCGATTCATTGTCAACCGTATCATGTTAATAGTACGTATTTTAGTGTAAATTATCTGTGGTCAAGATTCTATGTTATTTATAGTAATATATACGTCCCAGTGATTTTGATATAATCTATGGTATTATTTATCCAACCGATAAGAGGTAAGTGTTCTTCATCAGCTAATGGCATAATGGAATAAGGGCCTAAGAAGAGGAACACTTAACTTTTAATCACCACATGGCGATCCTGCGAACTAATGGGAATATTCAATAAATGGTAAATGGATCCTGCGAGCTAATGGTAGTGGAAATAAATGGTAATAATTGGAGCAAGTAATTGGTAAGCCGAACGAAAGAAGTATATGGTCTTTTATTTGAATCTTGGAACTTGGTGGAGCAGAACTATGGGTGGTACAGCGACAAAACAAGAGGTACAGGAAACCGGTACGGTGAACAACAATTTCATAGTACAGCAAGAAAGTTTCGCAACGCAAATAATGGCTCTATTATATATCATAACGATATCGTTTATTTTGAAATTCGTATGGTCCCTATGGAAGACACACCGAAGAGCATTAAAAAGAGACATCAACAGAAGCATAGCAGTTCAGAAGACGACGGAAACTTTAACCGTATAAAATTGTAAGTACCTATACACTCCATTCTTATGAACGAATTGTAATATAAATAGGACTGATTTTTTTTAAATGTCAATTACGTGGGAAGAGTTCGAAGATAAGTTAAAATCAATCGTCGAAGAGATAAATAAACAGGGAAAAAGGGTTTTAAAAAAGGAAACTCCTAAAAATCCTGAGATACATATCGAAATAGTCAATAGTATAATAATTCTTTACAATAATTTTACAAAATTAATAAGTAAAAATTGGAAAAACTTAGGTATAATACAACAAGAAAGTTGTAAAACCTATTCTGAGAAGATTAGGGATAAAACTTCTAGGTCATTTCAAGCGCTAAATTGTGCTATTAAAATCTATATTTGAGGAGATTGATACGTCCGTATTACAAGCAATAAGGAAACAAGTGAAAATGGCTACGAGTATGAATGATTTCTTTAATTTCGCGAGTAAGGTATTGCCTACTGAATTTAATAGCGAAGTGTGCAAGTTACAATCATTTTTGGATTCGTTGTATTTACTACAAATAAATGCAACAGGTAACGAAGAAAATGCGGTTCTATTGATTAAAACCAGACTGACAGGGAAAGCAAGAGGTCTGATAACGACAGAAAACTCGATTGCAGAAAACAGGAACAAGCTTAAGTCGGGAATAAGAGGAGATGATCAAAGTCTTCTCTTGGCAAAACTCAACAAAGTAAGACAAAATGGGAAGGATATAACACACTACGCGACAGAAGTAGAGAAGTTGGCAGAGAAATTACAGGCAGCATATGTGTCGGAAGGTATGCCAGAAAATTTAGCAGAGAAATATACCAAAGAAGCAGCGATTAAGGCAGTGACGATGAACGCCACAACGGAAAGTGGAGCCAATGCTAAGATAATTGATAATACATTAATGATAAATTACAACTTATACAGTCTAAAAGAACTAGAAGAAAGGAATAATCAGTTAGAAATGCATACAGGATGGAATAAATCAACGTTTAAGGAAAATAACGAAACTAATCGGAAAACTTTTAATACAACCTTCAATGATAAAAGTTTTAAACAACTAAGAGGTGAATAAATTACCAATTTTACATTTTGAAAATAACCGTATCTCGTTAAGGATCAAAAACAAATTGAAATTTAGTGAAGCCTTAACTACCGGAACACAAAACTTCGATTTAGGACGAACGTTGGAAAAGCTTGATGAGCTTTCGGTAAAATTTGAAGTAAAAAAAATGAAGATATATGCAAACTATTATATATTTAAAAGTGCACAATACAAGAATTCATAGAAGAAGGAAATAAAAAGTTGAAAAACGTACAAGTACTCGTATGTATCTGCGAGGTACCAAAGACGGTACAGCGGAAGGAAGAGATTCAAGAGACTCTAGAAAGATATCACAATAACCCAATGTTTGGAGGACACGTAGGAAACAATAGACTATTAAAGAAATTAAGAGCGAACTTTAGATGGAAAAACATGGAGAGATGTACGGAAGTATGTAAAGAATTGCCATGATTAAAGCGAAACCCAGTCATAAAGAGAAATTTGTCATCACGGACACATCAATAAAACCGTTTGATATTATATACATAGAGACAATAGGTTCTTTTGTAGAAAGTAACAATGGGAACCGTTATTGTATTACAATACTATGTAAACTGACAAAATACGCGGTCATGATACCAGTCAGTAACAAAGAGACAACCACAATTGCAGAAGCCATATTTGACAACTTTATACCAGCTTACGGTTTAATGAAAGAAATAAGGACAGATCAAGGAACGGAATATAAAAACGAAATAATGAAGAATTTAGCAGAACTTTTAAAAATTAAACACAATTTTTCAACAGCATATCATTACGAGTTAATAGGCAGTTATGAAAAACTGCATAGAACATTCAACGAATACATAAGAAACTTTATCAAGGATTCTAGAGATAACTGGTGTGAGTTTGTAAAAATGTTTGCATATTGTTATAATACAACACCTAATACGGATACACTTCATTTGAATTATTGTACGGTAGAAAATCCAACATACCGGAATGTTTAAATTCAGAAATTGAACCATGCTACAATTTTGAAAGGTATGATAAAGAATTGTAATATAGGTTACAACACGCCCATGAGAGAGCTACACAGTTTTTGTTAGAAAATAAGTTAATTAGGGTAAATAAATGCGAAAAATAATCTTCACCCGTAAATTTTAAGATAGGAGATTCAGTAATATTGAAAAATTAAGAAAGAACTAAGTTCGATCCTTATTATTTAGGTCCATTTAAAATAACGGAAATAATAGGAGTAAACTGTGAGATTTTATCTCAAAATAATAAAAAACAAACCGTTCATAAGAACCGATTGTATAAGTACAATAGTAATAATATTTGTAGCCAAAGTGAGATGAGAGCGTAAACAAACAATGCAGTGCTTGAAAACAGACAAGACAGTTAGTGTAAATAAACAAACAACGTGAGAACTATTAACAAGACGTTATATTTATCAAAAATCTATCTGAGATAATTTTTTTCTTGCAAGAGGGGATGATATGACGAACCATAAAGTCACTATTAGTTTTAGAAAATATGATCATCGGCCAGTGAGTTCGAAGGTCACTAATAGATTATAGGAAAACTATTAACCATAATGAAATCACGACTGTTTGAAAAAATAACAATAACACGTTTTAATTGTATAAATAATTTAAGTACAGTAAGGTCAAATGAGACCATCGACTGTGTATATGTTTATTTTTAATGATATAATAGGAATTCCTTACGAAGAATAATACACATGTATTTGAATCCGTATCATCTTAATAGTACGTATTTTAGTGTAAATTATCTGTGTTCAAGATTCTATGTTCATGTACATGAATCCGGCATATGTGAGAAGTCATGTAGGCCACATATAGAAATTTTCCAATAATGCCGATCCTCTTCCTCACATATGCTGCACGTATAAATACGAGAATAACCTACAAATCACTCTCTTCCTACGGCAACCACAGCACGAGAATATTTACCGGCAAAATAACATAAATTAAAACATCTAAACTCAATACTAACGCTCTTGATTGTAATGCAGCAATAAATATTTCAATAAAAAGTGAATAAAATGAGTGATAAGTGCTAGCATGTTTAATTTCGACCACACCCAATCATCAAGTTAATTAAACCACAAAGAAGAAACAATATAATTCTCTCTTCATATCAAAGAATGTGAACGATCCTTCGAAAAAACGATATAATTCTTTTTTCACATCTAAGACTCTGAATAAGGACGTCTCGGAAGGCTAGTGGCGAACCAACTAATAGGGTAAACTAAGGTAAGTTGGTAATCTTTTTAATTAAACATGAGTTATTTGAACTAAGGATACATAATTTTTTTGACCTACTTGTCCGAAAGATCAATGTGTCAAACAATAGACCATTTACAAAAAACGCTAAAATTGTGTCAATTTTCACAGAAAAACTACATTTAAAAAAATATCATTTGCGTAGGTAATTTGGTATATGGGATTACTAGCAATTAAAAGGAAAATAATCAAAAAACATGTAAGTATATTACAAAATAAATATTTTACTTTTTCGAAACCATAAAAATTATTATTCTGAGTCGTCTGAAGCATGCTTATCACAACCGTCGCACATAAAGACCTCTTCATCGTCAGGTCACGTTTGACAGTTTGACTTTTTCATCTTCTTGGTTGCTTATTCCGCAGACACCGCAATACCAATCGTCATCGTCTTTTTTCTTGCCCTTTGTTTTGGACCTTCCATTTTTTCGTATTAGAAGCTCTAGAGCTTACTACTCCTGAAGGTCTCGGTTGTGGCTGTGTTGGTAAGTCAGGATAAGTTAGCCATTTTGCACTGGAGTCTCTGGTTTTAGCCCGTGGTTTTAATTTGCTCGCTGAACTTGCAGAAGGCAATAAAAATAAATTGTCAATGGTGGATTCTTTCAAAGGGGATCAGAAGGAACAATTGTACCACTTCTATTGACTGATTAATCATCTAAAACAGTTTCCGTTGGCTTTGATGGGGCTATAGCTTCGGGCGAGATAGCATCTTTATTCAAAGGATGGATTCCACTTTTCCGGAAGGCGTATTCAATATTAACGGGGCTAAAACTTTTATTAATTGCCACCATTTTTTTATTTCGCGTAATCATTTAAACAGTTGGCCCAAGCGGATTTTAAGGGACGATAAACGACTACTTGAAGTGGCTGAAGAAGATGGCTTGAGTGTGCTGGAAAGGTGAAGAGATGAATATTATTTTGCTTTACTAGCTCTAAGACAGCCATAGACAAATGTGAAGCATGAGAGTCCATTGAGAGAATTGCGGGTCTTTCCAGGTGTTTGGTACGAAATTAATAAAAAATTGGAACCACTCCGGACTTTCGGTGAACTTTTTACTAATGAGTTACGAATGGCTCCACGGGCTAGATCGGGATTCCAACGCACACCTTTGAAAATTACTAGCGGTGGTTTAAAGGAGCCATTGTCACAAATACAACCAAGAACTGTAGTTGTTTCTCCCCTCTCTGCGTAAGTCTTTTTGTAAACATAAGGGTTAATTGCCTAAGACAGTCACAACTTTGTTGGGTTTTACTAAGAAAACAACCCCGTTTGACAGATCCAAATTCTGCCTGGCATTTCTTTAATGGCCTAATTTCGTAAAAAGAGCTTCTAATTTTGTATAGAAATCAGCAAGCATAGTTGGATTTGTCATGGAGGCTCGATATGCAGCTAAGTTTTCTGGAACACGTAATATTAGCCCATATGTTTTTCTAAAGTTTGTCCACCACCACTTGCTAGCTATTTCATTATCCCCCATAAAAAGTTTTCACGAACAACCGATTTTGCAACCGAAAACGCTAGTTTTCTAATAATCTGGACTGTAAGACCAAACCCTAACTCTTGCATGGCTATAATATAATTAAATATACGGACTGTTATGTCTGGCGGTAGAGCAAAGGGTCTTCTCAACTTTGATAAATCGTGGATCACCTGATTACCTTCTGCAATTTTAGTCTTGCTCAAATATCTTTTTATCGATGTCCAAGCAATCTTCATGTCCTTCAATGCTTTGTATATAGACACACCCTCTTCGTGGACTATTTGTGCTGCTCGAACCATATCTTGCTTTTCATCATTTCTGTATTTTCCTGTCGATATTTTTTTTGGTATGATAGTAATTTGGTAATTAGGTATGTTGGCGATACCCTGAAATGGAAATACAATTAAACTTTTTTAAAGTATATTAAATATAATATTGTCTAAAACGCTAAAATCCTTTCAAAGGGCACTAAAAAGACTAATAACAATTTTATTTAAAAGTTTCTGTCCTAACCTCGCAGTTTTGCATTCAAAATTGCTAATAAAATGGCCAAATAACTTAAGCCGTAACAAAAGCAAATAATAGTGAAAACTCAATATGATTGTACCACATTAAAAAGTAGCATATTCTCTTCTATAGGATAGCACAGAAACAAACACTTACCTTTCAATATTTGGCATACCACAAATAAAATCAATTTATATCACAATCATTGTCAAATTTAACGACTTTATTTGCCGGCAAGAACGGAGTTTTTCTAGTCGTAAACAAATGAAGCCGGAGACTATGCAGCGTGAAGGGGAGATTAGACAGAACTGACCGGCACGATTTGAGGACTCCCCGTGAGTAGGCAGGTTGTTGAAAAATTCTTAAAAAACTATTGCCAATTTACCTATGTCACCAACATACCTTACTTTACTCTATACATTGACTCAAACGAGGAACTTGAAAAACTCCTGGAAATAACTTCAAAATGCCATAATAAAGGAGTATGGAGGTAGATGTCCTGAAAAACAAAAGGCAACCTCTAGAGATGTGCCTTGGTGGAATAAGGAACAAGCAAAACTTGTGAAGAAAGTCAGAAGACTTTTTAATAGAGCTAAGAGTTTAGGACACTGGGAAGACTAAAAAATAGTTCTTTCGGAGAACAATAAAGTACACCGGAAATCGAAAACGAGAACATGGATACAAACGTATGAGGGGATTAATAATTTGGCCCCAGCACAACGCCTCCAAAAAATTATATCAAAGGAACATTCCAACGCCATCGGACTGAGGAAAAGACCGAAAGGAAGGTACACTGATAACCCCAAGGAAAGTTTAAGTGTTCTGTTCCAGACGTACTTTCCCAGTTCTAAAATGGATGTGGAGAATGAACAGCAGAGTGCCCTCCTGGAAGGGGTTGTCCACAACTCCAACCGATCCAGCAAAAGCCTAGCTTCACATCTAAAAGAACCGAATGGGCTATCAAACGCTTTAAATCATTTTAGTCGTCTGGAAAGGACGGAATATTTTCCGCTTTACTGCAGCATGGACTTGAAATAATAGTGTCCATCTAGAGAAGGCTATGTATTCAAGACTAGTCTTATTTTCGGTTACATACCGAAGGCTTGGTGCAGTGGGGTTCATACCTAATACCAGTAGACGTCAAGTCTTACCGCCCAATTAGTCTGACCTCCCTTCTCTCTCATTTCTACCTAAAGCAATGGAGAAAGTAGTGGATAACTACATACGAACAGAGAACCTGGAGAATACACCACATCATAAATGTCAGCATGCTTACAGAGCGGGTCGATCAACTGAGACGGCTTTGTATCAGCTGACCGAAGCCATCCAGAGAACTCTGAACAACAAAGAAATCGCAATGTGCGCATTCCTGGATGTATCTGGAGCTTTGACAACACAACTCACATATCTGTCAAAGAAGCACTAAAAAGGCGAGGAGTGAATAAAACCATCGTAAAATGGATGTATGAGTTGTTGACGACGAGGATAGCAGAGATACAGGTGGGGAATTAATCAGTTAAATCCTATCGCAGGACACCTCAAGGGGGAGTAATATCTCCTCCTCTATGGAGCCTCGTAGTAGACGAATTGCTCTACATGCTAACGGAGCTTGGCTTCGAATGTATGGGCTATGCTGATGATATAGTTCTAATAGTCAGAGGTAAGTTCGAGAGCATCTTGTGTGATTTATTACAAAAGGGCCTCAAAATTCTTGAGCAATGATGTTTGACAGTGGGGCTAAGTATTAATCGAAACAAGACCACAGTAATACATTCCATTTACCCAGAAAAGAACACTTCCAGCTATGAAACCCCTGTCTTGAAACGGGGAACCATAGAACGGAAATCTCAAGTTAAATATCTAGGTATAACCTTAGACAGTAAACTTCTGTGGAATAAGCATGTTGAAATAACTGCTAGTAAAGCAATAAAAACTTTGATGGCATGCAAAAGTCTAGCTTGTAAGACTTGGGGCTGTAACCCAAAAATACTGCGATGGATGTACGCCATGATTGTGAGACCAGCAATTACGTATGGGACTATAGTCTGGCATACCAAAGCACGAGGGAAACCCTCGACAAATTTCAAAGGATTGCCTGTGTGTGCATCACTGGAGCCATGAGAACTTACCCAACTGGGGCAGATCTCACACCTCTACAACTGGTGATACAAATATCAGCCCAAGAGGCAATTCTTAGATAGTCTAGGGAAGGTTCAGGCAATGAGTGTATTAAAAATCAGGGAGCCTGGTCTTCTCTAACAAAATACATCTCATCAGCGAATCTTCCCAGTGACGAAACGTTTAAGAAAGTCAGTATTGAAAAGAACTTCACTACGATGCTAAGTAAGACTAGAGACTGAGAAAAGGAATACAACACCCAAACTCTCAAAGAAAACACCATAAAACGGTACACAGATGATTCAAAAACCACCACAGGAGCTGACGCTGGAGTATTCGAGCCTGGCACCAGATACTCATGATTGTTAGGCTCCTGTCCGAGCGTCATTCAGGCAGAAATACTTGCCATCGAAAGATGCGTAAAAATGAACCTAGAAAGAAACTATCAGAAATGTAACATATCGATTCATTCAGATAGTCAAGCAGCTATCAAAACATTGAGCTCCCATATTATTGACTCAAAATTAGTATGGAAGTGGCGAAGAAAACATGATGAATTAGGCATGAATAACAGGGTCTCTTTAGTCTGGGCTCCAGGCCATTCAGGAATCACAAGAATTGAAGAGACCAAAACACTTGCCAGGAAAGGAACACGAACGCCCTTTATTGGCCCGGAACCTTTCTGTGGTATAAGAAAATGCTCCTATAAGAAAGAGTTTCGGAAGAAGGGGGAAACCGAAAGAGTTGCACTATGGCAGGGCCTTCCCGGGCTGGACCACTCCAAAAAGTTCATGCGGAACTTTGACACACCTAGATCCAAAAATTACTCGGATTTCAGTAAAAATAAGTTACATCTCCTTACCAGTTTCCTTACAGGGCCCTGTCGCCTTAGGAAGCACCTAATGAGAATAGATCTAGCAGAAATTGGCGAGTGTAGATTATGTGAGGAGTATGAAGAACCTCCGGATCACCTAGTTCTAGAATACCTCGCCATTGGAAGTCAACGCAAAAAATGCTTCGGGCAAGAAACTTGTAAGAGTGAGGATCTAACCTCTTTGAAGTCGTCCCAAATAGTGGAGTTCATTAGAACCCTGGAACTGGAAGGCGAGCTGTAGTAGTAGTGAGAACAGCTCCGATAGGGGGGCACAGTAACCCCGTTAAAATCTAATCTAATCTTATTGGAGAAATCTGGCAACGATGATGGAATAAATTAAGTTAGGAATAAATTAAGTTCAAAATTGTTCTATATCAAACCTAAAATTCATACCAATCTGGAACTACCATGACGTAGAAGAAATCAGAAGTAACTGGCTCCTCAGTGTGATCATCGTGCAGTGTCATTATCAGTGCAGAATCTACTTGTTGATTGTCCTTCTGTTTTCTGAAGAGGGAAGAGCCTCAAAGATTACCGGTATGGACAAAAATACTATATTAACTACCAATGTGGATAATGTTATGAAACTTTTCAATTTGACTTCTCTATACAGGGTGAGTCATCTGTATTTATACGGGCTTTAGTTGGCAAACTGTACTAAAAAAATTCTCTTAGCCATATGAACGTCAATTACGGCTACCATCTACAATTATTTACAACTATACAGTATGTTCCAAAAGTAATTAAACAAATCAAATATACGATTTTTCAAATGGAATGCCCTATATTTTATCACAATTTCGAATTCTACATGGAAAATTAGGTTAACTTTGAGCACCTAGGTTTAGCCGTACTTGAGATATTCTATTTTTGCGGAAATGAAGTGTTGGCGTAGAAGTGTAATCCCGACGAATCCATTTAATTTAAACAAGTGAAGTACAAGTACAAGTGAAGAACAGTAATTTAGGATACCTTGAACTACCAATCGTGATATTTGCCGTTCCATTATTTTATATTAGGGTGATCAAATATTAATGATCACTTTGACCAAATTCAAACAATTATTACTTTATTATTTCAAATGGAACACCCTGTATATTTTGAATGAATTGAATAGCACTGTTAGTTTGCTATCATAATGCTTAAGGATTCCTTATACCTATCCCTAATCGTTCTGAAGTTATCAACACCTTATTAAAAATAATGTACGTATCTGCCTAATTAGTAATGTTTCATCAAGACACCTGGTGTCAATTCTTGACCGAATTGCAAAACGTAACAAACAAAACCGCTGTTTATGTCTGGCCCTGTCATTTTACTTACAATATTGTTTAGTTTGGCTAGATAATTTCCGGATTCTTTGTTTTTATTCTAACGATAATATTTTGTTCAAGGCGCCTTACGTCAATTCTGGACATTAGGTATACTTGAATTACTAATTAATCAAGATAATTAGTGTCATATATTACGAACTGTATTCCCCTGTGAGATAACAAAGAAAATAGTAACTCAGTTTAATAAATATTAAAACAGTTAAACGAATATCAAAAAATAAATTACAACAGTTGCTCAACTTGAGCACCATTTTCGGTAATACAGAGTGTAAGCCTACGCTGAAATGATCGTCGAACATCTCTTAAAATGTCAGGTGATAGGCTACATTCGTAATCAATTCGCTGGCCAAGTGGCACTTTGGCACGCAAGCTAAGCAAATCTATTCTAGTGTGATCGTTCACAACCAGTGTTGCCATTTGTGGCGACTTGTCGCCAAAATGACTACTTTTTACGATGTTTCGAGCGTGGCGGCGATTTTTCAAAAAGTGCCCGTTTTTGGCGACTTTTAGAACATGACTTACCTTCAATAATTTTATTTTTCAGTAGTGTCAGAAAAACACCCAGTGTTGACCTAATTAATATCGATAACAGCCGCTTAAACAATTTAATATTAATCGCACGTTTATGATTAATTTCATTGATTGTGATAGTAAAATTTGTCAATTTACTTTGTTTCGCTACTTGTGTGTAAGGCCAGTGACGCATGACGTTATGTGAATTGAGTTCAATTTGTATATTTTATTTTAATTTCCGATATTTCCTTGGTTAATGTGAGTGAAATTACCAAATACTTTAGTCTTGCGTCAACTTCTAGGACTGGTAAGATATTTGCTCAGTTTATTTGATATTATTGGTATTTATTTTTAAAATTTTTCTTTAAGATGAAACAAAAAAAAATACTAGTAGCAGTAGTTCTGACGAAATTGAGACTCCCCAATCAAAAAGAGCACATAATAGGTGCGTTCTTTTTGACTGAGATCTCAGTTAATCTCAGCTCACATCAGTAATGTGAGCGTTCTTTTTGTTTTACTCACTTTAAGTGAGCTGAGATTTTTCCTCCCCCTTTACCGATGCTGAATGTGTTTTAAGGGAAGTTGGAATTGAGTCGGAAATAAAATGGAGGGGATGAAGAAATATTTGATTTGCTTGGTTTATTTGTAGTTTTAACCAAGGTTATCTAAGGTTTTAATCATTGACATATAAACAATAAACACACATAATCTATTTTTCTTTTGTTACAAATTATGGATACATTGATTAACATTATTAGATACTGATACGAATCTGTCGTATAGTTTAAATCTATCGACAGATCGCGCGCTTCATTTGAGATGTCGTTCTTTTTGGTGCTTACTCACATCACTTTATCTCAGATCACCTTAACTGAAGTGATCTGAGATCTCAGTCAAAAAGAACGCACCAATTGTGAAAAAACGAAGTTTTTCAGTTAAATGGTTGGATGAGCCACTATTTGAGGGATGGTTAATGGAATTCGATGGAAAACCTAAATGGAAATGTTGTAACGTTTCTCTATCAGCAAAAAAATCAGACTTAATAAAACATGCGAATACAAATAAACACAAAATAAGCTCCCAAAAAATAGCCAATACAAAAACTTTAAATGTACTATTTAAACAACAAAATATAACAAAGAACATTATGATTGCTGATTTAAAGTACACATTGTTAGTTGCCAGTCATAACTTTAGCTTCAATTCGGTACAACATATTGTAAATATTTCAAAAAGTGTTTTTAAAGATTCTTCTTTAAGTGGAAAAGTAAAATTAAGTCGCACAAAATGTAGTTCAATAGTTACAAACGTTCTCTCGCCTGTTATTTGCGACAATCTAAGAGAAATAATGAAAAACAAACTTTTTTCTGTTCTAGTAGATGAGAGCATAGATATCTCCAACACTAGGGTGTGTTGCATACTTGTAAGATTTATTAACGGTAGCCAAGGTTTAACAACACAAATTTTAGATTGTATAAAAATAGGTGCTGATGAAGGGACTGCCAAAGGTTTATTTTTGCTGTTTAACAAAACTGTAAATAATTTCAATTTAAAATATGAAAACATTGTTGGTTATTGTTCTGACAATGCCAGTGTCATGATGGGTGTAAAGGAATCTTTTAAAACCCATTTACTCAATAAGAACGAGAATATCGTTGTCAGTGGTTGTATATGTCACAGTGCTCACCTTGTAGCATCTGCAGCTTCTGAAGTACTGCCTTCAAATATTGAATCCCTCTTACAAAATATCTACGCATATTTTTCCCGATCTCCCAAACGTCAGTCTATTCTAGAGGAATTCCAAAATTTTTTTAGAAAGGAAAAACATGAGATCTTAGCTCCGGCAAAAACACGTTGGCTATCGCTTTCTAAATGCGTCGAAAGAGTTTTTAAGCAATGGATTGTTTTAGCGGAATTATTTAAAGTAGCCTGTTTTGAAGATAAAAATTCCACTGCCCAAATCATTTACAATGATTTTCAGCATACTCTGAATTTCTTCGTTTTATCTTACCACTCTTTAATGAATTTAATAGCCTTTTTCAATCCTCAAAAGTATTTTTTCCAATTATCAGTAAAGAGAGTAAACGGTTTATTAGGCAGTTGTGCGGTAATTTCATCAAACCAGAATTACTTTCAGACAATTCTCTTTTTACTTTAAATTTTGAACATCCCCACAGTTTGTTACCTCTTGAAGAAATTCAGTTTGGACTCAGTGAGCAAACAACTGCTTTATTTAGTAGCCTGGATAACGTCGATGTTCAGCAATTTAAATTTAGGTGTCTTAGTTTCTATCAAAAAGCCGCCACTGATTCTGTTAGAAGATTTCCTGTAAAAGAAACATGGATGGATTATTTAGATTTTGTTGAGCCAACTAATATTTTTAATTATAAATTTAATGAAAATTCTGTCAAAAATATAAAAATGGTTTTAAAAAATTTTAAACATATTGGCGATGACAATTTGGCATTTTCTGAAATTTTAAAAGTTCAGCATTATTTTTCTTCTGAAGAAAAAAAGATGTGGGAACAGAAATCGGTGGTTTCTTTTTGGACCGATTTAGAAGAAACTAAAAATTTTAATGGCACATTATTATTTATAAATATAGCTAAAATTATTAATGCTATTTTAATCATACCGCATGGAAATGCAGATGTAGAAAGAGTGTTTTCTAACATGCTGGACATTAAAACAACAAAATGAGTGCACAAATATTAAGCGATCTATTGAGAATCAAATTGGATTTAAAACAAAACAAAGACTGTTGTACGACATATAATTTTAGCGATAAACATTTTTCACGAATGGGCAATATACGAGTATATAAAAGTTCAAAAGATGATGTAAAATTATGTTCAGATTCCGATAGTGAATCAAACTGAATGTTTTGTTTTTCTTGTATTTTGTATTTTTTTTATATTATTTTTATTTATTTTTTGTTGTTGTGAGTAATAGACTTTGTTTTATTTTTGTTATTTTGCCAAAATTAGGAATGTATTTATTTTCTTTTTTATATTTATTGTAGGATAATAAAGTTTGTTCCGTAAAAAACATTGTTTTATTTTACATATTTACTCTCCCATGTACTTAAAAGATGTGGCGACAAAGTGGCGACCTTTTCATACCCGCTCGTGGCGATATTTCAGTAGATCGCTCTGGCAACACTGTTCACAACACAATTTGGCGTCAGAGTTGAAGTTGAAGTCGTCGAAATTTCTTGCAAGCTGCAAACTTTCACTTCGACTTGCACTTCGTGCCGGCTATGGGACATGCGCATTAATACTTGTTTTTTGATATATCTAACATTTATCTGATACTTTGAGATTTTCATTGAATTGTGTGTTTTTGGTTTGTTTTTCTTGATTTTTCCGTACGACTGATTGATTAAAAAAATAAAATGAAGGAGGAGGACATTACTTCTACTTTACTTGCAACAATGCTGATTTTGCTTTAAAAAAAAGGCAATTGTTGATACAGCTTGCATCATTGAATTGATATTCCGCATTGTCCTTCACTACTAAACTCCAGTATATACTGCTATAAATAATAAATCCAAATTACATATTATAACCTCTAACCTCAGACTGAACTAAATACAGACATCCTTCGACCATATTATTTAGGTATGAACTCGCTTGCGATAAAGTCGACTTTGAAGTTATTGTGAATGGCAAATTTCGTGCCGACTTGCGTGCCAAAGTGCCACTTGGCCAGCCTAACTGCAGCAAACACGTTCCTAACCCGAATCTTTATATCGTCGGGAGTAGTCAGCGGAGTACTATAAACAATAAATTTCATGTACTCCTACAAAAAGAAATACATTGAAATCAGATCTGGGGATCTTGTGACGCGTTTTCCTGCCTCGCTTGCTTCTTCCTTCACTCTCACACAGGTTCTTAGCGACTGACGCGTCACTTTGGACACCCTCGATGCAAAGTTCTTTTGCAAACAAATGCTCGGGCGCCAGATTATTTTACGGGGTTCACTCCACGGCCCCTTGACCCTCGGCGTCAAGAGTTCCAGGTAGTCTCAGATGGAGGTTACGGAAAATTCCAGGGGAATCAGTTAAATATATACAGTAAGCAAATGTGTTCAAGCCTTATGTTATTATGCACCATGCGAAATTTGCCGGTATTAAGGAATGTGAGCAATGATACAATAAAACAGGTGTAAGCAAGCAAATGCAATTTTTAATAACAGCGGAAGCGGTATAAGCAGTTTTGTAATTATGCGGTAAGCAGCAGTAAAACAATAATTACCTATCACGATAGTCAACGGCATAAAACTATCTTCACGGTAGGGATGGTCAATCGGGATAGGTTGAAAAATGTGACTAGACCAGTTTATAACAAAAAAAAACTAAAGAATTTAAACTAGATTATCAATCAATCAGTGGAAACAGCCTCGTACTTGATTGAGAATCTAATTTTTTATAGGAGAATTTACACTTTAAATTTTCAAATTATCGGTTAAAATTATTCTAAAATATTGGTCGGAGGATAGGACAGCGGTTACCCAAATACAAGCAAAATAAAACTGTGTCTTAGAATAGATAAATATGAAACGAAATTATTACCGGCTGAGAGTGGAACAGCTGGTGGCAACAGCCTCTAATCCGTTTCACAGACGGTTTTCAATTTTACAAACTTTCGGTCAATTAAAATTATATATAATTAGGAACTAAAATAAATCTAAGTAATCTAGGGAAAATTATTCGCGTTCCGAAAGGGAAAGGGCTGGTGGCAACAACCTCTGATCCGTTTCACAGACGGTTTCCAATTTTACAAACTTCCGGTCAATTAAAATTATATATAATTCTGAACTAAAATAAATCTGAGTAATCTAGAGAAAATTATTCGCGTTCCGAAAGGGAAACGGCTGGTGGCATAGCCTCTGATCCGTTTCACAGACGGTTTCCAATTTTACAAACTTCCGGTCAATTAAAATTATATATAATTCTGAACTAAAATAAATCTAAGTAATCTAGAGAAAATTATTCGCGTTCCGAAATGGAAACGGCTGGTGGCAACAGCCTCTGATCCGTTTCACAGACGGTTTTCAATTTTCAAACTTCCGGTCAATTAAAATTATATATAATTCAGAACTAAAATAAATCTAAGTAATCTAGAGAAAATTATTCGCGTTCCGAAAGGGAAACGGCTGATGGCAACATCCTCTGATCCGTTTCACAGACGGTTTTCAATTTTACAAACTTCCGGTCAATTAAAATTATATATAATTCTGAACTAAAATAAATCTAAGTAATCTAGAGAAAATTATTCGCGTTCCGAAAGGGAAACGGCTAGTGGCAACATCCTCTGATCCGTTTCACAGACGGTTTTCAATTTTACAATCTTCCGGTCAATTAAAATTATATATAATTCTGAACTAAAATAAATCTAAGTAATCTAGAGAAAATTATTCGCGTTCCGAAAGGGAAACGGCTGGTGGCACAGCCTCTGATCCGTTTCACAGACGGTTTCCAATTTTACAAACTTCCGGTCAATTAAAATTATATATAATTCTGAACTAAAATAAATCTAAGTAATCTAGAGAAAATTATTCGCGTTCCGAAAGGGAAACGGCTGATGGCAACATCCTCTGATCCGTTTCACAGACGGTTTTCAATTTTACAAACTTCCGGTCAATTAAAATTATATATAATTCTGAACTAAAATAAATCTAAGTAATCTAGAGAAAATTATTCGCGTTCCGAAAGGGAAACGGCTGGTGGCAACAGCCTCTGATCCGTTTCACAGACGCTTTTCAATTTTACAAACTTCCGGTCAATTAAAATTATATATAATTCTTAACTAAAATAAATCTAAGTAATTTAGAGAAAATTATGCTTTCAGATTTCCGCACAGTTAAAGTTTTATAACAGAGAGGTTAATTCCTGAATAAAAATAAAAGATCACAGTCGAAATAGAATCCAATTATCGAGGAGAAAAGCAAATGAAAATCTAATATGTATTTGGGTAATTTGAAACAGGACGCTAGATATAACAATCTGTATCGCAAAATTAAAATCAAAATGCTACTTCAATGTATTGAAGGCTCAGACCTGAATTCCAAAGAAACAATATACAGAACGCGGTGATAAAAACTGTAAATAAGTTTGGTTTTTATCGTTTCAAAAAAATACCGGCTTACCAGCTTTATCAAAATACGGAATTATATTCTCAAAATAGCAGAATTACTAAAAATATTTTATAGAAATTGAATATAAAACTTCAAAGCCCCGGTAAAATCCTTTATTCGGTTTTCGCAAAATTAAAATCAAAATGATATTTCTATCAGACCCTAATTCCAGAGAAACAATATACAGAACGCGATAATAAAAACTGTAAATAAGGTTGTTTTTTATCGCCAATAAAAAAAACTACCGGCTGCCGGCTTTATCAAAATACGGAATTATATTCTTAATAACCAAACTACTAAATTGTTTGTTGAAATTAAATATAAAACTTTGAAACTCCGGTGAAATCTTTTATTCGGTTTTCAAAATAAATTTCCACTTACTCCGAAAATACTGGACGGTCGGACACTTCACACTATCTGTTTACGGCCAAATTCTAACTAACTCTAACTCTAATAATCAGTTCAATAACTTAATATCAATAACTGAATGCCTTTTGAACGCTCGGTTTTCGAATTTATAATTTACTTCCTACCTAAATTTTGGCGATAACGGTGGTGAGGGAATTAACTTGAATCGATTTAATTACAACAAGAAATATTTCTAATTGTACTGAACGACTTCGGTTTTACTTAGAATAGTTTATATACCGGGCGTCCTCGATAATTTAAATTTTGAAAAGCGGAATTTAATACATTTTACATATTTCTTTAAATGGTAAATCACGGCTTTTGAGTTACTAATGAAATAAATACTTAAATTTATATTACAGGACTGAAACGGTACCAGAAATCAAAGTTGGAAAGTAGGTAACGAGTTATATTCACTTATTAAACTTAAAAATACCTTCGGAAAAATCAATCAAAATTGCTTCAAAAAAAATAACTCGTTACAATCTGGGTGGCCAATTGCATGGACCTCCCCTTCCTATCCATCAATTTCGAAGTTTTCTGTTTAGATAATTTCTTACAGCTAATGGAAAATGCGCTGGGGCTGACGTCATTAATATCTGATAACATAACCGACATAATTATTAAGTTGCATCTCTTTCTATTAATAGTGAAGAGCAGAACAAAATAATTTGACATTAGTCGGTTATGTTATCAGATATTAATGACGTCAGGGTAAAGGTCAATAATTTTAAGTGTAGCTAGTTTGTAAGTAATAGACCAGATATCTATGTGTAAGAAAAACTAGCTGTATTTCTAAGGTAAGTATCTTCTTAATTTACATTAGTGAACTTTATTAACAAAATTATATGTCTATGAAAGTATTAACATAGTTAATCAGATTATCTGAATTGGCAGCTATAGAGGAGTTTTCGTGTTCCTCAATGGTATTCGTGGGGCTCAAGAGTGAATTGTCCGAATACAAAGAGGCTGGGGTTGAATACTTGTTGCTGCTGTAGGGTCGAATAGTTGCAGGAGCAGGGTAAGGCTGCTGCTGGACAGGAACATCAAGTAACCTGGCTTCTACGTCTGAAACCACGTTGAACACACGGTTTTTAACCATGTGCTGATATGAAGGTGGCATTCTTTTGGTAGATTGGTACATTGACATAAATAAGTGAAATATGGAATCGTTTTCTGTAGGTTTTGAATCGCGAACCATTTGTGTGTTTAAAGAAAAATATAATTTTCTATTTCTGCGTCTTTACCTGTTATATTTATATCCTTTATACCTTCCTTTTTACCCGAATTGACACAGGGAGGGAATGGAGTTAATCTTTTCAGTGCTACTTTGATTTCAAATACCTGGCTAGCTACTTACTTTAATGATTTTCCGGAGAGCGGTGTGGATTTATCAAGAATCTCTATCAATGTTAGGTATGAATTTAATAAGAGTGCCCATTCACATTATTGTACACAGTTGAAGAAATAGCGATGATTATACACTGAACAATAAAAGATACTTCCCAAGTAGTACTATTTGGTGTACAATTCGTTTAGATTAATAAAACTAGTTCTCTTACTATATAGGCTAGGAAGTTTTGAGATGAAACTAAACCCGAAGTGAGGTGGTTGTATATCAATTTAGCGGTTAAAAGATAAAGGTTTCCACAATCGCATGTACAGTAGGTTGAGCTAGATTTAAGGTGCCAAAGGGAACAGCCTAGGAAACGCACCAAAGCAGGCCGGACTATTTACTATAACCGAAAAGTACAGGTTAGATCTTACTTGTTTGTTTCTATGAAGGCGGCTTGAATATGTAGGTGTGCTTCTTCTCCTCAATGATTACCAGGTACGAGCTAAAATGTGTGTCTGCCTTGAGCCCCTCTAGAAGATGATGGATTAGTTTCCGAATCTAGGAGGTTGTGGGATTTGTGTCCCGGAAAGTTTGCTGAGTAGCAGTGAAGGCTGACAAAAGAAGGCCTGAAAACCTATGGTTGGTTATAACTATGCGAAAGGAAATATAGTTGACGATGGCGGCTTACCGTAGTTGAAGTTTGGCCTTTCAGGTAGGTAGCAAACTATGTAAATCCACTAATGTGGGACTCAACCTGTGATATGCTATATAAAATACTTTATCTACCTTTTCAGTTTAGGCTTTAAAAATCCGATTTAAATCGAGATTCACAGAGACCTCTTGGCCCAAAGAAAACCAGCCTTTTTACGACCAAACAAAAAAAACCAAGAAACAGCAAACGGAAATTGTCAGTTCTTTTAACTAGGGAATTAGTGGTGATCAATTAATCAATTAAACCTTAACCAAGGTAGGCACAATTATGTTAATTTGAAAATTTTGGAACAGAAGAAGTCTCTTTCTCAAGGTCAACCTCTATTGTACTTGAAATCTTCACAATGTAAACATTGTAAAGGGTTAGTAGATAATTGAAAACGGAATTAGTGACTTGATTGATATCAGCGGTAAGTGTTTACCCTCTTAATTCAAACTCAAATAATGGCAAATAATTTATAAAACTCTATAAGTTTCTTCAAACCGTAACATACCTCCTGATAACTGAATCTTAATGTAAGTACAGTCAATAGCTCCAAGAACTCGAGGAAATGATGCCACATTTTAAAATTGTCGTTGGGTATTTCTAATGGCTTGTTCCGTGTTTGGAAAAAACACAAATCTTCTGCATAGTTTAGCAATAGCTTCAGACACTCTTACTACTATTCTAGAAACTGTAGATTTGTGCATCCCCATGTAATCTCCAATTGTATCCTAGCGTCCACCCTTTGACTATAGGCGCAGACAAGTCAACAACTGGTTCATGGGAGTAACGCTATTGCTTCTACAAAAAAATTCATATGTAATAATAGTTCCAAAATAAACTAATATAGTTAGTAGTGCTTTACTTACTTGATTGAAGGGTATTCTAATTGGTTTATCTTTTTCGAAAGGTTGTTTCATCAAGAGAATCGAAATAAGATTGTCTTTGGTATATTTGTCGAGGTAAACCATTTTCAAGGAAATGTAACACTTCAATATCGTCGTCATCATCAAAATCAAAATAATCATACATTTTTCACCAGCTTAAAAATTCTCAATAATGATTATAAACTTTTGATAAATCTACTAACCAAAAGAACTAATTTTTGAAATGTTATTTGTAAGGTTATGATGTCATAACTGTCAAATTTAATCCTGATTAAGTTTTTAATCGGGCAAATTTGTTTGATTAAATAGTCGTTGTTTTAATCGTGATTAAGAGGGTGGTACAACAAATTTAAAATGTTAATCATGGTTAAGTCTTAATCAGACTTTAACCGAGGTTGGTACAACCGGCTATTAGTGATGGAAATGTTTTCAGTACAAGTGTTGTAGCAAAGAGAATGCTGAAGCATACTTTACATCTGCCAGCATCTACTGTACTACCTCCACTTGTGGACCCAGTACCTTATGTGTTTGTAGATGAGACGTTCCCATGATCTGAAACTATGATGCGACCTTATTCTAAACGAAGTGTTAGCGACAATTATGAAAACCATGTCATTAATTACAGACTATCGCGAGCGCACCAAACGGTTGAATGCGCTTTCGGTATACTTACCCCGCGTTTCGAGTTTTCCGAACACCTTTTGAAATCAAAGTAGAAAGTGTCATATGTTGTTAAGGCAGTTTGTGTATTGCACAATTATTTAAGGCAAGAGTACCTCAAAGTGAAGACGATGGAAAAGAAGATATGCCAAAAGATCAGCTGCGGACATTGCAATCAACCAATACTCGAAGTGCACAGAAAGCTTTTGCGATTCGTCAGAATTTTACTAATTATTTTAACTCTGCAGGAGCCGTACCTTGGCAGAGGGTTGCTAGAGGAAAGTACTGAGATACATATACAATGTACAATAAATAAATAAACTTATCATTTTTTATATTGATTTCTTTAGCGATTTCCTTCCATATTTTAGTTTTGCCCTCCTGTCTACATGACTTGTATCGTACAAAACTTGTCGAATCCGCACAGCTTCGATTAATTTTTCTTCCATGGTTTTCAAAACACACGCCGTAAGCCGGGATCTTCTGAGAAAAACTGCGGCAACTACACTGAGCTCCGCACTGTCACTGTTGTGATATGACATAATGTATATATTACGATGACGAGTCAATCACGAGAGCTTTCACATTATATTGAATTCTCGGACTGGCTGAATGCCTATTGTAACTTTAAATCCTTAGTATTTACTTTAATGGTCGTAAACGCCCATTAATAAAAGATAGTTTGCCTTGTAAGTGCCTGCTCAACTCGAAACCCAACAATTAAAGTTTTAAATGGTTCAAAAGAACCTTATGCTTCTTTATAAAATAAGAGATTAAAGAACTTTCCAAAACCATTAAAATGTTACCACAAATAACGTTGAGTGATTACGATCCTCAATTAGCACCGTGAAAATATTTCAAACCCTTACACAAAGTAAAAAAAGAAATCTCAGCTATTCGAAATGAATGTTTTATGGATTGACATAAATTATCTAACAGGACCCTATTTATCGCTTCATGCTCAAGTGGATAATTAACTTTATGTCAAAAATATCACCATTCAACGGGAATAGAAGAGAAAGTTCTACCCCCAAAAACTTGCGATATATCTACGAAAATTAACCAATTTAAAAAGTAGTCAGTTTCTCAATCTCAAAGAGTACAGAACTAAAAACCATTCTCGAACGGTCGACATAAAAAAGTATTCGAAAACATACAGTGCGCGTTAAAACTATATCTAGATCAACGAATCATATCAATTTTAAACTTAAAAACGGGAAAAGTGACGATTTACCGGAAGTATTAAAATATCTCTCGCGTTACGACGCAATATAAAAACGTGCAAATCTGTGACGTCGTTCGAGAATTATCGGACCAATATACATAACTACCTCACGAGCATTTAGTATCTTTTAAGGCCCTGTCCCACTGTAAAAATTTGTATAAAAATTGTTATAAACGCATTTTATAAAAATGATGTCACATAAAAACTTTTTATAAAAATGGATGCCTTGTCCCACTGTAAAAATTTCCATAAATATTTTTATAAAAATGGTCGGCTGACACAACTATAATATTACCTTTAATGTCGATAAAGATTATAAAATATTCCAAAATATTAACTTTAAAGTCATTAAAAATGAAAATATGCAATATCAATCATACATTAGCTGAAGTGAATCTGACTTGTGCTCATAGATAGAGATAACCTGCTTATGTTTCTCAAAGTGGGTCATAGAGAAACGTATAATAAGAGTCCTTGTATTATCAGTTGGCATCACGTTGATCGGAGTGCCACTAGTTATGTGTAGAAAAACTAATTTATACATGCGGGATATTCAAATTTGTTAGTTTCAATTATGGGTAGGTAGATTTTACAATTTGTCTTAAAATTGTTTATTAGGTATAATTACTTCAAAAAATAAAATTATATTTCATTTATGATGCATTATAAAATTTAAGAAATATTTTGAACTTAAACTCCAAATTGTGAAGTGGCCAAAAATATTTACTATTACAATTTTTTACTGAATTCTACATAGTGATGACATGTTAAAGGTTCACTTACTTTTATTTACATGATTAAAACTAAAATCCTAAACAAACGAATCCCACTCACTCTTGCACCATATTTCCGTGTTTATAATATTTGTCATATTTTTATAAATCTTTTTTTTTGATACTTTTGCAAATGACAATCTACAAAAACATAGTTATACTTTTCTCTATAGACATTGGCCACAAATTTTGGCTTTCGAGTGAAACTGTGAGAGTCTTTAAAATCAAACTTCCTCGATGTTTGTGGGGCATAAACATACAATCACTTTACTAGTTCCATAAAAATTATAGAAACTGTTCTATTTCATAAAAACATTTTATAAAAAGGTTACCCATAGATAACCTTTATCTAGGGATTACTTTATCTATGATTTTACGTAAGAAGCACCATAAAAATATTTTTACCGGAAATTATTCTTATAAAAATGTGTTCGGTCCCATTAAAAAATTGGTTTTTATCTATGATTTTTATAAAAACATTTTACGCGACGTCATAAAAATAGAATCACCATAAAAATATTTTTAATAGATTTCGTTTTTACAAAAATTTGTGTTGTCACACTATCAAAATGGTGTTTATATATAAATTTTTTTATAAAAATTTTTATACAAATTTTTACAGTGGGACAGGGGTATTAGAAAACAGTAACCAACTATCAATTCTCTGTGGATATTCTTGTTGCTCTATCTTGTTACTATTTTGTTGTAAAGCGATTTACGTGTTTAAATTGTCGTATTTAAGTAAGTGTTACTTAAAATTACGACTGGTCCTTCCTTCCGCAACCTAATCGAAGCAAACAAACAACACATCTACTTAGGTGCAGTAGTGAACGACAAACTCAACAGTCCACTCCACCAATCTAGTTCATTACAAACCCTAAGAGTCACTTTGCACCAAAACTGTGTCTGTGTCACGTCACGCTGCGAAGAAATATGCGCATGTTATATTATTTATTAGGTTCACAAAAACCCTAATATAAAATACTGGAACGGCAAATATCACGAATGATAGTTCAAGGTATCCTAAATCACTGTTGTAAACTTCACTTGTCTAAATTAAATGGATTCGTCGGGATTAAACTTCTACGCCAACTCTTCATTTTCGAAAAAATGGAATATCTCATGAACGGCAAAAACTAGGAACATGTAACCTTATTCAGAGTTGACCTAATGTTTCATGTAGAATTCAAAAATGTGATCAAACATAGGGCGTTTCATTTAAAAAATTGCATATTTGATTCGTTTAACTACTTTTGGGACATCATGTATAGCTGTAAATAATTTTAGATGGTAGCCGTAATTAATGTTCATATGGCTATGAGAATTTTTTTTAATTATCACCGTTTGCCCGCTAGAGACCGTATAAACACATGTGACTCACACTATATGATCGGATTTAGACACTCATTACGTTGTAAGCGTTACAACTGATTTATACCTTGTGTATTATTCTAATTCTACACTATATTGCCTCTCATAATCCTCGTGGTTAATGCGGCATTAAACATAAAAAATAATGGAAATTTAAAATTAATTTCATCAGATCTACGGAAATCTACCTTTCTAATAACGTTAATTTTAAAAAACCTGATAATCAAAATTCGTTGGTTTACTATGTTTGATTACAGCTAGTCCTGACCTGTAAATTCGTGATACGACGTATCCATATTTCTCCTTACCGGTCCTCCACCTCCATCTTGCTCAGGTATAATTTCTTTAGGTGTAGCCTTTGTGCTTTGTTGGATCACTTCTGCCGTTACATTTTCAATTACATTTTGTTTATCGGGTGAATCATTTTTCGATTTATTTTGATCGCCTGACACATCTGTATTTTCACTTATTAGATGATTTTGAGGAAGTGTCGATACGAACAAATAGTACATATTTTCTATGCATTTTAAAATCTGGTTGTTGGGATTTTGACATCCATCGAGTTGCTTGCCAATATCTGTGTGTGCTCGTAATGCCGACCTTAATATTTCAACGTTAAACATGGCTGTCTCATCTTGTAATTTTACTGATTTTTTATCTTGTTCTTCTCGAAGAAGTTTATTCGGAGCTTCCCTTTCTTTTTCAATGTTAGATTGGTGTATATCGGATTTTGATTGCAAACGTGCTTCGCTTTTAACATATGTATCATTTTTGTTGTAATCCCCACGTAGATTGTTCTTATTGTGGATGATAATTGGCCGAACAGAATTTTGTTTTGCTGACATACCACCACCTTCATTTAATTGTTTATCAAGCTTAGCCTGGAGTAAATTTTCGAAACAGTCAACTCTAGCTTTTTGACAGTTGCTATTTGCTATATTTTGATTAGAATAATCTGAGAATATCTTAACGCTCTCACTAACGACGCTCTTTTCTTCAGAAAAAGTAGTACCGGAACATTTGTTACTGTCCAAAGAGTACTGATAATAGAGTTTTAGCCGTTTCATCTTATTCGAGTTTTCCATCGTATCCCCTTTTGTGTTGCCTAAAGAGAAATACTTTTTCCCTTGATCTTGTGAAGGAATCGTAATTACCGATACAGTCTTACATTCTAGATTTTTCAGATGCTTCTTCTTCTTGGATGGTTTCGTCGGAGAAGGAACCAATCGTTTCGCTGGTTCGATACCTTCGACTGTGAAATTATTCTTCTTTTTTGAAACGTCACCAGATTCATGTGAAAATCTGTAAAAAAATATAACTATTATATTTTTTTCAAGTATAGCTGCTGGATGAGTTTTGGGTCTGGAAACTAAGTAAACTAACCATTTTTTGTTTCAATAATATCAGAAATGCACCAATAAGTTACACATTCAAAATAGCATTGATGTCAATTTTATTATTAATAATAATTACTAGAGGACCCGTGCTGCTCTGCAGCATTAGACTAGACTAGGGCAAAGTACCCAATTATTGGCACCTTTAGCGATATATCTGACTGTTATGTCAATTTGGGCATCTTAAAGTGAGACAAATTATAAACGCCTTGGTTACAACATTCTTAACAATTTTTCCTTAGTATGAACACAGAAAACTATATTTTCAGATTAG
Source organism: Galeruca laticollis (assembly GCA_963921935.1). Classification (NCBI taxonomy): domain Eukaryota; kingdom Metazoa; phylum Arthropoda; class Insecta; order Coleoptera; family Chrysomelidae; genus Galeruca; species Galeruca laticollis. The sequence goes on from OY998176.1 coordinate 133,280,808, forward strand.
ATCTTTTGATTAAAAAATAATATTTTCTAATTATGGTCACATTTCCCAGTTATTGGCAATAGACTCTATTATGAGGGGATTGAGCCCCCCCCCACCCCGAACTCTAAAAATGAAAAAATCTAATACATAATGACAGCAAACCTACACTTTATTGAAATCTACTAAAAGCTAGGAATTGTAGGCTATAATTTTATAAGAAAAACAAAGCTAAAATGCAGTTTTAGGGGCTCAACATTTGAAAAAAAATCCGATACCCAGATCTCCCGGTAGTTCATCCCCCCCCCATTCAAACATTTCTTACAAATCTTCCGATCGTCGACCATAAAAATTCACGCACAAGTGACAATAAATACAATAGATAATAGTGTGAAACGTAACATTTTCCTAACTTCTTAACTATAGGATTTCAAACACAATGCGACAATATGTCGACTTTCAAAAATGTGCTATTTCAATGCTCAAAGACGTGATATTTTAAAGGTATTTAACAAAAGCTGGGAATAAAGTGTAACTACCCTTTGAATTTACAACAATACAAAAGATCTTATCAATTCCGTAACACATTGTTACAACGCTTGCAACTAAATGAATTTACGCTTTACAAGGAAGAAAAGAAGTAACATACAAATATCTTACATATTTTTAAAGCATCGTAAACAATATAATTCAAGATTTTATAATCTTGAACATTGATATTGAGATAATGAATGGTACCTACCAAGTTTTTTTGAAAATATGTATATTATTTATAGATATTTGATGAACTGCAGGTACAAAACATTGAATATTACTTAAACATTAATACAAAGTAAGTAAGAAACTACAACTTAATCCACAAACTTGTGATTAAACTATAACAATACAATGTTAATGAACATAATAATATAAATTCATTTATCCCTTAAAATACAAACTTTACATATGTAAAATTCTTTGTATATTCCATGATTTTTCAAGCACTTTGCGTGATATGCCCTTGAACATTTTTGACATTTAATACCATAATTTAGTAAAGAAAAATTGTGTGTGCATATGAAACAAAAGTCCTTTGTTGCATATCACATTATTAATGGGAAGAGTCGAATTATTCATCAATGGTTCACTAGTAATAGTACTTGAACGAGGATCTATATCATAATTAGTTAGGATCTTTACCTGTGTTACATTTTCGTCTGTTTGAATAATATTTGTTTCAGAATTTATGGTCACAAATTCATCAATTAAACTCAGGTTTTTTATGTGTTTTGGCTTTGCCTTCGTTCGAATATTCACGTTTTCGATCATTTCGAAGCCATCTGCGGAAGCTATTTTTGTTCTTTTGTCGTGAGATTGTTTTACTTCAGTATTCTCAATAGAACTTAGGGTTTTCACTTCCTTTAGTCTTGTATCCTTTTTTTCTTTCCTATTATTGTTATTTTCTCCCACAGCACTAGAGATTTTCAATTTCTTAGCCATCTTATTTTCCTCCTTCTTGCGTCCTCTTTCTTGTTTCTCTTTCCCCTTATCATTTTTTTTGTTTTCATATTTTTTTCCAGCCACTAGATGGGATTACAAAGGGCAACCTTTCCACCTGCCTTTTATTATTTCTTTCCGGTGTTTTAGGCCACATTAGACAGTCGCTAAGTTGGTAGGAAGAATATGTCGTATTATTGTCACTAACAGTTGGACTGAGATTTTCCGAACTCTTATTGGAAAGTTCAGATACGGTGTTGTCTTGTTTTGTTATTTTTTCTTAAACATTGTGGGTGATTGGTTCGTCATAACCAGTAGGATCACAAACTGTTCCCATTTGTTCTAGTTCGATATGCTCGTTTATATCAGCTATTTCTTTTTCTGTGAACTCTTTCTCATCAGATGCTAATTTCGCTTGAATGATGGTATTTTCTGTGAACTCTTTCTCATCAGATGCTAATTCCACTTGGATGATGGAGTTGTTCCAATCTGGTACTATATTACTTTCTGATTGCTTAAACTTTATGAAGAATTTGAAAGTTACCGTCAGTATCTTGATTTTCTTAAGTTTGCAATTCCTGTAGTTTGGTTGGTCCGACGATAGTGCAATTGAATAGTTGTTATTAAGACTATAATGCTGGGGTTGATCTCGTTTTTCTTTTCCCAAGCACTTACTGAAATCAATAGCGCTCGGATTCCATGGAAAGAGACCACAAGCTCTAAAACCATTTACAATGGTCAATTCCTTGAAACTCTTGATTGCTTCTTCCAATATAGGTGCAAAATGTTGTTTATTCAATTGAACTAAGTGATTATGTCTTCTCCACCGTAATACCGCCAGCTTCCAACGTGTTTTCAGAGGCTTAAAACAAGAAACATCCGCGGGTTGTAAAATTCTTGTTGAATTGGGATACAATGCAATAAGAATTATTTCTAGCTTGGTACATAAATTACTTATTTCGTAAGTTAAATGGGTCTTGTGACCATCTACGAATAAAATTACAGGCCTTTTAATGCCCTTATCCTTAAGATGTTTATGAAATATATTTGAAACATATTTATAAAATTCCTCTGACTTCATCCATCCATTGTCGCTGGTACCTATGCCCCAATGATTGGGAACACTAGCAACAATATTTGCTGGAATGCGCTTATAGGGGTATATAATCATGGGTCAAGTAATTGAACCTGAGGCTGAAAAAGTAAACATTACGGTAAGATTACATTTTGCCACTCCTTGATCTACTTAATATGCATTTTTCGTCCCTTTTGATGCCAATACTTTGTCTTCCTTAGGGCACAACAAAAAGCCGGTCTCATCATCATTATAAATTCTCGTCCCATCTTGAAGAATGTACGCAGTTTTTTTCTTGGAGATAATTTTCAGCTTTTGTAAACCAACTTCTTATATCCTTTTCTATGAACCAGTAAAGGATGTCTTTTTAAGAAGGCTTGATACCAGTGTTTGCCTGGGGTGTTATTGTTAAAAGGATTTGGTCGAGGACTTTTATCTAGAAAATATTTTACTGTGGCATGTACATCTTCGCGTCTTCGTGGAAATTATTTCTGGTGACATTCCAATATCCATTTTTAAAATACGTTTTCTTCATCACTAGTCAGAATCGGGTTAGGCCCATGTGTGGGTTTTTTGAATTTCTCCCAGAGTCGATACTGAAGTGTCTGTCGGGTTATCTTAGACTTTTCTGCAGCTTCAGTTTTAGAAATGCCGTTGCTTACAGCCTCAATGGCACTCTGAACAGTCTCTTCATTGTACGATTTGCAGTATTTAGAACCATTCTTCCCTTTCCGCATTTTTAATTCTTTCATGCTGTAATTAATAGGTACATAAGCATTATGGATATACAGTATAAAATGGATTAAATTATACTTAATATAAAGACTATCAGTTTATTCTATAATGTTCTAAAATCCATACAAAATTGAAATTTTAATTCAAATCCGTAAAAAAATAATCTTCCAATAACTGTTTCGCACTAAACTTTAAGTGAACCAGTTATTGGCAGCAGTGCCAATAACTGGATTTGGGTACAATAGAATATCCAGTAGTTGGCATGTTTGTAATTTTCCTTTAAAATCAGATAAGTTGATAACGCATAGATCAAAAACATTAACCATCATTCTTGACCTACACAGTAATAGGATATGCGTAAAAATGGACCTAATTGTAATTAAAACAAGCATTTAAAACTTACCATTCACTAAGAAGATGGCAAATTTTTAACTCATGAGATGCAACACAACTTCTCTCTCTCTCTCTCTCTCTCTCTCTCTCTCTCTCTCTCTCTCTCTGACCTACTGATGAATTTTGAGCGGGGTTTCTATGAAAACGGCGGATGCGACATCTCTATTGATAATAGTTAAGCTTGCATTACATTTTACCTAGAAATCTGCCTATTAAACGTATTTTTGTCGTATATCGCCAATAACTAGGTCCCTGCCGACTATTGGGTGCTTTACCCTATGTATGAGAAGGTGTAATTATTACATAAAATCATTTTACAGTACTTCCTTCCAGACAATATTAGCTGTGTGTCGGCCGCAGTATTTGGAAAAAATTGAAAGTAAAGTTGATTCTGCACACATAACTTTCCTCAAACTCAACGAATTTAAACAGTTAATAGCTCAAAAGAAAGGGATTGATCCACTGAGTGTTCTGAAAGTGAAACGATCAAGATCCATTCATTAGAAGAGGAGCTATGAGAATTCGAATTGCTTGAGTGAATGTGTACCATAAGACATGTACAGGGAACAATCGAGTTTGAGTATAACTTGAGTAAATTTCAATGATTAATGACATATCTGTGTCTAAATACCTTTCATTTAAAAAAAATGAAGGAAATCGGCCGGATAGAACGGCCAGACGGAAAGACTTCAGTTTTCATAATTTTTTTGAATATATAAGATTATTCAAGCCAAACAACATCATTATAATGAGATGATAGTGCATGAGAGGCAGGGGAAAGTGTGCAAATACTGCGTCAGAGCTTGAAGTATAGTACTGGTATAGAGCCGGTGCTATACTGGATTCATATATGAAAGCATTGTGTGCTTTGAATTAGCTCCCCCCCCCCAATACATATTTTCAACAAAAACATATTTGGTCAGTATGCACTCCCAATGTACTAATATACTCCATAAATGATCTTATTTGCACCACATTCCCCGAGAGACTACAGCTGTTTGTTTACGGGGGGGCGGGTTAATAAGCGCTAACCTAACCTCCCCCGCCCCCTAACGGAATTTTGTACTTTGCACCATGAAGCGCTTGTAATGCACCATAATGCCCCATCAATAAAATGCTTTGCACCCCTCAGTTAGTTGAGCCCCCCCCCCCAATGACACCTTGCAACAAAGATATACTACAGCCGAATCCACTTTTAATGCACTCACATGCACCACCAACAAAATCCTCTCTCCTCCTACTTAGTCAAACATTAATATATAAAGTAAAGTCGCCCCCCCCCCCACACGACAGTTTCCGAAAAAAGTATACCGAACACGCCTAAAAACACCATAACTTACACCTGGATTAGAAGGTTGAAAAACATGAGCAGAGAGAACGTTATAATAAAAAAAATACTATAAATACCTCTCGTTGGAAACAAAATGTTCTTCTGCTTTGTTTTCCTTCGTCTGTCTTGTAGAAAAATCCGAATTACTCGAATCTTTTCCATAAACGGAAAAACTGGGAATATTTTTTTTGGAAAATGTGGGTTTGAAATACACAACTGAAGTAGGTAGATTCTCATCATTCGGCATTTGTTTAGGTGATTTTGTATTAGCATACGGCGTGATATTATGTTGAAGTTTAGCGTCTCTTTTTGCCATGCCTTGTTGCTCTTTCGACATTACTACTGACGAAGGGTCTTGCTCGTACGGTGAAATGATTTCTTGTTTCTTGCAATTGTTTGCAAGTCTCTGTACGATGAAAATGTAACGGTTAAAATTGATAATTCATAATAGTATATAGTTTTAGGTAAGAAGAGAATGAAATGCATCTAAGACACACATGCAATACAACGTTTTATCCACATTTAGAATCAGTTCGCCAAAATTTCATCTGATGTCATCTAAAAATGATTTGAATTTTCACTGCAGCGGCTGTTACCTCAAAAATCATTGAACATTTGCATTAATAAACATTTATCGGGGTGTTGGATCGGTTACTATGTATTTTTGATTGTTTTTCGATTATATTTGTAAAATTTATTATTTTAAAAGTGGAATAGATTTGTGAAAACGAGCTTATTCCTGAAACTGGAACTTTTTTATTGCCGTGATAGTCAAAAGACACCTACGAAAAAAAATTTGTAGAATTAAATAATTAGAAAGAAACAAATTAATAAAAAATATTAATAAAAGTTTGCATCATCATTATGGACACAATATTCTATGTTGAAGCTGTGTGTTGAAGCACTGACCTATAAACAGTTCAGTGTGTTGTAGACGATATTAATGCTTTGTTCTACGTTGGTGATCGGTTAAGTTACAGTTTCCTAAGAAAGCGGCCTTAATTTAACGGTGGATGACGACAAACTAGATGCGCTGGTTTCCTAGAGAGCGTAGATGGAGAGCGGAACGTCAAGTAGCTGTGCCGCCATCTACATGATAGCCATTGCGATAAACAGTTTAAGAACGTTTTTTGGGACTCTATGGCGTAGATAACCTTTATTAATAGGGATTATTATGAACCGTCGTAAAGGACAGTTTAGAATTTCATTTCATTTTTAAATCCTTAAAATTCATCATGTAAAAATGGTTTAAATCGCGAATCTTATAGTTATTGTAAATAGTTTATTGTATAGTTAGTGATAATATTTAGTGGAAAATATCTTAACAAACAACATCCGGAGATTTTGTTTTGTTTTTTGATTGATCCTGGTTTGGTTTTAAACTGTGGGTGTTCCATTGTAAAATAAACGGTTTTAAAGATTAAAACTAACTTTTCCGCATCTGTGGGATGCCCTGAACAATATTCATAAAATCATAAAATTAGCACTTGTATACTCTTCGGGGATGTATCGTGCTAACAAACCGAAATTTTTCCAAAAATTACCATAAATGTAGTATATCTGGATTTATAGCACCCGCTGTACTCGCTCTAGTGACCTGAAAATCAATAGGGTTCATTTGTGAGACACCTTGAAAAATATCCAATTATAAAATTGGTCACTTGTATACACTCCGGAAGATGAATCGTGCTAACAACCCGAAATTTCTTCAAAAATAACCAAAAATGTGGTACTTCAGGTACCATAGCACCCGTTGTAGTAGCTTTGGTGGGCTAAAAATCAATAAGGTTCATCTATAAGACGCCCGGAACAATATTCAATCATAAAATTGGTCACTTTTATACACTCCCTGAGGCTGTATCGTGCTAACAAACTGAAATTTCTCCAAAAATGACAAAAATGTCAGATAAAAATCAATAGGGTTCATCTGTGAGACGTCCTGAATAATATTCAATCATAAAATTGGTGGCACCATTTTAAAAAAATTGGTAAAAATTTCTCCTAGATGACCATGACTTCAAATCTTGATGTATTTTTTAATGATTAACAACTTTTTCAAATGAAATTTTTGATATTTACTGAAATAAGGTATATTACGCGTCCTTGGCCACATTTTGTTGGTGCATTTTTGGTTTTAGGGGATCCACAAACTTTTATGAAGAATACGTTTTCATCGAAAAACCCATAATAAAGATGTTTCCTATTTGGTGCGCAGCTTGGGGATGACGCTGTATTACATTTAATATGCCACATCCAATTTTTTAAAATAATTTTAATTCATAACTTCAAAAATTTTTCAAGTTTCAATCTTCATACCTCTCACATATATTTCTCCTAACTTGCAAAGTTAACATTTCTGAGGATTCATGTGTGTTGTCCATTGAAAAGCTTTTTATCAGCCTGAATATGGCCCTTAAGTAGGCCGAAACTTGTACTGTCAGTCACATTTGAGTTATGTATGATATTTATCTTTTATTTTTGTTTGATTAATAAATCCATTATTTCTGAAACATTTTTATTGATTCACCTTATCCCAGTTGAGGTAATACAAAATACTCTAAATGAGGCCGATTACCACTACCTGTGCTGAGTTTCTAGGTTTAGGTTGCAATTTGGCGCCCAACCACATTTCCCTTAGACAATGATGAATGTGATGTAGCTATTACGGCAACGAAATTATACGTATAATAAACCGATATTGATCAGGAATTTTTGGAATAGCTTGATTTTTTTATAGTCAAACGGTATTATTTTTAGACCTACTGTTTCTTCTCTAAGCGAATCAAAAAAAGCCTTTGCCCGTAATTTGTGTATGCGCTTTTCAATTAGAAACCTTCTCACTCACGTAGGACAAAAAGTAAAAGTGCACAAAAATATAGAATCGCAAAACACAGCAAGTTGAACACCTTTTTGAAAAGCATCCAACGTCAAGGTGCATAGAAGTCACAGAAAACGAATCCTTTAACAAATAAATTTAAAACAGCGAAAATGATTCAGGAAGAGACTGTCAAACAAGTTGCAATGAACCATGCCGATGAAACTTTTTGTGAAAGTTAAATTTCATCCTCGGTTGTAGTTAATTTGTATTCGTCAATAGACACTTTTAGCTTGTCATAAGTTTTTACACGTATCCGTATCCGTATTGGAGTTATGTTGACATAAATGAGTTGTCTAGAAAACCTTTTTAGCAGATAACGTATCCTTTCGTGGTAAAACTAGGATGGTCAAAGCACTATTCTTTGGCAAGAGTAAAAAAAAATAATGAAAAATAAAACTAATAATGAACTTTGTGGTTATAATGAAACCAAACCAATATCAAAAAAGACCTGTAAAATAGCACTGATAGCACATATTTTGGTCGGGTTACGGATACGTTTCCGTATACGGAGAAGGGATGTAATAATCCGTTCAACGCATCGTATCGGGCCTACACATGCCCAGTTCGTTACGGATACGGATAGGTGGGAAATTTAAGACAAGCCAAAAGTACCTAATTACACAAAAAAAGAATATCAATATTGTGCGATTTGAGGGAGGTTTTTGTTACGTTAGCCGCGTTCCCAACCTTTTCTGGACCACCGCACCTTATAGAAGTGAACAAAAATTTCACTGCCCTCCCCCAGTCGCTGGTTAGTCCAAAGTAGTTAATTTTATTTGAATATCATCTGTACCATCCCAATTGATCTGTATTTAGCTTTAATTTCAGTTAATGTCTAAATTTTATTTTAGAGGAATGATGAAGTAGAAATTTATTAAACGACTACCAAAGGTACAATAAAATTGTTTATTAAACTTTTAAATATAAACACAGAATCAATAAGAAATACAATCACAATAGAAATAAGAAATGCAATACAATAAGAAATACAAAATTAATAATAAAGAAAAAATCAATGAGACGGTTGAGGCTGGTGGAGTGTTACCAGTTTGTTAATATCGGGTTCCAATTTCGTTAACATCAATCGCAGATCGCCACGTTCAGTGATGTGTAGTCTGTTCCTCTTCTTTGACAGCAAATCAGTTACTGCACTGAATGCACGCTCAGCCATATAGGACGAAGGAAATGCAATTAACAACTTCTGTACTATTGTCCACAATCCAGGATAGAGAACTGGTATTGGTTTTTGAAGCCACAACTCTTGATATCCACGTTTGAATTTTACTTTCAGTTCTTCGTTAGTTGTGAGTTCTAATAGCTCCTCTTCCAAATTTGATGAGCCTTCAGCATCTGTGTTTGTGAAAGGATCTATAACTCAACTTGGTATTGCCATGTTTAAAATATCTTGGAAACGCTCTGTAAAATCAACATGAAGAACTTCCAAGTGGTGGCAGTAAGTAAGTAAATCTTCCGGTTTTGCAGACACTGTTGATAATGTGGGAAAATGGTTGTACTCACCTCTACCAAGATTTCTTTTGAATATAAGAAGTTTTCCTGCAAAAGCAGCTATGACGTTTTTAGTTTTAATTAAATTTAAATCATCACCTTGCAATTGTAGATTAACTTGATTAAATACTTTAAACAGGTCCGTCAAATAAGCGATGTCATTTTTTGACGTAATCAGGTTTTCGCGCAATTGTTCGTTTTCTTCAAGAAATTCCAACACTGAGTCAAATAGATTGAAAAAACGATTCAGACAAACACCTTTAGAGAGCCAACGTACTTCTGTGTGCAGCAGCAAGCGATTGTAGTCTTCATAATGATATTTCGACGTCATTTGCCATTTCATCTATTCTTCTTTGCACTGAATTATTACTGAGAGGAATTTTTTTAATGATATCAAATGGTGTCTTATGATGGAGAACAGTTTATAATATCTCTTCGACTGCCGGCAAAATTAATTCCTCGCCGATGGTGTGTGGTTTTCCTGACTTTGCGATTAACAATGAAACGTTATATGAGGCTCGTAGCCCATCATCGTCTCGTTTAGAAGACGATGCAAAAAGGTTTGATATAGTTGGCTGTTTTAAATATTGTTTTTCGAGTTCTTGAAAATAGAATATAGCTTTGTTCTTCTTATCAGGATGCATAGCTTCATTTGAAAAAACTTTTCGGCAAATTAAACACATAGGTGATGATTTGTTTGTAGAAGATTCCGCAAATCCATATTTTAAATATTCAATACTTTATTGCCGGCATTTCTTTTTTAATTTAGAAGTAGATTCAGCCATTTTCATACAAAAATTAAATTCTCAATAGATTTATAGATAGTAATGTTTATAAAATGACACACTACTCACGATTATTTACTACGGTAGAGCTTATGATTCACGACTATATATCGCGTCCAAGCACATACAACTAACTAACAAAAAATTCGTAGAGCTGTTGCTTTTATACGTTCCATTTCGTGCATGATTCAACTTGTCTGTGTGCGAACATGTCAAAACATGTTATTTTGTATGAACATCGCGCGTTCGCTTATCAACGTGCGAGGACAAGTCATATACTTCTATTCTGAACTAAAAGAAATTATTATAATTATTAGTATTATTATTAATGCTAATTTAAAACTGCTTATTAACCCTTATTAAATCATTTTTATTTCACCATTCCTCTTGACTGCTTATTATTTGCTTCTGAATCCGCTACCGCCCCCCTAAAAGGCTGCAGCGCCCACAGGGGGGCGGTATCGCCCCCGTTGGGAACCAATGCGTTAGCGGGTTCCATAATAGTAAACACTTTTGGGTTGTCGATTATTTAGAGACTTTATCTATAAAAAAATCTAGCTTGCACTAGTTTACAGACAGTTATTAATAATAACATTCAACAACAGTCAAATCGTCACGTATCTCGCTACTGTCAAGATCCCCAGCTGACTTCACTCAGGTTCGCCATCTGACAGACGTTATAACGTTGCCAACCATCAGTCAAAGTACCTAACAGAACAATTTTTACGTTTCACTTCAAACCATACCGGGGAAATGAACTCATTCATTCCGAACTGAAACACTAGATTAAATTCACTATAAATATGTAATTTATAAAGGTTATCTATGCATTTAATTAACAACTTGAACTATATACAGATTTGCAACCAGATGCTACGAGCAATCGCTAATTACCCGAGAGATAAACTATTACAACGGTGCTTTATTCATAACCTGCAAGGGCTACGTGTGGAACAATGATACAGAAGAAGCCAATACTTCTTGCAGGAGTTCTAATGAGTGACTGGCAAGAATTATAGACACGGTGACTGATTTTTGGCGCGATTAAAAGCTGAAATGAGGTGGTATGGGTCCGTTTGAGTCGTTGCTACCACAGATAACCCAGTTATAACGAGAAAACGCAACCCTTCAGTGCCCGTTATAGATGTGCGGGTTGTCTCCCGTAGTACAACCCGTGCTCGCCAGTCGACTAGCTTCGAGTAGAAGAAGGGGTGTTTACTCAAAAGGGCGCCAGAGAAGTTTTGGCAACCACCCAAGACTCCTTAAGTTCGACCTAACAGCACTAATTACGCACTCCGAAAGGTTAAACTGAAGCAAGCTGAATTACCAGTTACAAGGGAAAACTCTAAGTTACAATTTAAATAACTGACAAAGCAAGTTCTATGATACCTGAGTAGAGCTGAAGGCTACTAACTCAGGGTAGACCAATTACAGGAAACGAACAAATGGTTCATGTACAATTTTTCAAATACAGTGAAAATCTAACACCAAAACTATAATTGCATCAGTTACATGGGTTCACACTTCCGCAATCTATATAAGTATAAATATTTATAAATGCATATACATATAATTAAATAAGTAAGCGAGCTTAGCAATGCTCAAAAAATATTGAAATTAGATACAATGCAAAATTAGTTAAATAAAAATCGTCAAACTCAGAAAAATATCTTAATAGCGCAGCACCCAGGTACGTACCGTGGTATATCTAACGGGGCATGGTTAATTCGATCCCAACAGGTAGTAGATTAAATTAAAAATTTTATACCCTTTTATCGGTAGGTTAATTCCCTCCCAACCAGAGTTTTACGATACTGAGGAGCTTAATCTCTTTCGTAGAATGAAGTAGTTATGGTAAGTATGGGCTTTTCCGAAAATAGTAGCAATTAGTAGGTAAATGAATAATATAAATACATGAAATGGATTGAAATATGTACCATTTAGTTGCGTATGTTTCCCCAGTTTACATATTAGTCGATTCAAGTTTCTTTGTAGTCTGGCACCATGGATCTTAATATTATTTTGAGTGAAAAAGGAAAGCGTATAGTAGTTATAAATAACTATAACTATAGTTTTCAAAAATTTTTAAAAAGTGGCGAAAAGCGGTGGACGTGTATAAATAAAAAGTGTAGATCTTATTTGCTTAGTATGGGTGAAGTGGATAATGTAACTGTTACAAAGCATGTAAAGAATCATTGCCATAATGCAAATGTAGAACAGTTGAACCGCCAAATTGTAAGCACTTCTTGTAAAAGAAAGGCTATTGATGATTTATCGGAGAAGCCTGCAAAAATCATCCGCCGGGAGCTTCAAGAAAATCTGCCTTCAACGATCAATACGTCAGACGTTGCGTTAATAAGGAAGAATTTGTACAATGCTCGTCGAAAACTGCTTCCACAATTGCCAACAAGTATTCAACAAACTTTCGACACTCTGGCGAAGATCAACATTGAAACATCCAGAGGTGAACATTTTTTACTTTTTAATGATGCAGCTGATCAAATCGCCGTCTTTTCTTGTAAATCAAATATTCAATTTAGAAAAGTCAGACGAATATATTTAGATGGAACATTTAATTACTGCCCACAATTTTTTTGTCAGTTTTTTACGATACACGGGTATTATAACGGCCACTATATTCCTCTGATTTTTTCTCTATTACCCAACAAACGGAATGAAACTTACCAAAAATTATTTAATATTGTAACAGAGATCTGCATCAAAAATAGTGTTAGATTAGATATTTCTGAAATTGTAATCGATTTTGAAAAAGGTATCCGTAAGGCTGTAGAACAAGTTTGGCCATTAGCTCAAATAATCAGATGTCGATTTCATCTTTTGCAGGAATGGTATAGAAAAATTCAGCAAATTGGTTTAATATCTGCCTACAAAGATGAATGTTCCGATGCGGGGCGATGGCTAAAAATGACTTTTGCCCTAACTTTCTTAAATCCTGTAGAAATCAGCGATTGTTTTGTATTCGATCTGCTCTCAATAGCACCAGACGATGAAAAGATTCAAATGTATTCCGATTATTTGATAGGTAATTACATATCTGAGGAGTCACTATTCCCTCCTACACTTTGGGCTACAAACTCAGCAGAACTTACACGGACTACGAATACATGCGAATCTTTGCATAGACAATTTAACGATTCGTTTTACAAGTCTCAAAATTTTGTTTTTATTAATAAACTTAAAGAGTTTCAAATCGAAAAGTCAAAAATTTATTACAAAAATGATTGAATCATATTCGAAAAACGAAATAAGTCGTTTACATTTTATTAAATGTGTCTCATTTCACTGTGGCGTTTAATTATTAGGTATACAATATTATGTACCTGTGTCTCGTAGCCTATTTCGTAATTTTCGAGAATTTGGTTTCTTAATATTATTAAATATATAATTGTATGTAATATGTTATATTTTTATAGGTATAAACAATATATAGACATATCAATTCCGTTTATGTAAACTTTGTCAACAATGTCAATATTTTTATTTAATTTAATAAAACTAAAATTATTCAATATTACAGTTTTATTGCACTGGTCCAATCTTAAAATATTTTACCCGGGACCGAATTTACCTATACAGTTTCAGGTAAAAACAAAATTAGGGACCGAATTTAACCGTTATTTTTGACCCCTTTTTTCTTGGGAGGGAATTTGCCTATCCCCTATCTAACGTTCAGAGCCAAAAATTAAATATTTAAAAAAAAATTTTCAAAATTTTATAGACGAAAAGTAATAATAATTAATTACCGCAAAAAAGAAATAGAAAAAGCCAAACATGAAAAATTTTGTGAAATTTTGACTGTTAATGTGAATGAAAGATAAAACCAAAATGAAAACCCCCTCTAAATAACGAGCTCTTCTGGGCTGGACAACAGCCGAAATACCCACGTGGTTTTCAAATTCTAAATATCTTGCAAATTGCTGGCCAACCACTCACTTTTGCACAGCAAATTATCGGGTCGGACCTCCTGGTTGCCGTCTTACACGGTATTTCCTCCCCTACACAAGTATTAACGTGGTTCTAACGTAATAGCTACCAGAGCACATCCAAATTTTGAAACGTTTCTAGACAGTGTTCGCTTCGACGTCCAATGGAGAACTGACCTGCTTCTCATCGAAACGGTCTGTCATAAATCCCCGTCGGCAGGATTGCCAACTATCTCGGGCGCTGATTCCGGCGTATATTCCCGTGGAAACAATTCTCAACGTTAAATTTTAACGTTACACAGCTGCTACTTGTACAAGGTGCGAGGGAGATAAACATTGTGGCATTTGGTTGATCGAGAAGAGAGGGCAAAATAATCGGTAATATCATTGAGTATGAAATACTCAATGGTAATATATATTTTGATATTGATTTTTAGCGAACTCTGTGAGTTCGTCATTAGAACGATTGCGGCGCTGTCAAGAGTTTAATTTAGTCGGACTACAAAATTTATTTTCTCGATGAGAAAAGTGAGTTTTAGAACAAATGTTTTGTCTATTCGCGTAACTTAATATTGATGTGAATCTAATAAGCAAATAAATTCATGTTTAATGTTTTATGATTTACATTAATGTGGATAAAATGAGTTAAATAAATGTGTACTTACTCTAGTTTCATTCAAGTTTTTGTCTATTAATGGAACTGCTAAACCTGTCTCAACATATTGATCGAGCATTTCATTAGTTTGTGTTTTGACTTTACTTTTCTTAATTTTCTTCCCTTTGTTTTCATTTGTACGAATGTCTCCCCTTAGATATCCGTTTTCGAAATTCAATGTTTTATAATTATAATATTTATCTTTTTTCTCGTGACACGTAGTTTCCCTTCTTACCGAGGGGCTCCTGTCGTTTCGTTTTTCTTTAAGCAACGAACGATGGCGAGATTCTTTCTTAGTTGTGTGAAGCGCATCTTGATGTCTAAAAGAAATTCTATGATTTGCTTAATTAACATTAAGAAGAACAAACCTAATGTCCTCATGTCTTCCTTCAGTGGGAACAGTGTCAGGAACAGGATGGTGCGATTTTCCAGAAACTTTTGATCCAGATCTTTTCTGTGCCTTAGTCAATGATTGACAACGTCTCTGTTCGCGAACTTCTTCATAAGGACTAATTTTCCCTATTTTGGATCGTTTTTCTACATCATTGCTTTCATTTTGATTTTTATTTCTTCCTCTTTCTATAAATTTCAGATTATCATCGATGGTTTCTCTAAGTTTGGTATTCTTAATTTGCAAATAATCGTTTAGTTTTTTATCTATTAGTTTCTCAATTTTACCCAAGTACGTTTTTAAATTGATCTCTATCTTTTTAGTATACTCTTCTTCGATCTTTTTACTTATATCTTGCTTCTTTACAGTATCCACATTTTCGCGTTTTTCCTCTTTAGGATGGCGCGTTTTTCTTAATTGAGAGAGAGAAGGGCATAGATAAAACTCACTATTTACTTTTTCCTCGGGAGTAGATTTGGGACGTTGTTTTATACGCGTTCTTTTATCATTCTTTTTTGGAACAGTTTCAGGACGTTCTTCATTTCTTCCGTATCGTTTAAACGGCAATGTCGTATCTATTTGGCAGTACCATATTTGAGACACCTTATTTTCATTAGATTTTCTTTCACTTCTTGTTCTGCGTTTTGATGTTACTTCTTTTTGTTCTGCAACTTCTATGGTCCGTGAAGCGTGACCCGTTTCACCTAAATGAAATGTTTTATATTTACGCAAGGACGAGTGTCTGCGAGACGTATTATAAATATTGTCTATCGTTCGAGCAAAATTAGTTTTATTGCACTTGTTTAATTTCTCTAAATATTTTCTATCATCTGAAGCATTTTCTCTCGATTCTTTACGATGTTTGTGTTCCTTTCTCTCTTTGGGATGTATTTGTTCATGATCTGTAAATTCATTTATAAATTATCAAGAAGTACCTCAGAAAGATTATACTATAAGTACAGTTGAATTATTGGACCTTTACCCGTGCGTCATTAATATCTGATAACAGAACCGACATAATTATTAAGTGGCATCTTTTTCCATTAATAGTGAAGAACAGAACAAAATAATTTGACATTTGTCGGTTATGTTATCAGATATCAATGATACACGGGTAAAGATCCAATAATTCAACTGTACTCCTCTACGCTCTCTATCGGTGGGAATATAATTATTTGTCCACCCGGCACATCACCCTACGTGTTTCAAGAATAGGAAGGTTAAATACCAAGTCATACCGCTATCTACACATTCATAAAGAAGAGGTCCAAAAACAAATAGCATCAATATTAAACAAAAGAATCATTAGATCAGGTCAAGCACTATGGCCTGGTCCTCTATAGTTCGTCCCCAAGAAACCCGACACCTCAGGAAAAATTAAATGGCGAATAGTGGTAGACTACCGTAAAATTAACGAGAAGACAATAAATGATAGATATCCAATCCCAAATATCACAGATATCTTAGACAAAGTAGGAAGATGTCAGTATTTCTCTACCCTCGACCTAGCTAGTGGATTCCACCAGATTGAAATGGCAGAAGAACACGTCCCTAAAACTGCATTTAACGTCCAGAACGGACACTATGAATACCTCAGAATGCCATTTGGATTCAAGAAGAGTAATGGACAATGTTCTTAAAGGATTGCAAGGAGAAATATGTCTTGTATACATGGACGATATAATCGTTTTTTCTACGTCCCTACATGAACATCTTGTCAATCTTGAAAGAATCTTTAAAAGACTTAGAGAAGCGGGATTCAAGACCCAGATAGACAAATGTGAATTTCTGAAGAAGGAAGTTAGCTTCTTAGATCACATTGTGTCTCCAGATGGAACTAAGCCGAATTCAGACAAAATCGAAGCTATTGTCGACTACCAAATTCCGAAAACAGCCCAAAAAATTAGAGGATTTCTGGGATTAATGGGCTACTATAGAAAATTCAACAAAGACTTTGCTCTAATAACGAAACCTTTAACTTCATGTTCTTAAAGGATTGCAAGGAGAAATATGTCTTGTATACATAGACGATATAATCGTTTTTTGTACGTCCCTACATGAACATATTGTCAATCTTGAAAAAATCTTTAAAAGACTTAGAGAAGCGGGATTCAAGACCCAGATAGACAAATGTGAATTTCTGAAGAAGGAAGTTAGCTTCTTAGGTCACATTGTGACTCCAGATGGAACTAAGCCGAATTCGGGCAAAATCGAAGCTATTGTCGACTACCAAATTCCGAAAACAGCCAAAAAAAATTAGAGAATTTCTGGGATTAATGGGCTACTATAGAAAATTCAACAAAGACTTTGCTCCAATAACGAAACCTTTGACTTCATCCTTGAAAAAAGATGTGAAAATAGAACACACACCGAAATTCCTAGAATGTATCAAGACCTGTATGAACCTTTTAATCAATGAACCACTGCTTCAATATCCAGACTTTACGAAACCATTCAATCTCACCACAGATGCCAGCAACTTCGCCATTAGAGCCGTACTTTCTCAAGGTCCCATTGGCAACGACAAGCCAATTGCATATGCGTCCAGAACTCTGAACGAAACAAATTGAATACTCAACTATAGAAAAAGAAATGCTAGCAATAATATGGGCTACTAAATACTTCCGCCCGTATCTTTTTGGAAGGAAATTCAAGATTCTATCAGATCATCAACCTCTCAAATGGTTGTTCTCACTGAAGGACCCAAATCTAAATTAGTAAGAAGGCGACTGAAAGTGGAAGAATTTGACTATGAAGTTGCATATAAAAAAAGGCAAATCAAATAATAACGCCGACGCCCTCTCTAGAGTTGAGATCAACGCACATGAAATTCACAAAAACCTCCAAGAAGAAATAGATAAACAAGATAACGAAGACACAGGATCTATCCTCGATCCCTTAGAAAATATCCAAACAGAAATTTTTCGCACAACAGACCATCTAAATTCCAAAGAACACCAAATAATTAAGGAATTAATAGAAGAAGGAAAGAAGCAACACTCTTCATCAAACAATCTAAACATGGAAAAACTTCCAACTATAGAAGACTTACTTCAAGAAAAGGAAGACG
Organism: Galeruca laticollis; assembly: GCA_963921935.1. Classification (NCBI taxonomy): domain Eukaryota; kingdom Metazoa; phylum Arthropoda; class Insecta; order Coleoptera; family Chrysomelidae; genus Galeruca; species Galeruca laticollis. Next base: position 133,299,022 of record OY998176.1, read on the forward strand.
ATTCCGATTTAAATGCAACAAAACATACAGCCCAAGAAAATCTTATCTTAGGAATTCCCACAAGCGAGAGACCACTAAATCACTACAACAATCAAGTGATATTCAAACTAGTTAACCATAGTCCAGGTCCACCAGTTACCGAAGTGACTTTTGTTAATAAGAAAAGGATTTATGCTCAAGTTGGAAAAAACAATCTAAAAGGAGATTTTTTCAAATTTTTCAAGGACTATCTCGATCACAGGAGAAAATATGCTTTATACTTTATCTGATCTTTATCCACTTCTCTGTAACATATTACGAGAAACATTCAAGAATACGGCAGTAAAATGCAATCAAGTTTTAGATTATGTTAATAGCCCCCAAAGACAAAAGGACATTATGAATCAATACCATCAAGGAAAGACCAACCACAGAGGTATAAATGAAACCGAAAATCAAATTCGAAAACTATACAACTGACCTCCCTTGAAGAAAGATGTTGAAGAAATTATCAATTTGTGTGATACTTGTCTGACCAGCAAATACGACAGAAATCCTCCAAAACCAAAATTCATAGTAACACCAACGCCAACGAAAGCTTTGGAAATAATTCATCTCGATACCTTCAAAGCAAATGGTCAAAAGTTTCTGACAATCGTCGATGCATTCTCCAAGTATGGACAAGCCTATCCGATAGAAGTATCTAATTCTATCAACGTTCTAAACGCTCTCCTCATCTATGTAACACATCATGGAATGCCACACATATGGTAGTTGACAGCGGTACCGAGTTCAAGAATGGACTTATGCAAGAGTTTGAAGATACTCATAAGATTATAATTCACTACACAACTGCGGATAGCCCACAGTCGAATAGAATAGTTGAACGCTTCCACTCCACAATACTCGAACACCTCTGAATCCTCAGAACAAAGAAGAAAACTTTATGCATTAAGGAACAAATGCTAAATGCCATCTTGGGTTACAACAGTTCCGTTCACTCTGTAACCAAACAAAAACCAATAGATGTTCTGAATGGCCATCCTTTTGACATATACATCGATAGAGCTTTACTAAACAACTATACACAAGGCCGTAGTGAAAAAACCAAGGAAATATATAAAGAAATCAACAAGAGAATCCAAGACATCAAAGAAAAAGCCATAGAGAAAATGAATGAGAAACGACAAACTCCTATATCCTACAAACCTTCTACCAAAATGTATACCAAAAAGATGGCCAAAAGAAATAAATGACTTCCAAGATTTTCTCCTAAAATCGTTACAAAAGACAACGAAGTCACTGTTGACACTCAAAATACAACTATACACACGAAAAATGTCAAACACCAGCCAAGCAAATCCAATGTAAATCCTATATTACATATGTACATACATAATTTCTCAAGAAGTCCTGATCCAGGATCTCTAGGACAGTCCAGGAATTATATCCCTCAAACTGGGATTAGCAAGAATTCGAACTAGTAAACACGACTTTATCCACTATTTCCACCTACCACCATTAGCTGAAGAAATAAATGCACTTGAGAAAGAATATCGAACAGTTACATCAGCAATTCAAGAAAGACTAACGCAATCTTACTTGGATCAGCTTCAAAATTTCGACCAAAGTTTGCAATACCTACTAATCGCTGCTAAGCAGAAACTTCACAGCATCTACCCAGAATATAAACTGAAGAGAGGATTAATTAATGGTTTGGGAAGCATAAGCAAAGTAATATCAAGTAATTTGGATCAAGAAGATGTCGAAAGATACGACAAGGCCATCGCGTCACTTGGGAAAAACCAAAACAACATTATATCAGAAATAGACAGGCATACGAGTCTAAACAAACTAATCATGGCAAACTATAATACCACAGTGACACTTATTACACACAACCAAGAAAACATTGCTTTTGAGATAAACAAAATCAGCACTGATATGAACAAATTTGACTTCAATAACTACATGGAAGTACGAAACATATTAGACCAGCTCAACCTAATTTTTCAGACTATCTTACAGCTTCTCACGGACTTAGAAACGGCCATTACATTTGGAAGATTAAATATCATTCATAGCAGCGTAATCAACCCAGAAGAATTAAAATGGGCAGTTGAGAATATGCATGAACATCACTCGTCCGAACAATTACCATACGTTCAAGAAGATTTCACGAATTACTTCAGCATTCTAAGAGTCGACGGTTATTACACCAATCACACATTGGTATTTGTCATCCACTTTCCAATCTTCTACCTCGATCCGATCTCATATTTTCATCTGTTTTCAACTCCCACACATAACCAAACGATAATCATCCCACCAAGTCCTTACCTAGCCTCTGGTGAAAACCTGTACCAATATATGGAAACACCATGTGAACCAATAGGCGTGGGATACCTATGTGTAGAACAGCTACTTCAAAAAAGCTATGATTGTGTTAACGAAATCCTGAAGCTCACCAACGAAGAAGCCCGTTGTGAACATCTACATATCTCAATTAACTCCACATTAATTCAAGAGATGTCAGAAGCCCATTATATAGCCGTTTTTCCCCAGGCTATGAATATTTCTACGCAGTGTTCTACTTCAAAAATTATGGTACTTCAAGGAACATACCTCATCGAACTTCCTCCAGGATGTCGTTTCAGAACAAATACGGAAGCATTTGAAAACACAAAATTGGTAATACGAGAAGAAGCTCTAACCCTGCCAAAAATCAAAACCTCCCCACAGACTCAGTTAAGAAAATACCGTTGGACCAACTCCACCTTCTTACCAGGGAAGAAGAACGACCACAATCAATACCTACCAATCAGCAAAAGACAGACCCTACACACTTCTGAATGACTCCAATATACATCATAGTAACAATTTGTACAATACTGGGATTGTACAAACTCCGAGGACGCCATCGCAAAATTCCAGAAGAACCAGAAATTCATCAGAATGTGCCATCATCACCATCAGTTTTGTTCGTTCCTTACGAAATTTCTTCAGGGAATGAAGAAGTTACAGTTCGCTGACCCATAGTTCATTCATGGTATTGAACTGTGAGCTTCCGTTATAATTCACAGACGCTGAGCTATGGTTTAACAAATTTGTACAACAACCGATGATTCTGCAGAATTACATATTTTTAGTCTATAGTTGCATTTATTTTAGTATATAAGTTCGATTAATTGAATATAGTGTATTTTGTGATTAAGTAGTGTAGTTATTGTCAATAAAGTATCTTTTTAAAAAGTAACTCTTATGACAGTAACCCTTAATTCGTGGAAGAATATCGGAGGAGGTTTCCTAATCGCGTGGTTCCTCACAGAGAAACATTTCCTAATGTTGAAAGACGGGGTCGAGAAACAGGAAAGTTTTATAATGTTAATCCAGAACGGACTATTCAAATGATTGTGCGAGATGAAGAACTTATTTTGGATAACATTGACCATCAACGGCATATTAGTACTAAAACTTTATCTAGAGAGAGTGGCATATCAAAATCATTTGTAAATCTAACTATTAGACGTAATTTACTCCATCCATATCATGCCCATAAAGTGCAAGAGTTGTTACCTCAAGACTTGGTTCAGCGACTGAATTTCTGTCGATTTATTTTACGTCAAGATATGTTCACTTTCAAAAGAAAGTTCTTTTTACTGATAAGACTCACAGGAGTTTAAAAACAAAACACACAAACTGACCACTACGCGGATTTAAAATTCGAACACAATACAGTGGAATCGTCAACTGTGAAATTGTTAATTATTTTAAAATTCCGTTTATTAACGGTTTCAGACAAATCTGCTGAAAATTCATATGAAAACGTAATGAATTTATCGAACTTAATTTCTTCGAGCCCTATGACTCTCGGAATTACGGAGACAACACCCCCTTTCATCGTCTATCTCTCTCTATCGAAAATTTGCATCGCAATATAGATATTTTTATCACAGCTGGGTTCATTCCAGTTCCTTTACATACATTACCTGCAGTCAAAAAAGTACCCGCAATTGAGTATTTAAAAAGCTTGAAGGAACCGCCGAAAATTGTATTCCCGGTACCTAAACCAAGAAACGTTACCTCTTTCTTTAGTTTCTTCGTTATTTTTGTGTTTATGACGACTATTTTCAACCCCATTCCTTTTTCGATGGTAGTGCTCATCATCATTTCTTGCCCTCTTTTCATTATTTGGTGAATTCTCAACTCTTCCTTCTCTATCTTTATGCCTGTGATGTTGCTTCCTATCCCTATTCCTTCTATGATCTTTATCATCTTTGCGGTGTCTTCTATTATAATCACCTGATTCCATCATATTGCAGAATTCTAAAAAAAATCAACTGCCCTACTTAATAAGTTACTTAAGGATGTACCAAGTCAACTAGAATCTTCTTATTCATGACAACACCAACGAAAAAAATATTGTCAAAAATAGTTCCTGCAACTTTTAGTCAATTTGAAAAAAGAAAGCTATCAAGACGCAAAAAAGCTATATATTTTATTTTGTAATTGAAATCAGTATAAAAATATTTCAGACAATCCCATTCATGTATAATAATTCCCATTTGTGAATACAAAAATCGTAGTTTGCTGTCGGCTAAATAGGAAGGAAGAGAGTTTGCAAGTGGATAAAAATATCAGATAAATTACGTTACCGTAGCAACCCTAGCATTTAGGTACTGTCTGTTTACCAAGCAATGCACGTCAATTTGACAATTATAAATGTCAAAAACAGAATGAATTAAACAGCATATAACAATTCCAAAAAGTATGTCGAGATTTGGAAATATTTGCAAGGCAGAAATAGTAAGGGAGATTGAAAAATCAACTCCAGAAAATACCAAGAAAACTCATTCCTCCATATGGAATCAATTTAGTGAATTTTGTAAACAACGAAACTTCAATTTGGAAACCGAACAGTTAGTGGAAGATGTGGCAGAAATATTGATGGACTGGGGCTTCAATATGAAGAAAAAGAATAAAGAAGATTATAAAGAATACGTGGTGAAAACAATGTGGAACACATGAGTTTTTTATTCATGGGATTGTCTTACCAAATACCACGCGAGCTCACATTTAGCAGGATATTTTTTCCGGTGGTTTTCTCATACTTACTTTCATTGGCAATTTAACTCGATCTGTTCAGGCAAAATCACTCGAGCTACGCTCTCGTGATTTTGCCAGAACAGCTCTCGTTAAATTGCCAATGAAAGTAAGTATTCGAAAACAACCACAAAAAATATCTGGCTAAATCTGAGCTCTTGTGGTATTACCCCCGACAAATATATTAATATTTTATCAACTGTTCAAAAATATATTTTTCCTGAAGCAATAGAAGCTACATTACAACGATGATATTGTTCGTTGTTTTGCATTTCAATAATTTTTTCTGTAGGCATATCTGATGCCAACAACGAGGTTTAATAAAGCCCATTAATGATTTTCTATTAACCCTAGGATGCATAGATAAAATTCTCGACAAGCATGCATAGCACGAGTCTCCAAGACTCTTATTTAAAAAAAACACCAATTTATATTTTAAGTTTATTTATCATAATAATAGGTTAAAAACAAGCATTGGAAATTGAAATACATAATAAATTTTTTTAATTCAAGCATATTGTGCATACTAAAACACTGTGTTCTTTGCATGTTGGTTTATTACACTTAGTACTCATTCTTCCAATTCGTGTAGGTCATTGCGAACATCTTCTTTTATTTTTCAAAACTGAACCGGCTAAGATATTCTCTTCTTCCGAAAGCGTAATAAAAAGTTTCATACTACTGTAATGTTTTTCTTATTTATTTAAACAATAAACGGGTGGGATAAATTTCAAACACTCGGTATGGCTACTTACTAATTTATTTAAACACTAACTCACCAATCACTAACACTTAATTTATATATACAGTATATTCACTTAGACTAATTTATATAAACAGTTCACTAATTTATATTCACTAATTTATTTGTTTATCTCCCGATGTCAAATTATCAACTAACTAACTCTTCCTGATCAGTCCCCTTATATACTAGTGCCTTTTGTACTAGAGAATTCCGGGCTGCGGAGTATACACACACATAATTTTTCTGGCCTTTTCTAGATAACTCTGGTCACAAAAACCAGTTCTAGATAAGATAGTCTCAATCGTAAACAGTTTTTTATAACTGCGTATCCGCCATAATTTTAACTATTATACCTGGCTTAGACAGGGTCGGTTTTAGGGACTATACCAGTGTGCTGTTTCGTAACATTACCCCCTCCTTAAATGGAAGTTCCTCCTGGAACTTTTGTGTAGCCGAGACTGGATGTTTGAATCGGCAACTGGCCCCATTTCTACACTTTCCGATCTTATGGAAATAGCAGGGCACCGTCTTCATCGGATACTGATAACGGGGGTTGTAGCTGCAAATTATTATCTGGACACCGGTATCTTGAAAGATAATCTCTACCATGTTCCTGATGATTCGCCAGTCCAACTGGTTACTCGCTATCTTATGCATAGCCAGTTTCTTCACGTTGGATTCCAACACATGGTCTCGGAGGTTTCGAAGTGCTTCCCACACATCGCGGTAGGTAGATCGATCTTGGAATTCATTTTTAGTTACCACGTAGAAGACGTACCGCGAATTATGTTTCAGTTTCAGTGTCTTGCCAGGGGCTGGAATCTGGTCTTCAAGTTTTTCTAATTGCCCGAACTTCTTTCGAAAGACGGTTGCCAACCCTCGTGCGTTCTTGATACGGGCGGGGATGTTGTATGCCAGTGAACAATCTTCCGGGAGAGTGAACAAATCTTGTTGTTGTTCCGAAGTGACTCCATATCTAGCTTTCCCGGTACCTCCATACGCGCCCATAAATTCATCGAAGGTGGGGTCAGACACATCTCGAATAAGGTTTACTCCTTCCTCTATGTCATGGTCTCCTTCGAATGGCGCTAGTCGGTGTCGGTGAACTACTTTTGGTTTTCCGTTGGGGATCTTGCTTATGCGATATAAAACATCATTGATCCTTTTCTTGATTAAGTATGGGCCTTCCCAGGATTTTTGTAATTTTGGAGAAAATCCTTTTCTCCTCGCCGGGTTGTGTAACCATACTTTGTCCCCTTCTTTAAAACCGCCTTCTGTGGCCTGCGTGTCGTACCGACTTTTCATTCTGTCGCTGGCAACTTGAAGATTTGTTCGAACTAATTCATGAATATCATCCAGCCTTCTTCTCAATTGGATGTCGTAGTCTTCGCCTGCTAGATCTTCTCCAGGCCGGCAGCCAAATTCCAGGTCACAAGGAAGCCTCATTTCACGTCCAAACAGAATTTTCGCCGGTGTTTCACCCGTGGACTCATTGACAGCAGATCGATAAGCCAATGCGAATAGGGAAAGATACTGGTCCCAATCTCTCTGATGGCTGGATACTACTTTGGACAGGTATTTTCCAATAGTCCGGTTCATTCTCTCGACCATTCCATCTGACTGTGGATGTAAAGCTGTTGTCCTGGTCTTCTTCATTCCAAGCTTGTCGCAAATCTCCTGGAATAGATGGCTTTCAAAATTTCTCCCCTGGTCACTGTGGACTTCCAAGGGTACTCCATATCGGCTGATAAATTCTTTTACCAATGCATCTGCGACAGTTGTGGCCTCTTGATTCGGGATAGCGTAAATTTCTACCCACTTTGTGAAATAATCCATTACAACCAGTATGTATTTGCCACCATTTTCTGTCATTGGAAATGATCCAGCGATATCTAAAGCAATCCGTTCGAAAGGGCTTCCAACATTATATTGTTTCATGGGTGCCTTTCTCTTGCGATGTGGTCCATTACTCCTAGCACAAGTCGTACATTTCTTACACCAGCCCTCCACATCGTCGGAGCTGTTCATCCAATAAAACCTTTCACGGACTCGCTGAAGGGTTTTCTTCACTCCCAGATGACCTCCCGATGGACTGTCGTGTAACTTCTTCAGTACCTCAGCTACTCTTGTTCTCGGGATAACTAACTGCCTCCTCATCTCGGAACCATCATCGTTTTCAAGGACTCTTTTCAACAGCCCTTCTTCCAGGACAAGAGAGTCCCACTGAGCCCAATACGCCTTGAGTTTCGGTGAAAACTTTGACACTTCTTGCCAGGTAGGTCGCCGATTTTCTTTCTTCCATTGCCGGATCATCTTCAGGTGAGGATCATTCTCCTGATCTTCTCTGATCCTGGTGGGTGACCATTCCTCGTTGACTACAGTAGTTCTTGAAACTGCAGCTTCCCTAGATTCCATCTTGTTGCAGTGGGAGCAGTCTGCTGGGCACGGCCGTCTGGACAGGGAGTCGGCATTTCGGTGACTCACACTGGCTCGATGTTCGATGTTGAAATCATATTCTTGAAGTCGTTCAATCCATCTAGCGATCTGGCCCTCGGGATTCTTGTCAATCATACTTTTTATTAAACTGACGAACTGGTCAAATCTGTCTTCGTCACCTTCTTCTTGGATGGTCCTAATTTTGTTATATCCTGAAGCCTTCGTTGCTGCTTCATATTCAAGGGCAGCTGTCAATGCGTCGACTAATGTTTTCGGATGGGCTAAACGAAGCGTCCTCTGCATATCGGGGTCACGTAAGCCATCAATAAAGGCCTGGATGCCCAGACATTCCATCATGTTCTCTGGTGCTGACGGATAAGCAAACCGAACTAGTCGAGCAATGTCCACTTCATATTCTTGAAGGGATTCATCCCGTTTCTGCCTTAGGTTCTTCAGTTGAGATTGGTACAAATGTTCTAGATGTTCATGACCATATCGCATGTCCAACCTCTTCTTCAGCTGCTCGAAGTCATCCGTTTCTTCCAAAGGTATCGTCTGGAGTACATCTAAGGCATCTCCGCGAAGCGCGATGGTTAAGTTCACTGCCTTCTCTCTATCGGACCAATTATTCACTCTAGCGGCTGCTTCAAGTTGTTTCACATAATTGGTCCACGACATTTTTCCATCGAACGTTGGGGCCTTGACTCGGTTAAAACTGCCAATGTCTTCAAACTTAGGTAGTGTTTCTGGCTTGCAAAGTTTCGTTTCCTCGGTCTTCTTTTCTTCCTCTGGCGTGCCTCGCGTTCTTGAATCGGCAATCTTTTCCTCTAACTCCTTGATTTTCTCGTCTATCGTTGTAATCTTATTCTTGATTTTCTCGTCCATCGTTGACATTTTATTCTCGATTTTCTCGTCCATCGATAACATTTTATTCTCGATTTTCTCGTCCATTGTTGACATCTTATCCTCGATTTCAGATTTTAGTGACGAAATTTCATTTTCAATATCAGCGGCAATGTCGTTTTTCATCAATAAGATATCGGCAGATATATCGTTCTTTAAAGTAGAAATCTTCTCGTCCATGTTCTCTTCCATAGCAGTAATCTTCTCGTCCATGTTAGCCGAAATATCATTCTTCATAGTAGAAATCTTCTCGTCCATGTTAGCCGAATTATCATTCTTCATAGTAGAAATCTTCTCGTCCATGTTAGCCGAAATATTAGCAGAAATGTTCTCTTCCATGACAGAAATCTTCTCGTCCATGTTAGCAGAAATGGACGAGATTAAGGTGGAAGCCTCGTCATTAAATAAAACTGTTTCTGGATCAAAGCCGTCATTTTCCAGTGCCACTTTAAGTCTTTCTACTAATTCACTTTTCTTACCGGAGGTTTCCAACTCACGATCTTCCAATTCAGCTCTTAATTCCGCCACCTTCAGATCCCTTAATCTCTTGGCCATTTTTACGTAGCAATTTATTTATATTACCTCACACCTGACACCAATGTAATGTTTTTCTTATTTATTTAAACAATAAACGGGTGGTATAAATTTCAAACACTCGGTATGGCTACTTACTAATTTATTTAAACACTAACTCACTAATCACTAACACTTAATTTATATATACAGTATATTCACTTAGACTAATTTATATAAACAGTTCACTAATTTATAATCACTAATTTATTTGTTTATCTCCCGATGTCAAATTATCAACTAACTAACTCTTCCTGATCAGTCCCCTTATATACTAGTGCCTTTTGTACTAGAGAATTCCGGACTGCGGCGTATACACACAAATAATTTTTCTGGCCTTTTCTAGATAACTCTGGTCACAAAAACCAGTTCTAGATAAGATAGTCTCAATCGTAAACAGTTTTTTATAACTGCGTATCCGCCATAATTTTAACTATTATACCTGGCTTAGACAGGGTCGGTTTTAGGGACTATACCAGTGTGCTGTTTCGTAACACTACTTACTACTTACAGTATTTGGAAGTTTTGGGTTTTGTGCTCTTCTTCTCATAAAATGGTAACACTAATTCGGTTGCTAAGTCTTTGATGAACATTCTTCTCTTGTTAGTTTTTCCATTGTGATATTTTTTATTTTCATGGGTGTACATAAAGTAAGCATTTAGAGCAGCTAAATCCATTATGTTGTACCAAACTGCGACAGGCCATCGTCTTGTTTGTCGCTTTGTGGTATAGTTGCCTATCATTTGATCCATATGATCAACACCTCCTTTAGTTTCATTATAAAATTTAAATATTTCTGGTTTATTTCTAGTAGGTACTCTCATTATCTACTGAATCGTCGTGATACATCGAGCTAAGAAGTAGCACAGATTTATTCTTTTTTGGTACATAGCTCACTAACGTCAAATCTTTATTGAAACCAAAAATAGAGGAATAAACACTTCTTCCCTTAGAGGCTTCAAGCTCTTTAGGAATTTCCTCTTGTTTTTGTGCAAAGTTCCCACACAAGTTATTCCAATAAGTAGCAGATGTTGTGTTAGTAAAATACTTGTAAAAAAATTGTCATCTGTTAAGTTCCGTCCTGAGTTTTTTATGGAAACAGTTAGACCTTTTACAACATTTTCTGCTACGTTGTGCTGTACTGGTTCTCCAGGTTGGTGCCCCAAATATACTTGTCCATCAATGGCATATCCTGTTTCACTTTCACAAAGCCACAAAAACTTTATTCCTTATTTTGCTGGCTTTGAGGGCATGTACTGTATGAAACTACAACGACCTCTAAAAGCAAGCAATTGTTCATCTATGGTAACGTACTTTTTTGTAATCATTTGTGTTCTGCACTGAACTAAAAATAATTCCCATATATGACGAATATGAGCAAATTTATCAGTTTCAAGTCTAACCAATTGACTTCTTTTGTCATCGAAGCGAAGATACTTTTTTATATTTTCAAAACGATTTACTGCCATTGTAGCTTTGTACATTGGATTCGACATATAATTAAGAAATTATTGTCTTACAGGAGCATCCCAGTTTTTTTCAACACAAGCCAACAATAGCAAACCGAAAAAAGCATCCATCTCATCTCTTTCGATTTGTGTCCAAATCTTACCTTTTTTTTCAAATTCGCGTTTTGCTTCTCGATTAGTACAAAGTATTATTTCATCAACAATTTCCCCATGCATCTTTGATACACCAAACTTGATTTCTTCTTTAAGGTCCTGATGTAAATCTTACTATATTGTGTAATCTTACCCTTCCTTGTGAGGGCTGAGTAGAATTCCACACAAAATTATTTCTTCCAATAAACGTACCATTTGAGACGTCTGAAGGTGAGTTATGATCCGGAATACTTTTTGTTTCGCTACCTGAAGAGCTTTCTCCAGTGTTACTAGATCCTTCAGGTGGTTGATATTGTTCGTCAGTGTCTGATGTATCACTTTCACTAACAACAATATTCTCATCATCTTCTTCATATCATGTCATCAAAGTTTCCTCAAAATTAGAGTCACTAGGCCGTATTGATCGTTTTCTAGAGGTACTTGTTGAAGCCATAATTAACACTATGTAAAAAACAAAAAAACTTTATAAATATTGAGATTTTGTAGTTTTTGTAAATAATAACCTAACCTAAACTCTTACAAAAATAACTTACCAATATTGCACAATAAAATTACATATAAAAGTCTTTGGAAACTGTGAGCACTATTATTTTAGGTTTACTTCTAGAAAAGAACAAAGCTAACTTAACAAATCAAAACAATTGATAGAAATCACGTGTTAATTGCACATGCGCATTGACGTAAATAGATACATAGTTGCCGATATAAATAGTACAGAACCGTCATAAACAACAAGTGTCTGCCAGACTCATGATATTCATTTAGCGACTGTAAGTGAAAACAATTTTTTTTTGTAAAATACAGAAGTTATGAATACAGTGATATACATTTAAACTAATAATAAACAATTTCTTAAAATAGTAATGATGTAGGTAAAATACATTAGAATTTATACCTGTTTAAATTTGTTCATGAGTCTCTGAGACTCATGTTATGCATCCTAGGGTTAATAAACCCACCAAACATACATCATAATTGAATTTAGGCAACTCAACATACATACAAAAGCAATAAACACGCAAAATTGTATATTTACTAAACTATAAATTTAAAATATGTGGAATGATAACACAATATTCTAATTTTATTTAGTAATTGGAGCGAGTATAAAAATTGTGCGGGCACCTGAAATAATTAACTCAATTAACTCAGTGTTTGTAATTTCAACCTGGTTTTCCAGAAATTATGATTTTATATTTCAATTTCTCACCGCACACACCTTACTTAATTAATTTTATTATGACCATGAAAAATACATAAATATCTTATGGGACGATCTCATTTAAACTTCTGTTTTAAATTTATTATTATAATTACGGTTTGTTTTACGAGACATCCCAATTTTAGTTAGAATTTATACATATAAAGTTGAAATTGTTATAAATAATAAAACCGTAGAAAACGAAAATTCTGGTTGTATCTTACCTTTTCTTAGAATCCCAGTAACTGTTTTAATTTAGGATCGGTAATAATTGTTATTTTCCTGTATCTTAAATATTCACATATATTAAGACGAGCAATTTGAAATTTCGGTTTAAACAAATAATTTTTTAAATTTCTGGGGTTTTCCTTTTTAAATGACATCTAATTACGTGTCATTGTACGTTTCTATTTTCACAGATTAGTAGTGTTGTACAAAAGATAAGACAGGAAGTTATAAATGAGAATGTCATATTACCATACAATATTGACTTTCCGTTTACATTTTGTGATTCTGTTGATGACTTGCAGCACAGCAGAAATTGCTATGTAGGTAAGCCAAGCTACAGATTTTTTCATGTAAAAAGTTTGAATAAAAACATAAAGAAAATGAGAGGTCGAACAACTCGATTAGGAGAAAATCGGGAAAAACCGGTCAAAGTGCAGTTTTTTCTAAAAATTCACAACTCTCTTATTTTTTGAGTTGTAGCGTAGATCCTCCGGCCAGTATTAGTTTTTAATATAAACTTTATATGTGCAAAAATCAAGCACTGTGGAAAAGTTCTTAAAATCCATCGATAGACTCTATCGATAGATGTCTGTGATATGTCAGGTAGAATGAAGTTGATCTATGGGTAGACTATTGAAAGAACGTATTGGTTGTTAGATTCTATGGTAGTATGAAAAAAATATAAAAAATAAAGAAGATAAATTTGACAATCATTTTCAAACCAGCCCAGCAACCATCTTTATTAGTATTGTGATTAGTATTGACGCAAGTAAACTTTTATTTTTTGTATTACCACAGCATTTGATTTGATTAGTAATTTTGATTCCACTTTTTTAGTACTGTTAAGGTATATATTAAATAGTTGTGCTTTCCCCTTCCAAATCTATCAGTCTAAAGCCCGGTAGAACTGATGGATGTTCGATAGAACTATCGGTGAATTTAAGAAAGTTGGGATGATTCTATCGACAATCTATCGGTAAATTTAAGAACGGCTTTGGTAGACACCGTATTTACCGATAGATGTATCGGTGAATTTAAAAAATTCTCTTGTCTGATGCATAGTTTTCAATCTGTTGCCATTTGAATTTGTTACTATGCAGTTTTGTAGCAGGCCTGAATGTGACAATTTACAAAAAAGATTTCGAAAGTAAAATTTTCTGACTTGGTTTTGCGATATTCTTATTTATTGCTGAGATATTCAATTGAAAAGTTCATGAAATACGCGCGGCGCTACAGTATTCCTATATGTAGAGATTAATTGAAATAGAAGAATAATCAATGATTTTATATTACTTTTTTAAATGGAACTAACTGCTTTTCGTATTTTATATTGGATGTTAAGGGATATGTTTAATTCATGAAACGATTTTTATATTTGTTAATAAAAATGTGGGACAAAAGTCGTAAATATTGTTTCATACCACAGTAGTGCAAATCGATAAGAAATAAAGACGTACAATTGAGTTTCCATCGATTTTTTGAAAGTGGAAAGTTTAGTATACAAATAAAAATGGAGAATTCGGAATGGTAGATGCAAGAAAATCTTAGCAAAATAAATTAAGAATTGGACAAACTATATCGAAATGTATGTTATGTTTGTGTGTTCACTTCATTTTAAAGATTACATTTCAAGAAGTATGTTGAATCCATTTTTCTAAGTCATCTTAAACAACTTGCAACAACATAAAATAAATTAAAATTATAAATTAAAAGCTTTAGTATAAACATTTTACCATAGAAATATCATTTTACCTGTACGTTTAACAACTGTTCCGTTCCGAACCATCGTTTGATTCCCACCTCCAATTACAAAATAATGCCGTGCTACAAAGTAACGTTTCGTCCCATCTCAAGTGACGAACCAATAAAGTTCGAGAATATAGTCTCGTTTTTTTAATTCTCGTTTGAGCCGAATGACATTATAAGTTTGACTTTTGAATCGTTAGCAAGTGAAAGAGCGAATTGGAGAGAATATAGTACTATTCAACACTTCGATCTTGATTCCGATTTAGTTTATAATCGAAATCGAAAACGGATTGATGTTTGTTGAACGACCAAAAAAAATTGTCATTTTTAGTGACATAACCTCATCATTATTTTAGTTCAATTCACGTGTATTTCACACTTTTCACAAGTTCATTTAGTTTAATCACGTTTAATTTTATATACCTAAGCTGTTCTGTTAAACTAAAAATATAATATACAATTGCAAAATATTACTCACATCACATAACCCATAGACAAACGGTAGTTTATTTAAATTTTTCGACCAATCACATGCTTCCGATTTACGATTATTTTCAATAGCATCATCATTTTAGACCGATTATAATCAGAGTGATCGATTGATATCGAAAATGTATTGTTGAGCATGTTGTTTTTTAAATGACAGGAAATGATTGTAATCGATTGGCGCGTTGAATAGCACTAAATTATTGAAATTTCTGTAATTGCGAGTCTGACAAGCATAAAATTAAAAACTTCGTATCAACTAAAGAAAATTCGATTTCACACTCGTTTGCTTAAGCAAACTCGTGTGAAATCTCTGATTTTCAATACACATGTTATACAATATACTTTTCCGACGACCACTATGAAATATGGCACATTTCATACAGTTTTCTCTTAGTGAAAATTTAAAATTGCAAACAGTTTCAACACGGAAACGGCCGACCGGCATACTCGTGTGAAATGAAAAATTTGAGAAATCTGATTGGCCGAAGGCTGTGCGTGCTTATTTTGCACACAATCACACATGTCTACATTTCCACACAATGGCTTAATTATTACATTTTAAATTTGACTTTTGAACCGTTAGCAAGTGACAGAACGAATTTGAGAAAATTATAGAATTTTCTGTAAGTTAAAATATAGTAATTTATATATTGAATAATAAAAAATATTAGTTCATTGCAGTAAAATTTGGAAACTTGCAAAAAGATGGATTTCTGCGGAACATAAAAAAGTCAACAACAGTCTTGAAGCATCAGTTTATTTTTAAAATTGTAACTTTACCATAAACTTTTATTTAAAAAATAAATACTAACTCTGCGTTTTTTGTGGTCCTCGGAAAAAAATGAGTGTATAACATGTGTGAAAGTTCGATTTCAACACTTGTTATACAATATACTATATATCATAGACATAGAAAATGGACTAAGTTGTGTGGTGAATACAGGCCGAAAAGCAGAGACAAATAATATAAGAGACGGTTTGATGCATAGACGGCAAGTGGCACAACTTTTCTGCGCCGCCACCCGCGCATGGAGTCTCTACAGTCGCGCGAACTACAAGACTGTTTTACATAAACAAAATAGAATAAAACAATTTAAAATATTATAAATAACAATGAATTTCAACATATTGCCTTTATTGTGAATAAATATTATAAAATATCCTAGTATATTAACTTTTAAGTCATTAAAAATGAAAATATACAAAATCAATCTTACATTGGTTTGTGTGAATACGGCTTGTGTTTGTCAAAGTGAAGTGTCAAAACTAAAAATATGGTTATATTGGTTATGGTTACAAGTTCCAGGGGTTGTTCACTTTTTAGTTCTGACTAACAACAACTAAGCGCTGCTGTTCCGCAGTTGGTAATAAATTATATTTTATTGTTGGTAAAATCTGCTGTTTTCGATATCACGGTGGTTCCGTGTCGATCTTAACCAATCTCAACGTCAACTTAATAGATAAATCGTCTTTCATGTTTGATTGTTTGAATTTCAAAGCATTGAATATTCGTTATTTGGTGTTTTCGATTTCATCATTCGGTTGAAGTAGGGCTCTTGGGTCTAGCATACATCCATATCTCAAAAAAATTTTTTTCACGGGAATGTATTGATGGATGATTACCTTTCATTTTAACCTAAATCAGTCATCCCCCACCCACCCCCTTAGGGCGGGGGTGGGGGTGACTTTGTAAAATAGTCGTAAGTATAAATTTTTTAATTTGGAATCAAATTCTATGTAATTTTTTACGTATACACCCAAAATTTCATTTTGATAACTTGTTTTTTTATAAAGTTATGCAAAATAAATTTTATCGAAAAATTAATTATTCAATGGTGTAGAGCTGTCGGGTCTAGCATACTTCCATACTTGATAGAAAACAAATTTTCGCGGGAATGTTTTGATGGATGATTATCTCTCATTTTAACCTAAATCAGTCATCCCCCCTAAGGGGTGATGACTTGAGAAAAATTACAAGTATAAGATAAAATTATGAAAATTTAGATCCGTACATAAAAAAATTCTAGGAAACCGATGACGTCGTTGGAATTTCATTTTTTCCCACCCCCCGAAGGGGAATTTCTTATTTAGTGTATTTTTTTGAGATTTCACGCATCGTATATGCCCTATCCCGAAAATGAAGTCTCCATGTCTTCCCGTTTCTTATATAACAGAGTGACCCAAGATAAAGAATCATCGCATTTTCTTTGAAATTTTGTCAAGTCCATACTTGAGAAAAATTTCAAGTTTAAGATAAAACTGTGAAAATTGAGGACCGTACATAAAAAAATTCAAGGAAACCGATGACGTCGTTGGAATTTCATTTTTTCCAAAAATAAGGGTAGCCACCCCCCAAAAAACCACCCCCGAAAGGGAATTTTTTATTTAGTGTATTTTTTTGAGATTTCACGCATCGTATATGCTCTATCCCGAAAATGAAGTCTCCATGTCTTCCCGTTTCTTATATACCAGAGTGACCCAAGATCCAGAATTATCAGATTTTCTCTGAAATTTTGTCAAAGTCCATACGTGAGAAAAACTTCAAGTTTCAGATAAAATTATGAAAATTTAGGGCCGTACATAAAAAAATTCAAGGAAACCGATTACGTCGTTGGAATTTCATTTTTTTTCAAAAAAACCACCCCCCGAAGGGGAATTTCTTATTTAGTGTATTTTGTTGAGATTTCACGCATCGTATATGCCCTATCCCGAAATTGAAGTCTCCATGTTTTCCCGATACGTATATATAAAAACGGTCCCCGGAGCCGAAACCCAACCCACTAGAACAAACAATCACTATTATTTATTTTATATTTTCACATAAATCCAATAATCCAGTAAATATAACCTCAAAAATAGCTTTTAAAATCAAAAATACGGATTGCAGGATAACTTACATTATCAAAACTATAACTTTTTATATTGAGTAGACACGATTACTTACTTTTTAATAATTTATTCCTTTCAAAAACACGTAAGAAACGCTTAAATAATCAAAAATCTACACTCAAATGGGATTTCCTATGGCAACAAATTTTGTTTGGATACAGTTTCAAATTGTGACGTCACACTAATCTCGCGTATTATTATCACAGTATAAGAACGAACCAGTATGTTATCTCGTGACGTCACACTCCGAGTTCTCTGTGACCTACAACGTCGTTCGGATGAGTATATCATCCGACATCCGACGGCCAGTGCTGTGCTGTGATCCGACCAAAGAGCAAGTGGTGAATTTGCGAATAACATTACAGGGCTTATATTTTCACGGCTTTTCGGACTAACAAACATTATTATTATATTAGTGTTTTTAAATGAAACTCAAGGTCTCTAGTTAATTCCACAATATAATACAAGTTATTGAAAATTCTAAAAAATTGATATATGAGCATATTCCACGAAGTAAGGGTCGAGACAGTCAATTTCATTATTATTATAGTTTATAAGCATTTTTTGCAATGGATACCATTAAAAAGAAGAAAACGGGTAACATTTGTGTAGTTCGTGGATGTAACAATAAATATTATAATTGTGATGAAAAATTTTACCGTTTTCCAAAGGATTCAGAAAGGTAAGAAACTGTTTATTTTCATACATTTAGGTACGTTTAAGATTTTTCTCACAATAAAGAAACTACTAATTTTTATGTCTTAGTAGGTACGCGACCACAATGGGCTCATTTCATGGATATGAATTGACAAGTGAAATCATACCGGAAGTATTAAACATTAATTTGTTTTCCCTCTGATAACAATGATAGTCTCTAATAGTTCTAATTATGCGAGAAATTGCAGGGTCGTAGTATTGGGGTTAGGCCTTCTAGTTTATATTTTACCCAATGTCATATTATAGTTTATTCGCGAAATACAAGAACCGAAAGTGAGACTTGTTCAATATTCTTCTTACTGAAAGGGTAGGGTTTTATTTGTGCAGAGTTTAGTTATTTGTAATACTATTAATTTTATTTATTAAGCATTCCAAGGAAAAATTCTGTTTATAGTAGTATTTCACAAAACAATAATAAATGCAAGTACCTAATACAAATAATATTACGAGGCACTTTAAAGAAGTTGGTGAATATTAAATTATTATTTGATCTTCATATTACATTTATGAGTTTTAGTTACATGCAGTTATAAATTGATTTGATTTGTTGTTTTTATTTCAGAGCTAAAGTTTGGCTCCAAGCATGCGATAGGCCTGACTTGATGCCAAAAATAGAAACACTATACAATAGTAGTCATCGTTTATGTGGTGCTCATTTTGAACCAGACATGATTATACAACCTCATAAAAGAAGACTTCTTTTAAAAAAGGCTGTTCCAACAATATTTCTTTCATTGCCAACATCACAGACTGCTGAAGGTATATTCATTTTTTTTAAATTAGATATTGCATGAAAAGTTGGTAGTTCTTTTACTTTTCATTGAACTAGACCTCTCATATACTTTGTGTTTGTAGTTCCAGGTACATCGTCTGTATATGAGAAAACACCTCCAACAGACATAGCAAGACCATCAACATCGCAAAATTCTCCTCCCGTACAGACCCCACCTAGAAGATCTACTACTAGTGATGTTCAAACTTGTCAAATATTGTCCAGTCATACGCCGAGAAAGGAAAAGTTACGTAAAAGGAACTCATTATTACAACAAGAAATCAATGAAGTAAGAAAACACAACAATGAGTTGATTAAAGAAAATAGAGAACTTAGGAGCCAACTCGAAAATTCATATGCTTCTGTTACCGTGAACGAATTACAGCAATTAATTAGTAAGACTTGTCCAAATAATGAACTAGCTCAATTTATTAACGTACAAATTAAACAAGCTTATAAAGCACCCAAAGGTCGGAGGTATTCAAACGAATTCAAAAATATATGTTTGTCAATGTATTTTTCTGGACCACACGTATACAAAAATATTTTAATGAAGATGTTTTGTTTACCTGGGCCACAAAATTTAAACAAGTTGTTGTTGACGCCATAGGTAGACGTCTTCTTTTAATTGGTGCAATTTTATTAACGTCACACTGATTAGTCTACCAATAATGTATAGATGAAAAGTACGTCGATGTTGATTTCTGTTTATTTAATTTCATAAAATAAGTTTTTTGTTTCAATGATATATAAGAAAAAGTTTAACTGTCACTGTCAATAATAATAAAATAATTCTTTTCTTTCAAAAAATCGTCAATTTCTTTTAACAATATAAAAAGAAAATATAGAATACAAGAAGTTAAAATTAACAAAAGGCATTTTGATACAGTCCAACAAAAACGATTCGATGTCAGAAACATGGTCCTTGGTCGCTGGATTCAATTTTATTAGACGATTAAATTGGCTATAAATTGCGAAAATCGCAAAAACTAGAAGAAAGCTCGAAGTTTAGGGTTGCCACCGAATCCTGTGAATTGTTTCCCATTAAGGTAGTATTCCTTCAATTTATACAATTAATACTTGATTATATTTATCAATAACTATACTTCTGCACAAATTCTGTAAGAAATGATTATGGAAGAGGAAGGATTACAAGTATTAAATTTAAAGAGGGGTCAGATTAAGGGAAAAATTACTCGTTTAAACAATTTTATTCAAGGTTTAGAGTTTAGAGAGGGTTTAATATTAAAAGACAGTAATTTATATAGTACAATATTCTTAAAAATAGAAAAAGCACACCCCCTTTTAGATGAATTTGAGGAAATTCAATCAGTAATTGAGCAAAAGCTAATAAACAATGACAATATATTACAAGATCAAGATAAAGAAAGAAAAGAATTTGAGGATTCTTATTTTAGGGCACTAGGATGTTTAAAAGAGATCATTAGGGTTAATGAAATGGCAATAGTCTCTAATAAAAAAGAGAGCTCTATCAATAGTACAGTGTCATCTGTATCAATATTACAAAGGGCTAATAATAATATACAAGGGTCCCAACTACAAGGGACTAATAATATACAAGGGGCTCATATACAAGAGAGTCAAATACAGGAGGTTCAAGGGCTTGAGACACAAGCAAATGTAGACAACCAAATAATTAACAATACAGTAAGCCCATTGGTTTCAATGCACGATATTCGTTTTCCAACAATAAGGTTGCCTGTTTTCAATGGCCATATAAATAACTGGTTAGAGTTTCGTGATATCTTCCTCGATATGGTACACAACAAAACCCATTTGAGCAATATAGATAAATTTCATTATTTAAAAATGTCTTTAGAGGGTGAAGCAAAAGATTTATTAATGGGTATTCAAAAAACAGAGGCAAATTATGATATTGCTTGGAAATTGCTATGTCAATACTATGAAAATAACAATTTAATTATTTTTAATCATTTAAAAGCAATTTTCGAGCAATCGGCAATGATAAAGCATGATCATAAAGGTTTAAGAGATCTCTATTTAAATACAATAAAGAATTTAAGAGCTCTGGAAAGTTTTCAAGAGCCATCGGTTGATACGATGCTTATTTATATTTTAACAACTAAGTTTGGTGAAGAGACACAAAAAGAGTGGTCTTATGCAATTAAAGGTGAAAAACCAAATATAAGTGATATGGAAGAATTTTTAATTAATAGATTGGGTTTGTTGAAAAAATTAGAGCATAAGGGAACAGTTGCTGAGGTTGAGATAAAAACAGAAAATAAATTCCGTAATAAGCGTCCTACAAGGAATATTTCTACCTCACATGTAAGTACGAGTAAGCCAAAGTGCTATTTTTGTAAAAGCAATCATACGGTCTATGAATGTGATGAATTGTTAAAGATTCCACTAACAGAACGAGGTCAAAGATTGTATGAGAAGAAATTGTGTTTAAATTGTATGAGGCCAGGTCATTTATCAAAGGATTGCACCTACTCGGGATGTAAAAAATGTTTTCAAAAACATAATACCTTAATACATATGGACCACAATGAAGTGCAAGCTATAATTAATAATAACTTTGCTAGCAATGAAAATAATACAATTGAAACTCAGCATACGGTAGTGTCTCACACTAGAGAGTATTGTAGACATGCAGAAGTTCTGCTAGCTACAACCATGGTACAAGTTAAAAACAAATATGGTCAATATTATCCAGCAAGAGTTTTACTGGATAATGGGTCGCAGTGTTGTTTCATCACTGAAGCATTATGTCAAAAACTGAAACTTGATAAATCAAATTTCAGTGTAACAATTAAAGGTGTAGGAAAGGCAACATCCACAATTAAATATAAAACCACAATTGAAATAAGTTCCATAAACTCAAATTACAAAACTGAAGTATCCTGCTTGATAATAAAAAAAAATTACAGAAAAATTGCCTACTTTTAATATTGATAAATCTGTATTTGAAATACCACAAAATATACAGCTGGCTGATTCTGAATTTTATAAAAGTAGAGAAGTTGATATTTTGCTGGGTAGTAGCATTTTTTGGCAGTTACTTTCAGTGGGGCAATTGAGTCTAGGCAAAAATATGCCAGTTTTACAGAAAACTTTGTTAGGATGGGTTATTTCAGGGAATATAATGTTGCAAAATCAAAATTATTATGCAATTTCCGGTCATTCAACTATATTATCTGATAATTTTGAAAAAACCATAAGTGATCAATTAAGTAAATTTTGGCAAATAGAAAATAATGAAAATGTGCCGGTTTTAAATAAAACGGAACAAATGTGTGAAGATGATTTTTTGAAAAATACGTGTCGGAACTCGGAAGGACGTTTTGTGGTAAAAATGCCTCTCAATAACAATATTAATTATTTAGGTGACTCGCGAAAAACAGCGCTAAAACGATTCTATTCTTTGGAGAAAAAATTAAGTAAAAATGACACTTTAAAAACTCATTATGTTGAGTTTATGCGCGAATATGAAGCTTTAAAGCATATGACAAAAATAGATAAAAATGAGACTAAAGAAAATTTAAATTTTTATATGCCTCACCATGCGATAATTCGTGAGTGTTCATTAACAACTAAGTGTCGAGTGGTTTTTGACGCTAGTTCAAAAACTACTAGTGGCATTTCCTTGAATGATGCACAGTATGTTGGACCTACGGTCCAGTCAGATTTATTTGCTCTTTTACTGAGATTTAGATGTTATCCCTATGTCATGAGTGCAGATATTTCAAAGATGTATAGACAGATTTTATTAGATAGCGAGCAACGTTCATTGCAAAGAATATTTTGGAGGGAAAATCCTAATGACGAATTAAATTGTTTTCAATTAAACACCGTAACATATGGTACTGCTTCAGCACCATTTTTAGCCACGCGTTGTCTAATTCAATTAGCTAACGATAATCAATCCGAATATCCTAGGACTGCAAAGGTGATAAAGGACGATTTTTACATGGACGACCTACTAACAGGTTGTGATTCTGTAGATGAGTTACTATCAATACAAAAGGAGGTGTCTCACATTTTGCAGTCTGCAGGTTTCATTTTAAGAAAGTGGTTGACAAACAAGAGTGATCGATTAAAAGATTTTAATGTAGACGAACATTCCGAGGTTAGTAGATTGTACTTAATGGACGATCAAAGTAATAAAACGTTAGGGGTATATTGGAATTCAACTAGTGACACAATACAATATAATATTAATTTGGCTTCTCCTAACATTGTTACGAAAAGAATAATATTGTCAATTTCTTCACAAATATTTGATCCGCTAGGTTTACTCTCTCCAATAACCATAAGATCAAAAATAATTTTACAACAATTATGGCAAGCAGGCCTTACTTGGGATGAGGCAGTTCCTCAAAAAATTTATTGCGACTGGCTTAATTTTCGAAAAGATTTAAAAATGTTAGAAATGTTAACAATTCCTCGTTATACACTTGCACATGAAAAACGCATGATAGAATTTCATGGTTTTGCAGATTCGTCTGAAAGCGCTTATGGTGCATGCATATATTTAAGGAGCATTGACGAGGAAGGTAATATTTGTTCTCAGTTATCAACTGCCAAAACTAGAGTAGCACCTATCAAGCAAGTGACTTTACCTAGATTGGAGTTATGTGCCGCTGACCTTCTCTCCTCTTTGAGTAAAACAGTTTTAGATTGTATTTGTTTACCTATACAACGCAAATATTATTGGAGTGACTCCACTAATGCTTTGGACTGGATAAAGTCGTCAGCTAGATCTTGGAAGTCATTTATCGCTAATCGGGTAGGTAACATTCAAAATTTAACCGAACCGAAAGAGTGGCAACATATTCGCTCCAATGATAATCCCGCTGACTTGTTAACTCGAGGTATAACAGTTGATGAAATTATTGAATCCGAATTGTGGTGGCACGGTCCACAGTGGCTATTAAGTGATCAGGCCGAATGGCCAAAATCAACAATTGATTATGTTACTCAAGAACTTCCAGAACGAAGAATGGTGAGTAATGTAACAACTCAGGAAGATTTTGAAATATTCAGTAGATATTCATCATTGAATAAATTAAAAAGAGTAATAGCTTATTGTTTTAGATTTTATAATAATTTGAGAATACGTCCTTGTATACAGCATGGAGCTTTGACAGTGCTAGAGTTAAATAAAGCGCTCAAGTCATTAATCAGGTTAGCTCAACAGGAATCATTTCCTTTAGAATATGTAAATTTACAAAATAATAAGGCTATTCCTAAAAGAAGTAGTTTACTATGTTTACAACCATTTATAGATAATGACAGTATTATTAGAGTAGGGGGAAGACTAAGAAACTCTAGCCAATTTTTATATGATAAAAAGTACCCAATTATTTTAGGGGGAAGTCATAAGTTGACACGTTTAATACTAAGTTACGAACATGAAAGACTATGCCATTGTGGTCCCCAGCAGTTACTAGCCTCCATTCGAGAAAGTTACTGGCCTATGTCAGGTCGTAGTATTTCAAGAAAAATTGTACATTCATGCATAAAATGTTTTAAGGTTAGGCCTACTTTTAAACAACCGCAAATGGGTAACTTACCTGAATGTCGTATTACACAAAGCTTTCCATTCTCTGATGTAGGCATTGACTATGCGGGCCCAATCCTTATAAAAGACAGAAAACTGAGGGGTGCTAAGCTTATTAAATCTTATATCTGCGTTTTTATATGTATGTCGATTAAAGCAATACACCTCGATTTAGTAACAGCGTTGTCTACAGAAGCATTTTTTGCCACATTAAAAAGATTTATTGCCAGAAGGGGCAAACCCAAAAATATTTATTCTGATAATGGGTCTAATTTCGTTGGGGCATGCACTGAATTAAGTAAACTATATGAATTTCTTGAAAATTCCTCGAAAACAATTTTGCAGAATATGGCAGAAGATGGTATAACGTGGCATTTTAGTCCACCTTACTCTCCAAATTTTGGGGGTATTTGGGAAGCCGGCGTAAAAAGCGCTAACGGTCACATTAAAAGAGTCGTTGGTAACTTACAATTACCATACGAAGATTTTTTAACTGTTTTGATACAAATTGAAGGAATACTAAATTCCCGTCCCCTTACTCCACTTTCTTCCAGTCCTTTAGACCTTACTCCCCTTACTCCTGCTCATTTTTTGGTTGGCAGACTTATTACAGCTATACCTGAACGAAATTACTTAGAAAAGCCAATAAATCGTTTGACTTATTATAAGCAGCAGCAACAAGTATTACAGTCATTTTGGAAGAGATGGCATGTGGAATACATTGCCGAGTTGCAGTCTCGGACGAAGTGGAAAGAAAATGCCACCAAGTTAATGAAGGTTGGAGACTTGGTGTTGATAAGAGATGCAGATGCACCTCCTCTCCAGTGGAGCTTGGCCCGAATTACAGAACTTCATCCAGGAACTGATTCAGTGGTCCGAGTCGTTAGCCTAAGAATGCCCAATGGAAAGGAACTTAAAAGAGCTGTGTCCAGGCTCTGTGTGCTTCCGATAGAGGCTGAAGTATGAATAGACTTATGTATTTACTTTATAATTTGCAATTCTTCAATTCTTGTTTGAATGTATTATATAGTACATATCAGCATGTTGACGCCATAGGTAGACGTCTTCTTTTAATTGGTGCAATTTTATTAACGTCACACTGATTAGTCTACCAATAATGTATAGATGAAAAGTACGTCGATGTTGATTTCTGTTTATTTAATTTCATAAAATAAGTTTTTTGTTTAAATGATATATAAGAAAAACTTTAACTGTCACTGTCAATAATAATAAAATAATTCTTTTCTTTCAAAAAATCGTCAATTTCTTTTAACAATATAAAAAGAAAATATAGAATACAAGAAGTTAAAATTAACAAAAGGCATTTTGATACAGTCCAACAAAAACGATTCGAAGTCAGAAACAGTTGTTACGTGGCTTAAATATATCATGTGGATTAGAAAACCAGTGTGTTTTTGAAACTTAAAGTAAACAATTTCTGTGCCCAAGACAAATTTTGTGTTTTATGTGTCGATGAAATGAACATCAAAACACATTTATTTTATAGTACTTCAGACTGTATTGTTGGAGTAGAAGATACTGGGAGCCAAAGAGTTTTCAAGCCAGCAAAAGTGACGACAACGTTAATGGTTAGAGGAATATATTCCAATTGGAAGCAGCCTCTTGCATATTTCTTTTACAATACCACATGTCCAGGTAACGCCTTATACGAAATAATTGTAAACGCGATAACAAAATTAAAAGAAATTGGCCTGAATGTTATTGTATTAATTTCGGACATGGGATCAAGCAATCTTCAATTAAAAAACATCTTACAAATATCACCACGGAATCCATATTTTTATGTAAACGAACAGCAAGTTTTTTTTATGTTTGATGTACCCCACCTGTTAAAAGCTTTAAGGAATATGTTAGTGAAGTATAATTTTATTTTAGGAGATAGATTAATTTCGTGGCAACACTTAATTCAGTTTTATAATAATGAAAAAAAATATCCTATCCGGGCTGCTCCTAAACTGACAAATTCTCATATTTATCCCACTACTTTCGAAAAAATGAGAGTCAAGTTCCCTTCTCAGATATTTAGTGCAACGGTATCGGCAGGTTTACAGATGTATATTCAATTTAAAGTTCTACCTCCGGAAGCAGAGGCAACAGCTCAGTTTGTTGATAGGATTGATAAATTGTTTGATATTTTCAATTCAAAACTATGTACAAAGTCAAAAAAATTTAGTCTTGCTTTTAAAGGTCTGCAATATCAAACTGATTTTTTAAACGAGTGCCTTGATTTATTTAACAATCTCAAAGTTATAGATAAAGAAGGTAAAAATTGTACTGGTAAAGTCAAATTTAGGAATGGGTTTTTAATATCCATAAATGCCTTATTACAGTTATGGCCTCAATTAAAATCAAACAATTATTCTTATATTTTAACGCGACGACTGAACCAAGATTGCCTTGAAATTTTTTTTGGTTTAGTTAGAAATCAAAATGGCAATTGTAGAAATCCAACGTCAATCCAGTTCAAACGAACATTCAAAAAACTATTTTGTGTCAAACTGTTGAATTCTGGATCTCAGAACTGCGCAAATGACGAAGCCAATATTTTATTAAGCAGTAGATCTTTTAAAAAGCCAACCAGATGCATTATATATATCGCCAGATACGCCTACAACTAATATATCTACTATATATACAAATACTGCAATGCCTAAAGACTTTCAGACAAATAATTTATAGGAAAAGAATTTTGTTCGCTACTTTTGTGGTTATTTAATTAATAAATGTTTGGAAATTCATACATGCAGCGTATGTGAGACGTATTCACAAGCGTATCAGAATTTAGACTGTTACCTTAGAGCTTATAAAAATACGAATGATACTTTTGGAAACTTGAATATGCCGCATGAAAATTTTGTACAATACATCTCATTATTAGAAACATTATTCCAAATGAATTTTGAGAAAGTTGCTATGGAAGATAATATTGTTGAATCACTCATAAATATTAGTCAAACAACAGAGTTTGTACATCCTTGTGTTCATTTTCCAATAAAATATTTAATAAAACTTTTCTTCAGGGTACGACTATATTACACATTAAAATGTGTAAACAAAAATTTTAAAAATCATAACAAAATGAAAATTGTAATATGGAAAAACCAATAAATATTTTGTATACGACTATTGTTTTATTCACTCATTTTTGTATTGTTCTACAATATTTAAGAAAAAATATTTAACACGTTCAAGTCATTTTCAAACTTATGCTCCCTACGCCTATGGAAAAGTAAAATGAATCGTAAAGCAATCCCTTCAAGGTCCTCAAAAGCTCAGGCAATTTATGAATGAAATTTATAATAGTAATACTACTGGTTCGTTCTTATACTGTGATTATTATTATCCATGATTAATTATTATTCAATATGTAAGGATCCCCCTAACAATAACATTTTTTAAAGCTTCTTCCATTGTTAAATTTATAAAATATTGATGTATTTACTATTTAAATAACATGGGGTTATATTTACAATTCGTCAACTGTCATTATAATTAATCTGTGACTGTTAAACAGAATACGTTATTTTTAGATGGCTTAAAAACTCCTTTTCTTTTTCAATGTAATCGTTATTGTTGATAAAGTTAACCATAACTACACCCAAAATCTCCGTTATATTTGTAGGCTTAAAAACTCTCTAATAACGATAACGGACTTCGTTAATTTACGGAGAAATACCGTAAGAAGGTTAGTAGTTAATACACGTATGTTCTGTGACACTATATCGGATGAACAGGCGGATGGCCTATGGGTGGTTACCGATAGGAAGAAGTTTCCAGAGGGTGTACAAGAAGTAGAAGAAGTCTCTAGATGGTTAGCAAGTAATGACGGTAGCGTCTACGGGGGTTATGCAAAAAGTAAATAAGTGTGTATGTTGTTACGTGTATAAGGTAGAGGGTGGTTTAGAAGAAGCGAAGGGGTTTTTAAGGGTAGCGTCTACGGGGATTACGCAAAAAGTAAGGGTGTATACAAGAACGGGGGTTATGCAAAAAGTAAATAAGTGTGTATGTTGTTACGTGTATAAGGTAGAGGGTGGTTTAGAAGAAGCGAAGGGGTTTTTAAGGGTAGCGTCTACGGGGATTACGCAAAAAGTAAGGGTGTATACAAGAACGGGGGTTATGCAAAAAGTAAATAAGTGTGTATGTTGTTACGTGTATAAGGTATCTAGAGGGTGGTTTAGAAGAAGCGAAGGGGTTTTTAAGGGTAGCGTCTACGGGGATTACGCAAAAAGTAAGGGTGTATACAAGAACGGGGGTTATGCAAAAATTAAATAAGTGTGTATGTTTTTACGTGTATAAGGTATCTAGGGGGGTGATTTAGAAGAAGCGAAGAGGGTTTTAAGGGTAGCGTCTACGGGGGAGGGGAGCGTCTACGGGGATTACGTAAATAAGGGTGTATACAAGAACGGGGGTTATGCAAAAAGTAAATAAGTGTGTATGTTTTTACGTGTATAAGGTATCTAGGGGGTGATTTAGAAGAAGCGAAGAGGCTTTTAAGGGTAGCGTCTACGGGGGGGGGGGTTGCGTAAAAAGTAAATAAGGGTGTATACAAGAAGTAATTAGAAGAAAGAAAATATATGGAGTATTGTGTGTGTAAGAGATGAGGGGTAGTGCTTACGAGGGGGAGGGGCTATGCAGTTAGCTGATTTTTTAAGGGTTCTATATTTTGAAATTCTCAAAGGAATGTTATTAGATTGATAACCAACATTTTTTTTTAAAACGGATATGTGTGTGAATTCATATCATTTTATAGAAGGTTTTTTATATTGTAATAAATGAAATCTCGCATTATTATGAATATATCTAAGACAAACAAGCAGATTACAGCAACCACATTAGACTTTGCAACTTAGCAATAAGTGATGGGGATCTAACCATTGGTACAATATTTTGAAATTCTCAAAGGAATGTTATTAGATTGATAACCAACATTTTTTTTTAAAACGGATATGTGTGTGAATTCATATCATTTTATAGAAGGTTTTTTATATTGTAATAAATGAAATCTCGCATTATATTAAATTCGCTTAGTAGGTAATATTTATGTGTTATTTCTATAGTTAGCAAGCACGTGCAGACCAAATCATTTATTCAGACAATAGCGAACTTGTTTCAAATATGATAAGATTGGAATGTCATGATAAGGGAATATTACTTTATATTACGGAATATTACTTTAGTATCTTTTAAAAAATATATGATATCAACTTGATATTGTATTAGTCATTTACGATAAAATCTAAACTGAGTTTATTCATGAAACAGCAGAATTATGTTTTCTATCAAATTAATAAAAATAGATTTTATGTTGCAGTTTTTTTAAAATCATATTTAACTGATGTCTTTTTCTTATACGGGGTATTTTGAAAGTCTTGAAAGCATGTGCATGATTTCTTTTATAATAAATGAATGAGAGAATTGAGTGTTTGTATCACAATGTCATCGGATAAGTATAGACGCAAATTGGAGGAATTTTCTAAAAGCGTTCTAGAATTGAGTAAAGATATTTCAATTTATGAAAATAAGATTAAACTGATAAAGTAATTGGAGCGAATGTGCTTGGAGGATAACGTCTTCAAAAATCGCCGCCTACAAAAAATATCCACAGAATTGAACCGGCTACAATATGATGAATAATACAATTCGGGGACAACAGAATGCCATCAAGGATGAAATTAATAATGTTTTTGCAATGACATGTATAATTTTAACATCAGTATTTATTTTAATATTGAAAATTATATTGAATATTGTAAAACGAAAGTTTAAGTCTTCATGTAATATAGACATAAATGAGTATACAATGTGTTTCAATAAAACAACTCATCAATTTTTTCTTAAGAAATTCAACAAGAACTTTTACGTTTTGGATACAGAAGGTTCGGGAACAACAGGATGCCATCAAGGATGAAATTAATAACGTTTTTGCAATGATATGTATAATTTTAACATCAGTATTTATTTTAATATTGAAAATTATATTGAATATTGTAAAACGAAAGTTTAAGTCTTCATGTAGTATAGACATAAATGAGTATACAATGTGTTTCAATAAAACAACTCATCAATTTTTTCTATTTATTTGAGTAAAATTACAATGGTATTACATTTAAAAACCAACATCGTAATCGTTCTACATTAATTTGTGTACAATTGAAAGCCCCATCGGCATGACAAGCATTCGAATGTTTTTTTAAACTTTCCATGGCTGAGGACGTTCCATCAAACTTGCAGACATCAACAACAGTTGTCGTAGAAATTCCATATTCTTCACATTTCTTTTGTAAAAATTCATATTTCTGATTACCGCGAACGTAAATACAATCGACATTAGACATTGTACTTTTCAAAATCTCGTCCAATTTTGAATAATCAACATCGCCAGAAGAATACTTGATTCCATGGATATGGTGTTCCAAAAAGTTGTTTGTTTTTTATCTTGATTGCTTAGCAAATGATAGGGTTGTGGCGGCTTAAATATGTAGTGTCTATGTTTATATCCGATTTCGATGGACAATTCCTTAGGATGGAATGTACCCTCGATAATGAAGCCTTGAATGTCAATGAATGCTATTCTCATCGTGGTTTATTAATAACTGTCTCGCTGTGTATTTCAACACTGGTATTATATGATCGTTTTGATAATTTCCGTTAGGGGGTAATACTCCAATAAACAGTCATGTATAATTATACAATATGCTCTAGTATTTGCAGGAAATCCTACACCTACTTCAATTTCCACTTTTATATCAACTGTCGATGCCCTCATACCCTCCTCCTGTTTGGAACAGTCTATGACAAAGAGAGCACGATCTTTGAATGCTTCATAGTCCAATGTTGGATGTACTATGCTGGAATTGGTATAGCTTCTATAGAATGAGGCGTAATTATGATAGGCAAGAGTATAGTCGTTTTTTCCGAAATCCATCTTTAATCGTTCGGTGGGCCAAAAATCTCCGTTCAAAGCCAATCTTACATTATTGGTGCTCAAGTGATCGAATTGCGAAGGATCGTTTGTCTTCTTGTTGCGTCTATCTATTTGAAAGCATACGATAACATATCGAGGTCTCTCGACAGACGAGCTCGTTTTAACTGACCAAATCTCATTTTTAGCGTCTTTCGTTAACGTAGGCAATACACAAAGTTCCCATTTTCTGAACGGAATGAATATTGGTCGATCACTTTTTATTTGCTCCATCATACGTAATTTTATTTCATCCTTAGGATAGACGTGTTTAACTTTCAATGCCATGCTATCTATAACAAACTTTATTGTAGTGTTAGATGTCGTAGTACCTGTTGTTACTTCATTTACTATTACAGCATCGTTATCATGACGAGCACGTATGAATCGAAAAGTTTGTTTTCCATATGTGATTTTAGTATAGTCATTGAATACATTGAAAATGTGTGTTAGAGGAATCAACAAACTAAACGATTTATCAACATCATTCAATAGCGGTTTATTGGGATAATTCCAGCCAGCTGAAGCCATTTCTTTCGATTGTGGATGATAACACAACAAACTTCTTGCGGTACTTACTATACCGGGATCTCGTACTATTTCTATTTCCTTTCCACTTTGAATGTAGGAACAAGAATCGAAGAGGAATGCACCGCAATTTGGCGTTAGATTAACATGTCCTCCTCCGCCACTAACTTCTAATTTTCCCTTAATTTCAAGTTGAGTTTCGTACATGAGAAAAAATGCGTCAGTTTGTTGGATGTCAAATTCCACAGAATCGCTGTTATTAAATGATTTCACATAAGGAACATAGTTGTGAAAATCTTCTTTTCTTATCGACGCTTCATATTGTGGATCTCGGTAAAGGTCAAATATCGAAGATATTTTCGTTGATGGTGGTGTCCTATCAGAACGCACGTACTTTCTTTCTAGTGTCATTCTTCTTCAACTTTAATCCGATTGCTTTGAGAAACGCCCGATTTGCAGGAGCTAGATGAAGCTTCGTTCTTTTGAACGATCTGCAAGAGACTAATTTTGTTGTAGATGATGAGGGACTTTTATAATAGTCGTTGTTGATAAGTAGACCCATTAACGTTCCAATAGATGTAAAAGTAACGTGCTTTTTTCTCCTCGAAAATTTACTGGTTCGAGATCTTGATTCAACACTCTTACGGTAATGTTGGTGATTTCGTTTGTGCTGCTCACAGCTAAGTAAATCGGATTGTTCGATCGTTCGTTGATTGCATAACCAGGGTCCACTGTAATTGGGAAACTGAATATTGTATGAGCAGGCTTATCTCCGTCAAACGATCCTTCAGCAATATTGCAATCGAATAGTAAAGTTGATATTTTACAAATGTTAACAGGTAGATCGGAACGGTGGACTTTACCAGGATCTAGTATCTTTGGAGAAAATCCTAGTATTTTACTCAAACTATCAGAGTATTCAAAATCGATGGCGTGCTGTCGACTGTAAATTTCACACTGAAGTGTGTTGTTGTTGGGCTTCAAAGATATATCGGCCACAGTTGTATCCGTCTTCAATTTGAATTGATCGATGAGATAAGCTTCAATATCTGTGATTTCGTAACATCCTGACGGGAAGTTAATGGTGATGAGTCCTTTCTTACGATCATTTTTATTGCAGAAATAAAATTTCTCACCATCGATATTCGGTATAGAATGATACGAATGAAACCCCAACACACCAATAAAGTATTCTTTTTCAGGTTTAAATATTATCGGTGTGGGAGGAGTGAAGGAGAATTCATTCGATGTGGACGTTAAGTTCAACAGTTGAGACATGACTGTGATGTTTATGGGAGTGGTGTATTTAAATAATATTACTAGATTAGAAAAAACAATTTTATTTTTTCAAATAATAATTACATGCATGACAGTTGCGTTGTGAGCTAACCGGACCATCGACATGAGTACGTTGATCCGGTCGATTGTAATGCACAAAACAAGGCAAGCAAATTTGCAAGTTGAAATTCGATTGATATTATTTTGGTGATTTATGCCAATTGTCTAATAAATCCCAAGGTTTAACTCGCTCTACCAAATACTTTAGAGGAATAGTTTTCAATTCGGCACTTGTAAAAGACGACAACAATTGTGTTTCGCCAACCAACCATGCTTCAGACATTATAGAGGAATTGCAAACACAAATGTCCACAGTTGATCTGATTGTAATTTTGGTATTGCTCGTAATTGTAAAATATTTTACTGCCAGCAAGATAAGTGACAAGTTCTCTCGGAGGCTTCAGATTACCAAATGAATCGAAATATTCGACGCAGTCATTCATCTTCCTATATGCTACCCAATGCGTGCCTGAGTTTTTAGACACATCCAAATTTAGTATTGCTGATTCACATCGTCGAGGTCCGTTTTTCGGTAGAGAATCGCGCATGTACACATCTCGAAAATATTTTATTTTCAATAATTTGGCAAACTTGATTAATTCATAGTCTAATAATGCTCTATTGGGTAGCTTCAATGGTAGTTTTTTTTCAAGAATAATCCATATCCACCTTTAGCGTTCTTTCGCAAATACAATCCTTTACCTATAGGCTCCATAGCTTTATTATGACGATGATCTTCTTCCAATTTCTTTTGAGCATTTTTTGCATCGATCACAGTATTCGCAATTCCCGCAGCACCGCCTGATAATGCTCCCAAAGCTGAAAGTCCAGCGAAAAGAGGTATTAGAGGTAAAAATCCTCCAGATTTAGCTACAGGTATTATTCTAGGTATTGGAACATGTTTTCGGCCTCCGAATTTTTTAATAAGAGATTTTGCTGCTCGCAATGCAAACATCGCTGTATCTGACAGCGAAGATCCTTTTTTCATGGATTTTTTCACCTTCATAACAACATCACGATGAAAAGATCTACGACGCTTCGGCTTCATACCCATTCCCAACTTGCGTTTGACCTTCATTCCAGTGGTAACGAGCCAGGCGGCTGCCTTTTCACCTAATTTAGCGTCTTTTGACTTTACTCGCTCCCAAGCGGCGTTTTCTAGTACCAAATCAGCTTTATGACGATCTGTGAGTGACTTGTTAGATGCGTATGCGATATCGTGATTTTTGCAAGCTGCGTCGAGAGCGTTGACACCTGTATCTCCTCGTAGTAGCCGTTTTTTCAGACGCGTTCCAGCTATATAAATAGAGGATTTAATATTGTGAAAAAATAAAAATAGTAAAACTTACGTTCACAGTATTCGTAGCCAGGAAAATGAAGCTCAAAAGGCAAATTGTTTATGAGTGAATTTAGCACACCTTCACCTTCGTGAATCAACATGAAGACTGACTATTTGCTCACGATGGAACCTATAATTATAGCTGCACTGTTTGAAAAAGTATAATAAGATGGAGATTGTTAAACAAGAGCAGTCATTACCGATTGAAAATTTCGATAGCGTTTTGGAAGATAGACGTAGCCGAAAACATGGACTTTTATTACCTGATTCGTTTCGTGCTATTATTTGTGGCCCCAGCGGATGTGGGAAAACAAATATTGTGCTATCATTGCTGTTCAATCCAAATGGTGTAAAATTTAAAAATGTCTACGTTTATTCTAAATCTCTATATCAACCAAAATACCAACTGCTCGAAGAAGTATTGACTGGTGTAAAAGGTGTGGGATATTATCCGTTTAAAGAAAACGATGAAATTGTAAGTCCTACACAATCCAAACCGAATTCGATTTTCATTTTTGACGATGTGTCATGCGACAAGCAACAAACAATTCAAGAATATTTTTCCATGTGTAGGCACAGAAGTATTGATGTCTTCTACCTATGTCAGACTTGTTCGAAAATACCAAAGCAGCTAATACGTGATAACTGCAATATGATTGTAATGTTTAAACAGGATGAAATTAACCTTAAACATGCCTTCAACGAACACGTTTCCCCCGACATGTCATTTGAACAATTCAAGAAAATGTGCTCTGAATGCTGGAATGATAAATATGGCGCTTTGGTTATTGTTAAAGACTTTGATTTACAAGATGATAGATATCGTAAAGGATTCGATATGTATATAAAAATATAATAATTATTTAACCATTCATTTTTCATTATGATGTCATCTGATGCAGACGCTGTGCGAAAACGAAAAATTGCAGATCTGAAATTATTACAAAAAAGTATTTATCTTTTAAACTGAACAAAACTGAGCATGATGAGACACTAAATAGAATTTTCAAACCTATATCTAATCCACTCAAAGATATCGTAAATATTATGAATACATCTAAGACAAACAAGCAGATTACAGCAACCCTACCTCCACCACCACCACCACCACAGCCCACATCATCTAAAGAGAAAAAAGAACATGTTCCCAATTTTATCAGTGATGAAGAATTATACAGTTATGATCCGAAAAATGAATCAGTATTTACGGATGATGATGATGATGATGATGATGGTGAACCTCAAGTGAATACTAGTGAACATTTCTCACCACGAACAGTCAACGAGTACAACGAACAATATCCTACAATGGGTCGACAATGTGTCATCGATTTCTTTAACGAAGACTCACAAATCGATGATTTGTACGGTCCAAAGTATAGTGCTGAAAACGATCAGTGGACTCTGGGGAATAAACGCATAAACTTTGACGCAAAAAACGGAGATATATTCGTAGAAGGAGATAAAGGATGGGATAGAATACCTGCTACTCCAGGTCTTTACCAATTACTTTTCTACCAACATCCCCAATATACCGAAGATGATTTATCTACATACAAAATATTATTGGAACGAACAGGGGTTCATTTAAAAAAAGATAGAACACTAAAAGGTTCTCAGCGGTGGAAGTATATTAATATTATTAAAAAGCAATTTATTATAAGACGAAACACTACCACTAACATCGTAGGTAAAGGATTACCTGATCACATCATGACCTATAATGATAAAGATATAGAGTACACTTACTGGGACGATGTAAACGAGATTGTTGAAAGACTTAGAGAGTTAATAGCTTCCAAGGATGCAGGTAACACTTCCAATGATAATGAGATTGTTGCCATTATACATGAACTTCGTGAAGCCGATTATATACATTAACCATCGATTGATTTATGTTCATTTTCAAAATGAGTCTCGACAAGTTTGGCCGACATTCTGACGCATATAAAAAGAAGTATGATACAAATCTCGAAGCACGATTTAAAAAAATCGAAATAGCTCAATTGTCGTAGAACACAAGTATTCAGCAAATAAATGATAAAATAAAATCCTTGATAAATAATGGATCAACTCAAAAGTATGTAGATAATGCAATAGAATCAAATAGAAAATTTATAGTAAACATACTTGACAAAAAAATGAAAGATACATTGGATGAAATACATAGAAACTATGATTCAAGGATTGCTACTCTCAATACAAACATTCCGATAAAAAAATATGTCGATAATCTCGTTTCATCGACAAATATCAGCAGACAGATACACCAATTCGCAGAAAAGTATCACACAAAGTGTCTAATCAGCTTTAGGGGCACGAAGAAATTCAACAAGAACTTTTACGTTTTGGATACGGAAGGTACGGCTTTTGTATTCCCTTTTGATTGTACAATTGAAAATTGTAAACATTATGCTTCTGATGGCAGCGTTTTATTGAAGAATAATATGGAATATCAGTATCAACAGTTAAACGACCTTAGCATAAAGAAGAACGATAAAATAGAATTCAAATTGGGTAGTAGAGATTATTTTTGTATGGATCTTCTCGTACAGTGTAATTTAGAAGAAGAACATTAATTGACCTTTAGAAAATATATATATATATATATATATAACAAAATAACCTTCTTTGTTCACTATACATCATGTCTGCAGACAGGATTCAACTTGTTAAAGAATTGCATAAACCGATTCGACGAAATTATCCACGTCGACGAACAATAATCAAAGGTCTTGATGACTTATGGCAAATGGATTTAGCCGAAATGAGACTTTATGCAAAGCATAATAAAGGATTTAAAATTATTTTGGTGGTTATCGATTGTTTCTCGAAATTCATGTGGACTCGTCCACTCAAGACGAAAACAGCCGAAGAAATAACACGAGCATTTTCGAGTATTATCAGGAGTCGAACACCAAAAAATCTACAATCAGATCAGGGAACGGAATTTTACAATAGTAAATTCAAATCTCTAATGAAAAAACATAATATCAATCATTATAGTACATTTAGTACGAAGAAAGCTGCAATTGCAGAAAGAGTTATTAGAACGCTCAAAACGAAACTCTATAAACATTTCAGCTTAATTGGGAAATACCAATGGATCGATATTTTACCTCAAATCACAAAGGAATACAACGACACAAAACATAGTAAAACTGGATACAAAGCATCAGAGGTGAATCGAAGTAACGAAAAATTGATTTTAAATAAGAAATTCAGTTATTTGAAAATCGCCGGACCCAGAAAATTAAATGTGGGAGATATTGTGCGAATAAGTAAAGCGAAACATGCTTTTGAAAAAGGTTACACTCCCAATTTTACAACTGAACTATTCAAAATTACGAAAGTCAAAATAACGAAACCTGTAACGTATTTGATAGAAGATATGACTGGATCGCCTATTAGAGGTTATTTCTATGAAGAAGAATTACAAAAAACCAAAAATCCCCACATTTATCTCATTGAAAAGGTGTTGAAGAGGAAACGTAACAAAATGTACGTTAAATGGTTAGGATTAGATGAAAAACATAACAGTTGGATTAACACTGATGATGTAGTAGTATAGATCACCAGCAACCAATCAACTTTAATTGAGTGGAGGACAGAGATAAACATATAAATTGATCGACATTAGTTTAGAAGTCATCATAATGAGTAGTCACGATTCTGGGTATTATAGTGTTACAATGTCATGTAGTGATAATAGTAGTTATGATGAAGAACCAAATTATGATCGTGATTTAGATCAAATTGTACTTAATTATGAAATTGCAATAAGAAAAGAAAGACATTATTTATTGCATACAGTTTTCAATGTTGGTCATCGATTTGAAGTTGGATGTTGCCTGAGTCCTGCCAGAACTTTTGCACCTGCCATCATTTTATCATCGTTTATCGTGGAACCTTCAAAAATGTCATTCAATACTTTAGAATGGGATGAGATCATAGAAGTGCTGCATAAAATTAACGAGTTATTCTTCAATTCCCCAGATGATGATGTTGTAGATTCTAATCCCATCATGTTGTACCAAGATTTTTGTCAAATAACTAAAGTTATTTATGATAATCAAAAATTTGTGAAAATTCAGAAAGATGATGTAACAGTTTTCCTCGATGAAGAAGAAGTTGTAGAAATTCAACGTGTTCATGAGAATTTGCTTCAACATCACATTTCAATTTTAAATAAAGTGAACTTTTGCGATTTTTATTATAATATCATTAATTTATTAAAAACATTTATATCGAATCCAATATGTGGCTTTTCCAATTGTTTAGATTTAATGTATACTGTTTGTGATATTTATTCTTATGACAACAGCAGTTTAATAGGAAGAGCACTTAGAGAATATCTGTACTATTACAAAGTCCATGTAATCAATGATTTAACATTATAAAATTATGAAAATATTCTTTGTTTCATTTCACCTCTAACACAAGTAATGCTGATGATGAAAACTTTTATGTTGATTTGGAATCAGTGAAGGATGTTTCTTTTACTATTAATAATAATTCTACCTCTAGTGACATCTGAGAAAATTGATGTAAATTATCGAAAGATTTGGATATGTTAACAAGTCGGAACATGATATCACAAATATGTCATCGATTTTAAAAGATTTCCAAGAGAAATTAAATTTTCCTGTAGATGGCACTCTAAATCCTGCAACTATTCAACTATTAGAGCGACCTCGATGTAGTGTAAATGAAAACGATCATGATGGTGAACATTCGTATCGCGTTAGAACAAAATGGGAAACAGACTAACCTAAATCGGTATTTTCCTCAAGCATCACCGTCATATGTTGCTGAAAAGGCATATTTGGCAACAAAATTCCAAATTTACAATTTAAACACCAGTCTAAAGGAACAGCACTTCTTACTCATGTACTACTTATGAAACTTCAAATCGACGTAATAACGTTAAAAATTCTTG
Source organism: Galeruca laticollis (assembly GCA_963921935.1). Lineage (NCBI taxonomy): Eukaryota > Metazoa > Arthropoda > Insecta > Coleoptera > Chrysomelidae > Galeruca > Galeruca laticollis. The sequence continues at coordinate 133,339,099 of OY998176.1, forward strand.
AAAACCTGTGGGGAAGGAGCTAGGATAAAAAATCAAGTTTCAAGGTTATATGAATATTGTTTTATTAATTGTATTTATATACATATTACATCAAATAAAAAAACAGTACATATTACATTAAAGACAAAATGAAAATTATACATTTGACAGTACATATTAAATATAGTTATACAGATAAAAGATACAGTGAAATCAGTAGGGTAAATCTGCTGCAGCCTCTAGACACTCAAAATATTCGCATAATATGAAAACAACTGCCTCAAAATCGTTTTGACACCAATAGTGTTCAGAATTATAAAATCCTGTTAAATTTTCTGAAGTGCTCACACTAATTTCTTCGTGAAATGTGTAATTTATATTAGGCATAAGTTTAAAATATTTCTGAAAACACTCTTCGCAAACTGTGTGTTCAGTAAACACATCTAAATAAGTGAAATTTAATAAGGTATCTCGAAGCTCTGGTGAAATTTTTGTTTCATATTCAAAATCAAGCAATATAGCATCACAGTGATCAGATTTCTCACTTTCTTCTTTGATCTGCAACCATTTATAGGTACGAAATTCTCGAGAAATTTTTATTTTCAAAAACTGAGGAATTTGAGCTTGTACAAGAAAACTTGAAATTCTAGTAATACGATTACAAATTATCTTAGTACATAGATCTACCAAACTCTTCATCTGAAAATAAATTCCAATCAATTTATTATAACTCCATAATACTATAATGTCCCCACCGAAGAGTGTCATGTGAACCAGGTATCAAATATCTTTTATCATCTGATGGGTTTAAAGCAATTTTTGTCTGTTCAATGGTGTATACATCATGTAACTTTGATAGTATACAACGTTGAGTTGCATGCATGAAACACTCTTCGTGAGGATTTTCTATAAATTTCTGCAAACAGAGAATATAATCATCAAAAGTTATTTTTTTCTTTACCACATTAGACTTAATACCTTTAGCTTTCTTTACATCGTTTTCCTCACCTAACACTCTGAAGGCATAGTGTTTAGAACGTAAACCTACAAAATGTGTCATAATTTATGAGTTATTTTCATCCTTCATAATTCCGGGTACTTTCTTATTAGCTAGAGGAATATCCCACACATTATTTACAGGATAATCACTAGTATCAAAACGGTGAATATCCGCCTTTATTACTTCTTCATATATGTTATTACATTGAATTTCGTATACTAAACTATCAGTATCGGTATAAAGTAGTTTACATTGTTCAGGTGAAAATTTGGTCAGCATATAATCATAATGAAATTCATAAACACATATTTTTGAAATATCTAAAATTGCTAATCCTATATAAAGAGGTTTGTCAAATACAATTTTAGTTTTCTTAAGCTCTATAGCCAATAAAGGATTCTCAACATCATCGTTAAATATAACACGACTATGAAATGTGGGACTTGTAATTAAATTTCTAGCTCCTCGTTTGCCATACCACGTTCGAACTAATTTCACTAACCGATGTTTACGCAAATTTTGCATCGTTTTCCCGAATACTGCATTATTCATAAGTTTATACAAATTTTTTTGGGATCTCATCAAAGTATTCAATTCTATATAAGGCTTCAACCAACAACTTTGCTGAAATTTTAATACCCTATGAACTTCTTCAAGCAATAATCCATGAGCTATAGCTTGCTTTAAATTTTTGTAATGTATAATATAATTTTTTTTATTATACAGAGTAGTCATTAATTTCTTTTGTTTAAAATTTGGTGGTGAAATATGTTCTGCACAGAATGGCAGATCTTTGTGTAGATCGTGTTTATTTTTTGGATACTCTAAATCAACCTCGAGCAGGTACCCTTCAGGGGAATCATCTGGAATTTGAGTTATATCAATATTATGATCTACCCATTTAAATCCTCCGTAGGGAAGCTCCTGACTCATAGCCCAACCATAAAGATTATTAATATCTGTATATAAAAGATACTTCACAGGTTTGTTTTCATTATACGTAGGCATATACTTGTTGTTGGCTTCACCGTATCGATTACAACACTGAGATATTCCACCCCTTATACCTCTTTCAAAAAATAGCAGCATGTCAATATCTTGCACTGTCTCTAACTTACAATGAGTATACTTGAGCATACAATCCCAAGTGTAACCAGGAACTGTATAATAATGACCAGGATCCAAACCATATGTTTTCCAGCAAGTATCACGAAATGTTTCAAAAACAGACGCTAGAAGTAAAATATCTGTTTTCATATACAAGTCACTGTAATCAGCAAGGGTTTTCATATTAAATGCTGACCAAACTAATTTTGCATGCCTATAGTCAATATCTTTTATATGTTCATCGTTAAGTTTGTTGTAAAAATATTCTTTACTAGGTAATGCAGTTTCATCTAATCGCTTTATATCATCTAAATAATCATAAAAGAAAACACCTTTTCTAGTTAATAAACTAAATTGTTCAGTATTTAGATTAGAAAATTCTTTTCTAAGTGGAATGAAATTTTCTGGTTCTAATGTTGATACCAATGAATCTAATGAACATCCCATAAATCTAAAAGAGTCTATAAATCTAAACCTAATATTTGTATTATTATCCCAGATTGTAAAACTTATGTATTTTTCTTTATTAACAGGTAAAAGTTGAACATAATTTCGGTTAGCTAAATCTCTAATTATGAAATGTGAATCATAACCACTTAGGTTGTGAAAAACTACTGGAATGACAAATGATTTTTTATAATTAAGATTACAGTGGTTGTGAGCAAAACCTCGAAAATTACCTGTTAGGTGACAATGTTCCCTAACAATCTTATCACCTTCCTTAAATATCTCCTCACAAATATGACATTTATCTGAAGCATCTTTTAAATTCACTTCAACATTCATTGGTTCAACATTTTTTAATTTTGACATTACAAATTTTGCAATATTTTCAATTTTATCTACAAACCATAACATACAATCAGAACTTCGATTACTATCATAAAATGACCAGTTATCGTTAAAATTACATTTAAAATATAGTCCAGCACTATAAGCTTATAAATAAACTTTTTGATACCTAGCACTTCTCGTTACCGACTGTGAACCATATCCCTTTTGAGTTTTTATTCTAGCATCTACATCAATATAAGGAATAAATAGTGATTCAAAATCTGCATAAATAATAAAAGGTACTTTTTCTTTGTATACAAAATTTTTAAACTTGACATATGGATCTTTAGAAAACTCAATTTTACAATTATTATCAATTTTTTCACAATATTTGAAATGGTCATCCCATTTTTCTTGAGAAACAAAATAATTCAAACATCTATCACATATATATTTTTTTCTAGTATTTTTAGAGAGTTGCTTGGATAAAAGTCTTGACAAGTCTTTTATCCAAATATAGTGATACTGTATATCATCACTAAAATCATAATCATCATTATCTGACTCTGGTTCGCAATCATTCTTTTTAGGAAAATATTTATTTTGAATAATCAGTAAATTGACATGCTTTTCTCTTTTTTGTTTTGTTAAACGTACTGGCACAACACTAAAATTTGATGGTCTGAAAATTTCCAATTCAAAAACATTAACCGAAATATTAACATTATTTTTTTCGAAAGTTGTAAGTTGTAATCTGATTTGGGTGTACAGGAAATGTAAGACCGTTTATGTTCAAAACTTTGCTATAATGAGGATATGAACAAGTACGTGTAGGATTTTTATTAATAACGCAAGGGAACAAAGCTGAAACAATTGCCCAAGCAAAGCATGCATTATCGTCATTCTGAACGTTGATACACGCCTTTCTTTTAGCTATTATGTCTGGTAATTTAATATATGATGATATTCCACTAGCCACCTCGTATTTATTTATATTGATTTCCAGAGATATAATTTTACTTAAAGCCCACCCCGATCCTTCCTCAGAATATTCTGAAAGTTTTCTCAAAATGACATCTCTTACATTAACTGCAAACCATTTTTTAAAGTCAGTTGTCTTATCAATTATTTCATTTTTTGTAGAAAAATATTTATTTTTCGTAATTTCAGTATCACCTGATTTTCTAATAAATTCTGCACAAAAACAAGTATTTACTTTCAACATATTGCATTTTTTAATGCGTTTTTCATTCTAGTGCTGAAAAGAAACAACGAATCATCAATAAACTGTAAGATATCTTTATGAGATTTATTTATAATAATCCCGGTTCGAACTCTACTTTCAAAAATTGAATTAATATCTTCCCATTTTACTCTATTACTTATTTTTTTATTAATAGTAAGCCCCTTCCCAGATTTACTTAGATTCTGAATTATTGTTCTAAACCGCTTTAAGTGACCCAAGTTGGTTTGTAGTTTACGTAATGTACCAATGGTTAGATCCCCATCACGTATTGCTAAGTTGCAAAGTCTAATGTGGCATTTAGCTTGTTTTGACCATCTTTCTATATCATAAATAGTACAATTTTTTTTTGAAATAAAATATTTTCAATTGCTTGAAACTTTTTAACAATATTATCAGTTAGGAGAGCTATTTCCTCAGAATTCATTTTCAAAAAATTATAAAAACTTACGATTTTGAAAACTGAAGCTGTTCACCTGTGTTCAGATTATTTTTCAAGGTGTTGAAATTCAATATGTACTGTTTTGTTATGTTTTTTTATACATTCTCCTCTATTTTGATGGGGGTCCTAGGGGAAACCCTTTGGAAAGTTTGAAGTCCCAGGAATGTAATGCTGAACTTCCCCGGCGTAAATTGATTTACATGGGACGCAAATGCATCCGTCACTCTTTTGGGGAGAAATACTATATTTTCGTCCAGCTCCAGAAGTATTTGGACTGCAAATTGCCCCTGGTGCACCTTTGCGCTGTTTATTCTATGTGGTGTATCCCTTGGTAAATCTTTCAGTTTTATAACGGGTTTTATTTCTGCAAAAGCAGTGCTTATTGTATTAATCTCATTTAAAAAATTCATCTGTAATAAAGAAATAATTATTTGAAAAGATAACAGAATAATAATAATAATTTAACAATTAAGTTTTTTAAAATAGTTAAAGATGAATGAAAAAAAAATAGTAAACGTATAAATAACTTACTATGTATTGTGGAACCTTAAACGACAACTTTTCACTGGAACACTAAGTACAGTCTATTGTCTAGTATTTACTGTGAGCACTATTTAAAAGAATATTTTATTATAGAGGGGATGCACAAGTCCAATGAGTTATTTTTGATATCATCATCATATTTCCAGAAAACTATATTTTTCTACGATTTCGTACAATCTAATCTGTTACTAACAATTATAAACCAGAAATCATGACATTCCAATCTTATGATATTTGAAACAAGTTCACTATTGTCTGAATAAATGATTTGGTCTGCACGTGCTTGCTAACTATAGAAATAACGCATAAATATTACCTACTAAGCGAATTTAATATAATTCGAGATTTCATTTATTACAATATAAAAAACCTTCTATAAAATGATATGAATTCACACACATATCCGTTTAAAAAAAATGTTGGTTATCAATCTAATAACATTCCTTTGAGAATTTCAAAATATAGAACCCTTAAAAAATCAGCTAACTGCATAGCCCCTCCCCCTCGTGAGCACTACCCCTCATCTCTTACACACACAATCCTCCATATATTTTCTTTCTTCTAATTACTTCTTGTATACACCCTTATTTACTTTTTACGCAACCCCCCCGTAGACGCTACCCTTAAAAGCCTCTTCGCTTCTTCTAAATCACCCCCTAGATACCTTATACACGTAAAAACATACACACTTATTTACTTTTTGCATAACCCCCGTTCTTGTATACCCCCTTATTTACGTAATCCCCGTAGACGCTCCCCTCCCCCGTAGACCCTACCCTTAAAACCCTCTTCGCTTCTTCTAAATCACCCCCCTAGATACCTTATACACGTAAAAACATACACACTTAATTTTTGCATAACCCCCGTTCTTGTATACACCCTTACTTTTTGCGTAATCCCCGTAGACGCTACCCTTAAAAACCCCTTCGCTTCTTCTAAACCACCCTCTAGATACCTTATACACGTAACAACATACACACTTATTTACTTTTTGCATAACCCCCGTTCTTGTATACACCCTTACTTTTTGCGTAATCCCCGTAGACGCTACCCTTAAAAACCCCTTCGCTTCTTCTAAACCACCCTCTACCTTATACACGTAACAACATACACACTTATTTACTTTTTGCATAACCCCCGTAGACGCTACCGTCATTACTTGCTAACCATCTAGAGACTTCTTCTACTTCTTGTAAACCCTCTGGAAACTTCTTCCTATCGGTAACCACCCATAGGCCATCCGCCTGTTCATCCGATAAAGTGTCACAGAACATACGTGTATTTAAGGTTTTTATGCTTATGGTTATTTTTCCAATTACAACGTTGTCAACATATTGATATATTTTGGTACACGCAATTGTTACAACCTACTTAATTTCTTTAAATGTAAAGGAAACTACTATATTTCTTTATGTTTTAGAAGACAATAGTTTATAAAACAATTTTTTTTGTCAACAAAGCTGTTACATATTTTTTCTGAGAAAATCTGACAACGTTAAGAATTTATTGTACCAAACATAAAACCTAACTTTCATTATTATTATCCATGTTTTCATGCTGCACATTCTCAGAATAACGATAACCGTACCTACGTGACAAAATTAAAGGGCTCAAAAACTCTCTACAGTTGGTTAATTTTTAACTTGGAAATACTAGTGATTTTAGTAACTTGACGTTGGCAAGAGATAATGTAATTGGTATAATTTTGAAATAATATGATTAAATGGTATATTAAAGAACAAGTTTTATAAGGAATCATTTTATCGCACGCATCCAAGTATAGAAAACGAGCTGAAGGCAAGTTTTTTAAGGGTCAAGTGCAATGGAAGGCCTTATGAAACAAGTTTTTATACTATTTTTTCTACTTTGCGTTTTTGTGTACAAAAAGTAACAAAATTTAAAAAACAGGATAATTATGACATAAGCGTCAACTTGAAACATTTGAAAATGGAATAATTGTGTTAATTTGCAATAAATGTGTGCTTTTTACTTTGTTTAATCGTCTACCTGCCTGAAAAATAATGGAAAATTATGAAATGTGTACCCCACTCGAACTGTTTGTTGCAGTATTTATTGCTCAAGGACGCACTATGTTACGATTAAAGCGTTCTTGGATTAAAGTTGGGTTATATATAGGTTATATTTTCGTCTCGTACTTTTACCGGTTTTATGTCCCGAATACAACTAGATTTTTCAGTTTCATGCTGTCAACCAAAGCTGTTAACCGTGGTTATGATTAGTTACTTTCGGACCATAGCCTAAAAAATCAAAGCACACGTTGACGTTTCGTTGTTAGTATTACCAACCTTGATGAATAAAATATTGCGTTTCAAAAAGTGCTCTCTTTTGAAACTCAACGGGGTTTCATAAAGTAAGCATTAGAATCGCAAAGTAGGAAAAACGTTTTAGGGCTTTGGACCTTTTTGAATTGCAGTAACTTAAGACTCTAAATGATTGTTTGGTAGTGTATTTGTTGCATTGCGGTTTAAAGAAGTTGGTTTTGGTTTTACAAGACAGCAATTGTAAATGCACTTACCTTAAATCTTATTTCGTGGTGCAGCCAATATCAGCGCCTCGAAGCCTTCGATATAGAACCTTTAGTGCAGCAGTGTATTAGCCGTTGTAAAATAAGCGGAATTTTATTTATTACTATCGAACACATACGTATATTATACCTGGGCCGGCGGTTTACTACTTACTACTAGCATCCTCCTGTCACATATGTTGTGATTCCAAACATACGCAGTACCAGATGGCGGCAAGTATGTAGATTCAACTGCATTGAATCGCGGATAATGTAAATGGTGTTTTCTTTATATAAATGTTAGGGAATTGCTGTAATGTTATGAGAAATATAAAAAAAAATATATTTGACTTTCTTAAACACAAAACTAAGCAACACTTTAAATATATTGATATTTCAAAACAGAATATTTTATCGGCCTATTAGTCAGAATCAATTTTCTCATCCTCATCCAATTATTACAAACCACCTCAACTGCAGAATAGTAATTGCATGTAAAGGGCTGGCAACAGAAACACTTCATTGACGCTGAGGATATTTTCTCCTCCAGTGTACATGACCGACAAACTCAGCGTTTTGGAGGGCTTCTCTTTTTATTCTATCAGTTCAACTTCCCAACCGTAATTTACTTTGAGAAAAGCACTTATATCTTGCGGTAAATGTTTTTCGACATTTGATCTGAAGGTAAGATTGCTCTTTCATCATGGTCAATGCCAAATTTTTTAGGAAAATTGTCACTTTCCCAAGTTTACCCGGCCTTGGAGCTCTCCGCAGGTGGTAAATTCGGCCTTAGTTACACTATTTTTTATTACCTCAATTGGGATAAGGTGAATCAACAAACAAAATTTCGGGACAAATGGATTTATTTGACACAAAAATAAATTTACATAAGCGGTATATTCTCAATACAATACGAACAAGGATCAGTTATTACAATAAAAATGTCCAACTCAATATTTTATATCTACCAAAAATAAGTTAGGGACTTATCTTGGGAAGACTCGGGACGTACATCTCGCAGCAGTATTCACGGGTTCTTGAGCCGTCGTTGTCTGGACTCTGGAACGATATGGTCCGGTGAGTGGATCGTTGGAGGGTCCGTCAGGTCCGTACAGGTAAAAGCTGCAGAGCAGCAAGAAGAATTAATATCACCCACAAAATTATTTGGAAACTGAGTGCTGAAGTTGATTATCAGCGAAGAATGAACAAAAGAGAGCGAATTCGACTTGAATCGTAGTTTAAGTTGATATTTTAACGATGGTAAAAACGATCACCGATATGTTCCTAATATTTGAAATAAAAGGATTTGGAATTAGAGGTGGGAGTAGCCGACGAATAATTAACGCTCCAAAATAATTGATTAAAATAGGAACATGTCTCAGCGACATGTTACAAAATTCTTCGATGTTTTGGAGCCCGTTCCTGGACAGGAAAATTTGTATAAAATTTGAGCATTTATGCCGCCAATATTCATTAAAGTGTAGAAAACTACAAAAGGCAATCTCTTTGTTATTCTAGAGACCGAGTAAGCGGCACACATTTTGTCAACTGTATCCATTCCGCCTTTGGTTTCGTTGTAATCCAGAATAACCTGAGGCTTTCTGGTGTCAGGATCCATTTCGTTCCCAAATATCAATGAATAACAAAAACTTCTAAGCACACCCAGTACGTCTGTAGTTTAGAGAGGCAATGACCCTTGAATAGCTCAGAGCCTGCAACTAAATAATAAAAGTTGGGGAATCGATAAGGCGCATTTGTCGTAAATTTTGCGACAGCGTGCCCGCTGGAATGTTAAATCAAAATATAGCGCGGCCTGCCAACCCCTCTACTCATCTCTTTTCTAAGTGTGTAACAATCAGACGACGTAAGTCGATATTAACTCGGGCTTTTGACCCAACACATGTAAACATCGGGTGTTTCTTTCACGCCGCGAAGATTGTCAACGCTCGGCAAATTCCGTCCCCATTTAATGCCTTGAGGTCAACGATGGACTCCAGCCCGGTTTACAATTTTGGTTTCCGTCGAATAGTAGGTACTTGATGCAGAATAACGTTTACAGGGTTGTCTTGAAAAACGTTTTAGTTAAATTTTATTTAAGAGAAATACTATACTATATGTGTATAGTACTTATATTTTATTTTTTTTAAATAACTATTTAAATATTTTTTAAATTAGTTTTTAATGGGGGTCATTGCCCCAAATGGAGGAGTCTCCACTGGTCAATGGACGGGATCGGCGACAACCAGCGGCAGAAGTTGGATTGCAGTCGAAAAAACGGCCGAGTGAAAAGGAATCGCATTTAACATGCTTTTTAAATGGCAGCAGGTAGCGACAGTCAACCACACACACTAGACTTTTTGTTACCAACTTCGGCTGCAAAAAATCGCCCGTCTAAAAGCGGCCTTAATTTTAGTACAAACAAATTATATTCTTACAGAATTAGGAGTTAAACGCCATCATTGCTCTTAAAATTATTGAAATAAAAGAACACCAAGTATTTACCAATAATTTTTTATTCAAAGGTTTTTCTTTTTACATTTTTTACATGTTTATACACTTTTTACCAAAATTTATAACATATATTCAGGAACCAAGATCAGATCGCATGTTGTAAACAAATCATTCTGTTCTTTGTTTTTTTCTTTTCTTTCTTTCGCCGATCTGTGATTACAAAATATATTCAGACTATACAGTAGATACTATAAAATGCTGCAAATAATTACGCTGTTTTGCCTTCAAATCACAGAAAGAAAAACGGGATTGTATATCTTAATTTACTAAAAGAGATAATTTTCAACTTCGTATCTATAAATATTTACTCTTACAAGTCATATACATTGTCTATTTTATCTAAAATACCATCAGTATCAGAAATGTCAAACAGTTTGATTGAAAATTTGTTGATATAATGGTAATTCTTCGTAATTAATAAAAGTGATGTATAGTAGCGCTGCAATTTTCTACAAAATTTGACTTTTCCTTACTTATGAAGAACTGTCCAGAAGGTTATTTCGTCAATTGGAAGAAGCTACACGCAGTATCTTCCATAATTAGAAGCTTTGAATGTGATGCAATCAAATCTACCATTTTATCTCCAAATCAGAGGTTACAAGGACTCAACCAAACAAGTTATGAGGTCTCAACTCTTATTTGATCAACCACAAACAGGAATTTAATAAATCACAGTATAAGAAATAAAAATTAGAGGCCTCAGTATTTAAAAACATAGAATGACATATGAATGAATCAGAGCAATTATTTTATATTGTAGATATAAAGCTTATGTATCGCTTGACCATCAGATGGAAGAATATATCGCCCTGTAATTGCAAAAATTCGATTTTTGGATTTGTTGTGTAAAGCGTGGCATATTTGGCCCCACATGCAATAACAAAATGTCGTAAGTCAATAGCTGTCTTAACGTGAAATATAACCAATCGTTTAAAAGTCGTATATTTTACCTACTGTTTTTTGTTATTACAAAACATCAGGAGTGTAGGTAAGTGACATTTTGTTTACCGACTTTTCTGATAAACTTAACAAAGAGGACTGTTGTATTTCTGTTAATAATTATGGTAGAAGGGTTTAAATTTGTATATTGCACATCATTGCATGTTTATAGCAACTATATTTATTTAAAGAATAATTTCCATGGTAACATTTGTAAGATATTTTAGGTTATGTTTGCAACTGCAATTAAAGAGTTAGGAAATTGATTTATCAGCACTGAGTGGGTTTACTGCATAAGTAAACATTGTAAATTAGACTAAGAACATGAATAATAACTTAATTATAATTATATCATGCAAAATTGAAAAAATGGATAAAACTTCAAGTGTGACAAAATAACAAATATACATAGAAACAAACATTTTACAAATTTCTGAAAAAACATAGATAGTTGGGACACTAAGTAAGCTGTTATTGTATAATTAGTGGAGAAATCTAAACCAAACTGGCGGGATACAATCACCGACATCGAAAATGCCCGATTGTGTCTTTTCAATACTACCTCTAAGGGGGAGATGAAAAAATTAGGGTCTGCAAGATGTTTATTTCTCTGGGTGAACAATCAGTCAAATCTTGAGTACTGAAACCTGTACCACCAGAAAATAACCCAGACGATCCTGATCCATGGATGTTTTAAATGCTGATGTTGAGCAATCAAAAAAGATGCTGATAAGAGAGGTGGGATCAGGAAATTTTTAAATTCTCTTCCTAAAATGGACTCCCATTATTGTAAAGCGAAAGCATGTAAGGAGTACTTAGAACCTAATTGGGAAACTAAATTACAACCGTATAGGGAGTATTTCTGTTTATGTTCTGACAGAAACACTGAACCTGCCTCAATGGCTCTTTTTCACAAAATTTGTATTACAATGAACTTAGGATTTTTTACTCTCAAAAAGATCAGTGTGAGACTTGTATCAAACACAAATTAGGGAATATTTCCCAAAATTCGTTTCAAAAATATCAAAACAGAAAAGAAGCAGCCAGAAAAGAGAAAGACAGTGACAAGAAGATATCAGATGAGACAAAAAACACAGGTACTTACACGTCCAGACATTAGAACATCGTCTTCCTATTACAAAACTAAACTTAAGTGCTCAACTACTCAATTTTCAATTTGACAAACCATGATGTTACATGCTACGTCTGACACGAGAGAAATTGGCAATTAGATGGTGATGTCCTTGCCTCCATACTTGTAAGGTAACTTAATATACAAAAAGAACAAAACCAAGACATCACTGAGGTTATAATTTGGAAGACGGGTGAACTAATCAGAACAGATGTGAAACTGTGGCTGTACCTTTCAAGAAAGAATAAGGTTATGGTGTCCAAAAATATCTGGAAGTGACCCACACATAGCTATCGACTATGTAAGAGACATCAGAGTAGTCCGAATAGAACCAAGGCCCTATTATGTTGAAACTTTTATAAAGATTTCTATACGTATTTGGCCAGGGAATAAAAAAGGCGTCCTCTATGTCACAGATCTGAAGTGCCTGAAGTATACCTCTGATGGCCATATTTGGAACAAACTGGACTTTTCTGAAAAATGGCAACTACTACCTAGGCGCATAAACCAATAACGGAGGTTTATTCTTTAATGAAACTGCTGTACGAAAGGCCAGTGTCTGTCACAGCTAGAAAATTCAAGGACCTGCAGGACCTTAAACACCTTTTGGAAGAAAATTACCATTTCTTTTATAAGAGTTTATCTCATGATGAATCATTTAAAATAATTTCAAGTTGTCTTACATTGAAATATTTTATGTAAATCAACCATTGCAATAAAACCAGTTTATCATAAAATTCGTATGTTAATCATAATTTCCTAACTTGAAAACAAAGTCTTATGTCTGTGTAAAAATGTCGTATGAAACGATATATTCATAATTTTAATAGCAAAAAATCGTATGTGTGTGAAAAAACTCAAATCTGTTAAGATACCATATTACATCATAAATATCAGCTCGAACTTTATTTCTGAAGTAGTTAAATGAAAAAGTAACACATTATTAAGTTTTTTTGCTCTCCTGAAAAGTGTCCTTTTCACATTTGCAATTACAAGGATGATATAGTGAATAACCTTTCAATCCAAAGTCAAATATCTGATAATACTTCTGGAAGATAAAATGTTTTATATGTAGAAAAAACATAAATTTAATGATGCTATTTGATATCATAGTTCAAATTTCTCTCGATTGTCTCACATAAAATATAATTAGAATATACGGAATATTTTATGTTTAATCAATAATAAATAATAAAGCTTCACATTAGAAGGGAAGAAAAACTAGGAATATTTTTAAAATAATGAATACTGAATATTTGAAACAGAAAACAATGCTTTGAATTTGATTTCATAGTTATATAACGATACCATATTCAATGATTAAAAGTTGGAAATACAAGTTAAAAGCTTTTTTCAATAAGCAACGAACAATATTTTTATCTTGTTTAATTTTATTCGTCATCAATGGCATAGTCAATTTTAACGTGTTTTGATTGATTTTAGATATTAGGTCAAATCAACAACAAAAAATATTTTTTTTACTTAAAGTAAAAAAAGATATACCCGGTAATACATTACATACAAATAAATAAATAGAGAAACTTTACAAAAAACAAATTAGAGCAAAACTTTTACAAAAAAAAAGTTAGAGCAGAACTTTAATTCCTATAAAAACAACAACTAAAATGCTAGACCATTTTTGAAGAATGTTTTCTATTTACCTTGTCTAATGAATCATTTGAATGATCAGACTCAGAACTCATCGGTGACCCTAAAACAAATAATATCATAATTTAGAAGGAACAAGAAATGTGTTATTGAATTATACTATTAATACAAGGTGACCCAGAGTGCATTTTCCTTTTCTAAATGTACCGCGTTTAGAAACCAGTAGAGTTATTGGGAACGAATGCGTGGCAGTAGGTACTGTAGACATGCGGATTTATTAGTAACCATGGAGTAGTGGCCGAGTGAACAAGGTGCGTGTATAATCGAGGCCTATTTCAATGGTAGATTGTTTACTGAGTAGGAAAAGCCTAATATTCCTGGACGACCGTGAATAGTGAATATTGCTACCAACACAGAGTTCAAAAATGTAGCTTTTCCTACGAGATGAACATACTATTTTTCCGCAAATCGTTTAAAATTCGACAGATATTAATTAATTTTGAAAATATCGCGAATAATTTTATTCACAAATAAACGGTGCTTAGAAATTCGTAATAAAGTTACTTGGATTACTATGGAAACGTATTAAGGTTGAATTGTCAAACATCCTTTTAGACCCAACCACCAATTGATTGATATGCTTGTGGTGGTTACTCGGCAAGTGCCCCTCGTATACGTTACGTTTACCATAAAGCCATTATATCTTTGAGGAAAACACTTACCTAGTAGCCGTTCTTCGGGGATTGAATAAACAACATATTTTATAAAATCACTGGGTTTAGTATATTTAAAATTAACACAAATACAATATCATCTACCATTTAACTTATTCAAAATAATAATAAATGAATGAATCATGGGTTAGTTACACTTTGTTTTTATAGGAAACATTCCTGTCAATTACCGCTAGATTCGACCTTCCGCGTGTGAACGCCTTGTTTACGTTAAATAGAAACGTGATATCTATTTGCTTGCCTGACCTTACTCAGATCGATAACCGTTGTTAACATTGAAAAATATAATATACACAATTTAATAAAAATGTCTTTTTTTCCCAATACTGTCTTTTTCGAGATTATCACATCATCCCCTCTTGGAAGAGAAAAATTATCGTCTTAATTTTTTGTTGATTGTTTTTGTTTACTAAACACTACTTGTTCGTTTATAAACACTCTTCACTTGTTTACGATTGTTTTCGGCTGTTGTATTTATACATACGATTCTTATGAACTGTCTGTAGTTTATTGTCCTGAGATGTAATCTCACAATTTACGCCTTTTATTCCCGTTATTTTAAACGGACCTAAATAATGTGGATCGAACTTATTTCTCCCTTTATTTTTTAAAATAACTAATTCCCCTATTCTAAAATTTACACTATTAATAACTCTAATTATTTTGTTTTTTATTAAAAACTGTTTGGCTCTTTCATTTGCGTATTGTAACTTATATTTTAATTCTTTATCATATCTTTCAAGATTGTAGCACGGTTCAATTTCTACATTTAAGAATTCTGGTAAATTGGGTTTTCTCCCGTATAATAACTCAAAAGGAGTGTATCCGTAATACGTGTTTGGTGTTGTATTATAGCAATATGCAAACATTTTTACAAACTCGCACCAGTTATCCCTAGAATCTTTGATAAAGTTTCTTATATACTCATTAAATGTTCTATGTAATCTTTCACAACTGCTTATGGCCTCGTGATGGTATGCTGTTGAAAAATTATGTTTTATATTTAAAAGTTCCGCTAAGTTCTTCATTATTTCATTCTTATATTCCGTCCCTTGATCTGTTCTTATCTCCTTCATCAGTCCGTAATTCGGTATAAAATTGTCAAATATTGCTTTTGCTATTGTGTGTGCTTCCTTGTTCTTAACCGGTATCATAACTGCGTACTTAGTTAATTCGCATAATATCGTAATACAATAACGATTCCCGTTGTTACTTTCTACAAATGGACCTATTGTGTCTATGTAAATAATATCAAACGGTTTTATAGATGTATCTGTGATGACAAATTTTTCCTTATGATTAAGCTTTGCTTTATTCACTTGACATTTATGGCAATTCTTTACATACTTCCTTACGTATTTCTCCATGTTTTTCTACTTGAAATTTGCTTAGTTTCTTTAATAATCTATTATTTCCTACATGACCTCCAAACATTGGATCGTTGTGATATCTTTCTAAAATCTTTTGGATCTCTTCTTTTTGCTGTACCGTTTTTGGTACTTCGCATATACATACTTGAATATTTAACCTTTGATTTCTTTCTTCTATAAATTCTTCTACTGTGCACTTTTTGAATATATCATTTGTATATATTTTCATTCTTTTTACTTCATTTTTTACCGATAGCTAGATATTTCAAACTGATTCTTCCTTTCTTCTAGTTCTTTTAAACTGTACACGTTGTCATTAATCATTAATGTATTATCAATTATCTTAGCTCCACTTTCTCTCGCCTGTTTCATGTATCTTATTAACTGTTTTCTCTGTTCTAGTATTTCTTTTGGGTAATCTTCATCTATATATATATATATATATATATATATATATATATATATATATATATATATATATTTGTTCCTTTTAGTTTATTTGTTCCCTTCAAAGTCTCCACTTTCTTATTCACATCTTTCATCATTATTAGTACTGGCCTATTTTTGTTACTGTTTTTGTTTCCTAATCTTTTACATTTCGAAATATCTGTTTTAACATCTACTATGTTATTAACCTTGTTCATTACGTCTTCTAATTTAGTTTCTAGTTGTTCCTCATCTTCTTCGTTGTCTTCTTCTATACCATGTATTATCAAATTCTTCTTTCTAAAATTTTTCTGAGTGTATCATGTTTCCTTGCAAAAATTCTGTTTTTCTTTGAGTTCCATATTTTCCATCCTTAATTCGTAGTTTTCTTTCCTTAACTGTGCTATTTGTCTGCTCATTTCTTCAATTTTCTCTTCTATCTTGCATATTCTCACATTGTTGACTCGATTATTGTAATTTCTGTTCCTATTGAATTTCCTATCATTATTAAAATTTTCGTATCTGCCATAGTTATTTCCTTGATTAAACTGTCGAAATGTCCTTCCTGAATGATTACCATTGTAAAATCCTCTGTTGTTTCCTCTTCGATGATTATTCCTAAAGTCAAAGTTTGGCTTGCTGAAGAAATTCCTGTTATCCTTCATGTGTAAGACTTGTTGTTGTCCTACTATACCTTCTACTGACACCAATTTGGATAGTACTTCTTGCGTAGTTTCGAAACTTCCCGCTGCAATTATTGTTTTGGTTGCGTCCGTTGTGGCATTCGTAGTTACTGCCTTAATCGTTGCTTCCTTAGTATATTTTTCGGCTAGTCGTTCGGGCATCCCTTCCGATACGTATGCTTCCTGTAGTCTTTCTGCTAATTTTTCTATCTCCGTTGCATACTGTGTTACATTTTTTCTATTTTGTCTTACTTTACCAAGTTTCACTAAGAGAAGGCTTGGATTGTCTCCTCTTATTCCCGTTTTTAGTTTATTCTTGATTTCTGTAATGGAGTTTTCCGTCGTTATTAAACTTCTGGCTTTTCCCGTTAGTCTCGTCTTAATTAGTAGAATAGCATTTTCCTCGTTACCTATCGTGTTTGTTTGTAGCAAATCTAATGAGTCCAAAAATTATTGCACTAAGAAAACTAAACACCCAGTTTGCTAATTTGTCTGAAAGCCCTAAAATCTGTAATTTCTCAATCAAGTGGTTAACTCTGTCGAAAGCTTTGGAAAAATCAGTATATATGGCATCAGCCTGATCCCCTCTCTCCAAGGCAGCAGACAGCTTACCATTGTATATAAGTAAATTGGTTACCTTAGATCGACCCCCCCCCTAAAGCCGTGCTTCTTCTTCTTCAAGTGCCGTCTTCGTTCCGAAGGTTGGCAATCATCAAGGCTATTCGTATTTTGGATAGCGCTGCTCTAAAAAGGTGACTATTGGTGGCGTTGAACCATTCGCGAAGATTTTTTAACCATGAATGTCTTCTCCTTCCTATTGATCTTCTTCCACTTATTTTTCCTGGCACAACGAGCTGGAGCAGTGCTACTCCTCAATTATAATCTCTTTACACTGCCAATTCAAACAGTCATACATCAAACTATCAAAAACTTTTGGGATTGAAGACTGTATAGATACACTGCGATAATTTTTAATATCACTTCTTGAACCTGATTTAAATATCGGAGGCACAAAACTTTCCTTCCAACTATCAGGAAACACACCAGAAGACAAAGATAAATTAAATAGCTGACACAAAGGCAGAGTTAAGGAATGTCTACACTGCTTCAAGACCAAATTTGGAATACCGGCAGGACCAATCATTAACTTATTAGACAATGATCCCAATTTATCAAATACCCCAGCAACACTTATACCTGGAGAGTTAATATTAATTTGTGATAAAACCTTCTCAGGAGGAACTGCATTTGAATTTGAGAATACCGTAGCAAAGTGATTAGACAAAGAGATCAACAATTTCACGACTATCAGTAGCTATTACATTATCAAGACTCATATTTTTCGGAATTTGATTAGAAATTCTTTTTTTATTTACAAATTTCCAGAAATTTCTTGGGTTCATAGTCAGATCGCTATTTATTGTGTCTAAATATTTATTATAACACTCTTTCGATAATTTTGTACACTGTGCCCTAACCTTACTAAACTCTAAATAATCCGTAGCATTCTTAGTTTTCTGATACTTTTTGTAATTGACTTTTTTAAGAGAAATCAACTTCTTTAAATCTCCCGAAAAGTAAGAAGGAAAGTTGGACATCCTAAATCTTTTCTGCGAAACAAAACACTCAATCCCATTTATATCCCTTTTAGCGAAAATGTGACACCAATCTATTGAAAATAAATAATCATTTAAACCCTGATAGTTACCATTTTTAAAATTAAAGTAAAAATCTTCTACCCTAAGTGGCTCCAATGCAGCATCCCTTAACTTAAAGCTACAAGTGTATGAAGTATGATTGATAGTGTCGCTAAAAATAGGGTCCAAAGATTTAATACATTCAGTGAAACAATCATTTGTAAACAGTAAATCCAAAAATATGTTCGGAACATCTATTATTTGGTAGATATTATAGAAACCATACAATTGAGCCAGTTCCAATGCAGATTAATTGGCAGGACAACTCACACTTACTCCATTATCAGCATTTGACCACTACGCCTCAGGTAAATTAAAGTCACCTACTACATATAGTTTAAAATTAGGATATTCGGCACAAATCTATTCAACTGTTAGACAGTGGTCCCGGTACATATGGCAACATATAACAACAGAACTCTGAGGGAGGACGAAAAACTTGTGGAACTTTAGAATGAGCTGAAGCATATAAAGTGGGATATACTTGGTTTATCAGATATATAGCATATTATACACGCTGTATAACATTGATTCAATTAATTGAATTACATGTAAAAGTGGACAAAAATAACGGAGAACCTTCCATTATATAATTTGCTAAAGTGTTTTATATATTTACTGGTTTAGAATTTAGTGAAAGGAAATATTTTTCTTCCAAATATTGCATCGGTTACCATGGAATTTCTCAAAACTTACCTTTATTATTTTTACCATTCGATACATGTATCGGCCTTTTATAATCTCTCCTATCATCTCTACTACGGTAAGGACTGTATTCCCTTATTGGTGGAGGTGAAGCTCCATATTCTGAATCGTATGGTGGACTAGGAGTATTTCTTTCATAAGGTGAAAACGCTGAAGTATCCGGCGAGTACCTAGGAATAATATTTTTTTTACACAAAATGTGAAAAATAAAGTAAAAATAGTTACCTTGAATTTAATGGTGGAGGAGAAGACATCCTTCCGAGCGGGGGTGGTCTGTGATCTCCAGGAAACATGGCAGGTGGGGGAGGCATAAAAGGCATACCATGTAACGGCGGCGGCATAAATGGAGCACCGGGAGGTGGTGGTAGGAACGGAGGAAGTCCCGGAAGTGGTGGTGATTTTGTAATATGGTCCCTTCCACCGAAAAGTAATTGTGATGTTGGTGATTCTATAGGCGGTGGCGAGAGTGTCAGTTCACCATTTTGATCTATCGGTGATTGTAATCCTGAAATTAAGTATTTATTAAATATATGAATATATTTCAAGTATTTTCTACGTACTGATTTGTAATCTTTCATCATTCACTGTTCTTTCCCTTGTTAATCGATTTCTCAATTGCGCTGCTTCTTGTTTGGCATCCTCCAACTTTCTTTCCATTTGTCTGGAAGTTACCCAGTTTTCATGTACTTTTTTCTCCAATATAGAAATTTGACTCTTCAAATCGATCTCTTGCGATACTATTTCTTGTTTGAGCGTTTCGTTTTGCGATCTAAAACATATCAATTCAATACGTTTCCTTTTTTAAACACACATTCTTACTTATAATTTTCTATTTCTTCTGCCATTAATTTAATTCGTTCGGTGGTTGATGTGGCCTCTCCCTCTTTAGCATCCCAAATCGACTTATACTTCAAAATTTCACTAAAATAAATAGTAAATTACTACTAGTAATATAATGGTAATGACGAATCCATACCTCTGTAGTTCCTCTTCCCTTTTCTTAAAATAGTTATTTAAAACTTCCAATTTCATATTTGCTTCTAATTTGAGTTTATCTGATTCTTGATATTTATTTAAAAGAGAATTGTTTTCTTCCATTACAGCTTGACATTTATTTTCGAATGCAATTTTCGCAGCTTCTTCTTGTTTTAATTGTGTTAAATAGTTTTCACTTTCAGATTTAAGCTGTTCCAATTCTGCTTTCAACGTTGTTGCGTTCAATAATGATTCAAGTGCATCATTATCATTTGTAATAAATTTAAGGCCGTTTAAGCTCTCTTTCAATGATTGATATTCTTTCATTTTTAATTCAGCTTTACGTTTGGCATCTGCTAGTTGCGTTTTTAGAAACTGTGAAAATTAAAAATTATTAGGCAAAAGATTGTTGGTATTATATTTTAAAAAGATATAGACAAATCCAATAAAAGTATAGCCGTACCCGAATTTCAGTATTTAAGAGATCCTCTTTCATGATTTCATCGCTGTATTTCAGTTGATACATTGAGATTTCTTCTTGAAGGGTCTTCTGTTGTTGGTCTCTCTCCTTTTCGATTTTCAAAATTTGGTCTACTATTTCATCCAATTTTTTCTGCAATTCGCTACTCTTCTTCTTATTTTCATCTAGCTGCACATGCAATGCAGCATTTTCTTTATCTTTATCATCCAATGATTTTGTAATGTCATTTATTATCCATTTTTGTTCTGATAGCTGTCTTTGTAATTGCTCTACATTTTCTTTCAATTTTTCACCTAAAAGGTTGAATACTTATTGGTATTATAATAGAAAGAAGAATACAGAAAAAATAATATATATCTCAATTTATTTGGGCACAAAGAGATCCAAAAATGTATAAAAATGTATCACACAAAATTGAGAAGAGGACCAGATATTGGCAAAGACCATTGTGTACTGATTTCTGATTACACAAGTAAAATAAACGGTTTTAAAGATTAAAACTAACTTTTCCGCACTTAAGTATACACTCCAGAGGCTATATCGTGCTAACAAACCAAAATTTCTCCAAAAATTTACAATATCTGGATTTATGGGACCCATTGTACTGGCTCTGATGAGCTCAAAATCGATAGGGTTCATTTGTGAGACACCCTGAACAATATTCAATCATAAAATTTGTCACTTGTATACACTCTGGAGGTTGTATCATGCTAACAAACCGAAATTACCAAAAATGTGGCACTTCAAGTACCATAGCATTCATTGTACCGGCTCTAGTGAGCTGAATATCAATAGGGTTCATCTGCGAGGCGCCCTGAACAATATCCGATCATAAAATTGTTCACATTTATCCACTCCGGAGGCTGTATCGTGCTAACAAACCGAAATTTCACCAAAATGACCAAAAATGTAGAATATCTGGATGTATAGGTCCAGTTGTGCTCACTCTGAAAATCAATATGGTTCATTTCTGAGACGCCCTAATTAAAATTCAATTATAAAAGTGGTCATACACTCTGGAGGCTGTATCATCCTAACAATTTCTCAAAAAAATACTAAAAATGTAGTATATCTGGTTTTATACGACCAGTCGTACTGGCTTTGGTGAGCTGAAAATCAATAGGTTTCATATGTGAAATGCGCTTAACAACATCCAATCCTAAAATTGGTTACTTGTATACATTCCGTTGGCTGTATTGTGCTAACAAACTGAAATTTCTCCAAAAATGACAAAAATGTGGTACTTCAAGTACCATAGCTCCCGTTGTACTGGCTCAAGTGAACTGAAAACCAACAAGGTTAATCTGTGAGACGCCCTGAACAATATCCAATCAAAAATTGGTCACTTGTATACTCTCCGGAGGCTTCAAATTGAAATTTCTCCTAAAATGACGTACTTCAAGTACCATAGCATCTGTTGTACTGGCTCTGGTAAGCTCAAAATCAATAGGGTTCATCTTTGAGATGTTCTAAACAATATTCAATCATAAAATTGGTGAATAGTTGCACTCTGGAGGCTGTGTCGTCCTAACAAGACATGTTACGAAAAGTAGCCGACGACAACGACGACATACACACAGGATTTTTTTCTAATAACCGGTTTTTCTTGTTGTTCTTGCTTAAAAACGAAAAAACAACTCGAAAAAGCGAAAATCCCATTTTTTTTGGGGTAAACCGATACTTTTCTCGTATCGAAGATCGGGTTAGCGGAAAAGTAATATTACATGTGGAAGAATGGAAACAAACTAGTTAAACATTGTTACACCTGTTCTATTAATGTCAGAATGACAGCTTGGACTGAAAATAAGAAGAGGGCTAGATAGGCGGAGTAGTCACAGTCACCTATTAAGATGACAACCTAGAATTTTCCAAGATTTTTCTATTGTGTTCCATATTGTCATACTAGTATGTTATAGAATATTCTAGTCCTTTCTGGAAAGTTCTTTCTATAAAATAAATAAAAATCCTTTATTTTTTTAACTACAAACGAAGTTTGTATAAAATTCGTCAAAAGTTTTCTTAAAAACTAACCTAACTACCTAACCAACTAGTACAGCCTAAAAGTGAAGTGGAAATAACGCATAGAGAAAAATATAGGATAATATACACAAAGTTCTTACAAATTTAAAAAACTTATCGACCGAATAAAAACACATATCTACTAAAAACGATTTGAGTAAAATTTTGAATGATTTTATTGTTTTACTTGATTTAATATATAATGGTAATTTTAATTTATTAAAAAGTCGTTGTTCCATTATAGGAAGGGATTTGAAAGTAATATTACTTTTAGCAAAAGTCAAAGAGAGATTATCACAGCATCTTGTATTAATATTATGCTTTTGGTAGTTAGTTTTGAAATCACATATGTTGTTATATATAAAAACATCTAAAATATACAAACAGGGCAACGTTAATATTTTCTATTTTTTAAAATGTTCTCTACAACCAGTTAGGCGAGGGACACCAGCAATACAACGAATTATTCTTTTTTGTGACACAAAGACGTCTATATATAAACGGCAGTATTCATTTGAATTTCGTAGCATAAAGACGTGTATCGCTCCGGTTATCAATAGTGCTTCGACAAAAAAAAAAGTGAATCACAAAACAAAATTAATTTCTTATCAGCTAATGATAAAAACTGGACAACTCATTAGTAAATAAAAGAGACAAAAAAAAATTAACACATTACCAGCTTTTAATGGGCCGGGATTTAATTATAGCCAACAAATGATGCCTCAAAATAATGGAAGTACTGTACAGGGTGTCCCACCTTTCAATACACAAATACCGCAATATCATCAAATTCAAACTCACCCTCAACCAATATTGCATGGACATATTGAACAACCCCAGTATACTGTCAGCCAACCATCCCCTCCACAGCAAGCATCACATAGCCAAAACTACTGTAGAATGTCATCAACTAGTGAAGAAGAATTCGCAGGTTACGACGAGTACGAGCAAAATAATAGCTCCAACAAAAATAATTGGCAAGTAGTTAAAAACACAAAGAGAAGAAAAATTAGTGCAACAAATCTAGACCACAAGAGACAGTAACAAATAACAAGTTTAGCCCCTTAACACAGGAAGAGATAGTAGACGCCACAAAAATCAACGAAAATTAAAATAAAACACCAAAACCACCTCCAATATACGTATACGGAGTAATTAACTACGGGGAGATGATAGAACAACTGGGCACAATAACAGAAAGCACACAATACACCACAAAATCCCTAGCCGACAATACTGTAAAGATATGTTGTGACACACCAGATACATATAGGAAGGTAATAAAACACATGAGGGACAACGACGTAATACACCATACTTATCAACCCAAAGAAGAGCGTGCCTATAGAATTGTCATTAAACAATTACATCATACTACGGACATAGAAGAAATAAAATCAGAACTAACCAAAAATGGACACAAGGTGAGAAATGTAATGAATTGTAAGAGCCGAATAACAAAAGAACCGCTGAATATCTTTTTCGTCGATCTAGAACCAGCAGACAACAACAGAGATATCTACAAGCTGTCAAATCTACAAAACAGAGCTATTCAAATAGAACTGCCCAAAACAACAAAGGGTATTACACAATGAATGAGATGCCAGCAGTACGGACACTCAAAGTCGTACTGCAACAGACCATTTGCGTGTGTCAAATGTGGTGGAGCACATAATACGACAGCCTGCAAAAAAAGTAAAGATACCCCTGCTAGATGTGCTCTATGTGATGGTGCCCACCCAGCCAACTATAAGGGATGTGCATTCTACCATAGTCTATTTAAACCAAACAATGACAACAATCGTATGAATATACAAAAAAAATGCAAATAACACTACAACTAGACCTATTCTGCATACAACGAAACCAGTGCCCCAAAACCACTATCCTATACATCCACAGAATAGCTATGCCAACGTAGTAAGAAATGATAGTGAACAACAGACAAATTTTAATATTAATGATATAATGAACAAATTTCTTGAGGAATTTAAAAACATGTTTCAACAACTACTACAACAAAACAGCATGGTTCTAAACATGCTATCAACGCTTGTATCCAAAATTCAATAGTTTCATTAAAATCGCAGAGTGGAATGCCAATGGGCTTCCACAACATAAAAACGAGGTAGAGTTATTTCTTCATCACAATGAAATAGACATTCTATTAATAAGTGAAAGCCACTTCACAAGTTGAACTCACCTCAGGATACCTCAATACACAACTTATTCATCAAACCACCCAGACAATACAGCCCATGCTGGATCGGCCATCTTGATAAAAAACACCATAAAACATGTTGAACTACCAAAATACGCCCAAAATAGTTTACAAGCCACAGTTATAAAAGTTAGTATGAGGTCATATGAGCTAACAGTTGCAGCAGTCTACTGTCCTCCTCGTTACAACTTGAAGAAGGAAGACTACAGGAATTTCTTTGATACTCTAGGCCACAAATTCGTTGCGGGGGGAGACTTCAACAGCAAACATATCTTATTTGGATCTCGTATCACAACTACTAAAGGCAGAGAATTAGTAAACTTAAGACATGAAAACAACTACCACCCCCTGGCAACTGGCACCCCTACTTATTGGCCAACAGATCCAAATAAGACACCTGACCTGCTCGACCTATTTATTACCAATGGTATTTCCCCTGCCTACATGGACGTCATGCCAAACTATGACCTCTCATCAGACCACTCTCCGATTATAGCAACAATCAGTAGTTTCATAGTTTACAAAACGATAACAACAAGGTTACATAACAGTAGAACTAACTGGGAAAAATACCGAGCCAAACTAGAAGAGGATATCAGCCTCCAAGTAAGTCTCAAAACATCAGACGAAATAGATGGAACACTAACATCTTTAAACTATATGCTCAAAGAGGCCGCACAAAATGCCACCCCTGCAACTAATACAGGTAATAAAGTTCACTACATCCCAGCGGAAATTAAAAAGCTAGTAGCCCAAAAAAGGAAGGCAAAAGCAAAATGGCATCGTAGCCATGCCCCATCGGACAAGACCACACTGAATAGACTAAGTAACCAATTAAAAACTAAACTCAAAGAGGAACAAGAAAGATCATTTACATATTATATAACGAATCTAAATCGGCAAGACAACTCAATATGGAAACCAATAAAAAATTCCAAAAAACCTAAAACCCAGGTACCCCCAATTAGAAACGAGCAGGGAACTAATCTACAGTGGGCCAGAAATGACGATGAAAAAACGGCGCTATTTGCTGAGCATCTAGCTCAAGTATTTACACCCTACAGTGACGCACCAGATATTGAAATTGAAAGCAACCTAATCAACATTCCAGAAAACATCCCACCAATTAAACCACTAACCAAAGACGAAGACCAAAAAGAAATCCAATACTTAAACAATCGAAAAGCCTCTGGACTCGACAAAATAACTCCTAGGATGATAAAGGAACTACCAGAGAAAGGAATCATACTCGTCACTCTTATCTTCAATGCCATCTTACGCTTAAACTACTGGCCCAAGCTATTTAAAACAGCTGAAATAATCTTAATCCCAAAAGAGGGCAAAAATCCAAATGAAGTAACCTCATACAGGCCAATAAGCTTGCTACTAATGGTATCAAAAATACTTGAAAGACTGCTGCTACAAAGAATCAATTCAGATCCGGAAACAGAAGAATGGATTCCTCACCACCAATTTGGTTTTCGGAAAGAGCACTCCACGGTCCAGCAGGTTCATAGAATAGTTCATAACATAAATACAGCAATGGAAAACAAGCAGTATTGTACAGCTGCCTTCTTGGATATTAGTCAAGCCTTTGACAAGGTTTGGCACACAGGTCTGGTATTCAAAATAAAGAAATATCTTCCCATCACCTACCTGAAATTATTAAGATCCTACCTAAGCGACAGAGAATTTCGAACGAGAATGAATGAAAGTCTTTCCAATAATTTTCCAATTAAATCCGGGGTACCGCAGGGCAGTGTTCTTGGACCGCTGTTGTATGTACTACATACAGCAGATCTACCAACCAACAATGAAACATTCACTGGAACTTTTGCAGACGATACCGCCGTCCTTGTAGCCCACGAAAACCCAGCTACAGCGTCTTCGATTCTTCAGGCACAACTAAATAACATTCAAACTTGGTTACATAAGTGGCGGATCAAAACGAATGAAACAAAGTCAGTCCAAGTGACCTTCACGTTGAGAAAAGAACAGTGTCCTCCAGTGACACTTAATAACATCCAACTTACACAATCCCCTAGCACCAAATATCTAGGAGTGCACCTCAACTCAAAACTCAACTGGAAAGAACACATACTCAAGAAGCGGAAACAAATTGACCTAAGAATAAAAGACCTACACTGGCTAATAGGCAGAAAATCGAAATTGAGCCTAGAGAACAAAATCCTCGTGTACAAAGCTGTCATCAAACCAATCTGGACGTACGGTATACAACTCTGGGGATGTTCGAGCAAGTCGAACATAACCATAATCCAAAGAAGCCAGTCTAAAATATTACGTATGATAACTGACGCACCCTGGTACGTGTCAAATCTAACACTCCACGAAGACCTAAGAATACCATTTATACAGGATGTAATTACAGAACAAAGTAATAAGCACCACAAAAGACTAGAATCGCACAGCAACCCTCTACTCCATCCCCTAATAGAACCGCAAATTGACAGAAGACTCAAAAGAAACTGGCCAGCCGATCTGAAAAATGATTAAAAGGGGTAGCCTCACTGGAGAAGACCTCACCACGCCAATAGGAACACACTGTTCCCGAGCCAACAAATTAGCCTATAGAACTGTTTGTTTTGATTGCTAAGAAAAGTGATATAATAAAAAAAAATATATATATATATATAAACGGTGATCAGTTGTGGCAGAGTCAATAGTACGATGTGTTAATAAGTTGTATTATTAAAAAGTAGTATTGTATTTTGCCGAGTACTGAATAAAGTTGTGAAAGTTATAACAGTGGTGACAGTGGTAAAAGTAATTTAAGGTCAATACTAGAAGTACAAATTATGACACCGATATGGAAGCTGATAGTGGAGCACCAGCATGGTTTCTTCAGATGATGGAGCAAGAAAGAAAACAAGAAAAGGAGGAAGTGGAACAAAAAGAAAGCAAGAAAAGAAGGAAGAGGAAAACCGTAGAAAATAAAAAAAGGAAGAAGAGGAACACATGAGGAACGTGGAGAAGGAGGAAAGGAAGCAAATATTAGAGGTACTGTCCGATTTTATTTCTATCTTTAAAAGGAAAATAGCGGCCTTAGATAATAAAATAGATATAATGGAAGAAGGCCTAAAAACAGACATAAAAACAGTTAAGGAAGATTTGGCAACAGTAAAAAAAGATTTAAAAATAGTAGAGAACGATTTAAAAACAAACCAGCTTGACCTAAGACCAATATTAGATGCATTAGTAATGAAAATAGAAGCTAATCCCAATGATAGCAGTTTCATTAGTGATGAAATTAAATAGTAAATTTGATACCCAACCAGGTTATCAAGCCACCTACATACGATGGCCAATCATCTTGGGAGACATATCGACGCCAATTTGAAGCAGCAGCTAGTGCCAATGGATGGAATGATCAAAAGAAAGCTACCTCCCTTATGATTGCTCTTCTTGGACAAGCCGCATGCATTTTGCAATTATTACCCCAAGGCAACCGTAGTTATGATGTCATTATCCAAGCTTTGGAGACTAGGTATGGACAGCAACATTTAAAACTAGTTTTCCAAAGTCAATTGAAGGTGCGCATGGAAAAATTAGATGACAACCTCCAAGAATATGGAAGTGACATAGAAAGACTATTGAGTTTAGCCTATCTACAGGCATCTAAAGAATTTTTAGAACTATTTGGAGTTCAAGCATTCATTGATGGTTTAAGAGATACAGAAATGCAACAAGCCTTTCGATTAGGCCACCATCTGACACTACAAGATGAATTAACTTTTGCTCAAGAATTTGAAGCTGCTAAAACCATTTCCAAAACCGGACGTTCAAAATTAGAAGCAACACACTTCGAGGAGGAGAATTTAACCGAAGTTATGGCTAGAATCGAAAACCTAGTAAAAGACAGGTTACAAAGTCGTACGCCAATTCAAGAATCCCGGAAATGTTTCAACTGCAGAAAAATTGGACATCTGCAGAGGCCAGTTCGAAATTGAGCTCATAGCCCCATGATTCGCACATATTCTTTGTTTAAAAATTTAACTGGGACAACCAGATCATTTGTACTCCCAGATAGGTTGACACAGAAATACGTAAGAAAACCTAAAGGCCTTGTGCTGGAAACCGCAACTGGTCATACTACTCTGATTTTGGGACAAGTAACAGTATCCATTCGAAC
Organism: Galeruca laticollis; assembly: GCA_963921935.1. NCBI lineage: Eukaryota > Metazoa > Arthropoda > Insecta > Coleoptera > Chrysomelidae > Galeruca > Galeruca laticollis. The sequence goes on from OY998176.1 coordinate 133,368,362, forward strand.
TGGAAACACAGCCATAGTTCACTCATTTTTGGTAGCACATTATGGATGAATGTGTTTTGGGTTTAGACATTATGCAAGTCAAATTTATAATAGATTTGAAAAACAAAATTTTATCAATCGACAAAGAAGAAGTAATCCTCAGTGGTGAAAATGATCAATTGCACAAAATGAAAGTTATAGTTGATGAAGATAGAAGAATTCCGGAAAATTCAGAAAGCATTGTCATGGCTTATCTTAAAGAAAAATCCAAAGATCTGACTATTGGGTTTATTGAACCATGTGAACCGACACAAGATGGAGTAATGGTAGCCAAATGTCTGGTAAAAATACAACAGCAAATTCCCGTTCGCGTTGCCAATACATCTAGGAGACCAGTTGAACTAAAGAAAAATCACAAGTTGGGATATTGTGAACCACTGAAGAGCATAGTGAATTTACGAGATAATCCCAAACCCGAAAAAGAGCCACAAAATAAAGTCGACGACCAACTTATAGAGACCCTCATCAAATACTTTGACAAACTAACACCAGAAGAAGCGAGCAAGGCAAAGACATTTGTCTTGAAGCACCTGTCTTTTCGAAACCGGAAAATCTACACAGCGAACCAACTTGGTCTACCATAGAATTATTACAAGAGATGCACCACCGATACATCAAAACCTAAAACCCTTCCATTCGCTAAACAAAAGGATGTAGCGAATATGATACAAGACATGTTGGATGAGAACATTATTGAAGATTCATCTGGACCGTGGTGTTCTCCAGTTGTTTTAGTAACTAAGAAAGATGGAAGTATAAGATTCTGCGTTGACTATTGCAAATTAAATCAGGTTACTGTAAAAGACAGCCATAGAATTAATACAAGAGATGCACCACCGATACGTCAAAACCTAAAACCCTTCCATTCGCTAAACAAAAGGATGTAGCGAATATGATAAAAGACATGTTGGATGAGAACATTATTGAAGATTCATCTGGATCGTGGTGTTCTCCAGTTGTTTTAGTAACTAAGAAATATGGAAGTACAAGATTCTGCATTGACTATTGCAAATTAAATCAGGTTACTGTAAAAGACAGCCCCCCCCCTCCCCGTTGAAACAAGCCAATCGCCTGTTACGATTTCTATCGGACTATGGTATTTTAATTTCATCATACTAATGATTTGAGATTAAAAAACTTGTTTCACTTCCAAATTTTGTATATTTAAATGATATCGTATATAGGAAAAGTCTCTTCCTATAGTAACAATTATAAGTTAATACCTACATCGTAGTGGTTTCACATATTTGCTGGTCAGTTAGATTTTTGGAATATTTTTTCTCCATGTGTATTCGGTTTTATTTCAAATTATAATATGGGTTGGCGTTTGATGAATTTTGTATGTTCAATTCTTTTTTATTGTAAAAAAGAAACATTTTATATTGTTTTGAAGAAAATTTTTAATAATTTCTTTTCATTCTTTTTTAGCTTCCTAACTCCGCATTTTCTGTTTATTTAGGGAACAAAGTGAATATGATAGAACATACTTCTGTTAGTTTTATTTTAAAAACTAAATTCAGTTTTTTATGTGTTGAAGCATAAGCTTCCTATCTGTTCTATCTATTCCTTCCTTCCTAGAATGTTTCCTTGATTTTTAATCTTTTTTTCTTTCCTCAGCTCTACAGCCCCTGGGTAGGCCCTATGACTGAACACCACCATAGAGACAACACAAAACCGGCCGGGATGGTTTAAGAACACTATCTCCATCCACTAGGACCTAGCTTAGAGCTGAATAATTCCAGAACCTCACCAAGATAAGTCCTTTGTCTTATACTCAATTCATGGAAATCTAGAATTGGAGATTTTTATTGTATAATGGCGTTCGCATTCGTCTTGTATTTTGGATATGCAGTTAATGTGAATTATGTATTGAGTTATGAATAAATATAATATAAGGGGATTGGATTTGTAAAAGAAGTTGAAAATATTAAATATTTTGTAGTCATATTGCGTATTTATATGCGTATTTATATTGTGAACTTGGCCTTATTCATAGTTTAGTGTAAACTCGGCTTTACGTATTATTCAGTTTTATAGGTTGGTGAGACATTTGAACGGAAGTTAATCCCGCCTTGAAGGGGGAATGTCAATGGTCAGGCGGGAGAATCTTATCTTATCTTTCGTGTTGTAAGAGATGATGTTTTTGATTGGAAATTCAATAAATATCAATTATTGTTTCAAAACAATTTCTTTACGGTCATCCTGTTCCCTACAATTTACGAGTTATTATAGATAAAAATATAAAATGGAACCAACATGTAGCATATTTAACAAAGCGAATTAGAAAACTAATTACGAGCAGATTGCTGAGGGTATCTGAATCTAATAAAAATGTACATGCAAGATTTGCTTACCATCTAGCCCCAAAGGCTTAGAATTTGTTACCTTTGAATATTAGAAATATTAAAATCTACAAAAAAATTTCAATGCAATGTAAGATGTTTGTAAATGACAACTATGTTTCATTTGTAAAACTAATCGATTAATTTACTTTACAGTTATTTATAATTATAAAATTGTTTAATATAGTATAGGACAGATATTATATTTGTTGAATTAAAAAAATAAATAAAAAAAACTCCATGATAGATAAATACGCTCTGCACAAAACAAGTGTTAAATCACTTAGGTGCATATTCAAACATTTCATTATAGTGGGAGGTATTGCCAGCGAAGTGATTTTTAGTGTTTTATATTAGGTATATTAAGAAACATATTATATAAATTTATTGTTCATTTTAGTAAGAACTGTCGCTGATACACAATGAATATGAGATGATAGAATTAAGTATTTATATTATGAAACTGTGTGTATAAATAAAAAATGTTTTGACCAAGAACATTGGTTAATTCTCAATAAATGATGTTTGGTTTTAGCACTAATTTCTCACAAAGGATTTACGAAATTCCCATCATAGATCCCGAAACATATATTTGAGTCAATTTTTATTATTGTTTACTTTACACCGCTACCACAAAATTAGAGGAACTTTTAGGTGGCACATTTCATTAATTAACAAAACAAATTGATCAACGGTTCTACAAATTCGGACATAGATGGAGGGGATATCTTCAATGAAATTTTACTACTAAGTTCACTGATAACTGAACTACAACTTTGGAAATATGGAACTATTTATTTTCGAGCAATTTTAGATCAGTATTCCCAAATTTATGTACTGCCCTCAAAATTTACCTCACGTTACCAGTCATAATAGCATAAAGAGAAAGATCTTTTTATAAATTAAAATTAATTAAACTTTCTTAAGGTCGTCATTGTCGTAAAGTAAATAATTAATTTATCTCTGATCAGTAGTGAAAAAGAAATACACATAGAAACCAGTGACATTGTGAGGGCTTTCGCCATTGTAAAAGCTCGAAAAGTGGATTGCGATATTCTAAAAAGCCTTAGTTCTTAAGAATAAATGATAATTTCAAAAAAATCATTTTTATTTGAACCACTAATGAATCAAAAGAACGATACTTCAATGATACTAAGAATGAATCATATTTCAATTGATCTCTGTAACTTCCTACCAAAAGTAGTGGTGGGGGCGCGCCAAGAAGCCTAGAACTGACCCTGTGTACAACATTACCAAAAGCCATTAAAAGACAGTTAGACACAATGTAAATCTGAGTAAATCATGACTTAAAGGGTTAAGTAATTTTATGTAATAAAAATTATGACTAACCTCCATTGCTGGGATTCAACATATCCGAAATAATCCTATTAAGTTCCATCCCCACCTCTGTAGAAGTCTCCAATTCTCTTTCCAAACTTTCGATTTGCTCTTCAAGTTCTTTTTTAGTTTCTACCTCCTGTTGAAGACTCAACACTTGCATTTCAAGATTCTGTTTCAAAATTTCAGTTTCTTCAAGCTTGCGTTTCAAAAAATCTAATTCTTCAGTTGGAATTTTGCTCAAATCTGAAGCACCATCTTGAAGAATGTCCTTTTCTTTGAGACTAATCAATAATTCTTTTTCCAAATTGTTTATTTTTTTAATTAAAGGAGCTTCTCTACTACTTTTGTCTATCAAAATATAAACGAATAAAAATATTATACAGGATACTGCGGTAGTTATTAGGTAAAGCAATATATCTGAGTTTAGTAGGATTGATAGTTTGTCCAACATAGTGCCATTTTCCGTACTATCAGCTCTTTCACTTATTGTATGTTGATTGTTTTCATGTAATAATTTATCTGCATTGCCGATTGGTGTCGAAGGTGAAGTATCCACCTTGGGTTTATTGGCAGGTGCATCTTTTTCATAAAAGGAAAATAAACTGCCAAAAATTCCACCACTATCTACTTTCAACACAGTTTCTTCAATTAAAACACCTTCATCCTGATTTTCGCCTAGTAAATTATTGGGCAGAATTCCTTCACTGTTTCTTAAAGAATTAATTTGTATATCACTGGGTATATCATTATTTTGTATATCTTGGGGAATTTCAGAATGATCATTAATTTCGGATGATGTATCTATGTTTGTATTGACGTACCAACTACTAGGTGTTGGTGTTTCAGATGATTCTGAATCTTCCTGTGGTGCAACTGCAATTACAGAGATAAGTTACAACTTCAATACAAAACTATTTTTAATATTTACCTTGTTGCAAAGACAGTTCAGATTCTGTTTGTGTCTCTGCTTCGGAAGACACTGTAGATTCATTAATTTCCTTAATATCATCAGGGCTGCTTGATACAGTAATATTTTCTTCTACATTACTTTCCACATCAACTATTTTTTCTTCTAAATTATTTAAATGCCTTCCAAAAAGATTTCCTCTAACTTTTTGAAAACCTGTTTTAATAGGTTGATATGTTGTTTCAGCAGGTGCAGGGAATTTTGAATCTAAAATATTTAAAAAAAGACTATAGGTGAATAAAATTCGTATATTAATTATTCAATATTTACCTTCGTTTTGAGGAGGTTCAGATTCTACTTTTGTAGATGCTAAATTTGCAGGCACAGGCAAACTAGCATCAGTAGATGATTTAGTATCCAAAGAACCATCTTGGTTACCTGGACTTATATCCCCAGGTTTTTTATCAATCGATTCAAAATTTTGTTGTTGTTCTACTACTGATGAGGGAGTTACTTCTATTGGATTAATAGTTACAGATTCTGCAGATAAAATAGGAAGTGCTTCTTCATTATCAATACTTGACAAAGTAGTAGCTTCAATATTTCCAAAACTGGTCTCCTTCTCTTCTCTTACTTCTCCAACATTTTCAGTTGTATTTGACTCATCTTCTTTTTTGACAGCCTCTTTTACTTCTGTTGCAGTATTTAAATTGTTTTGTGCGATCTGAACTATTCCAATATTATTGGTTTCACCTGTGGTAGATACTTTCTCTTTAGTTTCAGCCTCACTCTTCTTAGGATCCTCTTCAGTAAGTACCTTCAGTATAGGATTAACTTCTATAGGTACCAAGGGTATAGGATCCACTTGCATAGGTTCAGGTATATTCTTTGATAGAATATCATCTTCACTTTTTGTAGGATTCACTCCATTTTCCTTCAATATATTTATATCTTCTGTTGTTTTTTCATCAACTAATGTAGACTTGATATCACTTTCTTTTGAACTAACTATTTTTTCTGGAATATCATTATATTCTTCGGTTTCGTTGAAAGCGTGTGATGTTTTTGTAGAATCATGTGTAATATTTGTAGAACTGTCTATTGAAATATCATCTATTTCTTTACTCAATGTGGGGTTTTCATTGGACATTGTAAGACTTTCCATTTTATCTTTTTTATTGTTGTCCTCAACTGAAACAAATAGATTAAATTACTTACAAACCACAAAAATACATTGAAAAATAAATTAGTAAATCAATATATTCAAAAGGCAGAAATAAGAGTGAAAATACATTCTTGAAAATTTCCACATATTACTGAATAAATAGTTGGTCCTTTGGTACTTTACCCATGCGTCATCAATAATATTCATAGGAAATTACTCGAAAACTTTTATATTAGATTATTTTGTTATGTTTTTCACTATTAATAGAAAGATATTCGACTTAATAATAATGTCGATTATATTATCAAATATTAAAGACGCATGGGTAAAGAACCAACAGACCAATATCACTTACAAATTCTTACATATCTCTGTAGTTTACGGTGAGTCTATTTAACCCATTCTATGGAAACATATCAATTATAATCAACAAATTTAAAATATACAATATTATTGTTATTTTAAATTATTTTAAAAAGTATTCAAGAATCTAAACAAATTGAGAAAATACTGATTAATAGACCTGTTAATCATTCAATAATGCCCATATTGTTATTTTTTTAGGCATGTATCACAATGTACTCAAGCTTTGTAAGATTTTATATGAACAACGAGTTCATATATTTCATTAATTAAGACTTTGAAACCATTTTGATCAAAAAAATGTACATGTACACTTGAAAAATGTATTATTTTACCTATTGACGATTCTTCGTTAGCTTCATTTTCATCTTCTTCTTCTTCGTCATCACCTTCTTCCTCGTCTTCACCATCTTCATCATCCTCAAATCCATCATTTTTAACCCATTTTGTGAAAGTTGAAAAAATACTTCCATCAGTTTTTTCTTTAGTATCTACAGTAACATCTTCAACAGAAAGTAACGGATTATCCACGTTCTCTACATCTGGCGTCTGTTTTTCCAAATTTTTATCTTGAACTAACCAAAAAACAAAACTTGAAAATGATACACAGTTGTCACCGAGCTCAATTCTGATCAAATAATATATCTAGTACACTAAATGAGTGAATATATGTTAGAATAGATAATATTATCTACCCCGTATAGGTTGAATTGTAAAGACGTTATATTTAGACATGTATGTCAATGGGCAATAAATTAGAAGTCTCGCCACACTGACAAGTCGATAACGTATACAGATCGTTTCTCTGAACAGGTTCAGGGTACCTGATACCAATTTTTATATTTCAATATAGAAAGAACATATTATTATGAGTTAGTTTTAGAATTGTATTCAAGCAATGAAGGTTAATTTTTAACACAAGTTAATTAATAAAAGTGGTGTTTATACGAACTTCGTTGTTTTAAACGTTGATAACATATATCGCTTATCCAGAGGAATAACAATGCAAGTACATATTACACTTATGTTAGGAAATTGGCTTTTTAAATATTTTCACAAAGAATTTAACTAGAAAGACGTTGAATAAAAATATGTAAGCCTTAGATATTTTTGTAACTGCTAAATTGAGTTTGCTTTTAGATAAAACTCTTGGTTTTTGTTAATAGAAGCATTATTTAGATTCTACTCAGGTCTTAGAAATTTGCAATCTTCCATTTGCGTCATTATTCTTCCAATATTTTAACATACTTTATTTCTAAATAGGTTTTGTGTAAGTAGGTAAGACTATCATTAAGGAAACTAAAAAAATTGGTTTATAAAATTTTATTGATATCAGTAAATAATAATTGCTCAAAATGGTAAAACATAAATTACACTTTTAATACTTTCAAAAAATAACAAAAACATTTACAATTACTCAAAACAAGCTATTAAAAAATGATTCGTAATATCTGGGAATTATGTTATTCGATAATAAGCTTGGCAGGCCTTTTTTCTTGTTTCCAGAAATAGAAATTTTTAGACTGCATGCAGGTTTTCTTATTATCTCTTCTGGATTTCTTATTCTAGTCAAACTAATATTGGGTTTGATATTATATGCGAACAATGACACACCTGTCCCTTACGTTGATGTTCCACAGAGATCGTACAAAAACTTTGCCTTCTCATAAATCTACGTAGTTTTAGAATTACAGATTACTTCTTTCGACATTCAATCAAGCGTTTTTTCATTATTGGTTTATTTTGTTTATAGAATATGATGACAAATTAGACCACATATTTTATTAGTTTTCAAGTAAAACGTTAAAAAATTTGAAATTATCAAAAGTAACTAAATATTATTAATTTTCAAATATAGGACTAATTTGTACCCATTTCCATGAAAAAGACTTTTTAACGTGGAGTGTTTGCTTCACTTCACAGTAGTCCTCCTGATGAAAGTTCAAAATGGACCAAAATTTAGATAAACTCTTAAATGAAGTGTTTCATGAAACCTGGTCACCTATCTACTTCCCAGACTTTTTTGTTTTGATATTATGTATTATTTTGCATCTAATAATTAATATATTGTTCTAATTACAATTAGAAATCCATATTCGTCATATATACATACTCTTATTTTCAGTGAGGTCTTTTGCAGTAACTCTGGCAATCCTTTGACGAGACAAAAAAATTCAGTTTTCTTTCCCTAGTGCAGGTGCGTAATAAGACACAAATACTTTAAGCAGTTAGAAGACAAGAATGGCATCATAACTGGTGTTATCACTGTTTTGACTGCTTGGTGGTTTAGTAAAGAGTTGACTTATATGGTATTACCTCGGGCTTTCGTTTCTGATTGGATTAAAAATTGAAAAACATTTTTTTGTTACTGTAGCAAAAACCGAAGGGAGCCAGTGTGGCGATATTTTATGTTTTTCAGATGATACGCGACCTAGACAATTGAATTATGAAGCCTACATGTTAGGTAATATTTTGCAATAAAGATACACTTGTTGCTAACAATTCATTGATATCAAAACAATCGGAAGCATGGTATATTGTAGGAGATGAGTTAAATATGAATGGGTTGGCACTATATGCCTTTGTTCCGAATAACGAATGTGGTGCCAGGGATCTGCTGTGCACAACAAATCAAAATATTACTCTTTCTTCTGTTCCTAATAAATATTGTTGTATCTATGGGGAATCAGATGTTAACACCAATTCTATATTGAATGAAACAACTGATAAAAGAGAAGTCAACATATACATAAGCAAACAAGAATTTGAAAATTTGTTGGAAACTGTGTGGGTACAAATTCTAATTTTTTGGGTACAAATTAATCCTATATTCGAAAATTAATAATCTTTAGTTACTTTTAATAATCTTTAATTTGTTTAACGATTTACTAGGAAATTAATAATACAAATGATCTAATTTATTATCATCTTTTATGAACAAAATAATACAATAATGAAAAAACGCTTCTAGGTAAATTCAAAGTATAAGGGTACGCTGTTAAAATTTGATTTTGTAAAGGTGGGGGTGCTAGCTTGAACTCAAGCTAGCAACCCCATTTAAGTAGTGGTTTTTCAGAAAAACTGAGTGGGTACAAATTTTAATGTTTTGGGTACAAATTAGTCTTAAATGAGTCCTAAATTATACATCAGTTTTTTTTTAATTTGAAAAAGTGGGGGTGATAGCTTTACTAACGTACACACCTGCCTCCCAGCGGTCAATAAATGTACTACCATTATGACATTGTTTCTCATGAAAAAATGACACATTGCGACCTTTCTGACGCATTTAACTAAAATTGCACTTGCGTCGATGTGGCTCCAGGGAAGTGATATAGAGATTTTGGTAAAGAGTTTTCACATAATTTCCTCAATATATTAACAGGTAATTTGTTACATAGCTCATAGCTATACTTTATGGTTTTCTTAAAATATGACATCCTAATAATGAGAGAATTGTAGGCATATTAAATGTTATCAATGTCAGGTAATAATTTTGATAAAGGTCAAAGTTGGGCCGAAATGTCAAAATCTATTTCTATAAAAAACATGTTATTTATTAAAATAGACTGAAAATCAAAAAAAAAATTTTAAATTTTGAGACCCTTTTATACATTTTCTTGAATAAATATTCTTGGTTTTGGGTATATTTTAATGAAAAACATGTTTTTTCATGAAACTATTTTGGCTCAATTTCGGCCTTTATCAAAATATGATATGTTTACTTCAATTATATTTGAAAGTGTCTACAGTCCTGAACGCATGATCCAGTGAAAAAAAAATTAAAATCCCTAATAGATATGGCTTGATGACGTTGTTATGAATTTCCTCAAAATAATTAAAATCGCAATCACTGGACTGTGGATAGAAAATTAAAGCCCCAAACTGCACAAAGCCTAAGATTTATGAAAAATTCATAACATGTTTGTTCTAACTATGGAGTTCTAACATATCAATAAACTGGAACAGTAACGCGCAAAAAATGTACTTTATTCCGTAAAACTACTTTTTAAAAACTACAAACTAACTATACCGACAATATTCGTTCGGTTCTAACTGCTGACTGACTAATTCTTGAAAGAAAATGAATTTATATATAAATCTAAAAATACAACGTAAGCAAATTACAATATCATATTATTATAACTGATCTGCGGGTGAGGGTGATATAATTCCTCCCCCTGAAGATTCGGCTTCTGAGGGCTGAAGGTCAAGGAAGTCGAACATTTTCAGTGTCTCCATCACAATGGTTGTCCTCGGTTTCTTGGGTTTTTTTCTTGCACTTGATTGTTCTGTACACTAAATACACAATGAACACTATTGAAAGTACGTAAACTAGTGTTTTGGTGATGAGAGGGTGATCGATGGCAACTGTCTCTAAATTGGGTTGGTTCTTGATGATTCTGGATCTGAGTGTATGAAGTTTGTCTAAATCTAAAGGAGGTAAACTGATGTTGAAATCTTGAATTGTCTTAGATCGATTAAGATTGACTACTATTGTGGGAAATATAATCGGCTGGCTTCCTGTTTCTATTTCTTCTTTGTTGGTTATGTGTACTGCGTCCGCGTTAACTTGGCACGAAGCAGGAATGTTGATTAAGTGTGTGCCAGTTAAGTTGACGACTTCTTCTTGTTGGTGGCATTTCAGATGTAGGTTGGTTTTTTGTGGGAAAAACGCTATCCATTGATTAGATACATCTAGTCTCTTGAATAATGGTTGTGAGGCAAATATCGCCACTTGATGACAGGTGGGTGCCGCTTTTAGGTCCAATATTTGAATTTCACATGGACTTTCATCATTGACCCCTACTAGATCGGTTTCACCGCAAATGTATTCTTGCATAGTCATTTTCGTGCATGAGTCGCTCGGATATGCGAAGTACAATTTATTTTTTAAAACGAATTTATTTTGAGGTACAATTATTTTTGGTTGATTCTCTTTCAAAATAGGTATCGGATATAAATGAAATAAATTTAATTTTATTGGATACATTACGGGAACATGTAATATGTATGTGATTTTATTATTCAGAATGAAACTAGATACTTTCGTAAATCGGAATTGAATTTAAATTTAATTTGACAGGCATTTGATCTTCATCAGAATCTTGATAAACGGTTTTTAGAAGTACCAACAAATGTTGTTTTTATTATACTAGGGTGCATAATACCAATCTTTGCAAAGGAAATTGAATTTTCTATATCTTGCAATATAGAGTTTAATATTTCATACATGTTTAATATTTGATTAAATACGTCTTTGATGGAAATAGTATTGTTATTATATTGGTTTTGAATGAATTTACTTATGGTATTAATTTTGTATTCTAATAATCTCTCATTTTTATTTATTTGTTGAATGATTGAGTTGAAATCATCAATTAAAGAAACAGCTAATGTATTTTGTGTTTTGATTGTTTGTGCTAGAGAATTTTGATTTTGTTGAAGTTCCTTAATAAGTCTCTCGTAACGTTCGCCATCGTTAGCGTCCCAATTTCCGCTAATGGCTTTAAAAACTGAACCGAGCCCATTGATTAGGCCACGTTTTGTCCTCCGTTGATGAGGTAATAATTCACTTAATTTTGTTTCTATTTGTGTTTCAATAAAGTTAATAGTATTTAAGTTGGTTGGTAGTTCTTCGAATTTTATGTTATTAATTTTAATCAAGTCGATTGTTTTTGAAGTTTCGGTCTTTAATTTTTGAAATTCGATGTTAATGGAATTTAAATCATAATAATATAATATTGAATGATAATATTGAATTATTTTTGCATTGCCGAGTTTAACTGGAAGAAGGCCAGGATTATCTTGGAGATTCCGGAGAGTTATAGTTTCTTGGAATCCGAGAATTCCCGGTATTCTGAAATAATAACATGTAATTAAGAGTCAAAAGAATATAATCTTTTTAGTGGGCGTTTAACATTGTCCATATGTACCTTACCACGTTTTGCAGTTGTTACGGTTTTACGTTTCGTGTTTATTGTTTTAAGAGTAACTGGCTTATCAAATTTATTAGAATTTTTCTGTCTTTTCTTTCTTTTGATAAATATGGTTTGATTGGGTGCGAATATTTTTGGATCTTCGCGGGTTTTGTTGATTTTCTCTAAATGTTTGGTTTTTTGTTCGATTAGATCTGAATTAATTTTCGCGTACAATAGTTTTGATCGATCTTTATGTTGATTGATGTAATCGTTTATTAGTAATTTGTCAATTTCTAAATTGAATGGATCGTTATCTGAGATATGTCCGTTGACAATATTAATTGGTTTCAATTTTACTGCGGAGCGAATAGAATTATTATATGCCAGAATTGCATTCACTATTTTATTTTTTATTGGGGTATTAGAGAATCCTTGTGAATTTAGTAACCTCAAATGTTCTATTATTGTCCAGTGGAAACGTTCGACAATACCGTTCGATTGTGGGTGATCCGGTGAACAAAAATGTAGTTTAACTTTATGGAGGCTTAGAAGTTCGGTTACAACAGTATTTTTAAATTCGGTGCCGTTGTCACAAATTATTTGGTTGGGTATACCGTGATGAGAGAAAAATTTGATGAGATTATTAGCTATTTCTGTTCCTGATAAGGCTTCTAAATAGTAGGCTTGAGCATACTTTGAAAAACTATCTACAATCGTTAAAAATTTTGAATTTTCTAATGTGAATGAGTCGATGTGCATTATTTCGAAGGGTTTAGTCGCTGTTGGTGTTAAATTCATTTGGATCTTGACTGGATGTCGGTCATATTTGCATTGCTGACATATTTCACATTCATTGATGTAAGTTTGGATTGATTTTTTCATATCGGGCCAGTAATATTTTTCTTTGATTTTTTTAAGCGTTTCGTTGATGCCGCGGTGATTAGATTTGCTTTCATGGTAGTTTTTGATCGTTTCCAATAGATCTTGTTTGTCTATTACATCGATTAGTTTACTTGTACATTTTTTCAGTTTTATAGAAGAAGATTTAAAATATTGCTGTATACAAACCGAAAGTGGTTCATACAGAGTTGGATCTTCGAAATATAAATAATAAGAGACATCTGGGACAATATATTCTTTAATGAAGTTTATCGCATCGTTATTAAAGTCCTTTTTAGATAACTGAATGTAATAACGTTGCTTATTTCCAAAAAGAAATTTTATTTTAGGTTTTGCCGGAGAATGCATTACTGAATCTATGAAAATTTGGTTTTTGCCATAGTTAACTGCACATTCGGTAATTGGTATACCTACTACAGGGCTTTCGTCGAAATTCGAATGTACAGTGTTATCTTCGTCAGGGTCGTCTTCAGTTTGTTGTTCGTGATTGTCATGAAATGTATCGTCAATATTTACGATCATAGACAAGTTATCGTAGTCTTGTCTTACACTAATAACACTAGGTTCTGCAGGTTGATTGCGCGTCGAAGGTTGAGGTGTATTGAGACTACTGTCAGTTTGACGGTCTGGGTTGGGTTGACTATAGTAATTGCTGGATTCGCCTAAGATTTCGTCCACGTTTTTCCAAAAAGAATCGTCGTTCCAAAATGGTTGTGATTCTTTAGTATGGATCTCAATTCGTGAGAGGCAATCTGCGTTACTGTTCGATTTCCCGGATCGATAAATTATCTGATAATCAAACTCTTCGAGTTTTATTTTCCAACGTAAGAGTTTAGAATTCGGTTCTTTTAGTGAATTTAACCAGACTAATGGTTTGTGGTCCGTTATAATATTAAATCTTCTACCATATAGGTACGGTCTGAAGTACTTGGTTGCCCATACTATAGCTAAAAGCTCCTTCTCTATTGTTGAGTATGATTGTTCAGAATCATTCAAAGTACGTGATGCGTATGCTACGGGGAGATCCTGACCTATAGGGCCTTGAGATAGGATTGCTCCTAAAGCTACATTTGATGCATCTGTTGTAAGATTAAATGGTTTCGAGAAATCGGGATATTGTAGAATAGGCTCGTTTATCAGTAAATTTTTACAAGTCTCGAAGCAGGTGATGTGCTCGTCATTTAAATCAATTTTCGCCCCCTTTTTAAGGCACTTTGTTAAGGGTTTTGTAATTTTGGCAAAGTTCTTAATGAACCGTCGATAATATCCGAGTAGACCAAGGAAGGCTTTGATTTGTTTTGGTGTTTTTGGTATTGGGAAGTTGCGTATGGCGTATATTTTGTCTGGGTTTGGTTTAACACCGTCAGGTGTTACTATGTGGCCCAAGTAAGCAACTTCCTTCCTCAAAAATTCTGATTTGTCCAGCTGGACCTTGAAATTTGCTTCTCTAAGTCGTTGAAATACTATTCGCAGGCGTTCCAAGTGTTCCTGAAGGGAAGTCGAAAATATTATGATATCATCGAGGTAAACCAAACACATTTCGTTTTGAATACCTCGTAGTATGTTATCTGCGACTCTTTGAAAGGTGGCAGGTGCCGATTTGAGACCATAAGGCATACGAAGAAATTCGTAATGTCCGTTTTCTGTATTAAATGCTGGTTTTTCGATATCTTTTTCTTCCATCTCCATCTGATGGAAGCCGCTAGCTAGATCTATAGTCGAAAAATATTGACAATTTCCTAATTTCGCTAAAACATCGTGTATATTGGGCAGAGGATAACGATCGTCTATTGTTTTTTCATTAAGTTTTCTGTAGTCGATAACTACTCTCCATTTTTGTTTGCCGCTGGCATCTTTCTTCTTACTTACCACCCAGATTGGCGATGACCATGGCGAGTTCGATTGGCGAATTATATTAGAGTCCAGCATGTTTTGTATCTGATTAGCGACCTCTTGTCTATGTATAAAAGGATATCTGTAAGTTTTCGTGTAGACCGGTATTTCATCAGTCGTTCGTATTTGATGTCGAATTTTACTAGTAAATGTCAATGGTTCGTTTTCTTTATAAAAAATGTCGTTATATTCATTACAAAGCTCGAGGATTTTTCGTTTTTCCTCTTCGTTCATGTGTTCGGTTCGAATTTTTGGCATTACTAAATTTTTATCAGAATATTCAAAGTTGTTAATTTCAAAATTATTGTTTTCTAAGTAATTTTCATGAAAACTTTCAACTGAAACCGGTTCTGAAAAATCTAAAATTAAAGACTTCGTAGATTTGTTTAAAATTGTAGTTAAAGCATAACCGTCTTTTGCTGTACTAAGACTTTGTGGAATTTCACAGTCGTCAATTTTTTTATAAGGAATAATTATATCTCCCTGAGAAACACTAGTTTTTATTTTTATTACTTGTTGTGTTCTAGGAGCTACTGTAACGAGATTTAAATCATGCGACGTTTTATGATAACACAATTTTATTTTAGTATAAGGTGTAATAAGATACCCTGTTTTGAAATCAACACTAGCTTGAAGTAACTTAAGATTATCTAGACCTATAAGGCCGTTAAAAACGTTGTGAAATTTAAAAAGGAAAAATTTCAAATTTGTTGGGTTTGGCAATTTGAATATTTTTGAGGCTTTTATGTCAGCGCGATATTTGTGGGAAGATTGCTGAAATACCGTTGTGACTACAAAAGGATCACTATTGATTGCATTTGGGTATAATTTAAAAGCAATTTTGGGGTCTATGAAAGACCTACTCGAACCGGAGTCGATTAAGAATTTTAGATTATGTTCAGGTAGAACTACATAGGGCAGTTCGCTAGATTTAACATTGTTAAGTGAAATAATTTCGGGGCTGAAACAACTGGGTTTATTTTGTGAGGTATGTTCCGAGGCACTTACTGAAAATTTACGCCATCTTCGAGTGGCTCTGTCGTATCACCATTATTTTTATCATCGGGGTATGGTAACTGATAGGAATGGTCATCATCGTCTTGTGATTCTACATTATAGAGTTCTTCAGATATAAAATTGGGACGATTATTTGGAGGTCTATTATTTGTAGTCGGGAATTGTCTGTTGAACTGATTGGGCTGATTTGTATTTCTAGTTGACATCGACATGGGCGATGGTTTAGGGAATCTATTATTATTTGGATTGGGTCTGAACACATTGGTATTCGAATTTGGTTGTCTAAAGACTTGAGAGTTTCTAGGAAAATTGTGTTGTATTTGTCGGGGTTGTATTGGTATAGGTTGAGAAGGAAAGTTATTCGTTTGTCTGGTAAACAAGTGATTCGGAGTATGCGAATTAAATGAAGATTGATTGGGTGTTTGCATTGATCGATGATTCGATCTGTTACTATTATTGGCAAATTGTCTAGAGGAATTTCTATTAGATGAATTTTGAAGATAATGGGCATTCTCTTCTTGAATAACGTATTGCATAGCCTCTGTTAAAGAAGCGGGCCTCATGCATCGGATGGTGGTTCCTAGGGGTTCTCTTAACCCGGAGAGAAATGTTTTGAGGGCTAAATTTTGATATAGGATATTTTTGAGAAATCTAGCAGCCTCTGTATTTTCGTGGATATTAACATAGCTACAAATTAAATTTAGAATATGTAAGCATCTATCATAGAACGATTGAGAAGACTCATTCGAATTTTGTTTGAGCATTACGAGATCTCTAATCAAGCAAACTTTGTCTCTTTGGTCTGAGAAATTACTAGTCAGAACGTTTTTTAATTCGACCCATGTATTACAAGAGTGGATATTTATTATAGTTTTAGCGTTTCCTTTAATTTTTGATAATATAGAATTCAACAAATAAATATTCTGAAAGTTATTGTGGTTTTCCCTATCTTCGAAATGAGCAATAATGGATTCACTTACAGAAATAAATCTGTTTAAGTCGTTAGGGTTACCATCAAATTCTGGAATGCAGTTAATATATTCCCATTTAAATTGTGCTTGTGCCATTTCTGATTCTAATTGATCGTTATTTACGATTGGTTGCGTTATAAGGTTCGATGAATGACTACTACTTAGGTTATTTACTCTTAAGGTATTTGATTTTTTAGATTTATGCTTAAATTTTGTTTTATCTTTGGAATTTGATGCGGTAGAAAGAGAACCAACACTCAATTTACTAAAAGCAGTTTGAATTTCGTCCAAAAGATTATTTGAATTCATAAATTGTACTTATAAAATAATCAATGCGACTTTGATCATGTTTTTCTTAACTATAGGGGGTAGGTAATCCCTGCAGAATTCAGGCGATGTGGGTCCTAATTCTCGAAATACGGAATGGTCTGGAACAGGTCTCCAATAGACTGATGAATGATGCCAAAACTGGTACTTCACTGAACACAGGCCGGTTCTTTTTCACTTTAAACTTGTTTGCAAAGTTCGATTTGTCGGTAAATCGTTGAAACGAATATCGGACGTTCAATACGCACGACCCGAACAATCCTACTGACTGCGCCAAAAATGTACTTTATTCCGTAAAACTACTTTTTAAAAACTACAAACTAACTATACCGACAATATTCGTTCGGTTCTAACTGCTGACTGACTAATTCTTGAAAGAAAATGAATTTATATATAAATCTAAAAATACAACGTAAGCAAATTACAATATCAGATTATTATAACTGATCTGCGGGTGAGGGTGATATAATTCGCATGTGCAATAGCAAACATGCGTTCCAACCACGAGAGAACCATTTAGCGAACGATAATTGTTTTGTTCCAACCCAATTCGGTATTGTTATTGAATCGGTTCAAGAACTATGATTTCGATACTTGACTATAAGCAGGTATCAAGGGAACCGACTTGCGCAGTACATATATCCATATCTAGTTTTAGGTTAGTTGGCTTGATTTGTTGTTTTGTTTATGTATTAGTTGCATTTTGTGGGAGCGATCTTATTCATATTTGTTTGTGTTATTTGTTGATATTTTCCAATATGAGTGATAATGAGGAGGAGGACAATTTTTACTCATTCCAGTGATTTTAGACTTGAGTAGTAACCAAACCGTTCCAACCACGATCTATTTTGGAACCGTTATTAGAACAGTAAACAAATCCTTAAGAACGATTTCAATAAAGATTCCGGAACGATTAAAATTTGTGTGTTGGAACAAACCTAATATGTCAAATTCATCAAAAGATTTAAACAATTATAATCAATTATAAAAATGCTAAGGAATAAATACCATTGTACAGTTGTTATACACAGTGCAGATAATAAATTTATGGGAATGTTTTTAGAAGACAATGATATAAAGAAATCTTTTGACTTATTTTCAGAAGTATTGTTTAAGGATGGCACATATTAAGTAATAAATATACGAGGATATATTGAAAAATTCTTAGCCTACTATAGAACCAAACAAAATTTCAATGTCAAAATATTTTATTACTCAACATATTCTCCTCTTAATTGGATACATTTATTACAGCGAAACTGCAACGTCTCTAGACCTTTCAAAAAAAAAGTTTCTTCTTGCTCTGCAAACCAGATCTCCACAGCTTTTATTACCTTCTCTTTGGAAGAAAATTTACGACCTTTTTAAGTTTTTTCAGTTGAGGAAAGAGATGATAGTCGGACGGATCCAAATCTGGTGAATAAGGGGGGTGTTCTAGTAATTCAAACCCTAAATCACGAATTTTTTGCGTGGCAACATGAGATTTGTGTGCAGGGGCGTTGTCCTGCAAAAACAAAATACCTTTGGATAGCTTTCTGCGTCTTTTCTCTTTAATTTTTTCCCGTAGAGTGGTCAGTAATGTCGAATAATAATCTACCCTTATCCAAAAAATCAATCATGATTACTCCATGGCAATCCCAAAAAACTGAAGCAAGAACTTTTCCAGCAGATTTTTGGACACGAAACTTCTTAGGTCTTGGAACCAGAGTGTCGCCATTCCATCGATTGTTGCTTTGTTTCTGGATTGTAGAAATGTCTCATCCATAGTAACAATTCGGTTTAAGAAGTCTACAGTAGAATAATTACTACAATAAGAAATTTTTAGCTCATCGTGCTGTTGAGAAAAAAGTATTTTGTCAAAAATTTTGTTCTCTAAATCCATAAAGTCCATCAAATGGATACTTTATATTAGTTTCCTGATATCAAATAAGAAATCAGTTGTACAGGGCAGCTGTTGAAAATGGAACCGGTCTAATATCTCAGAACCAGCTCAATAAGAAAATTGTGGCACATATTGCTGTTGAGAAAAAAGTATTTTGGCACACATGACATTCTCTACTTCCCTGAAATCCATCAAACGGAATCTTTATATTAGTTCCATCATATCAAATGACTAATAAGTTGTACAGGTCAGCTGTTGAAGATAAAACCGGTTTTATATCTCAGGGCCGGCTTCAGAGCAAATCATAAAAATTGTTTATGTCTCGGCATTGCCCGCATCAATGGTGAACCCCTATCTAGGTAATTATGAGAAAAACTAAAAGTACCATAATTTGTTGCTAATTCATTACTACAATAAGAAATTTGCCGATTAAAGTTTTTTGATTAAAATAGTATTTTGTCAAAAGTCCTTTATATAATGTCGAAAAGTCATATCAAATAACAAAACAGTTGCCCCGCTGTTAAAAGATGCAAATGGTCTCATTCTCATTCTTTTATATGGTAATCGACTCATCTTCTCAACATTACTAGAACCTAGAACCACTAAATGCCAAATCTCTATTCTGCTTGCTTCATATTAAAATGGCAACACAGCTTATTAATGCTGGATCGTATTTAAATTAATTCAAAAATCTTTACTGATTTGACGCTACATGTAAATTCAAAATTCTTTATTTTCTTAAAATGGATAAAGAATAGCCATTATCACTATCTTTACATTTTGGATTTACTAGTGGTGGTATCAATAGTAGTCAAGCCAGCCGAACAAATAGAAATTAATGCACAGAATACATGTATTTACTTTATTCTTTCAATTTTTTTTTATGATAAGTAAACCCTGTAGTTTAATATGGTTGATGTCTGGTAACCTCTCTGGTATCTGAACCATAAAATATCCCGAAAACAAACTATATATTGTTGAAATCGGTATGGGTAGACTTTTCATTTTGAGTAATAATGAAAAGGGTATTCCATTAAAAAAAACAAGTTACCTATACAGTCTTTTCAAATTTGTGGAGTCACATTTGTTATTCCAAAAGAAAAAAAGATAATATATGAAAAAAACCTTACAACTTTTTTATTTGTAGTTTTTTTCTATCATCTCAAAATATAATGAATAACCCTGTACCTACATTATGTGCATCAATTTTTATTTCTTACTTTCTTTAGCTGACTTGATTACTATTGATACCACCACAAGGAAATCCCAAATATATAGTCACAATACGAAGAAAAAAATTAAACCAAAATGCACCAGGTTCTTACCTTAATTAAATCCACTAAGCACAATCCAAGCCGAATTTACGTGTATGGACAAATCATCAATTCTGTGTCGCAAGATTTGTGGAGGAAATTAAAAATAATTATGATCTAGCATGCATAAGCAAAAACCAATTATTTAATGTTTTCAAAATGTTTTTTGTGTCATGAAGGTGTTTCTGACATAGTTTTTTTTACACATTTCACAAAAAAGCATTTTGATATGAATCAAGCAGAATAGAGATTGGTTTCACCACAAAATAAATTGATAGGGGTTCAATTTCGAAGAATGAAAATATCACCATTGAGTCAGGCAGTACCAAGAAATAACAATTTTTATTATTTTTGCAAAAGTGTGATGAGCGACAAATTTTTTATTGTAGTAATAAATTAGCAACGCATTATGATACTCTTAGTTTTTCCACAATTACATAGAGAGGGAGTGGTTCTGCTAGCTTTATATCAACCTAGCAGAACCATAGTTTTTTTAAGCAATGAGCGACAATTTTTTCGAAGTGGTAATTAATTAGCAACAAATTATGGTTCTATTAGTTTTTCTCACAATTAGAAAGATATGGAGTGGTTCTGCTAACTTCAAATAAACCTAGCAGAACCATAATTTAAAAAAATGATGAATGACAAATTTTTAAAAGTAGTAATAAATTATAGCATAATCAAAAATTCGAAATTCCAAAATGGTTGTGATAGGTTTATAGGGGTGAAAAAAGCGACAAAATGAAACTTTGAAAATTGTGATACTTTGTTTATATAAAAGATACACAATAATATTAATAATTTATTTAGATTTACTATTTTTTTATTTTAATCTCTATCAATCACAAGATTTGAATTTTTTAACAATGCAAAGGTCCCAGTCAGTATTTCAATTATTTTGTTAAGTCCTGAACAGTATCATCAAGCCACACCTATTTGAGATTTCAAGTTTTTTCACCCCATCCCGAGTTCTGGACTGTAGACTCTTTCATTATAATTATTAATCAACAAAAGACAATAATAGACCTATAAGTGAAAGCAATTCATTTTGTTTATTTACAATAATGATAAGGGAAGATAAAGAAATGCAAGTCTCTATAATGAACTTTTTATCAAACTTATCATTACATATGAAAAATACTAGCTTGATAAGCATTTTGAACAAAGAAAATACCAGTTTGTTGACTGAAATTGAGTATAGAAATTTTTATAATTAGAAGGTTTCAATGATACATGAATTTAGATAGATCAACTCTAAAGCAAGCAAATTACTGTAACTTGAAGATTAATATTTGAAAAATTATCACTTATTTTCAACTATTACTAGAAAAGTAACCTACCTGCTTCCTTTTCTTCATCAATACTAGGAGTTTCTTGTTTATTTAGACTATTAGTTGCTGTGGACAGAACAGGATTCTCAGTACTGCTAGGAATTATAGAATCAAAAGGTATAGTTGTGCCATCTACTACTTCAAATATGTGTTTAACATTATCTGGATCAACTTTCTCTTCTGGTAATTTTTCTACAGGCACTTCAGTTTTTTTTGATAATTCTGTATCAACAATTTTTGTAGGCTTAGTAAGTACTTTTAATTCTCTTACTAGATGTTTTGGAACATAACCCCTTTTACCATTAATTTCGACACCCCAAAGATCAAGTCGAGATCCAGCTTCTTTACTAAATATTTTAACATTTTCATTGACTTTAAACGAGAGAATCGAATGCTCTGGAGCGCTATATCTCAAGAGGGTTTTCGCCAGTGAAATGGGTTCTAAAATTAAAATTACAATAAGATTACCCCAAAAATAGGGAAACACATTTTTTCATCCAAAATAAAAATACAAACCTGTACAGTCTTCATCTACACATAATCTTTTGTCTGATATCAAGCCATTCGTTTTATGGGCATTCAATAAAAATATAATAAAATATATTAACTTAAAACTACACATTTTGTCATACTTTGACAAATTTACCTAGGCCACATCACTTGTTTTTAAAACTGGTAGTGCCATCTTTAACTTTTCAAGTGTCAGTTTTAGGCGTTCTTTTACGTTACGAACGTCGAAACGTTTTTATTCAATGTGTATTCCTCATACTTGAAATTCAATATTACACTCTTTGTTATCATAAACAACATTTAAGTGAGAAATTAACAAGATTTTATAATATAAACGAGTATCGTAGTAGTATTGAGGTATAATAATCATATTTATGCACTAAAAATTGCCTAATAAATTCTGTCAGGGACGCCAAGTAATTGACAATTGACACAAGGTTCATAATACGAACACGTTCATAAATAAAGCATCAAACGTTAAACAAATTGCTTGTTTTGTTTAAAGATTTTAATTTAACAAATAATATTCTTGTTTTACTAGTCGAACTTTTGCATTTATTGCAATAATGGCTACTGTGACATCACCCTCCATAGATCTTAGTTCATATAGAGATCAGCATTTCAAGGTATCTATTAATGGAGGGTAAGAAAAAAAATAACTTAACATTTTATATTTCTAGGGTACTCGAGCAGATCAAGATAGGTTGTTAAGACTTACAACTACTTTGTATGTAGGAAATTTATCTTTTTACACTACTGAAGAACAAATTTATGAATTGTTTTCAAAATGTGGAGATATCAGACGAGTTATTATGGGATTAGATAAATATAAGAAAACGCCTTGTGGATTTTGTTTTGTTGAATACTATAATAGAGCTGATGCAGAAAATTGTTTAAGGTAAGTTTCGCACACAAACAAAGAAATAATTCAAAAATGTTATCAAACATTAAAACTGTTAGTATTCAATATTGTGACCTACATTGTTCATAATACATATGAAAGTAATCCAAGTACTTGTAGATTGTAAGGGGGGTCGTAAAGGCTCTGCAGCCAATCAAACACTTCTACCTATAGGATCTTTTGTCCATAACCCTAAATCTATTCAAGGCCTGCGATTCCGAGACTTCTTGTGAAGTTTATTAACTTCCTGGGAGCTAAGTTGCTGTTATCAGAGGGTGCTAGGAAGACCCCTCCTAGGAACTTTAGCCTTTTGCAGGAAAGTACTGGGCATTTGCAAAGCAAATGCTTTGAAGTTTCAGCAATTTTCTCCCAGTATCAGCAAAATTCATTCTCTGATTTCGTTTTTGGGGTGATACCTCAGAGGGCAGTGTCCAGTGAGGAGTCCCATAACCAATTTTAAGTCTAGCTTGTTTTTGTCATAGCACTTTATTCCAGTGAGATTTCATTACATCATTTTCCCAGCCATCAAACTCTTCTGTCAAGTGGGATTTAGAAAGTCCACAGGGCCAAGGAATTGGAAGATTGCTCCTTTTTTGGCAAGGCTGGCTGCTTCCTCATTGCCTCTAACACCCCTGTGACTTGGCACCCACATCAGAGTGATCTGGTTGGTTGGTGCCATTGACGTTATACCTGTGGACTGCGCCTGTTGTCAACATAGGTAGGCAATACATTAAACTCAATAGTGGCAAAATACAAACTTTATACTCGGGTTTGATACAAGTAAGTAAGTGTTTTAAAAAAGATTGAACTTTATTGTTGCAAATTATAAAAATAAATATGGTGAAATCGTGCATAGCTTTTGCATGCACTGAACGATATTTAAAGAATTAATTCAAGTATTCTTTAATATCCTTCCACATTCTTGAATTTGTTGAGTTATTAGGTTGTCTGGATAGATTTTGGTGCCAAAATTATATCAACTAAAATACGGAATTGTGCATATTTAGATATTGGTTTTTAATTATAGGTTTCCAAATGACAAAAAATTAGGACAAAAATGGATCATTGACACTAAAAGAGATAAATTTAATCCTTAAAAAAATATCGTCTTGTGCAGCAAACATTTTATGATGGAAGATTTTAAAATCTACTTTGACAAAAGGCAATTAAGTGAAGATGTGGTACCAAGCATTTTTGACTTTCCTGGGCATCTATTAAACAAAAAAAAAATATGTTGAACAGTCTGTTCCTTTGTCTACAATTTCTTCAACAAGTACCACTTCAATATCTGCTCTTACTACAATACCATGAGCCTAGAATACAACATGAAAAGAAAAGGACTACCAAAAGAATTAGATACAAATAGTTCTAGAGATTTTAATGAAACACATTTAGTTCTCTAAGCCATGCAAAAATGGTGGTTCAAGCAGCTACAAATAAAATATTGTCACAAAAAAAGAAAATCAAAATTTTACAGATGAGAAATTGCAGATTATCTAAATAAGTAGAAACGATAAGAAATTTACTTAAACATTTAATACTGAATGCCACAAACAAAGTACCACATGATTGTTTATCCCTCCTGCAGGTATCTTAACACTCGCTTAGCAGTTCAAATTGTGTTAAAAATATATTTCACAATTAGAATTCACAGCAATAACAAAAAAGAAATAAGTACACTAAGAATTTGACATATCTATTAAAAATTGATTCATTTAACAATCAATAGAAATTGTTTTTTCTATGCAAGCTCTAATTTCATGGAGTCTTAATAAACTTTGGATTTTATTTATTTTCTATTCTTTTTTATCAAATTTTTAGTTTTTAATGTGGTAGTAACTTTGATGGATTTATCCCCAGTTTCTAGAACCGATTTATACTTGAAGTATATTTATGTATTCTATAATATTGTTGACATCAAGCTTAGCAACTCCAATCATACTCATTACAACTTGGTATAAGCACAGCATAAATATTTGTAGAAACCCACCATTAGTGATAATGGTGTCCGGAAATCTATCGTAGCATATTATACTAAACTATTAAGTCCTACATAACATGATAAAACATTAATAAAATTTACAGTTATGTTTAAGTACCATATTACAGGCAAAATAATTAATAATTGTCCATAATCCAATAAAATTATACTATATGGGGACTTGCTTTACAGTTTAAATTCAATTTGCCACTACTTTTCCTATAGAGTTAATATGGATTTTGCCACTAATGCAAATTGGTGATTACATAACCATGTTGACAACAACTGGTATATGGACAAGTTTTACTAAGTGCAGTCCATGGGTATAACGTTAATGGTCGTTATCTCAGGGATTGTTTACAGCCCTAAGTCAGCTTAGACTCACAAGTGTACAACTTGAGAGCTTTCAATGCTGCCTGGCTATCTGATTTCTGCCCTCCGGATGTCCGTTTTGAGGCACTCTTGAGCACAAATTTCTATAGCAATGACTTCTGCTTGATATGTGGTTGGGGCTTTGCCAACCTGAAACTAGGCCTGGTCACGCCCACTCCAGCCCTTCTATCCATCTTGGATCCATCAGTGTACCAAACTGATGCGTTCCTTCCTAGTTGAGGTTCATTTTATGTGCAAAATTGGCACAGTCTGAAGGCACTGATTGCTGCTTCTTTCACTACAAATAGGTGCAGTGGTGAAAGGTTCAGCATTGCCTCTAGAGGCGCAATAGGGCACGTATATATTGCTCCTGTGGTACCTAGGCAAGTTAATCGTTGTATTTTCTGCAACCTTGTTGTATCTTTGGCCACCATTTCAGTGAAACATAGCTGACTATGGGTTTAATGATCGTTTGGTATGTCCAGTAGATCATTTTTAGTTTAAGACACCGTGTCTTACCAACGACTCTGTGGCATGTCCAGCTTGGAGAGGATGTGGTTAGTTTGGCTGTTCCATGTCAGTTTTCGGTCAACTATGACGTCCAACTATTTAGCTTCTTTGGAAAATATTAGCTGGGTTCCATTCAAAGTTGGAGTTTTAACCCGGCGAGTGTGTGGTGAACTTTCGTAACTTCATGTATGTGCTGGGGTTATAATCACCCTGCATGTAAAAAAATCATAATTTGCGATTTGCCGATTTTATATTTATTTTTGATGTATTATCCTTTTCAAAAAGACAATTTTATGCATTAAAAAATGTATTACCATTTTTCAATAAATAGAAATAACAAAATAATGAGTAACATATTGTTACACCTGTTCTATGAATGGCAGCTTGGACTGAAAATAAGAAGGCTGAATAGGCGGAGTAGTCACAGCCTAGAATTTTCAAGATTTTTCTATTGTGTTCCATATCGACATACTAGTATGTTATAAAATATTCTAGTCTTTTCTGGAAAGTTCTTTTTATATATAAATAGGGATACGTTGTGGCAGAGTCAGTCAGTAAATAATTTGATGTGTTAATAAGTTGAATTGTTAAAAAGTAGTATTGAATTGAAATTGAAATTTTTTTTATTAAGTACCAAAATACACATCCAAAAAATACATTTTCTATTGCCACGGAAGAAAATTATTGTGTGTGGCTCAAAAGATAACAAAATTAATGACTTACATATGTAATATATAACGCTAATGTAATATTATAAAACAAAACCAAAACATTTATTAAACTTTCCTAATATTTTAGAAATTTTCATAAATTTATGAATCTATGATTCCCCCCTAACAGCACCGGTCCAAAAAAGCAATGCAAGGTGAGAATAAGTTTTTTCCTGATTAATGAGAAAAGATGTTATTAATTTGGTCATAGTTTATCTTATAAATATATGAATGTAATGTAAAAAGTATCTCCCCCCCAATCTAGACTTTGTACTAAAAGAATAGGCATTATCGTTACTAAAATTTCTTGTGAAATAATTATGAGGTAATGCATTAGTGAAATTTTTTTTCATATACCAATTAATTAAAAGTGTCTTTACATATATCTGTCTAATATTTAAGAATGAACTAATTTGAAACAAATATTTTGTAGGAAAATCAAATGGTTTTTTATACATGATTTTAATTAATTTTCTATGAAGAATATCCAGCGGCTTTAGAGTAGTATCAAAAACTCCACCCCAACCGAGACAACCATACCCTAGAATAGAATTTACAAGTCCATAATAGATAATTTTTAAGGAATGTATATCTGTAATATTTGCTAATTTTTTAAAAACATATATTAAATATCTTAATTTTTTGCACATGTTATCAATTTGGTAAGACCAACTTAAAAAGGAATCTATTCTTATCCCAAGATATTTAGCCTTATTTTGTAAAATTAAAGTATTAGAGTTACACGTGCATGTAGAAGTATTCGTAGAAGATGCATAGCAGTCACAATGAAATGTGTAATAATTTTGTTATATGAAGGTAAACTTTTTTAAGTTTGGCAAAAGGGATTATTACTGTTTTTGCTTCATTAAGAAGTAGATCATTAATGTTCATCCATTTCTTAGCTAAGTAAAGTCCAAATGATACTTTATTCCTAAGTGTATCCCAATTATTATCGTCAAAAACCAAATCCGTATCATCGGCGTAAGCCGTAATCTTGCCAATATTTTTCAGGCTAAGAAAGTCATTGATGTAGCACAAAAAAAGAAGCGGCCTCAGGACTGTACCTTGCAGCACTCCTGTAATTTCTTCGCTAATAATATCTTTGATTTTTGTTGCTTGTTCCCTATTTGTTAAATAACTTTTTAATAGTCTTAAAGCATTACCCCTAATACCAAATTGTTTGTCTAGCTTCTCTCATAAACGCAAATGTGGCACCAAATCGAACGCTTTGGTTAAATCTAATAAGGCAGCAATAGTTGGAGTGCCACCATCAACTGCTTTATACAACTGATCCACTACCTTCATGATTGCATCACTAGTAGACTTGCCCTCAATAAAACCGAACTGATTTGGGCTTAACAAATTACGATCAATAAAATATCGAGTAAGACATCTTTTAATAATTTTTTCACATACTTTAGAAAGGCTAGTAGTTAAGGATATAGGACGATAATTATTTATATCAGTATTTGTACCTCCTTTATGAATAGGAGCAACATAGGCTTTTTTGAAAGCATTCGGGTAGACACTTTTCAGAAAAATATTATTGAAAATAAAAGTTAGAGGGTCTAAAAAATGACTTGAAATTTTTTTCAGTATAATGTTTGATATTTTACTTGGACCAGTTGAAGGAGAGTTCTTAAGAGAAGAGATTATTTGATAGAGTTCCTCAGTATTAGTTTTATAAAGAAAAAAGGATTGATCACAAGTCGAATTTATGTTAAAATCGCTTAATTTTAAATTTTTATTTGACAGTTCATCACCGATATTTACAAAAAAGTTATTCATTTCGTTTGCAATGTCTTTAGTATCAATAATAGTTTTAGTGTTTTAAATGAAACTGACGGTTTCTAGTTAATTCCACAATATAATAAAAATTATTGAAAATTCTAAAAAATTGACAATTGTTTCGATAAATCAATATCATCGTCAGATTGACAGAAGTTACTTACTTCTGTCATTCCGACGATGATATTGATTTATCGAAACAATTGTCAATTTTTTAGAATTTTCAATAATTTTTATTATATTGTGGAATTAAGTAGAAACCGTGAGTTTAATTTAAAACACTAATATGAGCAGATTCCAAGTAGTAAGGGTCGATACAGTTAATTTCAGTAATAGTTTTGTTATTTTTTATTATTTTATTTATGTCCAATTTTTTATTTTTATAAATAGAGGATTCTATGGCCACTTTCCAGAGCGCCTTAATGTCATTTTTCCCGACAAAATTTTATCTCCAAAGTAATTTTGTTTGCTAATTTTAATTAGATTATTCAATTTATTTTTGTATAGTTTATAGTCTTTTAACAAACAAAGATTTGTAAGAGTTTGTTTATACATATAATTTTTTACATAAATAGAATTAACAAGTGCTCGTGTTATCCATGGTTTTCTAATAATATATTTAGGTATAATAGTGTTTGTAGATTTAACAATAGCATTTTCAACTTTTTCTGTGAAGTATTTCACCATATTGTTAACGTCCAAAAGAGTATAAAGAGGATCCCAATTAATATTCTCCAGTTCGTTTATAAATTGACTCTCATCTAATTTTTTTATGTAGCTACTCTCGTCTATATTATCATTAGTCAAAAGCAAACTTTTCTCAAAGTGTGAATTACAAAAAAAAGGTAAATGATCAGTCATACTATAATCCAAAACAGCGGCTTCTATTTTTAAGTTACTTCTATTGTATATAAAGCAATGATCAATGCAAGTGCCTGTATTATTAAAATGACCTCTCCTAGTGATGCAATTTATATAAGATCTAAAACTGTGCGTGTATAAAGTATTTAGATACTCATTTTTAATTCTTCTATTGTTGGCACAATTTAATATATTAATATTTATATCACCTAAGAATACTTCCACATCACTTTTATTCATATTTTGGAGATACTCATTTAAATTTTCAATAAAAACATCAGCAATTATATCGTGTGACCTATATTGACAGGACAGAAAAATTAACATTATCAAATTTAAATTTAAGATTCATAGTATTTAATAAACCGCAAGTAGTATAACTTATGGACTCGCAAAGCTCTGACCTTATATAGCACACCACTCCGTCACATTTATTTGTTAAAAAGTTTTAAAATTTTTTGATTAATCTCATTCCAGCTTTCTGAACATACTATCAAATGGAATTCCTCCTTAAAGGAATTAATTAAAAATTTCAAAAGATCAAAATTTTTACCCAGACTCCTCACATTGCAGTGCAATATTTTCAGACCAGGACCACCAAGAAAGATCGAGTTACAAACATCCTCAGGTGTATCACACTCATAAGTTTTATAATCTAGATCTTCAGTAACATCAATAAAGTTTGTATTCATTCTAAATTATATATTATTCTAAAAAAAACCGAGTGAAAATAAAAGTAAAATTATTATACTCTAAAAAATATAAATAAGCGGTTTTAAATTTAAATATATTTATAATACCAATGTTTTCATGGTAGAGTCCAAAATTTTCTATTACATTTTAAACAAGTCTTCTTCACATCTAATTCTAAATTTTTTTGCACCATCCATCTTCCTCACAAAAATATCACCATCAACAATCCATAGAAATCTGTAACCTAAACGCTTTTTAACTTCTTTGGCCATAGCAAGCAAAATTCTTCTATATGCAGTTAGGTCATGGTTTATGTAAATTTTATCAAAATTTCCATTACCATTAGTGTAATCCAGATCCTCCAATTTGATGTATTTCTTTTCTTTAAGTTTTCTTATCATATTCGATTTATTTTCACTATTGTCAAATTTTACCAAAATGGGGGCATCAGGCGTAGATGATACCCTGTAGGCCGAAAACTTATTTAATTCTTCCATATTTAACAGACTAGCAATTTTCTTCACGATTCCGACACAACTTTCATCATTTATTTTTGGTATGTTGCGAATGACCATATTATTTGATAATTTCTCCTGCTCTAAGCAGTCAATTTTATGCTCTAGTGAACTAATCTTCGATCTGCATTCCACTAATTCATCATCCTTTTTCGTGAGAAGCTGGATCAAGTTGAGATTATCATTCTGCAGTTTTTCCATCTTTATGCCCAGTTCATGTATTAGACGTACAACACTGTTTAAGGAAGGTTCTTCTTCATTATCGCTAGAATCGGATCTATTATGCTCATCTTTTCTATTCCCCGGGGTTATAGATTTTCGTACTTTTGTAGACAAAATCTATATCGTTTTTTTGGTAATCTTTGATAGTTGGAATTGATAGATTCGAACATCCACTACAGTGCCATATCTTGCATTTAGCACATATTATTTGATAATCTTTTTTTGTAAGTTTTCTGTCACATTTCTTGCATTCCACCGTTTTATCAGAAATAATAACCATAAAATGAATTTGTAAACAAAATCCAAATCCAGTTCGAAGGCACGGCAATCATACATATAAAATTGTACTTTAAACCACAAAAAAACTGGTTCGTCTGATAAGGATAAACAGGTATTTATTAGCAGCACAAATTGGAAGTTTCTATATAACTAATTATGTTTTTAATTACTTACACGTAATTAGCGAAGATATTATGATCACACCAACAGATTTTTGATGGTTACTGGTACACTGATATTTACTTTTTCACAATTTTTGGAGCTTGATTTCCCTTGAAAGAACTAGTTTTTATACGAGCATTTTTGAAGCGTGTGATACGTTGTAAATGTCAAAGTCAATGAAGTTGTGTTCCTACCTAACAGATTACAGTCCGTCAAAATTGTTGATAAAAGAAATACATATATGTTTGATCTTATGATAAATGCTTTGTTGTTTATCTTGTATATAAATACCTTCCGTTATACCAGAATAATTTACCACTCTTTATGCAGATGATTCAACATTTTTGTTTAGTGATAAAGACCCAATCATATTAAAGGCCAAAATTTAGAATGGTTTATTGAAATGTTCTGCCTGGTCCAGTGATCAATCTCTATTATTTAATACATCTAAAACGAATTTCATTTCTTTTTGTCCTTGTCAAAAAGCTTTTTTCTCTGACTTTGATATATTGGTTGGCAACTCGGACATAACAAAAACAGAAAATGTGAAGTTTCTGGGAGTGCTTTTTGATTCATATTTGTCCTTTAAAACTCACTGTTGAAATTTATCAAAGATGTTAAATTCTAAATGTTTTCAAATTAGAAATTTGAGGAAAACACTTAATTTAAATCACATTCATTTACTTAATTTAGTGAAATACAGTCTAGGATTAGTTATGGAATTTGTATTTGGGGGAGTTCACCTCATGCTAAAAATGTTTTTATGTCACAGAAAAGGACTAAGGTGTATTTCAAACATCTCATTTGTATACTCCTGTCGTTCTCTTTTTATCAACTTGAGAGTTTTAACTGTGTATGGCCTTTATGTATTGGATTTGATCACATTAGTTCATAGGAATAAAGGGTATTATTTGCGGAATAGTGATATTCTTGATCATGACACAAGATATAAATCAGATTTATGTATACCTTACCAGCGTATAGAAATCTGTAAGTAATCACCTGAAGTAATGGGAATTAAACTATAATAGTCTCCCACAAGGTTTCAAATATATTGCCATGGTGCGTAAATTAAAAGAGAAAACTATCTCATTGACATGTGTCCTTATTCGGTTGAAGAATATTTTGAAAATACTCGTTGAATTTTGTCTAAACTGCAGCACATACTTTGTTTGATTTTATTTGTAAAGTATCTGTGTGTTTCTTGATTTTTATAATATTGTTCTATATTTTAAGGCTAAAATCCCAATTTTAGCTGGACTTTTTCATTTTAATCTACTAATATTTGACCTGTCTTATGTCAATTGATATTATGAGATCAAAAAACTCTATTCTATTATATTGTTGAGAACATGCGCAATGGCTGGTTTCACCGACTACGATATTAGTAAACCATCAACGTCTTGCATAGATGATACTTACACAGCATCTTGAAAGTTTCAAATAAGAATTTGTGTTAATTAATAGGGGTAGATTTTAGACCTCGTCGACCTCCAAAATAAGTTTTCGATTATGTTGACTCCTGGGAAACTGATTTCGACCCTTTTAGGAAACCGTGCTTTAAACAGTTTCAAATATTTCTCATGTTCCTAATAATTGTAGGTACATTAATGGAACCAGATTGGATGATAGAATTGTTAGAACTGATTGGGATGCTGGATTTATTGAAGGTAGACAATACGGTAGAGGCAAAACAGGAGGACAGGTAATTTTTAATATTAAATATTGAAATAACTGCATTTTCTATCTGAGTTTGATTATATAAACTCCAAAATTATGCATAATTAAAGGGTACTGTTCTTTTTCCAGGTTCGTGATGAATATAGAACTGATTATGATGCTGGACGAGGTGGTTATGGGAAAATAATTCAACAAAAGATTGGAGGAATCGAAACTCCTGCCTTTTTAAGATAGTTTTAATTTATAAGATTTTTGTAAATTATGTATGACTCTTGAATTTGTATGATATGTGATTTAAGGGATAAGTTTGTATTATATAGAGATTTATTTATTATTTGTCCTTATTTTTTCAAAAACCAAAACATTTACAAACTATTAAATTGAAATCCATTTTTCAGTGATGTTTCATTTGTTTTTATGAAAACCTAATCTGCAACTTGACATGTAGCCAGGATTTCTTTTTTTGGGAGGGGGAGCTCGTATTAAATAAAAATTGCAACATGTTTTTAATACATTTTTATTTAGGACTATTATTTATTATTACTCTTATAAGAAAAATAATATTGGTATTTCAATACTAATATTACTGATTATTATCCGATTTATATATGTCTTGCTAAAAGTAAATCTGATGCTATTAATAACTTCAATAATGAACAAAGTACTAAAGTAATTGAACATTTTGACAACAAAAAGTTTGATGCAATGATAAAACAACAAAATTGGAATGAAATGATGACTATAAATTCGCCATTTGGAGCTTTCAGTAAATTCACCAATATTTTAGCTACGATATATAACAAGTGTAAAATGACTAAAACTGGTAAAATTAAGCCTTGGATCACAAATGCAATAATAAACTGTATATACAGCATAGAGACAAATTGAAACAAATAATGATGAATCAATACAAACTTATAAAATATACAGATATTTATTAAATAAAAATATTGCACAAGAAAAAAAATAAATGCACTGAATTAATAAACACGAACAAAAATTATATGAAAAAACTGTTTTATTTCTTACGAATACGATAGCAACAATAATGGCAGGATAGCCATGTGTGTTGTATGCAGTGTTGATATATATTGTGACAGATATGTCCCAAGACAATGGTAAACTGGTTGTACACCAGAGTAATCAGACCAATGATGGTGTATGGTGCGATCGCATAGTGGCCTAAAGTTCAGCACAGCCGCCAAAACGCTTTCTAAAGTGCAGCGAGCTGCGTGTCTGAGCATTATAGGCGCCATGAAGGCCACCCCAACCGCAGCATTGGAAATACTGCGAAACATCCCACCATTAGATCTCTATATACAGGGGGAGGCTAAAATGGCTGCATACAGAATGCAGTGCAATGGCAACTGGTGCAAGCACCATGCTATGAAACATACTAAAATACACAACATGAGGTGTGACATCATCGAAATGCCTCCTGACAGAATGCCCAAGGTCGTGGAAACTGAGATACCATATCGTGTCAACTTGAGTGGCAGATCCGAATGGGCCCTAGGGAGAACCTCAATACATGTTGAACAGTATCACCTGGTACACCGACGGGTCAAAGACCCTAACGGGTACAGGAGCAGGCGTTTATGGCGTCAGACCCAGGCAAAGCATAAGTGTTTGCCTTGGCAAAATGACGACCGTATTTCAAGCAGAAATAGCTGCACTAATCGAATGCGGCAGAACATGCATAGACAGGAAATATAACAAAAAGACCATCTATGTGAACACGGACAGTCGGGCGGCCCTTTTGGCCTTTACAAGCCACAGCTATACGTCGAAGATAGTGTGGGACTGTCACAATACCTTGAAAACCTTTGCAAAAGACAATAGAGTAATTATTACTTGGGTGCCAAGCCATACAGGGGTAGCTGCAAATGAGGAAGTTGATAAGTGTGCCAAGAAAGGAGCTCATCTCACCCTCATGGGACCAGAACCAGCATGCGGCGTTTCATACAGCGCCGTACGAAAAACTGTTTCCAACTGGGTGTCGCTTGAACACCAAAAACGCTGGAACAGAATCACGGGACATGCTCTGTCCAAAAGAGTGCTAAAAGGACCATCGAGTTCCTACGCAGCAAATGCTTTTATACTGGGTAGGAAAGAACTGCGAAAAATGGTAGGATTCATAACTGGCCACTGGATATTCAACGCACACCTAGTGAAAATGGGGATTGAAATAACAAATCCCATTTGCAGGATGTGTGGAGAAGTAGAAGAAACCGCAAAGCACGGGGTCTTCGATTGCCCTGCCCTGTGCAGAAGGCGAGCCTCCTGTCTAGATATCTTCCTAGGCACAAATCAGGAGGGAATGCAGGAAAACATAGTCCGACGAATCTCACTGTTCGCTAAGAGTTTAGGATGGGACTCTGCTTAATACCTGTGAGTGGGGGTGCACAATAACCAAACAATGGTGAGCGGCAACAATTAGGGCACCTGAACCCTAACCCCCTCGTGACTAAAAAAAAAGTCCCAAGATGATGTCATGCATTAAAATAATTGTCGACTTACCCAATTCTGGATTATAGGGAAAAAGTAACCATTTCGATAAGTAGCACTGGGATTTTATTCAAACACTAAATATAACACTTATTTAAATAAACGTGACCTATCATTTACTAGAACAGTCCAGTTCAACTTCTACCCACAACCTGACTGTTAACAATATTTCTTTTTATAGTAAATATTTCCTCTAATGTTTACAGTTATGTATATTGTAACACCTGCTTGGGTGCCATTTGTAAGGGTTCGTCAGTGTGGTAGACCATAAAAGGGGTTGGATGGTTAGATTTACTTTTTTATTCAAGCTACAATAAATATTAACAATTAAAATCTAAAGCTCTGTACAATAAGTATATAGACGATTTATTGGTTCTGGAGGCGGGCAGTCTCTAGGGTGGTCGTCGGATTGGGTCGTGGATGATTCTTCTCGTTTGTCCGGATTCTCACGGTTAGTGTCTACCCCTCACGGCTCCGGTTTACCCTGCTCGGGCGTTGTTGTACTCGGTTGTCCGGATTCCGCACTGTGACACTAGGTTCCTATAACCAAAGGGGTGTGTCAGGATCGAGATCCCGCCTTCAACGCACAGCGTGATCTCCTAGGTTGGGAGTTTGCTTCCGTCCCGGGCTCAACACGCTCCGGAATTTCGGCTAATCGGGAAGGCCTCGGTCCTGCGCTCAACACGCCTAGGACTTCGTTCTATATACAGGGTTTGCTTAGCGTCTAGCCTCGGGTTCAACGCGCACCGATGGGTCAACGAAAAGCGGAATGTTTGTGTGTTCAGTGTTCACAATTGCAGATCCAGGGCTCAACACGCTCCGGAATATAGCTCAACACTTGGGTTATTTTCCGTTGAAGCTTCCTATCACTACTCTAGGTAAGGTAAAGCTTGCCTCGTATATAGCAGGACGTATGCTTTGGTAGTATCGGTCAAGTTATTAGCGGAAAGGCGAAGGTGCTGCCCTCTCGGTGCTGGATGCCCAACTCTGTCTAGCTTGGCTCGTGTAGTGTTCTGTTTTCTGATTATTTATCAGGGTTATTTCATATGTTCAGACGACTGTGTCGTTACAATATAATTAATATCAAAATATTTCTTGCTAACATGTGTTGTTATTTTATTTCCTTAAACGTTTGCGACTTTAACCTCGACATGAACTTAGTTCGTTTGGGATGTAACCAGCATTCTGGGTTAATGGCCACTACACTATACTCTTTAAAAAGGCTCATCTAACTAAACATAATGTTTTGTCAGGAAAACAGTGTGGTTTTATCCCTTGTGTTAGTACCAACAATACAATGTATGACCTAACAAATGCAATAAAAATGAATTTAAATGATGGTAAAAAGTGTGTATATCTGTATTTCCCGACCTTGCAAAGGCTTTTGATGCGGTGCCTCA
This sequence comes from Galeruca laticollis, assembly GCA_963921935.1. Lineage (NCBI taxonomy): Eukaryota > Metazoa > Arthropoda > Insecta > Coleoptera > Chrysomelidae > Galeruca > Galeruca laticollis. The sequence goes on from OY998176.1 coordinate 133,405,163, forward strand.
CAAACAACTTCTAAATGTTCTCTAATATTATGGAGTCGGGAGAACCGTGTTAGTTATTCTCAAGTCTAACAGAAAACAATATCCTAAACATTGGAAATATTTATAGTAATATCTAGACGAGAGCTGAAAAATGATTTCACATTTATGGATATATTTTAAAATATTAACTCCTGTTCAAAATTAACGCTTATATATTTACCGACTTCTTTTTATTATTTAAAAAAATATCGCCCAAATATTAGAGCGTTTACTGTTAGAAATCTTAGGTGGCTTATATATCAAGTAATTGTTTTTGTTAGTTCTGTACTGTGTTTAAAACTGTATGTCATTTAACTAAGCCCAAAATGATAAGTACTTCGTTCACGTAATTTTTTTCAGTTTGATAAGTGTATGATTTAAAGTTGCTATTTGACTGTTTGTTATTCTTTTGTGTGGATTAGTTCTCGCTATTTAACAATTTCGTTAAAAAAATATAAACCGGGCACGTCATTTTTAAGCGATGATGAATGCGTAAGAGCTTAAACTTTGCTAGAAAAGGGAAGGAATATGAGTTATGTGGTCAATTTACTAAGTGTTAGTCATCCAACAATTAGTCGAATGGTTAGAAGATTTAGGGAAACCGGAACAGACCATAGAAAATGTGGTCAAGGCCGGAAAATATAGCTAATAGTCAAATTGATGAGCGCTTTCTCTGACAACAGGTGTTAAGAAACAGCAAGGGTACTAGTAGAGAGCTAAGTAATCAACTCGAAGCTGTTAGAAATGTCAGTATTTCTGCCTTAACCGTTAGGAGAAGATTAAAAGAAGCCGGAATGGCTAGTAGAAGGCCTGCTACTGCACCACGCTACTTATTACAGATCACGCAGAATAAGATACGCTAGATATCATTCACAGTGAACTATCGTTGACTGGAAAAGAGTGTTGTTCACAGATGAAACTCGAGTGAGCCTAAACTCTCCAGATGGTCGTGATAGAGTATGACGCAGACCTAGAGAAAGATTTTCTGATAATATGTATTGCGGCAAGCACAGAACTGGTTCCTATTCGTCCGCGGTCTATGAATACAGAATTATATCTGGAAAACATTATTCCAGATCACGTGATGAGGTTTGCTCCATTTATATGAGATAACTTCATTTTCATGCACGATAATGCAAGGCCTCACATTGCAAGGACTGTTGTGGATTACTTAAATTAATTCAACTTGCAGATTCTAGAGTGGTCACCGCGTAGCACTGATTTAAATCAAATGGAGTACCTTTGGGATGTTCGAAAAGATTAGTTCGGTATCTACCTGTCCCAATGAGTCTGCAATAGTTAGAACCTGTTGTTTTCTTGGAATGGGAAAACATTCCTCAAGCAACCATCCAAAACTTAATAACAACTTTAGCCGGATGAATGCAAGCGGTAATGGGAGCTCGAGAAAGTGCTACGCGTTATTGAAGCTATTTTTTTATAAATTGGAACTTCTCCTTGTAAAGTTTGGTAGATTTTATATAATGGGAGCTCGAGAAAGTGCTACGCGTTATTGAAGCTATTTTTTTATAAATTGGAACTTCTCCTTGTAAAGTTTAGTAGATTTTTATAATTTTTAAGTTTTTGTACCTGATCGCCAAATTTTGTATAATTCTTCAAACGTTGATGAAAAATAAATGTTTTGTGGTGCAAGATTGTCTAATTACCTACCTTTATTTATATTATACTAACTCGAAATTAAATAAAAGAATGCAAACACAAAGGCGTAATTACAAAATTTATAGTGGTGCGTTAATTATGAATAGGAGTTTAGAAGAATTGTGTCAGATTCCGCCATATTTTGGTGTAGAAACATGTTTTAGTTTAAATTAATCTGATTTTTTCATTTTTTTTACACTATTTTTTGCCCGAAAAAAATTACGTGATATTTGCCGAAACCTTCTCTCACCCCACGTGAGGTTTAGTGAGATTAGGTCTTATACCTCCCCCCTGATCCCCTCGCGTAATTAATGGACGCCCATAATTAGAATATACTAGCTGACCCGACAGACTTCGTCCTGTCAAAAAGATTTGTAATGTGGCAGTTTTTTTGCCTACGTATTTAAAAAAATTCTCCTGAACAGAACCGTCACCCTGGTGATAGGGCGTTGTGAATAAAAAATAATTAAATAAAACATATATAAGGATTTAAAAGTAAGTAATCGCTTTATTGTTAATCATGTGAATCATAATTATTATTATTATCATTGTAGTGCTTTGTGGTATACGATGTTTTTTGTTTGATTACCTGGCGCATAGATAAACAAATCTGATGGTTTTCCAACACGGGAACAGGCAACATACAATTGACCATGTGAGAAACATGGGTTTTCTAAATTAATACCACAAACACTTAATGATTGCCCCTGGGACTTGTTTATAGTCATAGCAAAAGCAAGCCGCACTGGAAACTGTAGTCGTTTAAACTCAAATGGCACATCAGTCGGAATCATTGGGATGCGCGGTATGAGAACATCTTCTCCTTTATACTTTCCTTTGAGTATAGTTGCTTCTATCACATTGTTTATTAATTTTTTTATCGCTAACCGTGTACCGTTGCAAAGACGCGGTTGGTTGATATTTCGCAACATTATAACCACCGATCCAACCTTTAATTGGAGATTGTGAGGTGGCAATCCTGGCAAATCCAGCGAGTTTAAAAATTCCGGTGGATAGTTGACTACATCATCTTGATTAGTAGCCGAATCAACTGATTTATATATCCTCAATTCGCCTGTAATTTGTTCTTGAATTTTCAAATTTAATTCATTTACATCTATGTTTTTTGCAGCCATCTATAATATAAAGATGAATCGCAAAATGTGTTGGTAAGCGCATAACTCAACAACGCCTCGACCAATTTGGCCAAATCTTTTTTTAAAATGTTCGTTGAAGTTCAAGGATGGTTTTTACGGCGAGAAAAATTAGAATTATTGCTGGAAAATATGAACTTTATACCATAGCAATGAAGCTCAAATTGACTACGTTTTAGTTACAAATCATTTGTATGGGAAAAAGAAAAGGGCTATTTTTAGGGTTTTTCCAGCAATAATTCTAATTTTTCTCGCCGTAAAAACCATCCTTGAACTTCAACGAACATTTTAAAAAAAGATTTGGCCAAATTGGTCGAGGCGTTGTTGAGTTATGCGCTTACCAACACATTTTGCGATTCATTTTTATATTATAGATTTTAATAATCTTTTGAATATCACATTCATCAGGTCCTGCTGCCACCTATTCGAGTTAACAAGACTTTTCAGTGGAACTCTGTACTCAGTGAAATTATTTTTTAGATATAAATCGATAGATGGCTCTGTAGTATCGTAAGCGCTGTAGCCACATGCCACTAATCTGAACGATCTGTCACACTGTCACTTGTAATTATATTTATACAATTTGTTTTCCAAAAATGGCAGCCTCCTGCTTCTGGTAAGTCGTTCGCAGAATAGTTGGTTATTCCTTTTATATTAATCATTGGTTTTAAGTGAAATGTGTCTGATATAGTGTGAACAATATTTTGTGCAAGAATTCCGGTTCTCTTCGTTATACGAAAGTGAAAAATTGGCAAATATATCTACAGTACTAATTGAAGTAGGTACTTTTCTTAGTTCCCTTGTTTGTAGTTATTTATAGGAATGTTGAGTAGCTAGCTTATAAAGTGAACATTACGCTTATTTATTAACATATTTAAAATAATGGGTGAAATTGAAATGAGGACAAACACACCTACTTATATTTTTATCCTTCACCTCATTACACAGAAATAAAATTCACTCTTTAAAACGGATTACATAAAGATTAAATTTTTCTCATTTATTATTTTAGTAATATTGCATCTTTATATGTTTGTTGCAGATTAAATTAAAAAATTGTGTTTAAAATAACATGCTTCACATACACCATGTGTGTGTGGGTGTAAGGTACCTATTAGCTATCTGGGATTGGTTGCAGATACATAAAGAAATAACACCTACACTTTTAGTACTAACTACACTTTTAAGATTCCTTTTGTTCCACAAAATATATACTTATCCATATCCCTTTGAGTTTCCTTGTCATTAATCTGTTTGTTAGTTCTCAAAGTTGTGACTCAGTTTCTAAAAATATTTTTATTACTTACCTATCTACATCCTCTGCTAGGATTTTATTACAGTTTAAATTATGCTATTAAATCAGTTACTTTTTTTGTAATTTCCTCTAAACAGTTTGATAAGAAAATAAATAAAATACCAAGTAGCAACTGCTTTTCAACAAAGAAAATTGTTTTCTTTCAACTTCAACTGGAAGTAAGTAAATTACAGGATGTAATTGAGTATATTTCACAATGATTTTTATTAGCTTTTTTTTATTTTTTCATAAACATAATCAATAATCTGCCATTTTAAGCTAACCTTATGAATTTAACTTCAAAGTTGTCCAATCTACAACTTCTCTAATTTATTTTTGCTAGGCACTTCAGAGTTTACTAGTCTTAAACTGAAATAAAGATCTATCAACTTTGATGTTTTAGAAAGCCACATTAATCATTTCAGGAATATTTGGAGACATTTAATTCCATGTTTTAATTACATTTTTTGTTTTGGTGGATGCATTTAAAAAATATTATAACCTTCAGTGCTAATTACCACAATATTTATCAATATAGTGATAACTGTTAAAACCTTGTAAAATTGCTACAGTTTCCAATAAGTATAATTTTATCATTTATTACTCTTGAGCAATCTGTAAAATAGTAAATCTTAAGATCAATAATGTCCTCAATTGGACATACAGAATTTTAATGCCTCTGAAAAAAAAAATATGTAGAGGCTGCTTTGCCTTTTGTAAGGTCAAAGCTTGAATATATGATAGCTGCCTGGAATCCTCTCTATCAAATGCATATTGTTTCAATAGAAGCTGTACAAAGATGTTTTCTTCAATATTGACAAAATTTACCCCTTTATGCTGGATCAATTACCTGGTTGAGAAGGATTTTCAAGATAGGAATTAATGTTAGTAATTCTCGTTTGACCTTGTATAACATTTTTAATAACAATATTGTATTCCTGTTATATTTACTTTTAAAACTTCTCAATTAGTTTCTTAATGTTCAGATTCATCATCTTCGTCCTACAAATCTAATAAAATATTCACTAATTTATAATTTGTTTAACAATTTATAATATTTGTAATTTCAAATTTTTCAACACTGTTGAATTATATTATCTGTAGTAAGTAATATCACAAGAGAGTGAGAATAAATTGACATATTTTTGAAAACTTGTTGCCAGGCAATATATAAGAGAGCCTCAAGATATTAAGTGGCTATTGCACAATGGCAACAAGTTTGAGAAAAGGTCTGGAGAATTATCATCTAATTTACCAAACTCTCCTGTGGTATTCCATAGATTATTTTTTGTGTGGTATTCGATAGATTATTTTTTGAGTTACAATCAAAATCACTTAAGATTTTATATTTTTATTTCAACAAATTTATATAACTTGATGCAATATAAACAAAATGAGTTATTTAAATTAGGATGCATTGAACTTTTGAACATGAAAAATACAATTATTATAATTGTTCTATCCTTGGGTGGAGGAATTTTCAACATTGTTTTGTTCTGATGCGTTGAAAGTTAATGATGCTTCCCCTCTCTCTCTAAGATAATTAATTAAATTTGAATTATGTTCATTATCCAATTGCAGGTAAGGTTTCAATGAATTGGATGAGCTGGGTCCTGTGCTTTTAATAATTTCCTGCTAATTGACACCTGCTTTGGCAAGGTGAGTCGATCGTGCAGAATGGTTGGTAGTTTTAATTTTTTTAATATCTAGTCCAATTATCCCTGCAGATTCTTTTATCCACTTAGACATCATCCCAATCGGCATATTTTTGTACCATCCTGAAGAATATGGTTTATTCCAAGCAATATTAACTGTTAAAAATAAGTATTGATATTTGCATTTCGCTTGCTGAGTAATTTCGTGAGCAATCGAACAGGAGAAATTTCAGGGTATTTGGTATTAACCATTTACTGTCTACACATCTTTGTGCTTCCCTTTGCACCATTTTGGAAAATATAGAGTTATACTCTATTCTCGTGGTGGTCAACCCCGCATTGCTCGTTCCGTCTTTGAAATAATGCACTAAACATTGAGAACCTTCTCCACCATGCCATGCCAGTTCATTTGAAGCGATATAATTTCTTCTGCAAGCCGGACAGTGTGTTTTCGTCATAGAGTTTTATCATGTCCAAGATTTCTTCTTTGCTCAAATTTGCAGGACTTTGTTTCCTTTTTCGGGTTCCTTTTGTAGTAACTTACGCTTTGTGTTTGTAGCATATCTGGCGGATTTTAATTCGATATCATTGAATGGGTTGAATCTTGTGTTAAATTTGTCATACTACATATCTTGCATTAATTTTGCGGTTTTATTCCACATTGTTTTGATCCAGTTTGTTTTTTCATATTAAACCTATAGTCCTTCAAAATAGCTGCTAGTTTTGTTGTTGATGTATTTTTTTCCAATTTATAGCCCATCTCGTTACAAAATAATTGGAATTGCTTCCAAATTGATACTCTGCTTTTATGGTATTCTTACATGCACTTCCAATGATTATATTATTTATTTTATCACTAAAACCTTTGGGATTCATTTTACGTATTCTTGAAAATCTAAGACAGATACGTCAAATCATGAAAATACCATGAAAATACATTGTAATGTCGTTGTCATTCATTGAAAACAATGTACATTGAATAATTCTCGCCGTAATGGTGTAAATAGATTATTCCCACTATAATAATGTTTTGGTTGGCTAGAACATATAGGAATTATTGAAATTGAAAATTTCTATTGGTTTCGAGAAACATCAAAAAATAATCAGTATAATTTTTATACTTAAAAATATTAACATAAACTTTTGTTTTTACAGTAATATTAATAATGTTTGGAAAGCATTTTGAACAAAATAGTAATATCTACTTCTTATTCCTCTTATTTAAAGACTATGTCTTGTTTTTCCAAAGAAGCAAACTAATTTGTGATTCTGGACCAACTCTCATTCCAGCACTTTGGTGGTCTTCCTGAGGCCTACTGATATCCAGTCTCTCTTTGCGTTTTTTACAGGTAATCGTTCATCCTATTGACATGATCTCTCCATGCTCTTCTTCTAGTTCTGGCCCAACTTACTATATCTGGAACATTACATGTCATTCTTATATCATTAGGTTTGTCTAAGTATTTTGCCTGTGATTGAACATTTGTTTTCAACTCGGGTCATTATTAAAAGTTGTTTAGTAGCTTCTGTCTCTATTGCATATCTCATAATGGACCTAGTGCAAGTTTTATATATTCGTGATTTGTTTTGAATCATTAGAAATTTATTTCTCCATATTATGTCGCGAATGAATCTTGATGTCCTAGCTACTACTGTTTGTGCTTTTACTTCTTATTTCAGGTTCTTATTGCTTCTAATGTTAACCCCTACATATTTGAAATGCATAACCTGCTCTACCCTTTTGTTATAAATCGCCAATATACATCTTCTGGGTTCTCTAGATATTGTCAAGGACTTGTTTTTTGGTTTCAATATGATCTTGTTGTATTTTCATGCGACTATTTCAAATATGTATAGTAGTTTTTGTAGATTGTCTTCATCCTCCAATACTACAACCCCGCAACATCAACATAGCAGATTATCTTAAATTCTTGTTTTCCCATTCTGTATCTTCTTAGGTAAGTTTGTTTGATCTATTAATTATTCATCTAATCCAATGTTAGTATATATTCTAAAATTAATTGTTTGTATAGTTTCAATTTTTGGTTACCCACAAAGATTATAACCAAACATGATAATTTATTACCACAAGATAAACATGAAATGACCCTGATAAGATATACCATAATATGTATATAAAAAAATGATATTTAAACAAGCAATTCTGATGTTTGTTTACATGTTGTTGTCACATGCTGCTGCAACATATGAATAGATCTACAATGAAAAAAAAAGACATAAACATGAAAAAAATACATTGTTCATTCACAGCTTAATAGGATCAATGAACTAATAATGTAAACATATTTAAAAATATTTGTTTTATAAACATACAAGGGTCACCCTTCAAGTTTTTCCTAAAATAGATATAAATTAGACATTTCCTATTTCAAATAATATACTTATTATTTAGTTAAAGGCTTATTGCGAAATATTGCAACTCATGTTAAGCTGAATCAACTTGTAGCAGTTATCCACTTATAGCAAATTGAATTTATGAAGATGATGCTCTCAATATGTCTCTTTATTCATTTAGTAGTTGCCTTATAGACAAGTCAAGTTTAGCAACAAAAGTGAAAATAACTAAGATGAAATATCCTTTAAATTATTTTCGCAATCTGTTTTACAAAAGATAACAAACTGAAATCATCAAAACTAATAATGTTTTATGGCTTGATCCTGATTATTCCAAGTAAAACTTAAATAATGATTCATAATTATTGAAAAATTTATGGTTTGAAAATTTATACTCTAGACTGTCATTTTGAGCTGTATTTAACACATCAAATAAATATTAACTGTGCTATTAATTTAAGTTTTATGTATGAATATTGAAATGATGTTTATAGAATGGATTCAGTTGCTGTGATAAATTGAATCAAAAGTTTAAACACAATCCTTGATGATGGGTCAGGGTCAATTTATTTTTAATTTCTATATAACTATTCTGTTTGCAATCTCATATTAAAAAATTTATTATCTATATTTGTTTTGATCTTCTTTTCCATGGAGAAGATAGTATGTCTAAAATTGTATATATTTTTAGCTTCTGTTTGAAATTAACTACTGGATTTTAAAATATCCATACCAATTTTGTACCATAAAGACGAACAAATTACTTCTATAATATTCATTAAGGAAATTAATAATAATTAAAGTGCTAAAGGAGAACTGTTGGTCATTCTAAAAATGTGTTAGTTATTTCTGTAGCCAGTTTATAGTTTTACATATGTTTATGAAATAAGATTCAGGATATTACATAAAACTGGTTTAAAATATGACCTGACTTATAAATATCATAATGTATGAAGTGATACCATGATAATAGCTAATAGCTAAGATCTTATTAATGTTATAACAAAAGAGGAGGATGCTTTCGGTTTTAAGATAAATACAGAACAAAACAAAAACGAAGGTTGTTGCCAAGAAATCTAACAGGTGTACCAACATAACTATACAACACAAATTTATATAACGCTGGATGACCGAATGAACGTCTTAAAAAAGACTTGAAGACATTGGAAAGAATATTGTTTCATTAATTCCACCAGGGACACCCTCTTAGAACCATACTTGCATGACAAACCTTGTTAATGTCAACAAATCTGTGACCTGGACAATATTTTCTTCAATTGCATGAAACACAATAAAAAATCCAGAGAACTTGCAAATAAAATAACCATCTTAAATATAAACTGGCCTTACAATTTAGTGCATTTTGTATCTTTACACTAAAAGAGTATTTACGATTGTCTATTAGTCTTTGTTATGGATGCAAAAATGTGTTTATAGGTAATTATAGTCATAGTATTGTTGTAATTTTTGTACTTTTCCTTATGTTAATTTTTACCCAATCAATCCGAGGTCCACCTTGTCTTGTGTTTGCAGAATGTCCTGACCGACCCCTGGGTGAGAAGCGTGTTACATTTTTCTATTATGCTTGAGGAAGAAATTGAATGGTGAATAGGGGACATAAAGTATTCAATTTATTAAACAAATGTGGCTGCCCATGTAAATTACTTAGAAATATATAATAATTGCTTGACAAATAACAAAGTTTAGATTCTTGCTGCAAGGGCTATGGCTCAAATCCCAAAAAAAAACATAACTATATACAACAAAGTAATAAAACAAGTAGACATATTTAAATATCTGGGAACAAAAGACCTGAAAACGAAATTGCTATCATATAGAAAATGAAACAAGTGTATTTCTTAGAATGAAAATACATATACATACATATATTCAATGCTTTTATATGGAACTGATGTCTGGACACTGGGATGTGGGTAATGCATGGAATGCTAAAAAAATGGACAGGACACATTTCCAAAGTCTTAAAAAGAATGAGTATGGATATATAAATACTTGGTATGGACAAAAAACGAAACAAGCTATTTGGGACACATATACAGAGGGTTCTTAAAATTAATAATGGAGGGCAAAGTCGACGATAGAAGAGGTCCTGACAAGAGACAATCTTCATGGTTGAAAAATGTGAGAGACTGGACTAGCCCTAGTTCACAGACACTACTGAAAATTGGAAAAGACGGAGAGATTTGCTGAAGTTGTGGCCAACATTGAGAAAAAGAGTTTAGAATTGTATATTCAGTATAAATGTGTGGTTAGGGCTAAAATGTGATTGAAAATTCAGTGAAGTGCAGATTTCAGACGATAACAATATTTCCGGATTCCAGGGTACGGATTAAATATGCCTAAATACAAAATTTGGAAGAATAAAAAAAGTAGTAGCATCACACATAGATTCACAATGTACAGTATGTCCAAAATTGGTATGTTTTGCATAGTATACCGCAAACTAGAGGAGATAGAAAAAAAGTAGTTAAGATGTTATGACTTCTTTTTTTTGTTAAAATAACGTTCAAATCAAATCTTCAGTAGGTCCCTTCATTAGAGAGATACAGGGCGATTGTTGAAAGTTTCAAAAACGACAAGGTTCTAGAACTTATATATTAAGAAAAATATTAAAAAACTATAGGAATATTTCAATTCCATTTTTAATTATCTTCCACCTGATATGACATATCAATTTTCAGTGGTTGGAGCTACAGGGCGAGTTGACATCACATTAAATACACTTAAAAATGAAACACCTAGTAACACAATTTAACATTTTATTATGAGAATCTAAACCGTGACAGTTTTATTTGCCAAAAATAAAATCTATCAACTTAAAAAATAGGAATAAAAAACTTACAAACAAATTCATTTTACAAAAATATGAAAATTATAATAAATAAACTTACAAACAACAATAAACAACCTAACAACTAGAATTAATTTGACAAAAATATAATGGTTATAATAAATAAAACAGTCAGTAACTCATTTTAACAATTTATTATGATGATACTTAGGATCTTTGGTAGTTTTATTTATCAAAAATTATTGATTTCATTTTTTTGCAAATAAAATGATCACGAAATAGCACACCCTGTATTTTATTCCCTTTTTCGTTTAAATTTCTAATTCTTTATAACCCGATGTATTAATATATTGTATACCATTTTTTTTTGTCTAAAATGACATATTGCTCATCTTGTAAGAATGTTCATTTTTTCATCAAGTAGGTTTTGGTAATGGAAAAGAAAACAATGCCGGTGTTACCTGTCAGAATTATTTTTGCGACATAAAGTATTATTAACAAAAAGATGAATTTTGAAAAATACGATATGCATTTGTCATACATTGAATGCCAAAAGAATGTTATTGTTGCATCTGAATTATACTTTCAATGATAGCCAGAAAGAAGGCAACCAGAAAAGAGAATGTTTTAGAAGCTTGATTCAAATTTATTGATGTATGGATGTATTGCAAAACCACGGCATCAGTATGACAAAAATAATGAAGTGAGAGTTGTAAATATGTTGGGTTATGATTAAAGCATAGTATAAAACTTTTTTATGCCAAATCGAGAATGAAATGGGTATTTCAAAGTCAAGTGCAGGGATAATTTTAAAGCAACATAAATTTAGGCCTTATTAAACACATGTCCGGCAAAAAATATACCCAGACGGTTATTTGAGAAGGATACAATTTGCAGAGTTGTATACAGGACAATGTAACAAAAATCCAAATTTTGACTAAAAGGTAATATTTAGCGATGAAGCTCACATATCCAGTGCAGGAATATTTAACCGACACAATGAATTGTATTGGAATGACTCAAATCCCCACTTAATTCGGGAGATCAGGAGGCAAGGAAGATTCGGTATTAACGTTAGTTGTCAAATATAATAAATTAGTTTATCATTTATTTGATGATAAACTAACTGCTGCCGGATATATAGATATCTTAGAAACACATTTAAATGAAATTTTTGACGAGGAAATTTGGCTGAGAAGAATACATTTTGTTTCCAACGAGCTGGAGGATCTGCCCATAATGCTGAATTCGTTGGAAATTATTTAACGGAAACATTTCATAAATCCTCCTTATTTTTTTTATTTGGAGATTTAAAAAAATCATATTTATATAACAAACTTTGACAGTAGGGAAGAATTATTACAAAGCATTTAGAAAGATAAAACCAATTCTGTAAGATCTGGAAGGAAAAGGTGTAAAATATTATTAGAACAAACCGGGAGGCGTTTTGAACATTTATTATAATTTTTTTTGTTAAATGAATTCTAGTTGTTACGTTCTTTGTAAATTTATTCATTATAATTTTCATATTTTTGTAAAATTAATTTGTCTCTGTAAGTTTTTTATTCCAATTTTTTAAGTTGATTGATTTTATTTTTGGCAAATAAAACTGTTACGGTTTAAATTCTCATAATAAAATGTTTAATTGCACTACTGGGTGTTTCATTTTTATGTGTCTTTAACGTGATGTCAACTGCAAACATTTTATTCGCCCGCTGAAAATAGATATGTCATATCAGGTGAAAGAGAATTAAAAATGGTAGAGAAATATGTCAAAATATATATAGGATTTCCTATATAAAAAAAATCCCAATGGCACAGGACCAATTGGACAGGCTTATTTCAGTAACATGTTTGCATAAAACCGAAAATAAAAAATTAGATACAAAAGTAATAGAATGTTTTGAGATGTACAAAAAACCAAAATAACATTCTGGCATCAAATCAAAAACAAAAAAATAAAAAAAAATTCTGTTAAATTTGTGAATTTTCTTAAATAAATGTTTTAATGTACGATTTAGAGAAAAATGTTAAATACAAAAATTGTAGAACGTGTTAAGGTCTATAAAAAAGCTTAGTAACTTTTTGCGTCAAATGAAAAACAAAGGAAATACGTTTTTTTTTCAACTTTGACAGGCCGCCATTTTGTTTTTACTGGGCCGATTTGGCTCATTAACGAACTTGTCCAAGATTTTTGCCTAACAGATTTTGTAGCGAGTTTGGTTTAGATCCGTCAAAAAATACGCCTTCTATCGTGCTTACAAATTCCGTTATAATTTGTGAATTTTCTTAAATAAATGTTTTAATGTATGATTTAGAGAAAAATGTTAAATACAAAAGTTGTAGAACGTGTTAAGGTCTATGAAAAAACTCAGTAACTTTTTTGCGTCAAAAGAAAAACAAAGGAAATACGATTTTTTTTCAACTTTGACAGGCCGCCATTTTGTTTTTACTGGGCCGATTTGGCTCATTAACGAACTCGTCCAAGATTTTGGTCTAACCGATTTTTGTAGCGAGTTTGGTTTCGATCTGTCAAAAAATACGCCCTCTATCGTGCTTACAAATTCCGTTATAACACATACATATATATATATATATATATATATATATATATATATATATATATATATATATATATATAATGGATATTTTTGTGGGGATGTGGCAATAAGACTCCAGAGTAAATTCTTTTAGATATTTATTCCCGAGCTTTCGAATGATTTTCATTCATTATCAAGGGCTATAAATAATTGGTCAATGTTATCAGTAATAATAATTAAATGAAATAATGAATACTTACATAAAATCTATAGCGAATTTTGGAATAGTTGTAAATTTTTATAATAAACTCTTTCAAACATAATTCAATGAAAAACCCAAAAAACAATATGACAATAAACAAAATATTTGATCTTGAACTACTACAATTTTTATTTTTTTAATCATAAAATTAAAGATTGTTATGAATCTTCTGTTCTTTTTTCATAATCTAAAAGATATGCATAGATAACACTAAGGTTATTTAAATCTGTTTTTTTATTTATTACATAATTTTGTTCTGCAATATATGTTGTTTCCAAAAAAAGGCGTTTTCTATAATTACTTTCTATTGCTAAGACTTTGGCAGATTGATAATCCATAGAATGGCCTTCATAAAACACGTGTTCCGCTAAAGCACATCTATCAGGATATAATCTACTGTCACTTTTATGAGAGGCGATTCGATTGGTTAGCGATCTTTTACTGTGACCAATGTATTTCTTATTACAGATATTGCAAGGAATCTCATAAACTATATTAGTTAATTTAGTAGTAGGAGTCTTGTCTTTGATCTTACTGAAAATTGATTTTATTGTAACACATTGTTTATTCGCAATTTTGATATTATGTGGTTTGAATACTCCAGAAATTTTAGGTGTGATAGATTTTATATATGGAAATGAAATATAAGTTGGAGATGTAATATTAGTAGTTAAAATGTCACTGTTTTCTTCGTTTCGTATTATGTCAACAGTAATGTCATTTATATTGTCAGAAGTATTATATAAAACATGTTTCAAAAGATATGAAGGATATGAATTATTATAGAAAAGTTTGTAGAGTATTTTTAGATTTTTATCGTGAAATATTGGATTGGAAATTTTTAGGACTCTGGTTTTCATCTGTTTAATCAAGTTAATTTTTGTACTACGTCGATGATATGAATGGTAATTTATATATCTCCCAGAATTGATAGGTTTCCTATACCAGTCAATCAAGATTCTATTATCGTTATTTCTAATAAATTTGGTATCAAGAAAAGGTAAAGATTGTTCTGTATTTTCCCTTTCCATTGTAAATTGTATATGTGGATCGAAGCTATTGAAGTAAAAGAGTATATTATTTATTTCATCACATGGAAGAGATAATATTATATCATCTACATATTTTTTGATGAAAAACAAATTAAAGGGTAAAACAGAAATAACATAGTCTAAAATATAATTCATGACATAGTCTGCTAATATAGGAGATATTGAAGAGCCCATAGGTGTTCCAAAGGTTTGTTGGTAATTTTTGTTATTGTAAGTGAAAAATGTATTATTAAAAATAAATGTAATTAATTCTAAAAAAGTTTCTTTTCCCAATTTGCAATTTTTACTTATATCATTCCATTTATGTTGAAGAGATGTTAAACATATATTCAAATGGACATTACTAAACAGTGATACCACGTCTAAACTTAAAAGAACGTAATTTGATGGTAATAGTAAGTTATTGAATGATTTAATAATTTCAAAGGAGTCTTTAACATAATATTCATTGTTATAGTCGTAAGATTTTGTCAATATTTCAGTTAACCAAAGAGTAAGAGGCTCAATTGGAGTATTAATTGATGCTACAATTGGTCTAGCTGATAATGTTGGTTTATGAATTTTAGGTAAGCAATAAAATTTTGCGGAAATACCGTTATAAGTAGTTAACTACTCATAACGTTATAAGTAGTTAACTACTTATAACGGTATTTCCGCAAAATTTTATTGCTTACCTAAAATTCATAAACCAACATTATCAGCTAGACCAATTGTAGCATCAATTAATACTCCAATTGAGCCTCTTACTCTTTGGTTAACTGAAATATTGACAAAATCTTACGACTATAACAATGAATATTATGTTAAAGACTCCTTTGAAATTATTAAATCATTCAATAACTTACTATTACCATCAAATTACGTTCTTTTAAGTTTAGACGTGGTATCACTGTTTAGTAATGTCCATTTGAATATATGTTTAACATCTCTTCAACATAAATGGAATGATATAAGTAAAAATTGCAAATTGGGAAAAGAAACTTTTTTAGAATTAATTACATTTATTTTTAATAATACATTTTTCACTTATAATAACAAAAATTACCAACAAACCTTTGGAACACCTATGGGCTCTTCAATATCTCCTATATTAGCAGACTATGTCATGAATTATATTTTAGACTATGTTATTTCTGTTTTACCCTTTAATTTGTTTTTCATCAAAAAATATGTAGATGATATAATATTATCTCTTCCATGTGATGAAATAAATAATATACTCTTTTACTTCAATAGCTTCGATCCACATATACAATTTACAATGGAAAGGGAAAATACAGAACAATCTTTACCTTTTCTTGATACCAAATTTATTAGAAATAACGATAATAGAATCTTGATTGACTGGTATAGGAAACCTATCAATTCTGGGAGATATATAAATTACCATTCATATCATCGACGTAGTACAAAAATTAACTTGATTAAACAGATGAAAACCAGAGTCCTAAAAATTTCCAATCCAATATTTCACGATAAAAATCTAAAAATACTCTACAAACTTTTCTATAATAATTCATATCCTTCATATCTTTTGAAACATGTTTTATATAATACTTCTGACAATATAAATGACATTACTGTTGACATAATACGAAACGAAGAAAACAGTGACATTTTAACTACTAATATTACATCTCCAACTTATATTTCATTTCCATATATAAAATCTATCACACCTAAAATTTCTGGAGTATTCAAACCACATAATATCAAAATTGCGAATAAACAATGTGTTACAATAAAATCAATTTTCAGTAAGATCAAAGACAAGACTCCTACTACTAAATTAACTAATATAGTTTATGAGATTCCTTGCAATATCTGTAATAAGAAATACATTGGTCACAGTAAAAGATCGCTAACCAATCCAATCGCCTCTCATAAAAGTGACAGTAGATTATATCCTGATAGATGTGCTTTAGCGGAACACGTGTTTTATGAAGGCCATTCTATGGATTATCAATCTGCCAAAGTCTTAGCAATAGAAAGTAATTATAGAAAACGCCTTTTTTTGGAAACAACATATATTGCAGAACAAAATTATGTAATAAATAAAAAAACAGATTTAAATAACCTTAGTGTTATCTATGCATATCTTTTAGATTATGAAAAAAGAACAGAAGATTCATAACAATCTTTAATTTTATGATTAAAAAAATAAAAATTGTAGTAGTTCAAGATCAAATATTTTGTTTATTGTCATATTGTTTTTTTGAGTTTTTCATTGAATTATGTTTGAAAGAGTTTATTATAAAAATTTACAACTATTCCAAAATTCGCTATAGATGCTTATAAAATGAGCACATCTATGCTCCGGATCGTATTGTAAAAGTTATGTTCGTTTCACTCTTTAAACCACATGACTAGATTTTAAGCATGCGCACAGGAGAAAATATAAAATCAATAATTTCGTATAGGAAATCCATAGGCGTCGCAACTTATAATTATTAATTAAAAAATTTCTTTGAAAATTAAATTTGTTTAAAAAGTAAAGTGTTTTTTTTATTTAAGTAAGTGAAATATATCTACGAAAGCCAGGACTCAAAGAGTAGACATAGTTTCATGCTCCGGAATAATACAATAATATAACAGAATAAAAAAAATATATAATTACTGAGCTAGCCACATCAAATAAAAAAAAATTCAATAAACAATTAAATATCTATCTATATTAATTAAAACAAAAAAATAAAATCTATTATATATATATATATATATATATATATATATATATATATATATATATATATATATATATATATATATATATATATATATATAACCTTTGGAACGGAGGGTGATTTTGGCATCTAGGAACACCAAAACGAAAAACTGCATTGAAATTTTTCCGAAGTCGCGTCATGCTACTCTCTACAATAGCCCTATTTCATTCTGAAATAAGCCTAAAAACATGAGTTGAAAGCTCACTTTTTGCCATCGAGGGCTTCTTTCTGCCAGCAACGGACTCATTTTGCAATCAAAGTGCTCATTTTTGCAATCAAAGTGCAATTCTTACCTTAACATGTTTGAAATTCAAAAGGCGGTTGGATCTAGCTGTGCGGATGTCCTCAATTTTATACCTGTCGTTTGGTAGAACTTCCACTATTTTAAAAGGTCCTCTGAACTTAAGTAACAGCTTTTTACTTTCTCCGGTTGCTGTATTGCTAATAACCTTCGTAAAAACCAAATCCTCGATCCCTAACATTTTTGGTGGTGGTCTTATTGAAGGTAAGTCTATTATTCTCTAGCCGTTTCGCAGTCTCTTTGTGAATGTTAGACATAGATGTTGTTATTCTTTTTCAAGGGAAAACCAAATAACAGTACTCCAGACGTATGCTGTGTAATTCGGCATGTTGTGCTATTAATGCCGTGTTGTACTATACCGATTTTCGTGTCCCATTTGTTGCCGTCTGTATATGCCCCCGTTGTTGCCAGATCATCAAGTACTGTTTTATTTGTTCTCTCAACCTGGCCATTTCCACGAGGCAGGCCTACAGCTATGGTGAATAATTTAATAAATACCCTTCTGGTCTAGAAAACTTCTAAAATTATTAGATACAAATCATTTACCTGCATCTGCTTTTACTCTTTTAGGATTACTAAAGATTGTGAATATTTCATTTAGTATTTCTGAAACTGACTTGTTGGTAGGTATTTGGAAATGGTCTTAAAAATTTAAATTTTGTAAAACCGTCCACAATTACCTATAAAAATTTATTTTTATCATTTATCATCAGTTTCAATAAAGGGTCCCAAATGATCGATATGAAGAGTATGATGTGGTCTGGCATAGTTGGGTAGGGAATACAAATAACCTCTTTTTTACAGCTATTTTTGTATTTTTAAAATTTGCTTACTATAATTGTTTTCTTCCTTTTCGAAGTTGCGACTCGGAGCGTCTACATGCTGCATTTGCGTACCTGCTTTGTGTTGGATTTGGAAAGAATAATCCTGTAAAACTAAAATCCATCTAGCAATTCGTGGGATTATTGTTTGTCATTTTTGACCGCATTACAATCTTAATAATGGTAAATTCGGTACCCACTAGGTAGAGTATCGATGTTTTTCCAAAGTTTTCACAATCGTAAGGAGTTCCAGTTCAAAAGAATGGTATTTATTTTCTGGTTCTGTCGTTTATTTGCTGAAAAACCCTATGGGTTTCTCTTTATTTTCATATTCCTTAACTAGAATCCCCGCAAAACTATCCCGACTTGCATCTGTATAAACAATTATTGGCAATTTAGGGTTTGAGCAAATTTCCAGGTAGACTTTTTTTTAATAATTTTGTAAGAGGAGTCGTTATTTTGGCAAAATCTTTAATTCATGAATCCGACTAATTCCAAAAATTGTCTCAACTGATGTTGGTTTTTTGGTAATGGAAAGTTGCGTACCGCTTGACTTTTGACAGTTGATGGAGCTATTTGATAGTATATGTTTACTGCAGTTGCTATTATATTTCCTTAATGATATCCCCTAAAAAAATTTAGTGCGCCACTGAACTCTTCCACAATATATCTATCAAAAGTTCCTATAAAATTTTTCAATATTTTTCTTAATAAAGTTCTAGAGCTCTATCGTTTTCGACACTTTCCAACAATCGCCCTGTATTTCTCTAATGAAGGTACCTATTGAATATTTGATTAGGCAATCGTTACTATAACAAAAAAGAAGTCGATAACATTTTAATTGCTTTTTTCGATCTCCTCTAGAATGCGGTATACCCTGTAAAACATACTAGTTTGGTGATGAATATAGCTAGAGTTTCTGTCTTAGTGTTCTATGTTGTGTCGGATAGTTTTGTACTTCTAGAAATAAGATTTTGACAGTTCACTTAAGATGTAAGATTGACAAGAAAAAAATTACGTTTGTCAGTTTAATAAAGTTAATAAAAGCTTCTTCAAGTGCATTTTTACTGCAGTAGAACCCATTACAACAGGTTATGGGCCCAGAGCACGAGAAGAACTAAACATAACGGCTGTAAGCAGACAGAAAAGGGTCGACAAATCGATACCAAGTACAAGCAAGGTCAAACTGAAAACGTAAAAAAAGGAGGCTGAGGAACCAAGCAAAATGAATTCGTATACGATTCCGGTTTTAGAAGCAAACAATTTTAATAATTGGCTGTTTAGAATAATAGCAATATGTAGGAGAGAGGGATGTAGTGATGCCATAGATCAAACACTACCAGCAGAAACAGCGAATCAGACCGATAAAGACAACTGGAGCAAAAAGGATGTGAAAGCGCAATCAATCATAGTGTCAGGTATTTCTGATAAACATCTAGACATCATTAAAGAAAGCACAAGTGCAAAGGAACACATCGAAGATTTGAAGGCTGTGTTTGTAAGAACCTCATCGTTGACTAAATTAGCATTGTAATTGAGAAACTAGAAGATTTATTTTTGAGGTTTGATACCACAATAAAAGAACTGAAAGAGAGAGGATCAGTATTAGATGAAGGAGACAAAGTATGCCACTTAATTTTATCTCTACCTTCGAAATATAGCCATGTAGTGACTGCTTTAGAAACTATAGAAAATGTGAAACTAGATTTTGTGAAACATAGACTACTCGACGAAGAACTCAAACTCAACACACAATTTAACAACATTGAATCTAGTTTTAAAGCTTCTAGTGGCTGCTATCAATGTGGGAGTCAACAGCATTGGTTTTCAGCATTCTCTAAAAGAGAAAGAGGTAGAGAGTGAAATTCAGCTGTATGCAGCAAATTTATGTTCAGAAATTGATGGGAAAATAATAATGGTTTTGGACTCAGGTGCGAGCAATCATTTCTTAAAAGAAGACTTGGAGAAATACATGATAAATATTAAAAACTTAGAAAGACCAGTAACAATTCATATTGCAAACGGAGAGACATTACAAGCTAATAAAATGGGAACATTGAAAACAGAATGTCAAGGACAAAAGATATCGATAGAAGCATTCATAGTTAAGGATTTGAAGCATAACTTATTATCAGCATCAAAACTTACATCAAAGGGACACAAGATTATTGTAGAAAAGAACAAAACAACCATAACTGGGAAGAATTTTTCGTTGACATGCGAGTTCAATAAAGGATTGTACTTATTAATAATAGATAAAACAGAAATGAAAGATAAACTTGAACAGTGCAATATGACTGTAGAACAAAGTTTATGGCACAGACGACTGGGTCATCCAGGAAATGACGCCTTGGTACAGTTGCAGTTGCCCACAGAAACTAAAGTGTGCTCAACCTGCATGGAAAGCAAAGGTGCAAGGTGTTCATTTAAAAATTCTGATAAAAGAACCACAAAAATTGGTGAATTAATCCACACAGATATATGCGGTCCACTTAATCCAACAGCTTTTGATGGTTCAAGGTACTTCCAAACTTTTATTGATGATTATTCACATTTTGTAGTGGTAAAGACATTGAAAACTAAAAATGAGACAGACGAAAATTTGATAGATTATATTGAAGAAGCAGAAAGACATAGAGAAGTAAAAGTTAAAACAATACGTCTAGATAATGGAGGAGAATTCATTAGCCATATTTTTAAAACATACTGCAAGAAAAAAGGGATAATATTAGAGTATACCATGCCCCATACGCCACAAGAAAACGGGACTGCTGAGAGGATGAACAGAACATTACTTGATAAAATCAGTACAAAAATAATTGAATCACAAATACCCAAATATTTGTGGTGTGAGGCACTAAAATGTTCAGTTTACGAGTTGAATCGCCTACCAACAAGAGCTTTACCAAGAGGAATGACACCATCCCAAATTTGGCACAATAGAAATGACTTGAGTAAACTGAGAGTTTTTGGTTGTCAATCTTGGGTACACAGTATTGCCAAAAGGTAACAAGTTGAATGCTAGAGCAAAGAAAGCTGTAATGGTTGGCTATTGCGGTTGAGGATGGAGTTTTTATGGTTACCTGATGAGCAAAAAGTTATAAGATCAAGGGATGTAAAGTTTGATGAATCAGTTATGGAGTATAAAGAAAGAAACAAAACCAAAGATGAAACAATTTCAGATAATGTCAGTAAGACATTTTACAGAAGAAGAAATCGAAACACCAGAAATTGAACAGAACCAAACTGAACGTGACAATGACATGGATGAAACTAACTCAAATCAAGAAATTACTTCAGACAGCTCTGAAGAGATAGATCATGATATACCTGAAGTACGAGAAGAGAGAATAACAAGAACTGCAAATATGCCATCATATTTAAAAGACTATGATGTTTATGTTGCTCATTGTCTTCTTTCTTCAACATATCAAGAACCGAAAACATTTAGAGAAGCCATCGAACAACCAGAATGGCAAGAATCAATCCAAAAGGAACTAAAATCTCATGAAACATTACAGACATGGACAGAAGCAAAATTACCACTGAATGCACAAGCAATTGAGACTAGAAAGATTTTTAAGATAAAAGAAGATAGTACGAGAAAAGCAAGGTTAGTTGCAAAGGGATTTCAGGTTCCCTACGAAGGGGAAGAATTTGACTATGCACCAGTTTGTAGAATCTCAACAATAAGAATGATGTTATCAATTGCGATGGAAAGAGACTACGTGATCAAACAAATAGATGTTCCAACGGCATTTTTGAATGGCGAGTTAGACAACGGATAAAACCTGAAGGTTTGGCAAGTAAAAGTCGATACCTTAAACTAAACAGACATTGTATGGTTTAAGAAACTCTCCAAAAGGCTGGAATATCAAATTTAATGAAATTATGACAAAATTACAATTTAAAAGATCGGACTACGATTACTGCTTATATGTTAGAGAAGATGTCTACTTAGTTTTATATGTTGACGACGCTCTAATAATAGGAGAAGAAAAACTTGTAGAATTATTAATTCAAAGTCTTTATGATAAATTTAAAGTCAAAAGAATGTTACAAGTTCAAACATTCTTAGGCATGCAAATGGAATTTACAGAAAATGGACTGAAAATACATCAAACAAAAATGATAAACAGACTTTTGAAAGAATTTGACATGGAACAAACCAAATCCATATCAACTCCAATGGAAGTCAACTTCAATGCATCTCCAGATGAGGAAATCATAGAAAATGTTCCATATAGAAGATTCATTTGTAGTCTGATGTATATTTCACTAACAACGAGACCTGATATATGTCAAAGTGTATCACTGTTGAGCAGATACCTTGATAAACCAACTACTAGTACTTGGAATGCAGCGAAGAGAGTGTTACGTTATCTTAACACTACCAAAGAATTTGGACTGACACGAAAGGAAGGACAGGATTAGTCGGGATGTGCGATGCAGATTGGGCTGGAGACAATCAAACCAGAAAGAGTGTGAGTGGGTTTATAGTGTTCCGCAACAATAACCCTATTTCATGTTTTTCGAGGAAGCAGACCTGTGTTGCTATTAGCTCCATGGAAGTCGAATATGTGACAGCGTCCTTAGCAGCACAAGAATTGGTGAATCTTAAAGGAATTTTGAGCGAGTTTGGAAATTTTAGTGAAGTTATTTTGCAATGTGACAACCTAAGCGCCATTGTCACTATTAAAAATTTTGAAAATTCAAAAAAGGGAAAACATATTGAAATAAAATACCATTTTATAAAAGATTTATGTTTGAAAAAGGTATTTATATTGAAGTATGTTTGTTCTTCTGAAAATATTGCCGACATGTTCACGAAGTCTTTATCAAAAGAAAAATTTGTTAATTTTAGAAAAAGTATCATTACAGAATAGGTCTTTTGTAGAATCCTAAAGTTTTGCTGTTTCATTTAACAGTTTGAATGTTTGTTTATTATTAAAATTCCAACATTAAAATTGAGGGGGCATGATGAATATAGCTAGAGTTTCTGTCTTAGTGTTCTATGTTGTGTGTCTAATAGTTTTGTACTCCTAGAAACAAGATTTTGACAGTTCACTTGAAAATGTAAGATTGACAATATAATTACGTTTTGTCAGTTTAGTAAAGTTAATAAAAGCTTCTTCAAGTGCATTTTTACTGCAGTAGAACCCATTACAACACCATCTAATGTTATTATTGTGAAGTTGTTTTGCCTGCCTTGTCATTATTTGCCATTTTTCTCGCTTAGCCGTGCAAATAACTACTTTCCCGTTCCGATAGAATCACGAAAATTGGATTTTCGAGTAATGCAGAATAAAAAATATATTTAGCGATTTCGTCCCGCTTTGGTAACCCACTTTGGTCTGTCAAATACATACCAATCGATTTCGTTTCGAAAAACGATGACGTCAAGCTAACTTTGGTACCCTTTTTGGTCTGTCAAATCACATACTGAGATCTGCAGCACGGTTACTGAAATTGGTAGCTTTCTATCCTTGTCTAAAGTAGTTTTTGCCTTGCTTTTTATTTGTAAACAAACAAAGTCGTTGAAACGAATTGAATTTTTGTCCAATATTCTAAAATTCTTTTTGCTATATATGTTTAACTCAAAACTCCAAGAAAATATAGTAAAACTCAATAAACAACTTTTCCGATCGCATTACAAAATGTAAATTTCATCAATCAGCTGTACCAATTGAGAACCCAACGTTTTCGACTGTAATTGGTACTTTACGTCATACCGGTGACGTAGGACCTTAGGACCTACCATTTGGTTAACCAAAGTCCCTACCAACCAAAGCAGGACGAAATCGCCTATTGTATGAAAACAAACTGACACAAATTTTGATGCACACTATATTTCTCGTCAATGATCCAACATTAAAAAAGTTATCAAGTTTGATTCAAAAGTGTAAAAAATGTTTCTTTTTCAAGATTGTCAAGGCCCTTATTTTAAAAGCCCATCGAATTATTATTATAAATGCCCGTCTGAAAAAACTTCGTCAATGTCTCCAAAATAATTAAAAAGACATGTTAATACAAGATGTCATTGACAAGGTGATGATTAACCTTACGTAACCTCGCAAGAACGGCGTAATGGAATATAAACTTGTCCCATCAACTTGCTAGTTACCAGTTCTTTTTTTTAATTTCATCTAAATGAATACGGTGCATTATTCTAACCGTATATGGCGAGCTGGTTTTCATTCTTTGCTACTTCAGCAACTATAAACCGTAATAATCGTAGTAAAGAAGGTTGAGGGAGGTCTTCTTTATCTTTTTTTTCGACCTTCGAATATTTAATATTTTTGTATTGGAATTATACGTTTTTATAAAATTTCGAGACAATAAAGCATATTCTTTTTAGTATAAATGAAATATCAAAAATCCTAACACAAAAAAATATTCAAGAATTACAAAAATATCGGTTTATTGCAAATCAGAAACGTTTCTATATTGGCTGTTTAAATGCCTTTCACTGCTGGTGGGTTAAAAAAAGCTAAGCTAGAGATTGTTCAGCTCATTTTTTTCCTATTTGTCTACTGAATATAATGAATTTGAAGGGAACACTCAAGCAGAAGTAGACGAACTGACTGAGGTGGAGGTTGGTAAAAGAGACTATAATAGAATTCGCATAAGAAACACTTGCGATTGCTTCTTTTCATCTACCTATTATTGTGATGTGTACTAATGTGACGTGTTATTTATGATTATAATAATAATAATTGGACTTCTCCATTGTTGGTTATTTCTTTTTTTGTTCTCTTTTATAAAATGATAGAATTTTACGGAACAAGTGCATACGGGTAGATATTTCAAAACAAAGAGTGACTTAGAAAAAGTGGAACTATATGAGTAGAAGGGAATATCAAAGAAATGCAAACAAGTAGTGAAAAAAATAGAAGCCGCGGTACTACAAGGTATTCCGCGACGTAAAGGATACTTCGTGTGTACTAGTTAGACCTTAGAACATCGCGTACGGCCCCTGTATTT
The DNA here is from genome assembly GCA_963921935.1 of Galeruca laticollis. NCBI lineage: Eukaryota > Metazoa > Arthropoda > Insecta > Coleoptera > Chrysomelidae > Galeruca > Galeruca laticollis. Next base: position 133,430,793 of record OY998176.1, read on the forward strand.
TTTCTTTTAGAACTGCTGATATGCCATTAGTAGCTTCAACCAAAGAATTCCGAATGAAAAGGTAAGAAAGAAGTACTGTTAATTTTATCTATCAAACACAAACAGATAAGATAGTTGTTTACGTTTATCTGTAAAAAGTAAATATAGTTTGATGCGACGACGGGTTCTTGCCGTCTGGTTTAGTTATATGACTATAACGGCACGGGATATTAAAGATTACTTAGATAGGAAAGAATTTGTAGACATGTTCAAGGGAATTCATGAACGGCTAGGGATTTTGATTTAAAAAATGAATTGCTCGGATACATATTTGATTTATACTTGGCGACATCTTTAGAGACAATTGAAATACAAATACCTATAGGCGAGGTATATTAGGATTTTTAGAGGAAACTTTTGCTATAGTTTTGATTTTCTCACTTTTCATGATTTTTGGGTCGCTGAAGAAGAACTTGAAGGTTGCGGGCTCAAATTTGGCACGGAACTTTGTTTTCCGGACACTTTTTTCAGTTTTCGGCCTGTATCTCAAAAAGGAAGCATTTTTTCGACAAACACAGTCAATACATAATTAAAGTAGACAACATTTCCTATATTTCTCGTATATACTGTTTTCTTGTAAGACTAACCGTTTCGCGCTAGAGCGTGGTCTAAAACGGGCCATATTTACGTATCTGGTGAAATCCACCGTTTACGCGGAAATCGCCCTTCCTGTAATCCTTCTGTTGTATCAATTTATTACATTATACAATTTATATGATATAAAAGTACATTTCACATTAATAAAGTTTTTCTTTGGAAGACTAAACCAGTGATTCTCAACCACTGTGCCGCAGCATTTTTGTGTGTCGCGAAATTTAAACTTATCTTTTTCTTTGTGTGTCGCCAAATTATGAAATTGTTAAAAATGTAGAGCGACAAAGAAAAAGGTTGACAATCACTGGTCCAACCGTTTCACCGCTAGAGCGCCCCAAAAAAACATTCTCGGACCCAGTATGCTTTAAAGGAATAATGAATATAGGGAAAGTAATTACAAAATGGATTCAAACGAATGTAATCCATTTATTTAGTAGTGCTGTAGAGATGAATGATGAATCGCTGCCGTCATAAAGTGGATTGCCCTAAGGCCGCAAAAATCATAAAGAGTGAGAAAATCAAAACTTTCTACTGAGCCCCAGTTTTTTGCTAATATTATTTAAGAAAATGGGAAGCGGGAAGACCACAAAATTTAGATTCATAATCGCCAGGAGGAAGGTAGTTAAAGGTGATTTACACTGTGCGTTTGCTGTTGACCGCAAGACTGTCCTGGCCATTTATAGCGGGCTTAACTACATGTAGAGCTGTAGAGACGGTTAGGTAAATATTATCGTTCTGAAATCTTTTTTGGACAGTGGTATTGAGACTTAATTATACCATTTCGCGCACAGAACATTGGGTGGAATTTTTACGAGCGAGCGAAATCATAATAAATAATAAAACTGACGATATCTTGGAAACCAGCTGTTCTAGAATTTAGAGGAAGAAATTATTATAATAAAATTAACCAGAAAGAAAAAACATGAGATATTTTTAGCTAGCATTTCGACAATTGCGCCAGACCCTTCATGAAAGTGAGACAAATTGATTTTTAAAAACCCGTTTATACATTAATGTGAAAAAAAATAAACATTAAAGTCTACAACAATTCACTTAAGTATCCCGTTAGAAAATAATGTTAGACGGAAGCGTGTCTATTTTAATACTAATAATTTACAGATGTGCTAGAATCACCGAGATTGATGGTATGTTGCTGCACTTAAGACCCTTAATAAATAAGATATAACTACTAGATACGGAATAATAAGGCGAAGGGTGAACTTATTTAGGAACGTGTTTAAAAATCCATTCTACAAGGAAGGATTAAGTTCTAAAAATAAAGTCTTTTAAGGAATTTATCGACTACCTCACAGGAAACAAAGAAGAAAAGGGAAACTGAGATTTAATATTTGATTTCGTTTACTTGGATAAAGGAATATCGTTATAAATGTAATTTCCAGAATTGTATTCATCCGTGTAATTTTTTTTTATATTAAATTTATTTGTTTAGTAGCAAGCAAACCTTTATCGAGGGAACATCGCATTGTTTTATCTACACAAATAGTTTTGAGATGCCGTCAATTTTAAACTCGCTACAAAGTAAGTGAATAGAAAAACTCAATTAGTTTTAAAATTATTAATTAGTAAAATGTTCAACATAAAAACTAAAAATAAACAAGTGGAGATAAAATTTACTCTCTCGACCCTTACTTCGTGGAATCTACTCATATAAGTGTTTTAAATGAAACTCAATGTTTCTAGCTAATTCCACAATATAATGAAAAATGTTGAAAATTCTAAAAAATTGACAATTGTTTCGATAACTGAATATCATCGTCAGAATGACAGAAGTTACATTTCATTTGATGCCTACCTGGTGTTTAGTATTTATTTTTGGCTAGACCAAGAAGTGACCTACCTTGTGATTGACTTAATATATGTTAATAGAAAAAAGAAGAATATGTGATATTACAAATATTGAAGCTTAGATATTATTAGCCCTATGGTGATATCCTGGATATCATTTTTCCAATTAAGATCAGTATAACTGTGCAATGATATAGAAAACCAGGAAAACTATATCTACTGATCTTAACAATTATCACTTAAGAAGACAGTTCAATAGTGGAGACTCCCTAGATTTATCTGTTCATTGACGACTTCATATTGTGGGTTTCTTAGGTGTCTTCTAATTTCCAACTCTTCAAGGAAATCCAGTTCTTGTTTCCTATCACAAATATGCAGTACTTCTAGTTCTGTGTTAGGTGTCAATGTCATTACACAAAACATCTACTTAACACCAACCATTTATTGACACCTAACACAGAACTAGAAGTACTGCATATTTGTGATAGGAAACAAAAACTGGATTTCCTTGAAGAGTTGGAAATTAGAAGACACTTACGAAACCCACAATATGAAGTTGTCAATGAACAGATAAATCTAGGAAGCTCTCCACTATTAAACTGTCTTCTTAAGTGATAATTGTAAAGATCAGCAGATATAGTTTTCCTGCTTTTCTATATCATTGCACAATTATACTGATCTTAATTGGAAAAATGATATCCAGGATATCACCATAGGGATAATAATATCTAAGCTTCAATATTTGTAATATCACATCTTCTTTTTTCTATTAACATATATTAAGTCAATCACAAGGTAGGTCACTTCTTGGTCTAGCCAAAAATAACTACTAAACATTCTGACGATGATATTCAGTTATCGAAACAATTGTCAATTTTTTAGAATTTTCAACATTTTTCATTATATTGTGGAATTAGCTAGAAACATTGAGTTTCCGTTAAAACACTAAGTGGAAATAAAATAGTTATACGGATACAAACACAATCAGATCCAAATATGTACGTACAAACATATTCAAATGTACCAGGGGAGTACCAAAATATTTCACAACCAGTAATGCAAGTTGACCAACAACCGATAATGCAACCGCAGCATGTATCAAGAGTGACTGCTTGTCACTCGCGCCATGTCACGTCTCGACTCCGCCCTCTTTTATATATTTTTGCGCTAGACGACAGACACTCTTATACCGAAAATTTCGTCTTTTCCCTCTCCCCGCAATTCTATATTTTTCAATTAATTGAAAAGTATATTATCTACGGGCAAAGTATGCATACATTTGCCATATAATTCATATATGATCTTCCAGTTGCAGCATCAATGATAATTTTCCATGTATTTATTAAAAAGATATTCAGTTATAAAAACTAAAAGTTGTAACTTTTGTTAAAATATTTCTAAAGTTGAACGTTGGTCATGTGTGGTTTCGATATTTAGGAAAAAGAATCAATGTCGCCTCCGGGGATCCATTTCTTGCAGGTGTGGTGGTCGATGATTGAGTTTCATCCGCACTGATGCCCTGAATCTCGAATCGGGGCGTTATTATTGACGTCGTTCCCAACGTCATGCATACGCAAGCCTGAGAATGCTCTATTTGCGAATAGTTTCTAAAATGATGTTCTCGAGCACCGTTACTAAAATCATCGAATTGTATCGTCCCTCACAACAGCGTCAGTTGACGTTACAATACAAATGTCATTTGGTTATGTCAAATGTAAGGGTGCATTCAGATGTTACGTCGGGCGCGTTTTATGTGATCAGATGCTTAGATCTGGTAAATAGTCGGGTCGTTCAGATGCTAGCGGTAAATTTTACCAATCGTCCAACCATTTAACCCAGTCGACACTTCGGTAGAAATTGACCCGCATGCGCTTTACATTTTATAATGCATGATTGAGAAGTTTGGGTTATGTTTACAAAATTACAAATAATAAATTAATAGTCAACGAGACTTTTTACATTTTTTTCTACACCCACATGTATATTATCCATTTTCTGCACAAATTACAGAATGGAAATGTGGCCATTTCGGTTAACTGAACGCATATGATTTCATTTACATCCTAGAATGTATATGAAATTCACCAATCAGCATTTGCATTTAGTACCCGTCAACTCTTCTTTTTTTCAATTTCAATGTAACGTCATGATAACTTGTCAAAATATTTCTTTAGTTATCAAGAAAAATATTTTAGTAAAATGAGTGATTCCAGTGATGAATCAAAAATCAATAAATATCACTCCATCAGATATTCGTTTAGCCGCGAAGGTGATGTATAACACACATCATTACCCCAAAAATCAAAATGTAAATATGAATCTCTGGTAAACGAAGTTAAAAATATTATCAGAACATGTTATCACTGATTATTTGAATGAAATATCGAATAAGAACAAACGCTCAACCCTTTGGACAACATATTCTATGTAAAAAACAATGATGAATATTAAAAGTAACATTGACATTTCAAGTTTCCGTAAATTGCGTTCCTTTCATATAAGTTTGTGATGGATCAGTCTGTTAACGCACGTCTCTAAATGTATACAGAAGAGAATATAGTTGGTTCAATTCCCCGCTTCATGCGTTTATTTTTATTGCTGATATTTGTATTATAAATACTAATTTTCATAAAATTTTAGTTAGTGTTCATTTTTGGAATTTATGGAGTACGTCTTCGTCAAAAATTGAAAATTTTAAAGATAAATCATGTAAAGATTTAGAAAATGAATTTCAAATAAATTTAATTGATAAACAAACCCAGATCCTTTGTAATTTCTTGTATGTTTTACGAGGTCTCCAAAAAATATATTCTGCTTTGACCACCAGATCTAGAACAATTTTTTGTTAATTACCAAAAAGGAAAATGTTCGAAGAAAGTAGTTGGAATTAACAAAATTGGTAATCAGACAAAAATAATTGCTAAATTTTTAAAATTACCAGATGCGAATTTATATACGGGACATTGTTTACGCCTTAAATAGTAAAAAATTTCATGAAAAATATTGATCATGTATTTGAATAAATCTTCTTGTTCGGGATTTAAACCAAAATTGTTCACCAAATACGTTATAGTATATTGTACAATGAGCACGAAATGACTATACATTTCCCACAAATAGGTATATGAAATTTTGTAGTACGAGCTTAGCGAGTAATATAAAATTTCATATACCTACGAGTTGGAAATTTCATGCCAATTGTACACTATACTCTTTCTACGACCATCATAAATCATAAACAAAACTGTAATATTTTACATAACAATTTTTATTATTAACTTTCCTGCCGTCATTGTTGCATGGTTTAGAGAATTTTTTCTCTGATATTATTAAGTCTGGCCCTTTGAATGACCCATATATTTTTTTCTTCTTGTACATGTATCTACCTACGTCCTGAAACAAATAATGTTCAAAATTTTGACAACTCTGAAATAAAAATACTTTATGCAGAAAAATCGTTATAATTCACCTGCGGAAAAAGTCATCAATTATCGTGTCTCTTTAAAGGAGTAATATCACCTTCTGCATGTACCAGGATAGTGACCGATGTCATTCTGAAGCAATGGCTAGTTTACATATCTGGATCAACATGTCAATGTCAAATCATCCTCACTATCGCGACCCATTTTCGATTATAAATTTTCTTTACAAACGAATTTTGTAAACAGGGCCCTGATCGAAAACTACACAACGTGTTTTTAAAATCAGCTCCGAGAAATTCGTACATCACAGTGAAATATCATAAATAATTTAAATAAAAACAGTATACAAGTGATCATAACTACATAGTGAATGACACGGACTAACAAACCTTATCAGTTGGGTCCGATGCGGGACAGAGCCGTATTCAGGCAAAACGAACCTTAGCGGAACATGGAAACCGACAATATTATAACCAGCGACAACATCAATAATCAGTCACCTTTATCTCAACATGTACCTTCAGCTCAACACTCAATTCCAACTCAACATTCAACGATACCAAAACAACAAGTCTTACCTCAACCTCCACCTTCATCTCAACCTTCGTACTCCAAAGTAGCTAGCCAACCTCAACAACCTACCATACCCACTTTCCCATCTAAACTTCAAGCCATCGTTTTTAGTTCTCTAAACAATATTAAATTAGAAGAATATCTCCTGGCTATTGGCTCCACGATAAGTCCGAAAAACATATTATTCACATCTAGAATCTCAAACAATCGGATATGTATTTACCTCTCAAGTAAGGAAATCGTAGATGATTTTATCATTAAACATGATGGGCGCATAAAGATCAATAACGAAGTGATACAAGCACGCAGACTTATCACACCAAACGAAAGGCTACTTTTATCCAATGTATGTCCCACCATTCCACACGACGTACTACAGAGGGAACTTCAACAACTCGGCTTCAAGCTGTCTTCTGCAATTTCCTTTTTAAGAATAGGCACCACCAACCCCGACTATAAACACATATTCAGTTTCAGGAGGCAAGTATACATTGTACCTCCCACAATTCCAATACCAGACTCAGTTTTGATAACTTATGATGACACCACATACCGTATTTTTCTCGCTGTAGATAATTTGTGTTATCATTGCAAACAACATGGTCACTTATCTAGCACTTGCACTTCAAAGTTGCCTCCCCAATCAACAGACGACACTTCTTCACCAAACTCAACAACTACAACCAGTCAATCTACTCTAAACTCAGTAAACGAGCAAAGCGCTGAGCCACTAACAGATATATCTTCAATTTCAACCACCATGCCCATCGAAGCAAATATAACAACAGCTATCACAGCTTCGAATATCACTCACCTTGCTGAAACACAGCATCAAAAGATCCCTAGAAATAATATCAAATTCTCCGCAAACATCGACGGCTACTGACATCGAAAACCCAAAAAATAAAGCAGCTTCGAAAAGAAATATTACCGAAATCATAACACCTCCTTCTGATACTACAACATCTTACACAAGCTTCAGTAAACCCGATGCAAAACTCAAAAAAGCGAAATCCACTTCAAAATCAACTATCATACTGGAAAATCAAATGGCACCTATCAAAGAATTATTCGACAATGAAACTCAAATAATATCTTTCGAACAAACAATCGACTTTTTTGAGAACGTACAAGGATCAGTGGACCCTCTCAGTACAGCAAAAGATTATACCTCTGATATACTAGAACTATTACAACTCTTAACCAAAATACATTCATATACCTCTGACCGCCAAATAAAGACCAAATGCACTAAAACAAAAAAGAGAATTATGAAACAACTGAAGCTTTTAAAATCAGGTGAAGATGCCGAATCTGACGTTTCCCTTGCCACATCTCAGGAATCCCTAACAGAACTTGCATAATATTATCTTCAATTTATTGCAATGGAACATAAATGGGTTTTACACCCATTATGAAATGCTCAAAATACTTATACACGAAACTTCACCATCAATTATTTGTCTTCAAGAAACTAATTTCAAAGGACAACACAATCACAACTTCAACAATTATTCCTGTTTTTACAGAAACAGAAACAACGCGGGAAAAGCAAGCGGAGGCGTAGCCATCTATGTAAATACTTCATACAAAGCACACAATATAACACTTAATACAAACTTAGAAGCAATAGCAATTTCTATCAAAATTCCTCAAACAATTAATATCTGCAACATATATATCCCGCCTGATCAAGTAATTACCTCACAAGACATCACTAACATTTTGTCACAAGTTCCATCACCTCTAATTTTACTGGGTGATTTTAATAGCCACAATCCTATTTGGGGATCAACAGGTTTTAACGCAAAAGGCAGAACAATCGGAAACATCCTAGATGCACATAATCTAAATATTTTAAATGACGGTAGGCCTACAAGAGTTAATGTTCACACAAGCACGAAATCAGCAATCGATTTATCAATATGCCATCCAACTATCTCACCTCTAATTTCCTGGGACACTATACCATATTTATATGGAAGCGACCATTATCCAATCAAAATTACGATCTCCGATCAAAACTCCGTCACTACATACCCTACTGTTTCAAAATGGAAAATAAAACATGCTGATTGGCCAAATTTCAGTAATTACATTGAAGAAAACGTCGCTCTACTTCCCGTTAATCTAGAAAACGATAACATCGACAACATTTTGAACTCATTCACAAAAATTATCACCGATGCAGCAGAAAAATTTATAGGAAAAACAAAAGCACTAAAAAAACACACCATTGCCGTGGTGGAATACTGAATGCGATAAAGCTATTAAACAATACAAAGCGTCATTTAATAAATTAAAACGAAATAAATCACTGGGGAACCTAGTAGACTATAAGAGAAGAAGAGCCCAAGCAAGATACATCACAAAGAATGCCAGAAAAAACTCCTGGAAAGCGTTCGCATCCAACATAAACAGCTCTACACCTTTAAGTACCGTGTGGAAAAATCTAAGAAAAATATTAGGAAAAAACAAATTTACAAAAATTCCTTTTATAGCTCACAACAATAGCACAGTCTCAAATAACGAAGACATGACCGAATTATTTGCAACACATTTTGAGCACAACTCGAGCAACTCAAACTACTCACAAGAATTTCTGGAATTTAAAACTACTAAAGAAGCCGAATTCTTAGATTACGATGACCATGACAACAACATACTTAATATCCCGTTAACTATAGACGAACTTAATTTTTCCTTAGACACAACCAAAAACTCTGCCCCAGGACCTGATAATATTCCATTAATCTTTCTCCAAAAACTCCCTCATATTGCCAAGTCATACCTTCTCCAAATATTCAACCTAATCTGGACAAAAAATATTTTCCCATCCACGTGGTCACAGGCAATCGTCATACACATACCAAAGGCAAACTACCCAAGAACTAAGTTAACTTCATACCGACCAATATCTCTTACCAACGCACTAAGCAAAATAATGGAAAAAATCATAAACAAAAGACTATTGTGGACATTAGAAGACAGAAACCTTTTAATACAAGAACAAAGCGGTTTCCGTCAAAACAGGTCAACATTAGACAATCTCATTGATTTGGAATCCGAAATCCACGAATCTTTCGCGAATAAACAAGATTGCCTTGCAGTTTTCATCGATATCACAAAAGCCTTCGATACAGCGTGGCGTCATGGCATTATCAAAACTCTTCATTCATGGGGCATCAAAGGAAACATCCTAAAATTCATACAAAATTTTCTTAATAATCGTTTATTTCGTGTTCGTACCAATAATACAACTTCAACTCTAAAACAACAAACTAACGGGACTCCCCAAGGATCAGTCATTAGTTCAACACTTTTCCTGATCGCGGTCAACGACATATTAAACCATCATTCCAAACTAGTCAAAGGCAGGTTATATGCTGACGATTTGGTAATATTCTCCAAAGGTAAGAACATCGACTCAATTCAGAAACACATCCAAGAAACATTAAACCAACTTCAAAACTGGTCTAAACTCACGGGACTGCAATTTTCAACAGAGAAGACCAAATGCATATTATTTTCTAGAAAACACAATCCTGTGTCTCCTGAACTCAAACTTAACAACATTTCCCTAAACTATGTCGATAACATCAGATTTCTTGGAATGATTGTTGACAAAAAACTCAGTTGGAAGAAACACATACTACATATTAAAAAATCATGCCAAAACGGTATAAACCTTATGAAAACACTCTCAAGCAAATCCTGGGGATCTGACTACACCTGTCTAATGCACATATATAAAACACTCATTCGCTCAAAGATAGATTACGGCTCTATAGTATACGCGACAGCTAAAAAAACTACTCTAAATCAACTCGAAACCATTCAAAACACAGCACTAAGAATAGCAACAGGAGCATTCTGTTCAAGTCCAATAAAAAGCCTACAGTGCGAAACCGGGGAACCTTCTCTACAACTCCGGAGAAAATACCTTGCCGCTTCATACGCACTATCCATCAGCACAAACCAGCAGAATCCAGTCTACATTAACATACTGACCAAGCACTACAAAACTTTACATTCGGCAAATATTAAAACAGACCCACCATTCTATGCAAGAGCTAGTAAAATTCTCACAGAACTCCAAATCAAACGTCCCCGCTTCCTTTCCAACAAAATTAAAACTCCCCCTCCATGGTCGATCAATATCCCTCCCAGCGACACTTCACTGTGCAAATTTAACAAATTAGAAACCCCCCATACCCTAATTAGGAAAACATTTGCCTCCATACTTGACAAATATCCACAATTTCACCTCGCATATACAGACGCATCCAAAACCTCTGATGGCGTAGGCGCGGCAGTGAGCATGCAAAACAGTACACTACAATTCAAGTTACCCGAAATAAGCAGCGTCTGCACTGGAGAACTATACGCCATTCTTCAAGCACTTATTCACATAAAAACAAAAAATACTTCAAGATCCCTCATAATAACAGACTCTCTTAACTCAATCCATATTATCAATCAACTTTATCCCACACATCCAATAGCCCTCCAAATTAAAGTCGAATTATCGCAGTTGCAACATTCCAATAACTTTGTGGAAATACTTTGGGTTCCTTCTCATACTGGCCTTCAAGGAAACGAAGAAGCCGACCGCAAATCACGACAAGCAGCAATTAGTGAAACCGTGAGTGAAGTGCAAACGGTAGTGTATAACGACATAAAACCGCTACTTAAATCAAAAGTGCTAAAATTGTGGCAAATCGAGTGGCAATCGTCCCAATCGAAACTACGCGACGTGAAACCGGAAGTGAAACCTCGAGCGCAGCCAACAAACAAAAGATCGCTTCAAGTTAAACTGACTAGGTTACGAATAGGCCACACCAAACTTACTCATAGTTACTTAATTACTAAAAGTGAACCCCCAAAATGTGAATTATGCAAGATCCAGCTTACTGTCAAACATTTAATAACCGATTGCCCAAAATTCCAACAATCAAGACAAGACAAGACCTAACCTAACCTCAGCAACAATTTAGACCAAGTTCTTGGCGAAAACTGTAATACACAGAACCTTTTTAAATATCTAAGTGACATTAACATATTAACTAAACTATAAACAACCCATATTTGTGTCGCTAATTACCCCAGTGGTAGATGCGACTTGCTTGTAAATAAAAAAAAAATGTAAACACCGATGTGAAATTATTAGATAGACATTAAGAAACATGACTCGATCATATATTATAATATATATATAACCAAAAAATTCGTTAATATAATGACAGTCTAGTAGCGCATGATAGTCGTGGGAAATGAAATAGATATTTCGATACAGCTAGCCCATGGGAAATGGAAATATGTATTACAATGTGATAAGTTCCTTAATCGAAGACGCACTTGAAATGTACATTTTTCTTTATGGTCGTAGAAAAAATATTTTATATTTTTATGATAAATTTGAGTATGCTCAGAAGGAACAAAAATTGTACGATTCATTTTATGATGTTTTCTTTGTGACTAGTTCTAATATCTATAGTAAGAAGTAATACATCTATTTAACGGAGTTTCCGAACTCTGCCACAAAATGCAGGTAGTCATTACGGGTTGTTCGAACTCTGCCAGTGTTTAAAATTTTGGAGATTAACTACCAAACCAGTAGGGGTCTAATAGCCTAATCCGATTTAACAATTTACCTTGAACTTTAGGTACTCAAATTCAATATAAGAAAATATTAATAACATACATATATTTTCAACGTATATTTGCCACTTCTAAAACATTACATCTACATTACATCTACATTACAATAAAATATATTCAATATACATAAACATATAAAAAAAACAAAAAATTAAACGTGTGGAAGATTTTTACATGCAACCGTTTTCACAAACATAAAGCGAGAAATAACATTTTTCCTATATTGATCCAAATGATCATTAATGAAATTAATTTTAACATTAATAGTTTTTTTCTTGCTTTGGTTTGCCGAACGAATTTTCGCGTATACCTCCGTTTGTAAATCCAATAACACACTAGTAAATTGAACAATGTTTGGATGTGCTTTGTAAAAAGAAGCACCGAAATGCGAATGAAAACTCTCACAAGAATTCGTTGTTCTCTTAAAAAAGGATGCATTATTTGCCCAAATAAGTGGTGGAAATATCGAATTTGGCGTTATATATGTTTTATTGACATAATTTCGGAATTCTATAACTCTTTCGTCATTCGGAAGCAAAAAATGTAGTTCATTATAAAAAAATTCTACAACTTCCTCAGGACTAAGATACATAATACCGAAATGTACTTTTAAGTATTCGCCAATTACAGAACCTTTCTGTCTGTACTCTTGTACCAAATGAAACTCCTGAATCTTACGAAACCAAGCTTGACAGAGATGAAATTTACAACCAAAAAGAATTTGATCTCTGCCAAAACATTCATATATAGCGTTATGAATGCTTAGTTCAAAATCTACTACGACTTCTTTAGGTTGAAAATTTAAGCCTACTTCTTTACATTTTTGTCTTAAAATTAAAAACAAATTTGAATATGTTTGACTTGATTTGTCCGGCAGCAAACAAAAAACAAGAGGTACGTAATAGCCGTTTTTAAAACCATGAATGGTAAACATTTGGTAAAAAAAAGTTGAACAGTATTTAAAAGTCCCATCCATCAAAATACAATCCGAATTACATGAAAAATTAAGGTTGGAAAAACAGGAGAACACAATAATTTTAAATACCTGGTCTGCTGTTATAGAAATTCCTCTTCTCGGTTCGTTCGTAATTGTAATTCACTAACACTATTAAATACTTCTTCCTGATTTTTAGGCAATAGGGGTAACATTTTTCTTCTCGCCGCGTGAATATTTTTCCTTATTCGGTCAATATCTTCGGTGTTGATATCCTCCGCGAAATTATTTGACACCAATTCTTGCCGAATTAGTTTGGAGGGTTTCTCAGTGGGATCTTCAGTCGCTTTCCTTTTAATGCTGTTACTCACTGCTTTTCTTGATAGGTTCGTTTCCATAGTATGATTGTGTTCTCCTTTGACTTCTGTGATTGTTTCTTCATCAGAAACGTGGGAGTACACTCTAACTGGACATTTTGCGTTACAGCACTTCCATCTAATGTTTCCACATTTGCTAGTATTAGCTTTCGAAAATTTATAACTGTTCAACACTATTAATTTATTTCCTCTTTCACTATACATTGTAGATGCTTTGTTCTCCATTTTGGTCACTGTTTGCTATGTGTACTACACTCTTAACTTCTGTAGATCGATATGAAGTAACTGAATACAACTATAACTCTTATATAGTGTAAGTGCATCAACATCCTTCCCCTAATCCCCTAAATATCGATCAAAACAATCAAGATTTCTTCAAAATATTTAATACAAGAAATCTTTGAAACCTTTCAGAAATATACATAATTCTATGGGCCTCCGATTTTATCTATTATAAACCCTAATGACTCTAATAGGATTAAACTAAATGGTTGCGGCACAGTTCGAACATTTCAGTAATCCTCAAATTGATACAAGTCAGGTAAAATTTTATTTTGTGGCAGAGTTCGGATATGCCCCTATTTAAGACCGATTCCTACTTTTTTTACTAGGGCAAAGGGAAAGTAAAAAAAAATGGAACTATTTCAAATACAATGTAGCTATAAAGTTTTCTTACCGAATCTCCCGCGAGCTCGAATTATTTTCCATACATTTTTTCTCATTTGCAATTTTTTTCAAGAAAATTCCCACTTTGAAAATTTTTTCGGAATAATTAAAGATTTAAAGAGATTATAAGTGAAAATATTTCAGGAATTTATTTGTCATCTAGATGTAGCTTATTATGGAATACTTATGCATTCAATAGAAACACAACCATACACTAAGATCAGGAAATAAAATGCAGAAAAAAAGAAACAATTGTTTTAACTGGCTTCAAAATAAATAAAACAAATAGGTATAACTAAGTTAACCAAAAACTACAAAACTAGATTAATTAAAATTATTTGCTATTTCTTCTCTAAGTCTAGTTCCTTCATTCTCCATTTCTTCAATATTTTGGATGTTATTTACTGTTGCATTTACTTCACGCAGAACTAATTGTCCTCTTCTTCATAATTTGCCTCATCATCGTTAAACATTAAACATATGTTGCGTAGAACCCATGCAGTTTGAACAACGTGGGAAATTACATTTGTACGATTTATGTCTAAATATTTTCTTCTTCTGAATCTTCCAAATAACAGACAAAATGCCCTTTCAATAACTTGTCTGGCTTTAGCAAGTTGGGTATTGCATCTAACTTTATAAAGATGGAGATATCCCCTATCTTTATAAGGTGCTATACACCAATCATATACTGGATATGCTTTATCTCCGATTATGAAAGAGCTTGGTTGAAAATAAACATCTTTTGTCTTATGAAGTTTTTAAATATGGTTCAATTCCTAAAAATTCGAATATCACTAACACTGCTGGGATAACCACAGAAAATGTCTAAAAACTTTCTTTTGCTATCACAAATGGCTTGTAAAGGTACACCATAAAAACATTTTCTTCATGACGTGCTTTTATGGGAATGTATGTTCCATCGATTGCTCCAATACAACCATGGAATTGACACATAGAATAGAAGTGTTCCTCACTTTGAGTTCTTTCTTCTAGTGTTAGCCATTTCAAAACTTCGGTCGGTAATCGTAATAATTGCATTGATTACTCAATCCATTGACACAAACAGAGAGGATTTTGCTATATCAAACCTGCTTGCAATGCTTCTGCAAAATAAAATCAATGTAAATATTTCATAAATTATTAATTTTTCCTACTTTACCTATAGCTATCTGGAGTGCTCAAAATCCAAAGAGTTGATAGTAGCTGTAAACTAGGATCAATGTTTTCTATGAATGTGTTGTTGCTTTTCAGCAAATGGGCAATTTTGTTAAATAAATCATTATAAGCAGACCTCGTCAAACGTAAATGTTGTTGGAGTTCTGCGTCAATCATTTTTTCTATGATCTTCAAAAATTTCCGTGAGTTCGAAAAATATTTTCTCTACCAACCTCTTCAACTAATGCGAATATACTTGTTTCAATATAATCGTCAGATAATGACGAACTAGGTTCACGGGTTGAACCGCGTTGGAAATTTGAAATTTCCAACGCGTTTCAACCTTATATCAAAAATTGGGCCAAGTCTTATACATTTTTTATTGCTAAATGATTTTTTAGATCAGCTTAAAATTAGTTGGAAAATAACTATGTATATATAAAAATTTTATCTGAATAAATTTTAGTCAATAAATTGAAAATTATTTGGAAGAATGTTTCTTTGTAAGTATCAATTGAAAATAGAAAAAGGTGGATAAATTTAATATACGACATGGTATTTTACGTGATTTCAAAAATTTTTGTGATTTAAATTTGATTAGGTAATTTAATTGTTTATTAAATAGAAATTTTATTCTTTCTAGAGTAACTTGAGACGTGTAAATGGCGCAAAGTTTTACTAACATCCGTAGATGGCAGTTTTGGTAGTATTATATTATACTAATAATTTACTACCACAATAATCCTTTATAACAACACCACAAATAAATATGCAGTCAATGCAAACTGACTTATCTCAAAATGCAAATATAAATACATCACAACATAGGGGTAGACAACAAATAAATCCACATCAATATGGATATCGCAGCCAACAAAATATTAAGAATGTCTTCTACCAGTGAGGAAGAACAAGACGAAACAGAAAATCCTAACACAGCTCCTTGGCAACAGGTTCCAAAAAGTAGTAAACGGAAGAAAACAACACATGCAAAATTAGAAAGCAATCACGTAGTTTTAAATAACAGATACTCTACATTAATCCAAGAAGAAAATGCTGATGCGAGTCAAACAAAAACAACAGAAGTAAAGAACATAAGATCCCCACCCATATATGTGTATGGAGTAGTCAATTACTATTGTAAAACAAATAAGAGATATGTTAGAGGATGAACAATATAGTACCAAAAGTCTAGCAAATAACATAGTCAAAATAAATTGCATACCCCTGATGACTAAAGAAAGCTAGTTAGAGAATTCGAAGAACAAAATATAATACATCATACTTATCAGCTGAAAGAAGAAAGGGCCTATAGGGTATTGATCAAATACATGCACTATTCTATAAAACCAGATGATATCGCAGAGGAATTAAGTGAAATGAGACATAAAATTAGGAATACAGCAAATGCGACGCACAGAATAATAATAGTACCATTAAACCAATTTTTCGTAGATCTAGAGCCCGCCAGTAATAATAAAGACATATATGCGATTGAGAAGCTACAAAATGCTAATATAAAAATAGATCCCAAACCCATTGGACTTTTTCATAACAAACGGAATAAACTCCGCATAAACAGACATTGTACCTAGCTATGACCTGACATCTGATCACTCCCCCATTATCTTAACAGTTGGAGCTTCAGTCATATTTAGAAAACCTCTGCCACGACTATATAACTCCAAAACAGAAACATAACACTTATGTAAGACTCAAAGAACCAGAAGAAGTAGAAACAGTAACAAACTCTCTCATTTCCTGTATACAACAAGCAAGGCAAAAATCAACCCCACAAATTAAACAAAAAACGAAAAAGTGGATATACCTCTAGAAATCAAAAGGTTAGTGGCTGAAAAGAGAAGAGCTAGAGGAAATTGGCAACGTACCTGCACGCCAGCTGACAAACATATATATAACCAACTCAGCAATAGACTGAAAGTAAAGATTAAAGAAATCCGTAACGAGAGTATTGAACACTATCTCTCCCAACTAACGAGACATGATAATTCTGTTTGGAAGCCTATTGGAAATATGAGAAAACCAAAATATGCAATACCACTGTTAAGAAAAAATATCAGAGACCCATGGGCCAAAAGTGATAGGGAAAAGACTGACCGCTTTGCCGAATATCTCTCAACAGTCTTCAACCCAGTACAGAGACAAATAGACGAAGAAATTGAACGATATTTATCCGCATCTCTAGATATAAAACAACGGCTAACAGCTGTAACTCCAAAAGAGGTGGTCCAAAAAATAAAAAATCTGAATCAAAGAAAAGCTCCTGGAAATGATCTTATAACAACAAAAATACTTAAAGAACTACCCAGAAAAAGAATAGTAATACTTACATATATCTTCAACGCTATACTTAGACTTGGATATTGGCCAAAGTGTTTGAAAATTGCACAAATTATAATGATTAGCAAACCCAGAAAAGACCCAACAGAAGTTATTTCATACCGTCCTATAAGCTTGCTTTCAGTAATATCCAAAATACTTGAAAGACTGAACGAAGATCTACAACCTCAAGAATGGATTCCAAATCACCAATTTGGCTTTCGTCATACTCACTCCACTATACAGCAATGTCATCGGTTAACCCAGGAAATTCACAAAGAAATTGAATAGAAGAAAAGAAGTTCTGATGAGCCGTATTTTTAGACATAAGTCAGGCCTTCCATAAAGTCTGGCATCCAGGACTCTGTATAAAATCAAGAAAATTTTACCTCACTCAGATGAAAGGAGGTTTGAAGTATATTTAGACCTACTCCAAGTATGATTAAGCAAATCGAGAATAAAAGTTAACGAGAAAAAATGTGTCCACATAAGCTTCACTCTTCGGAGGGTACTTGTTCGCCTGCCAACATAAATAATGTCGATATACCACAGACGAATGTGATCAAATACGTGGGCATTTAGACAGTAAATTAAACTGGAAACAACATATTATCAAGAAGAAAAAGTAAATCGAGATAAAAACATAATAATTATATTGGATGATAGGAAGAAAATCAAAATTAACCATAGAGAATAAACTACTCATATACAAAACAGTATGGAGTAGAAATGTGGTGTTGTATTATTAAATCCAATAGAGCAGTTATACAAAGACTAAGACAAATAGTAAATCCTCCGTGATATATCACCAATAACACAATACATAACGATCTACGTATCAAAACAATAGAAGAAATTATACGTGAAAATGAAGCCCAACACTACGAAAGAAAGAAAACCACCCAAATCCCAATGAAAACCGAAGACTCAACAAACTGTGGCGAATTGATTTAAAATAAGTTCAAGAGGCAATGTCAATGGACATTGAACTCAACATGACATTGTAGTGGCTCAATGTTTGTTTACGGCCACCCTCGGACCAAATTATTTGATTTTCTTACTTTAATAATGAAATTACGTCTTCCTGATTTGCAGTTTAATACATTCTTAAGTACGGACCTATTCTTACCTGCAATTATTCATTCATTCAATATTTGTTTATGGCCACCTTTGGATAAACCCAGTTAAACTGCGGTAAATCACTTATATCTCTGAACGTACTTTAACCTTTTCGTTTTTATTTTGTCCCGGGTAAAAATGAAATCCCGTTATTTTTGCCTAACTCAGCAATTGACCCTTACAGTAAAAAAATCTGGCAACCCTAATTATGAAACTTGTTTTTTTGCTCTGGCTCGTGAACTATATAGCTTAAAAAAATTCGGATTAGTTAACACGTTTCAACTAGAGGAAAAAACGGCAAGAAATTATAATATTACGTGATGTTTGTAAAAACAAAATGTTTGTTGTATGCGACGCGTTTTTATTAAATTAGACGTCGCCTCATTATGATTCAAATTAATTAATTCGTTGAATTTAATATTAGCACATTTCCATGATATTTAAAAGATAAATTGTCCATTTGTTTATAGAAGTATACTGATGATGACTAATTTCAAATATAAACGTTTGATGGGATGAGGCATAAATATTTTAAGAATTTTATAGTTATGAATAATCATACACAACCATAACGTTAGTACATCTTGAATACTGCGTGTCTTCAAAATCAAAATAAAACAATCTTTGTATCAATAATAATATTTAAATACTTTATATTTGAATTTGAAAATGTTCTACATTGTCTAGTAAAAACAACTTCTATCAACCACTTGAGTAGTACATGCTTAAAAATATCCTTGTAAAAAAATGTCGAGGATTGATTTATGGTTAACATCAAGTTCACCTCAAAGCGTTAATAAGACACCATCCAAGCAGTATTAGTTTACCAAAACTGATATAAGTACTTCCTTGTCAATTTTACAAAACATCCACTGTAGTGATCGGAAAACGGATATAACTGTAAATAGAATTGTATTCAGGTCACCAGAACCCATTTTGAATATTTTCATAAAACATTAACAACGAATAATGTAACATAACATCTATTGTTGTTTTGAACGTTCGAATTTTGATCATTTCATACCTCTTTTGATTCACAATTTCCAAAGGACAATAAATGACATCCTTCAAATGGTTTTTCCTATTTCTGCATTGTTCCTCAAAACGACATTAAAAAAATATATGGATTCTCCTATAATATACTGTCAATATTTGTTACAGACAAAGTCATAAATATTGGCTTTGTGGGTACGTTTTCTTTAAAAGAAAATGAGTTATTTTTCCACCTGTAAAATATGATATTTTATTCATAGATGCCCAAAATAATCTGATTTGTAAGTCCAAATTTTCAGTAATGCGTCCAAATCACCTCTCGTAAACCTCTGCGTTCATCTCCCGTTTTCTTGGACTTAAATATTAATTCACCATTTAACACAAATCTGTTATCACTTCCTATATGTGTAATTATCAAACGACGGCCTTTTCCAGATGGTACTATTTTTCCGTCCAACCTATCTAATATGCGAGAAAAGTATTGGTTTACCCCAAAAAAAGTTGCAAAATTGAATTTTTTTTTGAGTTATTTTTATGTTTCCCGTCAATAACAACCCAAAAAAACGGTTTTTAGAAAAAAATCCTGTGTGCATGTCTTCGTCGTTGTCGTCGGCCACTTTTCGTTACATGTCTTGTTAGCACGATACAGCCTCCGGAGTACAACAAGTCACCAATTTTATAATTGAATATTGTTAAGGACATGTCACAGATGAACCCTATTGATTTTCAGCTCACCAGAGCCAGCACAACGGGTGCTATGGTACTAGAAGTACGAGATTTTAGTCATGTTTTGAGGAATTTCAGTTTGTTAGCATGATACAGCCTCCGGAGTTCAACAAGTCACCAATTTTATGATTGAATATTATTCAGGACATCTCACAGATGCGCCCTATTGATTTTCAGCTCACCAGAGCCAGTACAACAGGTGCTATAGTACTTTAAGTATGATATTTTTGTCATTTTTGGAGAAATTTCAGTTTGTTAGCACGATACAGCCTTCGGAGTATATATAAGTGACCAATTTTATGATTGAATATTGTTCAAGGTGTCTCACAGATGTACCCTATTGATTTTCAGCTGACTAGAACGAGTACAGCGGGTCCTATAAATCCAGATATAGTACATTTTTGGAGAAATTTCGGTTTGTTAGCACGATACATCCCTCTGAAGTGTATACAAGTGACAATTTTATGATCGAATATTATTCAGGGCCACAGATGCGGAAAAGTTAGTTTTAACCTTTAAAACTGTTTATTTTTAAACCGATTGACCAGCCTTCAATAGCTGCTTGCCGAGCATTTTTCACATTTTCATCTTGCCATACTTTTTTCACATTTTCATCTTGCCATACTTTTTTCACATTTTCATCTTGACATACTTTTTTCAGTGTGCCTCTCATTGACCCATGTTTTATCCGAATAATAAATCTTTCTTTCTTGCTTCCGAAACTCGTTAATTTTCCTCAAATACTCTCTTTTCCACAATACTATTTCAGACAGGGCCGGCGAAAGGCTAGTTTAACGCCCGTGCGAAAGGCAAATTTTCCGCCCCCTTCCCCCTCGATATTATGCACTTAATTTATACTGGATAATAAATAATTTTACACATTTTCTTGTGCTCTAGTTTATTATTTATATTTTTTTTATATTAGACACTTTTAGTTCTTGCCGGTTTTTTATTAACTATCTCTTGATTTGGCGCTCCTAGATGTTGGCGCCCCGTGCGGGCCTTCCGCCGGCCCTGATTTCAAATCTTTCAATAAGAACGCTCTTTCTATTTATTTTGTCATAACTAAAATTCAAACCATGTAAGATTTTCTTCAACGTCCTTTTGCCCATTTTAGGGATATCGTTGTTTTCCTTATTTATTTAAAAGTTTTAATACGCTGGATGGGATAAATTCATACATACGGTAGGTCTACTCAATTTACTTATTCACTTAACTATTCACTAATTTATATTAAATACACTATATATTCACTTACACTAATTTATATAAACACTTCACTATTTACTTACTCACTGTTTTTCTCAAGAGATCAAATTATAAACTAACTTTTCCCGCAGGTCGGTAGTCTTTATATATTAAGTGCCTTTTATTCCGGAACCTTCTAGATTACGACTCAAAAAACAATCGCCTCCCTGGAATTTTCTAGATAAGACTGGTCACAAAAAATAATGGTAAACAGTTCGAAGATATCCATGAGCCTTCGCCAAAATTTTGACGGTTGATCTTTTTGCAGACGCTGAAATACACGTAGTATGCTTTTTTCCTTTTCAGTTCGAGCGGCAGACCTTTTTCTACTTGAGGATGACCATTCTCGCACAACTTCCATCGTTCAATGAAAGGAATTCACTAATAGATTCTTGAATATTTTATTTACTAGCTTCGTATAACACTTTGTATAGTACGTGCAAAACATATAGTACAGAAATGTAATGGTATATCGCCTTTAAGTTATGTTGCGCAGCTAGACTCTGAAAGATATTAATATTTTGTTTACTTTTACCAATACCACTTTCGTAACCAACGTCAAACAGAAATGGGACCAAATATAATGGCTGCAGAAATAGAGAAAGCCTTGAAGGGAATAAAAAACGGTAAAACATCTGGACCAGACAACAATTGTCCAGAACTTCTGAAACTTATAAATGAATAAAACTTAAAAATCCTCACCAAACTATTCAATACCATCTATAACAATGGATACATTCCTCAAGACTGGCTAAAATCTACATTTGTCCCTATTCCTAAAAAACTAGGTGCAAAAAGAGGCGATGAGTTTCGACTAATTAGCTTAATTAGTCAAATATTAAAGTTGTTTCTAAAGGCCGCTTGACATGAAGCAATACAATCCGCAAGTAATTGCATGCAATTTATTGCAAGGTCAAAATATTGCATGTGATGAATCTTGCACGTTGTTTCACATTATGCAAGGCAAATAAAAAACTTGCAAAAAAATGGCATTAACAAAAATCACGAATCAACAAGAAGGTTAGTTATACAAAAAAAAAAAATGCTACAGTCAATCAAATGCACAATGCACAGAAAATGGACCCGTCGTCAATATTTTGTGATCAAGTGATTTGAATGACATTTGATTGGTTGTTAAACCAAAAGTAACTAGATTTCTCCCTAGAATTGCAACTTGCATGCAATAGAAATGGCACCAAACGGATAAAGTTGCAATTCCGAGATCTATCAGCTGAGCTTCATCTGCGCATGTTTGTGATCAAGAAATATTGCGTCCTTAAAGATTCTACATAATAGAATACATAGGAAATGCGAGCAGGATCTGAATGAACTGCAGATGGGCTTCAAAGAGGGATTGGGTCCTAGAGATGCTTTGTTTCGGCTATCTGTCCTGCTACAGAGGTGTCGAGATCAGTGAAAAGAAATATATCTATGTTTCATAGACTATGCGAAAGCATTTGATTGTGTCAAACAGTGTAGCTTGAAAACACCCAAACAAAAACTGTACCAATTAAACGTGGAGTCAGACAGGGATGTGTACCGAGCCCTATGCTTTTCAACATGTACTCCGAAATTGTATTACAAAACGCACTTGAAGGCGTAGAGGATGGCATAAAAGTGAAAGGGATCCTGATAAATAATCTAAAATATGCCGACGACGCAGTTATAATTGCGGACAGTCCTGAGGGCTTGCAGCGGCTACTTAACAAGATATCAATCGAAGGAGATCTATTAGGCTTATAAATCAACACCGCAAAAACAAAGATATTGGCGGTAAACCGGAATCCAAATCAACCAGTACATGTAAACGTATACGGGACACAGATAACCAGGGTGTCTAAATTTAAATACCTGGGCAGCTGGATTGGCGAAGATCTGAATCCTGATTTGGAAACTAGAGCTCGGATTGAAATGGCTAGGGCAAACTTCTTAAAAATGCGAAGCATGTTAAGCGATAGGTCACTTGATATAAAAATTAGATACAATTTTGTGAAGTGCTTCATATATTCCACACTTCTGTATGGGGCTGAGGCGTGGACGCTAAAAGTTAGCAGCCTAAACAGGCTCGAGGCATTCGAAATGTGGGTGTATCGGCGAATGTTACGAGTACCTTGGACTGCTCACCCCACCAATTTGGAAGTTTTGAATCGAATGGGCAGAGAACGTGAGCTCATCGAAATCATAAAAAAGCGGAAAACTGCATATCTCGTTCATGTAATGAGACACAATAGATATGAATTTCTACAGCTCATGATAGAGGGTAAGATCGAAGGTAGACGTGGACCAGGACGAAGGCAATGCTCCTGGCTTAAGAACATACGAGATTGGACAGGCCTGGGTTTAAACACTTTGCTAAAAAGGGCCCAAGACAGAGAAGAATTCGCCAAAATTGTTGCCGATCTTGATAGGAGAAGGCACTCGAAGAAGAAGAAGAATACTACTTACACACTACACTCTATCTTGATGCTAGCCTACCAACTAAATAGTGAGCGTCGCTTATAGTTGGTGGACACGTGCGTGTTCGAAAAAATATACTTATAGTTCAGTAAAATATGAGAAAAATAATACGTTATTTGAAAATTATAATACTAATTCTTGTTAATGAAACGAGATATAAGGTAGTGTTAATTGTCTGGTGTTATGTTTAAGATGTATTTAATAATTGTAAAAATTATTATATACATTTTAACGATTGTTAGTTGAAGTTATAATATCAAATGAATATATCGTCTAATAAGCATGTTAAATTATAATATTGACTGGACTATGGCAGTATTCAAATCAAAGGATAAGCCGAAACTTTAAAGTTCGCACTATATCTCTTACGTGAACTATACAGCCGCATATACTATCCAAATCGCACCATAGTAATTTAATTGCACAAAATTACCAATCTGGTTTACACTAATTAACAATTTCTTAATAAAATAAAAAATGCTACTACCCTAACCGACGCTCGTGCCACAGATAATAAGTTCGACTCCATTATTTGACAAATATATGTATATAGGTACTTGTCGAAGCGAGACACGCGTTCGTAGACGTTGCGACTATTTGAAGAAATCTCTTAAACATAAGAATTAGAAGTGCAAAGTTTATTTCATAAAAATAACCTTTTTCTATGTGACTCATAAATCGTAGTGTGACAAATTTTAAAAAATTCAAAAATACATGTTAATATTATTAGAGTTTATTCAAGTATTTTCTAATTATTCACAAAGATAAAGAAATTTTAGAATTAAATATAACAATAACACTTTTATCTTTATGTGTATGTTACCAGGTCATTGCACTTTGCAAACTTTTTGGTTTTAGTATATGAGAATTTTAATATTTCTCTAAAGGTATCAGTATAATAATTTTTCTCATTTTATTTGCAGTATAATGGAGGTGCCATCGTCGAAAAGCTTCTTAAGGAGTTGCCTAATTTTAAGCATAATAAGCACAGTTGTGATAGCCCAATTAACTCAAAGATTTAGTTCCCCAAATGCCTGCACATCGAAAGGAAAATGTCACGAATGCATACAAACCCCAGGCTGTGCGTGGTGTTACGACCCAGTAAGTACATTTTCCTTTATATATAACCCAAATTCAACCAAAAATGATATACTTTCATACAAAAAATATTAATAAACAAATTAGCAATAGATAGATTTCAATTCAAATAACCATAACCTTCCGATATATCATACCTAAATTTTAATATCTTAGTAATTTTTCTCCTTCATATACCTCGTTTTGTTTCAGAATTTCGGTGACGGGCCGCGTTGTTTTCAACCTTCGCTCGAATATCAGCAACAAAAGAAATGCCTTGAAGAATTTGTTCTTAACCCTGATAACATCCTCAGCGTTTTAAGTAATTTAGAGCTGACGAAAGCTCACAAAGGATCCGCCGGGGCCGGTGGTACGTTAGTAACTGGAGTCGAAGGTAGTTACAACGCCTCCGAACACTGGTCTGTTCATGGTACTGAAACTGGAACTGCTGGCGCTGGAGCTGCTGGCAGCGCTAGTGGAAATATAGTACAAGTTGCACCTCAAAGATTGAATTTGAAATTAAGAGCAAGTAAGTATTGACGTATTAAACTACGAATCAATGATTTTGTTTTAATTTTAGGACAATCGTACAGCATTACAATGAAATACACTCAGGCAGAAGATTACCCAGTAGATCTTTACTACCTTATGGATCTTAGTAAGTCTATGTACGACGACAAAGAAAAACTGTCTTATTTAGGTGATAGTTTGGCTTATACAATGAAGAAACTCACCTCAAATTTCAGGCTGGGTTTTGGTAGTTTCGTTGACAAAGTTGTCATGCCTTATGTTAGTACATTGCCTGAAAAGTAAGTACAATTTCTTGTATTCTTTAGTTAATGGGGAATTAGGTTAACATGTGTATTATTTTTGGTGCAAAAGATTGAGACTCGTTCTTTCAAGAACTTTTTATATATTGAGGAATTTGAGAATCAAGTTATTTTTTTTATTTATTACCTTAAACATCTTGTACAGTGTTTATAGTTATGCCAATTGAGTGCTGAGGCGTTGATATTTCACAATTACAATCCATTTATTAGTATGGGGGATGACAAAAATACAATGTGAATGGTTGGAAAAAAATCTAGCCAGTATTTTGCTAAGTTAATAATGAAAGGCTAGGCATCATTAGAGAATTTAATTTTCCAAAATTTGTCATTTGAGGACAACTTACAAGTAAATTGAAGGTAACAGACAAACAAGGCCCTCGAGAAATCTAACAATTTAATACCTGCAGTATCTAATGTTGTATCTATATGTTATTGACAGATATCAAGAATATTACTGGACTAGATCTTAAAGATCTGCTTTGGTATTCTATTTTCGGGCATCCGTTTCACTTGCTGATACCATATAAGTTGTTTTGTTTTTATATTGTCCACTATTGTTTGCTCTATTCCCATGATCTCTCTTATTTTGTTGTTTGGTATTTTTGTCTTTTTTGATATCCCTGCAGATCTTCTCCAATAATTCATTTCAGTCATTAATGATATGTTCTCTGGTCCTTAGATGCTACACTTTCGCTTCTGTACGTTATTATACTTTTAATGATGGTATTGTATATATTCTTTTTATTTGCTTTAGAAATCCTCTGATCCCACAGCATCGATATTGCTCTCCTTCCTTGCACTATTTGTTCTTTTATACCTTCATCGAGTTCTCCATGTCTATTTATTTTTAATCCAAGATATATATATATATATATATATATATATATTCTTCGCAGTCTTTTATCGTGTGTCAGTCCTCTAATACTATGTTTTCTTGAGTCCCCCCTACGCTCATACATTCAGTTTCTGTAATATTTACTTCCAAACCCCATTTACTATATTCTTGTATTAGTTTCTTGTCATATATTCAAGGTCATCATGGTCTTGGGCTAGAAGTATCTGGTCGTCTGCAAAGAATAGGGTGAATAAAATGTTTTAATTTAGTAGGGGAATTCCCATTCCTTTGCATTTCTTTATCCAGTTTTCAAGTGAATGCTGTAGATATATTTTGAATAGTACAGGAGACATGCTACACCCCTGCGTGAGGCCTTTTATAAAGTTTGTTACGTGTTCCGTTTCTTTATTCTTGCTGTGATTTTCTCGTATAGGTTCTTAATGGCTTTGAGTAAGTTGACATTGATATTTGTTTTTTCCCACCATTTATTTAATAGTATGCTATCATAAGCTTTTTGAAGGTCTATGTATAGTAGGTGCACCTCTTGATCTTTGGCAGTTTTTTCTCCAACACCTGTCTTATAGTAAACAGATGGTCCACTGTATCCTTTCCTGTTCTAAATCCAGCCTGTTCCTCTTTATATTCGTTTTCTATTCTCTTCTTTAGTATCTTCCCATAAAGTCTACTTAGTGTACTCTTCACAGCCAAACTTCTATAATTTGCATCTCGGCTTCCTTTTTTGAAAATGGTTGTGATATATGAGGTTTTAAAATCATTAGGTACTTCTGCTCCATCTATGCACATCTGGAACTGTTTTGTTAAATGCCAGTATAGATTTTCCGTTCCATATTTTATCAGTTCTCCTGGACCGGCGGATTTTTCTTTTTTTATTAATCACTTCTACACAAAATTTCTACCCAATTGTCAAGCTTATTATTACCAGAAAGTTACAAGTCCTCCAGTTTGCCATGCTACCAATGATTTTGGGGTTAATCTAGAAACAAATGACCTTCCATTGAGTTTTGGGAGATACATTTTTAGCGACATATATTTGACTCCGAAGAAGAAGAATGGTCCTTTGATGTATTAATAAATATGAGTTTCCAAAAATTGTAAATTCAATAGTTTCTTCTTATTTTACTTTTATACATTTGTAAGGATATTCATCAAATATAGAAAGGGATTAGAACTAGAAACTGTCTGACACACAGCAGTTCGTATAAATGTACTTACATAAATTACATAAACTATTCGAGAAAGGCTGTAAAGGGGAGAGTCTGTCATTGGCAGCTTTTAACAATATATGCAGTTCTTTTTTACATTGAATATGGTACAAGAATATAGGAGAAACAGCTCAATTAATAGAGGTGAGGTTTAATGAACATAATATATGTTTTTCTGATTTTTTGAAAATTGGTTTTATTTAAAAACAAAATAATGATGGATATTGATCTGGAACAAATAGAATGAATAGTTTTTACAAATACCAAGTTTTCAAATCGTTTTAGTACTTTTGCACCAAAAATTAGTACAGTACTGATTCTCGTATTAATTGGTACCGAATGTTACAATTTTTGTTATTTTTTTTAGAATAATGTATTTTGTTTACTATTGAAATTATATGGACAAAAGTACAACTTTTCTACTGATTATTTCTGTTCCATATACTCTGATTCTGATATCTAAAACCTGAAATTAATCGGAGTTAGAATTATTTGTCTGGTCATTATTGGCATGTGTTCAATATTTTGCTATCATCAGCAGTATAGATAAAAGATTAATTGTGCGTTGATTTAGCTTAAATTAGTTTGCAAATTTATTATTATACTATTACAAATAATTCCTTCCTAGAATTTATAAGTTTCCTCGAACAAAACATTTAAAATATGCAATGTTGGCCCTTTAAATTGAAGTGACTATAATTTTGCTCTTTTTACTTAGAAATAAATTGTTTATTAAAATGGTCTTTAATATTCATAGATAACCATGAATGGGTAGAAGGTCAACAACTACAACTGATGATCATATTTTCCATATAGTTGATCTTTAATGTAATTTCTATATATTGAAAAAGGAGTTAAGTTATATATTAAATTTTAATTATTCAAATTAAAGTACCTTAAAGAATAAACACTACTATTTCGAATACATGAAAAAACATAGCAATTAACCGAGGGTTTAATAGAACTAATTGAAATTAAGTCTCATTTGACTGTGGGTTATTTCTGCCATAAAAGGTATTATCTCAAACGAAATTGAAAAATTTGATGTCATATATTATTAATATGCTCTGCAGGCCGTGTAGACCTAGCGCAAGAATGGCAATATTACAAAAATTAACAAATATTTTTCTACCCCGTGAAATAAACAGTTTGCTATTAAAATCGAAACATCAAAGTTCTTTGTTTCAAATTGTCCACACTATTCTTGTCCATTATTTCCTGTTCACGGCATTTTCTTTCCAATTCTGAATGTGATTCTTTTTTTAGGTTTTCAATAACATCCACTTGGTCTCTCCTTCCTCTTTTTGCTAATTGGTCTTCTCTGTTGCACTATTTCTGGCATCCGATCTTTATGTACTCTCTCAACATATCCCAACCATCTAACTCTCTGCCTAATAAACATACTTATTCTAGGTTTTTTATTAGTTCTTCTTCTGCAGCCCTCTTCAGTGCTTTTTCCTCCATAGATTCCACGTAGTATATTTCTTTTCCATCTGTCCAACATGTCTTCCACATATTCATGTTTTGCATGCATATGTTGCGGTGGGTCTTATTACCGATTTATATATTCTTATTTTAGTTTTCTTTGACACATACTTTGATTTTATCAGTGCTCTTATGCTTTCAAAGATTTGTGTTCCTTTGGCTTATTCTGACTTTCAGCTCTAATTCTTCTACTCAATTTTCTTCTATTACTACCACTAGATATATGAAATTGGAAACCCTCTAGAACTTATATTGTTTATCTCTTGTTGACATAAAGGATAGATGATCCTCTGTCTCCTTCTGAGTATTCTCTAGTACCATATAATATTTTGTCTTCTTGATTTATCTCCAGTCAAAACATTTTCGTTTCTTCAAATTTTCTTAGAAGCTTTTTTCAATTGAATATTGGATTTCATTATCAGAGTTATGTCATCTCCAAAGGTAGGCATTCGTTATTAAGGATTGTCCCATCGTTATTTAATTAGGAGTTTCGGATCACGACTTCCAAAACCATGTTAATTGTGATACTTTAATTTTTTTAAATCTAGTTAATTTATATAATTTCTTTATTAAAAAAAATCTGTTGTGAAAGACTTAGCATAGAAGAGTTTGTTGCTACTAGAGGGTGGTTAGAAAAAATCAAAACTTAGAGGTGAAAAACTGTCGAATAATGAAGAAGCAGTGACGCCATTCCATAAATTCATGGATATAATTAGGGATAAATATTTGTCTGCCAATCAAATCTATAACGACAATAAATTGGGCTTATACGGAATGGTTTTACCAGATAAAACTTTGGCTTCTGGGTCAGAGAGTACAACACG
The DNA here is from genome assembly GCA_963921935.1 of Galeruca laticollis. Taxonomy (NCBI): domain Eukaryota; kingdom Metazoa; phylum Arthropoda; class Insecta; order Coleoptera; family Chrysomelidae; genus Galeruca; species Galeruca laticollis. Next base: position 133,461,180 of record OY998176.1, read on the forward strand.
GTAGGGCACATAAACTGACCTGGCTAGTTGTTGGCAAAGCAAAAAGGCCACGTGCATTTGCATCAATTAAAAAATTACTAGTTCATTATGCAGGTCAAAAAAGTGCTTGGTTTACGAAAGCAATATTTTTGTACTTACTGAAGGTGCATTTTATTCCTTAAGTAAAGAAATATTTATCAAAAAAAACCTACCACTAAAGGCACTTTTGCTTCTCGATAATGCACCAGCGCATCTACTAGATCCGTAGTCGACTGACAAAAATTTCACTGTTTTATACATACCGCATAACTGTACAGCCTCAATTCAACCTATGAATCAAAACGTGATCCAGAACATTAAAGTGACATTAAAAAAAACTGTTACAAGTTTTTAGTCAACAAGAAGTAGATTCGGATTGCACATTATCTGAAACACCATAAAATACACTGTTTTTTCTCTGGCTGATTGTTGGCAACAAGTGTCCTCAAATTTGATCAAAAAATCTTGGAAGCCTTTGTGGCTCCGTTACTCAAACCAGAAGAAACTTCTGGCCAAGATTTGGATGACTTTGACCCTGAAGACGATCTTCCATTAAACATTTTCTGTAACAGAGGTCTTTCAGAAGAAGACATTGACAATTTTTTATCAACCAATGGCAACATTGATTGTTAGGAGCCCTTAACTGATGAAGTCATAATAAGACAAATACAAAATGAGACTGCTGACTAAAACGAAGAAGTGTTAGAGGGGCCGGAAGCAACTGCAAGGATTCCACAAGCTGGAGTTGTGTCTGCATTAAATGGGCGAACCAAGAAGATATCACAGGCAATGCCGATTGACGCAAGTACACCCCCACACTGATAAAGTCCATTACCAACTATCAACGGCATGTAATTTTTCTGTCAGTTGACTCGGGGCACTGAGGTAATGCTATAGTAAAATGTTCAGCCTCCTTGAGATATTTGGTTTACCATTCTGGAGTTATATCCAAAATAAGTGGTCCACTCTTTAATTTTTTTTCGTTTTTTTTTTCAAGTTTTTCTGTAATTTTGTGGATCTGAAATTCTCTATCTATTATCTCTTCTTCTGAATCACTTGAATTATCTGAACAATTTTCATCTAAGACTTCCTTTACTTCATGATTTCTTTTAGTAAGCAGTTTTATTTCACATACTTTTGATAAATTATTTCGGCCATTGCAATTTTTACATATTTTTCCAAATGCTGGACACACGCCTTTTTTAAACTCATGCTGCGACCCACAAAAGATGCAAGTTTTAGGTACACTTTTATTTCTAACTTTCTTTATTGAAGTGTCTTGTATATTTTCTAATCTTTTAACTGTTACTTCTTCTATTCTACACATATTAATAGCATCTTCTAAAGTTAAATCTGATTCAGACGTCATTCATTTACATAGTTCTTTATCTCTGATGTCGAGAACTACTCGGTCTCTAAGTAAGCCAATTTTAAAATCTCTAAAATTATATTTTTCATTTAAAGATTGCAGATTTAATAAGTATTCATTAAATGTCTCATTTTCAGATTGGTTACAACTATTGAACATTGCACGATAATATATTACATTTTTCTGTGATTCTAACTTCCTTCTTATTGCCAATATTACGTTATTAACACTGATTTGGTCACTGTCACTTGGCTGAAATCTATTATATTTTACTAATTCCTTGGTTCCTATGGCTGTTAAGAATAATTTCACTTTTCTTATTTCTTCGGTCTCATTCCATTTATCCATAGCTGTTGCAACTTCATAGTATTTCCAATTTGATACAAAATTTTCCAAGTTCTGTGCTATATCCCCTTTTTCTATTTCTAGGGCTGTAAGCAACGGCACATTTGCATTATTATTATTACTACTGGAAGTGCTGGGTCTACCTCCTGCTTGTAGTTTTTCATTCAGTAATTTGATGGTAATAGCTTGTTGTTTTAATAGCTCTGCCAGTTGCTCATTTGATATCTTCATAATTATTGTTAGACTTGGAATCCGCTTATATAAACGCACACTTATTCTTCAGAAAATAGTGCCCTCCACACCTGACATCAAGTTATATAAAACAGTTTAATCTAAATAAACTTTATTCTTCAGAATATAAGTTAACAAATTTTTATTATATAAATTCGATGAGTTTTTGTGCTTAAGGCACTTGGCAGATGACGCCTCTTGCCAATTTTGTCAATATAAAAATAAACAATTATTCTATATAATATAACAACTTTTGACAGAGCTAGATGAACATGAACAGGAAGGTTATATTGAATCAGAAACCAGGAGTGACTTTGTGAAAAAATAATGCTGACTTAGAAACTGATGAACAGGGAGAACACATAAATGAAGATGGTGTATGATTTAATGTCACATCTTTTGTAAGAGGTGTACTTGTGTCACGTATTTTTACCGCGTTAAGAGGTTTTTGGACTGATTTCAATTTCAGGAAAAATGTTATTGCCTAAATTGAGGAATAAAGCATTTTCTTTGTCATTAAACACCACTTGTCAAGGTACTATTCTAGATGTTTTTTTAAATAAGGTAATAATACTTAATGATTCATATTTAAATTCACTTTCAATTATGAAAAGCTATTTAATTTCATTAAAGACCTTTTAAAATATTTACATGTTATAATCCGAACGTCTCATTAATCCAAACAGGGTGAAAATTTTGGGTGTTCGGATTATATATACATTACATACCTACTCATTTCACTTTTAATAATTATTTAAAAATACAATATGAATTTTTTTGTATTTATAACTGTATACTTATAAATATCAAAAAATATAATTATGCATATTTTTTATAAACGATTATTTAATAAATTAATTAGACATGGTATTTACCTTTAAATAAAAAAAATACTTTGAATTCATTTATTTCTGGTACATTTTTTATAAAAAAAAGTTTTACTTTTGTCCTTATAGGATTTTAAGCATTTTGATTTTTGAGATATTTTCTTGTGGTATGTGTGCGTGTGTGTTTAGGAGGATGTAAACGTTATTATAAAAACTGTTCTATTGGCTACTCCAGGTTGCGGCGCCCCTGTGATAATTGTGTAGCTCCTTATGGATTTCGACACCATATGACTCTTGACAAAAATACGAAATTTTTTTCAGTAAGTTTCCTGAACAATCGTTTCTTAGTAAAATGTAACTTCCATTTGTAGATCTGTCGAACAAGAGATTCTAAATGTTCAATTAATTTAATGAAAATATTGGAACAAAAACAGTTGAATACAGAATAGACAAATGAAGTGTAATAGCAAAAAACAATAAATTTCATATGTTATTAAATCTCGAATTTTATCATTTAAAATGAAAAAAGCAACAAATTTTCAATCAAAAAACTAAAGTAATCTAAATTAATAAATGAATCCGAATAGTTCTGTGATATGTATGAAAGCGAGATCTACAATTTACTTCTTCTTTATCAGTTTTTTCTTTACAAAGAAACTAGACGGAAAGATGATCAACATAAATTACATATAATTATCAACTAGAAGTGTAAGAAAAGTAACTAATCGTTAGTCGAGTACTCGTTACTTGTTCGTATTCGAAGTAACGAATACAATAATCACCGGCGTTATAGTTATTCGAGTACTCGAAATTCTCGATGAGGGTAGACGCCTTCGGCCGGATTATGTTTTAGCATAACCAGTCACTAATAGTGCCATCTATCCATTATTTGTAGTAGACAAAAAAGCACACAAATATATTACATAATTTTTTGCCTCTAAAAACTCAATATAATATATTATGGAAACTAAAATTCTAAAAGTGTTCTTTAAAAAGATACTTGTGTCATGTACCTATTATAGTTTTCCATATGCCGCTAATAGGTACTTTTAGCTTGTCTTAAATTTCTCACGTATCCGTATACGTAACGAACTGCGCATGTGTTGACCTGTTGCGGCTCAGCCGATACGATGCGTTGAACGGATTGTTACGTCCCTTCTCCGTATACGTAAACGTATCTCGACCAAAATCAGTATTCTGTCCTATTTTGCTATTTTACAGGCCTTCTTTGATATTGGTTTGGTTTGATTATATCCACAACGTACATTTTTAGTTTTATTTTTCATTATTTTTTTACTTTCACCAAAGAATAGTGCTTTGCCCATCCTGGTTTTAGCACGAAATGATACGTTATCCGCTAAAAAGGTTTTTTGACAACATCTTTACGTCAACGTAACTCCAATTCGGATACGGATACGTGTAAAAACTTATGACAACCTAAAAGTGTCTATTAACACAAATACACTGCTAATACTTGCTCGTATACATATGCCAAATATCTACTCACAAGATCTTAACGAACGCGAAACAACAGAGTATTGATACTTGAGACTCTGAATACTGACTGCCGAATGCATTTAAACCAGAATATTTTTACCGAAGCATATGCAGAACGAGTACTCGAGTAACGAATATTTAGTAACGAGTACTTTACTGGAAAGTAACGAATAGTTACGAGTAGTCAAAAGTAACGATATTTTACACCTCTATTATCAACCAAATGCCACCGAGTCTGTGTTCATACTGTCTACTTCCCTCGCTGGCAGTGTTACCATCTCGAGGTTTGCCTTGGAGGTAGATATGGTTTCAAAAGTTGGTAGTTTCCTATCGATACTACTTTGAAAATTTAGCAGATCTAACGCCTGTTTTTTAAGGTTTTCTAGGGAGCTAACAATAATAATGTGAAATCAAAATCATTGATTATCAATCCCAAAATATAAATCGAAAACAAATAATGTTAAGTCTATTCTATCATAGTTTAATAGTTTTTAATTATAAATATTTAATTCCTTTATTCCTATAAATAAATTTACTTAAACCTCAATGCAATTTATAGTAGTGATAATTGATAATTCACTTGAGATTCTATGGTGGGTTATAATTTCTCAAAAATGTATTTAAAAGCTTGTAGTTTTTTTTGCAGGCTAGTAGATATGAGTCACTAAAAGTTGGTATAATTGGTATAGTTGCGAATTTGAAATACTGTGTTTATGACAGGGAGCATTGTTAAATGTTGAATACAACAAGAATGCATAAAGACCACAGATACTGCCTCCTCATAAATTAGAAATTATCCTTTATATCTGCGTCCTAACAGGGTCGGAGTATTCACCAAACAGGTAAAGCAAGTCCATCAGTCTGTGGCTTTTCATCGTTGTGCATTATACAAATAAAAATGGCAGTGTTTCGTCCATGGAAAAACATTGTGTCGAATGAAATGGAAATAGAGAATGAAGTGATTGAAATTAGTGACAACAGTGATACTGAAGATGATGTTTCGGGCAACAGGAAGGTTAAAAGAAAACATTTGTCAAGTGACGCAAAAACGATAATACATTTTTTTTAAAGACGTCCCTGCGTAGGGCCGGACTGTAATTGGTCTTGATTTACAACTATGCTATTTACGGTCCATAAATTGTTCCCCACTGGGTAAAGTTAACAACGGTCGAAGATAATAAACAGGGTATTTCAAATTCGCAACTATAACGATGCGTGAGATTCGTCCCCTCCCTAGGGGTCTTATCAGTAATACCAGGGAACAATAAAACAATCGTAGTCGACTCTTTTAAAGTATTTTAGCGAGCAATTTCATCGGTCTTCAAATTTGTGATCGTAAAATTAGAGCCGGCCTTAATAAATTTAATGGTTGTAAAATCAACAGGTATGGCGTCAGATATAATTCATTTGTAAATATTTGTGCGATTTTACCAACGTAATTTTTATCCCTGAATTTACATATATTTTAATTGTTCAATACTTTACTGGAAATATGATTAATTTTCGGATATTTTTAATATTTTACATATCCATTAGTTGGAAATAAAAATTAGTTTTATTTAAATTATTTAGAGATTTCAAATGTTGTTATAATTATTCTTTAAATATCATCACATGAGAATTTTCTTTCAATTGTATAAATCTTGCATAGGGTCCAGTTGCCGATTTAAACATCCAGTCCTGGCTACACAGGAGTTCCAGGAGGAACTTCCTTTTAAGGAAGGGGTAATGTTACGAAATCGCACACTGCTGTAGTCCCTGAATCCGACTCTGTCTAATGTTATACGGGCTGTGTACGTGCTCTAGCTGCATTTGATCTTTTTCGGCTTCTTGTCTGCAATACTCTTTATCAAATTGACGATCTGGTCAAGTCTGTCTTCGTTACGTTCTTCTCGCGTCGTCCTAACTTTGTTTTACCGCAAATCCTTCGTGACTGCTTTATATTTAAGAGGTTCTTGGTTTGCAGGAGTCGTAGGACGCTTACACATACTGCATACATGCTCTAGCTCGCCACAACTACAGCACCTAAACTTCATCCATCGGCTTCCTGTATACCACACCTTTCAACAAGTTGACGATCTTGTCAAGTCTGTCATCGTCACCTTCTTCTTGCATGGTCCTACGTTTGCTGTATCCCGAAGCCATCGTAACTGTTTCATATTTAAGAGCAGCAGTCAATATTTTGGGATGGGCTAAACGAAGCGTTCTCTGCATATCGGGATCACGTAAGCCATCAAAAGAGGCCTGGATGCCCAGACATTCCATCATGTTATCTGATGCTGATGGATTAGCGAATCGAACTAGTCGGGCAATATCCATTTCATACTCTTGAAGGGCTTCGTGACGTTTCTGCCTTCGGTTCTTTAGCTGGGATTGGTACAAATGTTCGTGACCATATCGCATGTCCACCATCTTCTTCAGCTGCTGGAAGTCATCCGTTTCTTCAAGTGGTTTCGTCTGAAGTACATCTAAGTCATCTCCCCGAAGCTCGCTGGTTAAGTTTACTGCCTTCTCCTTGTCGGACAAATTATTCACATAATTGGTCCACGATGTCTTTCCGTCGAACGTTGGAGCCTTGACTCTGCTAAAACTGCCAATATTTTCTAACTTAGAAAGTGTTTCTGGCGCGCCTCGTGTTTTTGAATCTGTCATCTTTCTCTCTAACTCGTTGATTTTCTCGTCCATTGTTATCATTTTATTCTCAATCTTCTCGTCCATCGTTGTCATCTTACTCTCAATATCAAATTTTAGAGACGACATTCCATTTTCAACGTCAGCCGCAATGTCGTTTTTCATTAATAAGATATCGGCGGAAATATCGTTCTTCCTAGCAGAAATCTTCTTGTCCGTATTAGCAGAAATATCGTTTTTCACATTAGTTGAAAACTTCTCTTCCATGGCCGAAATACTCTTGTGCATGTTAGTAGAAAGATCGTTCTTTATATCAGAAATTGACGAGATTAAGGTGGAAGTGTCCTCCTTTAATAAAAATGTTTCTGAATCAAAGCCGTCATTTTCCAGTGCCACTATAAGTCTTTCTACTAATTCACTTTCCTTACCGGAAGTTTCCAACTCGCGATTTTCCAATTCTGCCTTCAGTTCAGTCACTTTCAGGTCACTTAGTCTCTTGGCCATTATTACGTAGCTATTTATTTATATTATCCCACTAATGTTTTTCTTGTTTATTTAAAAGTTTGTATTACGACGGTTGGAATAAATTTATACACACGAGATGTGTACTCACTTCATTTATTTATGTATTCACTAAACTATTCACTAATTTATTTTAACTATACAGTATATTCACTTACACTAATTTATATAAACATTTCACTCCTCACGAAATCAAATTATAAACTAAACTCTCCCGCTGGTAGGTTATCTTTATATATTACGTGCCTTTTATTTCGGATTCTTCTCGATTGCGGCTCCCAAAAACATTTGACTTCACTGGAAATGTCTAGATAAGACTAGTCATAAAAAAATATTGGTAAACGTTTCGTAGAAATCCCTGCGCATTCCCCAAAATTTAAACTTTCACGTACAGCATTAGACAAAGTTGGATTCGGGAACTACACCATTGTGCGATTTCGTAACAATAGAATCAGAACTACTATGAAATTCAGCAATACCTAAAATTTTCATTATAAATGATTCCACAATCTATATAGATAAGTATTTGTTTCGGAAAATGCAAAAATATATTTCTATGTTGTTTTTAATACAATTTATATTGTTGAATTGAAATATTGTTCATCTACACATTGTTTGATAAAGCAATAATATAGTCAACAACAACAAAATAACTAAGACCCTAAAGAGTAAAGTATAGTAAGTAACAATATATTTTATAGAATATAAATGGCTTACATGGCCACCACAGCAGGAAAACGGAAAAAGCTGTGATTACAATTTCTGCTATTAAAATCACAATTTTTTATAGAACAAATCAATGTCTTTAACATTGAACACTGCTTAACAATTATATTAAAGCTAGTAGGTAAATTAAAAATATTCGGCAACGACTTGCTTTTAAACAATACAAAACGATATGGCGACATCGAGATGTGATCCTATTTTTGACAGGCTGTCACTGCGCGTGCAGAATGCGCCTACTTATTGTTCTATGGCGAGTGACCCTTCCGATTGTTTTTTGTTCCGTAGTAATACCGCCAACGCACATATCTAGCATGGCCACTTGCGTCCTTCTGGCCGTTTACAGCATGACTCAAAAATTTAAAATCAAATTCGCAATAACAAGCAATTTCAACTAAAAATTCAGTCAAAATTGAAATAATTGAAAATAAAATACATCTGAATTAACAATTTTATTTTGCTGGCTAGGACGTTGCTTAGTGTTTTGTTGAGAATTCTACCTTATTTACTTTAGTCCAAATTTAATAAATATCCATTACAATACACTCAGTTTTATAAAAATCTATTCTGATTATTATATTTACAAAGGCTCTTATACAGAACTTCGCGGCAAGACTAACATGTATTCTAAAGAGGTTTCATGCTACTCGGCTGTTAGTCGTTCACTCACTTTTAGCGCATTTTCCTTTCTTCAGTGAAAGTATCAGTATCTTAATTTTATTGTTACACTGCATTGAATCTTCAGATAATGTATGCCCTTGAAATTAGTTCATTTCATTTAAAATTAAACTAGAGTTTAAATATTTCGAAGATGATCAAAATAAATAAATCACATGAAAAAACCTAATAATAAAATCTTGCAAATCTAATTTTTACTTTGCTCCTAGATGTTTGTATTCTATTGTTTTTTTTAAATATATAAAACAAAGCCGGTCTGATATAATGTGGAAGTTTGCCAACTTTCAACTGTAAATTAGTAAATTGATATTTTAATAATAGTGATGTTTTCTATGATTTACAAATTGGAGTTACAAACATCCTTTTCCCGATCCTTTTTCGTCCCTGTGAAATCGATATATATATTCTTTCATTTATGTTCTCTTCCAGCTAAGTCATTATTTTTGCCTGATTCATTATTTGTATGGTACTTAGTTATACAGTGGGATAATGTGACTGCTTAGTGTCGTAGGTGCTATGGTTTTTTTGATATTTAAAAGCTTAGAAACAGAAGTGTATTTTGTAAATTTTGTAAAATAGTGTGTTGTACAGTATATAATGTATATATCACTTCTAGTTTCTCAGCTTTTTCTGGTTTAAAGATGTACAATAGTAATCATAATAATTTTTTTGTTTAAAATACTGGAATTATTTAAGCGTACATTTATTTTGAAGTCAATTTTTTTTAATATTGTAATTATTGTTTTCAATATAACGACCGGTACTCTGAATAGGTTTTAAAAATATCATTATTATCATATAATAAGATATATAGTTTTTTTACGATAAAAAGACGATGACGTTGCAAAACAAAATATTATGATGTTGCCAAGCTGTAGTTTTTTGACAGTTCTTCTTTTTCATTGTTCCGTGCCTCGTAGGGCGTAAGTCAAAAATATTTATTTAAAAATAAAAGGCTTGTATGATAGGCTTGATTAATTTAATATAAATATTTATTCATGTAAAACTATGGATAAGATACAAGAAACAGTAACCAATCATTCTATATTCGAATTAACATTTAATTATTTTACATAGAAGAGGGTTAAATGACGAACTGTAGGTCCTTATACCTAATTCTATGCTCTATAGAACCATCTTCAAAAGCACTGCAAGGGTTTACGCTAAAAGGAATCAATACAAGCTGTAATCATCTTCATGCAAATTTAAATATTGTTTTTTTATACAATATCTATTATGTTTATTATAATAAAAATAGAATGGAAAAGAAAAATATAGATACACAAAATAAAATTTTGTTACAAGATTTAAAAATAAAAAATCTCCCATTTTATCAGTATTATTTATGTAGAGATACTGAGGTCGTTGTTTTAATTTGTGTATTATAAAATAACTACATAACTACAAATACATCATAAATTAATTGCTAAATTTTATTATTCAATTACCTTGGTCCACCAATTTTGGTTTTTTTCACGCTTCTATGATTAGAATCTTGCCAAGAACGTCCAACAGTACCGTCTTTAAATATCCAGGTCTCATCCAAAAACACAAATTGATATAAACCTCCCCTTTTTATCTTGACATATTCATGTAGAAAATGTACACGTTTTAATGCAATATGTGGCAACTCCATTAAACCACGACGAGGATCATCTTTTTGGTATTTGAATCCAATATTTTTCACTATCTTCCAGAGTGATGTTAAACAACCATTAAATAGTTCACGCTCCTGGAGTTTGTCTCTTAAAGTTTTCAAGGTTATGTGTTCCTCTGAAAAAATATTGTGTTAGTTAATTGGGAATAAAATAAAACAGTTAATTCAATATACTCACTGTTTCCATACATTTCGTATATAACATTTCGGAAAGCATTTTGATCGAAGTTATCAATTTCAACAGTAGGTTTTATGCGTTGTCTCTTTTTAGGTGGGCTTTTAGGCTGTTCACCTCTATTATGCTTGGCGGCAATACGGTTAACAGTGGTAACGCTAAGTTGTAAAGCTTCTGCAACTCTCTACAATATAATTACTTCAATTTATGAAAGAATAATATATTATCAAGTTTAATTAACATAACCTAACATTAAAAACATTTAATCATTTACATTTAAATATGTAACAATAATATTAAAAATGATGAATACAACTAGCGAATACTATTACTTACGTCTCTTACAGCAGTAAGCGGGAGAAGCGGGCCCCCATTTCGGCATTCTCATTCAAAATAGCTCAACAAAGATGTTACCATCTCTTGACATTTTCTGTTCATCTGCTTCGGTATTTTATTAACCATACACTGCAGATTTGCCTAAATAATTAATTATGAAAATAACTGTTTTTTAATCTTAAAGAAGTAATGAATTTAAAAGCACCAAAAAAACTTGTTAATATTAGACGATGATCGAGTGACAATAAACGTCAAAACAAACTGGGAAACTTTACCAGTTGATTTGACAACGTCTTGAAGTTTTGCCAACCCGTTAGTTGTAAATTGCCCTGGCTGTTGAGGATAAATTGTATTCACGGTTGGTAAATTAATATTTATTCTGATAAGCAGGAAAGTAACTAAAAATGACATCATCGTCTTTTTATCGTAAAGAAACTATAATAAACAATTTCATTAGGTTTACTGGTGAATATCATTATTGAATTACTCAAAAGGTAGCGTTAAATTATTAACAATTTTATTTAAAGTTAGAATAGTTTTCATGTAGCACCTGTTTGTAACTTCACAGTTTTGAGCAATGGTAATTTCAAATTCTTCCATTTATAACATTTAAGGCGTTTTCTGTGAGGGATACAAAATATACCAATGTGGAAGTAATTTTATAACACGTCATACGTCATGTGTCTAGTTATACGTCACGTGACATATGATGATTGCCATGGTATTATGATATTTGGAAATGCCTGTGGATATGGTGTACACACTAGATGTAAATTGAGTGAATGAAAACGACGAATACTCAGTGTGTATTAGTTTATTAGTTTCCAGCTAAGCGCTTTCGGCTATTAAGCCATTATCAAAGCCGTCGTCATTTAAAAAAGTAGTTGTCAAAGCCATCAAGTTGATTAAAAACAATACTCAAGATAGAATCATCGTTATGATTGAGTCATTGGAATAAAAACATTAAAATACCCTATTGGAAGGGTGTAAAATTATAATTCACATGATGTAAATTCACTCAAAATTAAAAAACTGAAATTTTTTAATTTTGAGTGAATTTACATCATGTGAATTATAATTTTACACCCTTCCAATAGGGTATTTTAATGTTTTTATTCCAATGACTCAATCATAACGATGATTCTATCTTGAGTATTGTTTTTAATCAACTTGATGGCTTTGACAACTACTTTTTTAAATGACGACGGCTTTGATAATGGCTTAATAGCCGAAAGCGCTTAGCTGGAAAGTAATAAACTAATACACACTGAGTATTCGTCGTTTTCATTCACTCAATTATGATATTTGACATAATGACTTGACACACGATGTGTCAATTCTATAAGGTTCAATTCACAATGATAAGGTGGCAGCCTAAGTACAATTTTATTATTTTGTTGTGCCATTCCATCGGTAACATACGAATTAAATTTATCTTTATGCTGTTTTATAAAATATGTAAGTTCAGATCTAACCATACTCATATCAAATTGTATATTCTTAGATTGTAACCATTTTTGCATATCTTTTTTTAATGAAGATGGTGTTGGAACCTTTCCTACCCTACGGCTGTGGTAAGATGCATTGTCCATTACAATTACAGCACCGTCTGGCAATTTTTTTAGAAATTAAAAACCCAGTTTTCAAATACCAATCCATTCATATCCTCATGATAATTTCCAGTTTTTTTACTTTCAAATATTAGCAGTACATCTTTAACAAATCCATGCTCAGATCCTGCATGAAGGATTATTAAACGTTTGCCTTTTCCACATGGATTTTTCAAACCTGTAGACAATCCTTCAAGAAAAGCATCTCTTTTATCTCGAGTATATGGATCTATCCATATTTTGGAATTTGTATGACCTTTATTTAGCCAGGTTTCATCAAGGTAATAAATGGGTCTCTGTTCTCCCCTATACTGTTTCTTCTCCATCTTACAATATTATTGCATTCTGAGTGCTCGTTCTATTTCTTTTCAAGTATCTAAAAAAATGTATTTTCTTAGTACATACAAATTATAATTTTTGTCGTATCGTCGAAGGTTTCAACAATTCCTGGACGACCTCCTCGAGGGTTAGAAGAGAAAATTATTTCGGTGTTTCTATATTCTTTAATAATTCGAAACACAGTCCATCTAGCAACTCCTAAAAAATAAAATTTGTATACGTAATTTCACACAAAAGATAACTCACCCAAAGACTTTACAATTTTAAACACAATAGCATTCACCTTTGTCTCTGGTTCATCATCTGAGATTTGTTTATACAAATTCACAATTTTTACTGCTTTGTACACGATAAGTGGCCTAAAATTACACACCTCCTTTTTTGGGGGCGAATGATGTCTGCTAGTACTTAGAATATTATCTGAGTCCATTTTCAAATTAGTCCTGACAAGAACTGTTTTTATATTTTAATATAACAATAACAAGAACGCAAGAAAGTACAAAATGAACACTATTTGTTTACAACTTATACAATTATCAACCATAATATATGTCAAAAGTGCTGTGTAAAATCGGCTGCGATTTGACCAATCAAGAATCTACAGAATTGCCAACTTGAATTCAAATCAGTCCTCCTAGTTTAAAAACAGGATATATTTCTCAAATGCTGACATTCAGGTAGTTACTCTGGATTGTTCCTTAAGAGACAATTCTTGTACGCTTAAAAATATCTAGTATTCGAACAGAGGAAGTCTATTTGGTTATAGTAATTGCATAATAAAGAACTGCAACTACTTATCGGGTAACATGTCCTGTCAGGTACAGTCCAACGAAAAAACATGATAAAAAGTTCTTCGCTACCATTAGACGACCAATAAGTTTTGATTGATACAAACATTGGTTGCATGTTGATCATTTAGAAGAGCTTGAATCACTTCAATGTATTAATGAATATGATTGTTTCCATATTGATCGTTTAGGAGACAATATATTTGTTTGATAATCCTCTCAATATATTGATCTATATGTATTAATTAATATGCGCATTGACCGTTTGGGAAAACTTCAAACATATTTACAGCATATTTGATTGATGAAGCTTGTAATTAATTGATTGATTATTAATCATCATATTGATAAACATTGATCACATTTTTGTTTGATATTTACCCCAATATATTGATCAATATGTATTAATTAATATGTACATTCATTTGAGAGATCAGTATATTTGATTGAACATTTCAATATATTGATTATTATACATATTAATTGCATTTTGATTATTCAGAACAGCTTCAAACACTGACAGTATGTCATTTGATGGTCAATTCAATAAATTAATCAATATGTATTTATTAATAAGCACATTGTATGAGTATTGCTGGTTTGGGAAGGCTTAACATTGACCATGTATTTGTGTCATAGTCACTCCAATATATTGATCGAGGTGTATTAATTAATATGGGAAAACTTCAAACATATTGACAGCATATTTGATTGATGAACACTTCAATATATTGATTATTATACATATTAATTGCATTTTGATCGTTTAAAACAGCTTCAAACATTGACACTATATTTGTTTGATGGGTACTTCAATAAATTGGTCAATATGCACTTATTAATATGCACATTGATCATTTGGGAGAGCTTCAAACATTGACCACATTTATTTTATAGTCAATCGAATATATTGATCAAGATGTATTAATTAATACGTACATTCATTGGTTGGGAGAGCTTCAAATATATTTGATTGATGGACGTTTCAATGTATTGATTAATATGCATATTGATCGTTTAGAAGAGCTACAAACATTGACAGTATATTTGTTTGATAGACACTTCAATAAATTAATCAATATGTACTTATTAATTGTTGTTTGAATATTATTCTTTGGGAAACATATTTACAGCATATTTGTCTGATGTATTAATTAATATGTTGATCGTCTGCGGATGTTAGGATTGTCCTGATGGGTATGTAGCTCTAGGAATAGGTTTTTTTCGTTAATTAATTACATATTTTAAACAATGTTGTAGTTTTTTTGATTAATATACCAATAGATCACAAACGATTTAAAAAAATTATTTGCCATTTGTATAGTTTAAACCAACCAATATTAAAATTTATTTTGTATTATTTAGTTTATAAAATGTGTACCCTGTATTATCGAATGACTTAGTTGCTTTCTTCATTTGTTTATATTGTAAATCTAGCATCGCTTCACATTGTGATTGTTACGTTTGTGACTAGTTAGTGTGGTATTTTAGGTTCGTGGTATCTAGTGAAATGTCTCTTCTTTTTCGTTCACTACAACTTAATGTTACGATAAGCACTGTCTAAAGATGTGATCAGATTTTTTGCATGAAAAGAGTAATACTCAAAATTACAAACATTCTCATATATAATTTATATTAACACATTTTCGATTGATAAGTTGTCCCGATAGCTAAAACATGCTTTCGAAAGCATTTGTTATATTCCAAAGGGACTATGTTCTATTAATATAGTACAATACGTTTTGCCACTTCTCATTTAGACAACTCAAGTTGAAATTAAGCTCAAACTAACATATATAAAAATAAACAAGAGACGGTAAGTTTGAGGTTGATTCGAAATGTACATACCGTTGTGAGTTTGCGCAATGTCCGGGAGACATATTGCAGTTTTCATCTAATTTTGTGACGCGACATGTTGAAGAATAAAACTAAAAATACTTTGTTATCGTATATATAATAAAAATACTATAAGAAATACAGAAATTCTAATCTGAACGCATCTTTAGTGGCATGCGGCAATATGGGATGATCTTAATTTGTGTGAATAATTTTAGTATAATTAAAATGCGTAATAGCATGCGAAAAAATAGATATACACAAACCTGAGACTGTTTGAGTACAAATTAAACAATTTGAGACATTTTATTTATAGTTTAACAGGTAAATGCGGTTAATCATCTCCAAATATATTATTTTATGATTGCATGCTTGTAATATTTAACTCATTTCGATGTATATAATGGAAATTTCTACCTCGAATGTCAAGAAACATACAGTGTTTACAAACTCGAAGATGAAGTTAAATTGATATTATAAATTACCGAAAGTGTCCCTTAAACTGTGGATTGGTTATATCGTCATATATGATGCTGATTAGGCTGATATTTCGCGCCCAAGGGTGTTTATTGAGTTTGAAGTGGCCCATATTATTATATTTTTAATTAATGGAAATATGACATGTTTGACTACACTGTTTCTTTCTTTGGTAACAAATATCAACTGATTTTGATATTGAATAAAAGTTTTATAAACAAAAGACGGGGTGTAGTTTTCTTGATTTTAGGTCTAATTAAATGAATAACGTGCTTTTTAAAGTAATGTAAAATAACCGCGAAATTCTTGGGCGTGAGCTTTGGGTTACCCTGTAGACAAAATGAAATCTATCAAATACGTGATGAGTTGCAACATAACTAGAGTAATACAAAACTCTTTTTCCATTAAGAAATTCACTCGATTGTTGATTTTAAATAATACAGGATGACGATTTGTTTATGATTTTTACATAAAAAAGGCCATACCTTTGAAAGTACCATTTAGAACCTAATAAAACCCTATGTTGCTAGGATAGGAAACATGAGCAGAATTGAAATTCAAAACCTAAACTAAAACCAAAAAGTTTGCAAAGTGCAATGACCTCCGCCTGTACCGATGTAGGTCTTGCACAGTGGCGTGGAGGTTTTTTTGCGGGGTCGAAAATAGCATCATTTGTACGAGAAATAATTCGAATACGATATTTAATTTCCAAATCGAATCGAGAGGCTGACTTATTTCGACCACCACGAATTCCTCTAGTGAGCTGAAAGAATTAGAAATACAAGACATTTATTACTTCTAATAAAATTCGTTAATATTCACAAACGTTGAATTTAGAGCTTAAATTGTTAGGTTAGGTACAATATTATGATCTGATTTTTGAATTTTTACGTAGTTATTTAAACATAATCAATCTCCACTGACTCATTAATTTCATTAATATTAATTAACAAAACAATTACTTACCAATTCATCATTAAAAAACAAAAATATACTAGCAACTTTTAGAGCATCTCTTAGAACATTCACCATTTTGCAATACCTTCAAATCATAGGAACTATTCATACAGAAACAACCTTGATAGAAACTAGAGTTGGGATTGATTATAAATAACTGTGATATCACGGTTATATAGTATTTAGTAGTTATTTTTCAATTTATTCAAAACGAAAACATTTTAATCATTTGGTTATGAGAATTATATTTTTAAATATTACAAAAAGAATTATGTAACTCATTTAAAACTTTATTTTCATTGATTATCGAGGAGGAGGAATTTGTTAATCTATTAAATAATTACATTCAGCCTTCCTTGTTTTCTTCAAGCCTCGCACAACACTTTATACAGCCGATAATACTCACAAATAGCACCAGAGTATTTTAATTGCACAAAATTACTAATTTTTTATTTAGTGTTTTAAATTAACTGTCTCGACCCTTACTTCGCGGAATCTGCTCATATTAGTGTTTTAAATGAAACTCACGGTTTCTAGTTAATTCCACAATATAATAAAAATTATTGAAAATTATAAAAAATTGACAATTGTTTCGATAAATCAGTATCATCGTCAGAATGACAGAAGTTACATTTCATTTGATGCCTACCTGATGTTTAGTAGTTATTTTTGGCTTGACCAAGTAGTGACCTAACTTGTGATTGACTTAATATATGTCAATAGAAAAAAGAAGAAGATGTGATATTACAAATATTGAAGCTTAGATATTATTAGCCCTATGGTGATATCCTGGATATCATTTTTCCAATTAAGATCAGTATAACTGTGCAATGATATAGAAAACCAGGAAAACTATATCTGCTGATCTTTACAGTTATCACTTAAGAAGACAGTTTATAAGTGGAGAACTCCCTAGATTTAACTGTTCATTGACAACTTCATATTGTGGGTTTCTTAAATGTCTTCTAATTTCCAATTCTTCAAGGAAATCTACTTCTTGTTTCTTTTCACAAATATGCAGCACTTCTAGTTTTGTGTTAGGTGTCAATGAATGATTGGTGTCAAGTAGATGTTTTGTAAAGTGGGATTTATCTGGTTGTTTTAATCTGTACGCTCTTAAGTGTTCACTGTATCGGATTTGAAAATTCCTAAGGGTCTGACCCAAATAGACAGCATTACATTTTGGACATTTGAGTTTATATATACCTGACTTCTTTAATGGTGGTATTTTTGTTTTTACATTTAACAATTTTGTACTAACGTTACTTTCTGTTTTAAAAGAAATTCTTGTATTCGTTGCTGAAGATATTATCTTTGAAATATTATTAGAAATATTTCCTGCATATGTGATGGTTTTATAAGTTTTGATTTCATCAGTTTGTTTAGGAAATATTAGTTGTAATGCCACTTTTTCCTCTTTTTTACTAATTAGCTTATTTATCATATCTAATGGATAACCGTTGGATGTTGCTATTTGTCTAATCTCTATCAAAATTACAAGAATTTCTTTTAAAACAGAAAGTAACGTTATTACAAAATTGTTAAATGTAAAAAGAAAAATACCACCATTAAAGAAGTCAGGTATATATAAACTCAAATGTCCAGAATCTAATGCTGTCTATTTGGGTCAGACCCTTAGGAATTTTGAAATCCGTACAGATTAAAACAACCAGATAAATCCCACTTTACAAAACATCTACTTGACACCAATCATTCATTGACACCTAACACAAAACTAGAAGTGCTGCATATTTGTGAAAAGAAACAAGAAGTAGATTTCCTTGAAGAATTGGAAATTAGAAGACATATAAGAAACCCACAATATGAAGTTGTCAATGAACAGTTAAATCTAGGGAGTTCTCCACTTATAAACTGTCTTCTTAAGTGATAATTGTAAAGATCAGCAGATATAGTTTTCCTGGTTTTCTATATCATTGCACAGTTATACTGATCTTAATTGGAAAAATGATATCCAGGATATCACCATAGGGCTAATAATATCTAAGCTTCAATATTTGTAATATCACATCTCCTTCTTTTTTCTATTAACATATATTAAGTCAATCACAAGTTAGGTCAATTCTTGGTCTAGCCAAAAATAACTACTAAACATCAGGTAGGCATCACATGAAATGTAACTTCTGTCATTCTGACGATGATATTGATTTATCGAAACAATTGTCAATTTTTTAGAATTTTCAATAATTTTTATTATATTGTGGAATTAACTAGAAACCGTGAGTTCCATTTAAAACACTAATATGAGCAGATTCCACGAAGTAAGGGTCGAGACAGTTAATTTTTTATTTCACAAAAATAACCTTTTTCTTTGTGACTCATAAATCGTAGCATGACAAACTTAACTGAATTGAGAAAAAATCAAGAATACATGTTAAAATTATTAGTTCTATCGGTTTTAAAGTATTTCCGAATTATTCACAAAGATAAAGAAATTTTAGAATTAAATATGACAACGCTTTCATATTTATGTGTTCGTTACCAGGTCATTACACTGTTCAAACTTTTTGGTTTTAGTATAAATAACTTACAGGTCGACAAACCTAGTTAGAGAGTTGAAGGTGCGCAAACGAAGAACAAAGAAAACACACGTAAATATAAGGATGGTATTACCTTATTACTACCGCGTGGAACGTGTGGTACAGTGTCGTAGCATTAACGTCTTAACTTGCCATCCGGTGCTCACATTTTTATTTATAAATATAAAAGCAATACCTAATTATAAATGTATTTTTAACCAATATAATTTATTTAAAAATACAAAAACTGTTATAAAATTGTAAATACTTTTGAGGAAGAGGAAATTAAGAATTCTTGAAGAACATTCCAAATCATCCTCACTTTAAAAAAAGATTTATTTTGAGTCGGTATTATCGTCACTTTTTGCACTGTAATCACTATTTGAATTTATAATAAAATCATCTAATACTTGATCAAGCCGTGGTTCTCTCTCCCCATATAGTCTCCTGCACCGCTCCAATATTAATAGGCGCCCGGAGTGAAATTTTGATCTGCTATAACTGAAACTTGTTACCTGAGGAATCTATAAACTAGCGAAACATGTGAATTTTTATTAATTAAAAATATAGTACAAGTAAAACTCTCATCACACTTATTTGTGTTCTTATACTATTATATTTATAATGTGTTTGGAAAGTAGAGAGATAAAGTAAAAATAAATCAGTCAAAATCATTTTAGTCACATCTTACAGTTCTATTGACTGAATTTTAACTCTCTCTTCTCCCCAAATAGACTCTAGGCACACGCGACGTAGTATAATCCACCTTGAATTGTATTCCAGCAACTTTCAAATGTTTGGTTAATTTTGATTTTACCTGTAGTATTTATTTATAGTTTGATACACCCTTGCGAAGATTGTGCAGCTCCTTATGGATACAAACACGCATTGAGACTATCCACCGATACCCAACAGTTTTCAGTAAGTCCGCGTAAGGAAAAAAAGTAACCCGCTGCCAGTCATTTGATACTAAACCGCCAAATAACTTACTGAAAAAATAATATATTTCCTTCCCCCCCTCTTTTTTCTCTGTATACAATTAAAATTCTTACTTAAAAAAATAATTTTTTCGGTGTTGGTTGTATAGAATGTTATAAATCGATATGTTTTTTTGGTTAAAATAAAAACTTTTACATTCAAACCTTCCCTAAGTACTCAACGAATTTTGTTTCATACCAGGCATTAAATTGCATTTCGTGATAGAGATATTAAATAGTCCTTATTGTTTGCAAGTAAAAGGGGGAAACTGTTTGTAGACCGGCTTCGGCTTATTAGTGTCATCATCAGTGCAAGCCTTGTGGTTTCCGTTATAGTTGTTTTTTATCTTAACTATTCGTGTCTAAATGGGTGGTAATCTAAGGACTTAATAAAATGAAGAAAAATACTCTACCATTACAATAGGTTTATACGTAGAAATATTTTTTTATACAAATTGTTGATCGATCTTTTTGAAATTCACTTATTCTTTTGTCAAAAAAACAAAATTCAAATCATCTAAAGGTTCATCAAGGACGTTTTTCTGTTTTTACGTAACGGCCAATCTTTAACTAAATAATGTTGGTTTCTGGCTGTTTGCTGCTGCTGCATTCGAAAACTATTTCATCTTCAAAACTTGGATCGGATTCTGGCTCCTCTGTATCATCATAATTATCTGGTTCTTTATATTTCTTTAGAAGTTTAGGAACAGGTATACTAGAAGTGTCATGATGTACATATCTAATAGCTGAGGAGATATTAGGATACACCATTTTAAGCTTGCTTTTACTAGAAAATCCCTGGATTTTTTTTAGCAAAAGTAACAATCATCAAAATTATTCTTATGCTCCCGCCAAATCATTGGCAGTTCAAACTTCATAGATGTGTGAATACCTCGTAGCCATCCTTCTAAGGTTCTTGAGTAAGTGCGGCAACATATAACTCGTAGGCTCTACTTACAAGTAGGCTCAAGGTCTTTCGTTGAGCTTTCAGTGTAACCTCATCACATATATAACAGAGCCTGTTTAGATGGTTCACCCAGGCTCGCAACGATATCGCTTCGCTAATATATCCATTGCTGAATACTGTAATACTAATCCTTCGACAAGTTGTTGGCTGTTTATATACCCGTATAAGGGGCCCTTCAATAAGTAGCTGCCCCTCCGACGACTATGGGGCACGATGAAATCTGGAATTACATGGGGTTTAATGGGTATCTCATTTATTTGTAGCCCTAGTGGTTTGAGACTTCATAGATGGGAAACAATTTCCCTAGACTAAGAGAAAACGTAGACTTGGCAACGTTGCACCCCATTATGCCACAGAAAGATAAATATCGCACAGGTATATTCTTACACCTGTTTAAAACATGTTGTTGGCTCTCTCTGGATTCTGTTATGTGATACGACAATTTAAAGGTCGTTGTAAGAGTTAAATAGGTAGTGCTTATCGAAATAACCTATTTGTTTGGCGGAGAGCATTTTCGTGCAGAACAGTGTTATTAAAACATGTTCCGCTAATTATTTTGAGGAGTGTATAAACTTTTAGCAAAATATATCATGATGTTTTATTGATGATTGACAAAGGAACGGGAAGAACTACCCGTCGTCCTTGATGGTATAATGAAGACAATGAAATATATCTAATTAGCAAAAATAACAGCGACATAAAACATGTGTATTTTCAAATCAATTAGTTTTTTAAAACTGGGATGATAATTCTCTTATGTTTTTTGTAAACAAACATAAATTTTGACTGAATCTTGTGGACAAGATTTAATTTTTCTTAAAAACCGATGGGCTTCCAAAGTTTTGAACAATAGTGTATCAAAATTTTAGTATACTGTAACAGAGTAAATCACGCTTTGTATTTGAAGAATTTTTTAAAGTCCATCTAAAGTACTTTCTGTATTACCACAATATTTACGGGATTTCCACATAGAGAATAATTTGCGACGGTTAGAAAATCACCCTATATTGAAACCGAAACAACCCATTAAAAATTTGATAATAGTTGAATTAACAAAAAAAAGTCATAACATCTCGACTATTCTATAAAACATATCTATTTAAGACATTCTATACAAAGAGCTAACAAGTAGACATTATCTTCAATCCAGTTCCTTCAATTTTAACATTAAAAAAATTATAAAAAGATTTAGTATTAATCCATATATAACATTTTAACACATCATATGGACTTCTTAATTGCTAACTATCACTCCACGTAAACTTATCTGGTTATTCTAAATTATAGTGTGGATCCTACAATAAATTCTAAGAATTTGTATTTTTTACAAAAAGCTTGAAGAATACAAACGAACTCTATCAAAGAATATTATTCAAAAGTATTGGACCAAAATATGTAAAAAAACTTCCTGGAATTTTAGGGCTAGTCTTGCTTGTCTTCTGTGGATTGCTTGGTATTTACCACGTTAACAATAACACAATCCTTCACGATAAAACTGGTTACCGACTTCAATTTTATCCTTTCCCTGATTGGGCATTCATAGAAGTCATGTAAAATTGAAATTCGCAATAATTACCACAACTTGGATGGTTGCACAAAAGTGAAATTGTAAACATGTCAGAGATCAAATTAACAATTAATTCACATTAATGTGCAGAAAACCTTGTTTTGATTCAAAACATGGTCTCCAGACGAAAGCTGGGTTTTGCGTGTGATACCATTTAGTCTTTGTCAAAAAATTGACACATCTCGAAAGAATACCTGGATATTACAGAGCTCTGAAAGGAAATAGTTTACGCTGTCACATTTTTAGAAGACGCGAAGGCGAAATTTCCTGTGTTATTTCAAAGTTTGAGGTTTCAACACTTTATATTGACTCGAAGATGTTCACTTGATTTTATATTTTTTATGGTAGAAGCACTTGTCACTGGATACAGCCAATTTTGTACTAAGAAAGGATAGCATTGGGTCGACTGGTTCATGATAATGGTTTAGAGGCTCAAAATTGTCGAAAAAGATAATACATATTCAGTAAATAATAATTTTTCTGTGAATTTTATTCATTTCTCGTATAATTCTATAAAATTTAGCTCACAAAATACCTCATTAAAGGAGTATTTGATATTAGTCCATTAGTTGATCGTGTTATCTCACAAGCCGAAAAGTTTACCCGAAAAATAATATGTTTTTTGTATTAATGAAGGATCAATTATTCAACTTCAGTTAACATTAAGGCTCTAACTAGAACCTGAAACAAAACTTGAGTGTTGGAATCACTTTTTTTGTTAAAAATACATTTAAAGTTCTGGCCAATGATGATTTTTGACTTGTCATTACTCAATTTTTGCTGGTTATAGTCGCGATTTTATTTTTGAATTCCTGTATATTGAGAATATTCCTTTTACTATCATATTCGAACATGTTTCTAAGATAATATAACGGCAGTAATTTGTTTTAAGATTCTGGCATGTCTAGTTTTAAAACATCTTTATTATAAATTGTTTATACAATCACATCTTCTTGAAGTGCCATACGCTTGCATTTGTTCGGCCAGTCTATTCTCAAACTTCTGTTTTGCGCTTTTCGTATGATAGTTTCTATGTCAGGTATGCTGCACCAATTTCTTATGACTCTGAGCCATGAATCGTGTTTCCTTCTTGGAGCTGTACGTTCATCACATGGTCCGTCAATGGAATTCTAAGAAGTCTCCGTAATATCCAAATTTCTAGATCTGCAATTATTGATTCACCAAGTTTCTGATTCAGAATAATATAGGCCATATGTAGCACTCGAATTCGTAGACTTGGATACACGTCTAATAGGGAAAGTACTAAATCTTATAAATGCCGTCCTTGCTATGTCGACTAGTATCAACCCCATTTGCTATTCAGTGTAGATCCCGGCTACTATATTCTCATTTGTATGTAGTGTTATCTACTGACTCTTACCTTTGTCTTCTGTATATTATTCCTAAGGCAATATTTTCTCCCCATTGTATTTATTTTATGTACCAAGACTAGTAGGATTTCTCTTATCTGCAATCATCGCTCTATCATCTGCGTACATTAAATTGTTTATCAAATAATACAAAAAATATAAAGAAAGGACGAAATTCTGGTGTTCTATTTCTTATATTGATATCACTCTGTGAGGAATCGGTAGAGAAAATCGCACGATCGCTGTACACTACGGCAGACCACGTCCTGAGTGACAAAGGCTAACACGTTTTTTGACGAAAATAATACTTTCCAAAATTGTTTTTTTTTAAAGAAAAATCAATATTTGCTTATTATTTTGATGGGCCATTCAAATTTCAAGCCAAACGGTATTTTGAGACAAAATTGTGAGCTAACACTCATACACTGGACAATATACAGGGTGCTGCGCCATTAGTGTGACTAAGTTCGATATATCCGTTATTATAGAAGATATGGAATAAAGTTATATACGAAAATTGTAGACATCTGTAAATTTCACATTTCAAAATTATTTTCATTTGTACCCTATCACCAGAGTGAAACATACATTTTTTTGAATAAGACACCCTATATATTATTCTAGATTCAGATTGGGCTCACCTCCCCCATACTTACAATGCAGGATTTGGTATAAGTATATAGGGTATATCAGAAGTTATGCCCAATTGTACGTGAACATCATTTGTGAGTTCAATGTCTTGTACCTATAGTCCAAACGAAACAATTCGACATCAATATTTTGCAGATATAACATTTTGATATTGGTCTAGTTTCATGACACTGTGTCATTTTTTGGATATTACAACATCTGAATATAGGGCGAGCCAAGAGTCGAACACATGATTTTCTCTATTTTTTCAAACGAATCACCTTGTATTTTATTTTAAAAAGTGAAAAAAAACACCGAATAACCTTTCACTTTTATCAGGCATTTCCTATACCTAAAATCATTAATTTCTGAGATATTGTCAATTTAATAACAAAAAGTTGAAAAAATAATTTATTGAAAAATGACAAATTCTTTTACAAAAATAACAAAACATCAGTCAAAGGTGAACTATAAATTGGTAATTGATTCTATACCAAATGTTCGAAATGGTCAACGTTTCTACATTAATACTCTGAAATGCTTCTTGTATTCTTTCCTTCATATCGTTCCATGTGGTTGGCGGTATTTGATAAACACGGTTTTTTACATAACTCCACATGAAAAAGTCAATTTTATTCAAGTTTGGTGATCGAGGTAGCCATGCAATGGGTCCTCCTCTTCCTACCCATCTGCCAGGAAAATGGGTATTCAGATGATCGTGAATTAAAGCAGTGGAGCTCCATCGTGTAAAATCCACATTATTTGCCGAATGTTGAGCGAAACATTTTTCAACAGTAATGGTAAATTATTTTCTAGAAAGTCTAAATAAACTAGACCATTCACTCATTCATCGAAAAAATGTGGTCCAATTACATGGTCTCCAATTATACCACCCCAAACATTCAGAGACCACCTAGTTTGACTTTGAGTTGATGTAAGATAGGGATTATTTGTGGAATATTAATGGAAATTATGCCTATTCATGGTGTAACGTGTTGATTTTGGGATACGCCACTGGCTTTTGGTAGAATCAGTATTTTTGATTTATTGGTACCTACTAGTTAGGCCACCAAGTGAACTTGTCAAGTATAGAGTGTTTGTTAGCTTGTGGGAGAGAGACAAATGATCTTATTTCATTGGATAGGAAAGTTTTTGAATCGGCATTTGGTAGAAACCAAGAAACGAGGTAGGTTTTACATATACCTTGTGGTAATTTTTTTTGATATTGGTTAAAAACCCTTAGTAATCCCAAATTTGTGATTTGTGTGTGATATAACCCTGTTAATAAGGTGAGCTGCCTACTTAAGATCCTATCTATTCAAATTTGATTTATCCATCCTCATTTTTGTCATCTCAAAATCAGGAATGTTTTTTTTTGTTATTAAAAAGAGTTTTCTTTTTAGGGTTCTAAGGTAGTTTGAAAATATCTTTTGTTGGCAAAATACGTCTATTCCTCGTTTTGTTTTGTAAGACGTGTGCTTGATTCTGAGTATACACTCCACGCCCAAAACGACAGAAAAATAATGTCTTCGTAGTGGAACTCCATTTGGTTGTTACGACAAAAGAGGGTATTCTAGAGACCAAGAGAGCTTGGAGGAAAACGTTGGAGGACCTATAAGAACGAGCAGGCCAGAAATTTCTGTATTTTTACTTTCACTAATTCAACTATTATTTTTAAAGTCTGAGGGAAACTGTATTTTGGAGTTTAAATAACAGTAATTAAAATTAAATAAATTTCACCACGAACAAATTTACAATCATACTATGTAATACAAAAATATTTCTTTTGAAAGTGTAAACTATAGTACTATAGTGTTGAAAAGTCACTATTGTAGTTATACTGGGAAATATCTAAGGTTTTATTAACTTACTAATTAAGACTTAATTAACTTTAATTTATTACTTGAATATTTTAGTATAAACCATTCGAGTATTAACCCCCTTGTTGTAAGTACATTTCTATACATACTCAAACCTGATTAAAGGATTGATCTTTGCTATTATTCAAATAATATTTCTTTTTTTTTGTCTGACATCACCTCTTTACTAAGTTTTTATATTTTGCAATTTAGTAAAATCTATATCTTCTCAATGACTTGTTTTTGTCTATAAAACAAAAATTGCATGGCGCCGCGGGTTATGTGATATATTCCTTATTCACACCCATAAATGCTCTCCGATGAACAGCTGCCGTCGCATTTATAACCTTTATATTTTCTTAAATATACTTAATTAATAGATAATTTTGATAGAGTTAACAAACCCAGGTTATAATGGTACCATTCTTATGAAACGTTGCTTCATCTCCAAAAAAGACAAAATCGATCTGATTATGTATTTTATGTTGAGCCCATTCGCAAAAAGTAACTCTTCGCGGAAGGTCATCGTCGAGTAACTCTTTACATAACTGAATTCGGTATGGATGCATCTTGTTTTTATGCAGTGTTCTTCGGACGGACGTTACACTGATATCCTGTTGGCGCGAAATTCCACTGGTACTAACATGAGGATTGTCCGCAACTACCATAATTGTATTACATTCTTTTTCCTCAGTAACTGCGCTTTGTTTTTGTCCTTTCATGTTTTTCATAACGTACTGAACCTATACGATTAAAATGATCCATCAACTTTTCCAACGTTCTTTTTGTGGGGGCTGTCTTCGTTTAGGATATTGCTCCTGGTAAATTTTTATTGATAATAAACAATTCCTACTGCATTCTTCCAATACCCAAACCATGTCTGTTAGTTCTTCAACAGGAAAGTTCATTTGAAATACAGTGAAACCTGGTTAATTGGGATCTCAAGGGACCAAGACATATGTGCCAATTATTGAGGGTTTCCAATAATCCAGTTTTCCAATTAAGCGGGTTTAAAATTATAGTTGTCTGACTTACAGAGGCCCTCGCTTACAGAGGTTGAAATGTGCCGTTATTCAATTTTTAGATGTGGAGATGTTAATAAAAATGCGTATTTTTGGTGTTATGAATTTAATGTAGGTATGAATGTACATACATAATGTATTGCGTCGAAAAAAAAACAATACGGTAAAGTTTATGACTTAAAGTAATCGGTTATGTTTGTTTGTACTTGATTGCTAGTTGCTGAAACCGGTTTCTCGATAGAATAAATTTGATCAAAAATATTAGAATTATCAATATTTGACATTTCGAAATACTTGTGTAAAGTTTCTAAAGCTTCCATTGCCTCACGCTTTGAAATTTTCACTGGAGTCTCTTTACAGTCTTCTTCTTGTCCTTCTTCTGAGTCCAAAGAAGAATACATAGCAGCTATGTCACCATAATTGAGCTCCTCTGAAATGAGTACATTATCATCCATAGAAACGAAGTCCTGAAATGTCGCCTGCTGCTCATTTAAGTTATTCCTACATGTGGTAAACATTCTATCCCATTCTGGAAACGTTGCACAGATCTCCAGCTCCTCTTGTAGGCTCTCAGGTTCAGATACATTCGTCACTTTGAATCCAGCTTTTTTGAAGCAATGACTAATTGTGGTTTTGCTAACAGAAAACCAAGCTTTTCTTGCAAATCTCATGGCCTAGAGGATGTTGATTTTTGGGCTTTTATCCTCTTCTATAGATTTGAGAACAAACTGAACAACTTCCTTCCTGTAGTAAACCTTAAAGTTGTTGATAATACCCTGATCCATGGGCTGCAATTTACTTGTTGTATTGGCGGGTAAGTACAATATTGTAACATAGTCTAATTTGGGCATATTGTTGTGAGCTGTGCAGTTGTCGACAAACATAATGATTTTTCGTTTTTGGGCCCTCATATCGGCGTTCACTTTTTTAACCAATCTGCAAATAATTCAGAAGTCATCCAGGGCTTTTTATTGTTTTGACAATTAACAGGCAACGTTTTAATACCCTTGAAGCATCTTGGGCTCTTAGATTTTCCAATTAAAAGAAGTGGCAGTTTTTCAGTTCCAGACATATTCGCACTTACAAGTACAGTGGCCCGATCTTTACTCAATTTACGACCATGGCAAGGCTGACCTTTGAACGTTAATGTTTTATCCGGTAGACACTTGTAGAATAAGCCCGCTTCATAGGCGTTGAATACGTCATCGGGGAAATAATCGTGTAATAAAGCTGGAAGGTTTTTAATCCACTCATTACATTCGTTATTGTCCACAAAATTGCTCTCGCCACAAACATTTTAAACCCTTCCAACCACCCATTACTGCCAGAAAAATTATCAATATGGAGCTTACTTGCAAATTCCTGAGCTTTCTTTTTAATCATTGGTCCGCTTATTGGGATGTTATTATTCCGTACGTGCTTTATCCATGTACAGAGACACTTTTCAACTTCAGGATACTCTGCTGCTCGTATTCGTTTGAGTTTTCATTTTCCATCAATACACTGAGACCGAATTTTCTCGTTGTTATTAATAATTCTACACAGGTTTGACTTTGGTATGTTATTTTCCCTACACAGTTCATCGCGCGACTTTCCACAATCATAATCTGATAAAAGTTGTAATTTTTCAGATACTGATAACGTTGACGTTTGGACATTTTGTACACTTTTATTCCCTTGTTCTTGAGTCAAAACCTGAGATAGTACTGACAAACAAAGCATGCGCGAAAGAGGACGCGAAATCTTTGTAAACAAATATGTACAAATGTGTGAAAACCTGATTAATTTGTCTCACTTCTACATGTATTTGAGCTGCAGAGTCTCAATTATAGAGGTAAACATCGAAAAAGTCTTAGAATTCAGATCTCATTTAACCAGGTTCAAAAAGTCCCATTAACAGAGTTAATTTAATGAAAAAGAACCGGGACCTCATTGCAACTCTCAATAATAGAGGTTTCTCACATATCCAGGTCCCACTTAACCAGGTTTCCCTGTAGTAGTAAATGAGTCTTCACAAATTTATACACAATTTCAAAATTTTTAAAAACCTTTTTTTTATTAAATTGAAAATATCTCAGAAATTATTGATTTTAGGTATAGAGAATGCCTTATAATAATGAAAGCTTATAAGTTGTCTTTTCACTTTTTAAAATGAAATACGTGATTCATTTGAAAAAATAGAGAAAATCATGTGTTCGATTCTTGGCTTGCCCTGTATTCAGATGTTGTAATATCCAAAATATAGCACTGTACCTTGAAACTGGATCAATATCAAAATATTCCGTCTGCAAAATATTGATGACAAATTGTTTCGTTTCGACTACACAATTATTTTTACGAACAATTGGGCATTACTACTGAAATACCCTATATACTTATATGAAACCCTACATTGTAAGTACGGGGGAGGTGAGCCCAATCTGAATATGAAATAATACAAAGGGTGTCTCATTCAAAAAAAGGTATGTTTGTTTCACCCTGGTGATGGGGAACACCCAGTACAAATTAAAATAATTTTGAAGTGTGAAGTTTAGAGATGTCTACAATTTTCGTATATAACTTTATTCCATATCTTCTATAATAACGGCTATATCGAACTTTGTCACACTAATGGCACTCCCTGTATGTATAAACATATTCAAAAATAGTATTTTTCAAAAACGCTTTTGCCATTTCGATAATGATTTTAATTAATGTGTATATTATTTGAACAATTCCAACTTAATTTTTTACTAAAATATCGGAATACGTTTTTTATACGTTTCGATGTGAAAATTAAAAACAAAATTGCGAAAAACATATATTATTGAATCAGAAGTTTTATATTGCCTGATATTACAAAATTTTCACGTATTGGACAAACTGGAGCATTGGTATACATTTTCTCTCATCCAGATTGTATTTTTCCTAATACATATGGTTATTCAAAATATATAAATTGTTTATTCTTTAAACAGTGATGATAATACCACTGAGTTCTATTGAGTTTATGTCAGGGTATAGTTCAAAAGATACACCAGTTCAGTTTCATAAGAAAAACGAAAAGGCCGGTTTGCACATGTCAAGCAATTCTGTGAATTTAACGATCAAATTAAGTTTCTACCAAAATTTTATTATCGTCTTTCACATCAGCTTCTCTTTAACTCCAACGTTGCTTGCAGGACTTTAAGAACGGTCGGTAATCCTTTGAAATTAACCCGTTCAGCACCATAGTTATTACAACTTCTTTGAGTTCACTTACGCCACCATGATGACTTCTCTAGATGTGTCATCTTGTGTAATAAGAAACAATCGCAGGGGCCAAGGTTAGGTGCAGCAACGTTGGTATGTCTTTTTTCGCCAAAAAATCTTGTCCACTGAACTATGAATGTGCCGGCAAATTTTCTCTTAGTGCCATGGAAGCCTAACATAGAACTGTAGATTGTTTGGTCAGCTGGAACTTATGCAACTTTGACATCTTTACTTTTATTGGACACTGTAGCCACCCTCCACACGGCTTACTTTATTTACGGGTGTACTAACAGACTAAATAATATAAAACAATAATTATATGAATTCTTCTGTTGTCAAAACACATAAGTTGTAATACGATGCCAAATTACGCTAAATTCAAAAAAAGAATATATTTAGATCGGTAGCAGTGACAAGCATTGCCAGCACAGAGGTGACTAGCTATAACTACAAAATTTTAAAACTTTCTTTGTGCCATCTGGACAATAACAAAAAATGAACATTTTAATGATTACATGGTAAAACAAGTTATTTCAGAAGAGAATAATATTTTGGGCGGTTTTTTGTTCAGAAATTGGCGTATTTTATATTCATATAGTTGGCAACACTGTCTGTTAGACTCAGTATCCGACTACTCGGCAAACGGGCTAAAGTACTGTTTATACTAGACTATCAGTTACTTGACACGTATTAACTGGCCTTAAGGCTCACGTGAGCTATTCGAATAATCTCTGAGGTGTCAGTCGCCTTGATACAAAAAAAACATTCTTCTGATGCAAAATTTATGAATCTTAGACGAAATATAGAAAAAAATCTATACGTCTTTATACACAAATTGGGTTAATACAAAACTTCTAATTCTAAATCTGTTAACAATATTTTTGCTGACGAAAAACATCAGTTTTTGTTATTAATCATTTTTGTCTGTTAAAATAGCTTTGAATGTTCTGCACTTTGTAAATAACGCTTTGAATGGCAATCTTTTTACTTGTTATTTTTACAGTTTTTAACTTTCTAGGTTATCAAGATCAGCATTTTGTAATAGGAATGAACATCTAATAATAGTTTGGTGTTAGATAACTTAGGTAGTGATACTAATCTCTTATTTTTTTATAGTATCCGCCAATAGTGTTATTATATCATTACTATCACTCTCGATGAAGTCACAAAATTTATAGAATCACTTTTGAAACATCCGAATTAGTTTTGGTTTATATTAATTTGAAATATGTCGAAGAAGTTATTTTGTAAGTAACATCTGACAACGGTGGTGATAAAAAGACGCTGTTTCTTTTATAAAAATATTTTTTTACTAGAAACTATTTTCAAAGAACTATAAATATGCGAACCTCTACTAGCCCATTAATTAATGGGTCCAAATAGGGCTGTTTTACATTGAGACAACTGTAACAAGGCTTGTAACAGGAAACACGAGGCTAGTAACAATAGCAGTTAACACAATAAAAACGCTACTTGTCAACAGAGGTAGACATCTTCTTACAAAAAGCTAAATACAAAACTTTTAAATCTTTTAAAACTCTATTTTGGTTTAAGGGCGTTTTTTGGTAGTTTCCAATGAACTGAACAGTCTAATTTATTTAATGTCAAATAAAAATATACTCAGTGACATAGAAACCCCAGTAAAAATAATTTTATTTCGGTAATATTTGACATACCTAACAGGGAGTTCACAATATCATTAACGCGTCTATGCATACTCATAATTAGGTGATACATATCCACTTGGGATATCTCATTCCATGCCACCTCTATCTCATGTCGAAGAGCCATCGATACTTTAAGGAGGACGCTGTAAATTTGGGGGTCAAGGTTGGAGATGAATTTGAGACTGGTGGAAGTAGTCTAAAGTTTGTCTGGCTATATGTGGCCGAGCGTTGTCTTGCTGAAAAGTTGGATTTTGAAGTGTCCTGAAGTAAGAAATCAGATGAGGTTCCAGTATTTCTTGAATGTATCGATGTGAATTCATATTGCCCCCGGTGAAGATTAAATGTGACCTTTTAAATATTTACTAAAACTATCTGAAAATCCAAGAAATCTGGTTGCTTTATTACAGTTTTTTTGCTGGATTCCCTAATGATTTCATGCCACTCTTCTGGCGAATAGACTATGTGTGCATACCTGCGGTGAACGTTTTCCTGATAGGGCAAAATCCCTGTTTGATGGCAAATATGTATGACAACTAACTAGAAAATAGTAGATGATATCTTTGATTCTCTTCTGGTGATGATATTTAATATCGAAACAATTGTCAGTTTTTTAGAATTTTCAACATTTTTTCAATATATTGTGGAATTAGCTAGAAACAGTAAGTTTCATTTAAAATACTCTTCTCTTTCACCTACTGTAGCCAAAAGGACATCAACAGCCAATTCTTGTTTTGGTCAGGATAGTTTTGTCTGTGAAAATTATAAGATTTTCGATGTCTGATTTAGTGCTCAGACATTTCAGAAGTATGGCGGCAATCTCAACATTGTTTCAATATATTGTGGAATTATCTAGAAACAGTTTGTTACATTTAAAACAGTAATATGAATAGATTCCACAATGTAAGGGTCGAGACAGTAACTTTCATCAACACCTTCCCCTACTTGTGATACCGTCTGTCCTCAGAAATATATGACCTTGACCGGCAGTACAGTCGTAAACGCCCAAGTTGTGTAGCCAAATCTTCCTGCAATATAATGCAGGACCTGTAGTTAACTTTGGTCCATGCATGTCCTGCTGAAGATCGAATGAAGTGACAACATTTTTTGGGGGTAGACTTCGATTGCTCTGTTTCCGATAACAATAACTTCCTCATAGCATCACAGATCTAGTTTTATGTAATGCCAGTTGTGTGGTTAATTATCGATCTTCAACTTCATGTTTTTTTTGTTCAGGGACAAATTTCCTTCGAACAGTGTGTTTTCAGTAGTAATAACCCAAGGACATAATTGTTCGAAAAAATGTTATAACAGTTTTCGAAAGCTTGTTGCTTGGAAACAGACCGACGCCGCAGGCGGAGGTCTGTTGCCTATAAGCAACAAGCTTCAGAAAGTTGTTATAACATTTTTGAGCATTTATCAATGTTCGAGGGTTATTCGGATAGAAAATTGTTTGCTAATTATAGAAAAGAAGTACAGAGCTTCTATAATTTCATTAATATTCTCGTCAGTATTATGACCAAATCGTGACATTTTGAAATATTAAATATTTGAAACGTCAAAATCGAAATAAATAATCAAATTGTATCCATAACAACGTGATAGAGTATAAACAGCCTTTGGGATCTGTTTTCATTATAATGTTGTTCTGATTGGTTGTGTTCAATCAAATCACCTCAAATTAATTGATTTCATTGGATTTTTACTAGAGCTAAAAATTTTCAACATTATAATGCTTCTACCCTCCAAATATTAACTTGGCTTCTCGTTTCCTTTGGAAGTTACAATTTATTTTAGTTTTAGGGGTGACGTTGCAACCCTTGTTCC
This sequence comes from Galeruca laticollis, assembly GCA_963921935.1. Classification (NCBI taxonomy): domain Eukaryota; kingdom Metazoa; phylum Arthropoda; class Insecta; order Coleoptera; family Chrysomelidae; genus Galeruca; species Galeruca laticollis. The sequence continues at coordinate 133,495,847 of OY998176.1, forward strand.
CCATCGTAAGCAAATTCCCTCCAAACAATGTGTCCTCTACACCAATAGACCCCTACTCATTGAATATGAAGGTGGCTCTCCGAAATATGAATTCGATTCAATATATAATGTGACCATTTAAAATGGAACCATCTCTGTAAAATACGCATTTTTCAATCAATCTCCAAAAAAACAAATTTTTGTAATTGGGATCTTTACACAAATTTCCATAATTTAGTTTAATTTCCAAGGCACTCAATGTTGTTTATTTTTCTTTGTCAAAAACGGCAAAAGCTTATTAGGCAATTTTAGATTTCTGTTTAACTACACACCACTGAATTTATAGTCGTCATCAAAATGTAATTGAAAAATATTGATTCGCAACGAAGTTACAATAACTTTAATTTTGGAAACAGAGAATTTGACTATAATTTTTATTTATATTGAGTTATTTCAAATCCGACAACACTGTTGATACAAAGTAGAACACCAGTGAACTTATACCGGGTGTCCCAATAACAATGGCTCTCGGCCATATCTCGGAAACCGTTTATAGTACAGCTTCGGGAAAAAAAAATTATAACAAAAGTGACTTCGAGAAAAACCTGGAAATTATTTACAGAGTTGTAGGTCCACCGCCAGAGGGCGTAATTCAATACCAAAAATTATAAAATGAATAATTTACAAATTTTGCCTAATTAAGATGCATTTAAACTATGATTATCGTATTCTTCAAGAAATTCAGCGTATATTTGATTTTACAAGTTTTAGTCTATCTCTTCAAATAAGAGGTGGGGGGAAGCGGGAACTTCATTACGAAAAAACGCCTGTAATTCCAGTTCTACTTAACCTATCGATGCAAACTTTTTGAAGAGAGCTCCTTTCTACCAATGTAAGAGTTATAATTTCGAAACAACCTAATGAGTAACGTATACGCTAGAGGGCGCTATTTATTTGTTTTTTCAAATCTAGCTATCCTTGGAAAATGTTGAATGGAAACATGCAATTTTAATTAAGTAATATAAAAGTAGACCAAATTAGCAACAAAATAGCGAAAACCACATGTCGATATCTTTTTGTATTACGAGATATCCTAAGAAATGTGTAAATTTTAAGCATTTTCTTTTAAACATAAATTACTCCGGTTTGACTGAACGGATTTTAACATTTTTTGACTCCTTAAAATTGTCTTTCCTTGTTCTATTAATAATAGTTCCAATTATTATGTCAATATTACTTATGTTTCCACCGGAAAACTGCGTTATGGAACTTAAAATGGAAATATATAAAAACAAGTAGTGGGCCATGAAAAAAAAACAAAACAAAAAGATATGTCTTGTGTCAAATTAATAAACCTAGTAATTTGTTCATTTACGTGTCATTGCGATTTGTGTGCATTAAATTCGATATAAAATTTACTTAAAAGTTATATCTAAGACGATTCTTACAAACGAAGTAGCATTTGATATGATAGGCATTTACTTTGAATGTATGAGAAATGCAACTGTTGCGGCTAGGGTATATGCCATACAATATCCCCAAAGACGTCATCCCGGTAGCAGAGTTTTTCGTCGACTCATACACCGTTTAAGAACGACTGGAAATGTATTTCTTCCTGTATTTAGAAGACGCGGCAGAGGTCGTTCAAAGGAAAACACAATAAATGTTTTGGCATATGTGCAATTTAATCCGCATTTAAGTATTAGAGCAATAAGTAGAGACTTGGGAATAAGCAGAACCACCGTTCAACGTATTTTGACAGGACACAGGTAAATTATAATGTAAAAAGATATGTTTCTTAAACAAAATATACCCGCATAATATTATTTGTGAGCATGGTTATATGTTAACATAATAATTTATTTATCATTCCGGAAAGATATTTAATATGACATTATATTTATTTTAGATATCATCCATATCATATAGTACTGCATCAACAATTGGTTTATCGTGATTACGACAGAAGGTTCGATTATTGCAACTGGTTACTACATATGGTATATGACGATCCTCAATTGAATCGCTGATTGCAGAAAGGGTACAAGTCAGTAAACTGAAGTTTCGAGAAAAATAAAAAAAACTGTTTTTGGGACTTCTGTATAGTAATTAGAAAAAAATTGAAGGACAAATCAAAAATATATTGGAACACTGTCTTTTTCAGAATTTTTTTGAATATTTTGCTTTGATCACTTAAGACTTACAGACCTTCAAAGTTGACAAACATATACCGTTTCTGCAATCAATGGTAAATACCAAAAAAATTAGCTACGTAATATGTGAGTAACAGTTTATTAACACAAAATACACGGAAAAATAAAATCAAACTACACAAATTTTACAAGTTCTGTTATTCTACAATGGTCCATTCGAAAATTTCATCCCAAAATTCCTTTGTTTCGGTAGAATCTTCCACATATTTAGCAGATTAATGTGATCCATTTTGTCCGATTTTATAGGAATTTTTCCTGTTGGATAACAAATTTCTTGAGGTGGACCTTCATTTTCAGAAAGCCCTAGACGAAATGTATTTATTATAAAACCGTTGATATAGTCTTTCGCAACCACCACACCTTTTCCATTAGTTTTGCAGTAAGAAAAATGATGGAAACTGTTGATATTAAATGCAACTTTTCTGTCCCTTAGTATACCTCTTTGTGAGGTTTCGACTGATACAGAAGTTTTCTTGTATATCCTTGGCCACCAGTCCTTAAAATTTATTACACTCCTGCCATCTACTACATGAATAAAAAATCTGTGTTTGCTGCTCGCATTAGCTATAATCTCTACATACTGGTGTAAAGTATAAACACGATCGATTTTCTTTAGCTTGCGTTTAAGAACACCAAAGTCTCTATCGCAAGGTAAAAACGAGTGCCCCCTGATTGGAAAATATTGCTGTATGTTTTCAAACCGACCTGAATCTTTCAAAAACAGACACATTCTTATCAGTGTATTGTTTTTGTTTTGGCCTGGGCAGTTGTCGCTAAAGAGATGCAGTTCCCTTACATTATCAGGTATGTAGTCTTTTATGTACTGGTAAAGGAAAGAACACACTTCAATAGGACCTTTCTTGGTGGTACCTTCATGGTAAATGAAATAAACGACTTCATCGGTCTTCATGTTGTGAATACAGAAGACACTAACTGTTAATTGTCTTAAATAAAACAAGTCTTGCACCGGAATTTTTGGTAGCTGTAGATTTTGCATATAGTCAAACGCTAAGGCTACCACGTTGTCAGATTCTTTGCTTTTCTTTGTCGACTCTTGCAAAGCAGTATAAAATTTCTTGCTACGCCTCTTGTGTACCAACATTTCAGCAGTGGCCACCCCTTTAGAATTTTCGTTTAAGTCCTTACTTTTAATTTTGAGTGAGAGGCTCTCACACATGCAGCATGTATCAACTCGCGGCCTACCAAACTTCAAATCAAACTCCTCCTTGAAAATTTTGTTGTAGAATTCATACTTAATCTTTGAACCTGGATATTTTTCCATAAACATTGAGTACATTAAGCTGGCAGTCAAATTAGAGTCAAGATAATGATACTCTCTTGAGGAATAATGGGATGATTTAACCGGAAATGTAGCAATATGTTCATGAATACGTATTTTTTCTGTGGCACGCATAGCATTAGCGCTTACCTGTTTGCCTCTTCTATCAGTAGGGGTGACACCTGCTTTTAACAACTGCTGAATGCGTTGTAATCGCTTATTACTTATGGAATGAAGAGATAAGAATGACTTCTTACATATCGTTTGCCGTTCACTTCCAACCAGAATGTACTATTTAAACGTGGTATATCGCCTAGAGTCTTCCATTCGTGGTGTCCGGAAACGACGACGCCGACGGGTTTTAACACTTTCAGCTTGAACCAATCCTTGCAAGTACAAGTCTTGTTCATCTTTTGTTGCTAAGCCATACAATTCATATATACCAAACTTACCGGCATTTTTTATGACGTTCCTTTTATAATCATCACAATTAACAACACCTTTCTTACGCTTGTTATTAGTTAAGTCTGCCATGCCTTCCAGTTTAGGTTTTGCAGTAGTTATAACCTCACTCTCGACAACGTGACGACAGCCACACTTATCATAAACACGCCACCTGTTTACATATTCTAAAGACAAATTAAATGCAGAAAGGGTACAAGGCAATGACTTAGACCTTTTCTGCACTCAACGGTTTTTAATATGATTATTATTGTCCATAAGGAATTTTAGTACATCCATCATTTTACACCCAACGATGCGCCTTGGTCTGAACTTTCGAATGACCTCATAATCACAAAATGACAGAAAACATGACATGTACCCTTTCTGCAATCAGCGATTCAATTACTGTCACGTATTTAGTGGTCAGACGAAGCTACATTTAGTAGTGATGGTACGGTTAACCGGCATAATATGCACTATTGGTCACAGAATAATCTACGCTGGATGGAAGAAGTTCAGTATCAGGGGCGATGGTCGGTGAATGTACGGTGTGGTATTGTAGATGGTCAGATAATTGGACCTTTTATTTTTGACAACGCAATTAACGGGGAACGCTACCTAAATTTTATAAGGGATGAATTACCACTTCTTCTAGAAGATATATCACTAGCAACTCGTAGGTCTATGTTGTTTCAGCACGATGGGTGTCCGGCGCATTTCTCCAGACAAGTTAGAGAATTTTTAGATAATCCTTACCCTGATAGGTGTATAGGACGTGGAGGCCTATTTTTTTTGGCCAGCAAGTTCACCAGACTTAACCGTCTTAGATTTCTATCTCTGGGGCCGGATTAAAGACCTTGTTTGTGCAATTGGACCCACTACTAGAGTTAACATGATCAAAAGAATACGAAACGCCATTCAAAGTATTTCGAGAGCAGAAATTGAGACTGCTGTTCAATCTACTCTTCAAAGAATAAACGCTTGTATCGAAAATGATGGGCGACAATTTGAACATTTAGGTCGTCACTAGCGAGGTACCTTAAGTTATATTTCTATTTTAACTTCCATAACGCAGTTTCCCGGTGACAGCATAAGTAATATTGACATAATAATTGGAACTGTTATTAATAGAATAAGGAAAGACAATTTTGAGGAGTCAAAAAATGTTAAAATCCGTTCAGTCAAGCCGGAGTAATTTACGTTTAAAGGAAAATGCTTAAAATTTACACATTTCTTAGGATATCTCTTAATACGAAAAAGATATCGACATGCGGTTTTCGCTATTCTGTTGCTAATTTGGTCTACTTTTATATTACTTAATTAAAACTGCATGTTTCCATTCAACATTTACCAAGGATAGCTAGATTTGAAAAAACAAATAAATAGCGCCCTCTAGCGTATACGTTACTCATTAGGTTGTTTCGAAATTATAACTCTTACATTGGTAGAAAGGGGCTCTCTTCAAAAAGTTTGCATCGATAGGTTAAGTAGAACTGGAATTACAGGCGTTTTTTCATAATAAATTTCCCGCTTCCCCCCACCTCTCATTTGAAGAGATAGACTAAAACTTGTAAAATCAAATATACGCTGAATTTCTTGAAGAATACGATAATCATAGTTTAAATGCATCTTAATTAGGCAAAATTTGTAAATTATTCATTTTATAATTTTTGGTATTTAATTACGACCTCTGGCGGTGGACCTACAACTCTGTAAATAATTTCCAGGTTTTTCTCGAGGTCACTTTTGTTATAATTTTTTTCCCGAAGCTGTACTATAAACAGTTCCCGAGATATGGCCGAGAGCCATTCTTATTGGGACACCCGGTACAGTGGAAATCTGAAGTCAGTTGCTTATGCCGTTCTACAGTTATAACTCCTGAAATTATGGCAATGTGAACGATTTATGGGGAAAGGGATTTTGTAATAAAAATCTGACTACGCCACTGGATTTGTATATTATATTCCCTTAAAATAATTTAATTCAATATAGGTTATAAGTGTGGAGTCTAAAATAACTCAAAATTGAAAGTTAATTAAGTTATGATAAGTATTTCAAAACTTGTTTCTGTTCATTTTTATTGGCTATGGAAGAATGTACTACGGTATTATTTGAAAATTAACTTTCAATTTTGAGTTATTTTAGAATCCACTTATATTCAATTAAATTATTTTGAGGGAATATAATTTACGTCAGTCAGCGTTTAATTCCAAAATCTTTTCCCCCACAAATCGTTCACCTTATCATATTTTCAGGAGTTAACTGTAGAACGGAATAAGCTACTGACTTCGGATTTTCAATGTATAAGTTCACTGGTGTACTACCTTGTATCAAAGTGTTGCAGGATTTGAAATAAGTCTATAATCTGAAAAAAAAAATATAATCAAATACTTTATTTCCAAAATTAAAGTTATTGTAACTTCGTTGCTAACCAATATTTTTTCATGAAATTTTGATGGTTTTTATTTCTAACGACTACAAATTCAATGTTGTAGTCAAACTTGAAAACAAAAATTACCTAATAAACTTTTGCCGTTTTTGTCAAAGAAAAAAACATAGAGTGCCTTGCAAATTAACCTAAAATTATGGAAATTTGTGTAAAGATACAGTTTTTGATCCTTAATATTTTTGGAGATTGATTGAAAAATGCGTACTTTATAACGGCGGTTCCATTTTAAATGGGTCACACTGTATATTCTGCACGCCACTGAAACCGCGAATTGAGCAGTTCTTAACATTTTTGCAGCTAAAGTTGGCTGCTATCCCCCCCCCGGTTAGATTTTTTTTGCCAAAATGCTAGCACAGATAAAGGACACCTAGCACACCAACAGCTTACAATAAAAATGCTTTTGAATTTGGGTGGGGCCAGGTTAACGCTAGCCCCCCCCCGGTTGGATTTTTTTCGCCAACATGCTAGCACAGATAAAGGACACCTAGCACACCATTTTTATAGCTAGCACACTAACAGCTTACAATAAAAATGCTTTGGAATTCGGGTGGGGTCAGGTTAACGCTAGCCTCCTCCGGTTGGAATTTTTTCTCCAAAATGCTAGCACAAATAAAAGACACCTAGCACAACCTAGCACAAATTTTTTTATAGCTAGTACAGCAACAATGCTTTTGAATTCAGGGGGTGGAGGGTGTCTGCAAAATAACGCTATGGTTATACGAATGAATGAAAATGTTGGATGTATTTGTCCCTAAACATCATTTTCCTATAAAAATGGCCCCTAAACAGCATTATTGTTGTCAGCTGTTGCCGGATTGTGCGTGATATCTATATTTTCCCATCTAGCAGGGTATTTGATTAATTAATAATTAACTATTATTTAATTAGTGTTTTTAAATGAAACTCAAGGTCTCTAGTTAATTCCACAATATAATACAAGTTATTGAAAATTCTAAAAAATTTTTGACAATTGTTTCGATAAATCAATATCATCGTCAGAATTCTTGAGTTTCATTTAAAAACACTAATATGAGCATATTCCACGAAGTAGGGGTCGAGACAGTCAATTTTATTATTTAATTAATAATTATCTATTTATTTTCAAATAATGCTAAAAAATGAAAGAATATAAAAAACCTTCACTTTTAAAAATAATTTTGTTAAAATAATAGTAATTTTAATAAAACAAAATAATTAAATTGAACCATTTAGTCACGGAATCAGAAACAATCCGTGCACAAATAAGTTGCAAATTACGTCACACTATAAAAAAGGCAACGACAAACGTTTGCGTACAGACATGCTGGATAAATAAATGTCCAAAAAAGCGAAGCCGTTGGATATGTCTTTTGGACAAAGTTGTGCAATCTGGGAAGGGGCGGCAGAGATTCCTAAAAATGTTTCAATATATTGAGAATACATGTTTTAGACTGATCGTGGTTCACTGTAGTCCTTATTTAAAAGAAACACTCAAACTTTATATTTAAATTTGCCAGAATATTTATTGCCGAAGTTGATGGTTAATTAACCATTGTAATGATAACATAAATATTGCATTTCGCTATCAGATTTTTTTTAAATTCCCAAGTTTACTTAGAACGTGCAGCTTTTAATTCTTAGAGCCGGTTAATCAGAGCTTCAAATATTTCTGTAGCATATCATAAGATACCAACACTACTATGTATTTTTCAAAATGTTTAGTATGTAACTGGCAATGTATGTTCGGTTGCAATCTTGCAACTCAGTTTTGAAGCAGATATCTTCAACCGATTGAGCTGAAATTCTGTATATACGTCTAGCTTGCATGCCAATCCATGATTAGGTATGTGACGTCATTCTAAATTCAACATGGCGGATCACCAAAGTTGGCGGACTAAAGAAAGTGGACTAATTTTTTTATGCTTTCTTACAATATGGGATGAAATGGAAGGCAACAAAATTTACGACATAGGTATTTTAATTTTTCTAAAAACTAGGTATAATCCATCTGAAGTTCTCATCGGAGTTTTCAACAGGGTCGTTAAACCAAGTCTATATTTAAAATTTGAATCATTTTTATAATGCCGTTTTTATGGGTCTCAAGAGTAAATGAAATTCTTGTATGTACATCCAAACTGGCCGATTCAGATGTTTGGGTTAAGAAAGGGTTTCCCAGAAGGGCTGATGGTTGTAATAATATGTATTCTTTCTAATAGTATTACAAGCAACATGGACTATATAAGTAAAACTAATGATCTAACTATATTTACGAGTGTAATTCGATAGAATATTTCTCGTTTAGACGACATAAAACTGTATTAATGCGAAATTTATATTATTTAAATAACATTACATGGTATTTAATTATCCTTTTTGGTTAATTCTCAATCACTTATTTTTGGATTAAACTTGAAGATTCGTTTTTAAACCGTGACATTTTTATATTTTAAATTAAACTTATGATAATAACAACAATTGTTACTTAGGCTTTACTTAGACACGGACTTAAAAGGGAAATTATCGGCCCTGCCGGAGAGTTATCTCCGAAAAGATCCTGCTTCATTTGGAATTTTTACCATATGAGTGGAATGTTCCGAAAATTTTTCGTAACTACAGTAAGAAACAATTAAACCGGCCGTTTTACATATATATTCAACCTATTAATTTATCCATTTATTTATTCATCGAGTAAGTATAGCATTATTTCACTGACCTTCGTCCCACTCCCCAGAATAAAAGGTGTAGTTGGTGTGCTAGCTATAAAAAATGGTGTGCTAGATTGTGCTAGGTGTTCTTCAATTGTGCTAGCATTTTGGCGAAAAAATTCCAACCGGAGGGGGCTAGCGTTAACCTGACCCCACCCGAATTCAAATGCATTTTTATTGTGAGCTGTTGGTGTGCTAGCTATAAAAATTATTGTGCTAGGTACCCTTTATGTGTGCTAGCATTTTGGTAAATAAAATCTAACCGGCGGGGGGCAGCTTGACGGACCTCCAAATCACTGTCATCGGATGTAGATTCCATTTAATCACTAAAATCATTATTGCTTTCGAGACGAGCAATTGCAGTGGTTGCCATTTTGGTGTAGCTTGTCAAGTTTTGTCATAGCATTCGATTGGATTTGCAGTAATACAATAGCACGATTTATGAATACTACCACCATATCTTGGAAGATAATCTGACAATAGCTCAAACTAATATCTCTTGTCGTTTCAAAGATATGAAGTTGGCTGACCGTGTAAATTTTAAGAGAAATTATGGTTGATAAAATAAGAAGCACCTATCGGAAAACTAAGGAAATTTCAAAACATTCGTTGTCCCATTTTGTTATAATTTTTTTTCCCAAAAGTTATAATACATGTGGTTACCTATGTCTTAATGTCATAAGTTATAGGATTTTGATACAAAATTTCACAAATCTACTGTTTAATTTATGCTTATTTGACGGGGTACAATGTTTTTATATTTTCAAGCATCCGCATATAAATTACTGACAATTTTGTTAGTTTTCGTCGATGATTATAATTCAACAATTAAAAAAGAATTGTCATTTCATCCAGAGTGTTTCTAATGAAAATAATCTTACTATCAGATACTTTTATGTTTTGTTTTTGTTTAATGCGTACATAAACATAGTTTAGTCGTTCTATTAAAAAATTTTCCCCTTCTAAAAATTTTTCGATTAAACTTTTTTATTAACATGCCCAAATTTCAACTAACAAATTTATATTAAGGTAGAAGTACGTGAATATGCATATTTTAAACTGTTTTACATTTTTTAAAAGTTTATGGAATTTCGGGTCTTCAGAACCGCCATTATTGAAGTTGTCATTATACCTGAACATATTTTTTTACACTGATTTAGTGTTAGATCCTTCAGATTGGTCTAGTTTTATAAATACTTTATACTTTAGCGTGAATGAGTCTATTTATTGCATATCTTTATTACCTGATAGGTGGTTAAGTCACCGTTAGTCAAGGTTAGTAATCCCCCGAGCATTCTCACCTACTGTAGTGAGAATGCACATAAACATTTCTAAGTCTTTACACTTTTACGTATATCTGGCAGGACCTAGCTATTACTTCTTTGATAACGTTATTTTGCTATAAAATATCTGATTTTTAGTTGTTTATGTGATGAGAAGTTGATTTTTAAACAATAAAAACTTGATAATTTCTCACAACAGGCAACGAAGGAGAAGTAGTAAATTAGTAAAGTATATGTAAATATATTATTATCAATCAAATGGTGCTAATTATTATTTTGATAAACACAACTTCAATTTAAATAATATGCTTTGTAAAAATATTACTATACTAAACACTGTATATATTTTTTAACTAAACTTCAAAACAGTCGAAATGTAAAACAGTTTAAAACTCCTTCCTGCTGATCTCCAAACATAAATGTTCTTTGGCTTCTCTACTTAGCGTATGGTAAAACAAGCAAATGTCTCTGGAAATTTGGATGCACCCGAAGGCGGTTTTGACGCTATAATGCAAGCTATAGTTTGCCGTAATCAAATCGGTTGGAGAGAACAAGCTAGAAGACTGTTAGTATTTTCCACTGATGCTAGTTTCCATTATGCCGGAGATGGAAAGGTGAGTGACCATAAGTCTTATTTGTCTGTATAATTTACACAAATTATTTTGGAGTATTTTTGCAATTTATATATTTACACTTTAGAGGCCTTGCACAGAAATAAAAATTTTGTAATATGTCAGCCAAAACTGACTGACAAGAAAACAAAGTTATTGGACCATGACAGTCCGCATTGGCTGACAGTATTGACTACACTAGGGACCGTGTCAGTCAAAAACGATTTATATTAAACGAATTTTATATGGGGAATTACAATCTGTGGTCCCTAAAGAGAGGTTTAAACCCAAGAAAACACTCTGTTTTGTTCTAAATACATTTTAATTGAAATTTTAAAAAACACATGGAACATACAGGTATTTGTCTAAATACTAGAATATATTTTAATTTTTCTTATGAAAGGACCCCGCACACCTTATATGGGAAAATGGCTCTCCGTAAAATTTCTTGAATTTTGGATATGTTGTAGAATTGATCATTCTGGTGAAATGTTTCAATGTGCGCCACACGATCCCATGACTAAAATCATAATTTGTACGTATTTCTATCGGTTTATATAGAGTATATATTATATTAGTTCAAATTCACGACACATTTCTTCACCAAAGGAACGTTTCATTTTTCAATTATGTTTTTGCATCTTCGAATCGTATATATGTTTGTATATTCTCACCTTTTAGAGAACGCTCCTCTTTCTTTTTCTTGTATTTGAAACGTTATCCGAATCATCTTCGAATACCTACATAGCACCACTTATTAATATACTTATTCCTATTATCTCGTAATAGGCATGGAGAACAATTCAAAGAGGGTAAAATCAACAAAATCCTAATGTTAATATTCGTTTTCTTGTTGATGTCATAAAGCTCAAGAACTATTTCTGAATTATTAGACTAATTCAAGTTTTTTTTACTGTTTAAGTTTATGCGATTTTCAGTGTTTGTTGAACTTTGCTGAATAATATGACCTTCTCAAATAGAGTGAGTTGCTATGTTTGTGACCGAAACGTTATTCCTAGACTCTCAATGCGTTTGAATAGAGTAGATAACATTGATGTTTTGCAAATTGCCACATATCGAAGACAAGCTGCGGGAAATCCACCTATTGATATTCAGGATGATACAAGAATATGTTTCAATTGTAATAACACAGTGATGAATGACATTATTGCTATGGAAAATAACTCGAATTGCCTTCGCGCGTATTAAGTCGTGCGTGCATTATTTGTAATGCTCGTCAAAATATTCAAAGACTTTCGTTAGAATGTAGAGTGGATATTTTTGTTACTTCTGATATATATTTCTCAGATTTCTTGAGAATTTGTGGACACTATCTTGATCAACAAGGTTTCCTTCCAAATTACTTGCATGTAGGTTTGAAGTTTGTGAATAAACCATACATAATTTCCAATTTTCTACATTTTCTTCAAAGAATGAAGACACTTGCTAATAGAAACAGGCCACTTCGTAACTGGGAGGATATCAATTGTTTCACTGAAGACGAATTTAAGGAGCTCACATCAATTTCAAAAAATAATTTTCGACAATTACTAGAATTTTGCGATATTATTGCAGATAAGTTTTTAAAAATATTGTTTAATTATTCTTCCCGACAAGCAGCAAGCCTCATTATTTCTAATGTGAGATTATCTCTTTTACAAAGGTTCGTACCGAATAATATTGGATTTAATTCGGTAACAAGAGAAAATTATATAAACAGTCATGTATCCCCTTATACGAATGAACTGTACCATCCCACACCAGACATTCCCAAAGCAATAGTTTATATAGATTTTACCTACAAAAAAATAGAAAAGAACAGTAACTTTCGAGTATTGAGGCAATCGTATTGTTTCCACAAGAATGAACATTTGGTCAAACCAGAGATCATAGTTGCCCTTGATGGATATATCTTACCAATCAACGGGCCGTACTTCGCAGTCGATATAGGCTATATAGATTCAATCAAATGAAGCCAATCAGGCACGCTTAATAACCACTACTAGATGAATTGTAGAAGCTAGAAATAGACATTTTAAATCAATTTTCAAATTTTTTCCTCAACCCATATCAGCAATACATGCTACGAAGTTACGTGATCATTACCTGACTGCTGGTGCTATTATAAATAAATTCCATCCTTTGATAAATATGCCTGGAACGTTGGATACGGCCACACAAATGTTAATTGATTCCGATGGCCGATGGATTCGTTTGAATCAACTTCATATACAATCGTTCCCTCGCCTTGATATTGAATATTTAAAATCATTTACTGGAACGTATCATTTACACCTGGCTGCTTCATATATCCAAGATACAATCCTTAGAGATGGTGAAGTAGACAACATTTTAGAAGTCGATGAGTTACATGGGGAGCCCAATTTTCTACGATTCAGAATATCACATGCTTTGGATTGCTTTCACTGAAAGAGGTGAGGAAAATCCAGAAGATCCTGCTCTCCCTATTTCAGGGTATTATTGAACTTGTAAGTCCGGTGCTAGGACTTTAGGAACTTGTGCGCATTTTGCTAGCGTAATATGGTTTTTGGAATACGCTAGATATCAAGAAAACATACATTTTCCATCAAATCGACTTTTAGATTTCATAGGAGATGCTGCAAATAGAATGCTTCCAGAGGACATGGATATCGGTCCAGAAATAGTTTAATTATGTTGGTTATTTTCTCATTTATGAATGTTCATAAGAATCTTCTTCTTCAGTTATCCATCAAGTATTTTCCTCGTTGTGTTGTCGTCATAATCTGCCATGCGCATTGCTCGTGCCAACCCAATTAATAAATTATATCCTATGGATATCTATTCAAGTCGGTACATCCGCGGATATGGATATCCGAAAGATGTATAACATCCCATTGAACTTCTATCAATTAATGTATATGTATAAATATACAGTGTTGGGAACATTACGAGGGAACATACGTTTTACCGTCAATGTGTTAGAAAGAGACAAAATACATATAAATTCAGTGTATCATTCTTTTTCGCTAACAGGATATCATAAAGTGGAAAACGTGCACTACTGTACTTCTAATGGGGTGTGTGGCAGGTACCGCCTTCGAGAAGACCACCGTCTAGTGAGTTGTAGGGTCACGGATGATCCTAACCAATGGAAATTAACAAGAATAACATTGTCGACGATTGAAGCAGCATTGCCAAATCGAAATCATTATCTGATGGAAGATTATTTTAAGGGGACAGAAAATAATTTTTACAATAATAAAAAAGTTATTGGCAATTTTAAAACTTTTCTAACCATACTCGATTCTCTAATTTATTCATTTTATACTTTTTCAAATATCTCCGAATATTTTTGATTTGTAAAAATTTTGCTATTCTGAAGTATTTTAAGTTTTAGTATACTGGCATTGGCAACAATGGTATCGGACTTTTAAATAATTTTGTAAGGTTTTGCGGAATGTAGAATAGAAATGTTTCTCATTGTGCAAGATTATATGTAAATTTTATTTACGTTCCTTGATTATTGTGTACTATTTTATTCAGTTTTTGTTGCCAAACTATTTTCTCTATTGATTATGAATTGTGAATGCAAGGAGTGCAAGAAATCGCTACCTCTCCAATTATAAATCTTATGACAATTCAAAATTGTGACATTTTCCCATACAGAGATGGGAGTTTAACTTAAAAAATTATAAATAGTGATAAATTGACTAAAAATGTATTAGGAAATCTCTTGCAGCTGACTAAAAAAATGTAAAGGTTTGATTACACCCCAGAAAAAATATCTACGCCGCTTATTGGAACTTTTCTGCAGACTGCAATTTAATCTACGTATTTTTCCTTTTTTCATAGTTTTTATGACTTCTCATGTTAGTCCAAGAAAATTTCATTGAAGAGGACTGTATTCTCAAAGAATTATTTAAAAAGAATAGTTCAAATTATTTGAATTTGAAGAGAGAAAAAAGGGAATTAAAATAAAGTTTTTGTAAATTCTTGAGGCTACAACTTCATTGGAGGAACTTGAGATTGTAGATAAAGCTATTGCCCCGATACCACCAGCACTAATGTCTAAACACCACCTTGTTAATTCTGCTTCTTCGCAAAATCTTAATATTCCACACAATAAAAAAATAGGTTGTTCAGTACGACATAAAAGAAAAAAATATCAAAAAGTGGTGTTTGTAAGCCCAGTCATGAACAAGTCGAAAAAATAGCTTTAAATTTGGCATCCAAGAATGTATAAATAAATCATAATTTATAAGACAATCCCAACAACCTTGCTAGTTTTTTTGTCCTGTGAAATATTCATATTTCCTTATGACAACAGATATAGGTCAAAATAAAACAGTATTTTTCTCGTTTCAACTTTGATCAAAGTAAGAATTAGAATTTTCTTAACCATTCCATTATTTTTAAATCTCAGTTAATCTGCACAATTCGATCACTAAGTCATAACGACATATGCTGTTAAACGATTTTTTGTTGTTACTATATCAACAATTATTGCTAATATTGCTATAATAGCAAATTGATCGATACAATGAGAAAATAGAAAAGTTAAATAATTTTGGCTCTCCTACTAAACGATTTATATTTTAATTTGAAAAATGGAATACCTATATTAGTTTAAGTTTTTTGATAACTTAAACATAAATGAGTAAATTAACATTCCAAAAAAGTTCGATTAACCTAACCTACCTAGTAGGTATTTGAAATAAGTACCACTAAAAAATCACTGGAAGATGGCTAAAAAAATTACATTCGTCGATATTGAGGGTACAATTAATGAATATAAGCATAATAATTGTCATTAACATCATAAGGAATAATCTATGGCAACAATACAGAGTCCAAAAGCGACAATATGTTGTAGTAAAACAAGTGTTTTCAGTGTATCACCATTTTCTTTAACATGGTATCATAACATAAATAAGTCGTATGCTAAAATTTGCTTACGGTCTTGTACGTACAAAAATATCTCAATATAAACCGCCTGTTTCCTACGCTCCTGATAAAACGATTTCGCTTACGGCTCTAATTCTTCTACTTTTATCTGTCCCCTCACTTCATTTTCAATCCACGCGTTAGATTGTAGAGTGCCTTTAAAAAATGTCTTCTTATTTGTGAGAGAAATCAGTCACATTTAATTTCAACGTAAAACGATATCCTCTCACGGCTAAAAGAAAATTATCGTGCGTAGCGCGTATAGCGTAGATTATTATACCAGACGAATACGAATCGCGCGTGCGCCTCTTGAAGATGTTCAACTGCACAATCTGGGTACTTCACTAAACGTTTGTTTGCGAATGAGTAACGATCTTTTGCAAATCTTATTAAAATGAGTATGCAAGTACACCATAAAATGCAAATTGTAAAATGGTACTACCAGGGTCATTCATATCGAGAAATAGCAGAAAATTTGTTTATTGTGGCATTCGAAAATGCCCAACCAATTAGCAAAAAACAAGGAGAACGGTTATAAAAAAATTTTAAGAGCATGGCTGTGTCAATCCTACTAAACATGGACCGCGTACAAAAAATCTTCAAATCCAACCCGAAAAAGAAGAAAGAGATATTTTAATTTGTGCCAGTGTGGAAAATAATCCCCTACAATCGTCCACTCATTTAGCAAAGGATTTTGATGTTGATCCGAAAACGATTCGGACTGTATTAAAAAAAAATTGTTATCGTAGTTTCAAACTGGAAAAGAGCCATGAAATTTTTCCAGACGATCAATTTCGTAGAATGGAATTTTGTGAAATAGTTATGGAAAGAATACAATTGGACGCAAACTTTTCGAAAAATATTTTGTTCACAGATGAATCGACTTTTCCCATACACGGTGCACATAATTCATCCGTTATTCGATATTGGTCAAGGACAAATTTACACAAACATTACAATAATAGGATCTCAATATCCCCAAAAGTTAAATGTTTGGGCTGGAATATTAGGTGAACATTTAATTGGGCCATTTTTTATTGACGGCAATTTAACCGGACAGAAATATTTGGACATGCTGGAAAATCAAATTACTCCTGCCCTTATACAATTAGGTGTCAACTTCAATGATATCTGATACCAACATGACGGTTGTGCATCACATAATTATAGACTAGCAATAAATTTTCTAAATACACAATTTCCCAATCGGATAATCTCCACGAATGGTAACATAAGATGGCCTGCGAGATCTCCAGATTTGGCTCCCAACGATTTCTTTTTCTGGGGTTATATAAAATCGAGAATTTATGGGTTTCAAGAAAACAGAGCCTCTTCTCTAAATGAACTAAGGGAACAAATTTTACAAATTCCTATGCAAGTAACACCTGAAAAGCTCATACGTGTTCGTCAAGAATTTTATAACCGTCTCGGTTACTGCTTAGCTCAAAATGGGGGTTTATTCGAACATTTGATTTAAGCTCATTGAAGAATTAAGTTTTATTTTTTAATTTATTACATATCATAATATTACTTTTATTTAAAAATTGTAGGCATTAGAATTCGATTTTATTTTTATTTTAGTTTTTTTTTTAATTTGTACTGTGTGTGTGTTTACACAGAGAATTCGTTCTCATTTGCATACAAACGATAAAGACACCAATTTTTTTCTACTAACATTCGAAACACAGCATATGTTTCGAGCCAATTTCACGTTGCCAAATATGAAAAAAAGTAAAGGTTTTAACCGCTTTCAAACTGAAAACTAGAACAATGTGCAGCATTACTATAAAATATTCAACGAATAGATGGAATTAATTATATCTTGATCTGTTACAACCTCTTTAATTATCATAATTAAAATCTTCTTATAACTTGTTCTCGTGTTAGAACAATGCATTTTACAATTAATATAAATATACAATGAAAATCGGCAATCCTGTTAGTAGCTTCAAATATTTTGTAAAACGCTGGCGTTCTGGGCATGTTTTTTTCACTTTATGAGATCCTGTTAGCGAAAAATGAGAATTTGGAAACACATATTATTATTTACAAATTTTATTTCGCATGTTACGGTTATTTTTATTCCAATACTAACCGAACTAATATAGTGAATTAGTTTATTACTACTGAATTATTTCTTTGTAAATTAATCATGAAGGGATCAACGAAAGTAATGTTGATTTTTTTATTATTCATTGCATTAAGCTATCAGTATATGTAGGACAATCTTATTATTTCTCAAATAATAAACTAAACTGTTCACATTACGCATCTGTATTTCTAACATTAACTTCTTTCTTTACACGTTTTCCACTTTATGATATCCTGTTAACGAAAAAGAATGATACACTGAATTTATATGTATTTTGTCTCTTTCTAACACATTGACGGTAAAACGTATGTTCCCTCGTAATGTTCCCAACACTGTATACTAACTGATTCCATCTCTAGGTCATTCACCAAAGTCTCATCTCTAAGTATCTATATACGGTATCCTCACTAAATTCTCAGGATATTTCACCAAGGAAGAAATTAGGAGACATCCCGAGCATTATACATATCTTTAAGTCTCGGGCATAATTATATTCCCAGGCTCATCTCACAATATCTCTGGTACTTATCAAATATATAAGATCCTTTGAACTTCTAATATGAGCTGGGAGTTCCCACTACCATTCCGTATTTCTGAATAAGAATCCTCCAGGTAGGCAACAATATCCAAATTAGAATGTTGATACCAAAATGAACAATATACAGAGATTAATGAAAAGAACTAGCCATATACGTAGCTTGGTGGGCTACATTTGCGAGCAGAAAATAAAAATGGATTTCCACTGTTTGTATAATTATTCGAATGTATTAATGACTGATATGAAATAATAGTATGTATGCAATGAAGTGGAAAAGTTTGATGATTTTAATTTCCCAACTGATGTGAGTATTTATTTGAATACTGTAGATAAATTAGACAAGAGATGTTTTAAATGGTCTCAAACTTGAGCGGATTCGTTTTAGTGACATTGCAATAGTATTTTCCTCTCTACGGGAATGAAAACTAATAATGAAAAATCTAGAGGATTTACTGAAACCCCTTCAATCATGGAGTTTCCGATTGTGATTCTCACATTATACGGAATTATAGATTTTCGATTTGATTTGTCTGGAGTATTTATAATAATAATATTTATGTCAACAAGAGATAGCTGTTGCTGGATATCTGTAATACCTATGATTCATGCGTATTACCTGATAACACTAGTATCCTACGACATACATCCATATTGACATGTGCCTAGGATGTATCCACTTGGAATGTTCCTTATATCGTAACATTCAACGGATATTTATAGGACATATTACATCCCCTATCTAGTGGATATTTTGAGACTCCCGCATTATCCATGACGGGCATCTTTATTATAGTCGTGGGATATATGTGTGCCATCTGTCAAGGCCGTTCAAGTTGTGATTGGTTAATTATGGGACACCACTATAGAAAAAACATCTGTGGTGGCGTGGAAATGATTTGAAATAATATTGATTTCACTTCACTGAATTCCTTACTTTTACGTTTAGAATAAATATCTAACATAAGTATCTCCTCAGTCACATCAGGAGACATCAAATGGATTGGTTAGTCTAGTCATCTAAGATCCACACCTACAATCCAGTGAAGTCAAGTGGTAATTTATTACCGCAAAATAGTGAAAATATATGGACTTCTTCACAAATTGTTCGCCTTGTATATGAAAATCGCGTCATAGGATTCCGTTGAAAATTTTGTAGGATATGAATGAAAGTATTTCGAATTCTCCCATGAAAAAATATCGCTACCTTTTCGGACTCCCTTATGAGATATAGGGTGATGAAAAAAATCAAGGTATTTATTTAATAAAGTATACGTAATTTTTCAAATTGACATAATTCGAGTCTGTACACGATGAAACACATCATTTAACATCCTTCACGAGAATTTTGTCATTTTCGGTGGTTTTATTACTACAAGGTGCCCGAACAACCAAAATTCGTTATTTTTCTATATTCGTGAATCACCTTGTATGAATTGTATCAACTGTGATGAAATATTAAATGAATTTATAATATTATGTGATAATTCAACTTTTTTCACGTTTTCTCTTTATAAAACAACAAAATTATGAAAGTCTCTAAATAGCATTATTATCAAGTCTCAAAATAGCATTATTATCAAATGAAAACTCCCTGTAATACGAAAAGATGTGGAAATGAATTTCTCATGAATTTGTCATACAAGGATGTGATGATAATACCACCAAAGATAAATCAGAACTAAATCATAACTTGGGAGATGCGGAGTGATGAAAAGTGAATATTTCTCAAATTCAACATCCTGTATCTCGAAAACTAGTCATAGGATCGTATTGCGCCCATTGAAACATTTCACCAGAATGATCAATTCTACAACATATCAAAAATTCAAGAAACTTGACGGAGAGCCATTTTCCCATATAAGGTGTGCGGGATCCTTTGACATAACAATCAAAACACAAAGTCGGCTTTTCAGGACAACCATTACAAAATATTTTGACTCGCTTAACATTTTTGAGGGCTTCATCACGCGACATACTTTTTGTCAATACTTCCTAACACGCAACACAATGTTTCCCGTCTTTGGTGCCATTGCCACTTATTTTTATTTATAGAAAATGTCTTTAAAAAGAACTAAAAATTAATTATAACAAAAGATATTTCAACAAAGAGCAAAATTTATACAAAAATTAATTAAGAGTGAACTGAGAGTTATACAAAGAATGAATCAAAATGATTTTCAGACAGAATATATAATATCATACAAAAGTGTCTATTATGCGGTTTTACAGGTGTCCAATTTAGATATAGCGATTTCTTTTAGGTGATTTTTTTATAAATCATGTATGCATTCACCTCAGACACCCCAGTTAGTAGCCCAAATGCCACTTTGGGATACTATTTTATTCCTTTTCTGACACATGTGGCATACGATGCCATTTGGTCTGATTTGTCAATACCACACTTTCCTTTATTGCAGTCAATGATAGCAACAGGTTTTTTCTTCTGGGGCTCATTTTCGTTCTCATTGTTTGTAGTTCTCTTTATTTTTATTTTTACGTTCTCCGTATTAAGACCATGTCTTGTAGAAAGCATATGGACCTCTTTCTTTTTGGGTCTCAATTTGATTATCTCTATTCCATCGTCATTTTCTTCTCCATATATCTCATCCACTTCTAGATTGCGATAAATTATACTTTTTGGTACCGGTTTTCTTGTATTTCTGATGGTGCCAACCAAGCGTATATCTTTGTTGAGTAGGTTTCTAGCCAAACTTACACTTGTATAGAAGTTTTCAGTATACAAGGTGCGTCCCTCATCGTATAAGCCCTCACATAAATATAACACCACTCTCTCCCCAATACCAAGCTGTTAATTTTTTGTAGCTCCAGTATAAACTTTGTAGATTCCAAGACAATCCATCAGTAGAGCATATCTTGAATAATTTTACCCCATATTGGTTTTTTCCCTGGAATATATTGGGGAAAAGATAGACGACCGCCCCAGGGCACCATCGTCTCATCGATAACAATCTCTTCCCCTGGGGTAAAGGTATTTTGGAAGTTGGCGTGCAACTTATCAATAAGATGTATTTTAAAAATCCGGTCCCTTCTGGTGCTAAAATATTATCTGAGCAGTCGAGCATTTTAAAGATGATTTCAAACTGGTTTCTTGGCATTAGTTTTGTGATTTTATTTCCATACAGTAGTCCTGTATTGTTGGTCGCACGTTTGGACCCATCCGCATAAGTACAAAAAATATTTTTAAATCATTGTTACCAATATCATTCGATTTATGCAGCCTGGTGAGCGCTGTATTATTGATAACTTGGTGTGCATACCTGTTGGTTTTTACAGCAATCAGTTCGAGCAGATTGTCAGTTAAAAATAAATTGTAAATGTCAAACGATTCTGAGTTGTTTGGCATATTTATTTGGAGAACTTCTGTTCCAGTAACAATACGTTGTTTGTGTTTTCTTACAAACATTGAAAAATGTAATTAAGACAATATAATTTCCCAATATTATAGTTAAACTTTTTTTAGGTTTATTATTATATCATTTACCTTGATATGGGCCCCATTGTAAAGCTGGTAACCAATTATTATCGCCACCAACTTGAAAATGTTGCAAATGATATTCTTCCGAACTCTCATCTTTTCCATCAGTTTCATCATTGGAATTAGAGGAAATACTAGCCTCACTTCCGCTTATTATATTCTGATCCCGAATCCTGAAAAGGTTCTTCTGTGTCGCTTTCCAACAATTTTTCCAATTCTGTCTCTGTTAGACTCCGCTTATTTCTGTTAGACCTTCACCCTAATTCAAATTACAAATTTCTATCTGTATTAACACAAAATATATACTTACATTGCGAAATATTTTGGATTTAGATCACTACGAAATATAACCACCCGTTAATTCATGCACATCAAGTTTAAATCTTGTCTTGCCAGAACGCGTCAATCAGATATGACTGACAACTTTTACAACTACGTAAATTTCCCTATAAAACAATGATCACAACGGTTTATATAACATAGACTTTTTAACAAGAGGTGGCACTCTCAACCACCACGGTCCATGCTGATTGAGACATTATTTAATAGATGGCTCGACAGTGCCCCTACGATGTCAGTCATTAATGACTGACATGGTCACTAAACTGTTAAATCAACATTGCCCTATTTACATTATTTTAAAATATCTTACAAATTTACCGATTGATGTGATGCGGGATCCTTTCCACGTTCCTCGTTGAAATGTAACTCTTTACCTGTCTACTCATACAGCAAGGCCGTAGTTGATTCTTATTAAAAAATGATTGAAAACTTGAAAACTCTTTTCTAACATTCTAGTTTTGCAAAGTTATTATCTACAACATAAAAAAGTGAAACAGCAAACTCTTGAAATATTCTTTACTTTATTGTTCTTTTTATTATAAATTTAATTTCAGCTCGGCGGTATAGTGAAACCGAACGATGGCAAATGCCACTTATCCGGTGAGGGTTTTTACACGGAATCATCTTTCCAAGACTACCCTTCGATCGAGCAGATCAATCTTAGCGTCAAGAAAAATTCGATAAACGTAATTTTCGCCGTTACGAAGTCCACCATAGAAATATACGAACAACTTGCAAAAACTATAGAAGGTGCTTCGGTTGGTAAATTAGAAGGTGACAGTTCCAACATCGTTACGTTGATAAAGGAACAATACGAGCAAATTTCTTCGACTGTTGAAATGAAACATAACGCTTCCAGCGCTTTGAGCATTAAATTCTTTTCTAGGTGTTTGAATTCCACAGGAGCTTTAGTTAATACCAACAAATGCGGCAAGATAAGGGTAAGTTTGTTTATAACCGTTTTATTAAAAGGAAATTTATTCAGCTTATTGTTATTTCTGATTTAGAAACATATTTACTTAATTGCTAGACTTACTTGTGGAAAATATTAAACTTTAAATCATTTCAGTCAATTAGTTAAAAATGTGTACCCCAAATTACCCACTTCAGTTCTTTAAAGGAAGCACATTGATCAACCATGCATTCTTCATGTGACTGGATGTAATCCAGAATTTATTTTATGCTATTAATCTAACCTTGTTTTTGAATTACAGTTAACACAATTCAAACAATGACACTGTCGTGCCAGTGATGGTAACCTGTAGGGAATTTCCCTTTTTGTAGGGACAAAATCTATTTTTTTCAGTCATGTAGGGAAAAGAGACAGAAATTTAGAATTTTCTACCAATGTAGGGGACTTTCGTTCATAGTGATTTGAGGTTTAGACTGTTTTGCTTCATGCTTTAAACTATAATATAAAGTAAAAACAAGTAAAATAACAGTAAGTAGCAAATACTTTTAGTTAAAAACTATATCACCTTAATAATTATTTTAGAATAAAAATGCAGAAAATAGAGTCAACTTCCAGTTCTGAGGAAAGCGATACTGCTGAACCGAAAAAAGCAAGCAAAATGGAGACAAAAATTTGTAGATGATTTTGGATGTAAGATTTCTAGGGTGGCTTCAAAAAATCCCAATAAGTGTGTCTGCTTAGCTTGCAATTGTGACTTAGTCTGTGGAAAAGCAGAGCTTTTAAAACATTCCCTAGGCCAGGGGTTCTCAACCTTTTAGTAACCACGTACCACTTGAAATTTTCAGAGATTTTGACGTACCACCTTATATTTATATATATTTTTATTTATTTATTTATATATAATATATAGTTATATATAATTTAAATTTGGTCAGGTTTAGGAAAATAAAAATGCATTCTACAACTGTATGATGTATTTACAAAATAAAATGTATCATACATTAAAAACAATCTTGAATTAGTTAATTGAACACAGTCATTTAAATATAAACAGATCCTAATGAGCTTGTTGTTGTTGTTTGTTCTTGATCAAATTTTCAATATCTGGGTCGATTGAACTTAACTTGATTCTCAAGTCCTCTTCAACACTAATGCGGTTTCGGTATTTATTTTTGATGAACAGCAGCTCTGAAAAGCCCGATTCACATAAGTACGAGGTTACGAATGGAATTAAAAAGATTATCGCTTGTTCGAACACTGATGGATATTCAGTTTTTGTCCCCATCCAAAATTCTATTAAAGATTTTTCTTTAAACGCATCTTTCATTGAGCTGTCACTTATAAGGTCGATGAAACACTCTTTTGAGTGACTAGGACCACTAGGAAATTTCCCTGAAAATGGATTTCTAATCCACTCATATTTAGAAAAATCTTGATTAAAATATTTATCAAAACTCGTTTGAAGGGCTTCCATATGACTAGTGATATCATCAGTCACTTCTGGCTTCAGAGAAATATCATTTTCTTCCAAAAATGCAGCAAGAGTAGGGAATGCAGAGAAATCCTTGTCCTGTGCTTGAGAGCGAAACAGAACCAACTTTTTCTTGAAGGATGATATTTTATCGTTGGTAGTGAACACTGTTGTACTTGGCCCTTGAAGTCCCATGTTCATGGTATTAAGCCTATCAAAAATATCAGCCAAATACGCCAATCGTGATAGCCATTCTTCATCATGGAACAAGTGTTTCATCTCATGATTTTGTTCACTTAAAAACCTAAAGACTTCTGACCTCAGTTCAAATAGACGAGTTAGGGTCTTGCCTCGTGACAACCATCTAACCTCGGTATGTAGGAGGAGAGTTTGATATTTTGCACCCATATCTTCAGACATTAAAGAGAAAAGCCGTGAATTAAGAGCCCTGGCCTTGATAAAATTAATGACCTTTACGCTATCCATTAAAACAGACTTAAGGTTGGCAGGCATAACCTTAGAAGCCAAAGCTTCTCGGTGAATAACGCAGTGAGTACTTTGGCATTCTGGAGCAACTTTTTTTATTCTTGCTCCTAATCCACTTAAATGACCCGACATAGCTTTTGCTCCGTCCGTGCACAAACCAACACATTTAGACCATAATCATGCTCTGATTTGAAAGTGTTTCTGAGCATACAACACATTGTGGAATAGGATTATCGTTATTTTCTGTGCCAGGTTTTACTATAAATCCTAACTGTAAATAAGTTGCATCGTACTTACGATTTGGCTGAGGTTTAATCTTCTTTTGGCTGTCCTTAGAGGTGGAGGGGTTAGTCAAATATCGCTTCATTATATCCACTAAAAACTAATGCTGAATTACTACTAAAAACTAAAACTGAACTTCACTTCATGGAACACAATAAAAAAACAGCTAACATTGGCATCTGAATGAAACTACTGGGTGAGAAAGTAACACAGCTCATGCCACTGTCAAAACAAAACTGTCGGTGTGGGATTCACTCGGGTTGTTTGTGTAGCCTCAAGGTCAGCGTCAAACTGCCACTATTCTATGTAAAACACAGATGGAGGAATTGTATTCTTAACGAGGAAATGTTGCATCGTAACTGTGAATTAATGTTATTCGCATTCAACAGTTTTTATTGTTATTATTAATATATGATTGCGTACCACCGGTTGAGAAACTATGCCCTAGGCAAAACACACTCTAAAAAAATTGCTGGACTTAACTACTAACTACTAAAGGAAAAGGAAAAAGTACATCAGTAATTGCAAATGTTCTAGCCGAAGAATCAAGAAGCAATGTAGTAACTATTTTACAAAACAATAAATCTTCTATTTTGATTGAAAGTACAGACATAACGGTATCTAAAACAATTTGTATATTAGTAGGTTACTATAACAATGATGCTGGTAAAAGAAGAACCGATTTGTTAGATCTAATCAAATTGAAAACTCCTAATTATACGGCGGAACAATTATATTGAGAATTTAGACAGCTTTTGTAATAATTCCAATTAAATTTTTTATTGGGCTGGCTTCAGATGGTGTCTCAGTAATGGTAGGAGCTAATAATGCCTTTGCTTCTAGGTTATTACAAGAAAATATCAATCCTATAATAGTAAAACGTATATGTCATACTTCGGCTATTATAGCCTCAAAAGCCTGTCTTGCTTTGCCAAGAGCACAAGAGGAATTAATGCGACAAATTGCCACATACTTTTCAGCAAGTTCTAAAAGGTGTTCTCAACTGGAAGAGATTCAAGAGTTAATAGAACCTTAGAAATGTGGGACATTCTTAATCAATATTTTCGAATGACAAATTTTGAAGACAAGTTGAAGTCGACTGAATTAATTCTTAATGAATTAGATAATTTATCTACTAAAGCATATCTATTATTTTTAAAACACATTTTAAATTTTTTAAATAGATTTAAGGCTTTGTTTCAATCTTAAAGCTCGTTAATACACATTCTGCACTGCATAAAAAAACTCTTTTTAAAAATATGTCAAAATTTTATAAAACCCAACAAATTGTGAATTGATATGAAGATAGACACCCAGAAAATTATTTGAATTTAAATGATATCTTTTTAGGAAACTATTGCAACAATTTAATAAAAAATATTCCCGAAAAAGAAGCACAGCAAATTAAACTTGATTGTTTGGAATGTTTTATAACTTTTTTAGAGAAAATACAAAAAATATTACCCCTAACAGATATCAATTTGGCATTTTGGACCCTTCAATAGCTGTAGATACTGAATCTATTAAAAGAAATTAAGTTTTAATCAAACTAGAATGGAGATTCATGCCATTCCAATTTGAAGAAGAAAGAGATTCTTTAAAAACCTTAACACTCGAGTTCTTTTGGCTTAAAATGTCAAATTTAAAGAAAATTAAAATCAACTTGTTTTCCCAAATTTGACCACATTAGCTGCACATTGCCTAATTGTGCCTCATACTAATGCAGATGCAGAAATAGTATTCAGTGTTTACTGATGTTCGTACAAAGAAACCGAATTGATTAAGCTATGAAGTTTTAAATAGCTTTTGTCTAATAAGATCAATGCTGCAATGGCATTGAATTGTATCTCATATGAATTAAATAATAAACATTTTGGGTTATATAAATTTAATATTGTTTATGACCATATAAAAGACTGAGCAATTGTGATACATATTTGATAAACATATTTATTTTACTTTTCCGCCCGACCTACCTAATACGCGAGAAAAGTATTGGCTTGCCCCAAAAAAGTTGGAATTTTGAAATTTTTTTGAGTTATTTACACTTTCCACCAAGAACAACAAGAAAAAACGGTTTTTAGAAAACAAATCCTGTGTTTATGTCGTTGTTGTTATCGTCGGCCACTATTCGTGAAGTGTCGTGTTAGCATGATACAGCCTCTGGAGTGTAACAAGTTATCAACTTTATCACCAGAGCCAGTACAACGGGTGCTATGGTACTTGGAAGTACGACATTTTTTGTCATTTTTGGAGAAATTTCAGTTTGTTAGCACGATATAGCCTCTGGAGTATCTACGAGTGATCAATTTTATGATTGGATATTGTTTAGGGTGTCGCACAGATGGACTCTATTGATTTTCAGGTCGCCAGTACAACGGTTCCTATAAATCCAGATATACTACATTTTTGGAGAAATTTCGGTTTGCTAGCCCGATTAAGCCCCTGGAGTGCAACAAGTCACCAATTATATGATTGAATATTGTTCAGGACTTTTCACAGATGAACCCTAGTGATTTTCATTTCACTAGAGCCAGTACAACAGGTGCTATGGTACTTAAAGTACGAAATTTTTGTCATGTTTGGAAAAATTTCAGTTTGTTAGCACGATACAGCCTCTGGAGTATCTACAAGTGACCAGTTTTATGATTGGATATTGTTTAGGGCATCTCACAGATGAACTCTATTGATTTTAGGCTCACCAGAGCCAATACAACGGGTGCTACGGTACTTGAATTACGACATTTTTGTCGTTTTTGGAGAAATTTCAGTTTGTTACCACGATATAGCCTCGAGAGTGTATACAAGTAACCAATTTTATGATGGGATATTGTTCAGGGCATCTCACGGATGAACTCTATTGATTTTTTGATCACCATATCCAGTCCAACGGGTGCTACGTTACTAGATGTACGACATTTTCGTCATTTTTGGAGAAATTTAAGTTTGTTAGCACGATACAGCCTCGAGTGCAACAAGTCACCACTTTTAGGATTGAATATTGTTGGGGACATTTCACAGATGAACCCTATTGATTCTCATCTCACTAGAGCCAGTACAACAGGTGTTATGGTACTTGGAGTACCAAATTTTTGTCATATTTGGAGAATTTTCAGTTTATTAGCACGGTACAGCTTCTGGAGTATCTACAAGTGACCAATTTTATGATTGGATATTGTTCAGGACATTTCACAGATGAACCCTATTGATTTTCAGCTCACCATAGCCAGTACAACGGGTCCTATAAATACAAATATACCACATTTTTGGTTATTTTTGGAGGAATTTCGGTTTATTAGCCTCAGAAGTGTATACAAATGACAAATTTGATGATAGGATATTGTTCAGGGCAAAAAATCGGAAGAAAATATTAATATTTTTATCTAAAATATATATTTTTTTTAAATTAAATTTGTATCTTGACTGATATATGCTATAATATTCTTTTCTTTATTGTAAATAGAGAATTTTTTGTATCTTTAATAAGGATTAGTTTTTATTTTATGTTATTGTATTATAAATACAGTTGGTTATTAATTTTCATTTTGATTTATAATAACAGAACATTTTTGTCAATATAATTTTTTCCCAATTTTAGTGTAGAGGAATTTAATTCTATGAATAGGGAAAATGGTGAAATTTTTTTGTGTAGGTAGGGATTGCTCTTATAAAGGTTACCATCACTGTAGTCATGCAGTCATAATTACAACACAATTTTCTAAGGACGTTTAACCAAAACAACATGGCCATGGTTTTTGCTCACTTCCTTATTATCAAGACCTAAACAAGAAAATGTTTTGTCGGTAATCAGATAATCTATTTTCTTGGAGATAATTTTTGCAATAAATTTAAAAAGTACTATTTTTTTGAAAATAGAATGAAGCGACCTTTTAAACCATACTTCCCATTTGAAAAAGTAGGGATCACGTTATAATTTAAATTTGGCGTATTTCGGGATATTCCATAAATATATACAGCAATTAATTTATTTCATTTGGATTTTCTACACTGTATAATAAAATAGCAGTAAATTAAGTGCTTATTCTGAAAAGTATATGTACCCACTTTTTTTAGGTAGGAGACGTTGTCAGCTTCAAAATCGATCTGGAAGTTTTAGAATGTCCCAAAAACCGAGCAGATCATTTCCAAACGATAAAAATTTATCCAGTCGGTATAAACGAAAGTCTGATCATAGATTTGGAAATGTTATGTGAATGTAACTGCGAACGACCTGGAGACAAGGTACTTCAATTACCGAGTTTACTGCTAAACGTTTGTATATTTCGTTTTTTTAGTATTACAGAGAACATGCACCTGCTTGTTCATCTATGGGTACATACAAATGCGGCGTCTGCGATTGTTACCCCGGCGCATTTGGACCCCATTGTGAATGTCTTCCCGATGAATTGCCAACTAATATTACAGCAACTGACTGCATGCAACCAGACATACCTAACGCTATTGAATGCTCCGGCAGAGGGCAGTGTGTCTGTAAGAAATGTATCTGTGAATCTAGACTCAGTGAGAATGAAGTAAGTATTATAAGTACAACATAATATCTGTATTAATCTCTCTTTTCTTGATCTTCTAGAGGATTTATGGTAAATATTGTGAATGCGACAACTTCTCTTGCGAACGTCATGACGGTAAATTATGCAGTGGTCCTGATCACGGTATTTGCGATTGCGGTGTTTGTCATTGTAAAGACGAGTGGAGTGGCCCTAATTGCGCATGTATCAAATCGAACGCTACTTGTTACGCGCCAGGAGTTATTGATGGTAAAATTTGTTCGGGACATGGAAGATGCGAATGCGGAGTTTGTATTTGCGACAGCAATGAAGAAGGACCTTATTCGGGAAAATTCTGCGACAGGTGCCCGGTAAGTTTATTTGAAGAAATTTTTTGAAACCAAGTTTCATTTTGTTTACATTTTGTTGTAGACATGTTCAGATCGATGTTCAGAGTTCAAAGAATGCGTGCAATGTCAACAGTACCAAACTGGCCCTCTTAAAGATCCTAAAGACTGTTCTAGTAATTGTACAAAGTTCACACCTTCGTCTGATGACGTGATTACTGGTAAGTCTAAGTGAATAGCTGAGGTTATCACTATTATCTCGCATTGAATTATACATTGCTCAATAATTAAAATAAATATACATGGGTCAACAAAAAAATTGTTTTTTTGGTTTCTGTTGTAATGCTTGAATTCTGATTCTAGACATAAAAACATTTGAATTTCCATTTTGACTCTTTGTCTGGATTACGTCGATTAGTAGGTTTTTACCAAATTGCATATTATTTGTGAAGAGCACAGTAGTTAGTGTTTACTTGTCGATCATAGCTGTGTGTTACAGTATGCACTCAATAATAGAACATGTCTTAGACCATTCAGTTATCTGATTACTGGAAGTGTCCGACTATTGGAAGTAATCCAAAATATCAGACTCTGGCATTCAAAAACACAATTCGATTAGGTTATAGAGTTTAATTTAAAGTAGGGTGCATTTATCAAAAAACTACTTTTAAAATTAAGTAAAATAATAATATGCATTACGTATTTGTATGTACTGTTCTTACATGTTTTAATATTACTGTAAATGAAAATACTTATCTATTGTAGATTGTTTCTTCCCTTTATACAATTTTACAAATACATCACTCTTCAACTGTCATAATGTAGTTAAAATGTTGGTTGCTGCAGAGTTTTCTTCTCCCCATTTGATACAGGTTTCGATGGCTGTTTTAATGATGGTTTCTATGTTTTAAATGAAGTTTATGTTTTAAAAAATGATTCACTTATTAACAATGATATTTATTGTACTGTTGTACAACACTTTATCAAGAATGTTACAATATAAATAAACTAAACGTTCGTGTTCATTGTTGGAATGTTGAATGCTGACTTTTTTGTCCATAGTAACAGGCAGAGAGCGGTCGAAATACATTTGAAACGTTGCCAGATTGTGTTTAGTGTCTGGTAATCAGCGTAAATTCAGAACAATGGCAAATGGCGCAATTTCAGTTTTTACAGCTGTCTTCAGTAACACCTCAAATAAATCTTCATCTTCTTCTCGGTTTGACGTATCTAGCTCTGCAATAATATCATCATCAGTTATTGCCTCTTGAAAGTCGATATTTTCGTTACACCAATCTTGAATGTCAACTCGTTGAAGCTCAGTGTCATGGGCCTGCACTGCTGACTTTATCAGCTCTGCTAATGGCATTAAATCTCTGAATCAAATTAATCTTGCTCTTCTTCTGCTGAGTCCAGTGAATGCCATAACTTATTCCACAGATAGTAACCTAGTATCCTAGGCAGTTGCAACCATGAATACTGCGTATTTCAAGTTGATTAATTTCAAAGTCACAGTGATTTCATCATTATTACTAACAGCATCAAGGAAAAAAATGTGTACCTCCTTTTCAAAATTTCCATTATGGTATGGTCCATTGGTTGTATTATCAACATAACACAAACACAACGGAAGTATTGGATTTCGAAGAGATACTCTTTCTGTGTGTTTAGATTTTTTTCTTACAAGTACTTTACTCCTACCCGGTTAGTCTGTAAATCCACTTTCGTCATAATTTGAGATATTTTATTCGGGAATCCCACTAACGAAACCTCTAAATGGTCGATGTAATCGTTAATAATTGTTGCAGAAACAGCCATATCTACTTCTTTTTATATTTTCAGAGAGATATGAACATAACTCAGTATTTCTTTTAATGAATCCATAATACCAGCTACTACCAGCTCTGTTATCAAGCCAAATTGAAATTTTCTTTCCTTGTCTATTCATGCTATGAAAGGAAACCCCCAATCGCATGGCATATTAGTATTTCTTCCGCGCTAGTTTGATACCCAGATATCCAACGTCGATTTTGGAATGACATACTTCTCGCTGGCTTTTCTAAATAATAACTGAGCATCTCTTATATCTCGTAAACATTCTTCAAGTATTTGTGACTTACCAGTATATGTGAGGTTAAGTTTGCAAATTAAAAATCGTGGTCTTTTAATCACGTGCTAAGGATTAACAATCAAATAAGTTTCGTGTTTAATGCTCAACGTGTGTTCTGCACTAATAGAAGAGTACGGCCCTTATAAAAATAAAAAAATCCTTACCTTATTTGCCTTATTTTTTAACGTATAATACTTGTAGCATTTTCTAGCGAACGTTCGAATTACAACCTACTATTACCCAGCAACCCTCCCTAATAATTTGCAAGCATCTGTTACTACCCAAAAGATAACAGCATGAATGTATTTATATTAAAAACAATTTTTCCCAAGTCACCCGAAACTAGGGTGTTAAAAAGACTGTAATATTCAGCAAAAACCTTGTTATAACCGTCATTAAAAATAGAATTATAAAAAAAATATAAAAACCATTAATTTTTCTTGGAAATTCAAAAAATTGCTCTAGTTTCTACAAAAGTAAACTTTGATGAGAAAAAATATTTTTTCCTTCATTTGTAACAGGAGAAACCAAAATTTCAAATACAAAAGCCAGATATAAAAATTATGTCAACTGGTGTATGACCACTTTTAAGTATTTTTTTGTATGCTTTGGTTGATATCTTTTTGATACAAGAATATATGGATTTTGTTTACATTTTAACTGACGAGTAGCCTCATTTAATCTGCGTTATTTTCAGGTCTGCTTACTAATAAAACCAAAGTGGTCCTACATTAAATACATATAACTGTTTACTATGGGTATAAAATTTTATATTTTTCTAGTTGATGCCAAAAATAGCGAAGTACTATGTGCGTATTACGATGAAGACGAATGTAGATTTAAATACGTTTATTATTTCGACACTGATAATAAAATTCAAGTGAGAGCACAAAAGAATAGGGACTGTCCTGAAAAGGTAAGATAACTTCTCTCTAGAGTTTTTTAGTATGTCTGAAAATGTGTATTTTTTGCTTCACTGAACGAGTTCACTTAATAAAATAGTTTTAGTTTTATTAAAAGGCAAAGAATATAAGCTTACAAAATTTAAATCTTATGTTACTTGAAAATCCAAAATCTGCTACTAATTTGACTTTAATTTCACACAAGAACACTCTCTTTGCTTCAATTTGTAAATCTATTAAATTACTTTTTAATACTTTCAAGCTCCATGATATGGTTAATCATTCTACTAAGCGTACCCTTGTCAAACTGGTCGTGGCTGCAGGTTTTCTGCCACAAGTGTATACCCGCCCTCTCTCTTTCTAATCTAATTGTTTTCTCACCACACCTAAATAAATTTCATTTCAATTTCAATCTAGCTTCTCCACGATGCACTCTAACAAGCCACTCAGCACCAACAATTTCTCGCACCTACCCTGCCAAGAACACAATTAAACCCAGCCTTGCAGAGGAACGTAATTCCATATCTGGGCCCGACTTTCTGAAAAACCCGAAAACCCACTTTCAAAACATTAAAAAACCCAAATTAAAGAATCTCTCTCTCTCTCTCTCTCCGACCCTTGCCAATTCATCAATTGACATTAATTTTATGGGTTTTCCTTTCCCCCATTTATTCTTACTGTTGATCTTCTTTGCTTCTTTAAATATTTTGCTTCATCATTCTTCTGCTACCCATTCTATCCATACCTTTGCCAGTTCATCAATTGACATTAATTTTATAGTTTTTCGTTTACTGTTGGTATTTTTTACTTTTTTTTAAATCTTTTCCTTCATCATTCTTCTACTACTCATTCTATCCATGCCTGTGCCAGCTCGTATCAATTATATGGTATTTTCTCTCCTTTACCACATTTATTCTACTTGCTATTTCTGTTGGTCTTTGCTTTTTTTGCTTCATCATTTCTTTTAGCAGTTACAATGAACAATAAATTCAGAAACTCTTATTAACAATTACTACTTATTTTTATCACACATTTTTAGCTTAAAGAACTTACTCCACTATCAATAAGTTAATTTGTTAACAGAATATCTGTTGCATTACCTATAATCTCATTTGTAAATAGGTGTATGTTCCTGGTATCGTATTGGGTGTGATAGCAGCAATCGTCCTTATTGGTATGGCTGTTCTTCTGCTATGGAAACTATTGACTACAATACATGACAGAAGAGAATTTGCCCGATTCGAAAAAGAAAAAATGATGGCCAAATGGGATACGGTGAGTACTATAAATAAATTGCTATGTATTCAACAGAAGTGAGGATCCTAGCTAGGACAATATTTCACAGCAAGTAACAAATGGTGGCTGTTTTATTATTATTTGTTAATATTTAGTAGGCAGGAAAAGAAATGCACTAGATGTAGTGTTCTTTTGTATTATACACTAATTAATAACTATTTACCATTATATCTCACTGTTTCTTATTATAATATTACTATGAATATACACCGGTTCTCTGGTCAAACACCGAATGAATCAACATTTCGTTGCCTACCAGCCAAACGGTGAGTGACATAATTGTCACACTTACAGGGCGATACACTACATCCCTTCCTTATTATATAATAATTTTACCAGGTGTTGGAAACATAATTAAAACCCTTATTTAAACGATTTGCTATTTAATAAGTCTAATTAATTTCTGCTAATCCCATATATAGTATACATACATATATATATATATATATATATATATATATATATATATATATATATATATATATATATATATTAAGCCAGTCCTCTAGTATAGATAAATATTCATATATTAGATTGAATTAAAAAGGAATTTTTTTTGTATATACGTATGGTGTATCATTAGACACTACCTAATTAAGAACAAAATTTAACATAAAACGAATGAATGACTTAAGCAAATGTATTATAAAATATTGAGTACATCAATTTAAGAAATGGATTAAGGATAAGGAATAGAATGGTAATGATAATATAGAAATTAATTCTTAAGAAAATGTTACCTTCACAAATAAATCCTAAGGTCAAGTCAATGTCAACAATTTTCATTAAAATCAATCTGAACGCTGCTATGTCCACACTTGAATCAGGAAAAGGATGTTAATTTGTTCAAAACCTAAAATAATAAGAATTAATAATCAAATCACTAATTTATTAACGATATGCAAATACAATAAAAAGTTGCAATTTGAAAAAAGTAATTTATAAAAATAAAACTGTATGAAATATGACATTCGGAATAAGAGCCATATTGTATGTCATAGAAATCTAGTAATCAAATCGAAATCAATGAAGGAAGTGATTGAATCTAGTTATAATATTGCCAACCTAAATTCAATGAGTTGGAAGTTAATATAAAACAGAGAATGTAAATTTGAAATTAAGTTAGAGTTTATATAAAGCGAAATTAGTGCTAATTAAAGAATTAAAAAATAAACAGTTCCATATATATAAATCATAAATTTAGATTGTAGAAATTGTATATTAATTGTAAACAAATTTACAAAAAAAAAGGAATTACAAGGATTGAAACCATTGTAAGACATGTGAAAGACTATTTATATATTCTATAAGATATTGTTAAACCATTTATACAAGTGATTTCACTCTCCAAGACTATTTTAATTGAAGAATTCAGTATTTCTATAAAAAAACATTATCATTGACAATTGTTGAATAAAATAACAGATTAGGAGGCTGTGTTTTAGAGATTGTAAAAATGTTGTTGATTTTTAAAAAAAAAAGAGAGTCGAGAGTGAGTTGGGGAATGATGAACTGGGATGTAATTCTCTGAGAAGATTTTTGTAAAAACTTTAAAGTAAAAGTCATAATTTTAAATCTAAATCAATAAGAAATTCATAATAATAATGTCGATTAACCCCTGTGAAAAAGTGAAACGTGCCGAACGAGTATTTCTTGGGTAAGGAATACCTAAGAAAAGAGACGAGATGTTGCAGGTCCACCACGCCGAGAATGGAATATAAGGTCTGTGTTATTTGAGTTTTTTTAATTTGGAATTCCAAACAAACAAAGAAAAGTGAACTTTTGAAATTAATTTGAACATTTAAAATTGAATAATCTAAAATTGGCCAAAGAAACTTTAAAATAATCAATACCAAATTTTATCCATGGATAATTAAAGAACTCTAATTTTCTGCAACAATAATTTTAGATATTAAATATGTACTTACTTGTAAAAAGTTTTTCGTTTGTAAAATAATCAAAGTTCACACTACTCATAAATGCTTTTCCAATCTTAATTTCCGCTTTGCATGCTAACCTATTCTTATAACTATCAAACACACACTTAATTCACAACTTGAATTATATATGTAACTGTTTAATATAAGTTTTCAAGCATATTATTCTAAATGCACTAAATTGATGCACATTGAACTGTGAAACGTTTGCATCCTCCATGTTAACTGCGTACTATAATTTTATGACGACGAGAAACGTTGTACCGGAAGAGTTGCTCCGTTGCGCCGAAGCAGCTACTATAAGCGTTCAGTGCGCATGACCATCAAAGAATACAGAGGAGGTTCAGGAATATTTGTGTGTGTAAAATTTTGAAGATTTCATCAACAATTTATTAAAATATTTTTATTTAAGTGTTGGTATTTTTTTATTCTAGTCAATGTCCATAACACTTTTCACGAACATGGTTTAAATCATTCATTCGATTATCCTATCACAAAATCATAATAAGTAAATGTTCATATATGTAAAAATTTTTTCTAATAGGTGTCCAGGACTCAAAGAGAGAAGTCTCATGCTTCCGACTACAGTATAAAATTTAAACAATTAAAAATTTTCATATAATTATATAGGGCTAGCCGAAGGTAAAAACGGGTAAATAAAGTTAAATCATATAAGTATAAATATTAAAATATAAAACATATCCACTATAATATATATATATATATATATATATATATATATATATATATATATATATACATATATATATATACACACACTTGAACATTTACACACACACTTGAACACACATATATTTATATATATATATATATATATATATATATATATAAACATATATATATAAACATAAACCTAATAATAAACCATTTTATCACAAACATACTTGCTAATAATATGTCTTAACAATTAATTTTATAAACAGTAACCTTAGTCTTCACTATTACCTTGTTCACTTTATTCATTTATAACCTTCCATTCCCCTTCTACCTTTTTTAAGTGAACAATGTTTCCACAATATTTTTTCCAGTTTCATTATTTCGAATTTGAAGATTGCTACCATTTTCATCTATGACTGTATGTGGCACTGCTTCAAAATTTGGGATTAATTTATTTTCTTTTACCATGTTTTTCACATAAACTTTGTCTCCTATACCAATCTCGCTTTCTTTTGCTTTTCTTTTTCTATCACTGTATTCCTTTCCCATACATTTTTTTAAAGTATCTCTATCTTTGCCTTCTTCATGTAAAATGCCATTTTCCACATTAGTTGGGGTAGGAATTTTATCTCTAAATTGCCGTTTGAAGAATAGTTCTGCTGGGGTTTTTCCTGTTACTGAGTGTGGTGTAGCATTATACATCATCATGTAATCTTGCAGTTCTTGTCTCCAATTCGATTTTAATGCTTGACTTATTTTTAGTCTTTTTAGTATGTCCCTGTTTTGTCTTTCCACTTCTCCATTTTGTGAAGGCCAGTAAGGAATGATATTAAAGATTTTAATACCACAGATCATACAAAAATCTTTCATTTCTTCCGAGGCAAATTGTATGCCATTATCTGCTGTAATCGATTGTGGAAATCCTAATCTAGTAAATATTTCTTGAAGAACTGAAATTGTATTAGAGGTAGTTATTGTTGTCAACATTTTAACTTCTTTGTAGCGGCTGAAATAATCCACTATAACAAAAAGATAATGACCACTTGGCAGAGGACCTTGAAAATTCATTGCAACATCAACTCAAGCTTCTGATGGAAAATCCCGTCTTTTCATAGGGTTTGGTGCATTTGGGGCTGAGACTAACGTACAACCTTTGCAATTTCTTACCATTCGTTCCACATCGAGATCTATTTTAGGCCACCATACTTTAGTACGTAGTCGACTTTTCATAGCCACTATTCCTGGATGACCCTTATGGGCTGCTTTTAAAATATCTTCTCGTGGTTTCCTTGGTATAACAATTTTATTTCCTCTTAGCAAAATATTTTCGTAAAAGCATAGTTCTGATTGAAATGGTTGAAATTGTTTGATCGAATCCTCTTGTTCATTTTTATACAGCCACTTCCATACGTTATTAATTTCTTCGTCTGATTTGGACACATTTATAATATCTTTTAGTGATACTGCTATAGGCCTTGATCAGTCTACGAGTTGTTGAATGTGTTCCTCGGTGTCAAATGAACTCTTATTTGTATTATTGGTTGTACAAAATCTTGAAAGAGGATCGGCTATATTCGACTTTCCTGATTGATAGACTACTTTATAACTGTATGACTGCAATCTTAGTACTCATCCTTCGATAGGGCACACGGCTTAGATTTTTCTCCAAATATGACTTCTTAAGGTTTGTGATCTGTTATTAAATCCAATTGGCATTTCCCATAAAGGTACATGTGAAAATGCTCTACTGCCCAACTAGTGCTAGTGCCTCTTTTTCTGTTTAGCAATATCGTTTCTCACAATCGGATATACTTTTATTGCCATAAGCAATAACTCTAGGTCCTTTCACATAATACTGTATTAGAACAGCACCCAGTCCAACAGGACTAGCATCTGCAATAACTTGGGTTTTATCATTAGGATCATAATATCCTAACGATTTAATCTGACAGAGGGCGTCCTTAAGTTTGTGAAAAGCCATATTTTGAGCTCTACGCCAATATTTATTTATGTCTGCGTTTTTCCTAGTTTGAGTCTTAAAGGTTCCGTTAGTGTAGCTAAATTAGCTATCCATTTCCCTACATAATTAACTAACCCTAGAAAACTTTGTAATTCCTGAACAGTTTTAGGAGAACGAAAGATTTTGATTACTAAAACATAATTATCTAATGGTTTTATACGATTAGATAATTCCTGCCCCAGAAATTGTATGACTCTAATGTTATACATACATTTTGCATCATTTAACATAACATTGTTGTCCTTTAAAACTTTAAGTACAATTTTTAATATTTCATTATATTCTGCTTCGTTACTACCAAAAACAACAATATCATCTATAAAATTAACCGTTCCTTCGCACCGGGATAGAATTCGTTCGATAATTTTCTGGAACATTTCTGGGGCGCAGATTATACCAAAGTTTAACCTTTTATAGCTGAAAAGGCATTTGCTTGAAATAAAAGTAGTTATATATCTTGAATTTTCGCTTATTTCAATTTGATGAAAAGCGTTTTTGATATCTAATCGAGAGAATATTTTAGCTTTTTTCAATTTGGGAAATAACTGATCCATTGTTGGCAATGGGTGATTCTCTCTTAAAATGGCTACATTTGCCCTTCGCATGTCAATGCAAAGCCGTACTTCTCCATTAGGTTTCAATATAGGTACCATTGGTGATACCCATTTTGAAGGTTCATCAACTTCTTCGATTATATCTAAATCTAGCAATTCTTGAATTTTAGCATTGACTTTACTTTCCAAAGGTATTGGAATTTTACGATATGGTTGAATGACCGGTTATACTATATTGTCAATGGGTATCGTTACAATAATATTTTTAAATTTTGGAAAAGTACAAATTGCATTGACCTGCGATTGTGCTTCCATAGCTATTCAAAGAACCCCTAAAGATTTCGCCATATCGTTTCCTAGTAGATTTTTAAAGCCATGCTTTACAACATAGAAAGTTGCAATATTTGAAACATTATTAATTTTTATATTGGCTTCGAAACAACCCAAAACTTCGAAAGGTTTGCTACTAGCATAGGCCATCAAAATTTTATCTGGCTTCCGTATTTGGTTGAACACTACAACTTTCGAAATCTTTAGATAGTTCCAAGTATTTTCGTTCAAAATATTACATTTACTTCCTGACTTCCTGAGTCTATAACAAGCTGTACTAACACTCCTCCAATTTTACATTGTATTTCACAATCATTATCAATGTGAAAAACATAATTAACGTCGTTATCATCCTCTTTATTGGGTTTATCGTATCTTGTCCTCTTAGATGGTTTCACCGTAGTTGTGAATCTCGATTTGTTTCTTTTGTTCCTACAGTGCTGACTAACATGACACCTTCCACTGCAATTTTGGCAAAATGATCTTTTGTCTGGACAGGTATTAGCGAAATGGTTGACTTATATCGATAATAACGTCGCACACTTCCGAACTTAAGGTTGTGTGAATTTTCTGCTGTCTTAGGATTTCGTGAGGTATCTGGTTTCTTCCTCTTGACCGACAACTTGTTTACATCCAGTGAAGACTTATTTTCTTCAAACTCTTCCATTTATTAACAGATTCCATAGCATTGGCTTCTAATATAATTGTATTCAATTCAATATGATCTCCTAGTGACAAAACTTTTTTTTCTAAGATCAGATGAGTGACACTTTTCCAGATTTAGTATTACAATACTTGTAACCCATTAATTGGCTACTAATATTATTGTCAGAATATTTAACACAGTCATGAGTCCCAGTTGGTGTTATAATGCTTACAACGCATTAAAAGACCATTAATACTAATGTCACAGTGTTTATGACACACACATATCCATTTACTTTTTGTTATAATGCTTATAACACATTAAAATACCATTGTTATTAATGTCACGGTGTTTATGACACTTTCCTATCCATTTACTTGTTGTTATAATGCTTATAACGCATTAAAATACTATTGTTATTATTGTCAGAGTGTTTATGACACACTCCTATACATTTACTTGTTATCATAATGCTTATAACGCATTAAAATACCATTGTTATTAATGTCAGAGTGTTTATGACACACTCCTATCCATTTACTTGTTGTTATAATGCTTATAACGAATTAAAATACCATTTTTATTAATGTCAGAGTGTTTATGACACACTCCTATCCATTTACGTGTTGTCATAATGCTTATAACGCATTAAAATACCATTTTTATTAATGTCAGAGTGTTTATGAGACACTCCTATCCATTTATCTGTTGTCATAATGCTTATAACGCATTAAAATACCATTTTTATTAATGTCAGAGTGTTTATGACACACTCCTATCCATTTACTTGTTGTCATAATGCTTATAACGCATTAAAATACCATTTTTATTAATGTCAGCGTGTTTATGACACACTCCTATCCATTTACTTTTAGTTAAAATGCATATAACACATTAAAATGTCATTGTTATTAATGTCAGAGTGTTTATGACACACACCTACAGCTAATTTGAATAATTCTCATAAACCTAAGCAGCAGAGAGCAGCTTAGTTATCTTTTCTGGTACAGGAACATGTACCACCCCATATATACTTCATATAATTCGTATTAGCCATTAGCGACTCACTGATAATGCGTAATCTAATTTTAATTGTTATTATTGTATTTGAAAATTCTTTCTTTGCCTACCTTATATCCTCGTCGCCACTATGTAGTGTCCTTTTGTATTATACACTAATTAATAACTATTTACCATTATATCTCACTGTTTCTTATTATAATATTACTATGAATATACACCGGTTCTCTGGTCAAACACCGAATGAATCAACATTCCGTTGCCTACGAGCCAAACGGTGAGTGACATAATTGTCACACTTACAGGGCGATACACTACACTAGATACTCGAACTAATATATTCAGTAAAATGTTACATCATCTTACATAATTTATAATACAATGACAAGTGACATCGTAAACTGTTTCATGTTCGGGTCCATAGATATTACACTTGAGTTAACTCCGAACAGTGGTTATTTCAAATTTTGTTTATTTAATGTAATTTTTGTTCCAAGTAGTTGATGCCTTTTTTTAATTTTCAGGGCGAAAATCCCATCTACAAACAAGCAACATCGACATTCAAAAATCCAACATACGCAGGAAAAGGTTAATCAACAACACAATCTAGTTATTTAAAAAAAATTACTGCCATTTACAGTGAAAGAGGTCAAGTGGACTGAGGGATACTGCTAAACACTAATATTTCCCTTGTAACCAAGTTTAATACTATGTTAATTGACAAAAAAAGCAGTATCCATCTGTAACAGTCCGGCTTTAAAATTGATGGATATCTTAGTTATATATAAATTTTATAACCATGCCAAATCATTTAGGCTTGACAGTACATATAACAC
This sequence comes from Galeruca laticollis, assembly GCA_963921935.1. NCBI lineage: Eukaryota > Metazoa > Arthropoda > Insecta > Coleoptera > Chrysomelidae > Galeruca > Galeruca laticollis. Next base: position 133,538,519 of record OY998176.1, read on the forward strand.
GTATTGATTTTTCAAAATTCTGCCACATTTTGTTTTAAATAAGTTTATTATGTTCAGTGTACAAGATGGGATTCTTGTAAATAAACTTTGTACACTTAACGAGTTAATGCACTTATTTTACATTCACAATTTTTTATTACAGTATCAATATGTTTTACTTTCGAAATATTTTGATAACGTCATCGATTTCTGGACAGTAGCTGGAAAACTTTCTTATAATTTCGAAGTTTCTATCACGACTTTTGTTAAAATATAGCTGTGTGTTAATTTGTTACATGATGTACCCATCTATCCTTTCAAATTGGGAACTTGGTTCAAAAGTTAGGGAATATTCTTGCAATTTTTAATACAGAATTTCACAAGTGCCAAGGGAACATTTTTACATCCATATGAATTTTGTCCTTTGTAAATGAAGAAAGCATTTCTGTGTAAACTTTTCTTGTAATTTTGTAGTGTCAATCACGTATAAATGATTTCCTCTTTGAAAAGGTCCAATGAAATGTTTTCCATTTTTCAAGCATTTGTATTGAAGATCTTTTAAACTTGTCAAATATTTACTTACCATTAGGGTACAGAAGATTCTTCTTGACGCTAGCAATATACGGAGTAGTCAAAAAAAATATTGATCTTTTTATTCCAACTTTGACAAATCTTCTCTCGTTATTAGCTAATTCTTTGTCAAAGTGTTGAGATTGCACCAACGCTTGGTTTAGTGAATATAAAGATTGACGCTTATTGAAAAATAGTTGAGAAATACTAGGAAAATCAATACAGTTTTATTCAATTTGTTTGAATCTCATTGAAATACTAATTTTTAAGATATTCATCCAAGTGTTCTGTAGACTTCCGTGCCATAATAAAAACAATAACACATTTTATTTGAAAGAAATTATAAAAAATGCGGTGTGTTGTTTCTGACATCAAAAGCTAGTTCTCTCTTATTTTAATTCTTTTATTTATACATTTACAGGCTGTTCTACAAATATTGCTGTTATATATATATATATATATATATATATATATATATATATATATATAATCATATCTGAAGAATTTATTCATTTTTTGGCTAAACAAAATTAGTGACTATAGTTGTTTCCGGTTATTTTCGAATTTAATGTGAAATAAAAGTTTACCTTTACATAGCTTATGGTGAGAAATATGGCAAGTTTTACTTGTTTTTAAATTTAATTCTAAAGATACTTCGACTGAGTAGGTTTTCTCGCAGAAAAATGTTTCTCAATGATTCATGTTATTACGTTCCAATATGCAGTAGGACGCCCTGTAGATATATTTAATTAAAAACAACTACCGTACTTATTTACCATTCTTCCTAATTTGACTTTTATGTTCACCTATTGTTTTGAAAAATTAGCAATACGTTTTTGGGATAAAAATATTATGGTGGTTCGTTTTTAATTGTAGGTTTGAATAAGAACTATTTGTAATGCAATATTAGATCTGACTTTGATTTTCCACGACCTTCATTGAATTTTTAAATCTGACAACTTCCGAAAATCTGATAGTGATACGTTTAATCCTTGAATATGATACGATTAAAAAAAATGTGCCTATTTCTCGAATGAAGTGTCTTAACAGGACTAATTATACAAGGAGTTCATCCATTTTTCATAAATTTTAAATTTCTACCTATATTTTTCCTTCATATTGAACAAAATAGAATTCTTAAAATTTTCAGCTATTTATTTGTTATATTTTTATAACAGATTTTATATTCGACACTTCTGCTTATGAAAAATGTGATGATCAATATTTTTATACATATATTTTTTTTACAATTGTTAATGTTACTTATATATGATATTTATGTCTAACTTTTTACGAGTTTAATTAGAATTACACATAGAACGTCCTTAATGAATGTTCAAATAAATTCTATATTAACTGAATTTAACAAAACAGGCAGCAGAATATAGAAATAATATATTTGATATAAAGCCACACTGGGTATATCATTGAGGTACTAATAGTTAATATTGTTTTTAAAATAGAGTGTTATGAGCTTATTTGAACATTCATTGAACAAAGCGTAGTACTTAAGTAACGCAAGTCATAAATATTAGGTATATATTTTACTAAATTATTTTTATTTTTCTTGTAATATATTTGAAAAACTTTTGTTTGCATGGGAGCTTAACAGCCATTTGTCGGATATATACATGTTTTTAGCTAATACTTTATAAAGAATTTGTTAGCGTAACATTATTTAAATCTTATTTTATTAATGATGACTGTTAATTGATTGTTTAGATTTATTGAAAAAGTGGATAATAAAAGGATTTGTTTTGATAATCAAATTTGTATTTTTATCATTCCTCTACAAGAGACAATAATAGTGTCTCTCTATCTTCCCATTGGCTCGGAAGAACCATTACGGGTGGCTAACATGGGGAACCTAATGGGCTATGCCAGATGGTACAAACTAGATGTTTTTCCTATCACAGTAACGGATAGTCGCTCTTCCATCCAAGCAGTCTGGTGGAATAAAGAGCTGACAACACTAAGGAGAGAAACAAGACGCCTTTTTAACAAAGCTAAAAAAACTGGCAACTGGGGAGCATGTAAGGCTAAACTAGGTGAGTATAATGAAAAAATAAAAGAATCAAATAAGAGATCCTGGAGAGAATTATGTGAGGACATACAAGGTATCCCTGACAGGGTCAGTCAGGATTCTCAGAAGGGACACTTCTAATAAAGTAAGCTCTATCCAGTTGCCGAGCGTAGAGTTCACAAATACTAAGGAGGAAGCTTTAGAGCACCTCCTTAGTGTGCACTTTCCAGGCTCGGCAAAGATATATTCAAACTACGATAACGGGCCAAAACAAGGGCTACCAAAGAGAACTGGAAACTAAAAAATGAAATTTTCAGACCCCTTGATAAATGGGCTGTAAATTCGTTTGACACAAAAATTTCAGGTCCAGATGGCATATTTCCCAAGTTTTTGCAAGAGGAAATTGACAACATCAAGGGCCCTTTAGTTCTGATATTACGCAGTACCCATGCTTTAGGGTATATAGCAATTGCATGGAGAGACTCAAAGGTGGTGTTTTCTCCCAAACTAGGGAAAGAAACGTACACCCAGGCCAAATCCTACTGATCAATCAGTCTGACATCATTCACGGTGAAAACCATGGAAAAGTGATACAAATATTTCTGCAAGAAAGGGTGCTTAAGAGCATCCCTCTACACAGACTACAATGGGCCTATCAGGCAGGGAAATTGGGAGAAGCTGCCCTGCATAATTTGGTCTCTGGTCTAGAAAGGACTCTGAACCAAAAAGAAATAGCCCTTGCAGCATTTTTAGACATCGAAAGTGCTTTTGATTACACATCGATGTCATCAATAAACGAATCTCTCAAAAATAGGGGATAAACAATACCACATGCAGATGGATAAGATCCATGCTTGAGCATAGGAGAATATCGGCATATGTACACAGTGCCGGCCCGAGGGTAAATTACCGCCTGTTCGAATCATGGCTGGTGCGCCCCTCCTGGGTGGTTTCGAGAATTATTTCTACATTTCATATTTTGTAGTTATTAATTTACAGCATTTTTACTTTTCTGCCCAACCTTTCTATATGCGAGAAAAGTATTGGTTTACCCCAAAAAAGTTGAATTTTGAAAATTTTTTTGAGTTATTTTCACGTTTTCTATCAACACGAAACAACGGTTTTTAGAAAAAAAATCCTGTGTATATGTCATCGTCGTTGTCGTCGGCCACTTTTCCTTACATGTCTTGTTAGCATGATACAGCCTCCGGAGTGCAATAAGTCAGAAATTTTATGATTGAATATTGTTAAGGACATGTCACAGATGATCCCTATTGATTTTCAGGTCACCAGGGCCAGTACAACGGGTGCTATAGTTCTGGAAGTACGACATTTTATAATTTTTTGAGAAATTTCATTTTGTTAGCACGATACAGCCTCCGGAGTATATACAAGTGATCAATTTTATGATTAACAATTATCGAAAAGAAACCAAATTATGTATTTTGGTACAAGAATTTATTATAAGCAGAGCGCTTTCGGTTTAACGATAAACCATCATCAGTGCCCCATGGTCAGGGTGTACTCCAAATCCTCACAAATTAGAAGATACATAACGCGAATTAAAATATAGTGGTGTTTTTAAATGAAACTCAAGGTCTCTAGTTACTTCCACAATATAATACAAGTTATTGAAAATTCTAAAAAATTGACAATTGTTTCGATAAATCAATATCATCGTCAGAATGACAGAAGTTACATTTCATTTTATGCCTATCTGATGTTTAGTAGTTATATTTTTGGCTAGACCGAGAAGTAACCTAACTTGTGATTGGCTTAATATATGTTTATAGAAAAAGAAGATGTGATATTACAAATATTGAAGCTTAGATATTATTAGCCCTATGGTGATATCCTGGATATCATTTTTTCAATTAAGATCAGTATAACTGTGCAATGATATAGAAAACCAGGAAAACTATATCTGCTGATCTTTACAATTATCACTTAAGAAGACAGTTTGTTAGTGGAGAATTCCCTAGATTTAACTGTTCATTGACAACTTCATATTGTGGGTTTCTTAAATGTCTTCTAATTTCCAGTTCTTCAAGGAAATCCAGTTCTTGTTTCTTTTCACAAATATGCAGCACTTCTAGTTCTGTGTTAGGTGTCAATGAATGATTGGTGTCAAGTAGATGTTTTGCGTAGTGGGATTTATCTGGTTGTTTTAATCTGTAAGCTCGTAAGTGCTCACTGTATCGTATTTCAAAATTCCTAAGGGTCTGACCCAAATAGACAGCATTACATTCTGGACATTTGAGTTTATATATACCTGACTTCTTTAATAGTGGTATTTTTGTTTTTACATTTAACAATTTTGTACTAACGTTACTTTCTGTTTTAAAAGAAATTGTTGCATTCGTTGCTGAAGATATTATCTTTGAAATATTATTAGAAATATTTCCTGCATATGTGATGGTTTTATAAGTTTTAATTTCATCAGCTTGCTTAGGATATATTAGTTGTAATGCCACTTTTTTCTCTTTTTTACTAATTAGTTTATTTATCATATCTAATGGATAACCGTTAGATGTTGCTATTTGTCTAATTGTATTAATCTCTCTATCAAAATTACATTTGTTCATGGGAACTGAAAAAGCTCTATGTATCATTGAATTATATGCTGCTAGTCTGTGTGAGACAGGGTGGTTAGAATTGAATGGAATTGTCACATCAGTCTGTGTTGGTTTTCGGTAAATTGAATAATCAAGTACATTATTAACTCTTTGAATTTTTAAATCAAGAAAATTGATTGAGCTATTTTCTTCAATTTCTAATGTAAATTTAATTTTCGGGTGTAAATTATTGATGTGGTTGAAAAACACATCTAATTGTCGCTCACTACCCATAAAACAAGCTAATATGTCATCCACATATCTATACCAAAATAAAATATTTTTCGAAATATTACTTTCAAAGATCTTTCTTTCTAAATTGTCCATAAAAATGTTTGCTAAAATAGGTGATATAGGGCTTCCCATTGGTAAACCTCCATTTTGAATATATATCTTATTGTCAAAAGTGAAAAATATTTTATTTTGGTATAGATATGTGGATGACATATTAGCTTGTTTTATGGGTAGTGAGCGACAATTAGATGTGTTTTTCAACCACATCAATAATTTACACCCGAAAATTAAATTTACATTAGAAATTGAAGAAAATAGCTCAATCAATTTTCTTGATTTAAAAATTCAAAGAGTTAATAATGTACTTGATTATTCAATTTACCGAAAACCAACACAGACTGATGTGACAATTCCATTCAATTCTAACCACCCTGTCTCACACAGACTAGCAGCATATAATTCAATGATACATAGAGCTTTTTCAGTTCCTATGAACAAATGTAATTTTGATAGAGAGATTAATACAATTAGACAAATAGCAACATCTAACGGTTATCCATTAGATATGATAAATAAACTAATTAGTAAAAAAGAGAAAAAAGTGGCATTACAACTAATATATCCTAAGCAAGCTGATGAAATTAAAACTTATAAAACCATCACATATGCAGGAAATATTTCTAATAATATTTCAAAGATAATATCTTCAGCAACGAATGCAACAATTTCTTTTAAAACAGAAAGTAACGTTAGTACAAAATTGTTAAATGTAAAAACAAAAATACCACTATTAAAGAAGTCAGGTATATATAAACTCAAATGTCCAGAATGTAATGCTGTCTATTTGGGTTAGACCCTTAGGAATTTTGAAATACGATACAGTGAGCACTTACGAGCTTACAGATTAAAACAACCAGATAAATCCCACTACGCAAAACATCTACTTGACACCAATCATTCATTGACACCTAACACAGAACTAGAAGTGCTGCATATTTGTGAAAAGAAACAAGAACTGGATTTCCTTGACGAACTGGAAATTAGAAGACATTTAAGAAACCTACAATATGAAGTTGTCAATGAACAGTTAAATCTAGGGAATTCCCCACTAACAAACTGTCTTCTTAAGTGATAATTGTAAAGATCAGCAGATATAGTTTTCCTGGTTTTCTATACCATTGCACAGTTATACTGATCTTAATTGGAAAAATGATATCCAGGATATCACCATAGGGCTAATAATATCTAAGCTTCAATATTTGTAATATCACATCTTCTTCTTTTTCTATAAACATATATTAAGCCAATCACAAGTTAGGTTACTTCTTGGTCTAGCCAAAAATATAACTACTAAACATCAGGTAGGCATAAAATGAAATGTAACTTCTGTCATTCTGACGATGATATTGATTTATCGAAACAATTGTCAATTTTTTAGAATTTTCAATAACTTGTATTATATTGTGGAATTAACTAGAGACCTTGAGTTTCATTTAAAAACACTAATATGAGCATATTCCACGAAGTAAGGGTCGAGACAGTCAATTTCATTAAAATATAGTGCTTGAAACACAGTCACTATTTAATTAAAATAATAATAAAAAGCACACACAACCCATTGTGTGTGCTGCTCACAAATAATGTTTTGAGTTATATTTTATCCCCTATTTTAGGGATTCATTCATTGTACAATGCGTTGTGTGTGCTTTTTATTATTATTTTAATTAAATAGTGACTGTGTTTCAAGCACTATATTTTAATTCGCTTTATGTATCTTCTAATTTGTGAGGATTTGGAGTACACCCTGACCATGGGGCACTGATGATGGTTTATCATTAAACCGAAAGCGCTCTGCTTATAATAAATTCTTGTACCAAAATACAAAATTTGGTTTCTTTTCGATAATTGTTTTTCTCTGGTACACTCAGCTGACTTCACTCTTTAATTTTATGATTGTATATTATTCAGAGCGTCTCAAAGATAAACCCTATTGATATTCAGCTCACTAAAGTCAGTACAACGGGTGCAATGGTACTTGGAGTACCAAATTTTTGTCATTTTTGGAGAATTTTCAGTTTGTTATCACGATATAGCCTCCAGAGAGTATAATACGGTTGATCAATTTTATGATTGAATATTGTTCAAGGTGTCTCACGGATGTACCCTATTGATTTTCAGTTGACTAGAGCGAGTACAGCGGGTCCTATAAATCCAGTTATACTACATATTTGGTTATTTCTGGAGAAATTTCGGTTTGTTAGCAGGATACATCCCCCGAAGTGTATACAAGTATCAATTTTATGATACAATATTGTTCGGGACCACAGATGCGGAAAAGTTAGTTTTAATTTTTAAAACCGTTTATTTTTTTATTTATGTCGAAGTCCTAAAATAACACGTTTACTAATGGTTTCTTTTTTATTTGTTTTGATTAGATTGAAACTGAGAAGTTAGTTCATCTATTGGTAAAATAAATAATTTAATGTCATAGGTGTAAAATAATAAACCTATAGAGCTTTGAAACTAGTTTATTACAAAAAAATCAAAACAAAAGAAAACATACTTGTTTATATACGGAAAAAGTCAAAACAATATTGTTTTGTTGTTTATTTTACCTCAAAACACTTAACTTAGAATGTGTGTAGCAATAACTGAAATAAAGCTCTACAGTTCTTAAATCTGCAAAAGTACAAACCCATATTGAGACTAAGATAATGAATGCTAAGACGTGCTAAAACTAAGACTGTGAAAAATGTACTTTCTAGATTTTTTGTTAGCAAACTCAGATATAATTTTATCTATATCATTTTTTTCAAGAACTGGAAACTGTATAGATATCATGGCAAGCCCTACCAATCTTTCTTGAGACATTGAAGACCTCAAATGGTTTTTGATGATCTTCAACTTGGAGAAGGTTCTTTCTCCTGTCGCAACTGAGACAGAGAGAGTTAGCATAATTCTTAGGGCTAGTGTCAAGTTTGGGAAACTTTCTACAAATCCGTATTCAGTTATGAAGTTCAAAATATCCATAGGACTCTTGATCTTATCTTTAAGATTTTTTTCCCTTTTCCAATCATACTTTTGACAAATGTAATCTCTTGGAAAAGCTGAACACCATCTATGTCGCTGTGTCTGTCATCAGTAAGAGCCAGGTGCAAGTCTTTGCAGGATTTTAAAATGTCTTCATTATTGCTGTTACTGATTATAGACGTTGGGTGGAGAAATCCAAACAACTGGTCATACTTGTGCAGCTGCTCAAACCGCTCACCAAGAGATGAAATGGACTGATCTAACACACGGAAGAAAAAGTTACTTCTGAACGCGGCCTTAGGGTCAAGAACTCTCTCATCTTCAGTTTCATAAGAAAACATATTTTTTTCTTCCTTGGCCGGAGTTGACTGTCTTCTGGAAATGTTGGCTCAACGTCAATCATCTCAGCCACCTCCCTACGAACTAGTTGTCCTACCTGTATTTTTTTTTCAGTCAGACGCATCAGAATCGCAGGAAAAGAATGCAGCAGACTCTGTCACGCTAGAAGGAAGATTCTTTTTTCAAGAAGGTCTTACCGCAAACAACCATGCATTGGAATTAGCGGCAGATACGGGCAGTTCATCTTCAGTTTTTCGTGATTTCGGCCAACTTTTCATGAAGAGGGAGGACATTTCTTCGCTTACAGATGAAGAAAAATATCGGTGGCTGAAAAACTGTTGGATATCCTCACAAAACTACAAATTTCCTGTAGTGCCAGAAGGAAACAAAAACCGTTATTTTCAACAGAGTTGGCTGCATTCATATGACTGGCTGGCTTACAGCAAACAATTACAAGGGGGTTTGTGCAAATATTGTATTATGTTTGGTAAATGCGAGGGCGGAAAGAATGACGTAAAACTAGGAAAATTAGTTGTGGAGCCTATGACAACATATAAAAAAGCTACAGAAACAATGAAGCATCACTCATCTACGGAATACCACAAAAGAAATACTGTAGCCTATCATAACTTTTGTATGACCCATGAGGGCAGGGCAAACAACGTAGTAGCGAGAATGAATGCTGCGGAAAGAAAAACAATTGAAGAAAATTGCAAGAAGCTGATTCCCATCATTAAAACTGTAATTTTATGTAGGGCCCAAAATATACCACTAAGGGAACACAGAGACGATGGTATTATTGACAGCACTGGAAGCTCTAGTAACTTCGGCGAAGGTAATTTCAGAACATTACTGAAATTTAGAGTTGACGCTGGTGACGAAGTTCTGGCCTCACACCTAACAACGTGTGGGAAGAATGCCAGTTACATCAGCAAAACCACTCGGGACGAAATAATTGACTGCTGCGGAGAAGTTATTACTGAAAAGATTGTAAAAAAAAATCCTCAAAGTTTTACACAATATATGATGCCCGACGAGACTGCAGATGTGTCCATTAAGGAACAGTTATCAATATGTATAAAGTATTTTAACATTACGGAATGCAAGATCGAGGAAGACTTCATAAAGTTCGTTGATGTGGTGGATCTCACTGATGAAAGCCTAGCTCGAACAATTTTGCAAGAGCTTGGAAAACTCAACATTGACTTGGCTTACTGTCGTGGGCAAGCTTTTGATGGCTCCTCCAATACGAGTGGAATATTTAAAGGTGTCCAAGTCCGAATTTCTCAGCTCCAACCTCTTGCAACGTACAACCCCTGTGCCAACCATACGCTAAACCTAGCTTTTAGCAAAGCCTGTTCTGTAACTAGCATTATGAATGCTATAGGGGTTATTTCTTCGTTGGCAAGCTTTTTTTGTTCGTGATTCTGCCGCAAGATTGAAAAGCTTAGAAGACGAAATGCGGGAAAATCACAATTTTCAACCTGGAAAACATGGTTTGAAAAAGCTATGTGAGACGAGGTGGATAGAAAGACACGAAGCCGTATTGACATTTATGGAGCATCTTCCTGCACTCCCCACTATTCTAGAAGCTATTGCTAATTCACCAGGAGGTAAAGGAAGCAACGCATTTGCGTTCTTGATAAGTGTAGTAGTGTTAGCTGAGGTTTTTGGAATAACGTTGCCACTAGCCTGCAAACTTCAAGCAGAATACATGGACGTATTGAGTGCTGCGGAACTTGTTGAAACAACAATACAAACTCTTCAAGAAAAACGGGACAACAGCGCCGAGACCTTCAAAGAGGTATATAATCAATCAACTAAGTTGGCGGAAGAAATGGGCACAGTAATTATAAAGCCTAGGATAACATATCTACAAAAAAAAACGATCTAACGTACAGAGGCACTTGATGATTATTATCGAATGATAGTCTACATCCCATTTCTGGATTTTATTATCAATGAACTGAATACGAGGTTTCCTAAAACAGAAATGGAATGTGTGGGTAAGCTGCAACATCTGTTATCATCAAAACCAAATGATGACTGTATAAGGGATATTCTTGGAGGTGCTACAAAGGCGATCTACCATGTTATTCGGCATTAAAAGGTGAACTACATGTTTGGAAAAACATGTGGAAGTCAAACCCTGATAGATGCCTAGTCATCCGGTTGAAGCTTACAAATTTGCTGACTCACTCCCAAACATCAAAGTTTTATTGCAGCTTTTGTGCACTCTTCCAGTGACAACCATAACGGTAGAGCGATCTTTTTCAACATTGCGTCGTCTGAAAACATACTTGCGCAGTAGTATCACCGAATATAGACTTAATGGTCTTGCCTTATACTTCACGTTCATCAGGACATTTCTAATGTTATGAAGGCTGAAGAAGTGTTGGACGTGTACATAAGAAAACACAAAAGAAAATTGTCTTTAAAGGTGTTGTAAATATTAATGAATAAACCAAATGTGTTCTAATCTTTGTTTGTTTGATTTATTACAAACAGTTGTTTTGTTCAGATGTAGATTATAATGGCAATTACATGAGAAATACATATTAAAATATAGGCCTAAAACGCATAATTCTGCCTTTATTTTTCTAAAAATTTTTCGGGGGGTGCCCCTTTGCCCCCCTCTTTTATGGGGGGTATTCCAGACCCCCCGGTAGGTTGCCCCCCTTACATAAATCCTGGATCCGCCCCTGCTCCACACGCCACAAAAAAGGCACGAGGGCTCATGTCCAAGATTCTTTTTTGTACACCTGAGTATTTACCCCGTATATTCGCTCCATTACCTATCGTATCCCTGCCCTCTTAGGTTTTTAAGAGGAATATTAAGATATTCCAGTTGCTTTATAAGGACATCAGTAAGGGATTCTCCAGTAGTCTCATCTACTTGAATAAATCCTAAAAAATGTTCCCTGATATCAGCATTTTCACCAGATTGGCATTTCACAAAACGAACAACCAAAGACATTTGTCCAATATGACTGTGATGTCTGGCGTGCAGTCTAGGATTACTGAAAAATAAATAGCTTTTGATAATTCGCATAAAATAGTTTCCTTAATACTGGCCGCTAAGATACTTATGATTTCGTTCTGTGTACGTTTCCCTAAGTAGTGAACATGTGTTTTCTTGTCTCTGACTCTTCCCAGATGATCGTCCATAACAAAATCGAACTTACAAATAAATTCTACAAGTTTTAAGAAATTTCCGTTGTTCTTTTCAAAAAGACAATCAGGGGAACGTCGGGACAATTTGGATACTTGGGAAAATATCAAAATCTGATTCCTCTTTTAGTAGCCTATCGTGATAGATAGTACACTTACCAATGTCAACAACATAACATTATTTGATCAATATATTGAAAGCCAAGCTATACACAGCTAATTATATTTGTAGCGTCCCAGTGTCCTCCCCTCTCCCCTACTCCTAGTATCTGTAGTTTGCGTTTGGCAGAATAGTTTCTGGACATCCTGTATTACACATCAGAAATATTCAACATTCGCGCATGTGTATTAAATAAATCTACGAAATGATTCTTCTAATAAGGACAACGACTAATTGAAAACAAAAGATGTTTGTTAACATTTTAATCAAAAATTAAAATATCACGTCCATATAAATAAAAAAATAAATAATTTACGGTATACTATCCTAATGTTTTAAAAAAGTACAAATTCCATAAGAATCTCTAACTAGACCAGGTCCACATTGTTCTTTTTCGGCTCCCAATAATTTCAGTTCCACTTTCGGTGTTTCTTTTATTGTCTTTTTGTGTTTTCTAAGCACAGATTTAGGCTCTACGTTACGAGTTAAGGTGTATTCCTCCTCAGGTATATTCAAACTAAACTGTCTCGATATTCTGGCAGACCTACAAATATTAAATACGTTATCAGATTTTGTCAATTGTGATAAATAATATGTGAATAACTACTCTACAAAACAAAGTATGGATTTATGTGTACCAGGAATATAGTTGCCCGATTCTGTTTCCGAATTCGTGCAAGATTAATAACTACTACAGCCTAAAATAGTCGTTAAAGTACGTTTCACAATATTTCGTTGAATCGGCATCTGGCCTTAAGGATTTAAGCTGCGCTGACACAACAAATTAAACTGTTGAAACATACAGGGTGGCCCACCGTATACGCTTTGATTTATTACATCTAATTGGCAGATGTTATCAAAAAATGTTTCAAATAAAAAATATGTATTTTAATAATGGCCACAGTTTAAAAATATTTTATATTATACAGGGTATCTGCAAAACAGTGGAAGGTATCAAAGTTAATTTTTTAAAAAATAACTGATATGAAATTTAAATAAAATTGAAAAGGAGCAAAGTGAGTACAGTCAAACCTCGATATAACAAATCTCAAGGGACCAAACCGAAAATTCGTTATATCCAGTATTTCGTTACAATGAGGTTCGTTATATTGAGGTTAGGTTAGCTGAAAATTCACTACATCGAGGTTCACAAACGCCCTCGGTCGTGTTTTTCATATCATTAAACATTGTGAAATCGTATGCTGTACAACTCTTTAATAGTATGGAAAACGAAATAAAACTCATTTAAAAATGTTTCTTTATTTGACACTTACTTAAATAACAGTACATAATAATAAAATAAATGAAAACTACACACAGTAACTTAAAGCAGCGCCTACCACTAAAGATACATTTGCTTCCGTAACTGTTAGATTGCCTTTAAAACCTACACATATATTTTATTAAAGATGTTGTTTTGACCTGTTTCTTGATTAAAAATACTTTAAATTATAAATACAGTAATTATAACGAATAAAAGCAATTTAATTAAAAGAAAACATTAAGGCCTAATTCTAAAATAAAAATAGGTAAAAAAACTTTTTAAGTTAAACGGTTTTATGTTAAACTTACATTGCAATGTTTAAGATAAATGTACTAAAATCCAAAAAATAATAAAATAGATACAGTCGTGGGAATTATAATATGCATAGACTAGACTAAAATAAAACCGTGGGGCACGTCAATTGTCTACAATCGTTGATTAAAATTTTTGTTTTGTAATGTTACACTATAATTAGGCAGTTGTTCAACCGACAACGATGGACGTGTGATAAGTAGGGCTAGAATATGGAAACAAGCTAGCAAGCTCGATTATAAGCGAGTTTTAGGGTTTCATAGTGGTGAGCGAGTAGTACTTTTATCATATGTTTTGTCGATTAAAGACAAACTACGAGCAGTGAAACGATTCCTCGCCAGCCAGCAGTGTGAATGTCCAACGATAAACTAGTTGAAATATCTCTTTTATTTACATGGAGTGTATAACTATTGGAATTTCCATGAGCAAGAAAATAGTAAGTAATTTCCTCACCGTCTGCGGGCCAACTGCCTAACGACGAATTAAACGATTCTTCTATCGCACATTAAGTCGATAATTTGTAGACAATTGACGTGCCCCACGGTTTTATTTTAGTCTAGTCTATGCATATGTTTATAATTCCCACGACTGTATCTATTTTATTATTTTTTGGTTTTTAGTACATTTATCTTAAACATTGCAATGTATGTATAACATAAAACCGTTTAACTTAAAAAGTTTTTTTACCTATTTTTATTTTTTGGTTTTTAGTTTTTTATCCACCCTAATGCCATACAGTTCTCGGCGCGTTTTAACCTTTCACCTTAACTTGGGTGGTGTACCGCTAACGACGTATCATTTTTAGCCACCCTAACGCCACACAGTCCTCAACACGATACAAAATCTTGACTTGGGTGGTGGATTCAGGCTGGATTAATCAGATACCTAAATTACAGATTCAATTTCTAAATTTAAATCTTATTATTATACGCCATTTAGTGGCTGCGCCCATCTTAAATATTGAGGTTGTATAGTGCACTGTATTCTTCTTGTTAAGCCTTTTTATTTGTTGATACCCATATTGGTGGGATTGATAAAAAATTGTTATCAGCCATTTAGTAGCGGCGGCCATCTTAGATTTCAATTTTGCATAGTAAATTGTATTCTACTTGTTGAGACCTTTCATTTGATACCCATGTTGATGGGATTGATAAAACCTACGTTATCCGCCATTTTGTAGAGGCCGTTATCTTGGATTTTAATTTTATATAGTATATTGTATTCTACTGGTTGAGCACTTTCATTTGATACCCATATTGATGGGATTGATAAAACCTACGTTATCCGCCATTTTGTAGCGGCCGCCATCTTGGATTTAAATTTTTTATAGTATATTGTATTCTGCTTGTTGAGCCCTTTCATTTGATACCCATGTTGATGGGATTGATAAAACCTACGTTATCCGCCATTTTGTAGCGGCCGCCATCTTGGATTTCAATTTTTTATAGTATATTGTATTCTGCTTGTTGAGCCCTTTCATTTGATATCCATATTGATGGGATTAATAAAACATAAATTATCCGCCATTTTGTAGCGGCGGCCATCTTGAATTTATAATGATAATGAATAAACATAATTGTATTGTCACCAAAATCCAAAGTGTATACAAAATTTCAGATTAATCGGTTGACAGGAAGAGGGTGAAATTTGAATTACTAAATTTGACCCAAGAATAAAACAAACGGGGTGAGCTAAATAAAACCGTTTAAAAAACTGAAATTTTACGGTACAAAAATAAATATTACACAGTACTCATACTGTACGTTACTACTGTACCATCATCGTAAAATAAATTATTACAGTACAAATACACTGAAAAGATGAATGCATAAAAAGTTGCCTAATCTTCTTTTTGTATTTCGTTAGCGTCATTAATGAGGGTATCTAACTCATTGGTGAGATCGCCCTGTTTGTTAGAGAAAAAGTCAGTGATGGTGGTCTGCTTACGTGTTGTGATGTTGATGAAGTCCATAGAGCAATCTAATTCGGTGATGGATTTCACTACACTGTCACTCAAACCACCCTTTTTAAGAAAAAAACGCTTTAACACATTTAAATCTTCACGAGCATCTTTTAAAGTTTGGTCAGGAATTTCACAACCTTGTTCATCCTCGTCGTCATCTTCGGCATCGGCATTTTCGTCAAGTACGGAGGTCACAGAGGAAATGATTTCAGCGTCGGTTAACTCCCCACACACTGCCACGTCGTCATCAAAAGTAACAAAGTCTTCGAACTCTGCATCCTATTCTAGGTCAAGTGATTCTTTGACTTTTTCCCAACCATCCACGGTGTCTACTTCTTGTGTTGGAGGTTGTTCTGAATTGTCCTCAGTTGCGACAGTAAATCCACTTTTCTTGAAACAATTAGAAATCGTAGTTGCCGTAACTTTATTCCATGCTTTTGTTATCATCCACATAGCATCCAAGACATTTATATTTGTGGGTAAACGACTTTCCACGTCTCTAAGGAACTGCTGTACAACCTCTTTTCTATAATTTTTTCTATAATTTACCTTAAAACTTCGGATAATGCCCTGGTCAAGCGGCTGCAGTTTGGATGTTGTGTTTGGAGGCAAATATACGACCGTAATGTTACTCGGTTTAGGAATGTCTCCGTGTGCCGTACAGTTATCAATGAAGATGATAATTTTTTCCCTTTTCCTTTTCATCTCTTTGTTAAGACTTTGAAGCCATGTACCGAAAGCACCACAATTCATCCAAGCCTTTGTATTCACCATGTAGTCTGTAGGAAGTTCAGTAACATTTTTAAAACAGCGTGGTTTCTGCGCTTTTCCAATAACTAGAGGCTTTAATTTGTGAGTCCCTGTGCAGTTTGCACCTAACATAACTGTTAAACGATGTTTGCTGTTTTTCCCACCATGGCATTTATCACCCTTAAATGACAATGTTTTGTCGGGTAAACATTTGAAAAACAACCGGTAACCATCCATTGCTAGCACGGAATTTCTCGTGTCCCAGTTCAGAAGCAAACTGTTGGGCTTTTTCTTGAAGAATTGGGCCACTTATTGCAATATTTTTATCTCGGCACTGCTTCAACCACTTAAGGACACATTCTTCTAAGTCCTTCAACTCACACGACTTTAACTTTTGCATTTTAGAACACAGTACGCTTCTGTCCTCGAACTTCTCTTTCTGCTTCAAAATTGTAGCCAATATGCTGGGTGGTAAGCCAAACTCTTGCGATGTCCGTTTTTTTTTTCGTCGGATCGTCTTCAACACACTTAATGATTTTCCGTTTACACTCCACGCTTATGGCGCACCGTTTCTTTTTGCTTTTTCCGTCCATCGTCACTTAACTGATACCCACGCACCGCACAATCCAATAACTTCCACGGAAACTGAATAAACTACAGACTAGAGTGACGTGATTAAGCTTTCATGTCGAGACACGATTATTTTTTGTACTGTACGTTTGTTTACGTTCGTTATAATGAGGTGTAGTCGTGGAAATTTCGTTACATAGAGGTGAAGCTCGCTAGGTTCTAACTACGAAAAATGCATTGTATCGAGGGTGATTTATTTTTACCGGGATTATTACAAATTCGTTATATTGAGGTTATGAGTACGGATTATTCGTTATGTAGAGGTGAAATTTACATTGATTCTTATGGATTGTATGGGATTTGAAAAAATTCGTTATGTCAAGGAATTCGTTATATTGAGGTTCGTTATATTGAGGTTTGACTGTAGTACATGAACTATGACTGTAAATAAAACAAAAAAGCTAGCAGTAAATAGAGAATATATTTTAAAAAAAAATATTTTATATATGAGGTTCAATACTTTTGAAATACACAGTATTGTATATGAGATTCAACACTTTTGAAATACCCAGTATGTGTCAAATTTGGACTGATTTAGTTTCGTATGACATTTCACACAGAATATAATAAATAATAGATAAGTCATGTCATAATATAAGAGAAATATTTCAAGTTGAGATCATATGTCACTGTAGATATTCAATTTGTAATAAAACAATAACAAATATCAATATATTATAGAATTTTCGAAATATAAACAGTGCAGGTATAAAGGGTTATTAATTGAAGAAGGGAAGCCGTTGGATTTGATATCTTGAGCGGAGAGCATCTGAATTTAAAGTGCTCTCAATATATAGGAAAAGTTACCCATATCGTATTGAATAGTGTTATCAATCTTGTAAATTGTTTTTCGGTCCCAAACAATATAAATTCTGTGTGTGTTTTCAAGAAATGATTCGTAATTCGGCAAGTGTAATGATTCTGAAATTCTGAGTTTCATTTAGAGTTTAACCCAGATTCCAGTTCCGAATCCGGACCATTGGTGAAATTGTTCCAAATTTTTAATTATTAAAAATAATGCATTATTTCAACAAAAAAACATCAGACCTTGAAAATATAAATGATTGATGCGTCAGATATATTAATATCTATAAATTTGAAATCAAGAAGAAAGTTTAAGTATACTTAATGAATGATTGTACAATTTTGAAAAACTATACTGGTGAAAGTTAGGACTGTGATCGGCTTTTGACATTTCGTGAAATTAATTGAAAATTATCGGAATATTTAACAATTACGAGAAATTTTCTAATTTTCTTGAAGAATGTTTTTGGGAGTCCATGTGATTACTATATTTAATTTAAATTTTGTATTCTTATAGATAAGGTCTTGTATTTTGTTAAAAAAACTGGGGTTTATTTGATGATTTGTGCGTTTGATATACAAACATATTTGAGTTTTCCATACTGAATAGATTTTTGTAAATGATTTTGAATTATTTTATAAAAAATAAATTTACCTAATTAAAAAGGAAGATTTTAATTTGCAACAGTGACATGTCATGATTATTGGTGACAGATATTTTATTGAAGTATATTAGAAATGTCAGAACATCATTAAATAGCCTTTTACAATTAAACGTATACAGTCACAGATAACAACTGGGTAAATAATTCGAAATAATAATAATTTCATAATTAACTGAACTCATCTGAGATAACAGAGATTATTAGTAGCCGGCAAATATTTTGACTTTAAATGTCAGTGTTTGAATACTGTTATATACATGTTGATTAAGCTGCATATACAATATTGTTGCAACCAACGTGGGGCAATATTAAAAAGACTCAATAAATTTAAGAAAGGGGCAAGATAAATTTTGGAAACGTTCGTAACATTTAAAATAAAATTAAAATGGAGAGGAAAATGACATTAAGGGATGGAAAGCAAGTAGGAGCAGAAAGTGGATCTGATGAAGAAAAGGAAGAAAGGAGTCATGGAATGGGAGATTATCAAGTACCGTACATGGCGCAGGGAGGACAAAACCCAGAAGGTGATTTGACAGGAGAAGAAGATGAAGAACAACAAGAGTATATTAGACAAGAGAAACAAGTAAGAATAAGTAGAGATGATCAATTGATGGGATTTTTAATTAAAATGAATGGAAAAATTGATAACATGAGGGGAGATATGAATAGTATGAGGGAAGATATGAATAATATAAATGGGAATATAGACACGATGAGGGGAGATTTTAACAGAATAGAAGGAACATTAATGAGAAAACGGATAAGATGTTAGATAACATGGATAGCATAATACAAGAAATGAATGGGCAGGACAAGATGAATGTAGATATGAATGAGACTATAAATATAAATGTTGATACTGTGGAACAGAATACATGTAATACGTTGGAAAAGAAAGTAGATGAGGTAAAAATAGAAAGTTCATTGGATATTAAGGAAGTTAGGAAGGATAATGAGGAAATTAGAAAGATTACAGAGGGGAAAGAAGAAATGAAGAAGGAATTTGAGGAAGTGGTAGATATTAATTTACAGGAACTAGGAAGCGAAGCAATTATACAAGTGTATCAAGAAAATATTTATTGGAAAATACAAGACTTAGATGGTAGGATAGCAAGACAAAAAGTAACATATGCTAAAATACGTAATAATATGGGCAAACAATTTAATTGGGAATTGGAAGAAATGAATAGAAAATTTTGGAATACTATGGGAGAAACATAAGAAACCATAGGACAAAGTCGAGGACGAATAATTTATATGGGAAATGTATAAATAGGAGTAAAACTTGTTAGAAATATGGATATAATTAATCCAAAAGTTTTCATTAAAATAATTAAAAATGAAATGAAGGGAATTGAGGGTATGATAGAGAAGAAAATAATAAAAAGTAGAATCAATAATATGGACGAATTTGAAATAGTGAGATATGGGACAAAGATTTTAAAAAGATCATAGTGGAAAATAGAAAGATATTTTAGAAATGAAGAGAAAATCAAACAGTAAGAGAACAGAATAAAAAGATTGAGTGAATGTAAACGACGAGTACTCAGTGTGTATATATTTATTAAAATGCAGCTAGGCGCTTTCGGCCATTAGCCCATTATCAAAGCTGTCGTCATAGAAAAACACTTCTGAGTGGGAATTTCCATGATGTGAAATATAATTGTGCACCCTCTTAAAGGGGTATTTTAATATTTTTTTTGAATGATATCATTTTAACAATGACAACATCATACATCGTTTCAATTTTGTTAGCTGGATGTTTTTTGACACCTGTTTTAGGATTTTTTTTTATGACGACAGCTTTGATAATATCCTAATGGCCGAAAACGCTTAGCTGCATTTTAATAAATATATACACACTGAGTACTCGTCGTTTACATTCACTCAATTTATATCTAGTGTGTACACCATACCCACAGACAGTTCAGAATAAAAAGAAGTTTAGGAAAAGAAAAACAAATTGAATAATAAGACAGGAGTACAGGAACGAAATTTAGAATCGAAAAAGGAATTGCATGGTAAGGGAAGGATATAGAAACGAAGTATAAATAGAAATTTTATCAATAACAAATAATATAAAAATCATATGAAAATATAAATTATAGGAACAAAAATTTTGGTAATAGAAGAAATTATAGACATGTACATAGAAATTATGGAAATGAAAATAAAAATTACAGAAATGAAGAAGAAAAGTATGGAAATGGAGCTAATAAAAATTATGTTATATGACGAAAGAATTGAGAAATAGATGTTGTAGAATTAATAGTGTTTTATTGGGATTCAGGGTAATTGATTAATCTTAGTTTAGATTGTATAGTTCAAATAGATTAGTAGTTACTTTGAAAATAGTTAGATACATTATGGAATTAATAGAGTAGTATTGGAATTAACGGTAAAAATTTGAGTATGAGAAAACTCGATTTGTTATTCTTTTATTAGGGGCATTTAATATAGTTCTGTTATTTAAAAAAATCATTTATTTTATATATGAGATTCAATACTTTTGAAATACCCAGTATTGTATATGAGATTCAACACTTTTGAAATACCAAATGTATGTGTCAAATTTGGATTGATTTAGTTTCGTATGACATTTCACACAGTATATAATAAATATTAGATAAGTCATATCATAATATAAGAGAAATATTTCAAGTTGAGATCGGATGTCACTGTAGATATTCAATTTGTAATAAAACAATAACAAATCTCAATATTTTATAGAATTTTCGGAATATAAACAATGCAGGTCAGAAAACAAATTTGTTTTTTTTTTCTAAAAGAAAGAAAAATTTGTAACTATGTTATAATGGGTTATTGATTGAAAAAGGAAAGTCAGTTTGATCTGATATCTTGAACGGAGAGCATCTGAATTTAATGAGCTCTCAATATATAGGAAAAGTTGTTCATATCGAATTGAATATCGACCGCAAAACATAACAATTGTTTATCTTTTTCATTTTGCATCAAACTATCTTTCTCTACACATATAAAGTCAGTTATTGTAATTTCATTGCAGCCAACGTTGTGTTAACTCAACGAATAATAAATCAATGGTTAAAGTCAGTTTGAAAGATATTTACACTTTATTTGTTGAATAAGACCTCCTAATAAATTTATTTTCCAGTTATATTAGTTATTGGCCACTTTATTTGCACTTGAAAAGACCGGGCCTAAGTTTAATATATTTTTCATGTTACTTATATAGTAGTGACAAACAGGAGGAGACATAATATTTATTTTTAAAGAATTGTTTTATTCATTGTTATAAAATTTCTTTCTTTTATTATTTTTTCATAGAATTTTTAGTTTTGTCCATGAAAAAATCGAATGGGATACAAAAAAGACTCAGTTCAGGTCTGGTATCCCGTTTAAACCGAACGCCCTTTCAACAATTACGTAACATCAAATACAATGTAGGTATTGGTAAGTAAACAAAATATTAATACCTTTGAGAGTTTAGCTCCACAACATAACTTAAAGGGGATAGACGATTAGATTGCTACACTATATCTGTTACACCAACTATACCTTGAACCTTAATATATTGAATACAATTTTTCCAACTATCAATAGAAATATTACATTTCTAATTTACTGTATAACACTTGAGTTTGATGTGGGTGAAACGTTTTCAGATCTTACTCCGGATTTTAGCTGATGCCATGTTGTTCTATTGGATTAAATATGCAATAATATGACAGTCCCTATTTTGAGCGATAGTATCACAAACATATTCTATTTCTATATTGAACGCTGCTAAAACTTGTAAGAGATCAGGTTTTTTGTACGATTCTTCCAAATACAGGTAATTTTTTAACAAATATTCTTGTATTTCCTGTTTACTGCTATTGCTGTTTGGTACTTTATTCAATTGACCATCACAATTATACTTTTTCCGGTATATTCGGCAATAAATAATGTTCAAACCAATATTCGAAGAGTTCTGCTGTTGTATCTTGGTGATAATCTAAGCTTGAATCTTTAATATTCCTTGCTGACAACAATAAAGCGTTTGGAACACAACCTGTTTCTGATCCAGCATGTATTACTGTTATTCTTTATCCTTTATTTGAGGGAGCCTCTCTTTTGCATATATAGAGGTATTTTTTTGAATATTCTTATAGATACATTCTAAGAAAGTAGATTGTTTCTTGGGAGCCGCAATCGAGAACTTGCAGGAATCCGAAGGTTCGAGAAGTCTACAACTTAATCTGATAATGAACAGACGTGAATATACAAATAATGAATAACCTGTGAACAGTGTATTTAATATAAATTAGACTTAAGTGTGTACATAATCAAGCATAAGTGAATAGTGTGGGAAGACTCAATTTAGACATAAGATTCAACTTCACTAGATGTTATGTGTATTCCACGTTACTGTATGGAGTCGAGGCCAGGATGCTAAAAGTCAGCAGTATCAACAAGCTGGAAGCAATTGGGATGTGGGTAAATCGCACGATACTCTGCGCATTCCATGGACCGACCATATCACCAATCAAGAGGTCTTACATAGTGTGAACAAGGACCGCACAATTCTTACGACCATAAAAATACAGAAGACTGCTTACCTTGGCCATGTCATCAGACAGGACAAGTACAGATTCCTACAACTGATCATGGAGGGTAAGATTGAGGGAAAACATGGTCCAGGACGTAGACAGTGCTCTTGGCTGAAAAACATAAGGGATTGCACAGGCTTAGATTCAAACTACCTGCTAAGAAGAACCCAAGACAGAGACGAATTTGCCAGAATTGTTGCCGATTTTCATTGAATGGAGAAGGGACTTCAAGAAGAAGAAGAATAGTGTACAAGTGTATAAATAAATTAAGTAAGTAGACATACCGTGTATGCATGTATGTATGAATTTATCCCACCCGTTGTGTATTTAAATAAATAAGAAAAACATTACAGGAAATATACCTTCAAAAGTACAACTAAATAACAGAATAATTAAATAACAATATTTTACCAGCCAAACATTTCAGTTGTAAAATAATCAAACTATTAGGCATTATCTTTTCGCTTTTCCAAGAAACGAGTACGATACTGTGCTAATTGTTATCGGATTAACGACTACCTGTGTGGGTTTTGGTCTTAAATCAATCGTGTTGGCATAAGTCAAAACGAAATGTCTTGGAACGAACTATTTCGTTATTAATGGGACACTCTTACTGAATCTCGAACTTGATCACAAAGTCTTATTAGAGGCATTAATAACTTATCTTTATTAACAAAAATTAGATTATGGTTTCCAAAAAGAATTTGAAAAATGCAGGAACAGGGACGTCTTACCAAAAGTCGATGAATTTTTACAATTTCTTAAAGAGGAAATTGAAATTCTCGACAATGCCGCTTGTAAATCAAGCCAATCACAAACGTTACAAAGCTCATTTTCGCACAAAAGGCCTCAAAGTGAAGTAGCCTTTCACTCGCAATCCCAACCAAAATTCAACAAAAACTTAACAATCAATCAACTTATCTTAAAAACAATTCGCTTAACCTAAATCAAAACATTGACGGGTGCGTTATGTGTTCAGACACTGCGCATAAAATATATACCTGCGACATTTTTGCATCATTACCTTTAACTAAGCGAAATGAATTTACTAAAAGCAAAAAACTGTGTGTAAATTGCTTAGACACTAGACACAGTGCTGATACCTGTTTGTCACACTGGTCATGCTCCCATTGTCACAAAAGACATCATTCAATTACTTTTATAGTGAAATAACGATAATTAATGTTTATTTGAAAAAATAACAATAAGTAAGTACTTATTAGATACAACTGGGGAACAAATTGAATTATTTGGAAGCATAAAAATTATTTTTAAAATAATAAATATACAATAAAACAGTTTTAGGATTTCGTTGCCATCCCTTAATTACTTAAACATTAAAAATAGTTAAATTTTGTTTTAATAAAATGAAAATATAAGAAATATCATAATTAGGTTAATGTAAATCGACTTACGAGATATAAGTACGTATCTTTGAATTAGCTCAGTTGGAAGAGTATCTGGTATGATGACCGGAAGGTTGTGGTTTCGATACTCGGTGTTTAACAATTTTTTTCTTTATTTTTTTATAAATAATTAGTTTTTGTGTAAATAATATCAATAAGGAAGAGCAATTAATAATTACATCTGTAAATCTTACAGGATTCACGGGTTTGATGGCTTATTGACAGCCGTGTGAAAAATTACTTTCCGCACTAGTGCGGAAAGTACTTTCCGCACGCGTGAGAATAAACGTCACTTTACAAGGGAAAACTCTCCATTGATAAATTTAACGGATAATGAAACATTTTTGCATCTTCGATCACCACAAACGTGCACAGAGTCATACACTTACATGGTCCGATATAGAATTTAAGTAACGCTTTATTTCTTTATGTCTTCCATTCATTCGTATTTTATTGTATTCCCTGTTGATAGACAAATTGTAAAATTCATCATTTTTTACTTTACTTTTTGTGTGAATATGATGAGGAACACGTTCCTTTTATAAATTTCTACTCTGAATCAATAGGACCTTTTCAAAAGCTGTATCTAGGTTATTACTCAAGTTATCAGAAGGCTAGATGAATTTTGTGGTCTTTGAAATAATTGAAATCTCATTTTAAACCT
Source organism: Galeruca laticollis (assembly GCA_963921935.1). NCBI lineage: Eukaryota > Metazoa > Arthropoda > Insecta > Coleoptera > Chrysomelidae > Galeruca > Galeruca laticollis. Next base: position 133,563,669 of record OY998176.1, read on the forward strand.
CTTATATAGTGAAATATACCACATTCACATATTACTTGGTTTTACTATTTTACAGACAATGATTCAATTCATACAAAGTAAAAATTTCGTTGTTGATTGTTCAATTTCCATTCATAACATTTTTCATAACTGATAGATGACTGTTACGTTAGAAATTTCAGCGGTACTCAAACGGCATTTTTATTAATTCATTGAGATAATCATTACTTGATACTTGATTTCATTGGGAAAGGGCCTAACTTTAACTGTAGATGGGGATCACTTTGGTGCTTCCAAAAACCTATATTTAATGTGTCTTCTGCACTTTATAACCGAGATACAGGGTGTTTTATAAATTTATCCTATTTCTTTCTAGCCTCATAACTTCCGAGTTACCCTGTATATTATTTTGAAATTTGGTACACGTAATAACCATTACCTAGAAACTCCATCAAAAGCATCTCCAAAAAGATAATGCAGGTCCGGCTTAACAAGCTTAAAATTGCTCTTTATAATTGGAAAGAGTATAAAAAATCGAATCTACTTATTTCCTTTTTATTTTTCCGCAGACAATTTTACTACCAAAAATTTACCGTCAAAGTTACAGTTTATGCACGTTTTGGGGGGTTAACAATGGTATCCGAGAGGTTTTTTTTTATTTTTTAGCTTGAAATGAAATCTATTCAATGCATCTAGAGAAGCATCCTAGAAATTAAATTGAGTTTGTATGTTTACGAGTACAGACCACTAAAAAACGTGATTACAGGGCCGCACTTAGGACATACTCATTCAATATGTTTCGAATATTTCGAACACCCTGTATAAGGATATGTATCTGGAAACTATGCACTTCTACATTTAGAATAACAAGAGTAAAATACGAGAAATAAATTTATACTTCAAAAAACGTTAAAAGTACTCGTATAAACTAGATAATACTTTAAGTAGGCTATGGAATAGACACATCATTGAAGTGTGTATCATTTGTATCTAGTTTCTGTGTTTGATGTTTTGAACTTCCTACAGTATTTTCTTTTTGCCTAGTGAGTATTATCAGTATCATTATGCCTCATCAATTTTCTAACCGATAATACGCAGATATTGTATTTAATTATGAATTTTGTAATGGTAATGGTACAGCTGCAAAAACTGAATACGGAAGAAGGTTCCCTTACCGAAGATTACCAAACCGTAAAACATTTATTCGTGTTTTTAATTATTTAGGAGAACACGACAGATTTCCAACTGTTACATTAAATGAACATCAGGAAAGAAGGCATTTAAATATGGAACAAAATATTTTGAATATTCTTAATAATAATCCGGAGATTAGTGCAAGAAGATTTGGACATGCTACAAATGTACCTCATGTTACTGTTTGACGGCGACTAAAAAAACATACTCTTTATCCATTTCATATACAAGAAGTACAGCGACTTCAAGCAGGGGACGAAATTCCACGAACGAATTTTAGCAATTGGATCATTCGAAATGCAAGAATTTCAAGTAGAGTTCTATTCACGGATGAAGCTCAATTTACAAGAGACGGCTTTATAATTTACGGAACTCGTACATTTGGGCAGAAGAAAATCTATTTGCTACAAAAGAGGCCCATTCGCAACGCAAATTTTCTGTTAACGTTTGGTGCCTCATTGATAATAAATTAATCATCTTTCCACATAGACTGACTGGCCTTCCACATAGACTGACTGGCCAAGTCTATTTGAATTTTCTGTAGAATATTTTACCAGTGCTAATAGATGATGCAGACGTAAATGTAGCAGGAATGTATTATCAGCATGACGGTGCTTCGGTGCATTACAGAGTCATAGTAAGAATTTTTTTTAATCCATGGATAGGCAGAGGTGGTCCCAATAACTGGCCTTCAAGGTCACCTGACTTCAATCCTGTGGATTACCATATTTGGGGATATCTAAAATCAAAAGTATATGCTACCGACATCAATAGTAGAGAACTTCTTCGAAGAATAGAGAATGCGTGCGGAGAAATCAGAAATAATCCAGATGTGATCAGAAGGTCCGTTCGCAATATTACAAAAAGGGCAAGGAAGTGCATAGAGCAGAATGGAGGTCATTTTGAGCAATTTTTGTAGGTTAGACTTCCTTCGTTTGGACAATGTTGTTAGAAGTTCTTGTTTTCTTATCATGTCAATTAAAAAAATTAATAATAATCTCTCCGATTTTGGAGGATGAATTTATTTCTCGTATTTAACTCTTGTTATTCTAAATGTAGAAGTGCATAGTTTCCAGATACATATCCTTATACAGGGTGTTCGAAATATTCGAAACATATTGAATGAGTATGTCCTAAGTACGGCCCTGTAATTACATTTTTTAGTAGTATCTACTCGTAAACATACAAACTCAATTGAATTTCTAGGATGCATATCTAGATGCATTAAATAGATTTCATTTCAAGCTAAAAAATAAAAAAAAAAACTTCTCCGATACCATTGTTAACCCCTAAAACGTGTATAAATTATAACTTTGACGGTAAATTTTTGGTAGTAAAATTGTCTGCGAAAAAATTAAAAGGAGATAAGTAAATTCGATTTTTTATACTCTTTCCAATTATAAAGAGCAATTTTAAAAAAATCTATATACAGGGTGTTGTTTTTAGGAAATACGAGTTTTGAAATTTTTTGTTAGCTGGACCTGCATTATCTTTTTGGAGATGATTTTGATGGAGTTTCTGGGTAATGGTTATTACGTGTACCAAATTTCAAAATAATATACAGGGTAACTCGGAAGTTATGAGGTTCGAAAGAAATAGGATAAATTTATAAAACACCCTGTATCTCGGTTATAAAGTGCAGAAGACACATTAAATATAGATTTTTGGAAGCGCCAAAGTGAACTCCATCTACAGTTGAAGTTAGGCCCTTTCCCAATGAAACACCCTGTATAATGTTGATTTTGAGTATTTAGTCGGGAATCCCAGGATCTATTTAAAAAAGTTTTTACGCGTTAGAACAATTTATTATCACATTGTGATTATAAATTACATACCCATTAAAAATATTTTAAACATTCACATGTAAAAAAGTAGAATTAAATATAAATTATTAACTTAGTGGATTTAATTATCCTTTTATTGACTGAAGCCTTATAGAAGTTTCACAACAATGTTTACCTTGTGTGACTAGGAATTATAGTTGCATCTGTCTTTACTACTTTGATACTAGGCGAATTTGCTACTACTACTTCTTCGGTAGGAGTGGGTTTGACATCGGTAGTGGGCTTCGTTAAATCGACGTGATAAGGAGCTGTTTTGGATTCTATAAAATGTAGGGTTTCCAATGCTGTATTTGCAGCTTGCTGCTTCTTAACATGCTTGATTCTTTTCAAATGGCTACCTTTATGTGCAGATTTTGACAATAATAAGTCTAAAAGAGTGGGATTTGCAGCTTCAGCTATGGCGTGTGTTGGGATGACCATTATCAAAAAATTGTCTAGATGGGCTCTGACATTCCATTCTCCTGAAAATACAAATTAAAAAAGGTCAAATCGAGGAATTATATCCAATTTATTTTGTGTAGGAAATCACCTAGGACAATTTTTTGTAATGATGAAGAACAGAGCTTACAACGGGACATATTTAGCTTTACAAACGACAACTATAATTGGGTCGTTGGTGTCAGGAGACCTAGTGAGGAAATCCACAGTCAGCTATAATCAGAGGTACCCCAAGGATCTGTTCTTAGACCTTCGCTTTACCTTTCATATACATTTGAGTTACCAGCATTAGAACAAGTAATTCTGGTTTTACTAAACTTTTTCGCAGATGATAGAGAGGAATAACTCCACAGAATAATTGTGTAAGTAGACTGCAGATGCCCTATAAAGTCGCAAAATAATTTAAGCTACAAATATAAGTGGACAAAAAAATGTGTTTCAGTACAGTTGTACATCCCAGAACACATATCTAGAAGACCAGGTCAACTAAGAATTTTAACGAAATAATTTTAATTGACTGTAAATACCGAATTTTATGAATTTATAGTGATGATGTTGATATATGCATATGTATTTACCAGATTTAAAAAATTATTCAGCAAAACATTTCTTTTTATTTATTTTTGTTTCTATCTTTTGTAAACAATACGATCTTTTACCAAAATGAGTGATAAAAAAATGTTACCTTCTTGTCGTTGATCGTACAGTACGTTAGCATTGGTATTGGCATGTTTGTCTTTTTTGTTTGGCACTGGTGACGCAATGGTGCAGTACGCAGTCAAGCATATAACTATCAACGAAATTGTAGATTTGACCAACATTTTATTATCGGACTCTTTGATGCAACACACACTCAACGAAAAGTAACCATCAACTGTGTGAGTATCTGTTTATGATAAATTCCGCCGTGTTTTGGCCCAGACTCGGTTTACCGTATTAAAGACTAGGTCGGAGCAGGTCAGGTTTATTAAGGGAAAAATATTAAATATCATCCACTTAAATATTTCATAGCAAGAAATTATGTTTGAAATAAGAGATGTAATGCTACGCTAGTAATGTTGAAAATGTATAATACAAAAAATAGGAACAGTAAGTAGAATAGTGTATTGATGATAACTAAATAGAATTACGACAGAGAAGTTGTATGACACAAGGTTTTCTTGTTACACTGAACAAACTACATGGTATAGGTCATACATAATAAAAATTGATGCACATCATGAATGATGTATTCGTTTTCGAACTTGATACCAACATTACCTACTTTGAGAGATCGCATAAAAAATGAAAATATGGGCAGCACAAGACTAAGTCAACTAATTGTCATCAATTTGTGTAAACAGTATCAAAAATAAACGGTTTTAAAGATTAAAACAAACTTTTGCGCATCTGTGGCCCTGAACAATATTCATCATAAAATTGTTACTTGTATACACTTCGGGAGATGTATCGTGCTAAGGAACCGAAATTTCTTAAAAAATAACCCAAAATTTAGTATATCTGGATTTATAGGACCCGCTGTACTCTCTCCAGTCAGCTAAAAATCAATAGGGTACATCTGTGAGACACCTTGAACAATATTCAATCATAAAATTGTTCAATCGTATACTCTATGAAAATTCTCCAAAAATAACAAAAACTTGGTACTTCAAGTACCATAGCACCCGTTGCACTGGCTTTAGTGAGCTTAATATCAATAGGGTTCATCTTTGAGACGCTCTGAATAGTATCCAATCATAGAATTGGTCACTTGTATATATTCCGGAGACTGTATCGTGCTAACAAACTGAAACTTCTCCAAAAATACCGTCTTTTCGTGTTGTTGTTGATGGAAAACGTGAAAAAAAATTTCAAAATTCCAACTTTTTTTGCGGTAAACCAATACATTTCTCGCATATAGAAAGGTTGGGCGGAAAAGTAATAATTTAGATCGAAGCAGCCGGATTGAATTTGGTGCATGACTTTAAGAGACGCAACCCTTCAGTTTCTGTACGCAAAGCTGAAGCAACTAGTTTGAATAAGGTTCCTGCTCTCAACAAAGAGGATATAACGCATTTCTACGAGAAACTTGGTGACCCAATGGATTATAAACATAAGTTCCTTCCAAAAAACATCTACAATGTTGACGAAACTGGTATCACCAGGGTGACAGACCTAGGAAAGGTGTTTGCTGAAAAATTACAAAGAAAAGTCGGATCTGTTACAAATGGCAAACGAGGAAGCAATATAACCGTCATATGTGATATGAGTGCAAGATGAATCTATTATTCCTTAACCCATAGCCAGAGATATTAGCGCTCAAACCTGATTTTCACTTTTCCGCCCAACCTTTCTATATGCGAGAAAAGTATTGGTTTACCCCAAAAAAAGTTGGAATTTAGAAATTTTTTTTTGAGTTATTCTTACGTTTTCCGTCAAAAACAACACGAAAAAACGGTTTTTAGAAATAAAATCCTGTGTGTATGTCGTCGTCGTCGTTGTCGTCGGCCACTTTTCCTTACATGTCTTGTTAGCACGATACAGCCTCCGGAGTGCAATAAGTCAGCAATTTTATGATTAAATATTGTTAAGGACATGTCACAGATGATCCCTATTGATTTTCAGTTCACCAGAGCCAGTACAACGGGTGCTATGGTACTTGAAGTACGATATTTTGTCATTTTTTGAGAAATTTCAGTTTGTTAGCACGATACAGCCTCCGGAGCTCAACAAGTCACCAATTTTATGATTGTATATTATTCAGAGCGTCTCAAAGATAAACCTTATTGATATTCAGCTCACTAAAGTCAGTACAACGGGTGCTATGGTACTTGGAGTACAAAATTTTTGTCATTTTTGGAGAATTTTCAGTTTGTTATCACGATATAGCCTCCAGAGAGTATACGATTTATCAATTTTATGCTTGAAAATTGTTCAATGTATCTCACAGATGTACCGTATTGATTTTTAGTTGACTTGAGTGAGTGCAGCGGGTACTATAAATCCAGATATACTAAATTTTTGGTTATTTTTGGAGAAATTTCGGTTTGTTAGCACGATAGATCTCCCAATGTGTATACAAGCAACAATTTTATGATGGAATATTGTTCAGGGCCACAGATGCGGAAAAGTTAGTTTTAATCTTTAAAATCGTTTATTTTAAAATGTTTTTCTAATATGTACTTATAAGTCAAAAATAAATACGTTTGGTGTTAGAATACAGAATAGTAAAAGAGGTTGTACTTTTTTGTCAGATTTGCAGTAAAATTAATATTGTAACGAACCCTTAAATGACAGTGGCATTGTAATGACAGTGGCAGGGTTGAGTTAATTAGATATTCTTCTTTCCCTGTGAATTAGTTTCAGGTTATGTAATCTTCTTTTCCCTTTGATCTTATGGCAGTTAGGTTGCACAATAATAGAATAGTCTGGATTGTTCGATCGAAGATTGAGGAGGGTTAAAATGTCATTCTGGAATATTGAAAATGACTATATAAGGAGGTGCGACGGCTGAGATGGGAAGTTAACAGTAGTAACGGTGGTGAAGTTTAATGATTTGGCGTAAACGTTTTTCTTTTGGAGGATTGTAAAGTATATTCCTTGTTTGTGAATAAACCATTTGAAGAAATCCACAATGGTGTTACAATTGGTCTCAGGTGTGGGGCATGGAAGAAACAAGGATGTCTGGATAGAAATTAAATGAACTGTTGGCTGCTGGTCTCAGAAGAGAGCTATAAGAGCGAGAATTGGAAACCGAAAGTACCAAGACGGTTATTCTAAGAAGATTACGGGAATATTTTTTTAAAGAAGGTATCGACCCCGAGTCAGTAGAATTCGAAGATCCATTGGACAAGTTATGACAACAAATATCGACCCAGAGAGACGAGTTAGTCAGTATTTAACAACTAATTAGTAATCAGAACAACGAGTTAGGCCAGCAACTAGTCAACCGTTGTGATGAACGGTCTGATCAAACAGCCAACCAAAGGGTTGGGATCATGGAACAATTGACTCAACGGATTCAAGAAGAACTCACTCGTCACATGACCGCACAGCGAGAAGAGGTTATGAATCGAACGCAAGAAATTACTCGTCAGATGACCGTCCAACGAGAAGAGGTTACGAATCGAATGAGGGAAGAATTGACTTGGTAGATCACTGTCATAACCCAGTAAACGAATGGGTTAAATACTGAATTAAGAAGGTAACAAGGACCAATCACTCACCATGGCGAAGGGGACCTCAGAAATTCATAAGACCTCAGACCTACCATCAAGCCACCAAGTTTTGGTGGAAAAATCTCTTGGCCAAATTATTTGAAGCAAGTAAATGCTGTAGCTGGGGTCAACGGATCGACTTCTCGAAACAAAGCCATATCACTCACCGTGTCACCGCGAGGAGAGGTTTTGGATTATTGCAGCCTCTACAGGAGAGCAATGCAGAAGAATTTGAGGCCTCAGTGAAACGACTTGAGATACGGTATGGTCATGCCCATCTGGAGCCGGTCTACAAATCCCAATTGAAGACCCGGATGCAGAAAGTCGGAGAGTCGATACAAGAATTCGAGATGGACATCGCTAGGATAGTAAGATGTGCCTATCCATGTGCAACAGAATACCTATTAGAAAATCTGGAGGTCCAAGCTTTCGTCGATGGTCTTCGAAATGCAGAGATTCAACGAGCGGTGCTGTGCATGCATTGTCGATTGCATTGGAATTTGTAGTGGCAACGGAAGCTATGTCGGTTACGCGGCTTCGTGCGTAACTTTTCCGTTCGTGAGTAAAATGCTTCTTACAATACACGTTACGTAATATACTATTACAATGCAAGCATTGCAAGTGACGTGAAGTTGACGTGACGGGTGATTACGTTCATTGCTTGCAATGTAAGAATATTTTCCATGACGGTGCCGGTGTGGCGACTTGACGGTAGAATATAGTGAGATTCTCGCCTAAAGATCTATATGCGCCATCTGGAAGTTGCCAGTTAGATTCATGAGCTGGCAGTTTTATAATACGTTTGTAGGAGTAATAAAACTTGGAATTAGCCCTGTAAACAAACTACTAATGAATAATTGACTTTTTAATTTTCCAAGTTATTATTTTAAATTCATATTTGTAGTTTATCAGACCTTACAACTTACATTAAAACGATCTTCACAAAAATTACTGGTACTTGTTATTGTCAATGAAGTTGGATTTCGTCTAATAAGTCTTTCTCCTAATTTGTCCACTTTTTGGAACGTTTATGACCTATTCATTTTTACAATTTTATTTTATGTTATTTATAAGATTTCAGTCAAGATCAGCTAACTTTGACAGAACGCGAGATTCGATTCGATTATAGTTTGATGACGTAATATACGGTATGGAGCGTTTTAGCAGGAATTTTGAAACCTATTTGTGTTTACGTATTTTTTTATTGAAATTTGCCATATTTTTTTATAAAATTATCATTTTCGTGTTTATACAGGGTCTACCTTTAAAATAAAAGCAATTCCAAAAATCAGTCTACATCCCTATTGTGTACAAATATGCCAAAACAACAAATCCTTGTGTTTAGGTGAAATTCTTGAAGTTTTATTGCATTATCTGACAATATAGACATAATTATAAATTTTATAGTTATTTATACACGCCAAATAAACTCTGCAAATAAAAGCATACGTCATAAACTTGTTATTTGTTGATATCTTTAAAAATCCCAACTGAAACCTTTGTACGCAACTCAAATTAGACGAAATGTGCTCATAAAATACACCATTTAACAGAAGACATAATTTAGGATAAGTGGAACAATTTAAATATATCCAAATTTGAAATGTGTAAATGTATATTTATAGTATTTAATAACTAATGCTAGAATTAGCACTAAAAATATTTCTATGATATTTAATATTCACATAACCTCATTGTTTTACATTTGCTCACACTTCATACTACTTTCAAAGTCTAGCAACTCGCTCTATGACCTGCATCAATATTTGTAGTGCTAGATCTATGTATTAAGATTTCCCTAACGCTGTCCATTAAAGCTGCCGAATGTGTTATTATCTGAATTACCTCCAAAAAAATCTAGCAGGTCTTAGGACATTTGAACATATAATCTTGCACGTTTCTTTCCGGAGAAATATTCAGTCATTGTTACATAAAATATATACCCAAAATTTTGCCATGCCTTTTTCTTACTTCCTGTACTTGACATTTTCGTGACTCCCTTTTAAAACTAAATCGAACAGTACTTGGGAGTCGGCCTTTGGCAGGCAAGGGGCCATTCTCAAGATCAGTGATACATATAATATATAATCCCTTCTCACTTTTCCATTTCTTATCGCATCTAAACTTAAATTTTCTGGTATTTAGAAACACAGCAATAGAGGAAGTAGCCAAATATGGGGGTAGTCCCTATTATGGGGTAGTTCACTTTTGAGCTAGTACTAGTTACGACATCTATTGTGTACATTACGTACTAACCACTGACTTATCAGGAAGCGCTCATTCTCTTTGTGGAGCAATGGAGCAAATATGTATTCTGCTTTGACGTTTGAGGTTATAATAATTTTGTGTGGCAAAGAAACTTTTTTAGCCGTTGTACATTTTGGATATTTTAAGAGACTTAAAGATGAGTTTTAAATGTTCGAATAATGTTATTCTATATAAAATTTTGCGTAGATTATGAGAATGATTTTGGTTTTGAAGAGAACATCACCGTTTTTGCAAAAAGTCGCCCCTCCCAAAAATCCAATTTGCTCGTAATATGGGGTATCTATCAATTTCCCATTTGGAATACCCCTTATTAGGAGAAATTAAGATATTATTTACTTTTCGCGTAATACCAAAATATTTTCTTTCAGATGCCTAAAAAAAGGAAAGTGTGGTACAAGAAAATTATTTCAGCAATTTTAGCTGTTTGGCAAGGTTAAATGGGCTAAATAAGAGTGCGATGTCCCACAATGTACCACAAACGACCTTAAAAAGGTACGTAAAAATGGAGAGAAACCCTGAAGACATCGTGAGTTCTTCGCTAGGGCGAAAAATTGCATTCTTTGGTATTACACAAAAATACGTGTGCATATTGGCATACAGCTTATGCAAAGTTGATAATATTAAAAATCCATTTAGCGCAGTCAAAGAATATGCTGGGAACAAGTGGTTTACGGAATTCTTCTAAGCCACAAGAAATTATCATTAAGAATGCCTCAAGGAATATCATATGCGAATATTAAATCATTCACCAGAGAAAATAGTGCAGCATTTTTTGATTTGTATGAACCACTTCTTTAAAAAATAAATTAAAATCATGTTAGGATTTTCAACTGTGAAGAAACTGGCCATACCATAGTCCAACACAAGCACATTAAAGTTGGGGAAAAAAACAAATTGGTGTTAAACACAGTTATGTGATTTAGTGCAACAGGCCTATACATATCGCACTTTTTAATCTTCCCATGTAAAAATATGAAAATGGGCCTTATGCATGGCACTTCTCCAGGGTCAAAATATGCGTGCCATATATCTCAAGACATATTTGTAGAATTACTTCGCTATCTTAGTAATATATCAAAACTCAGTGCTGACGATCTACTGGTTTTAATACTTGAAGGTCATTACTCCCACACGAAAAATTTGGAAGTCATAACAGTGGTGCGAGAAAACCATGTTTATATAATATGCCTTCCACCACATTCGACACATCGGATACAACCATTGGACGTAGCATTTATGTCACCATACAAAACCTACTACATGCAGGAAGTCACAAACTGGCTTATGCGTAATCCAGGATGAGTGGTATCAGGCTATCAGGTAGGAGAATTTTTTGGCCATTAATGGGTTTAGAAAAATTGCCATGTTTCCCCCTGATCGAAACGTATTCAAAGAATATAATTTTGGGGCAAAAATGCAAGAAACAATTAATGGAGAACGAATAGAAACAGAAACAGTTTATAAAGAAAACGTAGAAAATGCAACAGTAGAGGAAGAACCATTAGATAACAACGAACCATAAGACCAACCCAATTACTCCTGAGAAACAGGTCACCTATGCAAATTTGATGCGTGTTCCAACGGCTTCTAAAGATATCATAAAAGCAAGAGTTCAAGAAGTGGTAAAGAAAAAAATGTATAATTAACTTCCGCCGTTAAAAGAAAAATTAGTGATTTAAAACCAAGCCAATGGAAAAAAATTAAACATGCCCAACAATAGAAAAACATGTCAGTAGCTAAAGAAACGCCAAATATTCGTAAATTAGAAGCCTGGAGTTCTTCTTCAGATTCAGCCCCTGAACTAGACAATCAAGATTCAGATGACATGGTAGAAAACTCTGAAGAAGATGCTATTTGTATTTTTTTTGCAAAAATCCGTATTCCGAAGATGTGGGATGTGTCAAAGCTGCTTCAAGTGGGCTCACGTTGAATGTGTTTTTGTTAGATACGTAAATTTTTCGTTCGTTTTTTTGTTTCATTTTGATAAATAGATAGTTTTTATACAAAAAACCCAAAATGATTTTTGTTATTTTTAGTTTCTACATATTAAATTGGGTACCGCATATTACGAACATAGTGTACCCCATACTAGGATACCATATGTCCCTAATATGGGGTAGTTACATATTTTTCTCTGCATTTGTTTTTAACATGCTTCTTCTCACTAAATGATCAAAGAGTGTCAAAATAAACTTAAAGTTTGGAAATTGTGTTTAAAATTCACTTCGTTTTTTATTATATTGTTTTTAAAAAAAGTACCCCATACAAGGAGACTTTCCTCTAACGATAAAAGAGATAACGCGAAATAATGTGATAGAAAAGAAATTTTTTTAAATTAAAGATCTTCCTATTTCTACGCTTGTGTTTTAAATGAGACTGCAGTGATCCGAAGATGGTTTAACGGGACAATAGGCGGTTGAAAGATGATTTTTTTATACCGTGAATGTTGATGAGACCGGAATAGCTCCACTTAGCAGATGGCAGATGATGCTGTTTGATGAGAACTGAATAACCTTGATGATGGTCAAGCAACGGTTTTTTTTCGATTGTGTTGGTTCTTAATTAAAACTGTTTTGTATTCTTAGGTGTATATCAGCTGAATCGTATTTATATTTTTGCGTGTCTGTACATACACTTAGAAAAAATTAGGTCCGTTCGATGGCCGTCCTGTTTATAAGGCCATTAATTATTAATAAGATGGTCAATAAATATAAAAGAAATGTGCCATCGGAGATATAAAATATTACCAGCCTCGATTTTTTTTATATCCACATATAAACTTTCAAAATTTAGTTATCAAGATTGCAACCGCGGTTTTTTCCTATTTCCACCTTTTCCTAAAATTGTAACTACTAGTATAACAAGATAAATAATTTTTTCATTTCTATCAATGAGAGTTCAACAATCAATATTGAATATTAGGGTTTTTTTCCTTTTAAATAACACTGTCTATTCCTAACTTTTAATGGAGGTTGCTGAATCATGTAGGTACACCAAGAAACATTAATAGTATTTCTAAGGATTTCCTTTTAAAAGCATTGCTATTTATTTTATTTCCGCCCTAAACCAGATCTTCAGTTGTTTTTATGTCTTGACTGTACTGGTGCTAATGGTAATACAAAATTTTTAGGTTATATATGATTTGATTAAAGTTTCAAGTTTAATAATCAGCAGTGGGAGCACGATGAATAGAATTCTACTTTAGTGACGTCACGTCGCCTAGCAACCGATAAATCTTGCTTTGGAACGAGAAGTTGGTAGCATGCCTAATAGAATTTACCGTTTCCTCTCCCCTAAACACCCGCACGAAATCGTTTGTAAGCTTCACACTTCCAGTGATCGTTTTAGGTTAGGGTTGTATTTTTGTGTTATTTGTGTATGGTTATTGGAGAGAAAGGGGGTATTATTCTATTGTGATTTATAACTGTTCCAGTCTGCCTTGATAAAATTTGAAAATGAGAGTGAATACGGATCACTGGAATGTATTGTTAGATTTCGCCGAAAATCATCCTTCAATCATCACCAACAAATTTCAAGGGATGTGTGGTAAACACAATCAGACCGAGTTATGGAATGAAATTTCAAATAAGCTGAATTCGCTTGGTTATGGTGAAAAAACAATAAAGGAATGGAAGAAGGTAAGAAAAATTATCCAAAGAAACAAACCAAACAAAATATTACAAATATGTTTGTTACTGATTTTAGACTCTCATCGATTGGAAATCAAAAGTTAAAGCGAAAGCAGGTGCAATTAGATCTTATGAAATCCAGACTGGGGGAGGCCCACCATGTAATGAACAATTGTCTTCTGTTGAAAAGAGACTATTATGTCTAATGGGGAAATCCTCATTTGAGGGTAATCCTGAAAATAAAGAAGTAGGTCTGAAAAAACGGAGACTGAGTGTGAGTATTTTAAAAAAAAATACATTATATACCTATCGCAGCTTATTTTAGGACAACCATCTTGGACAAGAAATGGCTCCTGTAAAAAGAAACAAGGAAGAGGGAAATAATAAAATCACCATAATCAAAAATCAAATATTGAAACAACCAGCAATCAAGGCGACTTCAACTGTTTTTTCAGGAATTTCTCCAGTATCATCAAGCAGAGACTTTTGTCAAACAATTGGTATTCCGAAGCTGGTTTTAGTGAATCCAAATAAAGCACATCACCTGTACTCCTCTCAGACCCCTGCCATATTTACCAAATACGACCAAGCTGTCCGCACGGCAATTAGACCACTTCAAAAATCATTGAGTGAAAATACTCAGGAAAAAAATGATAACACACATGACATATTGAGAAATATGAAAATGACTGTAACTAAACTCCCCATTTCGTCAGCACCCCCAGAATGCTCTTTACAGGACCAAGGTGAAGCGGATAAAAGTACTGTCGAGCACAGCAAGCGTTCTCAAAAGAAAATGAGGAAATCGGGAAGTACGGACACAATGCTTAGCATGCATAATGATCTAGTCAATATTTTAGAAAAAATTAATACTAATTTGGGATCTTTAGCATCAAGTGGAAAAGAAATGGTGGATATTTTTAAAAATTAGTGTTTCTTGATAAATGAAAAAGTTTATGTTTATGTATTATTGTGCAATAGTTTGTGTATTTTTGTTTCTGTCATTACAGAGTTTTATACTGGTAGATGAACACTGTGGTGTGTAACACAATGGAAATTATGTATAAAAAACCTTACCCACTTAATGCTATTTTCTTAGATGCGCATTTCGATAACTATGTTGTTATCATCAGTAGGTGAACTACACTAATTCTGAGAATTTAGTTTAGAGTTAACCTACTGATGATGACAACATAGTTATCGAAATATGCATTTAGTAATGTAGTGTTGTGTGCTGAATTTTTTTTACATAACTTCCGTTTCCGAGTTTCTTTCCCCAATTTTTGTAGTTCCAGAGTTTATTTTTAATTTGTTTGTTTTTGTTTTAAAAATTCATACACGACTATTTATTTCATTTCTGTATAAAAAAGTCACAATTCAGTTGAAATATCTTTCTATTAAAAGCCTCCTTGTTCTTAATCCTTTATCTTCATCATTTCTGACATATTCAATAGCGTCTACTACCTGGTTGGGAGGTAAAATATCAGGGAAAGCATCATTGTTCATTCTCCCTTCAACACATATATTGTGTAAAACACAGCAGGCTACAACTATTGTTCCTACTTTTTCTGGGTCATATCGCAATGTACGTTCACCTAATAAACATCGGAATCTGTTTTTTAAGTACTCCATTGCATCTTTCAATAACATTTCTTGCTGATGCATGTCGAATGTTGAACCGCATTTCCGGTGTTCCCTCAGCAGCATCGGGTACAGGTTTCATGAGCCAAGGCTCTAATGGATATCCAGAATCCCCTAGTAACCATGAGTTTGTATCACCAGCTTCATAACAGCTCTGTAACTCGTGTCGAATTGCTGATCTTCTCCATATATATGAATCATGAGTGGCCCCTGTATATCTAGGATTCACATTTAATATACGCAATTTACTATCACATATCTGAAAAAAGAAAATATCAAATTGTGTACATTTTAAGAATTATAGATTTATTACAAGTTGGACATTTTTCGAATGATATCCTTTACGATTAACATAATTATATTCTTCTATCCTAGGGGCTAATATTGCAATATGCGTACAATCTATCGCTCCAATAACACCAGGGAACTGTCTCGTATCCATGAAACCTGTTTTTATACGGAGTTTTTCCTCCATTGTGTCCGGAAATTCTATCCAGGTATCAGATAGAAGGCGTACAATCAAGTCACTGATTTCTTTAACACATTTGCTCACTGTTGTTTGTCCCATTGATATAGCATGACTATGCCCAATGACTCGTTGATAAGAACCATTTGCAAAAAAAATAATGATGCAAAAATTCTTAGCGTTGGATCAACAGCGTTAGAGTGTGAAGAATTGTTCATTTGAGGCACAAGCTGTTGGATCAAATAATGAACCATGTCTTTACTTAATCGATACAGCGATGTGAATTGATTGTCACTGACAGAAAAAGGATCACTTTCATTTCGCATCATTCTCCTTTCTATATTATACTGTTGAATTTGATGTTGTCTTTCATTTTCATTAATTTCCTCAAAAATTAACCGGTATAATGGAAGCATTTCTTCAATTGAAATAACACACACAACTTGTCTGCCGGAAAATATCAATTAACCTCTTTTATCCCTTATAAACAAAACAATATTATCGCAGAGAACACGAACTTTCCAACGTATATTATTGGAATGCATAGTAATTCACGAAGTTTGCCGAGTTTCAGTTTCTATTATCGAATTCTATTCAACGTGCTACCAAATTACTCTAAATATCGTCTCCCTCTTATGACGTCACTAAAGTAGAATTCTATTCATCGTGCTCCCTATGCAGGTCTACACGTCAAATTTATCTTACAAACTGTTCAAAATGTCCATCATCAACATTCGAGCATCCTGTAGAGTGCCCAAGGATACCTGCTGATATGTTGCAGAATATTAAAGAGGAGATAGAGAATCACTTGTATTATGAATGAATGATGATGGCGGACGTTTTGAACAGTTCGGAAGATAATTTTTATGTGTACACCTGATTATTAAACTCAGCCCCGAATCTAGGGGGGGGGGGCTTTGGTAAATCGGGGTAATTTCTCTGGGCATACTGTGGTGTGTTGTGTTGTAGTCAATGTATTATTATACTATACGCAGTTAAATACTGTAAATTTTCAACTTAATTTTTTTTCAAGTTTATCAAGAACGTAGGGATGGGGTAGCTAAGGGAGAAATAACAGAAATGTACCATAAGCGCTATGTTTATTGACTTTATTTATTTGTGTCACATTATGTTATTAATATAACTACAACTTAGTATAATCTTTGAGAAATCAACTTATCACATTTTTTTATAATTAATAATTAAAAAGGAACAAATTAAAAACCATCTTGCTCCGTACTACGGGGTAAGATGGGATAGTAAAAATGGGGAATGTTGGGTGCTAATTATTCTCACAAAATACATAAATAATGTGTATTTCCTCCCGGTTTTCATTGTCCACACCAGCACACGCATTGTGAGCCCAACGTCCACATAGCTGGCAGTCTACCCAAGGTTCTGATGATGTAAAAAATTATGATTCATCATTGTTTTTTGCGTTCTGACGGCAAGTTTAGTCTCTTGTTTATTCCTGGTATTTCTTTAGAGGCGAGGGTCATTACGATGGGATACTTTCCCCGACTTTCATTATTTTCAGCTCATTTTTATAAGGGGTTGAGGTGATGATTGCTGATTTTTCTTTTCGCTATTGTTTCCTTTTACAGTTTTCAAAGCTAGATGTTAGAACACGACGCGCTGTGTGTATGGGAGATTTAGAAGGATAAGAACATCCAGGTTGTAATTCAAGCACAGATTAACAACATCATCTTACCCCAAAGACACACAATAATTTCTAAAAAATAAAAGGTTTAACCGATCCATATTGTTACAAAATCGCACATTGATGTAATCCCGGAATCCGACTCTGTCTATCAAAGTTAAACTTTTTGGTGAAGGCGCAGGGATTTATTCGAACTGTTTAACGTTAATTTTTGTGACCAGTCTTATCTAGACAATTCTAGGGAAGCGATTGCTTTTGTGAGCCGTAATTTGGACAACAAGATTTCAACTATGAAGAGCGATATTTTTACTATGAAGAACGATATTTCTGCCGATATCGTATCGATGAAATATGACATTGCCGCTGATGTGAAAAATAGAATGTCGCCTCTAAAATATGGTATTGAGAATAAGATGACATCGATGGACGATAAAATCGAGAATAAGATGTCTATGATTGAAAACCAGATGAACGAGAAAGTCATGGAGTTAGAGAGAAAGATTACCGATTTAAAAACACAAGGCACTCCAGCAGAGGAAAAGAAGACCGAGCAAACGAAACCTTGCAAGCCAGAAACACACCCTAAGTTGGACGACATTGACAGTTTTAACAGAGTCCAGGCCCCAGCGTTTGATGAAAAAATGCCGTGAACGAATTACGTAAAACAGTTGCAGCCGCTAGAGTGAATAATTGATCCGATAGGGAAAAGGCAGTAAACTTAACTATCACGCTTCGAGGAGACGCTTTAGATGTACTACAAATGATACCTTTGGAAGAAACGGAGGACTTCGAGCAGCTGAAGAAGAGGTTGGACATGCGATATGGTCACGAACATTTGTACATATTCCAGCTGAAGAACCGAAGGCGGAAACGTGACCACGATATAGAGAGGACGCTTCGATTGGCCCATTCCAAAACATTGGTCGATACATTGATTGCTGCTCTTGAATGTGAAGCAGCCACGATGGTAGAACCATGCAGGAAGAAGGTGACGATGACAGACTTGAACAGATCGTCAACTTGTTGAAAGGTATGGTAGACAGGAAGCCAAAGAAGATCAGATGCTGTAATTGTGGCGAGCTAGAGCATGTTCGCAGTTCGTATAAGCGTCCTACGACTCATGCAAACCAAGAAACTCTTAAAAATAGAGCAGCCATGAAGGATTGGCGGTACAACAAAGTTGGGACCATGCAAGAAGAAGGTAACGAAGACAGACTGGATCATATCGTTACCTTGATAAAGAGTATGGTAGGCAAGAAGCCGAAGAAGATCAAATGCCGGAAGTGTGGCGAGCTAGAGCACGTACGCAGCCCATCTAAAACCCAAGAACTCCAGTCACAGGGGAAACTAGACAGGGGCGAACATCGAGCTGATGCGAATCACCGAAACGCCAACTCTCCGCCTAGACGGTCATGCCCTGTAGACTATTCTCACAGCAACAAGTCGGAAGAATAAGTTGCAGTTTCAAGAATTACGGTAGTCGACGAAGAATGGTCACCCACCAGGATAAGAGAAGATCGGGAGAATGATCCTCACATAAAGAAGATTCGGCAATGGAAGGAAGAAAATCGGCGGCCTACCTGACAAGAAGTGTCAAGAATTTCACCGGCATATATATGGGCCTCAGTGGGACTCCCTTGTCCTGAAAGAAGGGCTGTTGAAAATAATCCTTGAGAACGATGATGGTTACGAAAAGAGAAGACAGATAGTTATCCTTAGAACGAGAGTAGCAGAGAAAGTTACACGACAGTCCATCGGGAGGTCATCTGGGAGTGAAGAAACCCCTTCAGCGAGTCCGTGAAAGGTTTTATTGGATGAACAGCTCTGACGATGTGAAGGACTGGTGTAAGAAATGTACAACTTGTGCTACGAGTAATCACATCGCAAAAGAAAGGCGCCCATGAAACAATATAATGTGAATTTATCCCACCCCTAAATAAATAAGAAAAACATTACAATATTATTTAAACTGCATCTGAGCCCATAACAAAGTGCTGGAAACATGTTGCAGATACCATTTGTTCTCTTTACGCAATTTCGTGTCCTTATTTATGCTTCATTGTACAGTAAGTAAGTAAGGGTAGGTAGTTAAGATTTAACTCGATAACCGCTGTCCCCTAAAAAACGTAGCAAATTATTTCTTTTATAATTCAAAACTCATACACAAACTTAGCAAATAGCATGCCATTTCCAAATTCTCCCGCTTCAAACCCGGTTCTCAAGCGGCTATTATTAAAAACTGTTGCATCGTGTGCTGGTCCGGCCATCATGCCACAAAATTATTAGTTTACTATCACATACTAACTGCACATTAATTGAAATATATGATTACCGGTTTCGATAAACCTCTGCATATTCTCCAACTAAAAGAGTATTATTTTGTAATTTTTGGTACTAGTTATTACTAGTTATCATTTGAGTATTGACTAGGACTATCTTGTAGCAATATTGGTATTAATGTGTTAAATGCAGAAATATACCTATGGTTGAGTGTGTACTTACCTGGAGGGCTGATTTTTATGTGAATTCCGTCTATACATCCAATGATTCGGGGAAACCTTGCGACTTGGTAAAAGTTGTTTTGACTCCTTACTGCCGGTTTCACAATGTCAAGTTATCCTGAGGTTAACAAATATCCCTTGGTTATCTCAAAACAAGTGTTTCACATTATCCAGTCAAGGGGTCAAGTTATTGTTAACTCTCAGAATATTTAACCACCAGAAAATCTAGTGGTAATAAGAATAACCTAGAGATTCTAACCTAACAATTGAATTAAAGTTGTTGCATTTGTATGTTTATTTTTTTAGGTGTGTTGTATTTTATTAATATACTTTAAAATGAACGATTATGTGGTAAATGCCTATACCTAGTAGTGATGAGGAACCAAGAAGACTTAAAATAATAAGGCCCAGATACAATTATTTTTAAGAGTATGACAATCTCGATAACTTCAATAGATCAAAGGTTACTGCATTTGTTTGTTTGAATTCTATTATATGTTTATATTTATTAACTAGAGACAGCAATAAGGTTCCTTATTCTTTTGACAAAATTGGACAATGTTTCGAAGAATTGATATTAATTAAAACCATTACTTCTACCAAAGAACCAAAGATTGTCCAGCTACTAGTCTACCACTAATAAATTAATTATATAGGTTCTTGTTTTCGATTTTGAATGTCACTAACCATAAAGTCTGATCATTATACATAATCTGTTACCAACTTAACAAAAATTACTACTGAACTATCGGTCAGCTGACCAATAGACGAATAGACAATTGTACAACGGTACCTAATGGTAACCTTCTAGGTAAAGGTAAATTGGCCCGAGGAGTTACGCCGATATTGTGAAACCGGCTGTAAAGTATTTCTTGTGGGGTGCTCGGCATTTTTATAATCCTATTATGCAGTCTGGCAATAACGGAAGAGACTTTGCTTGCAATCCTGGATACAGTGCTTTGATTCATGTGCATGAAATCACCAATATTAATTTGATAGACACTGCTAGCATAAAAGATTAAAGCAGTCAGTAACTGATTTGCTGGGGATACCCTACACGTGACCAAAAAATAGTTTTTGATTTTTTTATACTGAATATTATATAATACTTACAAATCCCTTTCAAAGTTCATCTGATTATCTGTAATTTCCAAAATTGATATTATTGTGGGTTTTGTTAATTGAAATCTTCTAAAGAAACTTTCAATTTCCTCAATATAGTTTGGCCTATTGTACAAATGTCGTGGAAATCCAAAATTAATTATATCTGAGACGTCCAGCTCATCACCAAGGATCATTTCATCCTCCTCTTCCATATTATTGGTATTTTTGTTTATAGATAAACCATGAAATTTAGGTTATATAAAGTTCAAAATATCTGGTTTAATAAGATAGCCGTCAATTTTGAGGGCTTAACTTAAGCCGGACTTAATGTGAGCTGAGCGTACGGCGCGTACCAAATGTGTATTGAAAACAGGCTTGGCTTAATTGGATACGGAGAATTTAACCATAACCCTTCGTCAGCTGAAGCTTAAAACGGACGAACACCAGAAGTCAGAGTATAAGACATGAATAAAATAATTAGTAAATAGCATTAGCTTCTCCAAAACATTACACAAATCAAGTGGGTACAATGGCACAATAGATTTTATGAATTATGACAAAAATCACACTTCTTAGATCCTCCTTGTTGTTTGGCCTAATATTTATAATACATAAAACATAAAAAATATGCCGGTGATTTCACATTTATTTAACGAATGTAAATAGTGAACCTGTGGAAAAGGTAAAGTACGTTAATGTTCAAAAGACACAAATATTTGCTTTCCACACTAAATATAGCGTTACTATTTATCTCAGCTATAGATTGGTAAAATGTAAATAAACATTAAATTTTATCAAAGTTAATTAGAATTTGACGTCGCTTGCAAGAATCCAGCGATGTTATTAAAAGGGGACTTACACTATCACATACTATTAAAGTATACTTTCGAAATTTATCCGGTCACAGTTATTTCTGACACTGAAAAATGAACTACTTTAGACCAGTTTTGTTTATATTTTTATTAGCCATCTTCTATCAAGCAAAAGGTGAGTTATTTTAATTTGAATAATTGTTATTAACATAAATTGTTAATTATGTTATACGGGGTGTCCCAAATTGCTGGGACAAACGGCTACCACGTGTAATAGTAATAATTGGACCCAACTTATTTATATATCAAAATGTATCATTTTCCGGTGATAAGAGTTCAAAGTTTACATATTAAAAACACATTTTTGTACGCTATTCCGAAATGAGTGAAATAAATTACATGAAATTAGACAAAAGTGCAGTTTAGAAGATTACTCTCCTTTCGGTAATTAAAAAAACCCAATAGAAATTGTTGAAGGGTTAAAAAAAAACTCAAATTTTTTTCAGGACTTTCTTAGGGGTGGTAATAGGGTTTTCAAACTAGACTCATTAATTATCTTCATTTTGTTGCTCTTCTAAAAATTTCGTATTCCGGATACTTCCAAAGGAAAAATATGTTTTCTTGAATAATGCTAATAGATATTCCTAGTAAAAGTTTAATAAAAGTACCAACTAAATTTTGTATTATAACTTTATTAAACATCGTACAAAAATATGTTTTTAGACTCTTCTTAGGGCCAAACGGTACATTTTGGTATATAAATAAATTGGAAATGTACAGTCACTGTTTTAAATGAAAACCAACTGTTTCTAGATAATTCCACATGATCCATGTATTGAAAAAATGTTAAAAATTCTATGAATTGACAATTGTTCCGATATTAAATATCATATATTTGGCATGAGGTGGTCGGAGTGAAACATATTTCTTAAATAATTCGAGGTGGTGGATTTCATCATCTACCTTTTTGGTTAGTGCAAAAGTCCGTTGTACATTATTTTTCGTATTTGGAATCTTAATAATTATGTATTTTTGATGATCTATACTATCTATCGTCATGTTGTACAATTCCTCCCTTCTGCATGCGCCAGCTATTCCCAACATCAATCCTACCTAAAATTACAAATTTATTTAATTTTTGTTGTCATAATTCTAATAATATAAAATAGATACCTTAAAGATTAGATATGGGTCATCGGGAGCTTCATTTAAAAAGCTTTTAATCTGCTTTTTGGTAAACACAGCAGCTTTCTTAGGTCTATGTCGAAAATTTTTCCTCTTTAGATAGGCAATGTATGAAATGTTGAAATATCGATAGCATCTTTAAAAATATAGTGTTTTTCAACATAGAATATTCTGCCCAAAGACTACCAGGTGATTTCAATGTCTCATTTCGCCGAACAAAATATGCCAACAGTTTTTCATTAATACTGGCACCATTCTTCTCCTCACACCAATTCTTAAACATTTTGTAGACTTTTTCATAGCGATTTCTGGATTTTTCTGGGATTATTGCTTCACATCCTATTTGCCACGCTTTTTCTACTTCAGTATCACTCTCACTCATTTTATATTAGTAAATCGAAAATTCAAGTTCAAAGTATAGACTTTAAAATATAATCTGAAGTTTCAAAGTAAATGCATTTGTTTCTTGATAAATAATATCTTGGAAACACTTAGCAACTGCCCAACGATTATTAAATTATATCATTTGCAAGTTGGCAACCACCTACTTTATACCAAAATGCAAATATATTTTAAACTGATCGAGATGTGTAAATGTCACTTTTCGTTCATTTCGAAGAAATTTAAATTATTTTATTTGAAATTTATTTCAATACGATCGCGCAAAAAATGGTTTAAGCATATCGAACGTTAAGGGTTTTACCGGTCTCCAGCAAAATTGGAGGCTGAGCGTAGCGAAGCCTCCAAACATTGCTGTCGCCCGGTAAACAACCCTTACCGCTCTTAACCCATCAAGGACGGATTTAATTAAGTTTAGAATTTTGCAATAGTATATTTTCAAACTGTATTTTCAGAACGAAACAAATAGATTTGCTTAAAGAAATATAGTGAAATTTTTCTTACTTTCTTCAAAAATTAGTGTTGCCATATGGCAACGCGAGTAACTTACACTGCCCATATTTTATTGATTGAAAAAAAAACTACATTCGTGTATGGTATTCAACATTGCACGACAAACAAACTCCTACATTACATTTGATGCATTTTGTGCGCATAATAGATTTGCAATTGTCGCCATTGCATCTTATTTTTTTTTCTACTGGTGTGAGGAGGTGCCCTATATTATCATATCGCACATCATCGCCAACACGGCTGAAAGATCTGCTCGATTTACTAGCAGATGGTCTACCTTTTCCTTTCGGTGGATTCTTGTACTTGTTGAGGTACGTTTTGACAATTTCTCGACGAAAGTCTAGTTGAGTTATTTTGTTGCCAGACTGTTTGTACAGGACCCAGGCATTTTGAATTGCGGCATCAAGTAGCCATGTGAAAAGACACCACCACCATTTTTTTCCACGTAGACTAATCCTATAGCGTGCAATATTTTCATCCATCAGATCCGTGCCACCCATAGATGCATTATATTTGGAAATCAAGTTCGGTCTTTTTACTTGAACAATTTTTTTCTCCTTCGCTGAATATCGTTGGACACTAGCAAGTGGGGCTACCCCATATTTGGTCGAAGCTGCTGAAACTACATTATTGTCAGTCCAACGCGTTAGTAAAATTCCGTTGGTTCTATCCAAACAAGAATCGAAGTCATCACGTTGTTTCTTACTCATATCCTTTTTGGATACTAACGGGCAATTTTTAGGGATTCAGTTATCGCGAATGGTTCCTGTGGATGAGAAACCTCTTGATTTCAGATTACTAAGAAGGTGAAAGCTTGTAAATAAATTGTCTATGAATAGGTTGTATCGATGTTTTTTCTTTTCTTCTGGTAACTCATCCAAAAGCATCAGCAATGGAGCAGTAGATTTTCCAAACACAGTTTGGTATTCTGTGTTCACGCGCCTATCTTTGCCTTGATAGAAGGAAAAATTCACAAGATATCCGTACTTGTTGTTCAGCGACCATATCTTGTATCCAAATCTGATTGGTTTGCCTCGGATGAATTGCTTGCATGAGTGCTTTCCAAAGTATTTGACCATACACTCATCGTAATTCAAATCGTCTTCTGGAACAAAATAATTCAGAAATTTTTGCCGTAGTAGATCACTTAGAGGTCGCAGTTTATAGAATTTGTCATTTGGATCTAGTGCATTATTATCTGCGCAGTGTAGATACCGCCAAATTGTTAAAAATCGGTCTCTCCTCATTGAATCCTTCACTAGCTGGTTACCAAGATCTGCATCAGTACTCCAGTAATGTTTTTTCCAGGTAATTGACAATATCCCGATAAAATCAGAATAGCAATAAAACATTTCATTTCATTCAAAGTAATTTGAGGACATGGCAAGTTTTTAAATTGTGCGTACTTGTTTGATTCTTCTACCAGTAAAGAAAGTACGTCTTGGTCTATGAATAACTCGAACATTTCTGTTGGGGTTAAAGTTTTAAAACTTTCATAATCCGAACGAAAATAATTTTCTGAACTTTCTACCAGATCGCCTTTGATCCATTCAATGTCCTCATAAGTAACTTTTTCTACATGTTCCGTATCTGGTTCAACTAATGCATCATCTTTACCATGTAAAACAAGTTGAGCTGGAGCATTCAATTGATTCCGAGATAAATTATCAACGAGTCCGCCTTCATCTTCCTCACCGGAATCCTCATCTGTCATCGCACCCTCATTCGGAGGCTCAATATAAATTTGGTCGACATCTAAATCATCATTATACGCAATCTGAAGAGCTTCTTCGAAAGTCAGCCCACCGCTAGAAAAAAAAAGCAAAATGTAAAAAGGTAGTCCACAGAAAGGACTCGTGTTGCCACATGGCAACATCGAGTTCCAAAGCTTCACGATCTCAAAGGTTTTTGCAAACTCCCGTTATTCTGCCGCCTCTACGTTGATAATATATTCCCAAAGCTGTTGTAACGAATTTATTTTCGAAAGCTGTAACAATTAATTTTTATTTATACTTACGTAAACTTGATATCCATTTTTGAGAAGTCTTCTTGATATTCCCTAACAAAATCGTGTTTTTATATCACTGGAGTGAACAGGCAAACACTACACACGGTTCTGTCAACTGACACTGCAACAAACTATTGCCGTGTATACCGCCATCTATGTTTTAAATGAAAAATCTGATGAATTTTAAGCAACAGAAAACTGTTAATTTCTGTTGCCGTGTGGCAACACCAGTCCTTGATGGGTTAATACTTAATATATTAATTTTTGGTTAGATCAAGAAGTGACCTACCTTGTGATTGACTTAATATATTAATAGAAAAATGAAGATTACAAATATTAAAGCTTATATATTATTAGCCCTATGGGGATATCCTGGATATCTTTTTCCCATTTAAGATCAGTATAAATGTGCAATGATATAGAAAACCAGGAAAACTATACCTGCTGATCTTTACAAATATCACTTAAGAAGACAGTTTAAAAGTGGAGAACTCCCTAGATTTATCTGTTCATTAACGACTTCATATTGTGGGTCTCTTAAATGTCTTCTAATTTCTAATTTTTCAAGGAAATCTAGTTATTGTTTCTTATCAACTGAAACATTTTGAAGAGTCCAGTAGGTTCTTCTATACAAGATTAGTCTGAAATGTCAATTATTTCACTATGGTTGAAGCTTTTTCACCTACCGAAAAGATAGTGAATATTATTGACGGTGGATTGCTATTGCATAAAGTTGATTGGAAAAAAATGACACCCCGTTGAAGTGATTACTCAGAAACAAGTATTTTTTACGCTATTACGTAGATAATAGTTGCATAGTATTTGATGTCCAATGAAAATTCATGTACAACTTTTTCAACCATTCTGGTGTAAAAACGATTCGAGTGTTCCTGTTTTCAATAATGAATTGCACACAAACGTTCCAACAGATTATTTTCTTAAAAAATATATTTATTTTATTAAAAATTTCTTCTCCGGTAGTGTTTATGGGTAGCGATGAACACATAATCATGTCTTCTTCAAAAAAACTTTCATATGGATATCTCACGGTAACCAGCAATATGGCCAGACCAGCGACATCAGTCGACTCATCCATTTGCAAGACGAATAACGTTTTTTGTAGACGTGTAACTAGATGTTGTTTGACGTAGTTTGAAAGATCATGAATTCGCCGTGAAATAGTATTGTTTGATAGCGGCACAGTGTGAAAGATGCTTTGCAGATTTTTCATCAAGCATACATTTTATTACGTATAACACACATGGCTTTATTAAACTCTCAGCGATAGTGTGTGCTTCACCAGCTTGTGCAATGCGATAGCTAACTAAATATGATGCCTCCGTGGCCTTTTCATTGATAGTTTGGGTTACAAGCATCATAGTTTTTTGACTTTCCAATATTGTTCTTTTTTACTTACAAAAATTTTTTTATTCTTGTCTTTAGACTCGGGGTATACAGTTTCCAAATGTCGGCGCAACTTGGCAGATGCCATGGAACTATTCGAAAGCAGCTTACTACATAACATGCAGAGAGGTGAACCGTTGGAATCAACAAATCCGAAACTTCCTTTTTTTCGCCTTTGAAACCGTGGAGCTTGACGTCGTTGCATCATCGTCGGGATCAGTGATTGCTGTATACTCCACGCGTTCTTCTTTTGAACATTCGGCTTCGTTAGAAGATGTTATTGCAGCACGTTTAACGCCTTTAAGCCAACGTTCCATTCTTATTTATTAATAATGTTACTGCGTAGAAGAGTTTAGTCCAAAGAAGAAATGTACAAAACTAATACAATCAGAATACAGCAGTAGAACAATATCTAAACACTTCGTTTAAAATTGGCTTGGTTGTGAATGAAATCGTTGTTTTTCCGAGTTGGTGCACTGGTGTAGGTAGTTTCCTCTTCAGGGCTGAGTTGGGAGTGTGTTGGATGTTTTAGTGCACGCTTGAGACTGAGCAACGTGAATTGGTGGTTAGTTAAAAGGTGGTGAGTTGAAAAAGTGTCTAGAAAATTTTGAAAAAGTGACTAGGAAGAAATTTAAAAAGTGTATGAAATTGAGAAATTTGAACGGGCTTTTCGCCAGAAAGTAACTGGAGGACAGTTTTATGATGGGTTATATCGGGGATTCATATTTGGAAACAGCGAAGCTCAAAAGTGTGCGGAATGGTGTGACAAAAAGTGTCTAGAATAGGAGCGTCCTAGTGGAAGGCGAACCATGCATCGCTACCGATACATAAGATATGCGGTTGAGCTGGCTAGGTGTCGGAAATTATTTAGTGAAAAATGGGTGGTTTTTACTGAATTTGAGATGCCTCCGATGTTTTAGGAGAGAAATATTGAAGAATTGTAATTTTATTAGATTTTTGGAATTTTAACGGTAAAAGTGTATAGGACATTTTTGAAAAGTGTATAGAATTGGGTGATTTGTTGAAATTGGAATGAAATGTTGCGGAGACGTGCCTTCGGGGGTTTGGGATAATTTCCGGTGGTCGGCGTTGAATAAAAATCAACATCATCAAGCAAAGGCTGCATTTGTTCCCTGTCGATGATCGTCGGTCCATTTGGCTAGTGAATAAATGCACAGAGTTGCAGGAAAACCGCAGAAAAACCTGCAACACCGACGTGGGTGGTGTGGGGGCGGTCGGAAAGTATAGGGTCTGTCCAAAGTGTTGAACGAATTAATGAAATTGTGGAAATGTTAGACATGGTAATTTTGAATATTGAATGAGAAATGTTAGATGGGAATTTATTGAGTGGTCTAAATTAAATAAATAAAGAGATTTATTGTGAGGATTGTAGTTTCGGATTATGGAATAGAAATTGGGAATTCGTCTAGGTAGTTAATGTATTCGTCGGGGAGGTCGTCGTAAGCCGTGGCAAGTAAGCGGAAAGGAGGAAATGGGAGCCTTCCTCTTAGGTATTCCGCCGAGGAGCCGTCTGTTGGCGATCCACGGTGTGAGAAGGGTATTTTTCGAGTTTTCATTGCCCGATTCGATAGTGCGACTAACGTATCGGGCTTGTAAATTATTCAGACGGGAAGGAATTGGCTCGATGTCGGTATTGACATAAACGGTATTGCTGGGTGAGTATGGTGCCTTGTATTGACAGTATCTAAGGATAGTATCTAAGGATTGACTGCTCACAAGTTAGAAGTTTTTTAACTAGGTGGTCAGGAAGGGTGCAATAGACGTTTGCTCTATAGTCGATTATTGGACGGATATATGTCTTATACGTATGAAGTAAGGTGGTAGGGTGAGTGCGTTCGAAGCTGCCACCGAGTGCCTTAAGAAGATTAACTCGACGTCGGACTTTATTTAGAGTGTCCATTAGTTCGGCCATCAAGTTGAGAGTGTGAGTAAATCTCACTCGCAAATAAATGACTTCCCTGCGCATTTCGAGTTGATCTCCCCAGAGCAAGAGGCGGAAGTTTGTAGGTAGAAGTCGTTCGCTCGAGGTGTCAGGGTGTTTGAATACGATGGTTTGGGTTTTTGAGAGTTGAGAGTCACCCGCCATCTCATGCACCAATTTGAAAATTGAGTAGATTTTAGGATCGAATGTTGAGAGAGCGAATGTCAGTGGCAGAAATGATTAGTGCGGTATCGTCCACATATAGTTGGATATTATCCTGGGGATGTCGTGGTATTGGTGTATCATACGTATAAATTATGTATAATAGTGGAGCAAGTATCGAGCCCTGCGGAACGCCAGTTTGGGGTGTAAAAGAGTCGGATATGCTGTAATCAACTTTGACGCTAATCGATCGGTCGGTGAGATAGGAATATAATAATTTTACAATTTGGTTTGGCAATCGGATGCTCAGTAGCTTTCTCACTAGTCCGTGATTATCTATGTCATCAGTACTCTGATGAATGACGGGTTGTGGTAAATTGGTTGAGAGTTGGTTTGCGAAAGAATCCCAATCGGCTTTTTTAAAATCGCGATATGTGAAATTGGTTGACGGTGGTGGTATTGAGTTGTGTAGGGAAGTTTTGACTAGTACTGGAACATGGTTTGAGGTGGTGGGGTCGCCTATAAAGCATTCATCGTCTATGTAGGTGAGTAAACTGTCAGTGCAGATTATGTGATCGACAATGGAAGAGCCGAGGTGACTTATTAGGGTTGGATTATTGTTTCTAATCCGAAAGATGGGAAGTGAAACAAGCTGGTCAGCGAGTAATGTACCGTTTGGGTTGGTGTGTGTATCACCGAAAAGCACGTTACGTGAGTTTAAGTCACCCATTATTATGGCCCGTGGTAGAGTGGATGCATATTCGAGGACGTCGATTGATAATTGTTGATTGGGATGTTTGTAATAAGAAAAGAAGGTCGTCGTGGTATTATTCAACGATATGTCGATGGCTATGCAATCCAAGTTCTGTTGAGACAGAAGTGCAGGGAGTGGGTGTGGTGACGCGGTGAGACTGTTTCGGACGAGAAGTCCGTTGCCGTGACAATAGAAGTTCCTGTCTAGGGGGAAAGTGGTATAGCCAGGGAGGCGAGGGGGATTTTTTAAAAGAGTATCGGTGACAGAAAGTATTTGTATGTTTTGGGAGTGCAAGAGGTGCTTGAGAAGATGTCGCTTTCTGGCTAGACCTTGGCAGTTCACGGTCCCGATAAGGAAGTCCATGACTTAATTTTGGCGTTTTGTCATAAAGGCAAAGTGAACGCGGTTGCCCGCGCCACTCGTGACAGTACAGTTGTAGCCGTAGAAGGAGGGGACGAGATGTGTGACTGTGTTGGCCACTAGGCCACGGGCTATCGGGACGGTGTTCATGATGGTCGTCGCTAAAATCTCAATTAAGATTTTAGAGTCGGTGGTCAGGTCGTAGGGGGTCTGTGGCTTTTCAAGAGTTACGAGCGCGATCTCTTGTGCGGATTTCAGTGCTTCCAGCCGCTTGGGGCACCGAGTGTGATAAGTGGGGTGTGAACCGCCGCAATTTTTGCAAAGTGGGTCGTTTGCCTTAGAGAAATTTGTGGGTTTGTGGTCGGTGGCTCCGCAGGAGGGACAGACCGGTTTGGTCTTGCAGGATTCGGCGAGGTGGTCTGTGGTGGAGATCCTATTGCAGTATTTTGGAACTGCGGGTAGGGGATTTATGCGGTTGGAAGCCTCACACTGATGTGAGAGGCCGTGAAAATGCATGCCGTATGAGAGGGCACGGTGTTAGGCCGTTTAGGACTCAGTAAGAATCCGGAACATTAACATGATTTTGCGTTGGCGGCGAGACATGATGCGCCAGGACCTGGTGGCAGGGATGTCGATGAGGATGGCCTCAAATTATTTGTCGGTTATGGTGGTATCTACATTTCTGTAGACCAGAGAGAAGTGGGGTTTGCGAGATCTAGAGCTTTGACGGTCCTGGCGAATGGGGCTAAGGGGGATGATGGTGACTTGGTCGTCAACGAGAGTGTTGCGAAGCTTTTTTGCAAAAGCTTCGTGAGGAATGTTGGACGGTATTTTATGAAGAGCGGTCCTGTTAGCGTTTGCTTTTAAGTAGGCGATATCTCCTCTCAACAGCTCGTTTGTGTTGAGGAGATTGTAGAGTTCTCGCTAGGATACGTATTTGGGCGGCAAGTTACGGATGTTAAGGGTTTGAAGCGGTGACTTTTGTTGTTGTTGTCGGGGTTGTCTGGGCTGCTGGGGCTAAGTTGGCTGTTGTCGTGGTTGTTGCTGTTGTCGTGGAGGTTGCTGTTGTGGCTGTTGTTGGGTGGTTGGACGTGGTGGTGTAGGGATTCTACGTTCTCGGTTAGGCAGGGTGCCCAAGCGAGTGAAGTTTCCCGATTCGTTGTGGCTGGTGGAGGCCAGAGAATGGTGGGATCGCTGAAAGTGGTGGGATTTGGCAGAGAAGGTGGGCGATGAACTTCGAGAGCTTGGTTTTTATCTCAACTGGTCTTTGAGTTTAGTGATATATTTAAGAGTTTTGTCGAGTTGGTTCTCGAGGTTGGAAATTCGAGCCTCTTGGCTTATTGGTGGTGGTGTGGGGGAACTCTTGACGAGTTCGGGGAATTCCTCTCTAGAAGAAATAGATGGTGGTGGAGTTTTCATGCTCCGGGTGTGGATGGAGCAATTAAAAGACATGTTGTTTTTTGTGGCGGAAGAGACGAAACGATGGGTGTTTCGTTGTACACGGGGTTGTTAGTTAGAGGTGGTTGGCGGACAAAAGCCGGCATCGGACTCACTGCCGGAGGGAGTTTCCTCTCTGGTTAAAGGATTCCTGACCCTTTTTGTCTGCTGCCGGTTAGTGTGTATATTCACTTGAAAATCCTGTCGTCCTCTCTGGGGTGGATGGCGGTAGAGTTATTTGTAGAACTTCTTCTTAGTCGCTTTTACTTGGTAAACGCCATCTTCATAAATAAAAATGCCTCTAAGCAGAGCAGATTCTCATAAATACGAATGTTCTAGAGAGAACAGATTTTCATAGATTGGAATGTCCTATGAAGGACAGATTGAGATAAAAATCTCAGTAGATTTGTCGAGTCCGGTGGCAAACGCTGCTGGAAATACCTGGTTTGCATCAGTGACCACGTTTTCAACTTGAGCTATTCTTGCAGGTGACGCGATCGTAACTTTTATAGTCCTAACCTCGATCTCGAATATTCTCAAAAATACTCGAGTCGGCGCCTTTGATAAATAAAAAGCCGAAATAAATATAGAAATACAAAAATGCTGTGTAAACAATTTCGACTTTATGTTATGAAGTTAGATTCGACAGTCGCTTGTTCACAATTATAGTGTCTTATCTCAAAGGCGGTTTTTATCAAAGGATCTACGGGCTCACAACGCCTTTGATAAATAGAAAGCAGAAATAAAAATAGAAATACAAAAAATGCGGTGTAAACAATTTTGACTTTGTGATCGCGCATAAGTAGATATCGGCGGTGGCGGCATAGTAAAATTGTACTGTTGTGGGTGGCGACTAAGTTCGGCTGCGCCTTGTGATATGCCCACGTTAAAACGTTCGACCAGAGAGAGGTGTTTTATATTTTTTTTTCTGACTTCTTGCAGAACCCCCACCGGGGTATCGTGGAACCCTAGGGTTCCGCGGAACACACTTAGAGAATGGCTGCTCTAGACGGTTATTGAATAATGTAGACAATGATCGACATTGTAAAGAATATATTATGTAATGATAGTGTACATTAGAAATACTGATTGAACTCTTTGTTTCAGCTGATTGTCCGGATATTATTCCAAGGAGTGGATGGAACGCAAGTCCTCCGAATGATGTTACATTTTTGGGAGAAAACCCTCCATCATATATAGTCGTTCACCATTCAGCAACAAAATCTTGCTACTCTAAACAAGAATGTATTGCGTTAGTAAAAAACATACAGTACAGTCATATAAATGAAAGGAAATGGAGTGATATTGGTTATAATTTTTTGGTAAGATTATATACATTTCAAACGGTACAGTTTAAAATTACGTTACTCGTAATTTACTAAATTTTATTGTTAGCCATATGAGTTAGTTTCCGATGGAAAAAGCCCCTATTGGACACTAGCGAGACTATTAACAAACCAGTTTCCTAACCAGAAAAATAGGTTATAGAAATCAAAACATTGCTGTTGAATTAATTATCAAAATAGTATATTAAGTATTAAGAACGGTAAGGGTTGTTTACCGGTCGACAGCAATGCAAGAGAAGTGTGCGGGATAAATACAAAATTAAGCCATATGAAACAAACTTCGTGGTGGACGATAGAAATAAAAAATCAAGTGAAACAAAAAAAAACTAGCATGAAAACAATACCTATCTAATAGAACGGAAGAAAAATATAATAACTATAAGGAAGAAAGAAAGAAAACTAAAGAACTGATTAAAGCATCGATGAACGAACAATGGAAGAAATTTGGAGAAAAAATAGAAGATGACGCTAAAGCAAACCAGAAACTTTTTGATGACGCATTAAAGAAGATGAAATCAGAAAAGAAGCAGGAGACATATTTTATAAAAAATAAGAATGGTGAATATTAACAGAAGAGGAACAAATCATACAAGGATGGAAATAATATTATCAAGAACTACTTCATGATACAGAAGATAAAAAGGAACAAATCCGAATAAATATGCCACAAGATGTAGAAATAATAATAAGTAAGGAAGAAATAAAACAAGTAATAATAGAAATTAAAAATGAAAAAGCACCTGGATATAACAAAATTACAACAGAGATGATAAAAAATATTGGACGAAAAGGAAGAGATATACTGCGACACATACTCAATAAAGCTATAGAAGGAGAAGTGCACCCAACTGACTGGCAGAAGGCGCTCATTGTACCAATTTTTAAAAAAGGAGATGTGAAAGACTGCAAAAACTATCGAGGGATTAACATTAATTAACACCGTGATGAAAATAATGGAAAAATTGCTAGAAAAAAGAATTAGATCGACAATAGAATATACATTAGAAGAATCACAAAGTGGATTTAGAAGTGGAAGAAGTACCCGAGACCACATATTCACTATGCAACAGATGACGGAAAAAGCAATAAAAGAAAAAAACTGTTCGTAGCTTTTTGGGATCTAGAAAAAGCCTTTGATAGAGCACCTAGAGAAGATTGTAAAGAATACTAGCAGAAAGAGGATTAAATGAGAATCTGATACGAATAATACAAACGGTTTATAACAACGAGAACGCAGTCATAAAAAATAACAAAATATCCGAAAATTTTAATACAAATATAGGACTAAGACAATGGGGGAGCCTAAGTCCGTTATTATTTATTATATACATGGACTAGATTATTAAGAGATGCACAACACTAAGTTAAAAAGTATGTGTAGGCTATTTGCAATTATGCAGAGTAAACATCAGTGAGGGAGTATTTGCAGACGACGTGATATTAATAGCCAAAAATGAAAAAGAGCTATAAGAAAATATGAATGTGTGGAATATGGTACTGTTAGATATGGGTATGAATATAAACAAAATAAAACCAAAAAGATGGTCATTGGAAGAGAAAAAGAAGAAATTAATATATACATAGACTCCGACAAAATAGAACAGATAAAACATATTCAATACCTTGGAACAATAATAGACGAAAACGAAACACAAGAAGCCGATATTAATAACAGAGTAGTTAAAATTAACAAACTATACTATGCCATAAATAATAAGTTCATAAATAAAAAAGAAACTTCTAAAGATACTAAATTAAAAGTATTCAAAACAATATACCGACCAATCCTCACATTTGGCTGCGAAACATGGATATTAACAGAACAACAAAAAGGTAAAATACAGGCGACAGAAATGAAGTATCTAAGAAGAGTAATAGGTGTAACAAAAAAGGACAGAATGAAAAACATAGATATAAAAAGAGACCTAAAGATACAAGCTACTTTAGAATTTATAGAAAAAAGACAACTGCAATGGTGGGAGCATTTACAGCGTATGGATGAAAGAAGACCGGTTAAGAGAGTGTGGAAAGCAAAGATTGTGAAAAATAAAAAGAGAGGCAGACCAAGGAAAACGTGGGATAAAGTAATAGCTGGATTTCTGGAAAAAAGAGGAAGAAACTGGAACGAGGCCAAGGACATAGCTCTGAACAGAGAAGAGTGGAAAAAATTCGTGATAGGAAAGTAAACATAACACCCTACACCTCTAAGTGGTAGATGGGTTTTCAGATTATATATATAATGAAACAACACAGAAAAACAAAAAAACTTGCTCAAAATAAAGGAATTTGTTGAAGTGAAAATAACATGTGCACCTAATGCACAATTAGTTGGAGATAGCAGTCTTTCTTTGCCCATTATACAATATGAAGTTAGCTATACGTGCGTCATAAAATAAACCATTTCCACACAGAATAGCGACTAGCAGGTTTACGGGTCGACGCAAGGTGCCATCTAGTTTCCAACTAAGGAAAAAATTCGAAATCCTACAAATTGGAGTTAGCAGGTTATCACATTTAGCCGACGATTTTATCTTTTGTTACTATCCGTATTTTATACATACATTTCGTCAAATTTGAGTTGAGTTGAAGCTTTCAGATGGAATTTTTTCAAGTTATCAACAAATAACATGCTTATGTTTGTCTATATTTAACGAACCAGTGGCGTAACTAGGTTGAAGTTCTGGGAGGGGGGAGGTGGTATGAACTATCGAGGGATCTGGGTTTCGGAATTTTTTTCAAATTTCTCCCCTAAAACTGCATTTTAGCTTTGTTTTTCTTATAAGACTGTAGCCTACACTGTCTAGCTTTTAGTACATTTCAATTAAGTAGGCTTGCTGTCATTATGCTTTCGAATTTTATTTTTAGGGTTGGGGGGAGGTCTATCCCCCTCATCCCCCCGTAGTTACACTACTGTAACGAACAAGATAACAAATTATAACTTAAGAAAACATTTACAGATTTTATTTGGCATCCATGAACAACTATAAATGGATAATTCTGTCTATATTATAGGATATTTGAGAATTTTACCTAAAGAAAAGCTTTAGTTGTCAGCTGACACTGCCAAATTATAAGATTAGTTAAAAAAGACATTAAAACGATTTGTATCAACTGATCAGATATTCAAAAGGACATACTTGATGAAATCAATTATGTTGAAAAATAATAGACCTAGCATCTCATTCATAATATCGGAATTGTGATGGAGCTTTCATTACATTCTCTAATGTGCCAGAAAAAGACAATAATGCATTCATTACCCAGCGTAAATTGAGTGATACAATTTCAAGTAGCGTACTACTTTAATTATTTTGTTAAACCTTTGAGGAAATTCTCCATTTATGAATAGGTGTGTGATACAAATGGTATAGAATAAAGATTGTATTGAATTGAAAGTAATTGACTGGCAAGTAAAATAAAAAAAAATGCATCATTTAGGTATATCACTTGATTGAAATGCATATCTTTCAATCTTGAAAGTCATTCAATAAGTAGATGCACCTATATCGCCTATACTGGTTCTTGAAAAATGAAGGTCAAATGCGAATGTCAACTTACCGGTGAAAAGAGACATTTTGGTTGAGCTGATCCAATTATTTGCAAATATAACATTGACGAACCATGTATCACTTACGAAATATGAAATAGTACAATAACCACTTAAATAACCGAATAATCACTTGTAAACAAACAAATCTTCGATGGCAAGTATGCGAGGATTTGTTATGTTTGTGAATGGATGAGGTCCTACAGTGTTGTCATGTGGAGTAGGATAATTTAATTGTTGCAAACACAACATCAATCGCAAGAAAGTTTGTTTACTGCATTTCCTTCACTGTCTCCTTTCAATAGTATCATGATGACTACTTTTTTTGGAAATTAATGTTGCATTTTTTATTTCAATTTGTTATAACATTTTCGACCAGTTTTCAGTAATAAAGTACATTTTAATAATAGTTGCTCATCTCGTTATTTGTTTTGAAATGTTATCTTCAGCATTTAATGTAAATAAATGGGTCTTCTTTTTCTACTGTCACAACCTAAGTACCCGGCCTTGGGAATCTGCTCAGGTAGTGAATTCGGCCTTATTATTAGTTACACTATTTTTTATTACCTCAATTGGGATAAGGTGAATCAAAAAACAAAATTTCGGGACAAATGGATTTATTTGACACACAATAATAATAGTGTTTTTAAAATGAAACTCACGGTCTCTAGTTAATTCCACAATATGATAAAAGTTATTGAAAATTCTAAAAAAATGACAATTGTTTCGATAAATCAATATCATCGTCAGAATGACAGAAGCTACATTTCATTTTATGCCTACCTGATGTTTAGTAGTTATTTTTGGCTAGACCAAGAAGTAACCTAACTTGTGATTGGTTTAATATATGTTTATAGAAAAAAAAAGAAGATGTGATATTACAAATATTGAAGCTTAGATATTAATAGCCCTATGGTGATATCCTGGATATCATTTTTCCAATTAAGATCAGTATAACTGTGCAATGATATAGAAAACCAGGAAAACTATAT
This sequence comes from Galeruca laticollis, assembly GCA_963921935.1. Lineage (NCBI taxonomy): Eukaryota > Metazoa > Arthropoda > Insecta > Coleoptera > Chrysomelidae > Galeruca > Galeruca laticollis. The sequence goes on from OY998176.1 coordinate 133,601,450, forward strand.
CTGCTGATCTTTACAATTATCACTTAAGAAGTCAGTTTATTAGTGGAGAACTCCCTAGATTTAACTGTTCATTGACAACTTCATATTGTGGGTTTCTTAAATGTCTTCTAATTTCTAGTTCTTCAAGGAAATCCAGTTCTTGTTTTCCTGGTTTTCTATATCATTGCACAGTTATACTGATCTTAATTGGAAAAATGATATCCAGGATATCACCATAGGGCTATTAATATCTAAGCTTCAATATTTGTAATATCACATCTTCTTCTTTTTTCTATAAACATATATTAAGCCAATCACAAGTTAGGTTACTTCTTGGTCTAGCCAAAAATAACTACTAAACATCAGGTAGTCATAAAATGAAATGTAACTTCTGTCATTCTGACGATGATATTGATTTATCGAAACAATTATCATTTTTTTAGAATTTTCAATAACTTTTATTATATTGTGGAATTAACTAGAGACCGTGAGTTTCATTTAAAAACACTAATATGAGCATATTCCATGAAGTAAGGGTCGAGACAGTTAATTACACAATAATAAATTTACATAAACCGTATATTCTCAATACAAATACGAATAAATATCAGTTATATAGTAAAAATGTCCAACTCAATATTTTATGTATATCAAAAGTAAGTTAAGGACTGGAAAACTCGGGACGTACAGCTCGCAGCAGTATTCGAGGGGTCTTCAGCCGTGGTTGTCTGGACTGCAGAACGAGGTGGTGCGTTTACTGGATCTTGTAGAGTCCGTAACCGTCTGTGGAAGTATATAACGGTCCGTAGAGGTCGGTATAGTAAGGTCTGTAGACGGTCCTTAAAGTACAGTCTGTAGACGGTCCTTAAAGCTGCAGAGCTGTAGGGAAAGAAATAAAAAAACAGGAGAAACAGTAGAAAATTGAAATTGGAAAGGAGGAATAAAATGACCAGATAGGAGCTTATACTCCAATACATACAAAAATTTGAATTTAATTTTCAAAATAAAACCACAGAAAACTGTTCATTCTTATCCGTCCTGTTCCCAAAATAATCAGAAAAAGCAAATTTAAATCGGTGGACAATAACCCTATATAGAATCTGTTATAAATTCTCTTCATAAAATAACTTAGGGCGCCACCAGATTTTTTTAAAGAAAGATAATACCGGCGAAAAAAAAAGGAAAACGCCATAACAAAAAACATGTTTTTTTTAAAACGAAATAATTTAACTAAATAGAAAAATCGAAATAGAATCATTTGTAAGCACATAATTACAATTTGAAAATGTATAGATAACTTACCTGCGAAGAAAACTAAAAATCACACAAAATGATATTATTAAAAAGGAGAATGCTGCATAACTTTTCAGCGAAGAAATGAACAAGCCGATTCCTTGAATCGTAGTTTTAAATAGCCATTTAATGATAGTAGGAACTATCACCGATACGTTCCTAATATTCGAAATAAAAGGATTTGGAGTTAGAGGTGGGAGTAGCCGACGAATAAGTAACGCTCCAAAATAATTGATGAAAATAGTAACATGTCTCAGCGACATGTTACACTACATAATTGGATAAAATTGAATATGAATAGAATATGAGAACGGATAACCACATAAATATCAATATTAATGAAATTCCTATCAGATGATGATAAAGTAAACGTGCGCTTATTGAATTTTATCTTTAATGTTAGTGTGCTAGTTTTTAAAATCTCACAAATTTTTAGATTGGTGGAGATGGCACTATATATGAAGGTAGAGGATGGGGTATTCGTGGAGCTCACTGTGTTCCATACAACAGAAAAAGCTTGGGAATTTGCCTTTTAGGAAACTTTGAAAGTAATTAAATTTTTTCTTAATTGTTATTAATTGGTGGACCTGTAAAAAACTGTTACCTAGTTAAATCGTATAATATTCCATTCTGTTTCAGGTGAAAAACCACACAGTATTCAGTTAAAAGCGTTAGAGGATTTATTATCTTGTGCACAAGCCACTAATAAAACTACTGATGATTACCGTCTTATAGGACATCAACAGGGAAGCAGCACATTATGTCCTGGAAAATACTTGTTTAATATTATTAAAAATTGGCCTCATTTTGATCCCCACCCTCAATAAAGTGCTTTTAAATGAAACTCTTTGTTTTACTGTAATTGTTATTGAGCTAACCATACAACTTGTGCCCTATGTGGAATTTTCCTGAGCTAATGGATAATCAATGAAGGAAGTAGTTAATATATTCAAACTACTAGAAGCAAAGGCTAGAGCAGCGGTTCCTAAACTTTTTTGGTTACGGAACCCTCTTGGAAAGCGAACTTCATAGACAAATAATATAAGAGACGGTTTGATGGATAGGATGCAAGTGGCACAACGTTTCTGCGCCGCTGCCCGCGCATGGAGTCTCTGTAGTTGCGCGAACTACAAGACTGTTTTACATAAACAAAATAGAATAACATAATTTAAAACTATACAAACGAAAATACATTTTAACATATTGCTTTACTATCGATAGATATTATGAAATATCCAAGAGCCTTAACTTTTAAGTCATTAAAAATGAAAATATCCAAAATCAATCTTACATTGGTTGGTGTGAATCTGGCTTGTGTTTGTCAAGTTCAAAGTAACAATGTCAAAAATAACAATTGCGAAAAATTAGCCGTTACAAGGGTAAGTATTTTTCAAATTTATTTAGCATTAATTCTTCGAAAGTAAATAAAAGTAAGTGAACCTTTAAAATGACATCATCAGGAAAAATTTCTTATAGTTGTATTGCAAAAAATTGTAATAATAAATATTTCTGCCCACTTCGCAATTTAGAGTTTAACAAAACATTTTTCAAATTTCCATCTGACATTAATCGAAGGAAACAGTGGTACAACATTTTAGAATTGCCTTATACATCCAGAGATCAAAGGTTGTGTGAAGATCATTTTGATGATACTACATTTACAAGTTCATTACGCCAAAGACTCACTAAATTTGCTTTATCTTCGCAACCCTTATTACATCATACACCACCAAAAGTTGCGGAGCACCGCAGTAATACGCAATCTTTTGAAAGTACAATATTGCCTGTAAAAAGTAAGCTTATTTTTAGTAACAATAATGATAGCCAAGAAACTCAATCAGAACATTTACCTAAAAAGCAATGTTTGGAATCTTGTATTTTAAGTAAAATAAATGAAACTAGAGTGAGTAATTTATCTCCCAAGAAGAAGAAAATGTATTACATTAATAAAGATCAGAGAAATAGAATTTGTAAATTAAAAAAGGCCCTTATTCGTAGTAATAACAAAATTAAAAAAGCAGTTAAATTGTCTTAATCAAAGTTATTTCAAAATTTTAATTCAAAATTAGATCCAGGAGGCATGGACTTTTTAAAAAGTACTATTGCAAACTCTATGAAACATAAACCTTTATGGTCAATAAAAGATAAGGTCCTTTCATTAGCCATTTATAAAAAGGGACCACGAGCATATAACTTTTTAAAACGTTTTATAGCTTTGCCCAGTAAATCTACTTTACAGTCACTTCTAAGATCAGTGCCATTTGATACTGGAATTAATAAAGCAATTTTTGATAGGCTTAAAGAAAGGGTTGTTAAAATGAAGCAGATAGATAAAAATTGTGTCCTCTTATTTGATGAAATAGCATTAAAAGAACAATTGATTTTGGATGTGGCTAATGATAAAATTGTTGGATTCGTAGATCTTAGTAGTAATTTAGGCAGGAAGTTACAACCTGCCAATCATGTATTAGTGTTTGTAATTAATGGATAACATAAAGCTTGGAAGCAGCCGGTGGCTTATTATTTGACTAAGGATCAGGTTAAAACTGAAGATTTGAAATTAATTATTGTAGAGGTAATTTCAGCACTACAAGATGTAGGATTAAATGTAATGGCAACTGTTTGCGATCTAAGAAATACAAATCGAGCAGCTTTGAGACAATTAAGTAGACATTGGAAAATTGAAAAACCTGGTCCTTTTTTTTTGTAAATGGAAAGAAAATAATAACTTTATATGACCTTCCTCATCTTTTGAAATGTTCCAGACATGCTTTATTTAATTATGATATTTATTTTGATAACTATAAATGTGCAAAGTTACAACGTATTAAAAATGCTTTTTATATTGATAAAACGAAAAAATTTCAGGCTTTGCATAATATTAAAGAATCATCTTTTGATCTTCGTAAAAACAGTAAAATTAAAATGAAAGTTTCAGTTGCTGCAAAAATAATGAGCCACACTGTGGCTGCTACCATTGAAAGTTTAATTGTTCCTGGTAAATTACCATCTGAAGCTATCTATACTGCCGAATTTATTGAGGACATAAGTTATTTGACAGTCTTAATGGTAGGAAATCAACCTTTGATGCTGCTAAAGCTCTTAGACGGTGTGTTTCAAAAAAGTCAAACCATCTGCTTTTTTGGAATTCTATGCTGCCAAAAATAAAATCTTGTCAGTTTTTACCGAAAAATGGGAAGGCTATGAAAACCAAAATGCCTTTTAAAACATCTTGGTTAACTACTATTAGGGGTGTCAAATTGTTAACAAGAGAATGTTGGAAATTAGGATTCAAATTCATTAGAACATGTTCTTTAAATCAGGACCCAGTTGAAAATATGTTTGGGGCAATTTGGCAGTATGGTGCAGCCAATACCTTTCCAAATTGTTACCAATTTATAACAGCTTTAAAAACGTCAATTTTAAATAGTTTAATTACTGCCAAGAACTACAACAACAATTGTGAAGCAGGAAAAATTATGTTTTTTTGTTCAGGAATTGTCAGGAAAAATGACTTTGAAAATTGTGTGGTAACCCTGTTAAGTGATATTAGAATATTTTTTTTAATAATAGGAAATATTAGTAAAAATTTAAAATTTTTTAATAATAATGTAACTGATAATCGTATCACATTTTTTTGTATTTTGATATCGTTAACTACTAGAATAAGAATGTTAAAGTTAATATTGTATATATAATACCATGTATAAATAACAGACTTATGTATTATAAAGAAATGTTCTATTAATTTGTTTTTACATTATGTGCAGGTTAATAAACAATTTAAATGTGTGCTGTTTTAATTAATATTTATTACCTAAATTATTTGTTTCAAAATTGTTTATTATAATTATATCATGACAAAAAAATGAAATATAATGTTATTTTTTGGAATGAAATAATTATATAATGAACAATTTTAAGACAAACTGTAAAATTTACCTACCCTTAATCCAAACTACCAAATTTAAATATCCCGCATGTAAGAATTAGTCCTGCACCCCGCAAGGGGTGCGCTGAGATCGACGCGATGCCAGCTGTTTGTACGGGAACGAACACTCTCTTATTACTTTCTCTATGGCGAACTTCTTGACGGAATCCTACAATAAAACAATTGTTTTTAAAAATGTATTCTTTATTAATAAGCATAATAAAAGTACAATGTAACAGTTATTATTTATTACTTACTTTACTTAGTAAATTACTATATAAGAAGTATAATAATTGAAGATATTAAAAAGGAAAAAAATCTAACTAATGGGAGGTATGATATTCTTTTTATTTTTCATCAAGGAAGTAATACCACAGGAATACCAACAAAATCTTTGAGATCTAAAAGTTTTGCAAGAAGAGTAAATATATGTGGCTACCAAACAATAATATCACCAGTAGTACCTACCTCAGTATAACAGGCGTGAAAGAGAAGAACAAATAAAAGCCATAGAGAGCTATACAACCCAGTATTGTGCAAAGAGCTAGATGGCTATGATATATAGTCAGGATGCAGAATAACACATGGGTTACAATATAAAACTGGAAGGAGGAAGATCATTGAAAGGTGACTCAAGGAAAGGTATGGAGACTCTCTTACAATCGCTGTGAAATAACGAGAAATACAATTATATAGATGTAGAAAATTAACTCAGGGAACTCCAGCAATGAATAAATAGAACAATATTCTTATTTCTGTCTTATTTTGTGTTCTTACCTGTATTTTATGAGATTTGCAGCTATGACTGACATTTCATTCAGTAAACACTTCAGTTAAAGACATGTTTTTCTAATTTTGCTACAGCTTCCAGGAAAACTCTTTATGAGTTTACATACTTTAGTAAATAGTTATTTTCTAATAAACAAACTGCTTCGGAATTTTTACAATATTCCCTTACGAATTTCTTAAAAAAATCGCACGACTACCAATATAAATATTTTTTACTTTGACAACACTTATAATGTATTATATTATCACAATTTTGGAAAACTTGAATTTGATTCTACTATACTTAAACATAATGAGGAAGACATTTTAGTATTTTTAAGTTGACTTATTAGATGATTATTTAGAAAAAGTTAGCTATATAAATAGTAGATTATCTAGTTGAAATACTAAGTTCAGTCAGTTTATTACAAACTTTGTCATTGGTATATTAAAATATGAGCGATGGAACCGCTATTCTTTATATTACCAGTACCACAATGGTCAACGACTTTGATGGTAAATCTGCCAGGTCGTAGAACGCCACGTAATGGAAGGCATGCTTACTCTCATTTTATTTATGTAAAATTTCCAAAGCAGAGGCTGATTACATCTTTCTTAGATTTAATTCGGAAGTATCAGTTGAATTTTTTTGGTATTTATTGAACTGTTTAATAGAAAAATATGCAATAGATGTCCCCACTAAATTTACCTTTAACCTAATCTTGATAAATAAAAAGGTTGAAATCATTTGTTTTCATTGAACTCGGTACGTCTAAATATTAAATTACGTACTTTTCAAAAATACTTTATCTTTTATTGATCCAGAATCATAACATAGGTCTGCATAAAAATATTTGACGATAAGTTTTTGAGTAATTTTAACCTAAAAGTGCAATGATCATCTTAATACGTAAATACTTTATAGACAGTCCGACTCTGTGCGATTACCGCTAAGTTCGAAGAACCAAATTACCCTGTTTCCAATTTTTACTCAGAGAGCCTATCTTGCATTTTTTATTATCTCTTAGATTCTTAAGAATGTGAACTCAATTCGAAGGAAATGTTTTGAATTCTTATTCAACATTTTACATAAACAAATTTAAACCATCTTTTGTAGCCTTGGCCTCGCTGTTCCCTTTAAATACTTATAATGAGTGCTCAGAAACAATTAATAATAAAGTTTTTAAATATTAAGGGTGAAATTCGTAGTAGACACTTGAGGGTCACTGATACTCAAACTTAGTTTGAGTTTACCTTGAGGCGAGTTTTCGTATCCACAGTTCATACTCAACTAATACTTCAACTTGAGTGAAGAAAGCGTGGTATCAATACAATTATTAGGAACTTTTGGTTGCGGCTGGTAAACAATAATTGTTTTCCAACGCACAATTATTGTGATCTACAAAGTCCGATGTCAACTCGTTGTAAAGATCCTGTTGCATAAAATCGTAAAGCTATACACAGTTTCATAATTGGTGATAATGGCTAACCCCTATGGTTATCTTCATTTTGCCTCTGTGTAGTAAGAGGTAATATTACGTTTATAAGAATATATCTTGAAAATCTATACCGTTGCAACAATTTTTATTGTATCTACCTAACGGATCTTCAGCATCTTGAATATATCGTCTAAAAAGAATGAATTTAATAAATTCTGCTTTTTACTATACCAATGTGAATACTAACCTAGGTAAACGATAAACTTAAGCATTATCATAATTGAAATTAATTGTCTCGACCCTTACTTCGTGGAATCTACTCATTTTACTGTTTTAAATGAAACTTACTGTTTCTAGATTATTCCACAATATATTGAAATTTTTTAAAAATTGACAATTGTTTCGATATTAAATATAGTTATATTTCATTTGATGCCTATCCGATGTTTAATAATTATTTTGGCTAGACCTACCTAGTGATTGACTTAATATATGTTAATAGAAAAAAGAAGAAAAATGACATTATGAATATTAAATCTTAGATATTATTAGTAGTCCAGGCGGTAGAGCAGTAAAAGTAGGGTGTAATGGATGTTGTTTGATAACGCAAAAATTTTTATGCAGAAAGTTGCCGAATATTGTGTACAACAATAATATATGTTTGCCTACTCCAAAAAGTGCTTGCTAAATGCCGTAGAACAACAAATGTACCGAAATATCGAAAAATGACCCATTTTTCGATACATTTGTGCCTAAAACTTTGAAACAAAGCTTTGACGATTTCCTATAAGGTTATGAAAATCGCTAATCGAAAAACTTTAATTTTCCATGAATAATATACGAAAATTAATAAAAAATCATACGTAAACTTTGAGATATTTTTTCGGTAAGTAAAAATTGATAAATAATTATCAAATTTTCACAAAAGATAGTTAAATATATGACAATTACGCACAAAAATTTTTGTAACGATGGACCGCGTAGTTTTTCACTGCCACAATTATTAATTAACAAATTATAAAAAAGTTGATCGCGCGTACCTTGTTTAAACAACGGTGAAAAAGGAGCATGCAATTTTTAACAGTTACTTAGTGTCATAACAAACAATAATAAAAATATACATTTTACGTTTTAACAATTTTTTACAATTTTTTAAAATTTTGTCAAATTTTTTCCATTATTAGTAATTTCTCGTTTACAGCATCGGTTCGATGTAAATTAAAAATTGTTTCCCATCTGAATACTGCTTTGCAAGCACTTACATTTTAGCCCAAAACGACAAAATTTGACCGTGTAGATCCGGTGATAGAGGCCCACAAAGTTAATAATAATTTATGGTTTACTTAATCGTAAAATCGAAATTAAAAAAATACTCTCCTATGGCTGGTTGCAAATACTTTCTATATTCGTCGTGTGCATTTTCGACAGATGAAAGCTTAATGAAAGAAAAATCGATGAAAATACCGTAATCAGAGGAGTTCGTCCGCTGAGCGGCGTGGGAGCAGGAGTGGGGATGGCGAAAAGCAGCTGTGCTGTCGCGCGGTCCGGGTGTTTCAAAATGCGAATGCGCGGTAAAACATGAGTTACCTCGGCAACGGTAGCACTTATTGAGACGATTTTTTTAATTCAATGTAGCGAAATGAGAGGAATCAGAATATGCCATCAAAAAACAATATTACAAAGAAATTTTGCACGAATTTCAAGATCAAAAAAGTATGGCTATTTTCATTTGCATCAAAAAAATAGTTGTATGATTGAAAAATTATTTTGTTGCTTAATGTTCATCAAATCATGCAACTAATTAAACGTTTAAATAATAAAAATTTAAAATTTTTTTTTCTACTACCGTGCGTAAAGTACGTACTTTAGACACACTTTCGAGTGCGTAAAACTTTACTTTACGCACTAGTGCATAAAGAAAAAGTTCCAATTTGTATGTCGTTTTATATAGTCTTATAAAAATATTGATAGGTATAATAAACGGATATTAAATCTGAGTTTTCTTTAAATCAGAGATTGAAACATATAGAATTCAGTAAAGCACATACGTAATAATTATTGGGTACTGGAAAATAATAAAATAGGGTGCATAGGTAGGTACCTATAAGTTGGCTGTGAGTGACTGACATTTCTTTGTGCATTGAATCTGACATTTAAATTTGAAATTGAGATTTTCCGACTATACCTAGGGTAAGCAAAAGTATTTATATTTAAGCATTGAACATTTTTAGGAAACTATGATGTTATTTTAGATTCTTTTTTTAGAAAACGGATTATTTTGAAAATACGCCATCTAACATATTACACGTAGCACAGAATGCTTCTAATGATTTATTGCCCCAAAAATCTGTGAATATTTACGAAACAAAATACAATTTGTTTAAAGAATGGCGTAGGAATAATAAAATAACAAAATATTCCGAAAATGTCCGAGTGCACACATTGCACCTTTAATATTAGTATTGTTAATAATTGAATTCGTCTGTTGTTTTGTTAATTTGTTGTAATTTTGATTAAAATGTTCAAAATATTAATCAATATATAATATATTTTATTAGGAATCAATAGAAGCGGTATAGTTTCTTTTAAAGAAAAATTAAACCTACTTTAGTGCGCAAAGAAAATTACTATTAAACTTCTGTTTTTTTAATAAAATTTTCGGTAGTAGAAAAAATAGTGTATGCAATTCGTGTGTAAAGTAGCCTTTTTTCGACTCATGTGATTGTCGCATTCGCCTGCGACTCATGCGACAATATTCACATTCGTCGAAAAAAGGCTACTTTACACACTTGTTACATAAATAACTATTTTACGCTTTTTAATGCTTAAACGAGAAATCATTTATAATGGAAAAATTTTGACAGAATTTAAAAAAATTGTGAAAAATTATTAAAACGTAAAATGGATATTTTTATAATTGCTTATTGTTTGTTATGACACTAAGTAACTGTTAAAAATTGCGTGCTCCTTTTTCACCGTTGTTTAAACAAGGTACGCGCGATCAACTTTTTTATAATTTGTTAATTAATAATTGTGGCAGTGAAAAACTACGCTATCGATCGTTACAAAAATTTTTGTGCGTAATTGTCATATGTTTAACTATCTTTTCTGAAAATTTGATCAATATTTATCAATTTTTACTTACCGAAAAAATTTCTCAAAGTTTACGTATGATTTTTTATTAATTTTCGTATATTATTCATGGAAAATTAAAGTTTTTCGATTCGCGATTCTCATAACCTTATAGGAAATCGTCAAATAAACAAAAAAGTAAGAGTAAATTTTTTTGATTTAAGGCTTTGTTTCAAAGTTTTAGACACAAATGTATCGAAAAATGGGTAATTTTTCGATATTTCGGTACATTTGTTGTTCTACAGTATTTAGCAAGCACTTTTTGGAGTAGGCAAACATAGATTATTGTTGTACGCAATATTCGGCAACTTTCTGCATAACATTTTTTGCGTTATCAAACAACATCCATTTCGATTGATCTATCGCCTGGACTATAATATCACAAAGTGATTTTGATACCCGAAATTTGTTTACAGTTTTCACCAGGTCAAGCATGTAGTATTTTTTATAAGGTAGTTAAACGACCTTTAAAATGAGGTAACAGTGAACCTCCCTTTCCATTTAAGATTTTAGGAGTTGTGTCCGCTTCCTCTAGAGGGTTGATGTAATTGAGTTCTACCATTCTACACACTATTCCCCTTAAAAATAAATGTGATGGGTCGTAATATAGAGGGTGGTACGTTTTCAAATGACACCACGTATATTACAGTTTGTTGTTTTGGCGTAACGGTATGCTGAGGATGTTTTTATTTGATTATTTAGGTTATGTACCTACATCTGTTTAAAATGATACGACAAATACTACTGAAAATATTAAAATCTATCCTAGAAGACACTCTAATTTGGGTATAAAGATAGACATTTTACAATACATTTATTCTCAAGTATTTTCTCATTACGAGTATTACTTCAATTTCGCAGCTCATAGTTCCAGATTTTTTGACAAATATTTACAGAAAAGTTATTCAACTACCTGTAATTCTCTGAATCTCTTCTGAAATCTCGAGTGAACCGCTACTGGTAAACTCATCAAATGAGAACTAGTCCTCGTGAAATAATTCTTCAGTTGATATCAAAACCTCGAAGAAGAAAGCAAGAAGAAGAAGAAAGCACAAGTGAGCCGCTCGCGTCGTTTCGTCTAAAAATGGCGAGATACTACTTTATAATATTCTCTGCGTTGATGGTACTTTGTGAGTGCGCTCCGAAGAGATCGAAAAAAGGAGAAAACGTACCGCATACAATATACGATCAACAACAGACTGGAGATTACAATATTCAGCTGCATCTAAAGGATTTTCAAATTATTGCTGTTCTAGGAGATGATGTAAGTTTTGGGGTAAGTTTATATTTATTAATTTGCGAAATGTTATTGAAATTTGCAATAAATGGATGTTGGAAAATTTTTATATATAAAAAATGTAATTTCACTTGAAGAATCGTCAAAGAACTGCTATAATATTTCAACTGAAATTGTATAAACTTCGCAGAACGAAATAAGTATTCTTTATATAGATAGGCTGGGTTATGAGTAACGTGCCAAATTTGAACTAAAGCTGTCCAGAAAATATATTTTACATCTAGAATGCTTTTTTACTGAGATAAGGAGCGCTGAATTTGGAAAAATGAAATACATAGTGTTGATAAATCAGCTATTGTCTTAAAAATGGTTATAAAAGTGGGATATTTTTTTAGATATGTTGTTAGATTTGAGATGTCGTCACTAACATTTTTTGCCATCAGTTGCTACAGGGTGTCTATAAAATATTTCAAACTCAATCTTTAGTGTCTATTAAAAACGAAATCAGCTAAAAACAAATGACTGGATATGTTGCTATGGTGATGTTACAAATTTATAATTAGTTCTGTCAACTTCTGTCATTATTAGTATAATTTTATACACTTGCATGAATGGAGAGATGAAAACGGTTATTTATTACAAAAAATATGTTACCAAGGACAATGGTCAATAAACATTTGTGCTGGATTATTGAATAAAAACGTGAACTTCATATTATAAAGATTGATGCACGTCATTCATTTTTTAACTTTAAATCTAGTTCCAGAAAAGACATTTATTATATTAAAAGGTATAAATTATTAAATATAATTAAGTATAATACTTATAAATCATTTTAATATAATAGATATTCTTTCTTGAATTATATTTAAGGTTAACAAATTTATGATGTGTATCAATCTTGTAACGAGTTATTTTTTTTTGAAACATTTTGGGTTAATTTTATTTTGTCGCCGATTGTATTTTGATTTTAATAAGTCTATATAACTCGTTACTCATTACTCGTAGCATTACTTTAAGTATTTATTTTATTGTTACGAAACAGCACAATGGTATAGACCCTAAATCCGACTCTGTCTAAGCCAGGTATGAAAATAATTAAAATTATGGCGGATACGCAGTGTTTTTATAAATGTTTGGGACTATCTTATCTAAACATTGTTTTTGTGACCAGACTTATCTAGAAAAGGCCATAAAAATTATTTGTGTGTGTAAACCGCAGCCCGGAATTTTCTAGTAAGAAAGGCATTAATATAAATAAGGACCGATCAGCGGAGGAGTCAGTTGATAAAGTGATCTCGTGGAATAAATACACCGAAATAGCAAACAGTAAATATAAATTAGTTAAGTGTTCATATAAATTAGTTTAAGTGAATATACTGAGTGTTAGTGATTAGCTTAGTGTTTAAATAAATTAGTAAGTAGCCATACCGTGTGTTTAAAATTTATCTCACCCGTAATAAAAACTTTTAATAAATAAGAAAAACATTACATTGGTGTCAGAAGTGGGATAATATAAATAAATTGCTACGTAAAAATGGCCAAGAGACTATGTGACCTCAAAGTGGCGGAGCTAAGAGCGGAATTGGAAGATCGTGAGTTGGAAACGTCCGGTAAGAAAAGTGAATTAGTAGAAAGACTTAAAGTGGCACTGGAAAATGACGGCTTTGATCCAGAAACCGTTTTATTTACTGACGCGGCTTCCACCTTAATCTCGTCTATTTCTGCTAACATGGACGAGAAGATTTCTGCCATGGAAGAGAACATGGACGAGAAGATTTCTGCCATGGACGAAAAGATTTCTGCTATGAAGAACGACATTTCTGCTAATATTTCTGCTAGCATGGACGAGAAGATTTCTGCTATGGAAGAGAAGATTTCAACGAATGTGAAAAGCGATATTTCGGCTACAAAGAACGATATTTCTACTTTGAAGAACGATATATCTGCCGATATCTTATTAATGAAAAACGACATTGCCGCCGACGTTGAAAATGAAATTTCGTCTCTAAAATCTGAAATCGAGAATAAGATTACAACGATAGACGAGAAAATCAAGGAGTTAGAGGAAAACATTGCCGATTCAAGAACACAAGACACTTCAGCAGAAGAAAAGAAGATCGAGATCTGCAAGCCAGAAACACAATCCAAGACAGATATTGGCAGCTTTACCCGAGTCAAGGCCCCAACGTTCGATGGAAAAATGTCGTGGACCAATTATGTGAAACAATTTGAAGCAGCCGCTAGAGTGAATAATTGGTCCGACAAGGAGAAAGCAGTGAACTTAACCATCGCGCTTCGCGGAGATGCCTTAGATGTACTTCAGACGATACCTTTGGAAGAAACGGATGACTTCGAGCTGCTGAAGAAGAGGTTGGACATGCGATATGGTCACGAACATTTGGAACAGTTGTACAGATTCCAGCTGAAGAACCGAAGGCGGAAACGTGACAAAACCCTTCAAGAGTATGAAATGGATATTGCCCGACTAGTTCGATTTGCTTATCCATCAGCACCAGAGAACATGATGGAATGTTTAGGCATCCAGGCCTTTATTGACGGATTATGTGACCATGATATGGATAAGACGCTTCGTTTAGCCCATCCTAAAACATTGGTGGATGCATTGACTGCTGCTCTTGAATATGAAGCAGCCACGATGGCTTCGGGATACAGCAAATATAGGACCATGTAGGAAAAAGGTGACGATGACAGACTTGATCAGATCGTCAACCTGTTGAGAGGTATGGTAGACAAGATGCCAAAGAAAATCAGGTGCTGTGGTTTTGGCGAGCTAGAGCAGGCACGCAGTTCGTGTAAGCGTCCTACGACTCCTGCAAAACAAGAATCTCTTAAATGCAAAGCAGCCAAGAAAAGCTCGCGGTACAACAGAGGTAGGACCATGCAGGAAGAAGATGACGATGACAAACTTGACCAGATCGTCAACTTGTTGAAAGGTATGGCAGACAAGATGCCGAAGAAGATCAAATGCCGGGAGTGTGGCGAGCTAGAGTACGTACGCAGTCCGTCTAAGCGCCCTAAGATTCCTGTAACCCAAGAACTCAAGCCACAGGGGAAATCAGACGGAGGTGAACATCCTGCTGATGTGAATCACCGAAAAGCCAACTCTTTGTCCAGACGGCCGTGCCCAACAGACTGCTCCCACTGCAACAAGGTGGAATCTAGGGAAGCTGCAGTTTTAAGAACTACTGTAGTCAACGAGGAATGGTCACCCACCAGGATCAGAGAAGGTCAGGAGAATTATCCTCACCTGAAGATGATCCGGCAATGGAAGGAAGAAAATCGGCGACCTACCTGGCAAAAAGTGTCAAGATTTTCACCAACACTCAAGGCATATTGGGCTCAGTGGGACTCCCTTGTCCTGGAAGAAGGCTTATTGAAAAGAGTCCTTGAAAACGATGATGGTTCTGAGAAGAGGAGGCAGCTAGTTATTCCGAGAACAAGAGTAGCTGAGGTAATGAAGAAGTTACACGACAGTCCATCGGGAGGTCATCTGGGAGTGAAGAAAACCCTTCAGCGAGTCCGTGAAAGGTTTTATTGGATGAACAGCTCCGACGATGTGAAGGACTGGTGTAAGAAATGTACGACTTGTGCTACGAGTAATGGACCACATCGCAAGAGAAAGGCTCCCATGAAACAGTACAATGTTGGAAGCCCTTTCGAAAGGATTGCTTTAAATATCGCTGGACCATTTCCGACGACAGAAAATGGTAGCAAGTACATACTGGTTGTAATGGATTATTTCACAAAGTGGGTGGAAATTTACGCCATCCCGAACCAAGAGGCCACAACTGTCGCGAATGTATTGGTGAAAGAATTCACCAGCCGATATGGAGTGCCCATGGAAGTTCACAGTGATCAGGGAAGAAATTTCGAAAGCCATCTATTCCAGGAAATTTGCGACAAGCTGGGAATGAAGAAGACCAGGACAACAGCTTTACATCCACAGTCAGATGAAAAGGTCGAGAGAATGAACAGGACTATTGGAAAATACCTGTCCAAAGTAGTATCCAGCCATCAGAGAGATTGGAACTAGTATCTTTCCCTATTCGCATTGGCTTATCGATCTGCTGTCAATGAGTCCACGGGTCAAACACCGGCGAAAACCCTGTTTGGACGTGAAATGAGGCTTCCTTGGGACCTGGAATTTGGCTGCTGGCCTGGAGAAGATCTAGCAGGCGAAGACTACGTGATCCAATTGAGAAGGAGGCTGGACGATATTCATGAATTAGTTCGAACCAATCTTCAAGTTGCCAGCGACAGAATGAAAAGTCGGTACGACACGCAGGCCACATAAGGCGGTTTTAAAGAAGGGGACAAAGTATGGTTACACAACCCGACGAGGAGAAAAGGATTTTCTCCAAAATTACAAAAATCTTGGGATGGTCCATACTTAATCAAGAAAAGGACCAATGATGTTATATGTCGCATAAGCAAGATCCCCAACGAAAAACCAAAAGTAGTTCACCAAAACCGACTAGCCCCATTCGAAGGAGACCATCACCTAGAGGAAGGAGTAAACCTTATTCAAGATGTGTCTGACCCTACCTTCGACGAATTTATGGGCGCGTATGGAGGTACCGGGAAAGCTAGATATGGAGTCACTTCGGAACAACAACAAGATTTGTTCACTCTCCCGGAAGATTATTCACGGGCATACAACATCCTCGCCCGTATCAAGAACGCACGAGGGTTGGCAACCGTCTTTCGAAAGAAGTTCGGGCAATTAGAAAAACTTGAAGACCAGATTCCAGCCCCTGGCAAGACACTGAAACTGAAACATAATTCGCGGTACGTCTTCTACGTGGTAACTAAAGATGAATTTAAAGATCGATCTACCTACCGCGATGTGTGGGAAGCACTTCGTAACCTCCGAGACCATGTGTTAGAATCCAGCGTGAAGGAACTGGCTATGCCTAAGATAGCGAGTAACCAGATGGATTGACGAGTTATCAGGAACATGGTAGAGGTTATCTTTAGAGATACCGGTGTCCAGATATTAATTTGCAGCTACAACCCCCGTTATTAGTATCCGATGAAGACGGTGCCCTGCTATTTCCATTAGATCGGAAAGTGTAGAAATGGGGCCAGTTGCCGATTCATACATTCAGTCTCGGCTACACAGAAGTTCCAGGAGGAACTTCTATTTAAGGAGGGGGTAATGTTACGAAACCGCACACTGGTATAGACCCTAAATCCGACTCTGTCTAAGCCAGGTATGAAAATTAAAATTATGGCGGATACGCAGTGGTTTTATAACTGTTTGGGACTATCTTATCTAAACATTGTTTTTGTGACCAGACTTATCTAGAAAAGGCCAGAAAAATTATTTGTGTGTGTAAGCCGCAGCCCGGAATTTTCTAGTAAGAAAGGCATTAATATAAATAAGGACCGATCAGCGGAGGAGTCAGTTGATAAAGTGATCTCGTGCAATAAATACACCGAAATAGCAAACAGTAAATATAAATTAGTTAAGTGTTCATATAAATTAGTTTAAGTGAATATACTGAGTGTTAGTGATTAGCTTAGTGTTTAAATAAATTAGTAAGTAGCCATACCGTGTGTTGAAAATTCATCCCACCCGTTTATTGTTTAAATAAATTAGAAAAACATTACATTATCAGTAACTCAAAAGCCATGAGTAGTGTAGCTATAAGGGTTCTGAGCCACTACTTCGAAAAAGGTCCGCTAGGCGACGGTGGCGCTGCTGTCGTTGGCGCTGTCGTCCATTTTTTATCGATTTCGCATTTTTACAGATTTCTTTTTTCTGTCGGCCATTTTTTAGTCGGCCATTTTTCATCGATTTCGCTAGATGGCGCATTTCTTTTTTCTGTAGTCCATTTTTTATCCGGTAAATTTGTGCATAACGTAAAAATGTTTGCCCTGAGTGAGATTCGAGACCACGACCTCATCGTTCCCAGCCTAAACCGTTACATCTCCGCCATAAGGGCTCCAATATATTATAGTTTTGAAATCTAACTGTATAAGATACAGAGAGTCTGATTTCACAACACGATGTAATTTTCTTCAATACTCCCTATAGTTTTCATCAGCCGTTTGAGTACAAATCAATAGCATACGAGTGAAATAAAAAGTGTCTACTCTTCGTTATTAAACATAAAATGTATACAGAGGGTGTACTACGTTCTTGTTAAGAAAAAAAAAAAGATATTTTTATTTTTAGTAGGACGTCTACATAAAATTTCATATGATGCATGTTAGTTGTAGATGATGAATCAGTCGCGATATGTCTTTGGTTGAGCTTAGTCATCGTTGTCGTTGTCGATTTGAGGAGTTTATGATAAAAATCGATCGATTGAATAAGGATATAATCTTTTATGAAGATAAAAGAAGGATTATTAAGCAAATTGAAAACTTGTGTCTTGCAACAACGACAGCTGTCGACCCACATCAGAATAAATGGGAAAATCTTAAAATTAATATTTTTAGTATCTCCATGAATGACAGGAAAGAATATATTATAACAAGGGTCTGGATCATTTGTTTTCTCCCCCCCACCCCTATGTGTGTGTGTGTATCTGATTTTTCCAATAAATATTAGACACGGTCATATAAACAGTCGAGGGTTATAATTTCATGTATGTAATATATTTTTTAACTATTAAATCACCGCGTCAACCCTTAAGATACTGGTAGGTGATTCATAGGATTTCATGAGAAAAAAATTTATTTCACGTTGGCTTAATCGCATACCAGCATCTGATTTCAATTAAAATATTAAATGCAGTCGAGGGTCTTAATTATACACACGTGCATGTGATATATTTTTAACGATTAAATCATAGCGTCAACCCGTATGATATTTATTAGACACAAAGCATTATATTTAGTTTGAATGACCATATTGCATTCAGTATTTTCCTAAACCATTAATTTTAATTGGATTTCAAGAAGATGTGTTGGGGAATCAAAAAGATGGAGGAGGGGTCCGTGTATATAATAGCGAACTCAGATGTGATTATCAGTTAGATTCATCATCTCACAAGTCATCCGTCGAATCTGAAAAAGTTTAATAGCATCGTGATAAATTATTAATAAATTCGTGCAACTTTATACAATTTTGTTTGACATAAAAACTGAGAAAAGAAGTGTGTTAAGAAAAATCAAAAAGGAACTAATCAATGTAAGTACCAACAAGCATGTGTGTTTCTCTACTTATAATACAGTGTTTTTTTTTTTTTTTTTTTTTTTTTTTTTTTTTTTTTTTTTTTTCTTCAATTTTTGTAGATGGATTTAAATGTATTAAATGAAAAATGTTCTGCAGTAGCTAACATCCAATCGAAGAAAATTATAAAGCTGAAGGATCTCACACTAGACATAAGCTATCCAATTCTTGGAGCTCGGTTGACGAATGGACGATTCGGCAAGAGTGTTTTGTTGGAGCTGCACGATAAGGTTGTGTTTTTACCAAATCGTGTAACAGACCATTTCGCGCCAAATCTAATCCATTTTCAGCCGAACAAGTACGGGTTGAAGGAGACTGGAAAGCCACACTCGACAGCACTCTTCGAGATTGTTGAGATATAATCGGTGAGTTTTTTATTTTATATAATATATACATATAAAAAATTGATTGATGAATTGAACAAAGTTGATTGATGGCTTTCCCAAACATTATTCTAAACCTCTATGTAATACAACTATAAATCTTTTAATTAAATGTATTAATATTTCAGGCTATATTGAGAATCACCACCCTCCCTGCAGCTTTACATCACCTCTCTGCAGCCCTACGTCAAGAATCAGCTCCACAGCCCTACGTCAAGAATCAGCTCCACAGCCCTATATTGAACATCAATATTGGAGGAATCATCCTTCGTTGACACACGCACCCACACACACACACACACACACACACCATCATCAAAGTGAGTACATTTCTCGTATTATTCAAAATGTCTAACTTCAGTGGTAAAAGTTTGCAGCAAATAGATGAAGTTCTAAATTCCTTGAACAAACTTCCGACATTTTCATGTAAAAATAAATGGGTTTTAATAATTAATGGTCATATTAGAAAATGTAATCGGGCATTGAAATTTTTCAAATTTTCTGTGGGACAAAAACATAAAATTCATTCAAAAATAGCACACTTGAAGCGCATGAGATGTTTAATAAAAGTAGGGAATGGGGGGAAACATGTCATTCACGATAGTAAAAAACAGTCCAATAGAGTCAAATGGGAATTCATAAATGCAGCCTTTGATAGTAGATTAAAAACGGGGATTATTATAAACTTGGGTCATAAAGATATCAATTCATTTTTTACAGACGCTTCAAAAATTTTTAAAAAGAAAATGTCTGTAGTTTTCAAGAAATTTCAAATTATAAAAGCAAACACTACATTTTGCGGTGATTTTGTTAAGATGTCAAATGATGTGGAATTGGTAGACCGCAAATATTTTAGTACTCCCAACGTTGTTTTAAATAATGGAGATGATTTATATGATTGGTTCAAAATAAATGTTACTGATCCCATTTTAAACAACATGTCCGAATTTGCTGAAAAAAATAGTGGGTGGGCTTTATCGAAAATAATTTTTTTAGAAGTGGCAATTAACAAATATGAACTGGCTGCAGGCTCATCGTATATTCCATTACCTAAATCCATTTCTCAGAAGCATGCTATAGTTAATGTTCGCAATATGGATAATGCGTGCTTCTTCTGGGCAGTTACCAGTTTTTTGAACCCTTTATGCAAAAATAGTCATCTTGATCGTACATCTTCGTATCCGCATTACTCGGAAGTTTTAAATATTAAAGGTTTAGACATTAAGATGCCTCTTGCTCAAATTACAAAATTTGAAAAAATGAACAATATGTCTGTAAATGTATATGCGTTAGAATTAAACCATTCGCCAAAGTCGTCATCACAATTTTACACCGTAGTGCCTGCCAGATTAGCGAAAAATAGATTAGAACAACACGTAAATTTACTGTTACTTCAATCCAAGTATTATCCTCAGTTGAGTGTTTATGATGCACCTCCTGTAGACGAAACAAACGATGAAATCAAATACCATTGTTGCTGGATAAAAAATGTATCTCGTTTAATTAGTTCACAGTTAAATAAATATAAAGGTAAAAAATATATTTGCGATAGATGTTTAAATTATTTTCACGGCCAACAAGTTTTAGACAATCATGAAATGACCTGTAAAAATGTAAATGATTCAAAAATTTCTTTTCCGCATTATACACATATTGAATTTAAAAATTTTATTTATAAACAGAAATGTCCGTTTGCTATTTACAGCGATTTTGAGTCCATGTTGAAGGCATATAGTGATCATCAAAAAACAACTAAAACTCAAAAATATCAGGAGCATATTGCTTTTTCTGCAGGATATTATTTCAAGTGCGCTTATGATGAAGAACTTTCGTATTATAGAGATAATCAAGGTGAAGACTGTATTGATTGGTTTACAGGTCAGTTGATGGATGTAGCTGAATTTGTACACTCTAAACTTTTAAATATAATTCCCATGAATGTGACACCTAACACCGTACACGCGGTGAATTGTCACATTTGTGATCGGAAATTTACTAGTAATGATAAGATTGTTAGAGATCATGACCATTTTACGGGGCAATTTCGAGGGTTTGCTCATCAAGCGTGCAATTTGAATTTTAAGAAAGTTTTCGTTGTTCCAATCATCTTTCACAATCTGAGCTCTTATGATTCACACTTTGTTATTAGAGAAATTGCTAAACGTGGTAAGGTTACAGTGTTGCCCATCAATAAGGAAATCTATATAAGTTTTACTCTACACGATCCTAAAACTAACATCAAATTCAGGTTCATAGACTCCCTTAGGTTTATGTGTGCAAGTTTAGACGAACTAGTATCCACACTGAAGGAGAGCGACTTTAAAAATTTGAGGCAGGAATTTCACGATTTAAGTGATGAAAAGCTAAAACTTTTAATGAAAAAAGGTGTTTTTCCATATGATTACATGGATTGTATGGAAAAGCTTGTAGAAGTGAAATTACCATCCATTGATAATTTTTATAATAAACTCAATGATTCCAACATTTCCATGGAACAATACCAGCATGCAAAAAATGTTTGGGAGAATTTTAATATTGTCAATCTGGGTGAGTACAGTCGTCTGTACATGAAAACAGACATACTGCTATTGGCGGACGTTTTTGAGCAATTGCGACATAATTGTATTCAAACGTATCAGCTCGATCCAATCTGGTATTTTACGCTACCGGGATTTACTTGGGATTCGATGTTGAAGTATACAAAAATAAAATTAGAGTTACTCCGAGACATTGATATGGTTATGTTTGTTGAGCGAGGCATTCGTGGAGGAATAACTGTTTGCTCAAACCGATATGCAGAAGCCAACAATAAATACATGTTTGAGGGGTATGATCCACAAAAAACCATCCAAATACCTCATGTACCTCGATGTAAATAACCTGTATGGATGGGCAATGTCTGAATTCCTTCCATATGAAAATTTTCAGTGGGTAGACGACGTCACCAACATTGACATAACTCAAATTGCTGATGACTCTCCAGAAGGATATATTCTTGAGGTAGATCTAGAATATCCCCAGGAGTTACACGATCTACATCAAGATTTTCCCTTTTGTCCCGAACATCTGGCACCTCCCAATTCCAAATTAAAAAAATTATTGACTACTTTTTACACTAAACATAATTATATTGTACACTATCGAAATTTAAAACAGGCTTTGGCGAATGGTTTAATTCTAACAAAAACACATCGAATGTTGAAATTTAAGCAAGCTGCATGGTTACGACCTTACATAATGCTAAATACCAAATTAAGAACAGATGCCACTACAGCGTTTTCCAAAAATCTATACAAATTAATGAATAATGCTGTGTTTGGCAAAACAATGGAAAATATTAGGAATCATAGAACGGTTAAACTATCTACAACATATTTAGGTCGATATGGGGCAAAAAATTTAATTGCCAGTCCACAATTCCATTCGAGAGTCATTTTAGATGAAAATATGGTAATAATAGAACTTAAAAAAAATAATATAATTTTCAATAAACCTCTGTACGTTGGGATGGCGATTTTAGATATCTCAAAAATATGTATGTACGACTTTCACTATAATTTTATGCTCCCCAAATTAACAAAAGAAAATTGCAAGCTACTGTATACAGATACAGATAGTTTCACTTATGAAATTCAGTGTAATGACGTATACGAAGAAGTAATAAAGACCAATATGAATTTGTTTGATACTAGCGATTACGTTGAAGGTAATTGTTATAACATGCCATTGGTAAATAAAAAGGTGTTGGGGTTGTTTAAGGATGAATGTAATGGTGCAATCATGACCCATTTTATAGGTTTACGTGCAAAAATGTATGCATTCAAAGTTCAAGGGGGAAAAATTGTGAAAAAATCTAAGGGGGTAAAGAAAAATGTTGTAAGAAATAAAATTACCTTCGACGATTATGTAAATTGTTTAAAAAATTGGAAATCAACATTAATTCATCAAAATTCAATTCGGTCATATGCACATAAAGTGTATAGTATAGAGCAAAAGAAAATTGGTCTTTCCCCTAAAGATGACAAACGGGTGCTAATTCCAGGATCATTTGATACGCTTCCGTGGGGTCATTATAAATTAAATACTACTGAATGATTTTTGAATATTTACGAAATGTATTTTCTTTATTATAACATGGGTGTGGGGGGTGTGTGTTTGTAAACCATATTCTTAAAACAATATTTTTCATCCAAAACGAACACATCATCGTCATCTAAATCGTTTCATTGATATTTATAATGATGATGAAGACACTGATAATGATTGGTGAATTTTGTCATTTTTTCCCATTCACTTTTTATATGTATATGTTATATAAAATACTCTCAAAGATAGTTTCTATTAAAAATGCTGGTTTTGATCCATCTCAATTTGTGAACTTGTATCTCACACAATTTTTAAATGAAACAATTTTATGTAATTTAGAGAGAGCTAAGTTTTTCTTTTTCTCTCTTTTCTTCTCAAATGAATCGGTATATATATTTTACTAATTAAAGATGTACACTATATTTAAAATGAGAATGTTTATATATGCATTTTTAGAGATAGATAAGTAGAAATAAATGAACTAAAAAAAAAAAAAAATTGTTTTTTATTATCTCTACCATAAATACTAGTGATTTAAATGGAATTGTGTGGTGGTGGTGGTGGTGGTGGTGTGGAAGAAAATAAAAATTGCAAGAAATATATAATTGTTTATTGAATTATTACATCATCATCTAAATCGTTTACAACTTTAGACTCATTGAAATATATAAATTCTCTGAGAGCCATCGTCATTATACCATCACTACAATTACAAACTGCGACTAATAATTCAAACTTGCTCAAATGTCCATTATGTTGAACAAAACTTTTGATAATATCCACTACATTTCTGTAATATTCACCAAAATTTAATGTTTCTAAATGGGCAAGCCGGTGTGAAATGAGACAATCATCCACTTTCAAAATTTGTTGAACATCTTCTCTGCATAAAAGGAAACTGATGTCATGTTTTATCACTTCCAACCATTTAACATTATTGTATATTATTTGTCGAACATTGCAGTAATCACCACACGATATCGCTGCTACTTCTTCTTCTTCTTCTACTCCGAACGGTTCATTTATAAATGAATTTTCTCTTAAAATATCGGTTAGCGTAGCCCATTCATAGGTGCTGAAGGAGATTTTTTTAGGATGCATACCAATGTATGATAAAGTGACTGCACTACAAAAAGTTCTTGCTACACTAATACCACATCCAATTCGAACTGAATCCATAGAATACTCTGTATATAACAAGTACTGATGTTCCATTTTTGATGCCATTTCATAATTATTTAAAATGTTATCCAATTCAGCTCCATAATTTTCTGAACCATTAGTATTACTACTACTACTACTACTACTACCACTACTACTCATAGTATAATAACCGGCGTCTTCAGGAAACATATTGCGATGACTAACAATATGTTTCACTGCGCTCCTCAATTTATACTCTGATGCCAAGCAAAAAATGTATTCATACGCGGCGCAGCGAAAAGTAGTTACCCAACAACAACATCTGTATTTTCGATCCAACTGTTGTGTTTTGTGTCTAAACCCAACCATTTTACATACATCTTGTTGCCTTTTCTTCTAAGCACCTTTTCCACCAAGTAAATATCTGGATTTGACGTTTTCTGTAACTCTTCTTCGTAAAACCCCCCACTGATTGGTATACCATGCAAATCTTCTAGCAAATATGTGGTGGGATTTGTTATTTTAACTTTAACGATTTTGAATAGTTCAGTCGTCCAATTGGGTGTATATCCTTTCTCAAAGACATGTTTCGACTTGCTTATACGTACAATATCACCGACTTTAAATTTACGACGTCCCACAATCTTTAGATGTGTATATGTTTTGTTTAAAATATCTTTTTCGTTGGATTTATTGACATTGGAAGGTTTATAGTTGGTAGTTGAATGCTTTGTATTATTGTATTCCTTCGTAATTTTGGGTAAAATGTTTATCCATTTATGTGTGCCATTTAAACTGAAATGTTTGTAAAGCTTTAATTTCAATGTTCTAATAACTCTTTCTGCCATAGAAGCTTTTTTCGTGCTAAATACACTATAATGATTAATCCAATGTTTTTTCATTATTTGTTGAAACTTGCTGTTGTAAAATTCCGTTCCTTGGTCTGATTGGAGATTTTTAGGAGCTCGTTTTGTGCGGGCGAGAATGTCCGAGAATGCACGAGTTAACTCTTCACCGGTTTTTGTCTTTAATGGACGTGTCCATAAAAACTTTGAAAAGCAATCGATGACGACTAGTATCATTTTGTGATTTTTATTTTGATTAGCGTAAGGTCGCATTTCAGCTAAATCCATTTGCCATAAATCATCTATGCCTTTGACAATTGTACGTCTGCGTGGATAATTTTTACGTATAGGTTTATGGAGTTCGTTAACAAGCTGGACTTTGGATGACATGTTTCGTGGGCGCATGCACTTTCTAAACTGATGATCCATTACTCTTCTCATCTATTTTCTTCTTTTGTTCAATTTCATGCTTCTTCTTCAAGTCCCTGTCCAAAACTTGAAACGCATGTTCTATGTATGTATTATACATATCGATCTTATCACTGATTAGAGTATTACTTTTCGACAATTTATCCTGTACTTCTCGTTTAAAACTCTCCAAATCATTTCTCAAAAATTGCTTGCCCATAGCAACTCCCTCGTCGACATATATTTTAGTTGCCATATCTCGAGCTCTGACGGGAGGATTTCTCGAAATAAATGCTGCAATTTCGTTGATTTTATTTTGATGAGATACCAATTGCGTTTGTAATGAGGGGATTATTGTTTTTTGAAGTGTTTCGAGCTCATTATGGTACACATGTAATTGTTCATCAACATATAGTTTGTTAGCAACATCGCTATTTGCAGTCGGCATCTTTACATTACAAATTTTTACATTTTCTGCATCAATATTACCGTCTAGAGTATGTGGATACGATACTTACGGCATATACGGCTTAACCCGCTCATTAGCATGATTGCGGCGATGTCCAAACTTATCGACAGACATGATTGAAATGATTATGTTTTCCGTTTGTTATTCAATTATATTGGCCTCTTTCAACTCATTGATTATTGCAATTATCTCGTTGTTGTGTGAGAATGAGGTGTTGCCAGCCTCCTTGGATGCAATCAGTAATCTTAAACGGTCACACAGCTCATTGGGATCGTCCCAATAAATGTATTCCATCGGTTTTTCGTTGTATGACAAAAGAGGGCCACCACCACCGCCGCCGCCGACAACAAGACCTTTTCCTACATTAGTATATGGAGCGGTTTGAATGGATTGTTGTTGTTGTTGTTGTCGTTGTTTCTTTAATATTCGAGCTGATGGAGGTTTGGTTATAGTACTACTACTAATATTTGATGAGTCAGTTTTAAACAACGGTCTAATTATGTTGCGATACTTTTCGGTAGCAGTACTTTTCAGACGATCTGCTGCATTGAGATGAGCTTTTGTTATTGTTAGCAGAGCTTTGTAATTATTCAAATCATCATCAGAGTATTCATTGGGATGATTGTAAAACACAAGCTGATACAATCCCGAAGTCCCCGGTATATTTCCTTCTCCACCCCCCTCATCCTTCTCTCGTAATATGTTTATATTACCGTTTCTTTTATCGAATGCAATTCTACGTCTGCCCAACATCCAACCAATTTCATCATTATATAATGGACCATAACTTCTATCAATTTCATCATCTTTGCGAAAGTAATCTTCAAGATATGGTTGACTAATTATTGGATATTGATCTAAATAATCTTCTATGACATCACGCGAAACGTTGGGATGTGTGCCTATATCATAATCATCATAATAATAATCGTCTTCTTCTTCTTCATCATCATAACGTATAATATTTCCTGATTCATCCGTCTCGGCTATGGGTTTTGTATCGAGAAATGATACATCAGCATTTTTTTCTTTTTTTGTCGTTGTTTCCTCTTTTGGAGGGATGAATTTTGAAACTATGGCTTGTTGTAATGATTTTGAGGATTTGACCATTTCTTTTAGCGGTACAGATATCGGTTTAAATAGCTTATTTAGAGATGTATCATGTTCTGATTTTCCTAATTTTAACGCTAAATATTTCTTGCGAATAGATCTCGCCAATTCACTGATTTTTTTCTTACGCATGGCAATAGCAACCTTATCGTTGGACATGGTGACGATGACTGAGGATAATGTCTAGTGCTTTATAAATTTATCGAATCCTTTACGGTACCTGCCATTATTTAAAGCAAAATCTTTTACAATCACCAATGTTCCATAGTTGTTAGTAGTCGACCAGCATTCTGAGCAAATCTTTTTAAATTCTTCAAATGTCATGTCTGGTGACACATGTTCCTCAAATATATGTTTTAGATTAACTTCATCCTGCTTGAATAACACAATCATATTACAATTGTCACGTATGAGCTGTTTCGGTATTTTCGAATATGTTTGACATAAGTAGGTCGCGTCAATGTCTTTGTGACGACACATTGAATAATATTCGCGAATTTTCTGTTGACCATCACATGCAACATCATCAAATATGATTATCGAGTTTGACTGCGCTTTATCTGGACTAATAATTTCCTCATTGTCTTTAAATGGAAAATAGCCCACACCTTTAACTTCTCCTAGGACTTCTTGCAACAACTTATATTTCGGTTGAAATAACGACTTGGAATAAACGTAAACATTTTTGAATTTAGCACCATTTGGATCGAATAGGAGCGACAACATAACATTTGTCTTTCCACACCCACTAGGACCACAGATGATTGCACGAAAAGAATTTGGCAGTAGTTTACCATGTTTACCAACAGATGATGGATTAGAGGTAAAGTCCAAGTTTTCAATGGGTAGCGTCTGCTCTTGTTGAACGATCTTCATCTTGTGAAGAATTTTATTAGAGTGTTATTCTATAAATATGGATATCGCAGCATTATCATACATCAGTCTTAATGTTGGTGTTTGAGGGAGAAGGTCTTTTGAATTCTCTAATAAATAAACTGCCATTCGAACTTCACTTGCCTACCTACAATTATTGTGGTCGTAAGTGAATATAACTTGTCTTTTTTTCGTTAAACATATATTACGTACATTTATAGCTGGAACAAAAATACAAAAGCGACTTGCACGTGGTGACGCAGGCATTAATCCTTTAGACGACGCCTGCAAACAACACGATATAGCTTATTCGCAAAATCAATCTCTTGAAGAACGTCACAAAGCAGATAAGGAGTTGGGAGATAAGGCTTGGGCTCGAGTAAAATCAAAAGAGGGATCTTTTGGTGAAAAAGCTGCTGCATTACTTGTTACTGGTACCATGAAAGTGAAACGAAAGTTGGGAATGGGAAGTCGTCCAAAGAAACAACAACGACAACAACGTTCCTTCCATCGAGATGTAGTGCTAAAGGTGGGAAAATCAATGAAGAGAGGAGCATCTCTAAAAGAAAGCGCCTTGTTTGCCTTACGAGCAGCCAAATCACTTATTAAACAATTTGGTGGATCGAAGAAAATTGTTGTTCCTCGAGTGATACCAGTAAAATCTGGAGGTTTTCTACCACTTATACCTCTGTTTGCCGGTCTCTCAGCACTCGGAGCACTATCGGGTGGAGCTGCTGGGATTGCAAAGACTGTCATTGATGCAAATAATGCTCGTAAAAAATTGGAAGAAGACCACCGCCATAATAAGGTTATGGAACATGTTGGAAATGGTTTATATCTGAAAAAGTATCCTAGTGGCAGAGGATTTGGATTGTATTTAAAAAAAACTCGCGATAAAGCTACCCAATCGTCCACTGTACGACACCGATATTGCGCGTTATGCAAAATTATATAAAATCTCACACTTTCGTGGTGTTTTCATGCGTGACACTCTACCTAAATCCGGTCCTCGACGACAACAAGAGTGTGCAGTGGTTAACTTGGACTCATCCAAAAACAGTGGAACACATTGGGTAGCATATATAAAGAAAAACAATGTCATCGAGTATTTCGATTCATTTGGTAATTTGAAACCGCCCAAAGAACTTGTAAAGTATCTAGGAGGAGGAGGAAAAAATATTTTTTATAACAATAATCAGTATCAAAACTACGATCAAATCAATTGTGGACATTTGTGTTTGAAATTTCTATTTCAACATCCTTGGAACAATGGGAGAGGAGTGGGATGACATTAAAACATTATTAATGCAAAAGCCACGAAGTTTTACTGTTGATGCGCTGAAAAAAGTCCCCATTCAATATCTGATTGGGTTTGTCAGCCCGTCTGAATTGTTGGATATATGGCATAAACTACCTAATGACTACAAAACAAATTTTGAGCTACAAATTCGTCTGCCGTGCTTCGTTCACTACAACCGTCCCGATTGGACAACGCATTGGGATGGTCCTGCAAGTTCTCTGGCATCTTGTTTTCTATGTCAAAGTGTATTAAATAAATCTTGAACATAGTTCTGTGTATTATTTAAAGTACCTTCATCCCTTGACATGCATCAGTCATCATGTCGCAGTTGTTGAGAGTAAATAGCACAAATCACGTATTTACATTCCAACCTCCTACGCCTATTGTACTCTATCCTGAGAAAGAGTATGAGTTAGCACTACGTTCCTTTCACTCATACCATAGTATACCAAACATTGGAAATCGCAAATTTCACTACTACGATGACAACAACATGATGCAGAGTTTTGATATACCAACGGGATGTTACGAAATCGCTGATATTGAAGCGTTCATACTAGACAAGTTAGGTGGTGGTGGTGGCACCAGCAATCCATTTGAAACTGTATTTGCGTTAAAACCCAATAATAATACGTTACAATGTATGATTTACAGTAAATATAGAATTCCGTTCGGCGAGCAGGATACTCCCAACTGTCTTGGCGACATATTGGGTTTTTCTAGACAGATACTCGAAGCCAAACAATGGTACTCTTCAAATTTACCCGTTAAAATTATAAAAGTATCTAGCATACGCTTCGAATGTAACATTACCACTGGAGCCTTCGATGCAGACAGACCTGCTCATACTATTTACGAATTGGTTATAAAAGTAGATCCTGGGTACGCCATTGACGAAACTCCACATAATTTACTTTATTTACCTGTTATACCACAACGTGAAATTACCAACATTACTGTGCAGGCTTTGGATCAAGACGGACATCCAATCAACTTTCGTGGCGAAAAGAGCACCTTGGTGTTGGAGCTTAGAGCGAGAAGCAACCGATGGGATTGATAATTAATAATAAAAGACGTACCGCTGCACATCCAATACCATTAGTTAGGCGACGTCCTTCGAAGCAGCAGCATCTTACATTTGCAAACAAATTGCTTTTACAAACATTAGGGTTTTCATTGAAAGATAAACGATGACCACCACCACGTATGGAAAACGTTCTCGTATGAACGATATGCCACCAATGTTTGATATCTATCGCAAGCCGAGATTCGATGAATCGATTCGCAAAGCTGAATACAGAACATATGCTCCGTTCATCAAATCGTTCAGTTGCAGTGACATTACGGAATTTAGCATCAATCAAGTCGACTCGTTTTTTGCAATGAACGAAACATTGTTGTGCATTAAAGGTTCGCTCAATATACATGGAGCCGGTGATGTAAAGCTGGCAAATAATTTTGGTGCTTTCCTTTTCGATTATTGCACATACAGTGAAAGCGCAAGAGAAATGGAAACGGTTCGAGATCCTGGAATCGTGAGTGCTGTACGTGCCATGACGTGCTACAATCAAGAAGATTCCAATCATATGGCTATAGCAGGCTGGAATTATCCCAAAGATCCCATCCTTAATGCTCCCGATAAATCATTCAACCTACAAATTCCTCTCAAGCACATTTTCAACATTTTCAATGACTATCCCATGATTACATGTGGACGGCAAACAATACGTTTGGTTCGAGCTCGAAACGATAATGATTGTGTATATATCACAGAAAAAAATGTTGCCGGTGTGACTTCCACTACAACTGTTAGCATAAACATTACCAACATCGAATTGAAAATCAAGCATATCTACCCTAATGATGATATTAAGTTGGAACTGATGAGGACCATTCAAAAGGATCAGCCTATAGTTATTCCATTTAGAAAGTGGGAGATACATGAACTGCCATCCATCACCAGAAATGCTAGACGTGAAGTTTGGGCTGTTAAAACTACAACTTCAGTGGAGCGACCTCGTTATGTTATTGTTTTCTTTCAAACCAACAAACGTGACAACAACACAACTGACCCAACTTTATTCGACAATGCAGACATTCAAAGTATCAGGTTATCGCTAAATGGAGAGTATTATCCCAATGAAAGAATGCAGTTGGATTTTACCAAGAATGATTACAATGAGGCATATTTCAACTATACTGAATTTTATCCTAGCTATATGAATTCGACACAGAAGCGTCCTCTGTTGGATTATTCCTCATTCAAGAGGCGTGCATTGTTTGTTATCGATTGCTCGAAACAAGAAGAAAGCATGAAGGCATCTACAGTTGATGTAAAACTTGACATTGAAGCAAACATTGGTTTCCCCGAAAATACCAAAGTATATTGCATCATAATACACGATTGCGTAATGGAGTATTTCCCCCTCACCGAAATTGTTAAGAATTTAAACTAGAATGTGCTACTGCTGCTGCACATCAGTATTCCGGCCATCGTCATCATGAGAATAGCATTCGTCGACATCCAAGGATTCGTAGTTGATGGACACACAGTGTCTCCAACAATGGTTTTCAAATACTATATTACCTTTGTAATGTCTGAATAAAACAAATTGCATTGAATGGGTTTTTTATTAAAAACATCTACTCATCAACCAATACATTGCATGACGATTTAAATTTACGTTTAACAATTTTCAATAGAATTTTAATTATTAAAACAAATAAGCATGCTAATATTATACATGCCAATGAAAAAAGATTGTTAAGTTCGTCTTTCATGTTTCTGCTGCTGCTGCTGCTGCTGTTGTGAGAGGTTTCGTTGTTCATCTTGTGGAAGCCAGGTAGGTTTGATTCTGTTTAATGGATATATCGTTTGTGGTGTCTGGCGTCTAAAAATGTGATCTAAGGCACTCGAAATCTCTCTTTGTTGTATTCCGTCGTTTAGTAGTAGTTCTTCGGGCACCCAATTAATTTTAAGATTTTCCCATTTATTCTGATGTGAGTCGACAGCTGTCGTTGTTGCAAGACACAAGTTTTCAATTTGCTTAATAATCCTTCTTTTATCTTCATAAAAGATTATATCCTTATTCAATCGATCGATTTTTATCATAAACTCCTCAAATCGACAACGACAACGATGACTAAGATCAACCAAAGACATATCGCGACTGATTCATCATCTACAACTAACATGCATCATATGAAATTTTATGTAGACGTCCTACTAAAAATAAAAATATCTTTTTTTTTTCTTAACAAGAACGTAGTACACCCTCTGTATACATTTTATGTTTAATAACGAAGAGTAGACACTTTTTATTTCACTCGTATGCAGTGAATTCATCAATGGTCCTTCGGAATATTGATTTGTACTCAAACGCAAATATCTTTTTTTTTTCTTAACAAGAACGTAGTACACCCTCTGTATACATTTTATGTTTAATAACGAAGAGTAGACACTTTTTATTTCACTCGTATGCTATTGATTTGTACTCAAACGGCTGATGAAAACTATAGGGAGTATTGAAGAAAATTACATCGTGTTGTGAAATCAGACTCTCTGTATCTTATACAGTTAGATTTCAAAACTATAATATATTGGAGCCCTTATGGCGGAGATGTAACGGTTTAGGCTGGGAACGATGAGGTCGTGGTCTCGAATCTCACTCAGGGCAAAAATTTTTACGTTATGCACAAATTTACCGGATAAAAAATGGACTACAGAAAAAAGAAATGCGCCATCTAGCGAAATCGATGAAAAATGGCCGACTAAAAAATGGCCGACAGAAAAAAGAAATCTGTAAAAATGCGAAATCGATAAAAAATGGACGACAGCGCCAACGACAGCAGCGCCACCGTCGCCTAGCGGACCTTTTTCGAAGTAGTGGCTCAGAACCCTTATAGCTACACTACTGCCATGAATTACCATCTAAGAAATATATAAAATTTATTAAATTCCTCTTATCAAAAATTCAAATTATCGAGGACGCCCGGTATATAAAGTATCTTAATTAGAACCAAAACTTCCCAGTATAATAGAAATATTTCTTGTTGTAAGTAAATCGATTTCAAGTTAATTCCCTCTGCATCGTTAAGGCCAAAAACATTTTTAGGTGTGAATTAAATTATAAATTCCAAAAACCGAGCGTTGTGGCTGCCGTATGCCAATTTTTGCGCTCTGCTACCGTGTGTCAAAATTTTGTCTTTCTGCTTCATTTTTTCGTATAAGTATTAGTACCGAAGTTTGCTTAATTGATCGTTATTTAAAGTCAAGTGAATTGATAGTGCCCGACCGTCCCAGATTTTCTTGAGTAGTAGTAATTTTCATTACGAATCACGGCGTAAGTGAAAATTATTTTAGAAAACAGAATAAAATGTTATGTTCAGTTTTAAAGGTTTTATATTATTTTAGTAAGTGGGTTTTTTTGAAGCGATAAGAAAATTTATTTTCAGCTTTTATTATTGTTTTCTTTATATCGTTCTCTTGGAATTCATGACTGAGAACCTTCAATACATTGAAGGATATGGGGTTCTTTTTCCTCACTCATTCTTTTTACATCTGCTTCTATGTCATCACCATAAAAACATTTCACAATATTGTTTCCATATCGCCGCTATGCCCTCAAGGTTGGTGATAGTTTTCCCCGGTTATCCTTAATAATCTGCGTACGTGGTTTGTATTCCTTGGTTAAGTACTTAACCTTGTAGAAAAGTTCTCTGGATTCTTGACGGTGAGCGTGATCTTCCAGCTGTTTGCAGATTTCTTTGATATGATTATTTTTGGCTCTTTTGCTCAGTGATTTTATTCGTCCCTTGTTCAGTCTCTGTTGGATTTGATGCGTTGGTTCTAAGCTTTCTACGTTTTTCTACCAAGTTCAGTGTCTCGTCAGTCATCCAATTGTTTTGTTCATCTGTTTTTTCTTTGGGGTGCGTAGTATTTATTGCGTCTATAATCCATTCCTTAGTGCTTTCCCATGTTTTATTAGTATCTCCAGTAGTTTGCGGTGTATTGCTTTGTGATTATGCTTCTCTGAATTTATCAGGATCATTAGGAATAAATTTCAATCTTCTACCTGTATTTATTTTGTTATGCGAAATTCGGCTTGTAACAGTTGATGGTCTGTCCCACAATCGGCCGCTGGTTTCTTCTTTGTGTTCATGACCTGGTTTGTTGACAAGGATGTAATCTATTTGATTTTTATATCGTCACCTCGGTGAAGTCCAGATTGATAATCTTCGAGGGTGATGTTTGAACATCGTGTTCATAATGCTGAGTTCATTGTCAATTACAAACTGACTACCTCTTTCATTTTGTGCGCATTTTCCATACTTGCCCACTGTTCCTTTCAAATACTCTTCTGGTTCTGTTTCGCCAATTTTTGCATTCCAATCGCCCATTATTACTATTATTTCCTTCTTGGGTATTTATTAACTGATATATTTTTTCAACTTCTTCATCTGTTCCACAGCTGTTGGTATATATGTATATCTGTAGTACCTATGTGGATATTTGTTGGTTGTGCAACAAAAATTTGAAATAGAAAACTGATTGTGAGGCAGAGCAGAGTATTTTGCCACCAGCTGCTCCACTTTCAGCCGGTTGTAACTTTGTCCAATGTGACTGTGGTTTTTTTATTTATTTCGGAATTAATTTCTCTTCTGAATAATTTTAGCGGATCCGTAAATTGCAATTTAAAACTGATTGTGGGGCAGAGCAGAGGCTGTTGCCACAGCTGTTCCACTTTCAGGCGGGTGTAACTTTATCTGAATTCATTTTAAATTTTTTATTATTCCAAAATTATTTGCTATACAGTAATAGTTCGCCGATACTTTAAACATTTAAAAATGAATGTGGAGCAGAGCAGAGGCTGTTGCCACCAGCTGTTCCATTTTCAGATGGGTGTAACTTTAGGTGAAGTAATTTTTATTTTTATTTATTCCCAAATTATTTGCTATACATTTCTAGCTCGCCGATCGTATAAAACCTTGAAACTGATTATGGGGCAGAGCAGAGGCTTTTGCCACCCGCTGCCCAACCGTCAGCAGAGTGTAACTATTCTTGAGTTCACTCATTTTTTTTAGAAAAGTAAATTTTCTTTTACAATAATAAGCTTTTCAACCAAGTCTGAGGCTGTTGCCACGGGTTGATTGATCATCTAGTCTATGTTCATTAGTTTTTTTTATAAACTGGTCTGGTCGTATTTTACCACCTATCCCGATTGAGCGTCCCTACCACGAAGATTGTTATATCCCGTTAACTACTGTGATAGGTACTTATTGTTTTTTTTAACTGCTGCTCACCGCATTATTACACACTGTTTACACCGCTTACGATGTTATTAACGATTAGATTTGCTTGCTTACACCTGGTTTATTGTACCATTGCTCATATTCTTAATACCGGCAAATTTCGCATCGTGCATAATAAGAATCAGTTGCATACTGTATATATTTAATTGGTTTGGTACCGCTGAAAATACTCAGATATTTTTTTAAGTGTTATTTTGTATATTTATTTTGAATAGGACTTGTAATATACAAATATACAAATAGTTTTGTAGAAGTGTTAAATTCAACTAGACCCCTGAAATTTTCCGTAAAAAATGTGGGGGTCGTCTTCAGACATTGAAGTAGGTTCAATGATTTCATTGAGTTCCCAAAATTTTTTTAGTTGATAATCTTCGGGTATGTTTTTAGAAAAATTGCAATTAAACATTTTTATTGGACTTGAAATCAACCCGGAAATGATCCAGCCTAGCTTCGTGTTTTGTAAAATCGGACGATTTTTACCTAAAGTGATTTTGCCATCTAATAAAAGGTCCCAAAATGAAGTGACCCCGATAACAATATCGATTTGCTTAGGCAAATAGAATTCCTGATCAGACAAATTGAGGTTGTCTGGAATATCAACTGGTTCTGTGGATGTGGTTGATGATACTATTGGAACAACATAACAGCATATATTGCATTGAAAATTGTTACAGTTCGAGTAAATGGAAATAGAAGTGCTTTTTGTTAGAGTAGATTTCGACTGTCTCGACCCTTACTTCGTGGAATATGTTCATATTAGTGTTTTTAAATAAAACTCACGGTCTCTAGTTAATTCCACAATATAATACAAGTTATTGAAAATTCTAAAAAATTGACAATTGTTTCGATAAATCAATATTGATTTATCGAAACAATTGTCAATTTTTTAGAATTTTCAATAACTTGTATTATATTGTGGAATTAACTATATAGAGACCGTGAGTTTCATTTAAAAACACTAATAAGAGTAGATATCGTTTAATTGATTCCCATGATTGAGAAATTGGTAGGGATCAATGGTATGTTTAAACGCTAGCAGCAAGATTCAGTAATTAGATTGGATTGAGCTCCAGAGTCTAATAACGTTCTACACACTTGAAAATTGCCTTGATTTATTTTACTTTGAAAGTTACAGTTCAGAGAAGAATGGATGAATTGTAAATATCTTGTTGATTATAAATTGAATTTGTTTGTAGTAAAACATTTGAATGGTCTCCTTGGGAGCTAGATGAATTACTGGAATCACTGCATGATTGTTTGATTAATTGAGAATTGCATTGATTGTCTTGTTTGATACTTTTAATTGTATTAGAATTGTGTAATAGTGTATTGTGTTTTCGTCTACATTCCTTACAGCTGCCTAAATTACATGTTTCTGTTGAATGTCCTATTCTCAGACAGTTTGAAGATAATTGTAATTCTTTCACCTTGTTCCATCTTTCATTGATGCTTAATTTTAAGAAGTCAGTACATGTATAAATATAATGTTCTCTTTTGCAAAAGTTACGTGTTAATTCATTAATTGATAAATGTACTTGATTACGGCCTTGTGGTATTGTCGATTTTTGGAATTGAATATTGAGTTGATTATGATTGGTATGTACTTTAGTTTGAAAATGAGGCTCTTCCAAAGACTACAATACATCTTGTCTTTCTTTTAAGAATTCTAGAAAATTGTATAATGTAGATACTTCAGATGAAGTATAAGATTCTTTCCATTTATTCTGAGTAATTTTATCTGGTTTATTATAAATGATATGAATATAATAGTCATATCCTAAAGGGCTTCTTTGGAAAGCTTCATTCCTTCAAGTGCTGTGATATGTTTTGAAATGTCATCTACTAAATTTCTGAATTGCATAAATGTGGATTTAATTATAGAATAATTATAAACAATGCTTTGAAATGGGGTAAAAATTAAAAAAAAATATCAAATTTTTCACAAAGTTTTTGCCAATCTCTTTTAGTCTTGAGATTCATCACATCCCGAAATTACTCATTTTGCAATTCCTTCTAGAGCAGCATTTAAAAAGTTATATTTTTGAATATCATTTAGATGATGATGAATGAATTGTTGACATAAAATTCTTCTTAAATTCTAACCATTGATCATATTCACCAAATGCAGGTAATTTGATTTTAGGAAGTAAAAAGTTTGATAATGAATCTTTGACTGATGAAGAATTTACTATTGTTGTAGAACTTATGCAATAACTGAAAGAATGTGTTCTCATTTATCAGGCTCACGAAGAAATATAACGTCAGGCCGTTGGTTTACTGGATACCTCATTGTAAAAATATTACTAAGAACTCACAAACTGACAGCTGTGTGCAAAATTAAATCTAATAAACGGGAATTTCCCCCCTCCAAT
This sequence comes from Galeruca laticollis, assembly GCA_963921935.1. NCBI lineage: Eukaryota > Metazoa > Arthropoda > Insecta > Coleoptera > Chrysomelidae > Galeruca > Galeruca laticollis. The sequence goes on from OY998176.1 coordinate 133,639,737, forward strand.
TTACGCAAAAGAGCAAAAGGCAAGTACGCTCTTCATTATTTGCATTCAGTGAAGACATTACAGTTGTCTCATATATTCCTAAAGTAGGAAGAAATGTGCTTCTCGTTTCTTCATTGCACCGAGACGATTATATTGATGTTGAGACGGATGATATGAGAAAACCTGAAATCATTATATTCTACACCCAAACAAAAAGTGGCGTAGACGTAGTCGAATGCATGATTACATCCTACAATGTTGCCAGAAATACCAAGCGTTGGCCCATGGTTATATTTTATAATCTATTGAATTTGGCTGCAATTAATGCATTTGTCATCTACAGAGGCAACAATCCCAATGGAGAGTTCGCTAAACGTCGACTATTCCAGAAATATTTGGCGCTAGATTTACTACAGGACAACCTAAAAAGAAGAGCGCTTGACAAATGCATCTCAAGAGTAGTACGTGCTTCGCCTATGCGGCTTGTTGGTGTCGCGGAAGAAGATGATCCAGATCTCCTCCCAGGCAAAAGGGGAAATTGCAAATATTGTAAGACGCGCAAAACACATTATTTTTGCAACATTTGTAAAAGTTGGTTGTGTATGGACCATATTAGAGCTTGCTGTCAGGAATGCCTTGAAAAATTCAATGCCTATGTTTCATCCCCTCCCATTTGTGTACAATTTTTTTTTAAATATATGTTAATTTTTTTACCATTATTTAAACATTTTTCAATTAATATGTTATTACTTATGATCTGTATTTTATAATTTGTGTAAATTTTGGAATGAACAAAAGAATGTGACGAAATTGTAGCTTTTTAGTCAACAATTATGTCTAAAAACAATGTTTCTATGCATTTTTTATATGAATTCATCTATGAAAAACATTCGAAATGAACATATTCATATGAAATTACATATAGGGTGTTTCTATATTCGACCGACAACGCTCTACCACAGAAAGATCTCAATAAATGATTCATTTTTATATAGGAATACGAACCCTTACAGGGCCTAGTTGCTGAGATATAGGGTGTTAAAATTTTTAAATCAAAATAAAAACTTTGCCATAAATAAAGAACGCCTTTAAATTTTTTTTCAAATTTGGTGACCAATGAGCTTCTTAATAAGTAATATTTTGACATAAACAAACTTTGGAAAAATTTAACCAGTGGCGCGCTGTCAGGGTTGCGACTTTACAACATATACCCCATCACAGCACAAGCTCCGCCTTCTGTTATACGTCATCTTTTGCTGTTAGAAAGGAAATTATTCCTACCCGGCACCAGCACAGTTTACTGATTGTATTCGATCTAGACACGCTTCGCTCGATCAGCACATTTTCTCAATGATTTCCATTTAAGCGCTGCAAAGGGGAAAATAATACTGCAATTTTATTATTTCATAAAATTTATTTTATTTAATTAGTTATACTAGACGTACATAACTTTACTTAATGTATTTTGGCGTTTAGTCGATTTTTATTTATGTTGTCAATAATGGAATGATTAATTTTTGATCTTTTTCGTTTTTGGCTAACTGAAGTTATTCTGGTTTTTTTTAATTTCAACGGATGCGGTACATCCTTTTCTTTTAATTCGTTTATTGAAACGTACCCTTTTTTCATCAACCACTTTGTTAAAATTGGAATGGTGGCACACGAACTGTTTCTTGTATAACATTATTTTTAAATTTGGAAACGATTTCCTGACAATCCATCGTGTTTTCGTACTTTCACTGAAGTTTTGAATCCATTTATTACATTGCACACTATAATCTATTTCCGCATTATTTCGGTTTACATTTGTACGTACGCAAACATTAAAATGAGCGTTATCAGAAAATGGCTCAATCTGTTACACATCCTCTGCATGTAAATTGAAATATTGCCTTAAATATAATTCAGACATTTTCGGTAAGCCTTTGGACGAATCGAAAACAATACATACAATGCACTGTCAACAAGGAACCACGCTAAAATGATTATTATTGCATCCATGAAATCGGCATGACATTGGCACGATGTAAAGGGGCGAATTGTGTTGGAATCGGGTATATTTAGTAATTTGTGTTGATAGCGGGTATATCGCATTCGACGCTGCTGACGAAGCATGACGTATAACAGAAGGCGGTGCTTGTGCTGTGATGGGGTATATGTTGCAAAGTCGCGTCAGCGTTAGTTGTCACTTTTATCTCCCTATTTTTTACGCCACTGGAGCAAATTCTTTTTTTAATTTTGTTTTCAATTGCCTGATTACTTTTAGTTAAAAAACTAATAACCTTTTATGGTGCTAAAATGAACTGTGTTGTAGAAATTTGCCTCTAAACAAAAGTCTGCAGGTAATTAAATACTACTCAATATTTCTAAATTATAATCTAGTAGGCACGTGTCATCTTTTCAATAGTTCGTGACACTTCGTTGTATTTTAGACGATCTTGGTAGATTAAATTATATGGCAAATTTTTGATTTTGATTTAAAATTTTGAGGATCTTATATCTCAGCAACTAGGCCCCATTGGGGTTCGTATTCCTATATCAAAATGAATAATTTATTGAGATCTCTCTGTGGTAGAGCTTTGTCGGTCGAATATAGAAACACCCTGTATAAAAAAACAAAGGTGATAAAAATGATCAATTTAAATTTGTTCCTCACAGACCCCACCCGACTGAATGTATCACTATCGTCCACCCGTGGACGGTTAAAAATAAAAAAAAAAGAAAATCTGTTTTTTACTTTTTATTAAAACATTTTGAGGTTCTTTCAAAAATCTTTAAGAACAACAATTATATACTTTAAAATTATTTATAACTTTTCAATTGAACTTTTTTTGATAAAAAAAGTATTTACGCCGCAAATCGCAAAAAACCGTTTTCACCTCCTTTCCACCTCCGCCCCTCAGACTTTTTAAAAATCACGTTGTCGGAAAGTAGTACCCAACATTTGTAAGCCCTTTTTCTATCATTTTCCGCTGAGCATGCCCTGTAAGGAATTAATTCCTCAAAAAATTTAGTTCGCCTGGCCTATAATTATAAAAAGCATATACCATTTCAACCGGATATTCTTATGCGATTTAATTTTTCAAATAACTTAAAAATATCGCTGATGCTTTAACCAAAATTTTCGAATTAGATTCATTGGAACATAATTTTGATCAGTGTAAACTTAAAAAAAAACACCGAATTAGTCTAAATGTGTTATTTGGAAAATTAACAAAGACGTATTTTTTCAGGACTATGATTACACTTACGACTACTCAGAGTTCACAATTAAACCGGCTACTCAGAAACCAACTGAGCCGTCAATATCTTCTTCAACCTTTTCGTCATCACAGCCGTCAACATCTGTGTCGCCATATCCTTTTGATAATGTAAACTCAACTTCTTCAAACTTGGAAATTACAAAACCGGAAGTGGATAACGTTTCAATAGAAACATTCACTTCAACTGAAAAACCAATTTCAACAAACGGTACAGAGGAGAAGCCCGTTTTCATAGAACCTTCTAGTGATTCCGAAAAATTAACAGAAAAACCTGTATCATCAGCTCAAACATTGGAATTAGAAGAAAAACCTGATCCTGAATATTCAGTGCAATTGATAATTGAAAATACTCCCGCTCCTGATAATTCTTCTACAACCAAAAAAAGTTCAAAATTGGAAGATGCAAATTCACCAGGAAAAATTAAAGTCCAAATAATCGAAAGTCCATTACGGTTGAGTGCAGTGCTTGGGGAAGATTCCGAGCAAAATGAAACATCACCTACGGGTGAAATATTACAAATAAGAAGATGTGCTACGGGCTTCAACAAAGATAAGCGTGGTAGATGCAGAAGAGTTAGAAAACCTGCTAATGTCCAGCAACATATTCCGTAAGTAATTTTTTTTTATAAAAATAGTTTAAAAAGTATGGAAAGGGTATGTTAGAATAGAGCGTTATTAAGAAAGTTAAGATCTCTAATTTTTTAAAAACATTTTTAAGAGAGTTCATGGAAATCTAACAGAGATTGGAACTTAATTACCTAGCGTAATCTAACTTTTCTACTCTCAGACATTGAGTACTTATTTCATATTTCCCTGGTAGTGTGAGAAAACCTCATTTGGTTTCTTGCAGTAAAAGACAGATCAATTTAGAAAACATTAGTATTTCAACCAGGGCTTATTCCACTAAAATCATATCAACGGTTATCTTCAAATCTAACTGATTTTGAAACCACCTCCAGTGTTTAACATCGAAGTCAGTGTCTTCCATATATATTTCCAGTTTTCTGGCAAAGTCTTATACATAGATAGGAAACAAATGAAGTTTGGTGACATAGTATAATAGTTCATGCAAAGTTGATAACATCTGTCCATATTCACTTGTAATATCACTAGAAATTGCTTTACGTCGTTTATTTTTGTCTCTATCGGTATCAATATCTCTGTAAAAGATTTTTTCGATGACTATTTAAGAATATTTCTAATATACATCCATTTTCTATTGGTTATTGCGAATGATTACTCAGTCAGTGAGTTTTTGATTCATTACTTAATCATTTTCATCCAACGAAAACATCTAGTGTCATTACTAAACTAGAGTAATATTATTGAAGTGAATTTTGTTTTCGTCGGTTGGCAGCGCTGGTGACATACGTCAACATTCAAATAGGCCTTTTCATCATAAATGTATTTTCTGCGCATGCATGCAGTTTAGCCACCTTTTTCGTACTGTATTGTAAACTAGCACGTTAAAATACCTGTATAAATAGTTAATAGCAACAAACATTAAATAGATAATATTTATTAAAGAGAAATTGAGACAAAAATTAAATTAGTAAGTGTTTTAATTGAAAAACATATTTTTCAAGTTGACTACTTATATTATCTGTACGAAAATGAAAGGGTCTTGTTCTGGAGTATGTAAGAGTGATATACGGTATAAATAATTTAGAGCCTATACAAAATATATTATTATTATATAATATATTTTATAAATTTTTCTAAACTTAGCTTGCAATATATAGTAGTGATATATACGCGTAATCTTATGATTAAAAATGTGATATGTTTATAACATTAGAAAAATTTTAAATTTTAATATTACTATCTGACCCAGCCATGCGTTGCTGTGGATCAGTGGTTATAATAGACTGAATTAATTTTTTACTCATTATTTTGGTACAATCCAATTAATATTTAGTAATGAAGCTGAAAATATTTTAGCCGGTTTTAAATCATATGGCATTATGAACAAAAGGTTCCGCCAACATTGGAAAGTGATAGATAAAGTATCGGAATGTTGAAATTAAACCCAAACCAATATACACTTTGATATTAAAACTATATCCTGTATAATTACTTCATGTCCTATGTAATCATAGAGGTATTCGAACCAATACTAACAGATTCTTCCACCTCCTACAAATTCCGTACCGCCGTTTGTTGCGTCTCCGCACCACATTATGCCGTTTATCTCACTCCATTATAATAATAACAGATAATGCCACTGTACCCTGTATAATTACGTCATATAATCAAAGAGGTATTGGACCAATGATAACATTATTTCACATGCCGCCTATACCACATCCGCCTCCGCACCGCTATTGGTTGCGCCTCCTTAGTGCCGTCCTTAACACACCGTACCGCAATTATACCGTTTATCCCACTCACATACAATAATAACAGATAGGCTTTCTCTGGTATTACGACTACATCCTGTACCATAAGAGATATATGCTAATGGCTTCTTTTGGTTGATCCTCGTTACAACGATACCCTGTATAATTACTTCATCCCCTAAGAGGTATTCGACCAACAAAGATACATCCTTATGCCTTTTTTTATATTGAATGACCTTCATTACGACTATACCCTGTATAATTATATCATTCGTCCTTCAAACACCTCACCTTCACTCAGCTGTCGTAATAGTAGCAGCTAATCAGCGGCGGTAAACATCAAAGATATCTTTTTTCCTTACAATTTTCCCAGGTTCTAGTGTCGCAATAGCTCGAAACACAACTTCATCTACCGGATATCTACGCAATCTAGATGTCAAACGATGTTAGAGAGTTGCACCGATTAATTAACTTACACCGCCATCTATTAGGAATCCATAGAACTAACCAATAAAGACACACTATTTTCGTATAATAAACATTTAATTTGCATTAACAAATATTGAGATCAAATAATTGCGATAAAAACTATCCTATATTTTAAGTTGGACCAAATTACAGATAGTTTGGAAATTTGAACAAAACTGGTTAAGTAGTTTTGGAGTTTATCCCGAACATACATCGTAACACGAAATTTCTATATAAACAGTAATACATCGCTTCACGCGAAGGATACATTCCGATTAAATTCATGCGAAGCGAAATACGCGTTTAACGAGATCAATGAAATAACAAGCAAAATACATTACAAATTACTTTTATTGCCTATAAGTTTACAAATAAAAAACGAAATACATATTTTAATTGTTCGAGAAATACTGATCTAACGTTTTTTGAGTGGAATTTTTCTTGCGCTCAAGTAAAATTTTTTCGTAGCAATTAACACCGTTTTCTACGGATAGCCGCAGATATAAAACACGGTTGGCATCACTGTCCGAACTTTCCAACATCTCTAGACCAGAATATATATTTGAAAGTGCCTCTTGGATTACACTTGATGATAACTTTGTTTCTTCTGACGGTTCTTCTTCGTTTATTTGCGAAGTATTTTGCATTGCCATTAATTCTTTATTGCGCTATCGGTTGCTATGAATTCTTCGAGCTCCTCGACTGGAATACTTCCAAGCTCAGACCCCTCCATCATAACAGCGATATCTTCAACCACCTGTCTTATAGTATCTTGAACTCGCAAACGTCTGCTTAGTGCTTCTTCTACATCAGGCCAAAGGTTTCTCCAAACTCCGTTCATACAGCTCAGCTTCACTACATTCCAAGATGCAGCAATGTTTTGTACATCCTTCATAATCTTATAGGACTTCCACCAAGCACGCATAGATGACTGCTTTAAAACCACTTGCCTGCCGTTCTTCTTGGGAAATAAAAGTTCGGGATCGCATCTTTTTCCAATAAAGACCGGTTTCATCTACATTGAAGGCGAAGGAAGCAGGAGTTTTCTTTCGCAGTATAGCTGGGTAGGAAATTCCGACGCAGCTGCTGAATCAGCGCTTGCTGCTTCACCAGTTATACGAATGTTATGCAAATTGAATATTTTTTTAATATTTCAAACCAGCCATTGCTGGCAACGAAAGATGAAGCAGAAGAGCTTTCACCTTCTTGCTGTTCAAGGTTGCCATATAAAGAAATCGCTTTAGCACACATGATATCTTGACACATTGGAGCATCTTTTTTATTCATATCTTCAATCCAAACAGAGCATTTGCTCAATTTTTTCTAAAATAGCAAGTCTGGTACGAGTAATTTTCTTCGCGCTAGTAGGTGTCTCATATTCACTAGAACGTATTATTTTATTACGATTTTTCACAATCGTACGTACAGAGGTCAAACTGTCGTCCAACCAGTGTAGTCTTGCCTGTGTTCTCCATCTTTTTTAAAATGTTTATCTCCAAACTTAAACTTTTACGTTCTTTTTTACTAACCGGCGTAGACATTTTTTTGAATAATAAATATATGTAAATTAATTATTATGTTTCGATTCACCGTTCTTCAAGTGCACAAGCAATCTTATTCAGTAATTATAGGAAAATATCAGAAATTTTAATAAAAAACCACTATAGTTTACGTTAACCCACCGAGAAACAACTAGAAAATGTAAACATCTTCAAATATACGAGGTACTAACGGCTAATGCGATCATGCCACACCCGTCAAAGACCAATCAACTATTGCTGTACTGGTTGAATGCAATTATGCCATACGCTCTCGATTGTCACTTATTTTAAATTTTTTAGGTTCCAATGGCTCCCCCCTGGGTGCGCCAGTGTTTTGTTATAAGTCAAAAATGAGCGGAATAACTATATATATATATATATATATATATATATATATATATATATATATATATATATATATATTGTTATTTTATATTCTTGGGATTGAGGACCATTTTTAAAGACATTTAACTAGTAGTTAATACATTTTTATTTTACGTTTCGGTCTTCCATGACCTTCATCAGAAATAAAAATTTTTGTTAAAACTAAAAGAAATGGTACAAGTTACAGAAAGAATTTTTAAAAAACAAAACAAATAAATCTTACCTTCGACAGAACGTTCATTTGATTATTTAATATATTTTATAGATGTTTTAGGATGCATCACATAATAGAATACAACTCACACCACAAAACAAAACGAACATTTTAAAAATATGACATTCATTGATTAAAATTGTCTATTTTAGTTTTTGTATTATTATGGTTACAAAATATATGTAAACGTTTTTTTAATATCTTATTTATCAAATTTGTGGGATAGTTGTTGAGTATAAGGGCATCTTTAGCTTTTATTATTGCATTCTCTCTGAATTCGGGGTCGGACAGATTTATTGATCGATCTGCGAGTCCTATAATGACAGTTTTTTTGTGTGTTAGAGGGTGTTGTGATTTAAAATTTAAATATCGGGAAGACCAGGTATCTTTTGTGTGCCATTCCGTTTTTATGGTGTTAGTTGTATGATGGAGGGTAAGGTCCAAAAAGCTAATTTGATTATTTTCTTCTAGTTCAATGGTGAACTGTAGTCTGTCATGGTAATTGTTGAAATCTTGCAAGACCAAATGTTCTGTATTTTTTGGAATTGCTAATATGCAGTCGTCAACATATCTGTAAAAAAATAGTGTTTGAATTGAGTTTTTGGTCAGTATTGTTTCTTCAAGGTCTTCCATAACTAATTGGGCAATGACACTAGAAATCGAGGTCCCCATGGCACATCCTTCAATTTGTTGGTAAAACGTCTCTTCATACAAAAAATAGGTGGAATTCAGAGTGAGTTCTATAGCTTCTAAGAAGTCACTCATAGGTATATCAGTGTAAGTTTTAATCTGATTCCATTTTTTGCTAAACTTATAGGAACACTCGTATATAATGATTTAACATCTAGGGATGCTAGTATATAATTTTCTGGTATTGTGATGTTTTTAATTTTATTTTTGAAATCCATCGAGTCTTTTATGTAGTATTTATTCTGGTAAACAATGTTTTCAAGAATTTTTTTAAGATATTTGGATAGTTTTTCGAAAGGTGATTGGATACATGAAACAATCGGCCGAAGTGGTATTCCTTCTTTGTGCAGTTTTGGTAGGCCATAGATTCTAGGTGGAAGCGAATTTTGTATTTTCAAATTTTTTGCTGTGTTTGGAGAAATATATGTTTTATTTTCCCAATTTGTTACTAATGCATTGTTTTTCTTCTGGTATATATTTGTAGGATCGTTCTTTAGTTGTCTATAAGTAGTATCATCTCTGAGTAAGTTATACATTTTTTCTTGGTAGTCGTGTTTAAATATTATTACAGTTTTGTTAGTTTTATCAGGTTTTAATACTATTATATTTTTATTCTGCCTTAGAAACGATTTTGTTTTTTTTATTTTGTTGGTAAATTTTTTATTTTGTCTATTTTGAATGCTAGAATTCAATCTCAAAAGAAAAAAAGAGCAATATAGTGTATGAAATACCATGTAAAAACTGTGAAGGGGCCTACATCGGACAAACAAGTCAGTATTTGAAAAGCAGAATAAATAGTCACAAATATGACAAACGAAACAAAACGGCACTCACTATCCATGTTTCAGAAAACCAGCACGAATTTGATTTCGAAAACACAAAAATTCTTCGAAGTGAAAACCATACAAAAAAACGCGAAGTTCTAGAAATGATAGAAATACAAAGAAAAACTAGTTCCGTAAATTTAAAGACTGACACAAAAAATCTTAGTAAAATTTATAATAACATTATAAAAACTTAGAAATATAGAGAAACACGTGGCACATTCCAAATATAATAAATTTATTACCACTCCCCATATAAATATAAAATCCATTTATTACCACTCCCTATATAAATATAAACTTCAATTTAATACCAGTCAACACAAAAACGACACATTAAAACCTCGTTACGGCTGCTTTCATTGTATAGAACAAATACTCGTATATTCCAATACAAATTTTAATCAATGAAAGTCATATTTCTAAAATGTTCGTTTTGTTTTGTGGTGTGAGTTGTATTCTATTATGTGATGCATCCTAAAACATCTATAAAATATATTAAATAATCAAATGAACGTTCTGTCGAAGGTAAGATTTATTTGTTTTGTTTTTTAAAAATTCTTTCTGTAACTTGTACCATTTCTTTTAGTTTTAACAAAAAATTTTATTTCTGATGAAGGTCATGGAAGACCGAAACGTAAAATAAAAATGTATTAACTACTAGTTAAATGTCTTTAAAAATGGTCCTCAATCCCAAGAATATAAAATAACAATATATAAGTAAATAAAAAAGACCAAGAACCAAAAAAAAAAGAAAAACTATATATATATATATATATATATATATATATATATATATATATATATATATAGTTGTTATTATTTAAAATAGTTATAGTACACTATTATTTTGTTCCTAGGAATATAATGGAATACTGCAAATTTATTTTTCAGATTTGCATTCAGCCGATTAGCCAGTAACTTAGCCTCACGTTTTCGTAAAAGTTCTGTAGAAAGTTCCATCTCATCATCAGAATCCAAAGAAGATTGATTAAGTTAGAAACCGTCGTAGCTTTATTTAATTTTATTAAGAATCATTATTTTTCATTAAAATACGAGTAACATTGTTATGAATTTCGTGCCAATTTTTATTTAAATCATATCATTCATATAATTCTGCAAATTATAATTCTATATGATCGGATGAAACTACATTCGTTTGGCTTGTAGGCAATATAAATACAATATTAATTAAGAAATGTTTGCGTGTTTTGTTAATATTTAACAATAAATCATTTTACAATTTTATTATATAAAGAAAAATTTATTAACTGAATTTTATAAAATATCTTAAAAAACCTTTCATCTGTTCATATTCAGGTTTGATTCACATTTATTGTTGTGTTTATATTAAATAAGACATTATATAACTAGAAGATATGTAGAATGTGAATTAATCTTTTACAGTACCTACGATGCTCAGTTATTTATGTATTGTAATTATTTATTATTTATGTATAAGTTTTAAATTATTAAATTTTTCTAATTCTTACTGTGTTTTTTTATTTACAATAACCGCTTCTATTTCTAGGGTAAATAGCGGGGAAATTTACAAATACGTACAAACTATTTCAATAAGATGTTTGTTACAGTTTGTGAAAAATGTTTATAAGTTTCAGGAAGAAAATAACGTTTTGTTGTTTTTTCCAATTATATCTTGAAAGGTTATTCTTATTTTGATGGACACTCTAACAGAATATGAGACACATTTTTAGTTTTATCACATAAGGCACATAGTAGAATAGGCTCTTGAGTCAGTAGATGTTCGTGTGTTAGCCTGATGTGTTCGAGGCGGAGTCGTGTGATGATGAACTGGTGCTGACGTTTATTTGTATTGCCATTATTGTATATTCAAATTGTTGTTGAGTTGAGCAATGTGCCACAGAAGTGTATTTTCTATTTTATTTAATGAAACTGCTTACTGATAAACAAAAACACTGAATCTTTATTATTCGTATTTTAACATAACATTCATATCTACATCAACAACAAAAGTGACATATTACAGGAAGCAGCTATTGACATTCTGTCAATTAATATGGAACACAGAATATAGACTGGTAATAGGTGACACGCTAATTTGATTGTCTAACACCCTCCCTCAATCAAATGTTCTTATAAAGAATATACCAAATATTCTATCAGGTTCCAAAATGCAAAACATTTTCTTTAATATTGATTATATACAAAAACTGACTAATCATTAATTATTGTAAAACATAAACTGTAATATAGAAATACAATTTTTATTCTTCATCTCTTAATCCTAAACTGTACCTATGTTTTATAAACAGTTCTCCACCTAAACTTTTTGTAAGTATATCTTCCGTTTGGTCGTTAGTAGAAATATATTGAACCGACACAACCTTATTACTAACCAAATCTTTCAAAAATTTATATTTAACATCAACATGTTTTAATCGTTTGTGTTCATATTTACCCGTCAACTTAATGCAGGACTGATTGTCTTAAAAAACAGTAAAACCAGTTTTTACATAGCCAAAATCTAGTAACAAGTTTTGCAACCATATTCCTTCTTTCGTAGCCTCTGCTAAAGGAACATATTCTGCTTCAGTTGATGAAACAGCAACGCAGTTTTGTTTCTTAAAATTACAGCATACAGCACAGCCAAATACTTTAAATAATTAGCCAGATGTTGACTTTCTATCTATTTGGTCTCCAGCCCTATCTGAGTCAGCATAGCCGATTAATTTCTCAGAACAATTTTTATCATAAAATAGTTCAAAATGTGCAGTTTCTTTAATATACTGCAACGGCCACCTCGTCGGAGAGCTTCTCAGGCGTGGGTTATATACTAGTAGAGACCCATATGTTTATCAAAATCTGCAGTACAAACTATAATGTCATCGAGATAATAAAAACAGTACGGCTCTAGGGAAGGACCAATGACCAAATCGATCAAACGACACATACTAGCAAGAGCATGAGACTCTTAATCTCAAGGTCGTGGGTTCGAGCCCCACGTTGGGCGCCAATTTGCAACGGCCACCTCGTCGGAGAGCTACTCAGGCGTGGGTTATATACTAGTAGAGACCCAAGGAGTAGGTCTTACCGGTTCTCGGGTAATACTACTTATTTTTACGTAACGAGACGGAAAGATGAGTGGGCGCCACTCTGAGTCCTACTAGTCTATAAGTTACCTAATATCGACTAATCTCAGTCAGCAACGCAAGAAGTTGGAAGGTTATATAAAAAAATATGAACAACGTTATTTAAAATTTACAAGTAGTTTTATTGAATAACAGATGAAAATTGAAAATTTATTTACAAGTGGTTTTATTGAATGACAGATGAAAATTGAAAATTTATTTACAAGTGGTTTTATTGATAAAAAAAATTATATTTAGACTGAAAAATTTAAGATAAAAATGTTATAAAATTTGACAATTTAATTTATGAATTTAGAAAAACAAACTAGAACTGAAAGTAAATTGAAATACAAATAAAAAAATTAGATTCTGAAGGAAACTAAAGTTTAGCCAAGAATTAAATATTTTACAAAGTTATAATTTACATTGGTACAAACTATTAAGTTGATATTATATAAACATTCGTTGGAAATAATCTATAGTTGTCAAAGATTATGGACGTTAGTACTTTCCTTAGTTTTTCTTTCCAATGATGATCTGGATGACGTAAAAACGAATCTGGAACCAATCATCTGGCTGTGCCACGTTCAGTCCATTCGGTTCTGCATAGAGCCGTGGTCCAGCAGGTATAATTCATCCACGGGAAAATGTTTCTGTCGCTACGAAGGCTTAGGCCAGTAAGATGACTTTATGCCGGTACGGAAAAAGTTTAGGCCGGTAAGGAAAAGTGCTAGAAAATACACTTGAATCAGATATAGTTCTTGAATTCAGTAAAATGCAGGATATCTGGAGATTGAAATTGCCGTAGGTACAAGTAAGATATGTACAAAATTATGAAATAATATCAAACAACGTGGTTCATATATCCTGTATTTCACAATATTTTGAGAAAATTCATTCATTTCATAAATAAAAAGCACAATAAAAATCATAAGAAAGGTTACTAATTTATTTAACTTTATTTTAATGGCTTTTCAACGTAGAATTCCATTGGTATAAAAAATATAAAAAAACAGAACACGTGGTTCATGTTTCCTGTATCAATATTTTAATAGAGATTTTAGATGTAAAAGTATAATAAAAAATCGTAAGAAAAGTTACGAATTCACTTAATTTTGTTTCAATGCCTTTCAACGTAGAATTCCAGTGGTATAAAAAAATATAAAAAAACCAGAACACGTGGTTCATGATTCCTGTATCAATATTTTAATAGAAATTTTAGATATAAAAGCATAATAGAAAATCATAAGAAAAGTTATGAATTCACTTAATTTTATTTCAATGGTTTTCAACGTAGAATTCCATTGGTACAAAAAATGTATGAAGAACCAGAACAAAATATATATAACAAAAACGAAATCGACATAATATCTCTAGTACTGAATGTTTTAAAGAAAAATTAATTTGAAACTATTAAGTACCATGTGATAAAGGATTAGCGGAGAAATATTATACATTTTAAGCGAAAACTTACCATTTCTATGAAATGCACTTCGATACGATAAGATGTCGAACTTGACAATAACTAGATGAATAAAGGGCCGAATGTCCACGCGCATTGGTTTAAATATTCAAATGAAACGAACTCTTCCCAAAACTTAAAACTCGGCAAGCATCGACCAGAAGTATTATTCGATGTTATGAGGGGTAAACGAAATTTACGTTACTCTTTCATCGACGAGAAATATTATGAGTGGTGAACGAAATTCATGTTACAATACCTAAGAATACGTTTTAAACAAGTCCAGAGCTGTTCAGAAGGTTTTTCCTGAAATCTGCTGCAAATATTAATTGAAATGCTGAGATCCGGACGAGTTCCCAGCATTAAATACATAATGCTTCCTATTAATTCACGAACTGGTTTCTTTTCCTCCATGTTCCCTTGTAGTAGGTTTATTTCCAATTTATGATCCATTGGAGTTTTACTGACTTTACATTCAGACATGTTAAAACGTTTCAAAAGATCAGTAATATAGCGCTTTTGATTTAGATAGATACCTTTTTCTGTTTTTCTAATGTTAATACCTAAAAAGGTCTCCATTGGTCCAAGATCATGCATCTTAAAGCTGTTAGTCAATTGCAATTTTACAAGATTAATTCTCTCCTTATTGTCACCTGCAATAATCAAGTCATCAACATATAACAATAAATAAGTTATTACATTTCCAACTTCTTGGATATATAAGCACTGATCAGTTTCTGACTGTTTAAATCCTTGTTTTCAGCAAAATCGTTGAACCTTTTATTCCAACAATAGGAGGCCTGTTTAAGCCCATATAATGCCTTTTTCAGTTTATAAACTTTATTTTTGGCATTCTCATATCCCTCGGGTATTTTAATGTATATATCCTCTTCAATGACACCATGTAAGAAGGCAGAACTTACATCCATTTGTTGACGTTCTAAATTTTTAATATTTGCTACCGCTAGCAATGTTCTCACAGTTGTATAGCGTGCAACTGGTGCATAGGTATTTTTGTAATCAAAGTCTTCTTTTTGCATAAAGCAAGATTAGTGGCAAAGACTAATCTTGCTTTATATTTTGAAATGTTTCCTGCTTCATCTTTCTTGACACGAAAAACCCATTTAGTATTAATTATTTTCACATGTTCGGGTTTATCCACTTCTATCCATGTATTATTCATTCGTAGTGACTCCATTTCTTCTTCTATATCTTGTTTCCAAAACTTGAAGTCTGACCTACCCTGTATTTCTTCAAAACTTCTTGGTACATTATCTACATATGCTTCAGCATTTAGTGCTAAATGTTCTATTTCCTGTTCATCTAGGTAGTCTTTCAAGTATTGTGGTTTTTGTTTTCTTCTGGTACTTTTTTTGCAAGTTTCTTCATTTTCTTCATCCTCTTCAGTCATATTTTCTTCCAGTTCAATCTCTTCTTGTATTGTTTCTTTTGATTCATTATTTTCTTTTTGTATTTCTACTCCAACAAGTGTATCTTTTTCAATTTCTAAAGAACTATTTCCAATATTGTGAATATTTTTATTTTCATTAAATATTACATTCGTACCAACTATTTTTCTTCTAAATGGATCCCACAAACGATAGCCGTTGTGTGTACCCCACCATAATAGTAGTATCAGTTTTAGACTGAAATTTATCATTTTGTTTTTCGTTTGGAATGTGGTTATAGGCTAAGCTTCCAAAAATGTTTAAATTTTCCAAATAAGTTTTCTTTCCAAAGAAAACTTCGGCTGGAGTTTTGTTATTTAAAGCAGAGTTGCGCAGTGGAAGCGTGCTGGGCACATAACCTGTTGAGTTGAGCAATGTGCCATAGAAGTGTATTTTATTTAATGAAACTGCTTACTGGTAAACAAAAACACTGAATCTTTATTATTCGTATTTTAACATAACATTAATATCTACATCAACAACAAAAGTGACATATTACAGGAAGCAGCTATTGACATTCTCTCAATTAATATGGAACACAGAATGTAGACTGGTAATAGGTGACACGCTAATTTGATTGTCTCAACAATTGTAAGTGTCTTGAGAGCGGAAATAAGGTTTTAAATCCGATGCAGTCGTGTGGAATGTGGACGTGTTCGGTTGGTTTGCTGCGATACGGGAATATGCTGTTTCGTTCCCTTTTATTCCCGTATGAGATGGGACCCATAAGAAAGCAATCTCTTTGTGACGATGAGTTAGGTTGTGTAGTTCGTGTTTGATGTATGAATCAATTGGATTTTCTGAGTATGTCTTGGTTAGTAAACTTACAGCGTTAAGTGAGTCGGTAATTATAAGATTTTTGTCCTGACGACTATTACGTATAAGTTTTGTGGCCTCTAGAATTGCGCGAAGTTCACCTGTGAGAGCTGTTTGACTGTTTTTATTTCACTGGGTGCGACTACAGCTGTTGCAACTCCTTCCATGGTTTTAGACGCGTCAGAATATATCTCAACTAACCTTGGAATATGAGCAGAGATTGTGAGAAGAGTTTTGAGAATATATGAGAGCTGGTATCTCGTTTCCGGTATTGTCTGCCAGGGAGTAGTTAATTGGAAAATTGAACACTGGTTAGTTACAGATGGAAAAATGTCGTTACTAGTAGTTTGTAAATATTGGTGTATTCTTTCCTATTTTGTGGTACTGCGTTGTGAGTGAAAAGGAAAAATGTTGCCGAAAGTAGTGTGGTAAGTGGTAGAGCTGGAATTGGCTCGTACTATATCTGCATATGAAAGACTAAGGTACTGTCGCCTGTATTTGCGTGGATCTTCTTCTGCTTCACAATTTAAACTATTTGTGGGGGTAATGCATTGTTGCGTAAAGTATCTAATGGTCTTAAAATATTTGATGTAGCTGAAGCGTAAGCAAGCAGTAGTAATAGTTTTCCTTTGGCTCCCGAAGATGAGTATTTCAGTATGTTAAGTGCAGGTTGACAAGAGAAGATCACTTTTTTAATATGATTTGTCCAGTTTAGATTGGTCGAATGTCATACCAAGAAATTTTATTTCTTAAGAGTATATCAAATTTTTGTTAGAGTTTTAGTGGTGATTTGTCTTGTTTTTCTTTTCGAAAATATTATGCACATTTTTTTCAGCACTGAAGGTCATGACAGATGTTTTTGACCATAGTTCTAGTTTAAGAAGTTGTGTTTGTAGTAGATTAGTTGAACTGCTCAAGTTTTTTCCTTGCATAAATAGAATCAAATCATCTGCATATAGTCCAACTTGTATGGGTATATAAATATTTTGAGTAATGCCATTAATTGCAATAAGAAACAATGTGGAGCTTAAAACTGAGTCTTAGGAGTTCCATTTTCTTGTGTTTTACAATTGGAAATAGTTCCATTCACCTTTACTTGAAAATTCCTATTTTAAAGAAAGTTTTTGACAAAAGCTAGTATATTGCCTTGGTTTCCCCAGTTTTGAAAGCTTAGGAGAAATTTGTGGTGCCAAGCTCTGTCAAAAGCATGATTAAGGTCGAAGTAAATTGCTAGACAATTTTGTTTTTTGTTGAAAACTTCGTGTAAGGATACCAATTTAGTAGAAAATATTATCCAAAGGTAATCTATTAGTTCTGAAACCAGATTGTTCCGGTATGAGTTGATTATTTGCTTCAAGGCAACAAAGTAATCGAGAATTATTTATTTTTTCAAATAGGTTGCGTGCGTTGCATGTGAGTACTATCAGCCTATATGATTCCGGTAATAAAGAATATTTGTTAGGTTTTAGGATAAGTATAATTATTGCCTTCCTCCAAATTTCTGGAAATGTGTGATTAGTCCAAATTGAGTCAAATATTCGTAAAAGAAGTTTCTTAGCGCCGATAGGTAAATTTTGAAGAAATATGGCCAAAACAAAATAGTATCGATAATCGATGCAACGACACTCTCATCGATGTTCAAAGAAACTTAATTTGAGAGCGACTGCTCAGTGATATATCAACTTGACGTCTACATGCTACGAAACTACGACCACCGAATAATAATTGATTATTATTCGGTGCTACGACCCAGCACAGATACACTACGATTACATATTTTAGAAAAAAGCCGGTGTTTGGCAGGGTAAGACAAATTGTTTTAAAAAGAACCATTTATTAAATATAATTATTAAATTATTAAATATAATTGTTAATTAAATATGTATTTTAGTTAATCCTTACCTTTGTATTTTAGTAAAAATATCTTGGTATCTCCATTATTCCAAAATACCCAAAGTCGTTGGTTAAAGATGGTTTTGAATATAAATATTTATTCTATGATAAATACTAATTTATATAAGATGGTAACTTACGAAAAATGACTTGATTAATATGTAATAATAAATTGTTTTAATGATAAGTACGACGGCTGCAACAAGGATATTTGAACTATCAAAATTGTTTTGGACACAATGGAAAATTGTTCAGAAGACGATTCAACAAGCTGTTTGGTTTTTTATGTTAATGGGAAACGGGTACGTTTTTACGGCTTTAAATTTATTTTTTGAAAGAGTTTTGGAATTCTAACAAAACTGGATTAAAATTTCTTTTATTTTGTTATATATGTTAACATGAATTTTGACTTTGGTTAATGTATGCAATTTCGATATATTTATCGTTAGTTAGATAAAAATATACATGGACTGAAAAAGTTTGCTTTTGTATCCAGGAGAACGGTTAATGTATATTTTAGACAATCTATAATTTAAACTTTTATTTATAAATACATCACAACAAATTTTTATCAACTTCTACTATCCTATCAAATTACAAAAATAGTAGAGACATGTTTAGAATTGAATCAGTTTTTCTTTCATATGTAAAAGTACTTCCACTAAACTCCAAATGTATCATATTTTCATTGTATTGGCCCTAATAAAATGCTGTTTGAAGTCCATGATGTCTTGATGAAATCGCTCGCTTTGTTCTTCTGAATATGTATATGAATACTATTCATAGTACTTAAAAGAATTTTCTATATTAAATACTCTTCTTAATTTTCCAAAATGTGGATCTACTAAACGATAGTTGCTCTGGGCATTTTCATTATCCACTACATATGAACCTTCAAAATATGGGAGGAACTTGGCACAAACATTTTCTTTTCTGTTTGGTACTCTTAAAGCTTTTACTATCACCATCTCTCCTTTCTTAAAAATCACCCTATCCTTTTTACTTTTATTTATTCTCTTAATGTATCGTTCAGCATTTTTCTTCAAATTCCTATTTACCTTTTCTAGTACTTCATTCATTTCTATGTGTCTATCTACTTCCCAATTTCGTTCTGGTGCTTTTCCTGTCATGATATACTCTGGACATTCTTCTGTTACTCCATGAGGTATTTGATTTAAATATTTCTCAACTTGTGGTCAATAATTCTCCCATTGTTCGTGATGTCTAGTACATAATATTCTTAAATATTTTATCACTTCTTTAACATATCCTTCTGCTGGATTCCTAATACTAATACTAATGAAGTTTAGATTAATTCCACTGTTTTTACACATTCTGTTAAATCTTTGGCTTTCAAAATAGAGCAGGGTCTAATATTATATTTTCTGGTTTTCCTAGTTTAGTTATAAAGTTTTGTACACATTCTATTGCTATTCTCGTATTGGTTTACTTGCATGGGTATACTTTCACATATTTAGAATAAATATCAATCATGATCAATATGTGTTTACTTCTTTGAATGCATCCAACTGAATTGCTAATAAAATCTATCGCTACTATTTCTAAAGGTTTATTTGACAATATAGGTTTCGCTATATTATTATAGTTCGCTAAATTATGTTAGTTCCTTTCCTTCATTAATTGACATAGTTTACACCGTTTACAAATCTCCTTTGCTACAATAACATCCTTTTTTGTAAAATAATTTTCTCTATATAACATCCATAATTTTCGCGTTCCGATATGCCCATACTCTTCATGTAAGTCTTGCAAAATTTCTTTTGCCAAATCTTCAGTAATTAGAAAAACTTCCCGACCTTCTAAATTTTTGTACCAAATTCCATCTATTTCTATTGCTTTATTTTTTGTTTCATATCCTACTTGCGTCTCTCTACTTAAAATATCTGTTACTATGTTCGTTTTAACTGTGAATCTTTCATATCCGTTTTTCTTTCATATGTAAAAGTACTTTCACTAAACTTCAAATGTATCATATTTTCGTTGTATCGGCACTAATAAAATGCTGTTCGAAACCCATGATGTCTTGATGAAAACGCTCGCTTTGTTCTTTTGAATATGAACCCATGGTTAGAAATTTATCTAAATGAGCATGGAGCATATTATGTACTTTCAGAGACATTCTGCCATACCCTAATAACACAGAAACAGCCCAGAAATATTTCAGAAACATCCTTCTGGGACAATAGAAACATACTAACGACATCCCCATTTCCCTAGCAACATCCCTAGGATGTTTGTGGCAACAGACATCATCATTTTTAATGTTCTACAAACATCCCGGTACGATGTTTCTAAGATGACATAGGATGAACAAAGTACATTCGGAGTACTTTGTTTCGAACATCACTAGGTGTAAATTAAACATTACAATATTTCTGAAAACAACCCCTATTTATGTAATATGTAACAATTTCTACTAGGTATAGGAAGTGTATTATAAATCATTGATAAAAAAGTTGATAACAACCGATACACAAGGCAATTGAACGGTTGCTATGACTTGTTTAGAATGCTTTATTTCCCTATACCTTAGTAGAAAATGTTTCATAGAATATGTTTACATATATATTGTAAGTTAATTTACTTATGTCTCTGTTCCGTCCTCAATCGTATTTCTTTTGCTTTTCTCATCCAATCATCAATTTTCAGTTGGATTTCCTTCCTGGTGATCTCATGTGTCTTTCGCCCAGCTTCTAAAAAATTATTATGTATTATAATGATAATAATAATAATTTCAATATCATTGCCGTTACCTTTTTCCAGCGGTTTAAAGTGCTGACTATATTTATTGAACAACTTTCTTTTTTCCTGACTATCCATTTTACTATCCAATAAATACTTACTTTATAAATAAGCCCCAAATAAATTAGAACTATTAATTAATAATATCCATTTACAAAAATAGTTATGACATATCAAATTTAAATCAAAATCAAAAACAACTAAAAAATATTCAATTAATAAAAATTGTATAATTTATTATATTATGATCAAAATATTACACGATAATAAATTTTTTTTATTAAATCAATTTATATAGACTATTCTCAGAGTAGGGTTCCAAAAACTATTTTATATTAATAATTATTCCTAATTTGTTTTATTTAAATTATTATTATCAATACTTTTACAAAGACCTTGTTAATGAAATAATCACCCTTTAAATACACTTAACAAATTTTCGATGCAATTGGCCAAATAGAATTTAGAGATCTCTAACAAAAATTGTTCTAAACGGTATCTTTAATTTTCTAGATTTCCATTTACTCCAAACCAATCTTCACTCTACATTTATCCCATATCTTCTTAAATACCTTCTTCATAAACCAGCTAATTTTATATCACTAACAAATTTTGTTTATGATCTTGACCAAATATTTTTATTACAATCCCTGTTGGGTACTGGTAGATGATATTCTCAGTTTTTGTTTTCAATCTACTTATAATACTTCATTAAACTGCTTATTGCATATTTCTTTTCAGTATTTATTACAATTCTCAATTTGAATCTACTTTTTATATCTCTTTTCAAAACAAGTATTAAATTCTCAATTTTAAACTACTTTTCTCTTTAAACTTACAAGCTGACACATCCTCTTGCTTATTGCAAAATTAATAAATTCTTTCCTTCAAACCTTCAACCAAAATATCCTACTTGAGTCCAATTAAAATCATATTTATCTCAAATGTCATCTGAAACTCTATGTTCCCTTTCTACACAAGTTTAAAAAGCCAGGAATAATTAAGTTATTCATAGAAACTCAACTACCAAATTTCGCATATTGTATATTTTCAATTAAATCATTCGTTTGTTATATCATTACATACAGGGTGTGTCATTGATAATATCAATGTTAGTTTCTCATATGATTAGAAAAATTAATTTTCGCAACCAAACTTGTGAAGAAATTCAAACACTCTAGATTTACCGGTATAGATTAAGATTATCACATATCATATGCTTAAAGACAGTTAACAATTATTCAGAAATATGTACGAGTTCTATATTTTGGCTACGAAATTTATGTTCATGTGCCAAAAGAAGCATTCTAGGAATATCCCATCTAGGCCGGAAACATTGGGACCCTAGTAGTACTTTAATGGGATGTCCCAGGTAAATACTGTGGCTATTAGGGTACTTTTAAAGTGTTCTTATCAACTAGCTCTCGGTAGTTTTCAACTTTTTTATTCCCTAAAAGTCCGGAAACTATTCCAACTTTTCTGTTGAACAACAGAAAGTAACAATTTGTGAAACAACAAAAATTCCAGCTGTAAACTTTGCTTTTGACAACTTTGGAAAAAAGTTTTTTAAAAATTTAAAAGCTACAGATCTTTCACCTAGCTTTTTTATGAATTGTTTCACAAGACCTAACTTGATGCATAAGAATGGCATTAATACAGTTTCTTCAGCAATAGGTTCACAAAATTTAGTTCTTGTTTGTTGTTTTGAATTATAAAACGGATTGTAGAATAAAACAAAATATCTTAATTTTTATTAAAATGTTTTGGAATACCATAAAAACGTGCAAACATGACTCTAAACGACAAAGCGCTGGATAGTAGCGAAGTGGTTGAGAGAGACGCTTTTATTACCATATGTTCGTGCCTTACCTTCTGACCCTACTGTCAGTCTCCCCTAACACTCCGCCACGTTCTCATGGTTGTTTTTTTAGATCCAGGATGATCATGTCGACCCAGAATGGACCTTATTGCGTTACCTAAGGACTAAATGTATCCTTATTATTTACAAATTCCTTCATATAATATTTAATAGGTTATTTACGACAGTTTTCCTTAACATGTAAATAGTAAGATTATGTGGTACGAAGCTTGGTTGTGGAGAAGGAGGGTGTGGAGCCTGTACTGTGATGGTATCTAAAATGGATCGATTGAATAAAAAAATTATGTATCCTTTGAATAATAAGTCTTATCTACTTATCTAATGTAGACTCATCCATTCTCAGGTAGTTTTTAAAGATTTTCAAGTCATTACAATCTATGAATTAGTTTGTAATTTTTAAGTTTCCCATTCTTTTATTTAATCATGGTTTGTTCCAACGAGATATATTCCTCCTGTTTTCAATGCGCCTTTTTATATAAGTAGGAAGAACATCATTTGTAGTGATTGCCAGAAAGAAAATTTTTGTTTTTTCTGTATTCATTTTCAAAGGGAATTTCTAACTTTTTTGTTGGTTTAAATTGTTTTTAAATTCCAATCCTATATTAATGTAATAATAATGTCAATTGTCAAAAAAATCGTGGAAATTTGCAACAAATAGGCTGAAATGTTAGAAGACTGTTTTTTAATTTTGCATGCATTTTATATTGCCTGCAATAAAGTTGCTGCAGAAAGGCTGTAATGTAAGACTAGTATAAAGGTACATTCACAATAAACAAATTAACAATTACAATTAGCCGTAAAATCTTATAAGCTGTCATTGCAGTTCAGCATTCATAATTGAACATATTAGTAATCATACTAAATAATTTAGAATGCGTACAAGTTATCTTATTTTGTGAGGTTAGAGGTTATATTTATTATTAATTTTCTCCACTACTTTCTTTGATTTGATGGCTTTGATACTTCTACATTGACAAATTATTGTCAAGCTGTCAATTGTTATAGCCCACAATAGAAAGAACAAAGAGGGAGCAACCAAAATTCAGATAATTATTAAGTACATTAATTTTCTCTTTGTGAATGCAATATTTCAATGACGTTCCGAGTTCTGAGTTTAATTTTTATAAGCACTAGTTATAATTGCTTTTCGAATAAAGCTTTAAACTACAATTTAAAAGTGACAGTCGCCTCGGCATATATAATAGGGCGCCATCTAGTGTTATATTTGTGAAGGTGTTTTGCCTACCTAGCCATGATTTGCCATTTTTCTCGCTTAGCCGTGTAAATACCTACTTTCCCGTCCCGATAGAGCCACGAATGGATTTTCGAGTAATGCAGGATAAAATAGTATGTATATTGTTTAACAAGTGATGAAAGTAGCATTTTCTGCAACTTGAGAACGTTATCAAACTCGACTGTTCGACGAGTAAAACACTATACTTTTTCTATAACAATGGCTAACTACATAGGATGTACGAGGAGTTTTAAAGAGTTAAATTATTATCTTTAAAGTAATCTCGACGCAATCTGCGATTTACCATGCTTGTTTTGGCATTTACCTTTATATTATAATTGATCGTTTCTCAACTTTTGCCATATACATAATGTATAAAATCCTAAAAATGAAATCTAAGACTGCAACAATAATTTTATTTAATTATTAATTTATAAACTTTGAATAACTCAATACTAAAAAAATGTATGGTGTATTTTAAAATATATTTTTGATTCTGATTCATAATTATATTGAAATATTTATTTAATATTTAATTAAATATCTGAAATTGTAACCTCTTATTTTCGTCACTAGTGACGAAAGTTAACGCTATGGGATATTCTTTCACTGTTGATGGAAACTGACCTTTTTTCGGTTGAAGTTCCTATTGTATGTTGTGGGGCCGGTGTGAAGATAGCAGCCAGTTCAATTCGCTCAATTCGCGGTTTCAGTGCGTGTAGAATATATATTGTATCGAATTTGTATTTCGGAGAGCCAACTTTTTATTCAATGAGTAGGGGTGTATTGGTATAGAGGACATACTGTTTGGAGGGAATTTACTTACTAGGGAGAACAAGGGTGACAAAGTCACCCTTAACCCTTTCACTGCCGACCAAAATTACAGCCATTATACCAGGTGCGGAGTAGTTTTTATTATTTTTGTTTTTCATTTTGAGTCATTTGAATTGTATTCATATGTAAATACTATCAATTTTTGCCTTGTTTTTTTTAACGCACTTGTGCGTCCTCCGCACATTTTAGATGAACTATGCCTTATGTGCGGAGAACACACAAGTGCGTCTTGGTATATACGGATTATTGTACTCAATAATAAATGATGAAATCCAATTGTTTTTTCTAAATTATATTGCCATACAAAAACTGTTATATAAAAATATTGAAAACATTCTACTTAGAAATAATAAAACTGAATAAAAATATTGTCGAGTTGAAACAAATAAAATTATATAAAAAAACACATAATTAACCTATTCTGAAAGCAGACAACACGAATTTCATAAAATATTTGAATACTAAAATTGGCCATAATGAATAATTAGTATTTGTGGTATTCAGCAAAACATTTTTCCAGGCATAGACCTGGTTTATAAGGGCAGGTTTGATGATATCCTCTCATTTTTTCTATTTTTTACATACGCGACACCTTTTTCTAAGAGTTTTGCCCGTTCCGCTATTTTCAGCGATTTTGCTTGGTAAATGCTGATCCTTGTTACTATCACCTCAGCATCATTACCTTCTTCAGGTAACAGTTTTTCCAAAACAGCTAAACGAAAATCATAAAGTGACATTTTTTTGCCGCTATATTTTTTATACAAAATATACGAATTATGGAGCAGAATATGCAATACATGTATTCTCAGTTTCTTATACCAACGCAGGGTTTTACGTAGAGAGGGATAATAAGACATTAGTTGATCTTGTTTGTCTATTCCGCCCATAAACTGATTATATTTTATAATAGGCAATGGTTTGAGTTTTCGTTGTCCTCTTCTATTTTGCGTTTCCACCATATCGCACATGAAATCCGTGGAAATGAATAAAACGTCCCTGTTATCTTTCCACTTGCCAATTGTAACGCCATTGAGATATTTTCCTTTGCACTCACCTATAATAATGAGAAAATTAGATTAACATAAAAAAAGTAAATTGCAAAAGAAACTCATCCTTCTTCAATTTTGCGGTAGTGACATCTTTTGGTAATCCTTTTCTATCCCCACGTAGTGTACCTGTGCAATAGGTTTTGTGTTCGAGAAGGGGCTTAGCTAACGAAAAAGAATTATAAAAATTATCCATGTACACAGAATGTCCATTAGATAATTTACCATGCAGTAATGCCTGGACAACTTTTTGTGCATGCCCTTTTCCCGCAAAATCATCCAACTGGCCAGTATGGACAAGAAAATTCAATACTAGACCCTCAGGTTCGGTCAAAATATATAATTTGATGCCATACTTGCTGGCGCTTGTTCTTGATGTACTGCCGAAATACGAGCCTTCCTTTCCACAAAATCATCGACTCGTCCAATGCCAAATTTTTACCAGGGTAATAAACATCACTCATTTTGTTATTGATGTAGTTCAAAACCATTCCTATTTCAAATAAACGATCATCTGAACGTGGTTCACCAGTTTGAGGATTTCTTACAAAATGCAAACATCTCATTATCAGCAAATAACGATCCCGGCTCATATATTTTGAAATTAAAAAGTCTGTGCTTTTTCCAGTAGTCGCTAACTCGATTCAGCTTCACTGTTTCCATATGAAATGTTATCCCACAGAAACGAAGCAATTCATCCGTTGTCAGGGGTTTCCATTCTGAAATTCTTGATCGCACTGACACATTTGTGGAACAAAATATTTCTTCTGCATAGCGATTTGTTTCTATTACCACTGTATTTAGAAAATTTTCGTCTAGAAGCATTCTAAAAAAATCGTATGTTTCTCCATTTACCGGCGCATCTACTAATAACTTATTTTCTTTTATGAACGGTAAGTCTTCCATTCCGTAACATATTTCTTGCCAAGTAACATCATCCAATATGGGAGGTGCCAAATTAGGGTCACAAACATTTTGGACATCATTTTGATTATCATTATCGGCTTGATCATCATTTTGTTCAAAAGTTTGGTTCATACTCTCATCACCGTCGGATTCATCTTCAGAAGCTTCATCTAAAAAATTATTTTGTCTCATATAGAAGGGGAAGAAAATATATAACACATCACTTACCTGGAACGTAATCATCATCACTGGAATAAACCATTTCATCCTCGTCCTCAGATTCATACAAATACTGTAACAATTCATCTTCGGTGAGTCTTTCAGGATTTCTAACAACATGTACTTTTGGCTTTTTTAAGCCAGAAGGGCCAGCTTTATCATTATAGGAATCACGCATTTTAGCAACGCCCACACAAAACAAAAATCCTTAAAATTGAGAACAGCACAAATTTTCTACACGTGTAAACCTCATTCAATGTGCGGACAGCAGTACAATATTCTCTCACGAGCGCGGAAGGCACACTGCTGTTCGCAAACTAAATTCATGAAAGCCGCACACATAGAGAAATAAACATATTAAGAAAGTGTTCGTTCCCATATCGCGTCGATCTCAGCGCAACCCTTGCGGGGAACAGAACTAATTCTTACAGGCGGGATATTTAAATTTGGTAGTTTGGATTATGGGTAGGTAAATTTTACAGTTTGTCTTAAAATTGTTTATTATAAAATTATTTCATTCCAAAAAATTATATTTAATTTTTTGTAATGAAGTAATAATAAACAAATTTTAGACAAATAATTTAGGTGATAAATGATAAAACAGCACACATTTAAAATTTTTATTAATCTGCACATAATATAAAAACAAATTAATATAATATTTGTTTACTATACATAGGTCTGTTATTTATAAATGTTATTACATTGATAACTTTAAAATTATTATTCTAATAGTTAACGATAATATTAAAGTACAAAAACATCTGATTAAATTATCAGTTACAATAATCAAAAAATTTAAATTTTCAATAATATCTCCTATTATTAAAACAATTATTCTAATATCACTTAACAGTGTTTCCACACAATTTTCGAAGTTATTTTTCCTACCACACGCACTATAAATAGGCATTTATACGACTGTACATTTTTCAAAAAAATTCTATTGCAGCCTCCGCCATCCCCATAGCTGCCCAGCTCTCACCTTTTTTTTACTTTTTTATTTCAGAAAACAAGAAACTTCACATTTACTTTCTTTAAATTAATTAAAAAGACAAAACATGTAAATCAGAGGAAACCTACAGTTGTATAAATACACAACATAAACATATACTTAACGAAAACTAAAAGTAAAAATGGCACACTAGCTTGAATATTAAATACTGTTTTAAATTGGTAACACAAAACATGAAGAAACTATTATTATCTATATCATTAATTTACCATACAGTTACATATTATTATTAATAACAAAATTACATATTTCTACTCAAATTACAGCATTATACTTAAGAAAGTTTATCCAATATTACATCAAATATTTTAATAAAAAGCATTTAAAAAGTAGATTCCCCTTTACATGATGACAGGAACAGGTCTGAAACAAAAAAAAATTGAACGCAGTATATTGTTACCAAAAAATAATTATTATTTTTTTTTGTTAGTCCTCTTACCATCATTATGATATTTTTTAATTAATAAGGGGACACAAACTTTTATGAGTTGAGAAAATACGTATGATTTATGTTCTCGACAAGTGAACCAATCAAAATTTATGTGACTTTTTGCAAAGAGTTCAGTTTTTTCAGTAATATTTTCTACATGACCTAAAAGTGGTAGAAAATGATAAACAATGTCATGCAGAATGGAAAGAAATTTTACGACTTCTCTTTGAACATAAATTAGACGTGTTTTATCATCATTTTCTTTGAAGGAAGTTAAAGTATGGTGAACATCTAAAATATCTGTTTGCAAATTAGCCTTACATTCTGCGCAATTAAAACTTGTAATTTTTTTAACAACGAAACCAGAAACGTAGCTTATTGCTTGAGTATCAAAATTTGAATCATTTAATCCTATATCTAAAAACGGGAATTCAATATTTTCCAATTCATTAATGGTATTAGAAGTTAATGGTTTTGGTTCATTATGAAAATTTAAGAAAGAATGTAAGTTGTCTAATAAACTGCATCACAATTTGTGTTGTAGTTCTTGGCAGAAACTAAACTATTTAAAATTGACGTTTTTAAAGCTGATATAAATTGGTAACAATTTGGAGAGTTATTGGCAGCACCATACTGCCGAATTGTCCCAAACATATTTTCAACTGGGTCCTGATTTAAAGAACGTGTTCTGATAAATTTGAATCCTAATTTCCAACATTCTCTTGTTAACAATTTGACACCACTAATAGTAGTTAACCAAGCAGTTTTTAAAGGCATTTTGGTTTTCATAGGCTTACCATTTTTCGGTAAAAACTGCCAAGATTCTATTTTTGGAAAATAGAATTCCAAAAAAGCAGGTGGTTTGACTTTTTTGAAACAAACCGTCTAAGAGCCTTGTCAGCATTAAAGGTTGGTTTACTACCATTAAGACTGTCAAATAGCTTATCAATGTCATCAATAAATTCAGCAGTATACATAGCCTCAGATGGTAATCTACCAGGAACAATTAAACTTTCAATGGTAGCAGCCATAGTTGGGCTCATTATTTTTGCAGCAACTGAAACTTCCATTTTTATTTTATTGTTCCTACGAATATCAAAAAATGATTCTTTAATTTTGTGCAGTCTGAAATTTTCGTGTTTGGTCGATATAAAAAGCATTTTTAATATGTTGTAACTTTGCACATTTATAGTTATCAAAATAAATATCATAATTAAATAGAGCATGTCTCGAACATTTCAAAAGATGAGGAGGATCATATAAAGTTATTATTTTCTTTACATTTACAAAAAAATAAGGACCAGGTTTTTCAATTTTCCAATGTCTACTTAATTGTCTCAAAGCTGCTCGATTTGTATTCCCTAGATCACAAACAGTTGCCATTACATTTAATCCTACATCTTGTAGTGCTGAAATTACCTCTACAATAATTAATTTCAAATCTTCAGTTTTAACCTGATCCTTAGTAAAATAATAAGCCACTGGCTGCTTCCAAGCTTTATGCAATCCATTAATAACAAACACCAATGCATGATTGGCAGGTTCTAACTTTGTCCCTAAATTGCTACCAAGATCTACGAATCCTACAACTTTGTCATTAGCCACATCCAAAGTCAATTGTTCTTTTAAAGCTATTTCATCAAATAAGAGGACACAATGTTTATCTATCTGCTTCATTTTGACAACCCTTTCTTTAAGCCTATCAAAAATTGCTTTATTAATTCCAGTTTCAAATGGCACTGATCTTAGAAGTGACTGTAAAGTAGATTTACTATGCAAAGCTATAAAATGTTTTAAAAAATTATATGCTCGTGGTCCCTTCTTATAAATGGCTAATGAAAGGGCCTTATCCGTTATTGACCGTGAAGGTTTATGTTTCTTAGAGTTAGCAGTACTACTTTTTAAAACTGCCATGCCTGCTGGATCTAATTTTGAATTAAAATTTTAAAATAATTTTAATTCTGACAATTTAACTGCTTTTTTTAATTTTGTTATCACTACTGATAAGTGCCTTTTTTAATTTACAAATTCTATTTCTCTGATCTTTATTATTGTAATACATTTTCTTCTTCTTGGGAGATAAATTACTGACCCTAGTTTCGTTTATTTTACTTAAAATACTAGATTCCAAGCATTGTTTTTTAGGCAAAGGTTCAAATTCAGTTTCTTTAAGACTATCATTGTTGGTACAAAAAATAAGCTTTCTTTTTACGGGCAATACTGTATTTTCAAAAGCTTGAGTTTTATTATTATTATCTTCAATTACTTTTGTTAATTTATTAAGTCTTTAGCGTAATGAATTTGTAAATGCCTCATCATCAAAATGATCTTCACACAACCTTTCATCTTTGGATGTATGAGGAAGTTCTAAAATTTTGTACCACTGTTCCCTTTGACTAATGTCAGATGGAAATTTGAAAAATGTCTTGTTCTTAAACTCCAAATTGCGAAGCGGCCAAAAATATGTATTATTACAATTTTTTGCTATACAACTACGACGAATTTTACCTGGTGGTGACATTTTAAAGGTTCATTAAATTTTATTTACTTTATTAAAACTAAATCCTGAATAAATTAAAAAATACTCACTCTTGTATTGTCTTCTTTTTCGGAATTGTTATTTTTGACACTGTCACTTTGCATTTGACAAACAGAAACCAGATTCACAACCAACCAATGTAAAAGTTAATATACTAGGATATTTTATAATATTTATCCACATTAAAGGCGATGTTTTGAAATGTATTGAAATTTATGATATTTTGTTCTATTTTGTTTATGTAAAACAGTCTTGTAGTTCGCGACAGTAGAGACTAAATGCGCGGGGAACTTGCGCGGAAACGTTGTGCCACATACCGCCTATGCATCAAACTGTGTCTTATATTATTATTTGTCTATGGCCGCACATGTGCGCGATCCGCTCATAGTGGGGGCACGATACAACGCGCATGTGCGTCCTCCGCAGTGAAAGGGTTAAACTAAAATAAATTGTAACTTCCAAAGGAAACGAGAAGCCAAGCTAATATTTGGAGAGTAGAAGGATTATAATGTTGAAAACACACTGTTTGAAGGACATTTGTTTACGATGGGGAACAAGGGCTGAAACTTCACCCCTAAAACTAAAATAAATTGTAACTTCAAAGGAAACGAGAAGCCAAGTTAATATTTGGAAGGTAGAAGCATTATAATATTCAATTATTTTAATTTATTTGACGCCTAATTCTTTGCATCTCCACTTAATTTAATATTGCCTACATATTTCCCACATATCATTGAGTGTTTTTGTACTGATATTTTGATTTATCTTAATTTCATCCACTGTGAGTAGACATTGTTGGTGAATAGGTCTGAAACAAATTCTGCACTGAAATATTTCAGACTGTGTCCAAGCTTTTAAAGCAAAATAAATATTTTATTGCATCATTTTCACTATTCTTTAATAGTAATAATTGTTTCAACTCACTTCGATATTCATTAATGTCTACAAAATCATCCAAAGAATTTTTATAGCAAAATTGGGAAAAAATATACAATATATACACCGCAATTGTAACCATTAGTTTTTTTAGTGATACATTTTCACACGGTAGTTTTTTTGTTTCTAAAAAGTGTACCA
Source organism: Galeruca laticollis (assembly GCA_963921935.1). NCBI lineage: Eukaryota > Metazoa > Arthropoda > Insecta > Coleoptera > Chrysomelidae > Galeruca > Galeruca laticollis. Next base: position 133,672,110 of record OY998176.1, read on the forward strand.
TTTAAGAAATAAATATATTTTCAAATAATGTTTCTTTACCCATTGGATATAAGATAATTAGTTATATCATTAGAATGGAGTTTAATCACTATTAAAAAGTAATGATTATTCCTGAGAACTGGCATTACAATTTCTTGTCCATTTATTTCAATAGAATTGATGATGTATGTAACATCTTATAAAATCGTTTCATTGATTGTATCTTGAAATATAAAGGACGATTTTTTTACTGAAATAATTTGGTAATTTCTATGAGACTGTTTATTTAAAATGTGCAAACAGTGATCAACTACGAAACTAGACAACCACTGTTTATCATTGAAAGTCACAAAGTCATCTGAGATGCTGGATACGGTTGAATCACTTGTAATGACATGCCCTCTATTTCCCGGCAGTTGTTTATAGTAATCTGGGTTTTTCACTAATCCATTATAATGGAATTCTAACGGATCAGTTGTAATCCACCGTTTTTCATAAATGAAGAGAGATAAATATGATGGGGATATTAGAAATGGCAGCATGTTGAATCAATAAAATCGTATTATTACAAAAATTAATATTTTCTTTGATGCGGATAATTTTTATACTTTTAAGTGTATATATAACTAAATTACACCATTCCCTTCCGGTTATTTCTAAAAGCCCCTGTATTTGGTAGTAATAAGTATGATTTGGTTTAATTGAACCATTCTTATACAGAAAGTCGAATTGTATAGCAGAACGATCCCTACCAGGCTATACAGCTCTATCTACAGTACCACCTTCATGTAGATAGGCCCCGCACAACGTCTGAGACTCTGTTATAAATGGTAAGATGGCGCCACTCGAATCGCCTTACACCACACCGATAGTGATGTAACCTAGTCCTATACATAGTAGCATGGTGAAGGGTAGAAGCGAACACGGATTACGTATTGTTATATACTTTAAATAGTTCAAGTTATTTTCATTTAGTAATATTTTTGTTTGCTGTTAAATAAAATTATTACTACAATTGAAATATATGTAGGTCACTATTCCTAGCTATAAATGGACCTTAAAATTCAATCAATTCATCTTTTCCAATTAATCCGTCTGGTGATCCGGCAATAAGGATATTTTTTATGATCAGGAGTCCTACTTTGGAGTAATTTAACGATTTCATGCAGCAGTACTCCATGCGTGCTAAGTCTTCGAATTTTAAGCCGTAGGTAATACTGGGAGTACTTATTTTTTGTGTTCCGTTAATGAAACAAGGCTTTTGGAGCTTTACAAATCCACCATAACGGTGTTCTTCCCAAGAAGCCACGACATGAAATTTGAGAAGATCCTCCAACTTGTCGAGGTTCAGAACTCCAACCTCACTCCTGGTGCTTGGAAGATCCTGAACTCTAAAAAAGAGAGACAAGGAACTATCCTCACGATTGGAATCGATCACCAATCTGGGTAGGCTCTGAAGGCAGGAGGTTACGCGCTAAACTTCCGTTTAGGGCGTATTCCTGTCTCGGGGCTGGGAAAAAAAGAGAACTCCGCGGAGGATCCAAAGGACATGGAGATACCCTCCACATCCGGAATCACTGGAAAAGGGGAAAAGGCGAAAGCTTGACCTTTGATCATCCCGAGATCTTCTCCAACTCTGCTGTGGTGACTAGGGATGCGGAGATCGCCTCTGAATCCCGGTAAACTGGGCGGAGCAGCCTGGGGGTTGAGGGTCTGACTCGAGATCAAGAAACATGCTCGAACTCCGAGGAAGATATTGCCATGGTGGTCGAGGAGGGTCAGGGAGAGATAAAGGAGGGGCATGCATAGAGGCTGAGTAGCTTGGTCTTTCTCATCCATAATAATTCACCATCACGTTCACGAGTGTAGCACAGATTAACCTGCATCACGCGAAGGTAGCTTAAGTCGTGATTGCAAGGTTCTTCGCTAAACTACAACTGAATATTGTACTGATCCAAGAACCATGGATCAACAAAGAAGGCCAAATCAAAGGTTTGGCATGCAAGGATTCTAGACTGGTTTATGATCAAAGGCAAGTTTCTCCGCGTGCCTATGTAATCATAAGAAATAACATAAAATATATTTGTGTTTCAGAATACGTGTCACGGAACCTTGTTCCAATCATGGTTCACCTCAATATAGGGGGTATCGACCGAGACATCGTCATTGCCTTTGCCTACTTCGCTGGAGACGGACCGATGACACCGCCAGAAGGAGTACAAGAGCTAGTGAGACACTGCAATAGCAGACGGCTGCCAATCATAATTGGTTGTGATGCCAACGCACATAATACCGTGTGAGGAAGTACTAACAACAACGCCAAAGGTGAGTGTTTATTAGAATATCTCTTAGCAAATAACCTTGAGACCATAAACGTGGGGACAACTCCCCCTTTTGTCACGAGGGTAAGAGAAGAGGTTCTGGACGTAACAATTGTTAATGTTGCTGCTAGGAAAAATGTAAGAGATTGGAGGGTGATGAGTGAGCCATCACTTTCCGACTATAGGATCATCGAATTCAGGATAGAGGTAGATACTACCTCGATTCCTACAAACCGAAATCCTAGAAATACTGATTGGTCTCTCTACAAGACCAATCTGAAGGACAATTTGGAACACGTCGAAGTAAATGGGGTAAATCATCCGCACTACGACCTGGAACAAAAAGTCGAACAGATCAGTGAGGCAATAATGGAAGCTTTTCATTCCAGTTGCCCATTGTGAAAAGCTCGTTCAGAGAAGGATGCTCCTTGGTAGAATCAGAGCCTGTCAAACCTCAGAAAAGAGGTCCGTCGGCTCTTTAATAGAGCCAAACGTGACGGTAATTGGCAGGGGTACACTGAGAAGCTTACTCAGTACAATAAAGAGATTAGGAAGGCCAAAAGGCTTAATTTTTAAGCCTTTTGTGAAAAGATCACCTCCACTCACACAGCGGCCAGACTACAAAAGGGCATGGCAAATTGGGGAACTAACCCCACAATGTCGCTGAAATTGCTAGACGGATCATACACGGAAGGTGAAGAGGAACAATCTATTCTTCTTCTTAGAACCCACTTTCCAGGTAGGAACCAGCAGCAAGCACTGGAATAGCAATGAATTACACCAAAAAATCTCGCAAGGAAGATTGGGACATTGCTAAGAAAATACGTATTTACCAGACGACGGTTGGAATGAGCAATAAGTACCTTTCAACCATATAAATCACCAAATGTGGATGGAATATTTCCAGCACTCCTTCAGCCAGTGACAGAGGAGATTTTTCCTCACCTGCTGAAGATTACAAGAAGCAGTCTAGCAGTGAGTTTAATACCTAAAAAATGGAGAAGGGCAAGGGTAACTTTCATACCAAAAATAGGGAAAAAAGATGGGACTGATCCCCGATCTTTTAGACCCACCTGCCTAACATCGTTTCTACTCAAAACGATGGAGAAAGTAGTGGATAACTACATAAGAACAGAGAACATTGAGAATATACCACTTCATAAATGTCAGCATGCCTACAGAGCAGGTCGATCAACTGGCTGATCGAAGTCATCTAGAGAACTCTGAACAACAAAGAAATCGCAATGTACGCATTCCTGGATATATCTGGGACATTTGACAACAAAACTCATGTGTCTGTCAACGAAGCACTAAAAAGGCAAGGAGTAAATGAAATCATTGTAAAATGGATGTATGAGTTGTGGACGACGAGGATAGCTGAGACACAGGAGGGCAATCAGACCACCTCAGTTAAAGACACTCGCGGGACACCTGAAGGAGGAGCCCTTCTATGGAACCTCGTAGTAGATGAGTTGCTCTACAGGCTAACGAAGCTTGGCTTCGAATGTATGGGTTATGCTGATGACATTCTAATAGTGAGAGGCAAGTTCGAGAGCACCTTGTGTGATTTATTACAAAAGAGCCTCAGAATTATTGAGAAATGGTGCTTGTCAGTGGGACTAAACATGAACCCAAACAAGACCATAGTAATTCCATTTACCCGGAAAAGAATACTTCCAGCCATGAAACCCATATCCTTAAACGGGGAAATCATAGAATGGAAGTCAGAAGTTAAATATCTAGGGATAACCCTAGACAGTAACCTTCTGTGGAATAAACATGTTGAAATAACTGCTAATAAAGCAATAAAAGCTTTGATGGCGTGCAGAAATCTAGCTCGCAAGAGTTGGGGCTGTAACCCGAAAATACTGCAATGGATGTACGCCATGATTGTGAGACCAACAATTACGTATGGGGCAATCGTTTGGCATACAAAAGCAAGTCAGAACAGCACGAGGAAGACTCTCGACAAAGTCCAAAGGCTTGCCTTGTGTGCATCACTGGAGATGTGAGAACGTGTCCAACTAGGGCACTTGAGATCATTACAGATCTCACATCTCTACATCTGGTGATAGAAAGATATGCACAATAGGCAATTCTTAGAATATCTGAGAAAGGTTCAGGCAATAAGAGTATTTAAAATCAGGGAGCCTGGTCATCTCTAAAAAAATACATCTCATCAGCGAATCTTCCCAGTAACGAAATGATCAAGAAAGTTAGTATCGAAAAGAATTTCACTACGATGCTCAATAAGAGGAGAGACTGGGAAAGGGAATACATCACCCAAACTCTCAAAGAAAACACCATTAGAGGGTATACAGATGATTCAAAAACCACCACTGGAGCAGGCTCTGGAGTATTTGGGCCTGGCACCAGATACTCATTATCGTTAGGCTCCTTCCCGAGCGTCTTTTAGGCAGAAATACTTGCGATCGAAAGATGCGTGGAAATGAACCTAGAAAGAAACTATCAGAAATGTGACATATCGATCCATTCTGATAGTCAAGCAACTATCAAAGCATTGAGCTCCCATGTCGTTGACTCAAATTTGGCATGGGAGTGCCGAAGAAAGCTTGATGAATTAGGCAAGAATAACAGGGTCTCTTTAGTCTGGGTTCCTGGTCACTCGGTAATCACGGGAAATGAAGATGGCAATACACTTGCCAGGAAAGGAGCACAAACGCCCTTTACTCGCCCGGAGCCTTTCTGTGGTGTAAGAAAATGCTCCTATAAGAAAGAGTTACGAAAGAAAGAGAAAACCGAAAGAGAAGCACTCTGGCGGTGCCTTCCCGGGCTGGAACATTCCAAAAAGTTCCTGCGGAACTTTGACACTGCTAGATCCAAGAGATATTTGGATCTCAGTAAAAATAACCTACATCTCCTCACGGGCTTTCTTACAGGACACTGCCGCCTTAGGAAGCACCTAATGAGAATAGGTCTAGCAGAAATTGACGAGTGTAGATTCTGTGGGGAGGAGGATGAAACTCCGGATCACCTAGTTCTTAATTGCCTCGTCATTGCAAGCCATCGCAAGAAATGCTTCGGACATGAAACTTGGAAGAGTGAGTATCTAACCTCGTTGAAGCCGTCCCAAATACTAGAGTTCATTAGAACCCTGGATTTGGAAGGCGAGCTGTAATAGTAGCGAGAACAGCTTTGCTAGGGGGGGGGGGGCACAATAAACCTTAGGTTTCAGTGCATTGTAACCCCGTTAAAATCTAATCTAATCTAATCCCCATCATATGCAAATTCCTCCAAACAGTATCTTTCAACATTATAATCCTTCTACCCTCCAAATATTAATTTGGTTTCTCGTTTCTTTTGGAAGTTACAACTTATTTTATTTTTAGGGGTGACGTTGCAACATTATAATCCTTCTACCCTCCAAATATTAACTTGGCTTCTCGTTTCCTTTGAAAGTTACAAATTATTCTAGTTATAGGGGTGACGTTGCAACCCTTGTTCCCCATCGTAAGAAAATTCCCTCCAAACAGTATGACGTCTACACCAATACACCCCTACTCATTGAATATAAAGGTGGCTCTTCGACAAATGAATTCGATCCAATATATATTCTGCACGCCACTGAAATCGCAAATTGAGCAGTTCTCAACATTTTTGCAGTCCGGTTGTTGTGGGATATATTTTTTTGAAATTCTAGTATAGATTCAATCAATCAATCAATTACATTTTTTTGTCTTTAACATATCTTAAGACATCTTCCAGTGAATGCTTGTCTGGCTCCAGTGTGTTCAATGCACGGACTTGCGGTCACCACCGTCGAAGGAATCGGATCGACAAAAACAAAATTGCACCCGGTACAAGAGAGAATCGCCAAAGCGCATGGTTCACAGTGTGGTTTTTGTACACCTGGTATAGTCATGTCGATGTACACTTTATTGAGGAACTCGCCAAAACCATCAATGAAAGAATTGGAAGTTGCTTTACAAGGAAATCTTTGTAGATGTACTGGATACAGGCCGATTATTGAAGGTAAGCTGATAGTTCTCAAAATATCAATCTCAAAATCTGAAATATAAGTTAACATTATTTGTAGCTTGTCTTCTTAGAACGTTGTTATCATTATGTTAATCACATTTACGTTTTAACAATGATAACTCCATTTTCACAATTGTGTTTTTCACTTTAGAATTACTATCTTGTTTCAGGTTTCAAAACTTTTACGGAAGAATGGGAAATAGTACAAAATGGACACAAATTAAATGTTACTAATGATAATGATATATGTGGAATGGGCGATAAATGCTGTAAACTACAAAACGGTACCAACAAAGAAGAAGACGAAGTGTTATTCCATTCCAGTGAATTTATCCCTTATCATCCATCACAGGAACCAATATTCCCTCCTGAACTAAAGCTATATGATAAAAACGATAAGGAGTACGTTATTTTTAGAGGTGCCAATGTTACTTGGTACAGACCAATTACGTTAAGTCAACTTTTAGAATTAAAAGAAATATATCCTGATGCTAAATTAGTGGTAGGAAATACAGAAGTTGGCGTAGAAATGAAATTCAAACAAATGGTTTGTCCGATAATAATTCAACCAGTACAAATTCCAGAATTAGTTAAAATACAACAAACGTCAAAAGGTGTTAAAATTGGAGCCTCCGCAACATTGGTTGATATAGAAACTTATATTAAGCAACAAATTAAAGAACAACCAGAGTATAAAACAAGAATATTTAGAGCAGTAGTTGAAATGATGAATAGGTTTGCAGGAAAACAAATTCGTAGTGTTGGCGCTTTAGGTAGTAACATAATGACAGGTAGCCCTATATCAGATATGATTCCATTACTCATGGCCGCTAAATCCACACTAGAATTTCTCAGTAATAAAAATGGTATTAGGGAAGTTACATTAGACAACAACTTCTTTGTAGGTTATAGAAAAACTATTATTAAACCAGATGAGATACTTTTTTCAATATTGATACCTTATACAACCGAATGGCAGTATTTTACAGCGTACAAACAAGCTAGAAGGAGAGAGGATGACATAGCTATTGTTAACGAAGCTGTTAATGTGTCTTTTAAACCAAACACAAATCTAATAGAAAAAATAAGCTTTGGTATTGGAGGTATGTCTTTCAAAACACTCTCAGCTCCGCAAACGGAGGCTAAATTGGTAGGTTTACCTTGGAATAAATCAACAGTAGACCTAGCTTTGGATACTTTACTAGAAGATCTACCTTTAGATCCAGATGCACCTGGTGGGATGATCTCTTACAGGAGGTCATTACCCATTAGTCTATTTTTTAAAGCGTTTCTCAGTATATCACTCGAACTCCAAAAATATTTACCAAACATTGAACTAGATCAGAGAGAGTTAAGTGGAGCTTCGGGTTTTACTAGTCACGATTATAAAAGTTCACAATATTTCCAAGTTGTACCGGAAACTCAAGAAAAAATAGATGCTGTCCACAGACCTATAGTACACATGTCGGCTTACAAACAGGCAACTGGCGAGGCAGTGTATAATGATGATATACCTACATTCGAAGGAGAACTTTATTGTGGTTTCGTATTAAGTACAAAACCACATGCCAAGATTCTGAACATAGACGAATCAGAAGCGATGGCAATGGAAGGTGTGCGTGGCTTTGTAAGCAGCAAAGATGTTAATAAAAATTTTAAATGGGGATATATTTTTTCCGAAGAAGATGTGTTTTACACAGATAAAGTAACAGCTGTAGGTCAAATAATAGGTTTAGTGGTAGCTGATACTCAAGCGATTGCTCAAAGGGCGGCGAAAAAAGTGAAAATAATTTACCAAGAACTAGAACCTGTGATAATCAGCATTGAAGATGCGATTAACCACCAATCATTTTACCCATCTTCCCCGTTAATAGTGAAAGGTGATGTCGATAAAGTGTTTAAAGAAGCCCCTCATGTACTCGAAGGAGAAGGTAGAATGGGCGGTCAAGAACACTTTTATTTTGAAACACAGAGTTGTATAGTTGTTCCTAAAGCTGAAGACAATGAAATGGAAATAATTTCATCGACACAAACTCCTAGTGAAATGTCAGTAAGTATACCTGAGTTAATATATGATTCATTAACCTAGATGCTTTAGACTGTCTCCCTCCAAGGTACACAAAAAGTTTAACCAACGATATGTCCTTTCTGGTTTCTCTAGTGTTTTCAATTTATTTTCAGAGTTTAATCAGTGAACTTTTGGATATACCCCAGCATAAAATTTTAACGAAAGTAAAGCGTTTGGGTGGTGGATTTGGTGGTAAAGAATCGAAATCTATCATGTTGGTGTTACCTGTAGCTGTTGCCGCCAAAAAGTTAAATAGACCAATCAGATGTATGTTAGATAGAGACGAGGATATTATAATGACGGGTGGTAGACACCCTTTCTACTATAAATATAAAATCGCTTTTGATAACTCTGGAAAAATGTTAGCTTGTGAAGCACATCTCTATTCTAATGCGGGATATTCTCGAGATGTTTCTTTATCAGTAAGTACTAAAATTATTACCAAATTATCATGTAGATTGTAGTAACTGTGAAACCAATTGCTGTTACATATTTTGTAGATAATGAATAGAGCAATCACCCATGTCGACAACGCTTACAAGATACCGGCATGGAAAATAATAGGTACCCCATGTAAAACCAATTTACCTTCAAATACAGCTTTCCGTGGTTTTGGAGGCCCACAAGGAATGTATCTGGTTGAGACGATGATAGAACAAATTGCTGCATATTTAAATAAAGATCCGTTTTGGATACGTGAAATTAATTTATACAAGCAAGGCGACATTACTCAGTATAATCAATTAGTTGAAAATTGTACATTGGATAAATGTTGGAAGGAATGCGTAAGAACTTCAGATTATGTTAACAGGAAAAAATTTATCGATGGATTTAATAGGTGAGTAATAGTATATTACACACCGAGGTGAGAAGTGATTCATTCCTGTCGTGAGATCAGTTAGTTAACCGAGACGCAAAGCGTCGAGGTTAGCTATGATCTCGAGACAGGAATGAAACTTTCTACCGAGGTTTGTATACTATTTTATTTACAACCATCATATTTCGATCAAAATTAATAAATCTCTGTTTCGTTCTGAACATTCCTAAAATATTACATTTAACGACAAATTACCAAGAACACGGTTTCTCAGAATAATCAAGTAGATATATTGTTACCGTGACTACGGGGTATACAATTGTCACCAATATGAGTAAATGTCAGATAAAGTCAATAAATGTCAGATAAAGTTGGATATTAAATTCGCGAATTATAAATTGAAAACCATGTCTTCCGACGAAGAATTTATGGATTGTACCCCACCAGAAGTACGACAGGCCGCTCACGCAGTAGCCCACGGCTTGGTGCCAGAGAAAAGTAAGCATCGGTATCTAAAAGCCATTGAATTATATGGGAAGAGGTGCGAAGAAAAAAAGGTTAAAAATATCGGTTCCGAAAGTGTACTCCTGGCATATTTTGGAGAACATACCAGACAAAAGAAGCCGTCTACTTTGTGGGCAATGTACAGTATGATTCGAACGATGCTAGAAATTGAAGAAAAAACTAATATTTCGAAACATGGGAAACTGCTAGCCTTCCTAAAACGATAAAATGTAGGCTTTAGGCCCAAGAAATCGAACGTATTTTCGAGGAAGAATATAAAGGATTTTTTAAATAAAGCTCCAAATAATCTTCTACCGATGAAGGTAAGTTATTATTTGTGATTCTTTAAATAAGTATTTAAAAAAAAACGTGTTTGAGCTAATACAAGTATACTGGTATTATGGTATTAATTTTTCTTATTGTTTTAGGTAGCTATCATAATAGGCGTATCTGGAGCTTGTCGGACGGACGAATTAGTGAAAATGAAAATGTTGGATGTGGCTTTTTTGAAGAAAAAATTTCGGTTGAGATTCCAGATTCTAAAGCACATACAAATAGATCATTTCTCATTACTGATCCAGTATGGGTGAAGATAATTCGAGACTACATAAATTTGAGAAAACACAGAAAACGATAGATTTTTTGTTCAGTTCAGAGGAGGAATGGCAAGAAATCAACCAATTGGACACAATACAATAGCTAATTTTCCCCAAAAAATTGCTACTTTTTTGAATTTAGAGAACTGGAAAGGCTTCACAGGACACGCACTCAGAAGAACCGCCGCTACGTTACTTGCCAACAGTGGTGCAAGTGTACTCTAATTAAAAAGCCTGGGAGGATGGAAATCTAGTACTGTGGCAGAAGGTTATGTGGATGGCTCAATAGAGAATAAAACGAAAACTGCCACTATGCTGTCCCAATATGCCATGTCTTCTGTAGCTATTGCAAGTAGTTCACAAACCTCAGTCATTCAACATGAAATTAATTTGTCGCCCAAAGAGACAACTGTTGGAGGGTCCAGCGCTGGTACAGACCTAAGTATTTCAATAAACGCTTACAATAATTCAAATTTAACGATTAATATCAATAAGTAGTTTATTGTATTTTAGTTCATTGTTGTTTTTTATTGTTTGCCATTAAATAGGTATTATAAAATTTGTAAAAAAATATGTTATTTTTTTAAATATAAAAAATATTTGTCTAGAATAGATGAAATGAGGGCGGGAAATGAGCGAGGGAAGTGAGGGCGGGAAGTGAAGGTGTGTAATGTGACACTTCCCAACCTCCAATGACGTTAGTAATGACAGCATTACATATATGGTTGTAAATACAATATTTTTTTAATGATGCCTCATATTACCTTTTTAAAGCACGCCTCATCGTGTTCAAATCGAACTTTCAAATACGCGCGTTTTTTAAAGTCCCTATGGTAACAACAACAACTTGAGAAACGGTAAGTATCAATGACAACTTTTTTTAATAGTTTTTAAATTGTATATTTTCAATGGGAACCAATGTCTTAATCCGTTTTTCTGCAAAATTTATTTATACACTCATATATACGTTGTATCCTTTTAAATATAAATAAAGAAACTTTTCGATTATTGATCTGACAGCAATACCTCGTAACGTCAAATAAAAATAAATACTATTTAGGATGGCCTTTCATGAAACTTGGCTGGGCATCCAGGACGGACTTCCATTTTTTTGTAGTAATAATATAATAATAATATTTTATGATTTCAAAGTGCACCAATAAAAAAATAGCGTAAAGTATTCGTGGATAACTGGTCTTTCAAACACTTGCTCTATTTCGAGCACTCCGGCTGTGCCGTCGTGCTCGAAAAATCGCGCGTGTTTGAAAGACCTCTTTATCCACTTATACTTTAATATACTAATACTACCAAAACTGCCATCTGCGGATGTCAGTAAAACTATGCTCCAAATGTCCATTTAATAAGTAATTAAAATACCTACACAAAATTTTTTGAAATCACGTAAAATATCATGTCGTTTATCAAATTTATCCAACTTTTTCTATTTTCAATTGATACTTACAACGAAACATTCTTCCCAATAATTCTCAATTTATTGAGTGAAATTTATTCAGATAAAATTTTTATATATAGGTACATAGTGATTATCCAACTAATTTTAAGCTGATCTAAAAAATCATTTGGTGAGGGAAAAAATTTATAAGATTTGGCCCAATTTTTGGTAAAAGGCTGCAAAATATAATATTTATTTTATTATAACTCAAATTCAAAACTATAAAGCTTTTCCCCAATTTATTCAAATTATAGTGCAAATAGATAACATTCACCCACATTCATAAACTATTATTTTCTTAACGACTGACGTCACTCGCTAATAATTAGTTCAATTTTTCACGGCGTAATTCAAAGATTATTATTTAATAACAACTTATAGCTAAATCTTAACTAAAAGTCCCGGATTAGAATGGAAAATATGGAAATATCGAGTACCCGTAGAAAAACTCTAGTATCGAAAAGGCTTTGGAATATTTACGCACTAACCAAATTCAATCTTAGTTTTCCAGTGATCAAACTCTATTTGAGAATTACCATGCTTACTTACTATTCAATTGATTTTTCTTCTAAACTTTTTGTATATCGATATACTATTAAAATTTTTGTTAGGGGAAAAGTGCCTGAGATGGGCATAGTGGCCGAGTTGGAATATGAGTTAAATCTCATAGCTATATTTGAATTTACCACAGTGGACTAACTTGCATTATGTGCATGTTTCACAAAGTGCCTGTAAATCTACCTCGATATACCAAACTTATACGAAATATTTTGTGATTCTGAAGGTAGACAATATTTTTGAGTATTCGTGAGTTGTGTTTTGTGGGCATACTTAGTAATTTTCTTACAAATTGTCTTTAACATTTCAAATCATCTATCCTAACCTCACATTTTGGTCGCATGCTATCCTCAGTATTTCGTGTCAAAAAGAAGAAAATAGTAATGAAGTTAGTGCACGTACTTCAGCCCTAGATGGCATACACAGCCATACACTTTCACAGCAGCCATAAATGCAATTCAAGAGAAAATAATGGGTTGGTTGCTCGCTTCAAAAACATTTGGTGTACCTTTTAGTACTTTACGAAGACGTTGTCAAGGTACGAAACAATTTAGTGTGGGTGCTGTCAAAGGTTATACCGAAGGGAAACGAGTAACTTTTAATAAAGATACGGAAGCCGAAATCGTTAAACATATCAAGAACATGGAAGAAAGATTTTTTGGAATGACAACATCGGACGAGAAAAAACTGGCATTCGACTTGGCTGTCCAGAACGGCATTCCTCATCAATTCAACTTTGAAAAAAAAGATGGCAGGTAATGATTGGCTGAACGGATTTAGGCGAAGAAATCCTCAAATATCATTACGAATGCCCGAATCAACTTCAGCAGCTAGAGCTATGGCATTTAATAAGCAACAGATCTCAAAATAGTTCGACCTGTTGGAAAATGCCTTGACTGAAATAAACTACGATCCAACCAGAATGTATAATATGGACGAAAGCGGTTTTTCAACAGTTCCTTCCAAAAACTGTCGAATTTTTGCAGTTAAAGGGCGAAAACAGGTGGGAGTGTTGACAAGCGCTGAAAGGGGAAAACACTTAACAGTTGTATTTGCGATGAGTGCTGGGGGAAACTATACTCCACCATGCTTCATATTTCCCCGAAAAAATATAAAAAATGAACTAATGGATAACGCACCAGCAGGTTCAATTGCATTTGCTCAAGAACATGGATGGACTAATGCCGAAATATTCTTGAAGTGGCTGAAATATTTTGTAAGAATGATAAAGCCATCACGTGAAAAAAAGGTTTTGTTACTTCTTGATGGCCATACAAGCCATAAAACTCTGGAGGCACAAACATACGCCAAGGATAACGGTATAATTCTGTTTTGCTTTCCGCCACACTGTACACATAGAGTGCATACCTTGGATGTTTCGTTTTTTGGCCCCCTTACGACGTATTATAACCAAGAACTCCAGAAATAGCTGAAATTATTTCCTGGAAGAGTGGTTACCCATTTTCAAGTAGGTTAAATCTTTAGAGAGGCCTATCAAAAAGCTGCAACTATGAGAAATGCTACAAGTGGATTTGCAATAACTGGTATTTTTCCATTCAATAAAGACGTATTTCCCGATCATCTGTTCCATGCTGCTGAAGTTACATATGTAGGAGCAGATCAAGCCAACGGTATCGTAGAGACAATTGAAGTTGAAAATCAAGAATATGTGGAGAATGAACCAGTTGAATTTGAAAGTGACACTCAAATACAAGATGAAGAACGTGAAAACGAACAAGACGATACACAGAAGAAGGAAGTGGTAATAAATACGCAAGAAAGTCATTTGATTTTCCAAACACTTGAGAATGGAAAGAATATTAGTGAAGATCATAATATGAATAATTTGAGTATCGATAAATTTCTTATAAAGCCATCTGAAATATCTCCACTGCCAAAAGTTGAAATGAAAAAAAAGAGAAGAAATGGAAACAGTGGAAAATTTGGAATTTTGAATACTACACCTGAAATCAAAATACTGAAAATAAAAACTGCAGAAAAAACTAGAAAATAATCAAGAATGGCAGAAAAGAAAGCAAACACCGTATTAAAAATGGGTAATTCTTCCAGCGACGAAGATAGAATTGAAACTGACGATGATGATGATGCAGCGTGTATTTACTGCAACAGCCTCTTTTCTACATCAAAATCCGCAGAAAAATGGGGATTAGATGTAAAAAATGGGCACACTGTGAAAGTGCTGATGTGTCACCTCGTGTGAAAACTTTTGTTTGTGAGTTGTGCAGAGACTAAAGAGTAGTATGCCATCATTGCCATCTCATCACCTCATGCTATGCCAACTCGTCGTTACCCTGTGGGCGAGACGACATAGTAATATAGTTTTAAAAAATAACAATATTCTTTTTGTTTATCCTTAAATCTTAAAAAATATTAAACACAAGTTTTCTCTACAATGTATTTTATTATTGGGTGTCGAAAAATAAAGAAAAATATTTAGGAGACACTTTTGTTATGAATTTTTTAAAAAGTATGCCATCTCAGGCACTTTTCCCTACAAACTTTTCCCTCGGTGTACTTAGTTGATTCTATTGCAGTTTCATCTCGGTCCAGACAGGTTTCAAAGTGGCTGACTCCAGGATACAAGATGTCTGACATGAGAAATGCTTTGTGAATAATTATCTGCTACAGGCAAATTCTCCTTTCCTTAATATTCCTACAATTAGCACTTTACTTCATTTTAATTGATTACATATACCTTTTAAATAATTATCAAAAATGCTGATCTCAAATTACAATTCTCCTTTCTTTTTTAACATCTGACATTCCTCCGAGATTTATTTTTCAAGTGTCATCAACTTTCAAAATCTAACAAATCTTAACGACCTGAAATTTTTTTAAAGCCATCTTCCTAAATGTTAAATATTAATTTTGGTTGTCTGTCACAAACGATTCTGATGTACAGGGTGATTTTAGGTTAAAATTCGTTTGTTTTGAATTATTTCACTGTTTATGAAATTTTTCTACACATTATAATTTTAAAAAGTTGTCAGAGTACGAAATAATTAACTAAAACAACCTAAAACTGAATAACATTTTTTTCTATCTTGCATTAAGCTAAATAGACATTATCGTTCTATTAATGCAAGATAGTAGAAACTTTCAATTACATTAATATGTAATTCCCATATCATATGATGTTAGTACTGCAAAAAAATTACATTAATTAATAACCACCTCATTTGCAAAATAAAATCAATCACTTATATATTACCAGATCTTTTTTCTCTCATTTTTTTTCGAACAGTTATTACTATTTCCGATACATCTGGTGATGGGGATCATCTTTTTCTTGGTCCGAGTCGGAATCTATCATATATTGTTGAATGGAATTTTTCTATGTCCTAATCCTAATAAGTCTGTTTCAGAATTTAAATCAGAAGAGTTCTCAGCTTCAACGGCCTTTATTCTAAAATATATAAAACATTTCATGTTCAACTCAAAAACTACTGGCGGCATTTACTAATGGCTGTTTTAAGCTTCAACCCACTGAATTTAGGCCAAAGACATTGGTTGGGGCCTTTTATCCATGAGATAGGTACTGCCTCCACTGTGTTTTCATCTAGAAAAGTGACCACTCCCCATGCAGACTTGCGAAATTTACGTGTGATCAACAGAAAGCATTAACAAAATTAAATAGAAAACTTCCACAAAAAAAATTAAATATAATTCATTTTCAGTCACCAAATATGTATTTCCAATACAATAGTCAGATATATTACTCTGTCAAAAAACCCAACGAAAAATCTTATCTTACTAACTAGTTTTAATTATTTCTAGTTCAACATTTAAAAATGTAGATTTTTTTCAAAAAATAATTCATACTCATAGAACATAGAAATAATTCAATCAAAAACATTAAACCAATACTTACAGTGTTGAAACCAACAGATAAATCCATTATACCATATTATTTATCAAATATGTAAAAAAGTAGATATTCATTAAAATTGATATTTATTTGATGATTATCATTACTCATGAAAAAATGGAAATATAATATATACAAGATTGTGGGGTATCGCTACCATTTTTCTCAGAATCTTATCCAAAGGCAATGCTACTAATTCACCTTCTTTGCTCACGAAATATACATGGATATCTGATGAGTCACAAGGACTGGATGAACGAGAAAAGTAATTACTAGTTTCAGTATTTTTTTCCATATACTTATACTTTTCCCTTCTTAGCTATAGGCACGTTGTCAAAAAACACATTAACGACGTTCGCTTATAGGCACGTTGCCAAAAAAACACATTAGCGACGTTCGCTTACAGGCACGTTGCCACTAATCCTCTTCGTTTTGTATGCTTATCCATTTTTTCACATGATCTGCGGCTACAACAGTTCTCTTACGTTTAAATCCCTCCCACAAGTCTTCAACTTCGTATCTATCATTGAATAATGCTTTTGTAATGCGAAAAGAGCCTTTGTATTTGGGATGAAGTTTATGACTATCACCAGTAGTTGGTATACTCGTTATTAATACCCTTACTAAATCTCCTTCGTTATATTTGGTGGCATCTCGTCTTATTTTGTCGTAGCATTGTTTTTGTTTTTTCTGGTCTGAAATATTACATCTTAGCTCCTCCATATCTAGCCTGTCTATTTTATCTTGAACTTCATTCAAAAATATTGCCTCTGCTGCATGTTTTGAATTATCGCCAATAAGCGCCTTCATATGGGTCGAATTAATGCCTTTATTAAAGCTTGTATTCAGTGCACATTGCACTTGTTTTACGTATTTATCCCAATCTCTTTCGTCTTTACCTGCAGTTGTCGTTGCCAGGGTACTTACAATCGTGTTATTGTAACGCTCTCATTGCATTGCTTCTTGGTGAGACAACGGCATTTAAAATATGCTTGATTCCTACGTATCACTAAATATCTTAAATGTACGGGATGTAAAAGCTGTTCCCCTGTCGCTTATAATTCTGGTAGGTACTCCGATTAGGTGTATTATGTCAGTTAAAACCCTAATAATACGCTTGCTTTTTTGATTATGTACTGGCTCGATTACAGTGAATTTAGTATACTTATTTTTTCTTTTACTTGTCACAATTGGCCCAACAAACTTAAGCGTTATTTTGCAGTTTAAGCTTCGTTCTAGTTAATAATAATTTTCTCAATTCATCCAACAATAATAATATGCTGATGATGTTCAATATTCAAATTGTTTTTTAGATCAAATAAGTATAAAAAAAGAGGTATCAGTGTAATACCAACTAAATTTGGAATTGCCTTTAGTATGCCATACCTGAATCAATCAGGAGCGTTAGTCCTAATTTACAAAGATGGATCAGTTCTTCTGTCACATGGTGGTATTGAAATGGGTCAAGGTCTACATACAAAAATGATCCAAGTAGCGAGTAGAGCTTTGGGAATTCCAGTTGACAAAATTCACATTAGTGAAACAGCTACCGATAAGGTTCCAAATACGTCTGCTACGGCTGCTAGTAGCGCTTCCGACCTCAATGGAATGGCGATCATAGTAAAACATTTCACAATAACTTGAGTCGATTTTGGAGTTAAATTTTAATTTTTAGGATGCTTGTAATATTTTGAATGAACGATTGAAGCCATACAAGGAAGCGCAACCGAACGGAACTTGGGAAGAATGGGTAAGATCAGCTTATCTGGATAGAGTCAGTTTAGCATCGACAGGTTTTTACAAAATTAAAGATGTAGGGTACAACTATCAAACTGGCGAAGGAAGGTTGTACAACTATTTCACTTTTGGCGCAGGTTGTTCTGAAGTTGAAATTGATACACTTACCGGTGATCATCAAGTATTGAGAACAGATATTGTCATGGATTTAGGTATGTAAAATACTTTTTTTTCATGTTTGCTTAATCTTCTAATTCTATATATTCATTTTCAGGTGAAAGTTTAAATCCTGCGATTGATATTGGGCAAATTGAAGGAGCATTTATGCAAGGCTATGGTTTATTCGTTCTTGAAGAGATGATGTACACTCCCAAAGGAGAAACTATAACACGAGGTCCTGGTACATATAAGATACCAGGATTTGGCGACATTCCAATAGAATTTAATGTGTCTTTGCTGAAAGGAGTCTCTAATCCAAGGGCTGTGTACTCTTCAAAGGTAATTGAAAGAGATAACCAAGGTTGTAACAAGAATGCATTCTTATTTTCAAGAAAATATAATAAAGATTGTTACATAGAATCATTAAGACGTGTGGAAAAAAATTTATTGATCATGTCATTATTTCATATTTTTAGATTAATTAACTATTCATCTATGGCATAATTAAAATTTACATCACAAAACAGAGCAACGTCGTAGTTTATTCTATCAATAATAAAAATGACATTTTCTTATAGGTTACGATAGTATTTGCGGGAATTACAAAACTCAAATAAAGGATATTGGTATGATCAATTATACCAACTACGAAAAAATAAATTTAAATATATGTTATGTTGCCAAGTTTAACTCTAATTCATAGATGATTGGAAATAGATATTTAATACAAAATCTTCTTGAAGTAGCACACTGCGCGTCATATGAAACTGGTACAACTATAGTAATCGAAAATAGTATTTTTCTAATTGTGTAAAAGGATCTTTTAAACAGTGTCAATGTTAAACTACAGGAACATTTTTTTACATAATTTATTCACCATTGGTTGACTGACGTCAGTCTTCGCTGCACCGAGATGTTTGAGTCACCAGAGGCACATAAAAAACCCAGTTGTTGTTATTTACATCATTATATTTGACAACTGACAATCGATTTATAAGTTGATTGTTGTAACGAACGAGAATACTTTGAATAGTGTTGTAGTTATTTTTGCCTCCAGATCTCGGAGTAGCAGTTCATCTGATAGTTCCGAGCAGGGTCGTATCTAGGTTTTTGCCGCCCTTAGGCTATCAGCTACCGCCCCTTTTCCCCGCACATTAGAGTTTTGCTGGTAAAAATACCTTACAATACCAATAGCTTAAGTGCAAATTAAATCAGCAAATTTTTAATTAATAGGAAAAGGAAGATGAAAACTGAATTTATTTAAATAAATAGTTTATTATGATAAACACAAACAATACCTTATTAAGTACCGGCTAAATTAACCTACTTTATTTACTGATTTACTGTTACTGATTATTAATTACAGGTTTACTTATAGAGTAACTCGCTCAACTAATATTAAATTGATATTTATAAAATTAGTGATTGATGTCTACTTTACAATTGATTCTTCCTCACTTTAATTTCCGAGAATCTATCTATAAGGTCGTCATAGTCTAAGTCATACACTGTTGCAGAATTTACATTTAGAATTGCCAAAAAATTCAAGCAATCTTGAGACTTTGAAGTACGTGAATAGTTTTTAATTCGTTTGAAAGCTGAAAACGACCGTTCAGCAGAACAATTTGCAATTGGTGTTGTCAAAAAAATTCGCAAGGCAATTTCCGTATGTGGATAAACATCTCTTACGTTCTGAGAAGTTATTAGCTCATACATTTCAGAAAAGGAATTGGGTGGATTCTCTAAAGAAACTAAAAAAGTCCTAAAATGAAGGACTTCATTAGGAAAGTCCGTGTCTAAATCCTTGTGTAGCGCGTCTGTAATAGTGAAGCGGCTTCAAGAATGTCTTCGCTTTTCATACTTGATAATGATTTAAAAAAACAAATTTCTCACAAAAATTTACATAAGCCGCTTTTCTGTTTTTGAGTTCATTTAAAAGTCGGTCAATAATTATTTTGAAAGTGTTTATCCAGAGGTTGTGCCGAGCTGAAAAAGTTTGCGTTTTTTAGTGTGAACTTTACTGACCTCATAATTCTGCTCTGTAGCTCTTTGTAGAGCATTTGTAAATCATACAGTTGCACCACTACATGAACGTCTATATTTGGTTCTTGTAGTTTTTTGGATACCACTCCAAATCTTTCAAAAATAGAATCCCAAACTGCCGCCATAACTGCCGTTTCAAGTCGATTAAGTTGACACAGAAGATTTCTAGCTTCACAACGTGTTTGGGATTTTTCTGATACATCCTCGTGAATTGAGGTTAGTGCTAAGAACATATTTTCCCAATTTCGATTTAAACTTAAGCATGCGTCCTCGCGAGCGGACCATCGAATAGGACAGAGCTTTTTTATTGACAAACTATCTGTTGAAGACGATAGTTGTAAATTTAAGATCTCCCATCGATATGTGGATGCTGAAAAGAATGTATACAGGTTTTGAAGGAACAAGGAAAAATTACAAGCTTCTTGACAATTTTCCGTAGCACTGGTCCCAACTAAATTTGAAGAATGGGCGGAACATGATATGTATTCAGCAAGTGGGTTGACTTCTTTGATTCGAGCTTGCAGTCCACTATAAACTTCAGACATATTGGCCGCATGAACGAATTCTTCACAAGTAGTGTTTTATTATCTCTTTTTTGTATTTGATATAATAATATTACGGGAAGTCTTTATTCTAAACTCGACTGACCTTGTTTTACACTGAATTATTTATGTATGATTAGGATGGTTTAATTAATTAAACTATTATGTCACTTTCACTTGTATATTAACGGAAATTACATGTTGTTCAATTGCTGAACAATTAAGAAGTTCACTGATTTTTATATATGTTGTTTCACTTTATCTCATGATCTGATATAAATGAATGATAGTTAATGAATGGTAAAATGATATACCGGTATAAAACGCCGGTATTATCTTATAATGAGAGTACCATTATGTACGAAGGTTGACTGGAAAAGTGAGTGAAAATAGGGTTTTATTCCTATTTATAGGTCGGTCAAAGAGGGTGGGAAAAAGGAGAATCGTGTGAGGATTTGACCAATGGGAGAAGCGAGTTTGGAATTTAACGGTCAGATACAGCGAGTGAACGATAAACGCTGGTGTTGGTTTTTCTTGCATGAAAAAAGTTTGTTCGTTACAGATAAAGGAGTTTAGACGATAGTTTTTGTGAAGCGATAAGGTTTAAACTGATGTCGGTTGCTTTGAAATAATAAGTGGAAAAAACTAGTAAGACAATAATTATCTGTGTTTCTTATGTGAAAATAACGTTAAAATGAATTTTTGCCTGTTTAAAGAAATATTGAATATTTGAGAAGAATGACATATCTGTGAATGGTCTGTGCAAGATATATGAATTATATTATACAGGGAGAAGTTAGAGTAAAGATACAGGAAGAATTTGATTGTTAATTCAAATTCGTACAAGTAGCAAAAGATAAGTAGGTCCCTTTCCTGGATTTACCCATTTAGAAATGTGTGTGGCTAAAAACGGATCATATTCAGCAATCAGTTCTAACGACATAATGTAATTGCCACTGTGGACTGAATCAAATTTTTCGTCAGTGCCTCCAAACGAAAATCATCTTGCTGCCAATGTTTTAGTTACAGCGACAACTCTTCTAAAAACATTTCTCCACTACCTTATTTTTCATCTACTTGAGCAGTGAATTTCATATCTACCCTATGCTTTAAGTTAGATTGTTTTTTCAAAGTTATGACACAGTTTTTGCGTTCGGAGGAATTCTCGTGGTGATCAAGTCGGCTAATGACATTTTTACAATCATTAAACCCTTCTGCGAACTGAGATTTACAGCCGAAGAGTTTACATGGAACACAGTATACAGCCCCCTTGCTAGATGAATTGACCAAATAACTACTCAGAGTTTCTCCATTCATTAGCTTCCGCAGAAATACTTTATCTTCAGATATCTGCAAGAATCAGTATATTGTCTTTTGGAATTAGCAAAATTTAGGTCAAGGTTTTGCTTAAAGCCATGAGTAGCAACGAACTCCCGTACATATTCATTTATCTGCCAATTAGCAGGATCATCTAATATTGGTGCTATTGTTGGTGATCTTGACGGTGGTACAACTGCTAGTGGTTGTTGTCCATCAATGCTTTCGGCTTCTTTTTCTAAATAGATACTGCTGGAACAGCCGACAGATGCACTTGCAGATGGAGATTCGGATGCAAATGAAGATTCAATAGTAGTGGAACTACAACTAGGTAGCGAAGGCGAAGATGCCGGTGACGTAATTTCAGAATTATTTGTACATTCTCTCTTAGAAAGAAAATCTGTAATGTTTTTGCTTCCTGCAATAGCCTTATCAATTTTATCGGCCTTTATTTTGGCAATCTTTTTGTAAGCTGATCCACTCAGTCTCTTCCTACCGTCACTAATTCTTAATCTAGAAAATTTATTTACATATATTTACATATATTGCCTGCGCCTTCGATGTAGTGCTCACTTGCTCACTGCTCAACTTTCAAAAGGAATTGAAAGAACAAACAACGGTTGTTAATATAGTTTAAAAATAGCAAGAAACTGCGTAATCACACTATTTCATATCCTCAAAGTCAAAAAATTATTTGAAGACAAAAGCCAAATAAACCAAAATGATTAAAGAAAATAGTAGTTATAACGCATTTGAACTCCGAAACCGAACTGCAAAACGGCACTGGCAGAAATGACTAAATTACAAGTTACAAAGGAACATTATCCATCCGCGGATTGATTATTTTACCACTTATCGCTTGCCTCCTTCCCGTAAGTAATAAAGGCAATAAAAATAAAGTTTCCCCGAAGTCCATATCTATTTCTGTTTGTAAATATAACACTTACATTGGCAGTCGGCAGACCTCTAATAAATCAGAGACTGTGAACTGTGAACATTATTTAATTGTAGTCACGTTCCGTTTTTAAAGTCATTCTTAAAAAAATATTCTCGTAATGCAGTCAGTCCGACAATCTGACATCTGGGGCACCTAAAGCTACATAAAGTCTGTGTAAGGGTTAATTATTGTAAATGGTAAACATGTAAACGGCAGTTCGACATTCCGATAACAAGTACCTACTTTTTAGTTGGCATAAGGTTTACGATTTACGACGTTTACGTTGAAAAAAATGATTCATAATTATACGGAAATTCCTATAATAAAAAAAATTATAGATTTAAAACGATAATGGTAAGTAATGATAATGAAATTTGCCGCCCATCAATTTTTGCCGCTCTCGGCAGTTGCTTACATTGCCTAGTGAATAAAATAGCTCTGGTTCCGACGATGAAATAATAGGCATGTCTTTTTGAGGTTAAGCTGTCATTTTGTAAACCACCAAATTAATCCACCACCTCGAAATAGTGGTGGAATTGTTTGCAATTTTGATTAATACAACAGTAATAAATGAACGCGCCATTTCTTCAATCTGAAATCCACCAATAAATACAAAAACACAGTTGGTGAATTGGTGAATTTACCGGTGACTACAATAACATGCCTCAGTTGTTATGGTATAATTTCTAGGGCAGTGATGCTAGCTCAACGAAAATGTTAGTAGATGTAATGATTAAATTTTGTATAGCAATAAAACGAGATGGAAAACATATAAATGTATTATAACATTTATACAAAAAGAGTTTACATTCAGTAATTAATAATGTGTCATAGCTCCATTATTACTGATAAATTCTTGGAATCCTCTAGACATTGAGTCAATTAAATTTTAATGTTAAATTTTCACCTTCTGTCAAGCTTTTCAAGAGTTTTTCTATTTGTTCTTGTTTGACTCGCGGAATTAAATTTGACTTTTTAAATTTTTTTTACCAAAAGCCCCCAAACATTCGCTATTCGATTAAGATCTGGACTTCTAGCGACCCGTGGAAGCGTTTCAATGTTATTTTCAGCAATATAATTGCGTACAGAGCGAGCACTGAGCAATTGTCAAGATGGAAAATAAAATTATTGTTAGGGAAGATTTCCTAACCGATGGCAACATTATCCCATCTAAAATATTTATATAGCTCCTCGCATTTAAACTTTCTTCGATTCTACAACACATTCGTAAGCCCCTTCTTTACATCTAATCCCACACATATACAGAGAATCGTCCAGACTTATCATTCGAAGAAATATAATTTTCATTAAACCTACTTCGAGGCGGTATATAAACTCTAATATGGCCGTCATGACGTGATTTTGAAATAGTTGTAATTCTTGCATATCTTCCATACTAAACTTATTGTTAAAATAGTTTTTATAACTTATGAAAGTATCTACGTCAGCTGTGGCGATTAATAGATCATCGACATATAATACTACATAGATATTTTCACTAATGTGACCTAGGATACTAATAAAGTCAGTCACATTGTGGGGGTTAAGTGTTTTTCTATTTCAGTTTTTGGAGGTAATTTCATTATGATAGTGGAATGGACAATTTCTCTACCCATAATGAAATCCATCGTGTCATTCAATTTCACCTTTACAATAATGATTTTACTACTGCTCTTCTATTTGTTTTGCTTCATACAGAGCCGATTATGTTTCTAGGCACTGTCTTATGCTTCCCCCAAGTTTATGTTCATTGTGGACTCTTCTTTCTAGGAATTGAGGCTGATCATGTGGTATTCTTCCTTCTGGGAATTGAAACTAGTAATGTTTCTATGAAAAATAAATTTCCTTCCCTTTCCTCGAATGTGTTTTCTCATTCACACCCGTAGACATTGTTTGATACTTACCCCTTCCTTAAAATACTTTCTTTCTTGGCCCTTGATTACTCACTTTGCTTCAATTTAGTATAATCCATTTAATCTAATCGCCCTATTACATTTAATATGTCACTTCGAAATCTTTTAAAAACTATAATTTTTAACTTCAAAATTTTGTTCAAACTTCCAACCTCTCACACCTATTTCTCCTAACTTAATTAACTGAATTAAACATTTGAGGATTTACGTTTGTTGCCAATTGAGAAAATTTTCAACAGGTAATGTTGGAGACTGGTGATTTTTCCTTTTACTTATACCAATATAATTTTTTGTACCCTGATGATGGCCTTTATGTAGGCCGCAACTAGTAGCTGTTTGACAGTAAAAAATACTCTGATATATTGACTCTTAGTTTTATTAAAAAAATACTATTATATTTTTATTTGTACTTAAAATAGAGTGAATGTTTAGTTGACATTAAAGTACAACCAATACTTCCTTGTATCACCAAAAATTTTATAAAACTGAACAAAAAGGTATAAAAACATGGAATCACTTTATATTTGGGCGTAAAAGTTCCAGGGATTAACATTAGGTTAACAATTCACACTATTTTGAATGAAGAATTTTAAAATATTCTTGCAATCAAATAATGTACCAGAATAGATGGTTAACGAACAAGTGTATTAATAAGGTCGATTAACAATCAAGATATCTTAACGAACGAGCGGAGAGAGCTCGTTATTGTTCGAGATTGTTATTTGCCATTTTGATTCTCGAGTTCGTAACAAAACTTTTCTGTCGACCCTACTTTTGATTTCAAAATATACATCCAATATAGAATTAACAATAAAATAAATGATGACTTATGACATATGGTACTAACACAGCTACTTGATTTCAAATGTTTTAGTAGGTAAACCACATGTCACTGTATAAGAACAATATATGTTGGGTTGCATTAAATAAAATCGTTGATTAATAGAAAAGCATTCATTAATATGGGTCATTAATTAACGATTTTGAGTGCGTTAATAGTTACAGGTTGGCAAATTAATTTTGGCAGTCGGAAGCTTGGCAACGTTCGATGCGCCGTAGCAAAGACATATGCGGATTGCAAGAGCTCACTTCGCTGGTAGATTTCGTAAGCTTCATTTCTACAGTACAGTTCAGAGAATAGTATGATAACCGGGGTTGTGCAATACTAACTTGTTATGGCGACTCCAGAAAGTAAAGTTGTTCATAACAAGTTAAATGAGCAGTGTCGTGAAATAATTATGAACGTTTTAAATGTCATGACCGAAGAGGCGAACAATGACAAGTCAACAGTTCCATTAACAATTTTTACCCCAAAGTAATTATTTAACAAATTTTCACTCGATAGTAAATTTTTTAAATCGATTTTCGTTCGTAAAATATTTATTTGTTAAACGATTTAAAAAAGTGACAATAGTATATTATGCAATGAGCACAAAATGATGCCCATTTTGCACGAGTATGCAATTTGCAGCACGTACCGAAGGCAAGTTTTGTTGTTTTGTTGTTTGATCTAAAATCTAAAGGTCGTTTAAAACAACTAAAGAACTGAAACGTAATATAGTATTTTTGAATTTAATACTTCTTTTAAATGGCCGAAAACCACGTCAAAAATTTTTATTCGGTCACTGAAAACAAACTTAACTACTTCCTCATTTTATTTGTATAAAAATACACATGAGTAAAACTTTTAATACAACATTTATATCGACTTATTTTATTTGTCAGGTCATTGAACGAGTTTCTGCTACTACGCTTTCCCGTATTAAAAAAGAAGTTCTGGCAGGAAGTTATGCAGACACTGATGCGCCTACTAAAAAACAAAGAACTTCCAGTATCCGTATGAATCAATTAGACAAAACTGTGTTTAGAAGGTACATAACAAATTATCACATATTCGAGAAAAAAGTACGCACGTTAAGAAATGTACACCAAACCTTTGCAGATAGTTATGGCGTCGCAGGAAGTCTGAAATCTCTGCGGAAACAAATACATTATTTGGGTTTTCGTTGGACCAACATGAAAAACAACAGAAGTTTGTTGATGGAACGTCACGAAATCAGACATTTACGCCTACTATATTTAAGAAACATAAAAAAGTGCAGAGATCAGAACAAACCTCATCATTTATTTGGATAAAACATACATTCATTCATGTCCCACGCACCTTAAAGGATGGAGCGACAAGAGTAACGAAGGATTAAGAAAACCCGTTTCAAAAGGCTCATCATTGTGCATGCAGGGAGTGAAAATGGTTTTTTACCTAATGCTGGTATTATGTGGAACTCCCAGTCAGAAACAGGAGATTATCATAATGAAATGGCGTACAAAAATTATGAGAAGTGGGTACAAGAAAAACTTATTCCAAACCCATCAAAAAACGCTGTTGTGGTAATTGATAACGCTCCATATCACAATGTTCTAAATGAAAAATTACCTACGATTGCTTGGACTAAACAACAATTGACTTTCTGAAAGAAACAAATGTTAAAAACGGATCTTTATAACGTTGCAAAAATGTACAAACCGCAATATAAAACTTATAAAATTGATGAATTGTTTATTCGACATAGATTGCAAGTTTTAAGGCTACCCCTTATCACCCGGACTTAAATCCGATCGAAAGTGTTTGGGTGGAACGCACTTAAAGAATATGTGGCCAAACGAAATGTTACCTTCAATTTTACAAAGGTTAAAGAATTCTGTGATGTATTTTTTGACATATTTTCTGCAAATGATTGGAATGGATGGACGTGACCATGTTAAAAAGATTGAAGATGAATTTATGAACAACCACTTTTAGGTTAGGTTAGGTTAGGTTAGGTTTATAATGAGTGGGTCAATGAGGCCCTCCACTGCGACTCGCGAGAATCTATTGTGGCTCATACCTATTCAAATTTCACCAAACAAATTCAGCTTCTTGACGAAGCCGATTAATTTGTTCAGTGAATGATATTTCAGGTCCGAGGGCAAGAGAGTGGCCCTGCCAAACATCCGATACCTGATTTGCGCCGCGGCGGGGCAGGCACAAATTATATGCTCTGCTATTTCATCATCTTCCAAACAAAGACGGCAAATCGGATCGTCCGACAGTCCAAGTTTCAGCATATGATGATTCAATCGACAGTGGCCTGTTAAGAGGCCTGTTAGGCACCGTAGATCGTGTCTTTTATAGCCTAACATTTGTTTGGATACATTATTCGAAGGATGTATGAAGGCCTTTGAATGAACCAATCCTGGTATATTATGCCAGAAGTCTAAAACTCTTCTTGCAGTCCAAGTATTTAGTGTATGTTTGACAACACTTGTTGCGATGCCAATTGTAGGTTCTGGTCCGATAAAGTCATGAGCGGCACCCTCTCTTGCAAGAGAGTCAGCCTTCTCATTACCATCCATACCAGAGTGGCCAGGAATCCAAACCAGCGATACCCTGTTGCGTTCTCCTATTGAGGCGAGTCTTTTTTGGCAGTCTAAAACCAATTTCGACGTTACACGGTACGAGCTAAGTGCTTTCAAGGCCGCTTGGCTGTCCGTGAAATTTTTTATTGATCTGTGTGTCAGGTTGGATTGCCCCAAACTCTCCACACATGAAGCAATGACATAAATTTCTGCCTGAAATACGGTTGCATAGGATCCCAGAGATGTTGAGATTTCTGTCCTAGGTCTTCGACCGTATACACCCGCACCAGAGCCTGAGGGTGTCTTTGATCCATCAGTGTACCAACAGATATCTGCTCTTGAGAGTTCATCCTTGCGGAGGACCCATTCATCTCTATTTGGAAATAGGACGGTATAAGGCAGATTATGGTTTACTGTTGGGGGCATTATATCAGAGGTCATTCCTAGAATACTATGACTTTCGGTAGCCGCTAGCATTCTACTTTGCTCTGTATAAGCCTGTTTCGTGCATTTAGAAATATGCACAATTCTATATGTTGTCCATCTGGCCTCCTTTTCCAGAAGTATGTGGAGAGGAGGAAGGTCCAGGAGGACTTCCATGGCTGCTGACGGTGTGGTGCTGATAGCACCAGTTATAGCCAAACTAGCCTGTCTCTGTATGCCAGAGAGCTTTGCTTGGGCCGTTTTCTGTAAAGATTTTGACCACCAAGCAATGGCTCCGTATGTGATCATTGGTCTAACAATCATCACATATATCCAATGGATTTGTTTGGGACCCAAGCCCCAAGATTTTCCGCAGATCCTGCGACATGTCCACAAGGAAAGTCTGGCCTTATGGATGACTTTTTCCAAGTGAGCGTTCCAAGTAAGTTTTTTATCTAGGATGATCCCCAAATATTTTACTTCCGCTGCAAATGGAATAACCTCACCATTATAGGAAAGTGGCGGAAGGTCCGCCAAATTCCTTCTCCTGGTGAAGGGAACTATTACAGTTTTGCCAGGGTTAACAGACATCTGTTCCCTCTGGCACCAACTGTAGACATCGTCCAAAGTCCTTTGGAGGGTATTATGTGCAACCCGTCCTGACTTGGTTCTTGCCAAAATGACAAGGTCGTCTGCATACGCTTGCAGTTCTACCCCTCTATCCACGAGAGTACCAAGCAGGTCATCCATCAGGAGTGACCACAAAAGGGGAGATAAAACTCCACCCTGCGGGCAGCCCCTGGAAACCTTAAAGCTGATGGCCTCGTCCTGAATAGATATAGTGGCTGTTCTATTAGTGAGCATGGCATATATCCAGCCGGTAATCGTTGGTTTAATGCCCTTTTCAGTCAAAGCTGAACCAATGGAAGCTGGTAGTGCATTGTCGAATGCTCCTTCGATGTCGAGAAAAATGGCCACCGCAATCTCCTTATTGTTAAGGGATTGTGTGATTTTCTCAACAAGGTTATGTAATGCTAAATCTGTTGATTTGCCTGTTTGATAAGCGTACTGGTGGATGCTCAGGAGGGAGCTGTATAAAGCTACCTGCCTGATATGGCAGTCCAGTACTCTTTCAAGTCCTTTAAGCAGGAAAGATGTTAGGCTGATTGGTCTGACAGATTTAGGGTGTGGGTCAGTGCGGCCCACTTTCGGTATATATACTACCCTAGCTGCCAACCAACTGGGTGGTATATAATTCCACGCCAGACTAGCTCTATACAATTTAATGAGGATGGGTATAAGTAATTCCAGTCCGTTTTGTAGCAGAGCTGGAAAGATGCCATCCTCACCGGGAGATTTGAAGGGCTGAAATGATTTTATTGCCCATTCAATTGCCGGTGCTGTGATAACGTTCTTGGCGACCTCCCAATCATTCTTTTTGGGCCGCCTTGCGCCCTCAAAGTGGGGAGGTCGGTTGTTATCCAGAGTCAAACTTCCAGGAAAGTGGTTTTTAATCAAAAGCTCTAACGTTTCTTTTCTAGAGGTCGTAAAAGTGCCATCTGGTCGTTTCATCGACCCTATCTCGGCAATCGGCTCTTTAGAGAGAATCTTGTGTATTCTAGTACTGCGAGGTATGTCGGATATACTCTCACAGAACTTCTTCCAAGACTCCCGTTTCGCCTTTCTAATTTCTTTGTTATAAGTTGTTAGAGCAGTACCACTTTTAGGTACTGTTGTAGATAATATTATCATTAATTTGGCCGATGACGGAGATAGCGAGGATGATCAAGTGATTTTGAGAAAATCATTTGTAGATGCACATCATTATTTTACTGTTGATGATCCCTGTACATCCAAACCATATTTTTCATTATAGTGTTTGTTTGTAGGTGGTATGACTGAATACATTAAACGCAACGAATGTAAAAATGTAAATAGGTGTTATAAAATTGTAGATATTAGAGATGAATTCCACTAGAGTAATAGCACATCTGTACAAAGTTCTAAATAAACAATAATTGACGGCACCCAGAACGAACATTTTTCTGTTTTGTCAGTCCTAACTCTGTAAAAAGTTCTAACTTCATTGTGAATATTTGCAAAAAACCCAAAAATTTACATATGAAATTAGAAATATCTACCATAAAAAAGGTTTAAAATTTTATTTATATTATTAGTATACTTATTAGACCATCTCTAAAGGCGATGTCCCAATTTGTTTTTCAAATGTTATGTATAAACCCAAATTTTTACATTATTATGTATAAAATTTTTAAAAAGCTAAAAAGCTTAACAGGTAGGTATGTCATTAACTATTACTACGAACAGATAAAAAAAATTGTTGGACATTGTTAAATTTACAAAGTCGTTTAACAATCCTTACCATATTGTACGCTTTATCTACAAAATCTACCTGACTTCCAATTTATATACAAATAAACCTCAATGACGAATATTATGAAGGGACCGCTTAAAAGATATTCATTTGAAGTAAAGGTGAAAGTTTATGTATCTTGGAATCTATTTATTATTTATTATTTACATCACATAAAATAATAAATGGTAATTATAGAATTCCCCGTATGGTTTTTGAAGCAACAAATAATTATATCTGTACAAAAAAAATTAATTTTCATAGAAAAATCTAATAGTTTTTATTTCCTTATTCATTTAGTTAATAATAAAGAACACATTAATGTTATTTTGTTTTGTAAACTCGATTTTATATAGCATTATAGATGTGCCACAATTTATTATTTTTAAATTCAAATTCAAAATTTGTGTTACCCTCGTACGTATTAGCAGCCTCACAACCTTTAAAACTTTGCATGCGCAATGTACGTCGCCTGCTCTTCCCGGTAACTGCGTTTACAACGTTGTCAAGTTGTACGGCTTTCCCGCGCATCGTCAACTGCCAAAATTAATTTGCCAACCTGTATTTAACGAACAAGTGTATTAATAAGGGCGATTAACAATCGAGATAATTTAACGAGAGAGCGGAGCGAGCATGTTAATTCACGAGTTCGTTTCAAAACTTTTCCGTCGACCGTACTTTTGATTTTAAAATACACATAGAAATAACAATAAAATGAATAATGACATATGACACATTGTACTAAGACAGCTACTTGGTTTTAGTAGGTAAGCCTACTACACCACAGGTCATTGCCAATATAAATGTATCAGAACAATGTATGTTGAGTTGCATTAAAGAAAATCGTAGATTAATAGAAAATCACTCATTAATAGGGGTCATTAATCAACGATTTTGAGTGCGTTAAAATACATTATAAATGAACGGCCGACGGAAAAATACATCATAAATGGATGGTCGACGGATAAATTATTCAACTGTATTGTAACAACATTAGAAAATGTACTTATATATAGGGGTAATATTTTGTTGCACACTTTTTTACATATTATTTTAGGGTATTGGAGAGCCACCTCTTTTCCTAGCAAGTTCTATAATGTTTGCAATCAAAGATGCAATTGGTGCAGCAAGAGACGAAAATAACGTTACACCTGGATATTTCAGACTTGACGCCCCTGTTACTTCAGCAAAAATTAGAATGGCATGTCAAGATCAAATTACCTCAAAGGTATACTTTTTTATAGTGTTAATTTATTGTAACATCTAAATATGTCAATCATTTGATGATACAGCAGATTTGTTCTAGCTCAAGAAATAATCGTACTATGCATCGTCAGGATTATGCGCAGTTGAGCAGAGAATACGAATAAGATCCAACTAAAAATGTATTGTTTCGGAACGGTTTCGTTTCTGCTCCATCATCGTTGCGATCATTTCGATCCAAGGAAGTTAAGTAAATTATATTTAACCTCCTTGTTTTGATCCCTGGTCTGAAGCAATGGCTAATTGGACTGTCTTGTGCAAATTACTCTTATGCACGGTGTTTTTCTTATTTAACTGAAGTGTCAAGTATTATTCGATAACATTTCGTTTGTTTTTATGATTGTGTTCCTTGAGGATAGGATTTTGTTTGTATTTGTTTTTCTTACTGAGCTTTTAACATGGATGTTGAGAGAATTAGTGATTTGGAATCAAATATTTCAAGCGCAGATAATGATGCCATAGCAGTGAATGAAAATAAAGTAAAGAATGCCAATTATTTAATTAGGTATTTAGGACATACGAGATTTCATGTGTAGAACGTGCGTTTTTTTAGAGCAAACTGTTCCTTCATATACATAGAAAGCGACCAAAGAAAAAAGGAAAGAAACACAGAACACTTTGAACGTTCTCGATTCTTGTACTGTCAAGATTACACATGCGCATAAGCTTCATTACTAACAGATTCATTACCGTCAAATGGCGATCCAAGTTGATATAAACATTAGGAAGTATCAATTGACTAATTTTAATTAGTACTAAGATTAGACAACATTTGCATTCAATTTTTATGAACCCTCCTGCTGATAAGAAAAATTACTTTTGACTCATAAATAAATATGACATTCACAAGAAAACCTTGATTAACCTTAATTTTAATTACAGATTCAAGAACCAAAACAAGGAAATTTCCAACCATGGCATATCGTAGCTTAAAATAGGAGTGCATGTATCTAATAAATATTACAAATATATTAACTTTGTTTATGTCAGGCTCCTCTGTCTCAGAATCTTCTGACTCAGAATTTAGTATAGACGATACGCTACCACGTATAATAGATTTTAATATAAGTAGAGAAGACTTAGAATTGACGAATTATCTTAGCAACCTAAGTATTGAAGATTCAGACCTAATAATACATTATAAATTAGAAATAACATTACAATGGTTCAATTCGACGTTAAAAGTTTATGCATTATCCCTAACTTTATTGGAAATCCAAATTAATTATTCGAATTTATCAAGAGTTCAACTTTATTATTAAATCATTATTATAACCAAAATAATCCAGCGGATATCCAGAGCCAGATCCTTTTTCATGGTATTTTTAGACACTTTTATTATCATTTCAGCCTCCCTCCAAAAACACCAAACTCACCTCCTCACACACACACGACTATATATAGTTTATTTACGATAAAAAGACGATGACGTTGCGAAACAAAATATTGTGAGGTTGCCAAGCTGTAGTTTTTTCCTTTACTTAACGAAAACTAGAAAAGTCAATCTGATGTTAGATTGACAGTTCTTCTTTTTCATTGTTCCGTGCCTCGTAGGGCGTAAGTCAAAAATATTTATTTAAAAATAAAAGGCTTGTATGATAGGCTTGATTAATTTAATATAAATATTTATTCATGTAAAACTATGGATAAGATACAAGAAACAGTAACCAATCATTCTATATTCGAATTAACATTTAATTATTTTACATAGAAGAGGGTTAAATGACGAACTGTAGGTCCTTATACCTTATTCTATGCTCTATAGAACCATCTTCAAGAGCACTGCAACGGTTTACGCTAAAAGGAATCAATCCAAGCTGTAATCATCTTCATGCAAATTTAAATATTGTTTCTTTATACAATATCTATTATAATAAAAATAGAATGGAAAAGAAAAATATAGATACACAAAATAAAATTTTGTTACAAGATATAAAAATAAAAAATCTCCCATTTCATCAGTATTATTTATGTAGAGATACTGTGGTCGTTGTTTTAATTTGTGTATTATAAAATAACTGTACCTAATTAATTTAATAATAGTTATTAGTGATTTTGAAAAGGTGGAAATAAAGTAAATTGGATAAAAATATACAAAAAATAAAACACAAGATTTCCACTACTCCACTACAAAATCATCACTATCTTCATCGTTACCGTCAAAATTAATAATAAGTGGAGGCTCAAATACTACTATAATTTTTTTACTGTGCTCTACTATCTTTGACCAAATATCAGGAGTCACTTTTTCTAAAGACATTTTCCATACACCTATTGCTTGTTCTGTTGAAGAACCATCAGATCCCACATGATCTCTATAAAAATTTTTAACTATGCTCCAAATATGTTCAATTGGGTGGAACATACAGTGGTAAGGGGGAAGTTGAAGCACTTTGTGACCATATTTATCAGATAATATGTCAGCTTCATATACTGTTGGTGGTTTATTCACACAAAAATGCATATATTTAAACAAAATAAGTTATCTAAGTATTGCCATAATATATTGAAAAATGTTAATATCAACTTACCGTTTAACTAAATTCAATAATTGGGTTTTGAGGAAAGTATTATCAAAAGGAATATCATTTTGTATCAACCAGTTCTGTATATCAGCCTTTTTGGTAGCTGTTGTTGGTACTTTATTGATCACTGTACTGTGATAACTTGCATTATCCACTACAATTGTAGCAGGTTCTTCCAAGTTCATTAAAAGCTAGTATTCAAATGAATGCAAAATATTTCCTCGGTTCATTTCACCGTGGTAATCACCATCTTGTTTTTTGGAAAAAAAACCAGCCCTGCTCCACGAATAAATCCAGAAGAGGAACTAGCATGCAATACTATATACCTACAATAAAGAAATAACAAATTACTACTAGGTTTCCTAGATAGACTGCATAGCTCAAAACAACTATTAATAATTAAATAGATTTAAATAAAATAGTGTGACTAGTAAATATTTGAAAAGGTCTTAAAATGGCAGGAATGGTAGTACATCATAAATTAATTGTTAAGTTTTATTATTCAATTACCTTGGACCACCAATTTTGGTTTTTTTCACGCTTCTATGATTAGAATCTTTCCAAGAACATTCAACAGTACCGTCTTTGAATATCCAGGTCTCATTCAAAAACACAAATTGATATAGATCTTCCCTTTTTATCTTGACATATTCATGTAGAAAATGTACCCGTTTTAATGCAATATGTGGCAACTCCATTAAACCACGACGAGGATCATCTTTTTGGTATTTGAATCCAATATTTTTCACTATCTTCCAGAGTGATGTTAAACAACCATTAAATAGTTCACGCTCCTGGAGTTTGTCTCTTAAAGTTTTCAAGGTTATGTGTTCCTCTGAAAAAAGATTGTGTTAGTTAAATGTGAATAAAATAAAACAGTAAATTAAATATACTCACTGTTTCCATACATTTCGTATATAACATTTCGGAAAGCATTTTGATCAAAGTTATCGATTTCAACAGTAGGTTTTATGCGTTGTCTCTTTTTAGGTGGGCTTTTAGGCTGTTCACCTCTATTATGCTTGGCGGCAATACGGTTAACAGTGGTAACGCTAAGTTGTAAAGCTTCTGCAGTTCTCTACAATATAATTACTTTAATTTATGAAAGAATAATATATTATCAAGTTTAATTAACCTAACCTAACATTAAAAACATTTAATAATTTACATTTAAATATGTAGCAATAATATTAATAATGATGAATACAAATAGCGAATACTATTACTTACGTCTCTTACAGCCGTAAGCGGGAGAAGCGGTCCCCCATTTCGGCATTCTCGTTCAAAATAGCTCAACAAAGATGTTACCATCTCTAAACATTTTCTGTTCAGCTGCTTCAGCATTTTATTAACCACACACTGCAGATTTGCCTAAATAATTAGTACTGAAAATAACTGGTTTTTAATTTTAAAGAAGCAATGAATTTAAAAGCACCAAAAAACTTGTAAATATTAGACGATGATCGAATGTCAATGAACGTCAAAACAAACTGGAGAATTTTACCAGTTGATTTGACAACGTCAAACGTTTTGCCAATCCGTTAGCTGTAAATTGCCCTGGCTATTGAGGATAAATTATATTCACGGTTGGTAAATTAATATTTATTCTGATAAGCAGGAAAGTAACTAAAAATGACATCGTAGTCTAGTCTAGTAAGAATACGAAAGAAATTTATAAGGAGATAACGAACACCTGTTCGAAAATAAAAAGGCCATTATAGAAAACAGAAATAAAACGAGACAAAGCCCTATCTCATACAAACCCTCTACTAAACTTCACACTAGAAAAACTTTAAAAGAAAATAAACTATTGCCATGATTTCTACCCAAGACAGTACTCATAGATCACGATATTACAATAGACACCCCCGACAGCCCCTGTGCATAAGAAAAATATAAAACACAAATCAGAAAGAAAAACTACTTCTAAATCTGCCTCACATATTTACCTACCTAATGGGAGAGGAAGAGAGGACATCAAAATGAAGAGTTTGAAAAAAATCCAGGAGTGCTTCAACCTGGGACAAGCAAATATACGTTCCATCATGTACACTTTTTCGAATTACAACCTATAATGGAAGAAATCAAAACTATCGATATTCAATACCAAGCAGTGACTAAAGCCATTGAAGACGGCTTCAGCTACCCTTATTTTACCCGACAACAAAATTTCTATCGAACCCGTCAATTACAACTCAAATTAGCCAAAGAGAAAATACTATTAATTTATTCAACCCCAGAAAGAAAACGAGGAATTCTTAACGGCGTAGGAAGTATTATTAAGTCTATTTCCGGAAAACTAGACCAGGAAGACGCCAAAATTTACAATACAGCAATGCGAATGCTTCAAACAATTCAAGAGAATATTATAAAAACCGTAAATCATCACATGAGCTTAAATTTAAGGATTTTGAAAAAGCTTAACGAAACTGTAACTCTTCTAACACACAACTAAGAAACTATTTTCAGTAGTAATAACCCAAGGACATTGATAATTGTTCGAAAAAATTTTATAACAGATTTCTAAAGCTTGTTGCTTGGAATCAGACCGACGCCGCAGGCGGAGGTCTGTTGCCTATAAGCAACAAGCTTGAGAAAGTTGTTATAAAATTTTTGAGCATTTATCAATGTTCGAGGGTTATTCGGATAGAAATTTTTTTGCTAATTATAGAAAAGAAGCTTCTATAATTTCATTAATATTCTCATCAGTATTATGACCAAATCGTGACATTTTGAAATATTAAATATTTGAAACGTCAAAATCGAAATAAATAATCAAATTGTATCCATAGCAACGTGATAGAGTGAAAACAGCCCATGGGATCTGTTTTCAGTATAATATTGTTCTGATTGGTTGTGTTCAATCAAATGACCTCAAATTAACTGATTTCATTGGATTTTTACTAGAGCAAATTTTTTTCCAAAAAATAGATCAAATCAGTGAAAACCTAAACAAATTTGTATTCGATTTCAACCACTATCTTCAAGCCAGAAATGTACTGGATGACTTAAACCAATGCCTTAAAATTATCCTTCAACTCCTGAACTATCTAGAAGAGGCAATCATATTTTCCAGACTAAACCTTTCACGTGTCTCGAGGAAAGATGAATTACAATGATTAGTGACAAAAATGCTAGAACACTACAGTGATGATCGTCTCTTATATACAAAAGACGAAGACATCCTTAATTATTACGACATAATAAGCGTAGACGTTTGCTACACGAACCACACTATCGTATTTATCCTCCACTTTTCTATTTTATGTCCTAAAACGTTCACAAACTATCACCTATTGCCAATACCTACACAAAATTCTACTATAATTATTCTTCCAAAAGCGTGCCTTTTAATCAACGAAGATACTTCCCAATGCTCTGAAATTCCATGCAAAAGAACTAGTGCCGCACTGCAAACAACAATCAAACACTTGCAACTATATTCCAGTGCAAATACAATCATCCAAAATCTATCGAATTCCCACTACGTAGCAATATTTATTGGACTCACAAAAATAACAACTAAATTTACCACAACGAAATCAATGGTTCCGCAAGGAGTGTACCTGATCGAATGTCTACTAAACTGCGAGTTGAGAACAGTACAACAAAGGTTTATTAGTCCCGAAACCACCATCCAGGGCGAACCATTAACGTTACCACAAGCAACATACAAAAACCAACAAAATTTAAACCCCTGATGATAGACCAAGTTCCCCTAGACGACCTCCATGAACTTATTAAGCAAGCAAACCAAATGGAACCAACAGAGGCTGAAAAATTGAACCACATCCACAACCATTTCTGGATAACCCCCCATATAGGCGTTAACATCTTCCTAGTTTGTTATAGGCTAAAGAACAAACGATGCCAGAAGAGGGACCAAAGAAAATCCAAACCAACAGAAGACGAAGAGAGCACCAAGGTTTTTTTCGTGTCTTACAAAACTTCCCCAGTGGATGAAGAAGTTATAGTACATTGAACTCCATTACGCTAACTTCCTGCATATGAAGCAATATTTTTTGTATAAATTAATCGATATATTTGTATTATATTCAGTCTGATTTTAGTTATATTGTTTTTACCAGCTTTATTGTGTAGTTTTGATTGTAACAGTTGTTCATAGTTAATAAAAGTGTTTTTTAAAAAGTGAGTTTTAAAGTGGCAATTCGTATTTAGCATGATCAAGTGTGACATTCATTAATAAATTTGTTCTTTAGCTTGGTTAAGCGAATTACCTAGTTTTAAATATGCAGTAGGCTCAACTAAAGGTAAATCTACCTGATATCTACCATCACCGTGTCTTACAGTAGTATTTCGAAAACTATTTTTCACTAAATTATTATGAAAAGTCCAATTTTCCGGAACTTCTTCTACCTTCCAAAATATTTCTAAAAGTTCCTCCGAGCTATCAAAATGAGTACAAAGGTAATTGCTAATTACCTGGGGTTGTAAGGAATGCTTTTTTTCTACGACTATTGCAGAATTGCTATATGCAGACGTAGTTTTTAATTATGGAATAGGTTCATTCTAGTCCTAGGGTAAGAATATTCATTCTCGCCCGTGGTATGGAATGAATACTTGTGGCGCCCTCAAAATGTGATGGTTCATTTAACAGAAAGATAAAATAGACGTGTTCCGTTTTCTACACCAGCTGCACTACGCAGTGTAGAAGTAGTGCAAAAATGTGAAAATGCATAAAACATATTCTGAAATGAACGTAAATTGACTAATATGGTCGTTGAGTATTAATTGATACAGCCAGAAGTGCGGCATAAAACTGTTTTAGGTTGTCACTGGTTTGTTTTGGCAGAAGTAGAAAAATAAAACTGAAAATGAACCTTGTGGTTATAATATACAATAGAGAGGGCATTTCATTCATAAACACGTTTATTCTTGCAGCCAACAATCCTAAATGCCAGTAGTAAAATAATGAATGAATTAAAAAGTGGGGAAGGTATTGTAGACACATGGCCTTGGTAATTTCTACCATTTTTCTAACAAAATTGACACCGACGAACTATGATAATCCAAAAACATTTAATGCATCAACTTAAAAGTTTATTTTCTCATTAAAAATCTTGAAAAACTCATCAAAACTAAATGTTCACTCTCTAGTCGTAATGGCGCTCGTATAAACAAACCACGCTTGACATTATTTACTATAATAGTACGGCGTATTTAAAATGATCGTCGGGCGACGATATTTGCATCTCTCTTTATATGGTAATTAAACAAGGACAAAACTACTGAATACTAAATTTTGAGCAATGCTGCCACTTTTAGTTATAACCATAAAGGTTATAAGAAATACTTGTTTAAAATTTAAATAAGAATATGCCTTTAACTAATAAAATTCAAGTATAATTAATTAATTTTTAAAGCTGTGACTCAAATGCATAAATTAGTATGACTTTTTTATATGCATAACTTTTTAACAAATTGTCAATTAAACTTTTAATTTAATTTTTCCTGCAACTAAAGAGAATTTGTAAATATGTCAAAGCAGTGGAAGTGTCCGCAAGTAAGCCACATCATAACCAAACAATCAGCATGGACATCCTGATGATGTTGGTTGATGTGGAAAAGTATTGAGACGCCATTCTTTTGGGAGGTGCCGATAAGAGGGCAGGACTGGCGAATGGTTTTGGACAGATTCGTTTTGAAAATTTTCTATATACAAATTGAAAAATTGCTCGTGTCATTTCGATAAACCTCACTGAATATACGTAATATCGTAAAATTGATTGGACCCGAAATCACTTAATATTAATTCTTATGCCGGGAATCTACCTGAGGAAATGATTTTTTACAAAATTTTAATTGATGTTTTCCTTCTCTTGCATTTTAGAAATTCACAACTTGTCAATATAAATATCTGGTTTTTGTTGAGAAACATCAACGTTTTCACCAAACATTTACTTTAAGGCAATTTAAAAAACATTGGTATTGAAAGTAGCTCTTCATCTTCTTCTTCTGCTATCCATTAATGGATGTTTGCGACTACTACTGACCATTTCGTTCTGTCTCTGATGGTGTGGATTAATTCTCCTGTGGTTCTCATCCCTGTCCACTGTTTGATATTTCGGAGCCACGACATCATCTTTCTGCCCACTCCCCTTTTTCCCTCTATCTTTCCTTTTATTAATAGCTGGAGCACTGGTATCTCTCGTTGCGTATTACATGTCCCAGGTACGCTGTTTCCTGCGTTTTATCGTGTTCAGCAATTCACATTCTCTTCCTGTCCTTCTCAGAATTTCCTCGTTGGTTTTTCCTGCCGTCCATGGAACTTTCAAGATTATTCGATATATCCACATTCCAAATGCTTCCAGTCTGTTCATGGTATTTACCTTGAGAGCCTAGCCTTCCATGCTATACAATAGGATGGACCATACGTAGCATTTTGTGAATCTTATTCTTAGATTGAGGTTGAAGTCAGAGTTCGTGAAGACGTTTTTGAATCTCATGAATAATCTCCTCGCTTTTTCTATCCGGACTTGATTTCCACCTCTGAAGACCAGTCTTCACATAGCCAGGTTCACAGATATTTAAACTTTTTTACCCGTTCTATGTCTTCACTATTGTATGATAGCTTTGCGTTCTGGAAATCATCTCATTTACAGGTGATTATTAGGAATTTTGTCTTTTTTATATTGCTGTTAATTCCTATCAACCGACTATGTATTCCTACCATGTCCAGAAGTTTTGGAGGTCATTCATGTTATCTGCTATCAGGAGTGTGTCATCTGCATACCGTATATTGTTTATCCATATGCCATTTACTTTGAAAAGTAAATAATTTTTGTTTTGTTTTGTAAATTGTGGGTTTCTTATATGTCTTCTAATTTCCAATTCTTCAAGGAAATCCAGTTCTTGTTTCTTTTCACAATATGAAGTTGTCAATGAACAGTTAAATCTAGGGAGTTCTCCACTAATAAACTGTCTTCTTAAGTGATAATTGTAAAGATCAGCAGATATAGTTTTCCTGGTTTTCTATATCATTGCACAGTTATACTGATCTTAATTGGAAAAATGATATCCAGGATATCACCATAGGGCTAATAATATCTAAGCTTCAATATTTGTAATATCACATCTTCTTCTTTTTTCTATAAACATATATTAAGTCAATCACAAGTAGGCAAGGTAGGCAT
This sequence comes from Galeruca laticollis, assembly GCA_963921935.1. Lineage (NCBI taxonomy): Eukaryota > Metazoa > Arthropoda > Insecta > Coleoptera > Chrysomelidae > Galeruca > Galeruca laticollis. The sequence continues at coordinate 133,714,077 of OY998176.1, forward strand.
CAAATGAAATGGAACTTCTGTCATTCTGAGGATGATATTGATTTATCGAAACAATTATCAATTTTTTAGAATTTTCAATAACTTTTATTATATTGTGGAATTAACTAGAAACCGTGATTTTCAATTAAAACACTAATAGGAGCAGATTCCACGAAGTAAGGGTCGAGTCAGTTAATTTCGTTACAGTTTTTACAAACTCATATCAATGAATTCTTGGACGAACTACACTTAATAGAGCGTCAATGTATTTGGTACTAACGTGGGTTATCTGTGGTACCAACAAGACGATGCCGCATGCATATTTGTAAACGACGTCCATGATTGCGATTCGGTTGTAGCCCGAACGCTGCCGTAACCTCTTCCGTAAAGAGCATACGATATCGCAAATCCTATTTACTAAATAGCATCCGTGATTGCAAATTTCAACTGCCCTAACCCCTTTTGTAAACGGCAGACGATATCGCATTATCCGTATAGCAAATAGCATCCGTGATTGCAAATTCTGAAAGTGCTATAAGTATGCGTGATGTGTTAATGAATAAAACAACTTCGATAGATTTTGGCACTTTTATTGCAAATTTAATTAACAAAATATGTATTCTAGGTAATGGGTAGTTATAAGAAGTAGGTATGTATGTACTTTGAATAAAAATATTATTTAGCAATTTTCCTTCTGCCTAGGGACTTATTGTCTTTAACGCATTCTTGTAAATCATGGGGTGCTGACCTCTGTTTCTGAGTTCCATTTTTCGGTTTTCTCCCTGATTGGAATCGCCTTCTCCCTGTAAATTTAGTTTTTCTGCGCATAATAGTAGTTGGTTGTACGGAAATCTCCTTGCCCTTTCGAGAAGCGTTAATTAATCGTTTGGTGCTAGTACCCCTAAATTTAAAGGCAGTATGTAAGCGACTTAAAAGGCTGGAGGAACTTTTCACATTCGTATTATAACTGTTCATAAAGACTTTTACTCCTTCTTGAAAGTTTTCCGGGTCATCCCTCAAATTTTTTTTCGATATCGGATGTAAATTTCGTTGCAAATAGTTTCTACTCCTTTATAAGAGCACTGGTATTTACTTCCTCTATAGGGTTGTCATTCGCACACACTTCAAAATCATTATCGCAATCTGTATCTAATGAAGAGGTTGTGATGAGTCTTTCTGACAAATAATTTGTATTTTTTGTTAAACAGGTAGTGCTGGATTCCGGTTCTTTTACTAAAAGCAGTGGTTTTAACAACTGGTTGGGAGGGTTCGTGCCAGTAGCTATCTTATATAAAATAATTTTTTGGTCTTGACACAAGATATTACATGCCGATGTTATGTTGTATTTTTTTATAACACCTGATGGATATTTGCATATCTTCCCTGTATAGCCTTCGGGGCAAGAACAAGTACAACTTTGCATATCAACATAATATTCGATAGAGCTTGAGGAACTAAGGACTGAATATTGAAATTTATTCAATTCCTTTATGTTATCTGGTTTAACATCCTTATCATTTACTGTATATTTCCTAATATCTACTTTGTTGGTAACCACATCTAATAATCTTTGTTTATAATAGGCGTTAAAATTTGTTGTAATAAAATCTACCAACTGGACAAGGTTATAGGCTTTCGTTCTTTCTAACGGTATATCTTTAAAAAGCCTAAATACTACTTCAACCATATTGTTGGTATTTGAGCCACGCGTAAGAGAGTTTTTTCTGTAAAAAAGACACCAAACCTCTTTTCTTTCCAACATTTTCTGTACATAGTTTTGGTATTTGGGATACTTAGAAGTTTTTTCAAAAAATAATGCAATGTTGGACTCAACTTGATCCTCACTTTGATTTGCACAAATCCATTTCCAGGCCGATTTTAACATATGTAATATACAGAGTAACAATGTCGCATTTGGCCAATATGTTTGGAGAACGTTTCGCTCTTTTAAATCATCATCAGTTAAAATAACTAAAGGACATATTTTTGTGGGCATAATTTCTATTAAATTTTTTACAGCCACATCAAACACCTCACGTTTTTCAGAAGTTGTAACACATACAACTGGAATATCTCCAACCGAAGACTGCGTTACAAAAAAAAATAATTTGTGATTTTCTATATCACAGTTTCCAGTGCCATCCACAAATAATATTTCAGAAGTTTGAACTAGCAGACTTGCTGCTCTTTGCATCATCGGTGTGCATAGAGAAACGGCGTAATAATCTGAAATTTGTTCAGTTTTATATAAAGTATCAGTAGAAGGCAAGTTTTTTTCCAGTGCAGCTAGCATATCTTTTCCAGAACGAGCACCAAATGATGCCTTAAAATACTTTTTCCAAATATTTGAAAAATCATTTTTTGTTGGAAAGTAATGTCTGTCTGACATCATTTCATCGTAATCATTTCCGAGTGTCTCCATTTTTGAAAAACAGAAACTGTGGTAAGCCGATGACACTGAATGGCCCCTCTCAAAATATTGAAGAATCTCTTGAATGGTTTCATTTGCAATGGGTCTTTTTGATAGCGCAGCAGCGCTATCAACTGTGTGATTGTGATTTTTATTAAATACAATCAGACACGGCCAATTTTCAGCAATAATATTAGGGTGATTTGCTCGGGAATATTGAGGAGGAATACGATGTACTGTGACTATAATTTTGGCAGGACAATTTATGTTTCGCGATGCATAAGCTCTCTTTCGATTAGTTTCAGAAATTTTTGTTTCACGGGTACTAAAATGGCAATAATAGTATCGTTTAAATAAGTTTTTCTTGGCGGTTTTAATGGGGTTTTGAACAGTTTTGTGTATGCTCCAATCTGTTTTGGTAGTATTCTGATAATCTGTCATCCATTTCTGTAAAAGAAAAATTACATTCTTTATTAATTTTGTATAAGGTACTCTATACGCTAATATTTGTGATAAAATGTTTGCGCTTGATAAAAAAAATAGTTTTAAAGTTACTAAATATGGGATCAAATATATAGAGTGTCTCAAATTTAAGAAACTGTGACGTTACAAAACCAAAAAAAATCGAATAAAGTTTCTGAGACTGCCAAAATAACGAACACGCCCTCAGTGGCGCTAGATCTTTTACTAGTCTGTTCTAAAATTTCACAACTTAAATAGATAATATGATGGCTATGACCATGTTATTATCTGTTATTAAAATTAAAGCATCACTATATCCAACCGAAACTAACGCCGTAACCCATCTGATCCAAACTATTCTAATTTAACCAATTCTAATCAAATTTGAGCAGACCCTGTATAACGCTCAACGCAATTACATTGTAGGTACACATTTGTGATAAAATTCCTAATCCGGACATAACCTCATTTTTACCGGCTTCAATTAAGTATTCAAGAATTATAAAAGGTACTTACTTCTATTTCTTCCTTATTAGATAAGGTTGTCCTAACTATGTGGTCATCCACTAAGTTGTATTCATAATTTGGTGGCAAATTCATATTTTATTTAATCACAAAATCAAATATAAAAACCTAAACCTCTGTACTGAATCAATACTAATCGTTTGGTTTGCGTTGTACTAACATCAATCTTAACCGCTTTTGGCGCTTTTTCCAGACTGATTTTTAACGAACATTTTTGCGATCACGGGTGTTAGTTACCCAAGCGATTTGCCATATCGTCTGCTATTTACCAGAGATGTTCAAGCGAAAGCCGACTGGCGATCCTGGGTGTTGTATACAAATATGCGTGCCGCATGCCACGGTACAATCAATGTTAGGAACTATCTTGAAAACTTGGTTCATGGAAAAGTTATTCACAGATAGTCTGATCTCCTTTGGCCTGCTAGATCCCCTGACCTAACCCTCTTGATTACTTTTTATGGGGTTACCTGATACAAAAAGTTTACCGGGAAGCGCCGTTTCAAATTTGTTGTGAGATGACATGCTGTATATATATATATATATATATATATATATATATATATATATATATATATTCTTTTATAATTATAATAGTATGATTGAATGGATGTATGAGTTATAACAATATAAAATATTAATTGTCGAATTTTTCTCAATTTGTGATTGTAACTACACTATTGTGAACACACCTTTACCAATGAATATAACCTATTTAAATTTTGACAGCAGTTGTCAAATTAATATGCCCGGCTCAGATGAATATTAAATTTTGTACTTTGAAAGATAAATCAATACACAATCGACTTACTCACTCTTATCTCAGGGAGGGATCAAAGATTTTAAATAATAATTCAAATTTATAAATTTCAATGAATTCTCCAAATTACGTATTACGCTATTCCAAATCTAGAGTAACTGTTTGTTTAATATGCTACAAGACAATTAAATTATCTTATGACATATATGATTTTACTGTCACTGGAAATTAATCAAATGTCACTTATTATATCAAATTTTCTATAGCATGAAAATTATCTAATACAATGAGAATAGATATGAAATGAGTACCAAAGTGAGTTGGAATCAAATTTATATAATATATGATCAGATAACAAATTACAAAAAAAAATTATAACTTTTCAAAAATATCATAAACGAAACACAAAGATAGAATTTTCTATCAACCTTAATACTAAAACAACCTATATTAGAAATCGACTAGCTAAACATTTTTATCAAAATTACAAAATTTCTGATTTTATACTTGATGTATATCAATGTCAAATACGCAAATTTCCGTGCAAAATGTCTATTCCAAAAATTTTCTTCACTTGACGTTGAATTTTATATGAGTAACGTTACTGTGATTTAGATCAAATTTATTATCATAAAATGCATCTATTTTTGAAATATATTTAAGAAAGGCCTATTAATTCTCGAGAAATAATGTAAATAAACTGGACAGGACTTACCAACTAGGTACTGGTTAACTCGTTCGTATTCTAAAACGTATTTAGAATTCAGCAACACTTTATAAATTTATAATTTAGAAACCGGAAAACCACTTGCACTTTAACGATGTAATTCTTTTGTGAATTATACACGCACTGGCTTTACAATGCAAGATTTGATGATCTGATAATATTCATATAAATTACTATTATATTCTTAAATAAATTTGAGACAACTCTTATTTCGATGTTGTCTCGTGGGGATATCAAATTCAACTGCCTAAACTTTATAAATAAATAAATCTCTTCTCCTTTGGTTACTAATAATTCTTTTTTTTTTAAAAATACAAATTTATGTTTTCCTATAACAAAGAGAGATTTTCATTCTTTTATTATAATTGCAATTTTGCTAGCAGAGACATCTGTATTTTTGTTTTCAAATCGTTATAAAATCTATCTATCATTAAGTATATTCTGCATTAATTTCATCCGAAATTGAAATGTCAAATTTTATTTGTATATTGAATCTTTCAAATTATTGATTATACAGTGTGTATCACAAGTATTACATACAAATATGCACATTTTTCCTTACTTCAATTTTTTCTTTAAAATTTAGATAGAGGATCTGTATTAATATATATATATATATATATATATATATATATATATATATATGTATGCACAGACTTCAGTTTGAGGACGAGTATATCTTATACTGAGTATAACTTATACTGTATAAGTTGTCCTCGAAGTGTACTCTCGGATCTAGCATACTAACATATTTGATAAAAAAATTTTTCACGGGAATGTATTGATGAATGATTATTTTTCATTTAACCCTAAATAGGTCATCCCTTACACCCACCCCCTAAAGGCGGGGGTGGGGGTGACTTTGTAAAATAGTCGTAAAAATAAATGTTTTAATTTAGAATCAAATTACACGTAATTTTTTACATATACTACTAAAATTTCATTTTCATAATTTTTTTTATAAAGTTATGCAAAAAAAATGTTATCAAAAAATTGATTATTCAATGGTGTGGGACTCCCGGATCTAGCATACTTCCAAATTTGATAGAAAAAAATTTTCACGGGAATGTATTGATGAATGATTATTTCTCATATTAACCTAATTCAATCATCCCTCACCCACACCGTAAAGGTGGGGGTGGGGGTTACTTTGTAAAATTGTCGTAAAAATAAATGTTTTAATTTAGAATCAAATTACACGTAATTTTTTACGTATACTACTGAAATTTCATTTTGATAACTTTTTATTATAAAGTTATGCAAAAAAAATGTTATCAAAAAATTGATTATTCAATGGTGTGGGACTCCCGGATCTAGCATACTTCCATATTTGATAGAAAAAAACTTTCACGGGAATGTATTGATGAATGATTATTTTTCATATTAACCTAATTCAGTCATCCCTCACCCAGCCCGTAAAGGTGGGGGTGGGGGTTACTTTGCAAAATTGTCGTAAAAATACATGTTTTAATTTAGAATCAAATTACACGTAATTGTTTACGTATACTACTGAAATTTCATTTTGATAACTTTTTATTATAAAGTTATGCAAAAAAAATGTTATCAAAAAATTGATTATTCAATGGTGTGGGACTCTCGGATCTAGCATACTTCCATATCTGATAAAAGAAAAAAATTTTTCACGGGAAAGTATTGATGGATGATTATTTCTCATTTTAACCTAAATCAGTCAGAGCTCACCCATCCCCTAAAGGCGGGGGTGGGGGTGACTTTGTGAAATAGTCGTAAAAATAAATGTCTTAATTTGGAATCAAATTACACGTAATTGTTTACTTATACACCTAAAATTTCATATTGATAACTTTTTTTTATAAATTTATGCACAAAAAATGTTATCAAAAAATTGATTATTCAATGGTGTAAGAGTCTCGGGTATAGCATACTTCCATATTTGGTAAAAAAAAATTTAACGGGAATGTATTGATGAATGATTATTTTTCATTTCAACCTTAATCAGTCATCTCCCACCCACCCCCATAAGGCGGGGTTGGGGGTGACTTTGTAAAATAGTCGTAAAAATGAATTTTTTTAATTTGGAATCAAATTTCACGTAATTTTTTACGTATACTCCTAAAATTTCATTTTTGTAACTATTTTTTTTATAAAGTTATGCAAGAAAAATGGGGTCTAGCATACTTCCATATTTGATAAAAAAAATTCACGGGAATGTTTTGATGAATGAATTACCTCCATTTTAACCTAACTCAGTCATCCCCCGCCCACCCGCAAAGGGCGGGGGTGTAAAATAGTCGTAAAAATTACTTTGTAAATTTGGAATCAAATTATACGTAATGTTTCACGTATACAGCTAAAATATCATTTTTATAACTTTTCTTTATAAAGTTATGCAAATAATATGTTATTAAAAAATTGATTATTCAATGGTGCACCACTATCGGGTCTAGCATACTTCCATATTTACTAAACAAAATTTTTCACGGGAATGTGTTAATGAATGATTATTTTTCATTTTATCCCAAATCAGTCATCCCCCACCCATCCCCTAAGGGCGGGGGCGAGGGTGACTTTGTTAAATGGTGGTAAAAATAAATTTTTGAATTTGGAATCAAATTTCACGTAATATTTTATGTATACACCTAAAATTTCATTTCGATTACTTTTTTTTATGAAGTTATGCAAAAAAAATGTAATAAAAAAATTGATTTTTTAATGAAAATAAAAATCGCTATTGCGGCTTTACGAATAAGAATTAAAATTTACTATTTGGCATATGTATATTTAATAAAATAAAATTCAAATTAAAAAATGATTACACGCTTATTTCATACCATAAGGGTAGAGGGGGCGGGTGTTTGGGAAATATTAGGGTTGGGGTGATTTTGAGTGTGTCATCGAATCATAAACCCTTTTTTGAGTATGTATACCAATTTTCATATTTTTTCTTCATTATTGCCAAAGATATTCAATAAAACGTGTCACCATCCCAGGCCCTTAGGGGTTGGGGGGGGGGGTATGACTGATTTACGTTAAAATGAAGGATAATCATTCATCAATACATTTCCGTGAAACATTTTGACTGATTTGGGATAAAATGAAAAATAATCATTGATCAATACATTCCCGTGAAAAAAATGTTTTTATCAAATATATACTTCCCGAGAGTCCTGCACCATTGAATAATCAATTTTTTGATAACATTTTATTTGCATAACTTAATAAAAAATAGTTACCAATATGAAATTTTAGGTGTATACGTAATATATTACGTGGAATTTGATTCCAATTCTAATTTATTTTTACAACTATTTTACAAAGTCACCACCAACCCCACCTTTAGGGGGTTGGGTGGGGGATAACTGATTTAAGTTAAAATAAAGGATAATCATTCATCAATACATTCCCGTGAAAAATTGTTTTCTATCAAATATGGAAGTATGCTAGACCCGAGAGTCCTACACCATTGTATAATCAATTTTTTGCATAACATTATAAAAAAAAGATTTCAAAGTGAAATTTTAGGTGTATACGTAAAAAATTACGTAGAATTTGATTCCAAATTTAAAAATTTTTTTTACGATTATTTTACAAAGTCACTCCCACCCCCGCCCTTAAGGGGTAGGTGGGGGATGACTGATTTAGATTAAAATGAAAAATAATCATTCATCAATACATTCCCGTGAAAAATTCTTTTTCATCAAATATGGAAGTATGTTAGTTTGATGTTAATAAAATAAAAATGCATCCATGTGTAGAATATGAAAAAAGTGGGAACAATGTAATACTTAATTTAAAAAAGTATAATACTTAACATCAATCATAATCATATTCTAAAACTAATTTTAAAAACCATAGACAGTGTTTATTACTAACAGGTTCACAGTTTGAATAAGAAAAGCATGTGCAAGTTTATTAAAAAAAAATCATACAATTTCATTTTTCCGTGATTCAAAATCGTCCTTTGTCGCAAAAACAAAGTTTTCAGTAGACGTTTCAATGTCGTGGTTCTCCTTAAAGTGACTGTGTAATTGTATTTTAGCCGAATTTTTGAAACTACAGAGAGGGCACTTCTTTGCATTTTTTGGAGATGATTCTGAGGAATCTACTGATAAAATGCCATGAGTCTTTTTATGGAGATGATTCTTGTGGTTGAAATTTTTCTTGTAGATATCACAACTGAAGTTGTAAGTCTTCATACACTTTTTAAGTGGAGCTAGATCATCAAGTCTTCCCTCATGAAATATTTTTACTTGTTTCCGCAACCCATATATTCGCTTGAAAGATGACTTGCACTCAGTACACACTGATTTCTCATTCATTTTGAAAAAAACTTTTAAACTTAACGTTATTTTGTTTGATTTTGATATAAACACAGCTGTTTGAAGCAAAGAAATTATTCCATGGTATAAAGTTTGACGTACCATTAGACCAAGTATGCAACCCAAATAATATAAGTTTGGGGATTGACTATCTCGTAATATCCGATGCACAAACGACGAAAATGAAAACGAACCGCCTCTTATAACAGGGCCATCGTCCATAAATTCCAATTGGAATTTATGGACGATGACAGGGCTGACGGCATTGAACAACAACAAAACATCGTTTTTCGTATATTGTTATATTTTTGTAGTTGCTTTTATGCTGTATTTCTGAACATTATCGTAAAAATGTCTTTTTAAAGGCTCTGATAGCAAGTTCTAGCTGTAATGTGAGTAGAATATAGAATCTCGAGAAAAATAAATTGATTAAACAATATTGTCAATTTCAGGTTAGCAATATTGTAATTTTTTTTGAAATTGTATTCACAAATCAGACACAAGAACTGGATTTCCATGAAGAATTGGAAATTAGAAGACACTTAAGAAACCCATAATATCAAGTTGTCAATGAACAGATAAATCTAGGGAGTTCTCCACTTTTAAACTGTCTTCTTAAGTGATAATTTTGAAAATCAGCAGATATAGTTTTCCTGGTTTTCTATATCATTGCACAGTTATACTTATCTTAATTGGGAAAAAAGATATCCAGGATATCCCCATAGGGCTAATAATATCTACGCTTTAATAATTGTAATATCATATATTCTTCTTTTTTCTATTAACATATATTAAATCTAGCCAAAAATAATTATTAATCATCAGGTAGGCATCAAATGGAATGTATATTCTGTCATTCTGACGATGACATTTAATATCGAAACAATTGTCAAATTTCTTAAAATTTCTAACATTTTTTCAATATATTGTGGAATTATCTAGAAACAGTAAGCTTCATTTAAAACAGTAATATGGGTAGATTCCACGAAGTATGGGTCGAGATAGTAAATACTTTGTAATAGTTATTAATAATGAATCATATAACGATCTGTGGAACGTAACCCAACGTCTACTTGGAAAAAGGCAGATATGCAAATATGGTTACGGGAAAGAAGTATTCATTTTGATTATACTGATATTAAGCCGGAACTTTACAGGAAAATACAGCTAAATAAACCAATATTTAAAAATTATGTTGTTTATAAGTTGTTAGCTGAACACGGTCCTTCCGTGTTACGTTTGCCACCACCTGATCCAAAATTGAATCCAATAGAAAAGATGTGGGCTATTATAAAATGAAGTTGGAGTGCGTAATACAACTTTTAAGGTAGGTGACGTGTTAAAGTTGACAGATGACACATTTGCTAGAGTCACACCAGAAACATGGAAGAATGTTTGCATTCATGTAATCAGAATGGCTTTAATGGTATGTTATTGTAATAAATTTTCTAATTAACCCATTAGTCCCCAACGTTGCGTAAACGAAACATTTTGGAATTTTTTTTAAATATATCATTGAATGTCATTGACTTTTATGTCGCTACAATTTATTCCAAATATAATAACAATTATGTTTCTATGTAATACTGCGATATAATCAAAAAATTCATTTTTTGCAAATTTATGAAATATGCGGAAATTGGGGATTTCATTTATCATATTTTCGTCGATCGTCGTTTTTTGGATCTATTATCAAACGATGGGAGCTTTCGTCTTCTTTTACTGGGGAATCAGAAATTACTTAACCCTACATGTTGGTAAGGAAGTATTCAATCAATTATGGCAATAAAAATTCGATTGTTCGATATTCTAAAAGCTCTTCAGATATTGAATCAAAATCGCAGAAAAAGGAAGCAACCATGGAAGCTAAAAATCTAAAAAAAAATGGCCAACTTTGAATTTGTTTTTATTAATATTTTTATCTTCAAAACTTTATCTCAAGTAAACCACGTATCAAGATTTTTACAAAGAATTGATATTTATATCGGCGGCGCAACAGTCTTAAGAAATACATTGACCTACATTTCTGCTTTAAGAGCTCAAGAAGCGTATAATGATTGAATATCTGAACCAATAACTCTTGCAATTAAATGCAATATAGAGCTAGTATTTCAATTTAAAAGGCAACGAAAAGTACCAAAACAAATTGTTGAGCTTGCTTTGGAATAGCAATTTGATAATAGAGAAGATTACTTCAAAGTCCGGGTATATTACTATTCAATTGATACCAATACCAATCAAATTGAATAGAGGTTTTCTGCTATGCAATCAATCAAATGAATATTATTTGTTGCAACAATACTAATTTCGAAAACATCGGGAAATTTTTACTAACGGTGTTGTCAATCAATATTGATATGTTACTTGAACTAGTTAAAGAGATGACTTCAAAAAAGATATGAAGAGGAAACTTTTCCAAATAGTATTCGTATATGAAACTTGATTTTCCTGAAGTTTATGTTATGTTTCTTCTATTTTTTACCCTACCTGTGCGTAACTGTTGCGCAATTGGAAAGATCCTTTAGTAAATTGAAAATGTTAAGAAATTGCATTAGGTCAACAATGATCGTGATCAATCTATTTTAAATGTAGAATATAATATCGCAGCGAAGTTAGATTTAAAAGATCTCATAGATTACTTTGCCAATACTAAAGTCAGAAAAAGAACGTAGTTCTAGATTTTAGTTTATTATTAGTTTTTATATTTTATATAAAGTATTTCATTTATTTCCTTTCAATGTAATACGGAAAATACCAATCTAGATATTGGTTTGGAATTAAGTAGCTGAATAAAACATATTTTTGTTTTGACACTTTTTATGATACAAAAAAATTTAAGTTTTCGTTTTGTATTAGTTTTTGTCCTGAATGGAAAACGTTTTAATTTTCTTACTTTTTACGTGTTACTCAGTGTACCTGTAAGAAATGTCCTGAGGCCCACTCGCCCCTAGATCCGCCACTGAGCCAGGCCCGTCGCTAAGACAACTGATTCTAAATAGTGCATAGGTATTAGATAATATTAATATTGCTCCTGTACAAACATAGGTACAGCAAATATGACACATCTTTCTCAGTCCAGAATACATTTCTGATGATTTCTGTAATCTATCAGAGTGTGCTCTGAAAATTCGGTAGTGAAATGGCAAAGTGTACACTATCTGCTATTTTTTTAAAATACGTTTTATTGCATTAAATGATTATAAATAACGTATCTATATAATTCAATATTCCAAGAGAAAAATGTAAAAAACAAGAATTTTTTACATTTTGCTCCACCATCACAATTCAATTCAATATATTATTTTCAAGGTATATTGCATTTATGTGGTTTCTATAGAAAATAATCTATATGTATAAATATTTTTAACCCAACAACTGCATGTTGGAAATAATAAAAAAAACTATAAGAACGCCGCTATTAGCAAAAACATTAAGGCGGCGATTCCACAGCAGACATTATAAAAACATACTTAGATAACATATTTTAGTCTTTCATAAAATCTGAAATAGAAACGGTCTTACATGGTTGCCGGTTTTACTATATTTTCAGGAGATCTACTGATTTGCATATTGATGAAAAAAATTATGACACTTGTTTATTATTATTATTAATTTTTAATTAATCATATCTCGCATGATATTTCCAAACGCTCTGTTTAAATTAATTTAAGAGATTTCTCTTATTACCTACCTATCTAATGAAAACTAACGAAAGAAACAAACTAGCCACAACTAGTATGTGAGACATCTACACACACAAAATTATGTATTTGCAGTCGAGAAAAGCAAATTGTACTAATGCTAACTTTACAAAAGTAGTAATACATTTACATACTAATGATATGTATATACCAAAAAAGGATAATACTTTATCAGATTCAGATTTAAAACGATTTTTTATATACCTATAACAGTTATTTTCTTACATTTGTTTTTTTATTTGTTTTGTATTTTTGTTGTTCATTACTATTCGTTCTATTTTTTTATATACTCGTACCTGATGAGTATCTACGTAACTTTATTTTGTGATTACTATTTTTAAAATGAAGCAGTAGGTAGGTATAATATATCGTATCCCCCTTAATGTTCGCTACATATGGCAAACATTTTTAGTTGTAGGATATAGGAAAATTTAATGTATGCCATCGATCCTGCATGGTCGCTAATCTGAAAATACATTCTGACGTCACTCACGATGCCACTGTGATGGAGGCAAAATATCGAAAAAGTTGTTTGGAAAAAGTGATTAGAATGATATTTTAGGGCCATTTATGAAATTTCGAGCAAAAAAAACAAAAAAATAAAAAAATCCGTACTTTTCGCCATGTTTAATGTGTGAGGGTAAAACAATTCAGAAATATTGATTGAGGTCATTCATATATAATAAAATGAAAATATTCGTTGAACGCGTGAAATTTTTTTGTATCTTGTCAGTTTGTGCAGTTTCAAACAATTTAATTGTGATATTACAATTGAAAAGGGCCGATATTAATTTTTTTTATGTAATATTTCATCAAAGTTCCAGAACATGACAACTTACATTAATAATTATTATTTAATAAGCGTAATGATTCATGTTTGGACAATATTTATAAAAAAACAATGCGATAATATGAATACAAGATAATTTATTATCTTTGAAAGGTCTGCATACATTTCACAACGATTCCTAGTATTATACTTTCATCATCCTAGAACCCATTTTTCTCAAATACTTTGCCGCAATACAAAGTTTTAAATTAACTAAGTGGGCTTTAAAATCATAAACGAATACTCGTTTAACATCATTGTTGCATTTGATCCGTAATTCTCCGTTTTCGTTAAGTTTACTTCTATTTACACATTCTGCAAAGATATTTTCATATCTATCTATCTATCTATAACTAAAAATGCCTTCTATACTGTCACGTGAAGAAAAAATAGAGTTGGTTCTAATTTGCGGAGAAAATTATCAATGTTCAAGAGAAGCTGCTAATATTTTTAACCAAAAATATCCTGGCAAAAACGTCCATTTTAGAAATGTAGCAAAATTATTAAAGAAGTTTAAGGTAACTACAAGTAGAAACGCTAAGTCTTTTCCATCACATGACTGATACGACATTAACTATATGCATCTTAATCAAAACAATGCGACAAACAAACTTCACCCGTGCAAGCCTAAATTTATTCAAGTTCTGAAGAAAAATATTTTGACGTCCGGTTTGGTTTTTGAATTATAGAAGATAATCCAAATTTCACAGAAAATGTTTTATTTTCCGACGAATCTACTTTCACATCAAATGGAACAGTAAGCTCACAAAACTGTCGTTGATGGGCAGACACAAACTCCCACTCAAGGTTAATGTATGGTGCGGAATTTGGAATTGTCAAATTATTGGTTCATTTTTCTTTAGAGAAAACCTGAATGCCAGGCGTTATTCAACTTTGTTGGAAAATGAATTAACCAAATTTTTGGATGGTATCCCACTGGCTAAACGAGCCAATCTTCATTTCCAACAAGACGGTCCCCGGACCTATGCCCTCTGGACATTTTATTATGGGGCTATTCAAATAACAAAATTTATCGAGTAACACCCTTCAGAGACGTCGCACATTTAGAACAATGCATATGGGATTGCGTATATGCTATTAACCAAGGTACGCTCCGAAATATTCAAAGAGAAACGAATTCCGGGACGGTGAAATGTATGGAACGAGATGGAGGACATTTTGAATTTGTGTTTTGAAATATTAAGTTATTTATTAGTAATGAGTTAGTGGGTAATCTGTTGAATATTGTTCCAAAAAATAGTAATAACTTAATGAAATTAACTGTCTCGACCCTTACTTCGCGGAATCTACTCATATTAGTGTTTTAAATGAAACTCACGGTTGACAATTGACAATTTTTTAGAATTTTCAACAATTTTTATTATATTGTGGTATTAACTAGAAACCGTGAGTTTCATTTAAAACACTAATAGTAATACGTTGGTAAACTAATTCAATTTATTATTATGACTAGTTAATGAGTTTTAATAATTTAATGAAATATTTATTGAAAATATCAAAAACGGTTCTTTTCAATTGTGGTATCAGTACTAAATTATTTTAAACTTCACAAACTGACAACATTGGACAAGGTATTGTTACAGGAAAGTTTCAAATGCTCAACTAATATTTCCATTTAATTCTCTAGGAATGATTTTAATGACCAATTTTGAATAGTTTTACGTTTATAAATTACATACGGTGCTAATGGAACTCTTTCAAAAAAGAAATTGAGGCAATATCATTTCAGAAGACCGTAATGGAGAAAAATAAGAAAATTCTTATTTTTTGTTGTTTTTGCTTCAAATTTTGTACGTACTCCTAAAATATCATTTTAATCACTTTTTCTAAATAACAATTTTCGGTATTTTGGCATCTAACCTCACTTTTCGCATTTCCACGTCGAATTTTTCCAATTTGTGGCCATGAAGTGTTCATGTAACTGATGTCAAGATGTAATTTTGGATTATCGACCATGCAGAATCGATCGTATATATTAAATTTTCCTATATACAACAACTAAAAATTGTTCCCATATGTAGCGAACATGGTGGACACTGTATGTTTACTTTATTTGTTTTTAAATGAAAAGTTTGTTTTCAAATAATACATATTTTTTCGAGGTCATAAGTTTAGTTCATTATACTTTTTTGAAATTTCTATAGCATAAAATAAATCTATTGAAATTACTCAATTTTTGACAAGATTTTTACTGATGAAATGAAAATCTAACTGGCAGCCCTGCGGTCTAATCCAAATAAACTTTTCATGAGGATATAAATTTTAATCAACCAACATCATAACCCTTAATTCATTTAAAAAAAATAACAGATAGCTCTCCCTTTGACCTTTTGCCATTCATTCCACTACCTACCGAATTGTTAAAGTTTGATTGATTTCAGAAATCGTTAATAGTACAACTGCGGGAAAAAATATAACAAAAGTTTCGGTATACCGCGAGAGGGCGTAATTGGATAAAAACATTAAAAAGCCAACTTTCATAAAATTAACTCAATTAAAGGGCATAACAAAAACAATCATCGCATTCTTCAAAAAATTCTGCGTATATTTGATATTAAACTTTCAGTCTATGTACTCAAATAATGTGTACGGGGAGATTGATATGAGAAAACGCCCTTAACTCGGGTTCAACTTAACCGATTGTTGCAAATTTAGTCTTCTTGAAAACATCTGTTTTCCATCAACATAAGTTTAATAATTTCGACATAACCTAATGAGTAGCATGCACACTAGAGGGCGCTATTGACTTTGTTTTTTAAATCTAGTTATCTTTGGAAAATATTAAATAGGAGTATACAATTTTAATCGAGAATTGTAAAAGTAGACTTAATTAGTAACAGAATACCGATTACCGCATGTCGATATCTTTTTCCTATCCCGACATATCGTAAAAAACGTATACATTTTGATTATTTTCCTTTAAATATAGATTACCTACTGTGGCTATAGGTTCCGAACATATTTTAATAATTTGGAACGAATTAAAGTTGATTAATGGTAATTTCAATTAATATTTCGATGTTATTGGGAAACGGCGATCAGGAAGTTAAAGTGGAAATATATAAAAAGAAGTAGTGGGCCATGGAAAAAAACATACATATATTTCTACTTTTAACTTCCTTAACGCCGTTTCACAGTCAGATTAAAAGTAATATTGAAATTATTATTATTAGGGCAAGGAATGTCAATTGTAATTATTTCAAAATTGTTAAAATCCTTTCCGTACTACCCCATAGTAGGTAATCTATATTCATAGGTGAATGCTTAAAATTTACGCTTTATGAAGTGAAACAATTTATGGGACACTACAGGATTTTTGGCGTAAAAGTAAACTCGTAAAACTAACAAATTTGTTAAACTCCTTGTCCTTATCTAATTATTATTTAATTAAGCTCAGTGAGAGAGACGCAATGCTGTTCTCCCCTTCTGTTACATCAGTAGACTCCATGATATTACTAAGCGAAATAGACTCGTCGGCAGAGCGTTAGACTGAAAACCTAAAGGTCGTTGGTTGGATACCTGGTTTCGTCAGTAAACTATTTAATTTTTCTTTCATCTATAAATCCATTCTGCTAATGTATTCAACAATGTCGGTAATGTTGAACAGAAGTATATCTGATTATTTCTAAAATATTCATGCATTTACTCGAAGCAATGGAATTAAAATAAAGTTTGGATCAAGATTGTGGTTTGTTTGAACATTTAATAAAATAATTTCTTAAAAAGAATATTTACTTTTGTTTGTCTTTTATTGTAAATAGTTTTTGTACACTCATTCACAGTTTTTGCGTAACATAATAAGTTTCACTTCTAAAGCTGTTAGTTTTCAACTGACTCATAAATTTTTAAGATATGTCGGGACCGGAAAAGATATCAGCATGCGGTATTCGCCATTATGTTACAAATTAAGCCTACTTTTATAATCCCGAGTAAAATTGCATGCTCCTATTTAATAATTTCCAAAGATAACTTGATTTTAAAAAAATTAGCGCCCCTCGCTTGAAAGTTACTCATTAGGTTATGTCCAAATTTTCACTCTTATGTTAGTCGAAAAGAGCTGTTTTCAAGATGACTAAGTTTCGAATAATCGGTTAAGAACCGGAGTTATGGGTGTTTTTTTCATAACAGTTCCCATTCTCCCCCACATCTTATTTAAGTAGATAGACTGAAACTTTAAATATCAAGTACATATATGCAGAATTTTTTGAAGAATGCAATGATTGCTTTTGTTATGCCGCCTTTTGAAAAATTTGGCTTCTCAAGTTTTTTATCTCTTTTGTTACATTTTTTGTACTCGCAGCTGTACCATGAACGGTTTCTGATATATGGCCGAAAGCCATTCTTATTGGGGCACCCGTTACATATTTCATATTTAATTAGTCATTGATAATTAAGAATACGGACGCCTTTTTGAAGACCTTTCAAAGTAATACTAATAAACTACCAACGATAAACATGAAACAGAGTATAGGTATCAATAAGCGATTACATCAAGCCGTTATAATGTGGCATCTGTGTATTGTATCTTTTTTGGTACGGCTTTTGTTCATTGCACTATATGAAGCTATTACAAAAAAAATTATCAATTCTTAGAAAATTAGGGCATAATTTGAGATCCCTTTTGGTGAAGTACCTATGTAAGGTCCGTGGAAAATAATATTTACAAAATCGTTTAGATATGGTATAAGTTACAGGAATAAAAGAACATTACTAGGTATCAGTAATAATGTTTCCAGGATTATTCAGTCCTAACAACTTGTTCAGAGTAATAATTTATTATTCTTTAAAGTACTGTTTGTTGTATTTTCAGTAAACTGTGCCATTATTATTAAAAGTGGAAACTCAATAATATTTTAAAATCAGAATGCTGAAGACTAGAAAAAACTGACAAATAACAATTTAACGCGAGTCTAGTTTCGAGAAGACACACAAAAACACGTCCATCAAATTTCAAACTGTATATTATATTATCATCTTCGGTCATATAGATTTGTACTCTTGTTTTTCTGAAACGTAAATTAAATATAAATCTTCTTAATTGTCGTGAGTAAATACTGTTACCTCTATCAATAAACATTACTAACCATAAATTTTAAGGGCATTCCCAAGAGTGCTTAACCTATTAAAAGTGTATCTTAATATAAATAACAATAACTGAATAAGGTTGAGATTCACTGAAAAATAAAAACTTCTTCGAAATTGGATTACTGATGACCTACATTTTTTTCAAAGAATATAATGTACGACGTTTCTTATATTTATTAAGATTAAATATTAATTAATTAATATTTAACACGTTGAGTGCTACCGTGGAAGCGGAAAATTCATTCCATTTTTCATGTGTATGGCCCACTAACCCACTAACTGAAAAAATGGTGTCCTGAAAAAACTAAGGATAAAATATACAGGCCAAATAAGGTTTTGGGTATGCCAGGCCGTAGTGCGATAGTCCCCATAGAGATATATATGCAAGGCATGCAGCCAACGTCGATACATGCGGCTGAAATAACAGAAATAGTTGTGTATCTCAGCCGCGGATACATACGGCGATGGAAGCACCGTATCTCGTGTATCCGTGTTGGATACATACGGCACTCAACGTGTTAATTTATTAAAAAAAGAACTTTTTACGTTTTTAATTTTTTTAATTGAACAAATACCGCTTGTCATAGTTTTTTTATATACGGGTGTCCCACGAGGTTCTGGCGAGTATATATCTCGAAAACTGTTTGAACTACAATATTGAAATTTGGCAGTTATAAACTGTGGGTAGTATTACACATTTTAAGCAATCAGCTACTTTGCTACAATGTCACGTTTCGGGTCACGTGGTATAATTTTTAGAAAAGTTAATGACACACCCTGTATATTGTTCCACTGCTGTATAGGTCTCTCTTATACTAATTCGGCGACACCTATTTTTTTTGTGTTAGGTATATACAAACGACAAACAAATGTTCATAAAGTTTTTTATTTGAAAAACAAAAAGAATTGGAAAACAATAACACTTTTACTACAGTTTATGCTCAAATTTATGTCCACCTTCATTAATGCAGCATTCAAATCTAAGTAAATTTCTTGTGCATGCTGCTTCAATACTTTCTGGTGTAAGAGATTGGCAAGCTGCTCTGATTCTGTTTTTTAAATTATCTACATCGGTAGGAGCTGTAACAGAAA
The DNA here is from genome assembly GCA_963921935.1 of Galeruca laticollis. Classification (NCBI taxonomy): domain Eukaryota; kingdom Metazoa; phylum Arthropoda; class Insecta; order Coleoptera; family Chrysomelidae; genus Galeruca; species Galeruca laticollis. Next base: position 133,733,963 of record OY998176.1, read on the forward strand.
TGAATCCTTTTAAATATCCCCAAAGAAAAAAATCTAACAGGGTTATATGTGGTGAACGAGCCGGCCAATGTATTGTATCATTTCTCCCAATCAAGCTGTCTTGGAAATACACATTCAGATGTGACGTTACTCGCTGAGCAAAATGAGGAGTTGCACCATCCTGTTGCCACCACATAGTCGCTCTCTCTTTTAGTGGATTGTTCTCAAGCAAATGTTGAAGAATATTCTGGAGAAAATCTAAATATCTTTCGCCTGTCAAATTCTCCTCATAAAAATACGGCCCAATCAAGCGTCCATTAAACAAACCGCACCAAACATTTATTCCCAAAATAGTTTGGAAATACGTTTCTCGCGTCCAGCTGGGATTTTCAGCCGACCAGTAGTGACAATTATATCTATTAACGATACCTACACCGTTATTGTGAAAACGGCTTTCGTCGCTCCACAATATTTTATTTAAGAAAAAAGGGTCCTCTACGATTTTAATTGACACTTCTTTCTGGATCTGCAGGAGTTAGACCTTGCGTTAAATGTATTTTTAAAAGATGATATTTGTATTGCTTGAACACCCTCTGAATAGTAGATTTACTTATTCCTAATTCTTATTGCAGACATCGAGTTGAAATTTGGGGATTGACTTGGATATAAGCAAGAATGTTAATAATATTATCTTCCGTAAGAATAGGCTAACGTGGAGAATTTTGATGTTTTCCGGTTGGAAATGAACCGTGTCTTAATTTTTGTTCTACATAAGTAAAATTATTTTTTCCTGGAGTTGTTCGGTCGGGGAAACGATTTCTATATAAATCTCTAGCTCGTCTGGTATTTTTTCCACATTCTTCATAGATCATCAGCATATCGACATACTCGTCATAAGTGAAACGTAAAGGCATGGTAAGTTTCAAGTCACAAAACTTTTAACAACAATAATACAGTGACCGATTGTTCACTGACGCTAACAGCTTTTGACAACTAGAATAGCTGTTACTAGAATATGTTTTTTGTTTCTCAGCTCTCTTTGTTTTTCAAATAAAAAACCTTATAAAAATTTGTTTTTCGTTTCTAAGTACCTGACACACAAAAATAGGTATCGCCGAATTAGTATGAGAGATACCTTTACAGCAGTGGAACAATATTCAGGTTGTCTCATTAAGTTTTTTAAAAATGATACCACGTGACCCGAAACATGACGTTGCAGCAAAGTAACTGCTTGCTTGAAATGTGTAATACTACGGTTTATAACTGCCTAATTTTAATTTTCTACTTCAAATAGTTTTCGAGTTATATACTGACCAAAACCTCGCGGGAATTGTTATACTCTTCATTAATGATTTCCAGTTTTTTAAGACAATTTTAAGAAAATTGCTGCTGTTATCTAATAAGAAACGATCGCTTCAATGTTGGCCACAATAGGATCACATGTTATATACAATCTTTAACAGTCTATTTAGTGCTGCAAGAAATGAAAAAAATCTACATTTAGAGGACACTTTTAAGTAACTATGTGTAGTTAAACTTTCTGAGAGAGTCTAAGAAAACTTATTTTTTCTTCAAACGTCAGTAAATCTGTCAGTTTTCGACTGTGTAGGCGTTTCATTTTTCCTCGGCCGGAGCTTTAGTTTTCACTTTCCCGCCAGCGGAGGGAAAAGTGTTATCATAGCAACATAGATAGAAAAGCAGCCGTAGACGCAATAATTGTAAAAAATAAATTAATATTGTTGACAGTGTTCACTGACAGCTTTATGTTACATCACTATAGCAACAACCTGTTCCTACTCACCGACACCGGTCTAAACCGCCTTGCGAACCCAATTATGTTGAAAAATTATTACTATCAAAAAGAGACGTTTTTGCATTAATTTGTCGACATTTGAAGAAAAAACAGCATATTTTATTTGGGGGAAAAGCTACTTTTCATGAGTTGCTCTCTATTACCAGCCTCACTCCGTTCGACTGTTGAACACGAGCGCGTCATGAAAAGTATCACTTTTCCTCCATATAAAATAATATACTATTATTGGGATCGTCCAGTTATCTCACAGATATAATTATTACAAACCGATACTGATCTGCTGGTTTCCTTAGCGGAATATTTAAAATAATCCAAGCATTATCTATAAGAACAAGAGTACTTTCACAGGAGCTTCAACAGTCGATTGATAATTTTAGAATAGAGCGATTCCAATCTAATCATTTATAACTTTTAACATTCTACACCCAAGTCATATTATTATTGTATATAGCTGAAGATTCGTAATTCTAAGAAATTTGACAATTGTTAGAATTTTTAACATTTTTTCAATATATTGTGGAATTATCTAGAAACAGAAGTTTCATTTAAAACAGTAATATGAGTAGATTCCACGAAGTAAGAGTCAAGACAGTTAATTGAATTTAATTATTAATTTCAATAGTATTCAAAATTCTAAGTTAGTTAACGTAAATAGTAAACAAACACGATTTTAAACTTTGGCAAGGCCCTCTTCATCTATAGTAAATGCATACCTACATACTAGGAACTTTTTTATAATAGATAAGCACAGTATTCAGTAAAGTCAACATTCTCAAATGTGAGATCGAATTTTCTATAAAATAAACAGTTGTTCAGCAATTTTTAATCGAAATCCATAAATAGTGTTATTTCAAAACAGCTTGAATAGATTCCAGAAAGTATGGGTTGAAACTGTTGGAACAGTGCTCGATTATAAAATATCACCTATTTCAAAACTCCTTATCATGCTATGTAGCTTTATTATAGGTACACTGTTTTTGTATAACAGTTCCAGCTGATTCTTATACATCCCAAATAGTTTGGAGACTAATTTTTAGCATTTATATAACGCAACGTCGGGCACTAACTACTGTTTGATTTAATATAGGAAAAATACTGAATTAATAAACTAAAAACTACAGTGTATTTGTGTACACAAACGAATTATACATTAATAACTAGAAACATCTTCATGCTTGAAAACTAAACTTTTTTTCTCTAACAAAAAGCACCCTTTTTTGCGAGACTTTAGAAGGTCGAGAATCGTACAGATAAGAGAATTTTAGTAACATACCGAGCAGGTCCGGCCTCATTCATAGCGACCCGTTGTTTTAAAAGAAATATCGAGTAATAATTGGGATAAACCAGATGTAAAAGTATAGGTCGGAATCTGAACTGATTATTTTAGCAAACAAAATTTCTCAAACATTAAGTTTTAATTTGAGAAAATGAAATTCGAATTGTGTGGTACAAAATTTGGAGGGTAGTTCTTCTATCAATCTGGGATCGTTTTTATTGAAAATGATAGTTCTAAAACATTGAGAATATTCTGGAATACAATAGGAGAAGACCTTGAGTATGTAGTTACCCGTGATAAACATAATTAAGATATTTTCACTAAAACACAAATATTAGGTTTGATTTCTAAAATTTTTGACTCGCTTGGCATTGTTATAACTCGACCAAAAATCATAATCTATCGATGATGGCAAGAAATAATTGGGTGGGATGATCTGTACCTTCAGAAATAATGTTTATGTGGCGTGGATTTGAACAACAAATTTTAATTGACTTTTTTAGAAAAATACTTATACCTCTTCCAAAGTCAGTATAAAAAATATCATTTTACCAGGGCACTGCGATATTTCGTTAATAAGCGCTTTAAGTAGATACTAAGTAATACCGATAAATTTATCAATACATATCGGTGGTCAGTTTTTACAAGCTACGGAAAGCTCATCTTACTTTTGAATATCAACGTAGCTAAAAAGCATTCTTCAAATCGCCGGTCGTCGGCAGAGGTGTTGGAGTATAGGTCGTAATTACTTTATGAAAAAGAAAATAACATTTTTTTTAAAGAGCAACAGCGCGCGCCGTTTTCAGATTAATATCTCAATATTCTTCAGGAGATTTTTATTGAATGCGCTTTAATTATTTTATATACAGTTGTCTTTGATTTGTTTTGTGCAATGGTTTTCTGGAGACCTTTTGGGGTAATTCACATTAACAATGAAATTCCTGCTAATAATGTAATTCAAAGTTATGATATTATCCAAGTTAATGATGAAATACATCTTAGTAATGCAATTCTAATTAATAACAATGAGACACAATTTCGGGAATTTGAAAATCGAGATTTGCATATTCATTTTCAACAAGTAATTTTAAATATGTAATCAAGCTTAAAAGCTAAGTATGTCAATTCAACTCAAGATGAAATAATTAAAAGAATAAGCAAGTTAACGAAAATTACTTATTCCACAATTTATTTAGTAATTAAACGAGGTGTTGTGACTGAACACGATATAAAACGAAAGCTTATCGTCAGTCGTCGGGTAGACAGTTCATCTAAAGATGTGATTCAACGAACGGTTTACAATACGTACAAAGAAAATCAAGTCTCAACATTAAAAATTATTTTTAATAAAATGCAAGAGTTTTGAATATTTTAAATATACATCATTAGAAACACTTCGACCAATTTTAATAGAGCGTGGTTTTACGATAAGTATAAAAAATTAGATAGTCGAATGCGTGTTATGGAATCGCCCCGTATTGTGGTACTTCGTCATGTCATAATTGTTTCAGTCAGATTTTAAATTATAGGGAAAGTAATAGAAATATGTTTATTTAGATGAACCGTGGTCCGACACTCACGATGTCGTTTAATGCGGTTAGGCCGACAATTAACTGAATTGTGTCTTATAAATGCGCTGTGCTCGAGAGGAAAACAAGTAATTATTTTGCTTACTGGGAATCAAAACGGCTTTGTATAAAATGCCTTATTTCCTTTAGCAAAAAATATTAACAAAGCTCTGCTTGATACATAAATAATTTGTGAAAATATATCTGATTTAACACGTTGAGTACCACCAATGCTTAAGCCAGTTCCTTACTGATATACCGCAATTGGGCTAATACTGGATTAAATAAACAAAAGGGGTTACACTAAATATATTTGAAGAACTTAAAACAAATAAATGGTAGACATTAGAAATGTTTTATTTCTTACACATGTTTATCTTTCAAATATCGTCGGTCCAATGCCAAAACCATGAATGTGCAAAATTGGCCGTTTTGACCTAAGTGCACCATAAGTCTTAAAATGAACCATATTATCCATGACAAACTCACAATTTTGCGTTATTGGCTTTGCGAACAATTATTCAAAATATCTGAATGTACCACTTTCGCGTGTCTGACGTTGCTAACAATTATTTAGATGCTTGCGAATTTGTCGGTATCGCGATTATCTTTTTCGATGAACTTTATAAATAATCGTGAATGTAACATTTTCGCGCTTTTGTAACTGCAAATTATTTCATAAATGCCAGAAAACATTGCACTGTCCTGTATTCCACGTTGCAAGATCAGTGTTAGCTCGAAAGTCCAGGATGACGACAAAAAAATTGTAAAGGAAAATACGGAAGTTTTATCTTCAAATTTCGATCTACAGGCAGTTGTTACAACACCCAAAGATCCAGCAGTTTAAAACCTTTATTTGAGCATATGAACCATCTACAATTTTTCAGTTTACAGCTTTGCAAACCAAGATATTCTCTGTTGTTTGCGAGGAAACTCAAGGAAAAAGAGGATCAGTTGAAATATCTTCCTATATTCACGGTTACATTCTAGCACATCAAAATATTAAAGAGGTTCGAATGATGTCCGATGGGCGAGGTGGCCAACAAAAAATTCCATTTTCGCTGCTATGTGCCTTCAAATTGTCTCAAGTTATCCTACTCTAAGCCAAATAGATCATAAGTTTTATAAAACTGGTCTAACGGAAATGGAGTGCGACTCAATGCATTCGAAAATCGAAGTAAAAGCGAAATGCGCTTCCGTGTATTCTGCAGAAGGTTGGACGCAAGAACAAGGCCACGACTTTTTGTAGTCCAAAATTTAACATGACAAGTGGCCGTTTTTTATTTGGTTAATCAGTCCCTTATAAGCCAATTTAAGTATAAAATGTTTAATAAAGTGTGTGTAATGTCAGGAAATAAATGAGTATGCAGAGTGTGGAAATTCGAGAAATATCATAGCAAATCTGGTACTTCACCGATTTCTTTCTTAAAATTTTGGTAGTCGTACAAAAATAAAGTCAGGGACAAAAAATTGTGGTAATATTTTTTAATTTATCCCACGATTTATTCTAATTTGTAGTTGGTTTATACCTACTATGAATATAATATCTTAATGTACCTATATAATTTCGTATATAATTTAACTTTGAATTGAAGCGAAGATTATGCAATTTTACGATTATTGTTTTCTGTGAGAAGGGTTTACATTATTGATTGATATACAAAACAATTTGACTTGGCTGTATTGTATACAATAATTATATAGTATTCCATTTTTTCTTTAGTTTATCCTGTTGATATTTTAAATGTTACATCATAATATTAAATCTATATTGTTTCTTAATTTTATTTTTATTTACAAGCATTACAATTAAGAAGTTAAATGACACATTTTGTTTAATTTCACTATTTTTGAAGTTAGCGATTTTTTGATTTTTGTAATAGTGTTTCTAGAAAATCTTATTCAGGGACATTTGAAAAATTTATTCTTAGCACTCTAAACAGCAATTTCCCATAAAGCATTTAGATAAACTCTTATATATACAACTTTGCAGGTTGGAGTAGGGCTCTTGGGTCTAGCATACTTCCATATTTGATAAAAAAAGTCACGGCAATGTATTGATGGATGATTATCTTCCATTTTAACCTAAATCAGTCATCCCCCACCCAATCCCTAAGGGCGGGGGTGGGGGTGAATATGTAAAATAGTCGTAAAAATTTTTTACGTATAGACCTAAAATTTCATCTTGTTATGCAAAGTTATGCAAAAAAATTTTATCAAAAAATTGAATATTCAATGGTGTAGAGCTCTCGGGTCTAGCAAACTTCCTAAATGAGTTATCCTCGACCCACCCCCTAAGGGCGAGGGTGGGGGTGACTTTGTAAAATAGTCGTAAAAATTGATTCTTTCGAAAAAATGAAATTCCAACGACGCCATCGTTTTCATAGAATTTTTTTATGTACGGTCCTGAATTTTCATAATCTTATCTTGAATTTGAAATTTTTCTACATAAAAAAATTCAAGGAAAACGATGACGTCGTTGGAATTTCATTTTGCCAAAAATACCCAAAAAGACCACCCCTGAGGGAGAATTTTTTTTTGAATGTGTTTTTTTGAGATTTCACGCATCCCGAAAATGATGTCTTCATGTCTTCCCGTTTCTTATATCACAGAGTGTCCTCATATCCAGAATCATCGCATTTTCTCTGAAATTTTGTCAATACCTGAGAAAAAATTCAAGTTCAAGATCAAATTATGAAAATTTAGGACCGTATATAAAAAAATTCTATGAAAACGATGACGTTGTTGGGATTTCATTTTTTTTTAAAATAATCGATTTTTACGACTAATTTACAAAGTCACCCCCACCGCCGCCCTTAGGGGGTGGGTGGAGGATGACTGATTTAGGTTAAAATGGAAGATAATCATCCAACAATACATTTCCGTGAAATTTTTTTTATCAAATATGGACGTATGCTAGACCCGAGAGCTCTACACCATTGAATAATCAATTTTTTGATAACATTTTTCTTGCATATCTTTATAAACAAAAGTTGTCAAAATGAAATTTTAGGTGTATACGTAAAAGATTACGTAGAATTTAATTCCAAATTCAAAAAAGCATTTTTACGATTATTTTACAAAATCACCTCCACCCCCGCCCTTAGGGGGTGGGTGGGGGATGACTGATTTAGGTTAAAATGAAAGATAATCATCCATCAATACATTCCCGTAAAACATTTTCTTTTATCAAATATGGAAGTATGCTAGACCCGAGAGCCCTACACCATTGAATAATCAATTTTTTGGTAACATTTTTCTTGCATATCTTTATAAACAAAAGTTGTCGAAATTAAATTTTAGGTGTATACGTAAAAGATTACGTAGAATTTAATTCCAAATTCAAAAAAGCATTTTTACGATTATTTTACAAAATCACCTCCACCCCCGCCCTTAGGGGGTGGGTGGGGGATGACTGATTTAGGTTAAAATGAAAGATAATCATCCATCAATACATTCCCGTAAAACATTTTCTTTTATCAAATATGGAAGTATGCTAGACCCGAGAGCTCTACACCATTGAATAATCAATTTTTTGGTAACATTTTTTTTGAATACCTTTATAAAAAAAATTTATCAAGATGAAATTTTAGGCGTATACGTAAAAGGTTACGTAGAATTTGATTCCAAATTCAAAAATTATTTTTAAGACTATTTCACAAAATCACCCCCACCCCCGCCCTTAGGGGGTGGGTGGGGATGACTGATTTAGGTTAAAATGAAAGATAATCATCCATCAATACATTCCCGTAAAACATTTTCTTTTATCAAATATGGAAGTATGCTAGACCCGAGAGCCCTACACCATTGAATAATCAATTTTTTGATAACAATTTTTTTGAATACCTTTATAAAAAAAATTTATCAAGATGAAATTTTAGGCGTATACGTAAAAGGTTACGTAGAATTTGATTCCAAATTCAAAAATTATTTTTACGACTAGTTTACAAAATCACCCCCACCCCCGTCCTTAGGGGGTGGGTGGGGGATGACTGATTCAGTTTAAAATGGAAGATAATCATCCATCAATACATTGCTGTGAAATTGGAAATGGAAGTATGCTAGACCCGAGAGCTCTACACCATTGAATAATCAATTTTTTGATAACATTTTTTTTGCATAACTTTATAAAAAAAAGCCATCAAAATGAAATTCCAGGTGTATACGTAAAAAACTACGTACAATTTGATTCCAAATTCAATAATTTATTTTTATTACTATTTTACAAAGTCATCCCCACCCCCGCCCTTAGTGGTTGGGTGGGGGATGACTGATTTAGGATAAAATGAAAGATAATCATCCATCAATACATTCCCGTGAAAAAATATCAAATCAAAGTATTTCACAAAGTCACCCCCACTCCCGCCCTTAAATTTTTTTTATCAAATATGGAAGTATGCTAGACCCAAGAGCCCTACTCCAACTATAACATTATATTTTTTATGATATATTTGATGGGAACCAACATCCAGTGGTTCATATATATTTTCTTAAAATTCACTGTTACATTTGGGCTGAAAATGTACGATAACTAATCTCTAAATTATCCACACTGTAATTTGGGGACATTGTACCCAAACTGTATGGAAGATGAACGGTAGAAGTTTCGGGACCGTCCCGAAACTGACCACTTGTCCTCAAACTGTCGTGTGGGTTGATGTTTTCGTACCCAAACTGTAGTCTGTGCATATATATATATATATATATATATATATATATCACGATGACAAATCAATCGTAAATCGGATAAGTTTGAATGTGTATTGTAACGTCAAACCCTTATTATTCACTTTAATGGTCTTAATCGCTCATTAATAAAATAAAGTATACCTTTAGGTACCTGTTCAACAAAAGTCTTTTTATAAAATAGAGATTATGGAACTTTCCAAAACTATTAAAATGTTACTACAAATAATTTTGAGTGATCTACGATCCTCCAATTAGCACCGTGAACAATATTTCAAACCCTTTCACAAATGAATAGGGAATCGAGTATTCGAAATGAATGTTTTATGGAGTGATATAAATTAACTAACAAGACACTATTAATCGCTTCACGGAAAGTGGGTAATTAACATTTATGTCAAAAATATCACCATTCAACTAACAGAGTTATAGTCTGAAAGAGAGTCAGTTTCTCAACTTCAAGCAGTACAGATCTAAATCCACTATGGGTAGGTCGACATAAAAAAGTGTGACAACTCCTCGCGTTCGATACATACAGTGTGCGTAAACTATATCTTGTTCAACCTGAAGTGTTAAAATATCTCTCGCGTTACGACGCAATATAAAAACGTGCAAATTTCTGTGACTTCGTTCGAGAATTAGCGGTACATATCTACCACACGAGCATTTAGTATCTTTAAGAAAACTATAACCAACTATCAACTCGCTGTGGACATTCTTGTTGCTCAATCTTGTTGTTATTTTGTTGTAAAGTGACAAATTCAGCAGTCCACTCCACTAATCTAGTTCATTACACATCCTAAGAAAGGTATTGATAACTTGGAGAGGATAATTTTAGAAACATGTCAAGAAATTTCTCCACAAATGACAAGGAACGTATTACGTGAATTTTCCAATAGAACGATTAAGTGTATTGAACGAGAAGGTGGATATGTCGAAGCATTAGTATGAGTTAAAATTAAATTTGTTTATTTCTAATATTAATATGATGTAGTTTTATAACTTAGTATTTGAATGTATTTTATTATTTGCAAAATGAATATGCACTTACTATGCGTTTTAATTGCAAAATTATTAAAAAACATCGAAACATGAAAAGGTTATCATGTGTTTCGTAATCACAAGAGATTCAAAATAGAGATAATAGTAAAAAATGAAATAATCTGAAGTTTTAATTTAAATGAATATACTTGCATATTTTAAACGTAGTTTTTAATTCTTATCACCTTTTTCTAGTAATATTTTCCGATATTGTCAACTTTAAAGGTACTTTACTCTTGAGTAAAACTCATATTTTTTGACAAACCTCGTATACGACTAAGAAATTTGATATTTGATGACTGTTATTTAGGTTTTAGATAATGCAGAACTTTTTATGAAGAATAACTTTTTTTCCTAAAATAGTTTAAATTGAATAGTAGTTCAAATATAATGAAGTTTTAAACAAGTTAAATTGTTTTATTTCAACGTTTTAAAAACATAAATCCTAATAATAAAGTGAACTTATACTAACACTAACAATTCCAAAACAATATAAGTTTAGACATTAAGGATTTAGGTAATTTCCGCCATAGTAATAATATGCAATATTTTCATTGTACATAGCTTTATGGCTATAATACCTCTATTTTCAACTTACGTATGAAATGGAATTTGCCGTCCATTCTGCTCATTATTACAACCATACGAAATCACCATGTCTTTAAACTAGAAGAATTTGTCTTTGTATAACAAGAAAACTCCTTTAAATCAACAAAATACAATTTTCACACAGGCTTTTAAAAAGTGACGTGAGACTAAGGCCGGCGACACGTTTGCGGCTGCGGCTGTAACCGCGCGGTCACAACCGCTGTTCTGTAAAATAGATGGTTGTTTATGGAATGGTGCTACACTAGCGGCCAAGCGGCAGCAACCGCCTTTGCAACCGCATCTTGCCGCCGTCGCGCGGCTGGCCGTCCGAAATGCAACATGTTATTACTTGCCTGACTGTTCACATTAACCGCGCGGCCATAAACCTAGCCAGTCGAGTTTTGAACATGGACGTCTTCGATACCGAAAAATTTATTGTTCTGGTGCAAAGTAAGACGTGCTTGTGGCGTGTTTCCGACAAGGCATACAAAGATCGCGACAAAAAAATTACTGCTTTGCAACAGATTTTAGAAGAAATGTGTCCTAGCCACAATTCGTTGAGTCAGGAAGAGAGGAGAGCAAAAGGTGAGAAAAATTCATAACTTAAATAGGTACTTTATAAACTACAAAAAGCGATTTATTTACTTTTTACAAGTTGTATATTAAACAACCACTATATATTTGTTTATTTCCTATCAGTTTGCCTACTTAAACTGCCTTCAGGCGATACGAAGTAATCAGTAAAAAGATTTCTGACATGTTGTCCTCGTAGTTGTTGACCCCCAATCCCGTGTACATCTGCATCATCTAAGCAGCACGTTAGCGTGTCTTCAAATTTGTAACCATCCCTTCTTCTAACAAAATTGTGCAAGATGTAAGCTGCTTTTACTACCATCACTACAAAATCTGGTTGCACTAATATGCTACTATGGAACACACGCCACTTATTGGCCAGAATTCCAAAGACACATTCCACGAACCTTCTAGCTCTTGTTAACCTATAATTGAAAATTCGCTTGTTATCTGTTAGGTAACGCCTTGGATAGGGCCGTAATACATTTTCATGCAGAGCAAAAGCTTCGTCGCCCACCAGGGCATAGGGGTAAACACGATCACCCAAATTTGGAAGAACTGATGCGTTAAGTATTAAAAGCTCATTATTGTACAGCTTTTTACCAAGAGTACTATGCCTAAACACATTGCAGTCAGATTCTCTTCCATACGCTCCTACATCAATGACTGTGAAGCAATAGTTGGGATCAGAAATGGCCATAAGGACGATAGAAAAGTATGTTTTATAATTAAAAAATGCCGACCCACTATGTTGTGGTGACATTACACGAATATGTTTTCCGTCAACTGCTCCAAGGCAGTGAGGGAAATTCTCTGATGAAAGTTTTCTGCTATATTTTCCCATAATTCAACAGAAGGTTCGGGCATTTCTAGTGGTTGTAAAACAGTCCACAATACAAGACAACATTCTTCAGCGATCGTTGCAATCGTACTTCTTCCCAAAATGTGTAGTTCAAAGCTGCAAAATGCGTTCCAGTCACGAGATACCTAAAATAAAATTATATGAAAATAAACGGTTTTAAAGATTAAAACTAACTTTTCCGCATCTGTGTCCCTGAACAATATCCTATCATGAAATTACTTGTATACACTTCGGGGGATGTATCGTGCTAACAAACCGAAATTTCTCCAAAAATAACCAAAAATCTAGTATATCTGGATTTATAGGACCCGCTGTACTCGCTCTAGTCAACTGTGAATTGATAGGGTACATCTGTGAAACACCTTGAACAATATTCAATTATAAAATTGATCAATCGTATACTCTCTGGAGACTGCTATCGTGCTAACAAATTGAAAATTCTCCAAAAATGACAAAAATTTGCTACAAGTACCATAGCACTCGTTATACTGGCTTTAGTGAGCTGAATATCAATAGCGTTCATCTTTTAGACGCTCTGAATAATATCCTATCATAAAATTGGTCACTTGTCTATACTCCGGAGGCCGTATCGTGCTACCAAACTGAAACTTCTCCAAAAATGACCAACATATCGTACTTAAAGTACTGTAGCACCTGTTGTAATGGCTCTGGAGAGCTGAAAATCAATAGGGTTCATCTGTGAGATGTCCTGAATAGTCTCCAATCATAAAATGGGTGACTTGTTGAACTCCGGAGGCTGTATCCTGCAAAAAACTGAAATTTCTCAAAAAATGAGAAAATGTCGTACTTCAAGTACCATAGCACCCGTTGTACTGGCTCTGGTGAGCTGAAAATCAATAGAGTTCATCTGTGGCATGTCCTTAACAATATTCAATTATAAAATTGGTGATTTACTGCACTCCGGAGGCCGTATCGTGCTAACAAGACATGTAAGGAAAAGTGGCCGACGACAACAACGACGACGACGACATCGACGACGGCATACACACAGGATTTTTTTCTAAAAACCATTATTCCGTGTTGTTGTTGATGGAAAACGTAAAAATAACTCAAAAAAAGATTCTAACTTTTTTGGGGTAAACCAATACTTTTCTCGCATATTATATAGGTTGGGCGGAAAAGTAATAATAATTATGGTATTCAGGTATGGGAACAACATGGTTTAATTTAATGAGTGTTTTTAGGGGCTGAACTTCAAAAAGAAAATGGAAGAATATCAAAGATCGTTTTACCAAAGATTTGAAAAATGATTCGAAGTGCGGCTCAGCAGCATCATAAAATACGTTTCCTTCGACATGTTGCAGTTTTTAGTTCCGCAAACGCAACAGCGAAAGTAAATTTTAATTACAGCTGAAAATAGGACAAGCATACATTGTTTACTTTTTTTAGTACCGAATCTAATGTAGTGGTAGAAGCAGCGGAAAGACCAGAAAGTGAAAATACAGAAGAAACCGAAGACGTTCCGGAATGGTCCGCACCATATATCAAACGACCAGCAATCCCTTCGAGAAAAAAAATCATTTGAAGACAAACTGTTGTCACTTCTAGAAAATAAGCAACCACCATCTGGAATCGAAGACGACGACTCAAACTTTTTTAAATCTCTGTTACCAATAGTTAAAACGTTAACAGAGCAACAGAAACTTTCGTTTAGGGTAGAAATAATGCAACTTCTCCAAAGGTATACGAGTACAACACCTCAGCCCTTTTTTAATAATCAGTTCCGAACTGCTTCATATAATACCCCTATTCCTCAACCAGTTTATCACCAAACCTTTCCTTCCACATCATTCTCCATTCACTAATCACAATCAGACCCATATTCATATTATACAGTACAGTCTGTCCTTTCACCCACTGGTTCACAGTCGTCAGACTTAAGTGAAATCTTAGATTTGTAGATTTGTAGAATTTAACATTGTTTATTTATAAAGAATAAAATTTATTCTCTTACCTTATAGTGACTGTTAATCTCTCTTCCATGGAGATGCCATCTCTGAAGTGACTATTTGATTTTTGCAAGTGGGGTCGTATCAACGTCACTAATTCGTCGAAAGATGTGATGCTAATTCTGTAGTAGTAGTTAAAAAACTTTTCAGGATATTCTCTCAACCGTAGAAAAAGACAATGGAATTGACCGTTCGTCAAGCGCGGTTTGTGTAACGGATGGACCCAGTACCTCCTTTTTCGCTTCGATTTCTTAATTTGAGCATAAATTATAGCAACCGCTTCTACCAAATCCATGTTGATTATTGGACTAACGGACTCGGTATGACGCTTTCAAAACCGCACTACTAAATACTTTCTAGATTCTATTTCAACCCAGAATTAAATAAAAAGCCAGTTTAGTCTGTTTAGATCCCAGAAAAGGTAAATAATATCTCAGGTTAGGGGTAGGGTAGGGTAGGAGAGAGAAATGTAACCGTCACAATGAGTTTATCTTTGTCGTTTCCACTAATACAAAAATGCTTACATTCAACAACGGTTGGTTCCTTTCCAGGTACGTCAGTATAGAGTTCATTGTACAAAGGTAACATGAGTACATAAAACTAACCGCTACAATTTATTATTCAAAAAGTTATAGAACAGCTTCAATTTTATATTTTCAAGTACAGACCTAAAGGTCAAAGTAGCCGATGCTCTTTAACAGAACAAAATTATACTATATTAGCTTCTCTCGAAAAGATGGGATCGATATAATCTAAAACCAGTATAAAATCTGTAACTTTCTGATACCTTTACTCGTTCCGTAAGGAATAATAAAAACTTGATCAAACATATTTGTTTGTGTTTAAAAATATTTATATACCTACTATAAAACATTGTGCTACATTGTACTTACTATATTCGCTACTTCGACATAGATGGCGCCCAGATATTAATAACTTTTTGAAATGTGACTCCAATAATATGTATTACTTTTTGACATTTCTGAAATCTTCTGACAGCAGAAGAAGTTTTGATTGTAAAATAATTTTGATGCAAATAATTGTAATTGAGAATAATAATTACTGTGAGTGATATTTTTATTTTTCTACGTCCTGTATAGTGAGGTTAAATCTCAACTTATCTTGATTTATGAAAACTGAAGAATATACCCGGAGAAAAACATTTTTTGTTGGTATTGCAACATCAAGGAACTTTCCAATTTTATTAGTTACCGCTTGTTTGATAAATTTATCTAGACTTTTATTTTATTGTGAGCCCTAATACGAATAATGCACTATTTGAATATATCTTTTATAAACCAAATAAGTACTTGTTTTTGAATAAGTTGTTGATTATAATATAAGACGGTGTTACGGAAGGTCACGTGAACGATATGAAACAATTGCTTCAACACATCAGTTGCGTTTATTCATAAAGACGACAGAGTGCAATATTTATCTATTTAAAATAATTTTGAAAGATATGGTGGGATACCAGAAAGGAAACGAATCTAGCCGTTTGGTTTTTTTTGTTAACGGAAAGCGGGTAAGCTAATAAATATTTCTAATTAATTTGTTGTAAAGTGTGTGTTAAATTACAAGTATCGTCAATTTAAAGAAGTACTTTTAGCGAATAATTTTTTCTTATTTAATATATGTATATGTTTTTGACGCTTCAACTAATTTGTTTTTTTTCAAAATATTGTTGGACATTATAACACTTATACTAAATCTTTTTGTTTTTATATTTAAAATTGAATTTTTAACCATTCATAAAACGGAGCTCTATATTTTGCTCAGATTGATAAATCTTTTTTTATCATTTAGATTTCCCATTTCTAAAAATTTTTTTTTTTTGTATTCGATTATGTATTTTTTCTACTTCCCAAATATTGTGAGGTTTGTCCTATGTAAACAGCATCACAATTATTACGAGATATATAAGGATATTTTCTTGTTTATTTTTGATGTTTTTGATTTAATAATAATAATAATAATATTAACAATAATAATAAATGTGTATTATACCCTATGTGACTAATTTAAATTGTATGTTCACTAAACTAATTTGATGATGGATATCCTTGATATATGGTAAAGATAAATGGGTTAATACACATTATTTATATTTTCTGGGTTTGTTTTGTTTTGTAAAGTGATCATAATATTTATCCTTTTTTTTTAATATTTCATTCACCATTATCAATATCTTGAGGACCAGGTTGATTTTGTATACCATTTCGTTTTTGTGTGCTATGACCTAAAGAAAGTTGATTATATTATTTTATTGAATTTTGGTTTTAAATTGGATTTATAATAGAGATTGCCCATTCAACATCTTGCACAAGAATATTAGTTTAATGATTATTTATCTTATTGCACATGTTGAAAGTGATTTATTTTTAGATCATTGCTGTAGCCAAATAAAGAAATACATTGATAAAATGTTTTGTTATATTTTAAAAAAATATTTACAAAACAGTTTGAAAAGACAAAAACTTTCCCAGATTTCATATAGGTCATTATAAGTATTATCTATTTAATCTCTATTTCCATAAATGGTTTTAAAAAAACCATAATAGTCAACCCAAACATTATTGTATATATATTTTCACTAAACGAGATTCTGAAAGTAAAATTTTCTCCATGACTCTATTAATAGTCCATCTCACTTATTATTTAGCGATTTTTAATCTTTCTTGAGAAGGTTTCGCAAGACGCTTGTATCTTGAGCAACTTTTGTATAAATCGACTCAAGAAATTTATAGTTCCTAAAAACGTTTGCAATTCTTTAACGTTTCTGGTCTCTTCATACATTCTATTGCTTCTACATTCTTATTTTCAAAATCAACCCCATTTTATGATACATCATAACCAAGAAAAGTAATTTTATTCTTAGCAGACTGAATTTTTTCTTTGTTAAAACGTAAATTGAAGCTTTTGGCTCTGTAAATAGTTTACATCATATATAGCATCGATCCGTTTTATAATATTCAATTCTTGAGTAACTTGCAATCCTAATATAGCTTCATAGTCATCCATCAATGCATAAAATTTTATATTTCTACTGGTACTTCTGTACCTACAATCAAGCATACAGCAGCATACTATAATTGCAATTTTATTTTTATTATACGCAACTAAAGATTTTCGAGGTTTGTGTATTTCCGGAGAATTCATGATTTTGTACAATTTAAAGGAATTATGTTTACTTCACTCCCAGTGTCTAATTTAAATTTAATTTTGACGCCACTTACTGATATTTCGGTGGTCCAAATTCTTGAAGTATCTCCTTCATTCATTTCAACTTTATTTCTTCTCTGATTACATCTATAACTAAGTTTTCTTCACATATAAATTGAAAATTGTGTACAGGCGTTAAGAGGGAACTCGCTTTATGTCTTGCATCAATGTGAAAGGAATTATCTTCAGCTACTTCTAGAAGACTTTCGCAAACCTTAATTAAATAATAAACAGTCGAAAGTAAAACAACGTAACCTCCATATGTGCTCCATCGATTACAGCAAGGCGTTCGATTCCGTGCCCCATGATTGGCTCATAAAGGTACTGGAAATATATAAAATATGTCCTAAGATCCAGAACACTCTGAGTCATCTAATGATCAGATGGAAAACCAATATCCACGTGTCCAGTAAGAAGGTTGATATAAAGTGGGGAATATTTCAGGGTGATTCACTCTCACCAGTGTGGTTTTGTCTGGCTCTCAACCCACTTTCAGCCTTATTGAATAACATGGAAGCTGGCTACAAACTTAGTATGGGGTCACCAAAAAGACTATCGCATCTACTGTATATAGATGACCTAAAGCTCTACGCTGAGACTAGGCAAAAGCTTTCCCAGCTCCTCGGTTTAGTGAGAACCTTTAGCAATGATATCAGGATGTCAATTGGATTTGACAAGTGTGCAATCATTAACGTGAATAAGGGAATCCTGGATCAGAATCAACAACCACCTATGCATGAGATTAAGTAGCTCCCACCAGACGAGCTGTATCGCTACTTGGGAACCCCCCAGAACCAAGTAATGGACCATACACTATTAAAACAACAGCTTAGAGAAAAATATAGAAAGAGACTGACGACTCTCTTGAACACAAAACTAAGTGGGGACAACTTGATCGCTGCTATAAATTCATGGGCAGTGCCAGCTCTAAACTATTCATTTGGAATAGTCAAATGGTCCAACACTGACTTGGAGGAACTGGATCGCACGACCCGTAGAATTCTAGAGAAATTTAGATGTTTGCATCCCAACTCATATGTTGAAAGGCTGTATATTCCAAGAAGAGAAGGAGGTAGAGGGCTACTTAATATTAGAAACTTATGTGTGCGCCAAGAAAAGAGTATGAGGCATCGACTGATGAGTCAGAGAAGCGATCTGATGAGGTTGGTTGCACAGCAGGATATAGGGTATATGCCACTAAACTTAAGTGCTCATAACCTGGTGCTGGAAGATCGATCAACTGCATATAGAATAGCAGAATAGAATAGGAAAACTATCCACGGAAGGTATCCTAAACTTACAACAGCTCCTGGTACGGATAAAAAATCGTCTTTTAAGTGGCTTACTAGAAAAGAACTTTACCCGGAAACAGAAGGTTTCATTATTGTTATTCAAGATAGAGTCATAAGAACGAGAAATTATGAAAAGCACTGTCTTAAGTTAGATGTAACCGACAAATATCGAAAGTGCGGGATGGTTGGTGAGACCATCGAGCATATTACCGCTGGCTGTACAGCTCTTGCAGAATCTTCCTACTTAGGAAGGCACAATCAAGTAGCTAAACTTGTCCATCAGCAATTAGGAATTAAGTATAAGCATTTTGACGTGATGCCTCCTCCGTACTACAAGTACAACCCCCTACCAGTTATAGAAAATCATGACGTGGTGCTTTACTGGGATAGACCGATGCAAACTGATCGCACTGTGGATTACAATAGGCCAGATATCGTGTTGATTCATAAAGAAAAAAAAGCAGAAATTATCATCGACATTGCTGTGCCTCTCAGTCACAATATCAGGAAGACCGAGACAGAAAAGTGTACCAAATATGAAAATCTCGCCTATGAAGTCAAGAACACTTGGCAACTAAATACAGTGAAAATAATCCCCTTAGTGTTTTCGGTGGAAGGGATTGTTAGTGACCAGCTTTCCAAAAATTTAGGAGAATTAGAGTTGCCACATAACATAGTGGACATTGGACAAAGAGCAGTCTTACAGCAAACATGCCATATAGTCAGGAAATTTTTAAACTAGCAGAGACAAACTGAATTGTTTCTTCTCTAGCATATTAAAACCGCACGCCTCTTGGAGGTAGATGAAATAATAATAATAATAATAATAGCAATAATAATAATAATAATAATAGTAATAGTAATAATAATAATAATAATAATCCCAGAAACAGAAGGATTTATGTGTGCTATCCAGGACCAGGTAATCCCCACCAAAAATAATCTGAAATATATAGTAAAAGATCGAACCGTGATGGATGACAAATGCCGCAAATGTCTGTCTGACCCGGAGACAATCCAACATATCACTGCAGGATGCCGGACACTTGCCCACACCGAATATCTTCATCGCCATAACTGTGTGGCTAAGATCATCCACCAGGAGCTGCCTCATAATCTAATTGACACTGTCACACCGTATTATCAGTACAACCCAGAGGCTGTGCTGGAAAATGAAAACCACTTTCTTTATTGGGATAGGAGCATTATTACGGACAGAACAATACCCGCGAATAGACCGGACATTGTTTGGAGAGACAAGCTGAAAAAGAAAACTTGGCTGATTGATATCGCCATTCCTGCCTGCCCGCCGATGGCCCTTGAAAAACCGCATATAAAGCGAGAACTGAGAGACAATAATAATAATAATAATAATAATAATAATAATAATAATAATAATAATAATAATAATAATAATAATAGATAGATAGATGGTTTATTGACCCCATCCACATACATAGTACATTAGAAGTCAGTGAAAGTAGTACATATGAATACATTTTACCAACTAAAAATATTAAAGATTGTATAGTGTTGTATATGACAAATTTAAAATATAATAAAAATAATAGAAAGTAAAAATTAAATTAAATAAAACAAACAAACATATAAGCATTAAGCCCAAGTATTCAATTCCTCCAAAAACTCATCAACTGTATAGAAACAATAATTTAAAAGAAAAGACTTAGCAAAATGTTTAAATAATAATAATAATAATAATAATAATAATAAAGAAGGCGAAGAGCTATGCCAAACGTGCAAAAATCAACCCAGGGAGTCCATGATATCAGCAGGATCTTCTAAAGCATCTGGATGGCCTGAAACAAAAGATAAAAGCATTAGGAAATAGGATAAGAAGGTACCGACTAAGTAGCCGTCGGTATCAAGAGAATAAACTGTTCGCAAGGGACCAAAAAGCATTCTACAGACAACTACAACGAAACACAGTGGAAACCTCACATATAAAACCTAAAAAAGAAGATATGCAAAGATTCTGGAAGAACATATGGGAACAAAGTGTCACGCATAATGACAGAGCATTTTGGGTCGCTCACGAAGTTAAATCTCACGAAACAACTGGACAGATGGCGCAGCCAGAAATACGGAAAGTAGATATTACCGCTGCAACCAGCAAGCTGAAAAACTGGACATCACCGGACGTCGACCATATTCACAACTTCTGGTGGAAAAAACTCACCGGAATTCACCAAAAAATAGCAGATAAATTTGCAGCAGCCATCCTGGATCCTTCGATCATACCAGAATACTTCACTCTCGGGATTGCCCACATGCCCCCTAAATGTAAAGACATAAAAGACCCTAAAAGTTATCGGCCATTTATGAAATCTTGACTTCGATCATATGCTCAAAGATCACACATCACATAAATGCAAACAATATTCTTGCATGGGAACAGAACGGATGTAAACAAAAAGCACGGGGATGTAAGGAACTTCTTGTAATTGACAACATTGTTACAAGACAAGCAAAATTAAAGAAAAGAAAACTATCCATGGCATTGATCGATTATAGGAAAGCCTTCGACTCAGTTCCCCACTCCCGGCCACTGAAAGTACTAGAGGTATATAAAATCCACACCCATCTTTCTGCAGTGCTGAGACATTTAATGGCAACATCGCGAACGAGACTGAATCTTCAAACCAACAAAACAGATGAGATAAAAATCAATAGAGGCATTTTCCAGGGTGACAGCCTAAGCCCAATCTGGTTCTGTTTAGCACTTAACCCTTTAAGCGACTTGTTAAAAAAAGTGGAAACTCATACGAGCTTGACAAAGGGACAAAAATATCCCATGCATTTTACATGGATGATCTTAAGGTGTATGCCAAAAACCCTCAACAATTGCAAAGTTCGCTAGAGTTTGTTAAGGCGTTCAGCGATGCGATTAAAATGGAAATGGGGCTAGAAAAATGTGCAGTCGTTCATGTGGATAGAGGAAAGGTCACACAGTCCCAAAATATGACACTGATGGATAACATAACAACAATCCCATCCCTAGGCCTAGAGGACAGATACAAATACTTAGGCTTTCAGCAAGGATTAAGCCTCGATAAGAAAGGTAATCAAGAAAAAACAACAGCAGACTTTTTCCGTCGAATTAATATAGTTTTGAAAACACAACTGAACTCTAAAAACAAAATACAGGCAATCAATGGATGGGCAGTACCCGGGTTGGCGTACTCATTTGGCATAATAGATTGGACACATACAGAAATACAACAAATAGATAGACAAGTACGTACAACGCTCAAAAAATTTCGCCTACACCATCCAAAATCTGCGATGGAGCGATTGTATATACCCAGGAAAGAAGGTGGCCGAGTACTCACTAATCTCGAGAGCGTGTTAGTGGCTGAAACTCAAAAACTGAGAGGATATTTTAAAAATAAGAACTTACCTCTATTCAGATGCCTAGTTACAGTTGATGATGGATACTCGGCACTAAACCTCGCCGACGGGGAACCTGATAGGGAAAATGACTCCATCAATAAAATGAAGGAAACTTCACAGGTAAAAGTGTTACATGGCAGATATTACAACTCACTGCACCAGGAAGATGTAGATTTCAGAGCAACGAATACTTACCTTATGACGGGGTACTTGTTTGCGGAAACCGAAGGCGCACTCCATGCAATCCAGGACCAAGTGGTGGCAACGCGTTGCCACCAGAAATATATCATTAAAATGGACATCCCAAACCCCCGCTGTAGACTCTGTAATAAGGAACAGGAGACGATCCAGCAGACACAATAATATGGGAAAGGAACTACATCTCGCTGTGACCCAAAGATTAAATCTAAAAACAGGAAAAACACCAGGGTATAAACATCAACCGTTAAGTCTAGTTGAAAATGAGCACTATAAAGTCTATTGGGATACTCTGATAAGAACAGACCGAGAAGTTCAACACAACAAACCGGACATGATCGTGCTAGATAAAAACAGCAAATCTGCGATCATTATTGATTTTTCGATCCCACCGGACGAAAATCTGGGGACAGCTTACAAAGACAAGATAATGCTATATCGTCCGGTAGCAGATGAGGTAAGAGATTTATGGAATTTAAGAAAGGTGGAGATCAAATCAAATCTGCAAATGGCTTAGTGCACGCTAAAGTAACTAAACACCTGGAATAGCTAAGCATATATCAACATATCTGTGGTTTGATGCAAAAAGCAGTAATTCTGGGAACAACTGTAATTGTCCGAAGAACACTAACCCGCTAATTAAGTAGGTTTATACCTTGCTGCATTTGCGTCCGGTAGAAACTGCTACCACCAACTACAAGTGTGAAAATAATAATAATAATAATAATAATAATAATAATAATAATAATAATAATAATAATAATAATAATAATAATAATAATAATAATACACACAACACAATTCAGCACAGATATACAAATGAATTTTGGTCTGGACAAATGTGCCTGTCTGAACATCATCCGTGGAGAAGTATCGGAGCCAGAGACCATAACCATAATGCTCAACGAAATGAATTTTCCTGCGATTGACCCTGAAAATACTTACAAATACCTTGGTTACGGTCAATTGCTGACAAAAAACAATAAAGAATTGAAACAGCAAGTACAGGCAAAATTTAAGAACCGGTTGCATAAGATTCTCTGGTCACAAACAGAATTAGACGCCATAAACAGACTTGTCAGAACAACTTTGACCAAATACAGGATGCATCATCCCAAAGCAGCTATGCAGGTGGCAGAGGATTATTAGACATAAAGAATCTATGCAACAGACAGGTGGTTTCAATGAAGAAATTCTTCACTGAATGAGCACGACATTCTCCGCTACACGACGCCATTCTTAAAAGCGATATATCGTACACTCCTCTTAACCTCTCTAAAGCTGAAGTCTTACCGACAATCATAACAACTAAAGACCGAGTTGCAGCCTGGAGATCAAAAGCACTCCATGGAAGATTTCCCCAATCCCTAGACAATGCCGACAAGGAAGCGTCAGTTCGCTGGCTAAGGGATGGGTTTCTTTTTGGAGAAACTGAGGGCTTCATACAGGCTATCCAAGATCAAGTTATAGCGACCAACAACTATAAGAAATATACAGGGTGTCCCGGGACTAATGGGAAAAAAGTCAGGAGAGTATAATATGAGCCAAAATAATGTTAGTACTTCATATAAACTTTTACTATACAGGCCCTCGTTTTCGAGTTATAGGCCTCCAAAGTTTTAATTTTTAATTTGGTTTTTATTTTTATTTTTTGTACTAGTTATTTGATCTTCATAAAATTTATGGCAAAGCTATAATGTAAGTGTATGTTTATTTTGGTAAGGTAAACAGATTTACAGTAGTGCATTGAAGCCAGGGACGGACTACTCGCAATGGTTAGTGATCCAAAAATTTTGCAGGTATGGCACACCCTGTATGAAATTATCGAAATTCACTTCCCCACACATTAAGCTAACGAAAAGGTACTCTTGTTGGAATTCGATAAAATAAGCCGTTTGGCTAATATTTACAGTTTTATTAATGCACTACGTACAAATCTACCTAACTAACTTATTAATACGATGTCCAGAATTTACTTGCTTTTCATCAAAATTACGAACATAACATTATTAAACCATTAAGAAAACCTCAAAAAACACAAGTTATAAAACATTAGACTAAAACTAATTCCTAAACAACAACAAAAACTAACGTTATTCTAATAAATGTTCAATATGAGCTCCTCCCACTTCCACGCACATTCTAAGTCTACGAAGGTTGTTTCTTTGCACTTGAAAGAGCAATTTCACACTATTTCTAATAACATTGCAGTGTAACACAATTCTGTCTATTAAATCTTGCCTTGTTTGCACAGGTGTTGCGTATACCTTACTTTTGAGATAACCCTAGAGAAAGAAATCCATAGGATTAACGTCTCCTGATCGCGGTGGCCATTGAAAAGGGCCTCTACGACCAATCCATCTATTAGGAAGCCTTGTATGTAAATGTTGTCGTACATCTAAACTGAAATGAGGAGGGGCCCCATCATGCATGAACCATAAATTCCTACGAGTTTGTAGTAGCACATCATCAAACAGGTTCCATAAATCATTTTGCAAAAAACTCCAAATATCTCTGACCGGTCAAAGTACCGTCAATAAAGTATGGCTGTATCAAATTATTGCCAACTATTCCTGCCAAACATTAACCGTGAATCTATGCTGGATCCTAGTTTGGATAATGCCATGTGGATTTACATCATCCCATAAATGCATATTATGAGAATTTATGATTCCATCTCTGGTGAAACCCGGTTCGTTCGTAAAGAGAACGTTACTAATAAATGTGTTGTCTGCTTGTTGTTGTCGCAGAAACCACTGGCTATACTCAAGTCGAGCAGGATAATCAGCCACTGTCATACGGTGTACTTTTTTCATGTGAAAATGATATAACAGCTGTTCTTTTAGGACGCGATGAACAACTGATTTCGAGACGTTATGTTCTCTTGATGATTTTCTAAAACTCGATGGTTCATTATCAACTGCATTTAACAAGTCTTGTTCAACTGCCACAGTACGTATGCTTCGTACTGGACCTTCTCCAGCTTTTTCTGGCGAAAATTTTCCTAAAATTTAAAATTTTGTTTTGTATACATGGAAAATTACATTTACTTATTCATACCTGTTTCTCGTAACCTGAGATCAATACGCCCAAACATTCGTCTGTCTGGCAATGCTCTGTTTGCAAAATGTTCTTCATAAAGCCTTTTGGCCTCTAAACAGTTTCGAGAAGCCAGTCCATACATTAGATGTTTATCTGCGTACTCAATAAAAGCGAATTCTGCTATTGTAACTGTTAAATTAAGGACTTATGAATTATTGACAAGTACTGACTACGAACTATTCTACACAACGTTTGACAACTAATCCTATGGTAACTTGATAAACGGTAAAAACACTTATAAAAAGTTTTTACCAACTTTCCAATTAATAAGTCGTTAATGTTTTTCATCTTCTGCTATCGTTAAATTATTTTTTTGTAGTACTCTAGGTAAATTTTGGACATCTATTAAAAGTTAGTTTTACCTCGTTGTGTACTTATAAAAATGGTGAATGCGTAAACTGTTACGTGGTGCATTAATAAAACTGTAAATATTAGCCAAACGGCTTATTTTATCGAATTCCAACAAGAGTACCTTTTCGTTAGCTTAATGTGTGGGGAAGTGAATTTCGATAATTTCATACAGGGTGTGCCATACCTGCAAAATTTTTGGATCACTAACCATAGCGAGTAGTCCGTCCCTGGCTTCAATGCACTACTGTAAATCTGTTTACCTTACCAAAATAAACATACACATACATTATAGCTTTGCCGTAAATTTTATAAAGATCAAATAACTAGTACAAAAAATACAAATAAAAACCAAATTCAAAATTAAAACTTTGGAGGCCTATAACTCGAAAACGAGGGCCTGCATAGTAAAAGTTTATATGAAGTACTAACATTATTTTAGCTCAGATTATACGCTCCTGACTTTTTTCCCATTAGTCCCGGGACACCCTGTATAGAAAAACTAGAGAGTCTGAGACAATAGACCACCTAATATCAAGCTGCCCAAGTCTCGCGAATACAGAATACATACATAGGCACAACCTTACAGCGAACATTCTGCATCAAGCACTAGCCGGTATTAGAAAACGATTCTTATAAACTGTATTACGACCTCTCGATCCACACAGACAAAACAATAACATCGAATAAACCAGACCTTGTACTGCACAATATGAAAGACAAAACAGCAATTTTCGTAGATATAACCCACCTTAATGACCACAACATCAATAAGGCAGAAGAGGAAAAAATAAAAAAATATATTCCGTTATCAATAGAATATAAAGAAATTCATAGATTAAAATCAGTACAAATCGTTCCCATTGTAATAACGGCAACTGGCTTGGTCAACAAAAACCTTTCACAGTTAATACTGAAAATGCAGCTCGACCCAAACACACTTATTCCAAAAATGCAGAAGAATGTTATCCTCGAAACGTGTCGCATCGTACGAACAGTTCTGAACATGCCTAATCAGGAATTTGAGTAAGGTTTGCTTGGGCCCCTTACTTCTTGAACCAGATGTTTAACAACTCTGAGACTAATACATGATAATAAAAATAATAATAATAATAATAATAATAATAATAATAATAATAATAATAATACTATCTACCCCAGGGGTAGACAAAATTGCAAATTACTGGTTAAAAAAATTTCCTTCCACTCACTCACAACTCGCAAAAGTATTTATTACATATATATCAGACCCGAATAAAATCCCCCGAACATTAACACAGGGTATAACGTATCTGAAACCAAAAGGCAATGCTACAAACGATCCAAGTAAATACCGACCTATAACCTGTTTACCTACTATATATAAGATACTAACATCAATCATCACACAAAAATTAACTGAACATATAACAAAAAATAAAATATTAAGCGAGGAACAGAAAGGCTGTCGTCAAGGATCTAGAGGATGCAAAGAACAACTAATTATAGATGCAGAAATAACCCATCAAGCAAAAATAAAACAAAGATCTCTCTACTTTGCCTACATTGACTACCAAAAAGCTTTTGATAGTGTACCCCACTCCTGGCTAATCGAAATATTAAAAATCTACAAAGTACATCCAATTATAATAAAATTTCTAGAATTAATAATGAAGAACTGGGAAACCACCCTCTCAATCAAGACAGGACAAGTTAACCTGGAATCCAAACCTATACAAATTAACCGAGGCATCTTTCAGGGAGACTCCCTGAGTGCATTATGGTTTTGCCTCGCCTTAAATCCACTGTCCAACATCTTAAATGATACCAACTACGGCTACGTCATCAAAAGTCTTCATGCATGTAAAATTTCTCACTTATTTTATATGGACGACCTCAAACTACTAGCAGCATCGGGTCATCAACTCAACCACCTACTCAATCTTACTCAAACATTTAGCTCAGACATCAAAAAATGACGTTTGGAACAGACAAATGCAAAATAAATAGCATTGTCAAGGGAAAACAAACCACGCAAGAAGACTACTCTCTGAACAGCAACAATCAGATAATACAAAGTATGGAAAGTACTGATTACTACAAATATTTAGGATTCAACCAACAAATTGGATTAGAGCATACAACACTGAAGGAAGAGTTAAAACAAAAATACAAACACAGACTAACAGCCATACTTAAAACAGAACTATCAGCACGAAATAAAACCAAAGCAATTAACACGTACGCAATACCAATACTAACGTACTCAATGGGAGTAATTAAATGGAGTGATACAGATCTCGAAAGCCTAAACACCTTAACCCGATCGCAATGTCACAAACACAGAATACATCATATACACTCAGCAGTGGAACGATTTACACTTAACAGAAGAGAAGGGGGAAGAGGTTTCATAGACATTAAAAATATGAACTACACTCAGGTAGACAACTTGAGAAAATACTTTGTAGAAAGAGGGGAAACAAGCAAAATCCATAAAGCCATCATACACTCTGAAACATCAGGCACACCCCTAAAATTTTCCAGCCATACATACAACCCGACAGATAGAATAATAACACCAGCAACAAAGAAAGAAAACTGGAAAGGAAAAACACTACATGGAAAACATCCACAACATATAGACTTAGAGGCATACAACATGTGGCTCACAAAGGGGAATATCTTCGGTGAGACAGAGGGGTTTATGATCGCAATCCAAGACCAAACGATAAACACCAGATACTACAGCAAACATATAATAAAGGACCCAAATACACAAACAGACAAATGTAGACTATGCAAACAGCACATAGAAACAATTGACCATATAACGGGAGGCTGCAACATACTAGCAAATACAGAATACACCAGAAGACATGATAATGTAGCGAAACACATACATCAACAGCTTGCGAAGCAATACAACCTTATAGAAGAAATCACCCCTACGTACAAATATACACCACAAAACATACTAGAAAACGACAATGCTAAACTATACTGGAACAGATCAATCATCACAGACAAGACAATACCGCAGAACAAACCGGACATCACACTAATAACAAAAAACAACAAAACCACTTACTTAATAGAAATCTCCATACCTAACACGCACAATCTACAAAACAAAATTGGAGAGAAAATTGAAAAATACATCCGTCTCTCAGAAGAAATTAAAGACATGTGGCACCAGGACAGAGTGATTATAATACCCATAATATTATCTAACACAGGAGTTATACCAAGAAATCTACACGACAGCATTCAGAAATTACAACTTCATCCAACAACATACATACCACTACAGAAGTCCGTCATAATAGATACTTGCTCTATAACTAGAAAATTTTTAAATGAGAACTACAGGGAATAATAAAAACAGAATGGAAACTATGCTTGACCTGACGTCCGCATATATTCCTAAACTAACCAGAGAATATCTGAGAAAGGAAGAAGATAATAATAATAATAATAAATAGTCTATTGGACTAATCCGAAATTAACGAAAGAGCTCAAAAATCATCATTCGTTAATCACGAATGCTCGAAGCTTTAGAATATTTCATATGTAAGCAGCAATACATTTTGCATAATTAACAGGTTATTTAGAGTTTCTATGAGAGATTCAATATTTCTGAGAGGGTCATAATTCGGTGATCTCATAGAGGTGTATATGGGACACACAAAAAGCATATGGAAGATAGTTTCCGGTTCTTCCATGTTACACACAGTGCAGCGTTCTGATGGGTTAATTATATACGA
This sequence comes from Galeruca laticollis, assembly GCA_963921935.1. NCBI lineage: Eukaryota > Metazoa > Arthropoda > Insecta > Coleoptera > Chrysomelidae > Galeruca > Galeruca laticollis. The sequence goes on from OY998176.1 coordinate 133,763,638, forward strand.
GCAGCCATTCAAGGTAAATTTTATACGCAGCTGGTTGGTGAAACGTAACTGGGAAATAGTGCGGGTAACTTGTATAGGCATTTTCTGGATTAAATAAGAACTGGGCAATGAGCAGCTAGAAAGTGATTTATATCATGTAAGGAGTTTTCTTTTCGTGTAACGTCTAATAAATGTAGCTTTTGATAATACAGTGAGAGCAACGACTTTCTATTAATTTTTAGTTTAGCAGCGCTAATATTATCCCAAATATCAGATGCGTCAATTAAATAAAAATACGACGTTACTTGCTTTGCCCAATTAAATTTCTCATCACATACAGGCAATAATTAAATAAAGTTTAAAATGCTTTATTACATCAATTCTGCTGGACCATCCTGTCTCACTTAGAGGCTTTAAACTTAACCCGGGGATATTTATGTAACTCTTACACACGATTAAAAAAGTTTATTGTAGCATCTGACACCTTAGAAGTGCCATTTACTGTTAAGTTCAAAGTATGAGCCGCGCAAGGTACAGAATGGGCTCTCGGATTCGCATCAAGAATGCGTTTTTGAAGCCCAACATGCTTTCCCTTCATGTTTGCCCCATTATCATAACCTTGTCCCCTAATATTTTTTATATTTAAACTTAATTTTTTCATAATTTCTGTCACAAATGTATATATCTCTTTCCCTGTAGTGTCCAGTATTGGATTAAATGCAATAAAACTTTCCTTTACTTCACCTTTTTTGAAGTGGTGTTAAGGACAACATACCTCAGGTCAAGACTAATTTGCTCAGTTTGACTAGTGTCTGGTGTATAATAGTATTTAAATATTATTGAAAAATATTTTGAACTGCGAACCATTTCTAAAATATCATTTCTCACTTTAGACAATAATTCAATTATTTCTGTATTGGCACGCCTTTATAATGAGTCATTTTAACAGATTTTATTAGGGAGTTACACTCTCGGCTAACGTGCTGTCTCATCACTGAATCAAAATAGGCAATCATCTCAACAGCCTTTAGAAAATTTCCATTATCATGTTCAAGAGCCTTGAAATGCCAAGCATTGTGCAGATAAATACTTAACAATCGCAATAATTCTTTCCAACACGTCGCGCCAATATTTTTTTTCTGTTTCTAAAATCCGCAAGTGATGAGCATTAACAGTCGTATCATGTCTCAAATATATTTTTTAAATGTATCCAAGTGTTCATATAACTGTTGTGTAAAATTGACGTTTCGTGTCTCTTCATGAGCAAAAACAAGTGTTGCCAATCAGATACTCCATTTGTATCACAAAAAGTGTTTTACAAAACAACTTACAACAAAAACATAATAGTGTTTTTAAATGAAACTCAAGGTCTCTAGTTAATTCCACAATATAATACAAGTTATTGAAAATTCTAAAAAATTGACAATTGTTTCGATAAATCAATATCATCGTCAGAATGACAGAAGTTACATTTCATTTTATGCCTACCTGATGTTTAGTAGTTATATTTGGCTAGACCAAGAACTAACCTAACTTGTGATTGGCTTAATATATGTTTATAGAAAAAAGAAGAAGATGTGATATTACAAATATTGAAGCTTAGATATTATTAGCCCTTTGGAAATTATCCAAGTTCTTTTCGACTTTTTCTCCATTTGCTAGACTTCTTACAAGTATTTGCACGAAAACTTTCTCTTATCTTTATTACTGGGAAAGCTAAAACTGATGTCTATTAAGGGCGGACCACGTTTAACCAATATTCTAGCTAACTCATTGGTGATTTTTTCGGGCCACAAACCGGGGTCGGACGGAATTATATCGACACTAGCCTCATTGAAACCTTCATCATAAGTGTCACTTATTTCGGTAGCTGACATTACCGAACTTCTTACACAAGCCGAATTACCGGAAGTGGATTGTTCAAGTGCTGTAGACGAGGATGGTGTCATTGTTTTATCGGGCTCTGCACCAGTAGAAGCTGTTTAGCTGCTACAACTGCCGCCACTTGTTGCAGGACCTGATGTTACCGTGGTCGCCTCTGTTGAAATTTCAGATGGTCCACTTACGGTTACAGATATTACGGATTTAGAATCTTGAGATTCGGTCGCATCGATGGCCTCCGTGGAATCTTTATTGTTTTACAAGAAGTGCTTTAAAGATCCAGCCATTTTTTCCCTTGCTTGAAGGTTTCTCTTTCTTTTATCCTGAAAAAACAAATAAATAATTAGTACTCATGGCAATTAGGAATTAACTTCTAAAGTAAGCACAATAATAAGCACTACGTTTGCATATTAGAGTAAAAAACAATTTGTTCGAGACCTTTCAGCTTAAACTGTTTAAAAATTAAAGCAGAAAAAATATTAAACTAATTTGATCTTTAACCCTTAAAAAATCCTAAAAACTAAGCGAGTTATGGATAAAAAACCAATTACTTTTTTAAACTCGTACATGACATTTCAATTAATAAAAATATATTTGGGTAAAAACATTAATTATAACCAGTATACTATAAAGGGTTAACGTTGATAGTATAAAGTAGGGAACAGTTACCATGTTATGAAAAATCAAACCGTCGAAATTGCAGACAGCAGGTATTCAGAACTTAATTTAAAAAAAGTAGTAAACAAAATATAATAATACAGAACAATTGGCAAAATAAAAATAACTTTAAATGTAAACATAAATAGGATGACTTGTTTTTATACACTTGTTCCACGGTTTAAAAACGCCTCTGGCGATGCATCGCTTTTATAGGCATTATTCATGTCTGAACAAGAACATATCGTCATCGACACCGCAAAACCACGTAACTAACAAAAATTCGAAAATAGGATTTTAGCGGCAAACGATTTGTCAAAACAAGTGGCGCATGACTGCAAAACCCTTTAACCAACAAAAAATCCTACGTCGTTCAATGCAATAAATGCAATACCACTCATCTGAAACACGATTTGAACACGTGTGCAAAAACAAGTATCCTACAGTTTCTTATATCATTGTGAGTGAACACTGTATTGAGTCCAAATTTTAACTTGTAAGTATGTTATTTGTTGTAACTATTTTTTTAAACAATAAGATTTTAATCTGTAACATTATTCCCGACTGTTTTTCGTCCATTTTTGTAAATGTCTTTGAATAATATTGCTAAAATCATCCATTTTAATCAAGTATACAGATACGTGTTTTTGCAAAATTCTTTTTTGTTTGTATTTTACAGATGGCAATGAACAAAAAACCATTGTCTGACTCTGAATTGCAGAAAATATTGGAGTGAAGAGTTTTTCAAAGATCTCCTCGTATTTGAAAATACTGCAGAACTAGAAGACAACGTCGAAGAGTTATCAGACGTAATTCCTGAACGTATTGTAGCAGAAATAAATTGCCCACCCCAGGAAAATGTCGATCAAACGATCAGTACGTTGGAGACTGACGATGTCGGCCATAGTGTTTCTCTGGTTAACAACAACACCCATGAATTTGAACTAAATAACTACAGTATCAATAGTAGTCAATCCGAAGTAGTCGACAATGAAGAACCAAATATTTTAAATTCACATGGTAAGAGCTTGCATAATTCTGAAAAACCTAATGAAGACTGCGAGAGTATTCCTATGATGCAAGATAGGGATGATGGTATGTCGGGAGATCCAAATAGCGAGTCTTCGGAAAGCGATGTAGAACCACTAGACTATTCAGAGGAAAAAGATTTAGGAAAAAGAAATAGTAAACTTGAAGAAAAAGGCTTACAATATAAAACTTTAAGAAAAAATAAAGGCTCTGAGAAGTATGTTTATGAAAAAGACAAAGGGGAGCGGAAACTAAGACCAACCTATCAGTCTGTGTTGTGCAAGAAAGCTAAAAATAGGTTTTGTGAATCTTTTAGTTCTCTTGAGAGAAAGAATATTTTTTCAAATTTTCGGAAAATGTCGTGGGATATGAAAGAAGTTTTCGTTTCATCGTTAGTTAAAACTGTACCCACTCGACGCCCAAAAGAAGTACACTCAAAAAGACAGCAGTCACTTGAATATTTTTTGCAAAAAAACGGTGAACATCTCCGAGTTTGTAAAAAAATTATATTTAAAGGAATGGATGGTGAAAAATTGGGTAGTTGCCGCAGCTAACAACAAACTTAAAGATAGCAATGACATATCCATGCCAACTAAAAAGCGAATCCCTGCAGAACTTAAAATAAGGATTAATACTTTAGAAACATTTTTAAATGACCTTCCCAAGTTGGAATCACACTATTGTAGGTCTTCGTCGAATAGACTTCACTTAGAGCCATTATTCCAAAGTAAAACAGATGTATATCAGGTATACAAAGATTTCTGTGATACAAACGGCGTTAAAGAGCTCAGTTTAGCTCACTTTAAAAAAGAAATGAAAATCAAAAATATATTTATTCACAAACCAAAGAAAGACGAATGTGATATCTGCATTGGTTACAAAACTAAAAATGTTATTGAAGAAGACTATATAAAACACGTTAAAAGAAAAGAAGAAGCCAGAAATGAAAAAGAGAATGACGAAAAAGAGGCTACAGAAAATTCTGAGTTAGGTATTTTTACAATGGATGTGCAGGCAGTAAAACTAGCTCCAGTATTACGTGCATCTGCAATGTAATACAAAACAAAGTTGTGCGTGCACAACTTTACAACTTTTAACTTAAAAAACAAGGAGGTAAACTGCTATTTATGGCATGAGGCTGAAGGAGGTCTCGAGGCTAACATTTTCGCAACTATTATCACCAAACATCTTTTCCAGTTTTTGGAACAGGTACCCTCAACTAAGAACATTGTGATCTATAGTGACGGATGCGGTTACCAAAACCGGAACAACACTCTCAGTAATGCCCTTTATCATTTTGTTAATGAGACAAACGTAACTGTGATCCAAAAATTTTTGGAGAAAGGGCATACGCAGATGGAAGTCGATAGCGCACATAGCTTGATAGAAAGAAAACTAAAAAATAAAGATATAAAACTACTATCAGATTACATAGAGGTCTGTAAGAAAGCACGACCAAAGCAACCCTTGCACGTAGAATTTTTGGATCATACCGTTTTTAAAAATTTTTAAAATTTGTGCTATTACCAATGTATTAGACCAGGAAATAAGAAGACTGATTTACACATTAATGATATAAGATGTCTTAAATATGAAAAAAATAAGGGAATATCATACAAAATTAATTATTCTGATGACTGGACTAATTTGCCTCAAAGAATTAAAGTTAATCTAAACCCCCAAATAGGGAGATTATATCAAAGTCGCCTGAAAACAAAGCATCAAAAATACGAGCATTTACAAGCTCCGAAAAACATTTTGCCATCAGATTGCCATAGTTTCTATGATTGATTCTCTTCCGCATTAGTAATGTTTGATACTATTTTTAATTTTTCTAAGAATAATACTTTTGTTTTTTACTCTTTTACATTGTAGAACATAAAAATGACTTTATTTTTTGTATTTCTCAATAAAAAATGAGAAAACTAAATCGGTTTTTTAACCTTTATTCGCGTTCCTAATTAAATAGCAAAACCTCGTAACTGTTAAAATGGTCAACTAATATAAAACTCAAAAACACGTAACTAGCTTTTAAAATTACTAGTGCATTTTTTTAAATATTAATAGCTTGTACGGTGTCAAGAAACCTAACATTTAATAATGACAAACGAATAATATTCATTAATACATTATTACAGAAAATATGAGGTTTTTTCCATCTCCTGAAAAATGAGGTTTTTGCAGATACTTGGTTTTGCGGTGTCGACGACGATATATGATAATATACTAATAAAATTTCGTGTATATTTATACCTAATCGTATTTAATTTCTCAACTTCTATTTTAAAATTAATTTTGGTTTTTTGTTTTTTTTGCAATTTTTTTGGACCCTGGGTTTTGGTGCTCCTAGAGGATGGCGCCCGTGTGCATTGCACACTTTGCACATATGGTAGCGGGGGCCCTGAGACTAATCACAAACGTATAAGTTGACTCAATTCTGGTCATTTATTTGATATGCTAACTAATAAATTATGTAAGGTGAACCTTGTCTGCAGTGAAGCCGTAGACAAGGGATGTGGATACTTCAACAGCTTGAAGTAAAATAAATCAATAGCAGTTGAATCTAATATTCTACAATATACACTGTACCTATAGCATTTGTGGATTGCAGACATCAGACAATGTAATTAATTTTAATACAAACTCAAATTCCGTGATGGGGCAGTTATAACATCAATAATGATACTAAACTCAATTTGAGACAACCAAATTCGTTGAGAGTATGAATGATCGCTAAATTTTAAAGATATAACAAAAATTTAACCAAGACCAAAAGTTTTAAGAAAGTTGGTAGTGGCACCTGAAATTAAAGTGATCGACAAATTCCAATAAATATTTTTTAACTGCCACAGTACTTATAAAAAACCTCTAATAATGCCAAAGTTCACCAAATTAAACAAAAATTCTTAACTATAAAAAGCCGCAATAATTTAGTATAGTTTCTATTTCATTGACTACTCTAGCTGTACTCGCCCCTATTTAAAAGGTATAAATCACGTTAGTTTAGGAGAATATATGTAATTATATAACCGGCTCCTTGTTCATCTACTTTGTATGAAAGAACAATAAACTATTCTATTCTATTCTAAAAGGTATATTCATTAAGTAAAATTTTGAATTTGTAAACTTGTTGTTTAATTCATTATTCCAATTGAATGGACCTCCAATAGATGTTATTTTAATGTTTAGTAAACAGTTAACGCAATGTTGAGTTATAGTCTAGTCAAACATGTGCCTTTTAGGTCTAAGTTTTTAGCTCGCCTCGGAAAATTATGATCGAGGTGTCATTCGATTCGTCATCGCATTTAGAAACTTTTCGAAAAATTTGAAGCTTTGATTGCAAAAATTACAAAAGTTATAAGGAATTTAGTAAAAAAAAGGGTGGTTTTGTTTTTTGCGAATATCTCAAAAAGTATTCAAAATTTTCGAAATTTGAAAAAAGATCCATAAAGAGGAAGAAATTTACTAAAAAAAGTCCTATCTCCCGGAACTCTAGGACCAATATTTATAATTTTTCTAGAGGGTTGAAAATACGGCCGAAAACGGCAACTCTCGCTTGCGTAAGCTCAGCCCACTTTGGACCTTTAATGAATAAATATTATTTAAACTTACTAAATATGAAAATTAAGAAATGAAAAAATTCAGGCACCTATAGGATAGATCAATGAACAATAATCCGGCGATCAAAAATTTTTATCGCGATTTTTCAATTAATTATCCATTAATTAATTAACAATTTTTTGTAGCACGAACATCAACATTGAAAGTACGATAGTTGTTAAACTATTAACCTGGGATTTTTTTCCTTTTATGGAGCTATCATACAAAGGCTATAGAAAAGATTCCCGTTGGAAAAATTAAAAAATTGTTAATTTTCATTTTGTTATTAACTATTTACTTATGTTAAAAATTATCAACCTCGTTAAACATTGAAAAAAATATTTTTTTTATAATAATGCTATTGGTCCGTTTTCTTATGATCATAAGCTACTTAAAAATGATTTTTACTAATTTTTATCCCATATTGTTTAAAAAATTGTTATAAACAAATCCGTTGTTTATAAAATAATGATAAAATTTTTTTTGATAACATAATCTTTGATGGAAATTATGATTTAAAAAAAAACCGTTCCTTAAAAAAATTTTTTTATTGCTTAAAAACGCATTTGTTAATTAACTATTTTTTTTAACCACTTGTTATGAAAATTAAGAAACGATTTTTTTTTAAAAATCATTATTTATCTTGTTCTTCGATATCTCAAAATTTTTTTTTATTTTTATTCAAATTTTAATTGTTTATAGAATAAACAATTTGTTATAAACAATAAAAAAAATTTTATTTTTTTTAACTCTAAAAAATACCGTAAAAACAGCCCAGTATCCGTTTTTGGGAAAAAATTGATTTTTCGATTTTTTATTTAATTTCAAGTTCTCTCGTATACTTAAACTTACCTTTCGCGCCTGCTTTTCTTTAGTTATTATTAATGTTACTTATAAACTATTGCAGATACAACAAATTCTTCTAAACTTTTTTTTCTAAATTACTTACTCAACAAATTTATAAGAAAACTAGAGCTCAAACTTTATTATTTCAATAAATTTTTAGTGATTATTTTTAAAAATTTGCTTTTAATATCGAAATATCTCGTTAACTATAACAGATACGACAAAAGTTACTAAAATCTTTTTTATTCTACATTAGCTAATGAATAAATTGAGCTACTAGCTGAGCTTGTAACTATATTATTTCAGTAATTATGAAAAAATGTGTCGGAATAAAAAAAAATTTTTTCGATTCATTAGTTGTATCTTTCTAATAGCTGAAAATAAACAAGATATTATTTAAATTTTATTTTTTTTATTGAATTATAAAATTTTTACACAGATAAACAATTTGTCATACAAAAATACAATTTTTCATTTTTTCGTTATTTTTGGGTTTTTTTCGCACGTTTCTGAGGTGGTGGTTCGTCATTCTCAGTTTCTTCGGTAATTTCTTCATTCACTGCTTGATATGTTGTACTTGTTCCTTCTTCTTGTTCTTGGTTTAAACTTGCGACAAATTTTTCAATAAACAAAGCATAATGAGAATACTGATCTGATGAATCCGAGTCTTCTTTATTAGCGTCATAAATTTTTTCATCGTTATCGTCGACGACTTGTTTGTCACCGTTCAATTTCTTCCCAAAAACGGATACTGGGCTGTTTTACGGTATTTTTTAGAGTTAAAAAAAATAAAAAAAATAAATTTTATTGTTTATAACAAATTGTTTATTGTATAAACAATTAAAATTTGAATAAAAATAAAAAAATTTTTTCAGATATCGAAGAACAAGATAAATAATGATTTTTAAAAAAAAATCGTTCCTTAATTTTCATAACAAGTGGTTAAAAAAAATAGTTAATTTACAAATGCGTTTTTGAGCAATAAAAAATTTTTTCTAAGGAACGGTTTTTTTTTAAAATCATAATTTCCATCAAAGATTATGTTATCAAAAAAAATTTTATGATTATTTTATAAACAACGCATTTGTTTATAACAATTTTTTAAACAATATGGGATAAAAATTAGTAAAAATCATTTTTAAGTAGCTTATGATCATAAGAAAACGGACCAATAGCATTATTATAAAAAAAATATTTTTTTCAATGTTTAATCGAGGTTGATAATTTTTAACATAAGTAAATAGTTAATAACAAAATGAAAATTAACAATTTTTTAATTTTTCCAACGGGAATCTTTTCTATAGCCTTTGTATGATAGCTCCATAAAAGGAAAAAAATCCCAGGTTAATAGTTTAACAACTATCGTACTTTCAATGTTGATGTTCGTGCTACAAAAAATTGTTAATTAATTAATGGATAATTAATTGAAAAATCGCGATAAAAATTTTTGATCGCCGGATTATTGTTCATTGATCTATCCTATAGGTGCCTGAATTTTTTCATTTCTTAATTTTCATATTTAGTAAGTTTAAATAATATTTATTCATTAAAGGTCCAAAGTGGGCGGAGCTTACGCAAGCGAGAGTTGCCGTTTTCGGCCGTATTTTCAACCCTCTAGAAAAATTATAAATATTGGTCCTAGAGCTCCGGGAGGTAGGACTTTTTTTTAGGAAGTTTCTTCCTCTTTATGGATCTTTTTTCAAATTTCGAAAATTTTGAATACTTTTTGAGATATTCGCAAAAAACAAAACCACCCTTTTTTTTACTAAATTGTTAATAACTTTTGTATTTTTTGCAATCAAAGCTTCAAATTTTTCGAAAAGTATCTAAATGCGATGACGAATCGCTCGATCATAATTTTCCGAGGCGAGCTAAAAACTTAGACCTAAAAGGCACATGTTGACTAGACTATTAACTTTACTTTAAAATACAGTTGCATCACTGTGACAGTGTGACGTATAATAAATACGCACTTCACTCATATTGTCTAGTTTAAAACGGATAATCTTTAACAGAATTGAATTCATTTGATGATCGAGTCTAAAGAGGCATAACTAAACAAATAAAATGAAAAAAATTACATTATGCCAAAGCAATTAGACTTTTTTTATTTTGGTTTCGGGAACTACTAGCAACTAGCAAGTATGTTTGAGACAGTTGGTAGGTGAAAAGTGAAAATTTATATTGTACTTCTACTTTTGTACAGTTTTTTTGAATCGACCACGTTCCTTTATGTAAATTTAAGCCATGTGTAAGAAACTGAGCTTAACCAGCTTCTAATATTTCTATCGGTACATGAAATAAAATGCAATTTGAGGTTCTAGTGAAGTTTCTTTTTATTTTCAACTGACAAAAAAATTATAAATCAACATTTTCATTATATACATAGTGAGCAAAGTGAACATATTGTATTTATAACACCATGATAGAAGAGGTAAGCTTGGCTACCTTAATTCTAATGTAATATAAAAATATACTCTCTTCACTGATACCATTTTATTACACATAGACATGTGACTTGTATTTTTATATTACATTGTCTTAAATCTTGATTTATTACTGTGTTTTAACAATTGTGTTTATATCTTTATATACTTAAATTTTATAGACAACTCGAACGCTGACATTTAAAATTATAGTAATTAGTGAAAGGAATATTTTCATAATCCGCAAAGTTTTAAGGGCAATTTATTCATTATTTATCTTTTTAATTAGATAAAGTCAAGAGCTATAATTGTTCAAATTTGTACAATGATTTGCAACTTAAAGTCACTTTTCTCTAATTTTATCTATAATTAAAAAATGTGAATTTTTATATAATATAATAAATACAAAATTTACTTTTTCCAATATTTACGTATACTTAAATTTGATTTTCATCTCCTTTATGCATTATATATTTTTATTATACTGTTGGTAATTTCTCCGTTTTTTTAAATCACAGTAAAATCTCAACGAAAAGGACCCCGCCCTTTTCTAATGGCAAAGTGGCGTTCCGTCAAATGTAATAAATTCTGAATATGATGTTGTACTCGACTTGTTGACCAAAAGTGTCCATGGGACCAATTCAATCCTATGACTAGTTTTAAAATACAGGGTGTTAAAGTCGAGAAATCCATATTTTTTGAAACTACGTAACTTGATTAAAAAGAAAAAAATAAGCTTTTTTAGTTGATTGTAGCATTAATATGTCCTAGTCTAACGCAAACGTATACATAAATAGTTCAAAATGTATATACAGGGTGGTTCTCAGTTACATCAGGGGAAGTTTTTGAAATTCTGGGAGAATGTAATATGGAATGAAAACATGGTCAAAAATAAAAACTTACATATTGTTTATTGTTCTGACATTATATGAACCCATTTTACATTATATGTATACAGGCTGATTGTTAATTCATCCACAGAAAGGCGTTTCTTAAAAATTAATAAATTACACTCTGTATATTAGGGAATTTGTTATTAATATTGATTATGCATTTAATAACTAGAGAACAATAGTTTTCATGGAATACAGAGTGATAGAGACATCTACTTCGTTTATGATGCTGCAATAATTAAAGAAATATTCCCTTTGCAGAATCACCCTATATTTTTCAATTCGATCCGTCAAAATGTACGATCTATGTATTTTTCTAATTAGCTTTAAGCTTTAGTATGATGCGTTTTTGAGATTCCAATATATGTATATAGTGAACCATATTAACCTTCCGTCGGTCGCACCTGTGCAAAAAACGCACAGCTACACTTTTACAGTTGGCTCCCCTGCTTAAAGGCCACTGGCGGTGCCCCCCACCCCAGTACCCTCCTGGCTCGGGGAGAGCTTCCTGATTTCCCACAGTAGTTGTCGCTGCGTCGTCATAGGGAGAGGAGCTGAAGCAAGTGGCCAAAAAAGCACATTACGACCGAAGACGTCACACTTTCCAAGGTTCGTATTCTAATTTTGTTTTCCTTACATTCATTTATTTTGGTAATATTTCACTAGTTTATAAGGTTATTTTGTCGGATTTATCGAAAACAAGGGATTTTCGTGAGGTGTGCGTAATTTGCACATTGCGACTGAACTTGTTATGGCAAAACTAATTTACTTTTTTTTATTATTTGTTTCAGATTTTTGGATAATATGGCGAATAGGACGTTCGATTTGAGTAATGAGAAGGATGTCGAAGAGGTAATAAGACTTTTGACAGCTGATGATGAGGATCCAGAAGATTTAGGTGAAGAAAGCGATATTGCATCAGAAGATGGGATTGAAGAAAAAACAGAACAAGAGTATACTGATGACGACGAGGCTTGTGATACTGAAACAGAAGATGTGTCATTCTCATTGGGAAGGGATACGAAGACCAAATGGAGCAGGAAGCCACCAAATAAGGGTAAGCGTAGAGGACCTGAAAATATTATCACTCACCTTCCAGGGGTTATAGGAGCAGCTAGATTAGCCAAAACCCCAGTTGACTGTTGGAATCACTTTTTCACTGATACCATGCTTGAAATGATTGTGAAATACACCAATCAATATATCGAAAACATCAAAGGGAATTTTGCTCGATCGAGGGACATTAGGCCAACGAACATGATTGAAGTTCGGGCATTTATTGGTTTACTGTACCTTGCAGGTGCCTATAAAGCAAATCGTCAAAGTTTGGAAGAGCTCTGGGGTCGTGAAAGCGATGGAATTGAAAAATTTGGTCTGGTTATGAGCCTAAGACGCTCTAAAACCTTGATCAGGTGCCTTCGCTTTGATGATCGCAATTCCCGAGAGCAAAGGAAAAAATATGATAGACTCTGCCCTATTCGTGAAATATTTGAACTTTTCGTGAAGAACTGCCAAAAGAACTATTCTGTTGGAGAGAATGTCACCCTCGACGAAATGCTCCCAGGTTTCAGAGGAAGATTCCCTTTCCGTCAATACATTCCATCAAAGCCCAACAAGTATGGGATCAAAGTTTTCGCCCTTGTGGATGCAAAGATGAATTACAAATACAATTTGGAAGTGTATGCTGGCACACAACCTGAAGGTCCTTTTAGAGAGAGCAACGAACCACCTGATGTTGTGGAACGAATGGTTCAGCCCTTATTGGGAAGTGGAAGAAATATCACGTCAGACAACTGGTTTACCGACATTGCCCTTGTTGATGAGCTCAAAAAGCACAAGCTCACCTACGTTGGTACGGTAAGAAAAAACAAGAGGGAGTTGCCTCCATCTTTTCTGAATGTGAAAGGAAGAAAGCAGTATGACAGCATGTTCGGGTTCAATGATGGAAAAACTCTGGTTTCGTATATTCCAAGACAGCAAAAAAATGTGATCCTCGTTTCATCTCTTCTCAATGATGATGCTATTGATCTTTCATCTGGACAGGCCAAGAAGCCAGAGATCATAACTTTCTAAAACTCCACAAAAGGGGGATTGGATACTGCAGACCAAATGTGTACAAATTATGATGTATGCAGGAATAATAAGCGTTGGCCAATGGTCATCTTTTATTTGATAATGAATGTGGCTGGGATCAACTCCCTCCTCGTTTACCTTGGCAATGTTCTTGAGCCATTACGCAGGAGGGTGTTTCTAAAAAAGTTGGCCCACGAGCTTACTCTCCCAGAACTGCAGAGGAGGAGCCAGAAGAGGCATGGAATCCCCACTAGCCTACAAGTCCGTCTGAGGAAGTTCAACCCCATAAGGAATGCTGCTACTGGTGACCATAAGGAACAACCACCCTTCAAGAGGAGTAGGTGCATTCCCTGCACGACTGAAACTGGTTTGAGGCGGCTTACTGTGTCGAGATGTCTGCGCTGTGCCAAGCCGATATGTAATAAGCACGCAAACGACGTCTGTGATGAGTGCAAAGTTGCCATCATTCCAACTTTATCTGAGGAGCCCAAATCCAGCGAATCTGAAGAGGACTGAGCTTACTACAACCAGACTGAAGTGCCTATGTAGTTTTTTGTGCTTTCATTTAATGTTTAGGTCACTATTCAGTCCAAATGTTGAATCAAGTACAGTGGAGGACTAAAATATTGCTTTTTTCAAAATAGTGTATTTTGGGTAATACAAATCTTATATTCCTAAGTTCTTTTTTAAAATCCCTTAATATATATCCTAAAGAATTTGAGTATGAAGCAATATCTCACAGCTCCAAAGGAGATGGGAGTTATGACAATTTGAAATGTGTGCTTTTCTGGCACATTGTGACTGAACGAAGTTACGAAAAGGTTGCGACTGACGGAGGGTTAAATATCAGACATATCCATTCATGTACGAGTATAATGACCATTTGTGAGTTAATAATATTTGAAATCCCCTTCCGATACTCTGAACTGTTCAATTGCGTTTTTCTCGAAACCGAATGAGAATATCGTGTTTTAACAAAAGTACCAATATTACATAGAAATGATGCTTATGTCATATTTTCTAATAAAAATCACTAAAAAGTTTGGTCAAAAAAAGTTACCAGTCAATTTCATCATCAGAAATCCTTCACGAGGTTCCTCCTGTAACAAAATATCAAATAATGCATAAAATAATATTGCCAGTATAAAATTATGCCTCTGTGCCGATTTTGATAACAATCGATAAATATACAGTGAAATTATTAGCAAAAAACGAAAAAAAAATTCAACTTTAACGACCTTTATCTTTTTCCACAGCAATATTTTATTGAGGTTATACGGTCCTATCGCCATATTTTGGTCCAAACAATCTACTCTTAGCCTATGTCCCTATAGTTATGATTCAGCCTGTATATTGGAATCTCAAAAACGGATCATATTAAAATTATGAAATTATACGAAGGTATTAGTTGCTTACAGCTAATGACAAAAATAAATAGATCGTACATTTTGACGGATCGAATTGAAAAATATAGGGTGATTCTGAAAAATGAATATTTCTTTAATTGTTGCTGCATCAATAACGAATTAGACGTATCAGCCTGTATTTCATAAAAAGTATTGTTATCTAGGTATTTATTTATTACTCCATAATCAATATTATTAACAAATTCCTTAATATACAGGGTGTAATTTTTTTCAACTTTTTTCAAGAAGCGCCTTTCTGTGGATGTATACATATAATGTGAAATGAGTTTATATGTCAAAACAGTAAACACTATGTAACTTTATTTTTCACCATTTTTCATTCCATTCCAGAATCTCTTAATTTTGTACTATTCTAAACAAGTGTGCTGCGGAAACAAGTGAAGTGCGTTAGAAATGTCATCCTCATTGCCATTGTAAATTTAACATTAATTGTTGTGTTGAGATATTATAATATGGATTTTTCAAATAGAATGCAGTGTTACGTTTGTGACCACTTTTATTTTCCAAGACAAACTGTTCGTTTAATTCGCGATGATAACATAGATTTTCTTCAAGTTGCCGGTAACAGAAGGCAAGCAGCTGAATTTCCTGTCGTCGATATTTTTGACAACACACGGATATGTACTAATTGTAATATTTCTATAGCAAATGAACTGAGAAATATAGAAAATAATAATAATTACCTACGGTTAAATGTTTTATCACCTGTTACAAGCCGCTCCTGCATAATATGTGAATCAAGAGTAAACCTTCAACGAGTAACTTTAATGTATAGAGTTGACATTTTTGTTGCGTGTAACATATGTGTACCCGATTTTTTAAGAATTTGTAGCCATCATTTGGATGATCGTGGTTTTTTATTGTCCCAATTACAAGAGGGTTTGAATTTTATAATTAAGCCTTGCACAATAACAAATATGTTTCTTCAAGGTTTAAGAGATATAGGCCATGAAAATCGCCAAGTCATAAACTGGGAGGATATAAACAGTTTTAGTGACGAGGAGTTCAAATCCCTAACCTCGCTTTCCAGAAATAATTTTTTGGAATTGTATGAATTTTGTGAGTCGATTGAGCATTGTGGAAATATGAGAAATATTAATAAAAAAGATTTATTGACCTTCCTAATTAAACTAAGACATGTTGTTTCAGATGATTTTTTGAAAATACTTTTCAACTACGGTCCCAGGCAAACAACTAGCAGAATAATTCCTTGCAGCATAGATTTGTACCAAACCACATAGGGTTCGATTCAATTATAAGAGAGGATTATATCAACAACCATGCATCTCCATATATTAATCAATTGTACAATCCTACTCCTGATATTCCTAAAGCTATAGCATATATAGATTGCACCTATAATGGAATAGAAAAAAAGCAGCAATTTTCGGACACTGCGACAGTCTTATTGCTTTCGCAAAAATCAACATTTACTGAAACCTGGAATTATATGTGCTGCTGACGGATATATTTTAGCTATTAATGGACCATATTTTTCTGATTCAAAGAATAATAATGCATCTATTTTGGATTATGATTTCGCAAACGACGTCAACGGAATGCGAACTTGGTTTTCTGAAGATGACGTGGCGATATTAGTTAGGGCATACAGAGACTCTATTCCGTTGTTAGAAGAACTAGGTCTACTATTATATGCCACCATTTTTACCTAGAAATCGACCACAGTTATCAACGTTCGAAGCGAATACGGTTAGTTTAATAACAAGTACGCGCTGGATATGGACATTTAAAATCCATTTTTTTTTCTGGACGAATTAGCGTAACTCCCGCAGCAAAACTGCGGGAGTTTTATTCTATTGCTAGCGCATTACTTAATAAATTCCATCCTTTAATAGCAATACGTGGAACAGTGGAGTTAGCAAATCAAATGTTAACTCATTCTGAAGAAGTAAATATTGTTCAGGCGCCAGTAGAACAAGAAAATCTTGGAGGACGGCATGGTCAATGGACTCGATTAGATCACAGGCATGTACCAATATTTCCACATTTATCACAAGAATATTTAAAAATGTAACAGGTCCATATCATGTTATCTTGTCAGTTCTTATATCCAGGATAAATTATTCCGGTTATATTCCAGATTTAGAAATAATACTAAACATATGCTGTGGGTAGTTTATAGAGATCCTAATGATGACGATGAAGAGCAATTAATCTTGGGATATTTCTGTACTTGCAGATCATGAACTAGAACATTAGGAACATGTGCTCATGTAGCAAGTGTTATATGGTTCCTTGGTTTTGCCAGGCGTCAAGAACATGTTAAATTTCTATCAATGAAACTATTAAATTATATTGATGATGCACATGACAGAATCCTACCTGAAAATATTGAAATGGATCCAGATATTTTATAAAAAAAATATAACAAACTACTGTACACATTAAAAGTATTAAGTAAATAAATATTTTTATCCACTTGCATTTCTGTTTCTTCTTATTTACCCGATAGATACTAGCTCCATGGCCGATAGTAAACTACGATTTTTGTACTCACAAATGGAAATTATTATACATGAATGGATATGTCTGATATTTAATATGTTTCACTATATACATATATTGGAATCTCAAAAACGCATCATACTAAAATTATGAAATTATGTGAAGTTATTAATTGCTTAAAGCTAATTACAAAAATACATAGATCGTATATTTTGACGGATCGAATTGAAAAGTATAGGGTGATTCTGCAAAAGGAATATTTCTTTAATTATTGCTGCATCATAAACGAAGTAGATGTCTCTATCACTCTGTATTCCATAAAAACTATTGTTCTCTAGTTATTAAATGCATAATCAATATTCATAACAAATTCCCTAATATACAGAGTGTAATGTTTAAGAAACGCCTTTCTGTGGATGAATTAACAATCACCCTGTATACATATAATGTAAGATGGGTTTATATAATACGAGAACAGTAAACATTATGTAAGTTTTTATTTTTGACCATGTTTTCATTCCATATCACATCTTCCCAGAATTTCAAAAACTACCTCCTGATGTAACTGACAACCACCCTGTATATGTTTACATTTTGAACTATTTATGTATACGTTTGCGTATATGCGTATTTTAAAAACTAGTCATAGGATTGAATTGGGTCCCATGGACACTTTTGGTCAACAAGTCGAGTACAACATCATATTCAAAATTTATTACATTTGACGGAACGCCACATTGCCATTAGAAAAGGGCGGGGTCCAATTACCAAATCTTAAAATTTCACTTCTTTGGAAAAACTGATCATTTTTGGATGGCTGGATGTTATTGAATATTGAACCTACAGATCTGGTTCTGGATTCAAATTATAGCGATTTTAGTCTACTTTAAAAATGTATGGATTCTTTTTAAAAGAATACGTAGTTTAGGAACAAAACAAGTGCGACCATTTGGATATACACCACTGGTAGCGGTCCTAACACCAAATTCAAAAAATCTGAACTAGCCGTTAGTTTGCGATTTTAGCGATTTCTAGTGTTAGATATGACGAGCCTAATCGTAAAGATTTTTCTCACAAAACATGTACATTTCTTTATTTTTGGCGTTTCAGTTCCGATTACATACTTGAAAATGTCATTAATCAATTTGTAACGCGAAAAATTTGCCGAGCTGTCGTAAATTTAACGATTGGCAAGCTTGTTGACGGAGAGAATCCAAAGCACGGTATGCGCGAAGTAGTCAGTCTTCCATTTGCTGTCAAGGTGTAAACACACACTTCAAAACGTAAAATTTTTGAATGTGCTCTGGGAGCCATAAAGTATTTTGCTAAAAACCCTACAATTCCTACGTAGGGGAGGAAAATACGGCTGAAACCAACAGCTGGCAGCTCTGACCCGTTAGGCTTCTGGTCCAGAAACGACCGATGACTGAGGATTTGTATATTCACCTTTATGCGTCACATTTCACAGTTTTTATGTAAAGTTTTATTTCTTTTTTTGCGGCAATTACTATAATTTCGCTTTAGACTTTGTACTTTGTATTTAAAATTTGTAATATTTGCTTATAGTTAAAATATTGGGCTGTTGGCTCTGAACACTAGGATACTACGGTACGTACCTGGGTACTGCGTTATTTAGTGGATTTTTCAAATACTGACGATTTTATGTATATAATTTTGCGCCGTACATAATTTCTAATTATATTTTCTTTAGCAACGCTAAGCTCGTTTGCTATTTAAATTGTATGCTTATGCAATTATTTGTATTTATATTGATATTGGTATAAATTGCGGAAGTGTGAACCCTTGTAACTGTACATTGTTAATTTTTGATATATATTATCGTTGTATTTTTGAGATATTGTACATGAACCATTTGGTCGTTTCTCCATAATTATAGAATTGAGTAATCGGTGTAGTTTGGGGCCCTCAGCTCTTCTGCACCCTGAGTTTGAAGCCTTCAGCTCTGCTCAGAGTTTATAGAACCTGCTTGACAGTTATTTACTTAAGCTGTAACTGATAAATTAGTTAGCAATTTTTGGATTCATGTAGATTTCGGCCTTCAGCCTATCTACATTCTGAGTCTACAGCCTTCAGCTGAGTTCAGATATTATTTGGAACATTATTGTAGTAAAATTGTAACAAATATTTTGAAAAGAGACCGTTGGTCCAAAGTGACTAATTAAAACTTCAATCAGGGGATACTTGCTGACTTTTATTTTCTTATGAAAACTTACCTATCAGTTTAACCTTTGGAGTGTGTAGTGAGTGTTGTTAACCCACTGAGGAGTTGTGGGCTAATTAAAGAAGTCTTGGGTGCTTGCCAAAGCTTCTCTAGCGCCCTTTTTGTAAACTTAATAATTTTTTTTGAAGAATCCACCCTTTCTTCGACTCAAAGCTAGTCGACTGGCGAGCACGGGTTGTACCACGTGAGACAACCCGCATATCTATAACGAGCAATGAGAGGGTTGGTAGGTTTTCTCGTTATAGGTTTTTAGTTAGTTAGTACCTATAGTTTAATAGTACAATACACACATCTAAGATTATTACAATTTATATAAGCTGATGTTCTGGTGATTCTTAGAATGTTGCGTTCTTCTGGAAAGGATATCATGGCTCCTTGCTACTGAAAGCATTATCCACTAGTTTGCGAGAACTACAAAACATTTGTACCCGGTTTATATAGGTACGGTTCCTAAAATCTTTCGTTTGAGTTACCCCTGAAAAGCAACTGAGAAACAGGGTATCAAAAAGTCAGTTCCAGATTTTCAGACGAGACATTCTGACTAGTTTTAACGAACCTAAATTAGTCCAGGAATTTTATGAAGAAAAATGGGTTCGTTCCGCAAAAAAACCTGATGATTGATTTTTGGGATTGGATCATAACAGCATGGGTCCCCTAAGTATAAAATCGGGTTTGTGTCGTCCTAAACCGCAATATTGTTTTATCCTTTTTGTTCACAAAGAGACATCGAGATAGAATATATGCTATAAATATTGAGTAATTTTGATAAAAGTTAACTTTATATTGCCACCGATTTCTATTTTGCTAATCATTCATGTCATTTTAAACACTTTGTGCACGAGTCATTAACAAATATTTATTTTCTGCACACGTGGATGTCATAAAGTGGAGCTAATAAACATAATACATATTCTGATAAACTCATTCAGGTATTATTTAATTAACGTTTATTTAATTTAAGCTCCAAGTTTGAACAAACATTAAATTTATTTTTGCAAAATTTATACTTTGCATTAAAGATAAGAAAAAGTACTATAATCATATCTAATATTTTATTTAATTGCGAATGCGTACAAAGATTTTAATTGCGAATGCGTACAAAGATTATGAAATTGTTGTTTCGTTTAAGCAAAACGTATTCAAAAGTATTTATTGTCTCAGTTTTGGAATATCTTTTTGAAGAATTCTTATTTCCTAATAACACTTGTTTTGACCTATTTTATAATATTGTTTGTTTCCTTCAAATAATAAATTGTAGATTAGTAGAACATTGATAATAAAAAAATATGTTAATCTGTTAAAATATATTCCGAATAAATTACTGTGAAGTGTAGTAGAAATTTATAATTTTAGTAAGAATAGAAAAGTTAGAAATAGATACATAATTCAAAAGTCTGACAAATGATGTTCATTCACATCAGATAATGGACAATTAGGAGGAAAGATGAGACAAAGTAAACGCATTGGAAATGAAAGGCCTTAGAAGAATAGCAGTAAAAACTAAGGGACAGGATAAAGAACGAATTAATAAAACGACAACCAATAATAGAAAAAAAAAACACGAAACGGAATTGTTGTGAACAAATCGTAAGAATGAATTCAGATAGATTAAGAAAGATATATATACATACATCAATGTATAAAAATTTTGAAAATGCTATAAATTAACGAGCGAAACGTCAAATAAAAAAATATAAATAGATACAGATTTTAGAATTAATCTGATGCCCAAGAAAAATGGGAAAAAAAATTATATATATATATATATATATATATATATATATATATATATAAATAGAAATAGAAAGCAAAAAGATGCTTCTGTTGTTTATCGACCGTACTTGATTAAATTTACAGAGTTAATTATCGGGTATGCGGTCATTGAGATGAAATGAAACTATTATCCTATACTCAATATTTCGCCACCGTTTGGTAGCTTCATCAGGAGATACTACAAAATTTATTGAATAAACAATTGCACACAATAACAAATAGTGAACTTACAGATTTTTAGAGTTTGGAATTCAGTGACGTCTAGAAACTGAAAGGCTTAGGACAAGACTAATTAAAATAATTTTAAAAAACCAATCAGGTACAGATATAAAAATGTTTACAAAAAACTGACAAGGAATACACTAAAATAAATTACAGTGTGATAAGAAAAATTTATTTCTAAAACGATTTTAAAAGTTGACAATAAATATTACTGAGTCCATTAGTGTCTGATTTTAGGTTTATCGCGTTAGGGTTCCTAGCAATATGATACATCTCAAAAAAACAATCGATGTTTGTATCGGTCCGCATGTTGCAGTATCTTAGTGCTATTGTAGTCGAACGTGTGTCCTGTTTTTAAAAAATGCTCCACAACTGTACAATCATTTTTGCCTGTACGACAATCACTCTTGTGCGGGGTAATGCGCTGCTTAAGGCATTGTGAGGTTTGACCAACGTAACATCCCTGACACTGTGAGCAATTCATTTTGTAAATAACATTTGTGTTGTATAAAGTAGGGGTTGGGTCTTTTACTTTAGGAAAAAGGTTAAAATTGGTAATTAAATTATATTTAACAATCTTATTATTGGTTAAATGTTTTAACAGAGGTAAAATTAAATGAGTTAGATTAGTAATGTCTGGAAGTTTATAACATTTTATGGCTTGCTCACTATGTTCGTCAACTTGACCGTCATAAAAGTCGGTGTTATATATTAATTTCTTCAAAATACCTGTTCGGTAACCATTGTTCTTAAATATATCAAACAATATTTTCAAGTTTTTTGATACGAAAGCTTCATCACTGATTTGCAATATTCTATTTTTCATCATTATTACGGAATTATGTTTTTGGCTTTTTGGATGATTAGAGTAATAATTCAAAAATCTGCCTGACGCAGTTGGCTTTTGATACTAATCAAGATAAACTACATTACTATCCGATCTTAAAACTTTGGTATCCAAAAAAGGCATTCCAGCATCAATTTCATGTTCAATTGTAAATTGCAAATGACGATCAAAAGAATTGAACAACTCGAGAACGACGTCGGTCTTCTCTACTGGTACAGCACAAATTATGTCGTCAACGTATTTATATAAAAATGGCATTTCAAAAGGCTAAACTGGAATAATACTGACAAGTAGTTCATCTAACACAATTGTGGCCAAAATTTGACTAATAGGAGACCCCATTGGTGTACCACATATTTGCTTATAAAATTCGTTATTAAAACTAAAGTATGTATTGTCAAAAATAAATGCAATTAATGATAGAAAACTATATTTAGATAATGTAGTGTGAGGTTTGACCATGTTCCATTCTTTATCAATTATATTGGTAATCATATTCAATGGGATGTTAGTAAACGAAGAGACCGCATCCAATGAAACCAAAACATAGTTTTCTGGCAGTTTACAACCCCTAATAGCAACAACAAAGGTAAAGGTATCTTTTGTATTATAGTTAGTATGATCCTCAAATGAATTTTATAAAATATCTGCCAAATATTTTGATAATTTATAAGTAGTGCAATTAACTGAACTAACTATTGGACGTAACGGTATATCCGGTTTATGTATTTTGGGCAAAAAATATAGCTTTGGAAAACTGGAATTGTAAATAAATAATTCTTTAGCAATATCATCGGAGGATTCTTTTTTAGTTTTTTAATTAATTCATTATAGTTTCTTTGAACTGACGTAGTAGGATCTTTATTTAGTTTTATGTAAGTTGCTTGATCTTGTAATAAAAGTTCTGTTTTTTCAATATAATAGGTTTTGTTCATCGCAACAGTACAACCACCTTTATCCGATTGCAAAATACAGAGTTGTGGCTGAGATTTTAAAAATAGTTTGGTTTTTTTGAATATTTTACTAAGAGTAGATTTATTTGAATTGGACACAGATACAAAAGATATATTAAGGGCACGTGCTACCAATATTGTAACCAATTTTTTACATAAATCCAACCGCTACTGACATTAATAAAATGTTAATAAGTAAAAATAGTCTTCTTGCCGATCTTCTTAAACCACCAAAATTTTAAGTTATTCAAATGACAATTAAACACTATAACTGGGTGTTGCGATCTCAAGTGGGTCACACTGTATATATATATATATATATATATATATATATCATCATAATCATATGCAGCTCATTCAACCATTTTGTTATGGTGTAGCCTCCCTTTACATATTTATATATTCCATTTCCATGTGGGCCCATTGTTGTCTATTGCTAGCTATGCGGCCCCAAGTTGATCCTGCGAGTTTCTTTATGTCGTAGTCCCATCTTAAGTTGGGGCGTCTTCTTGGTCTTTTCACGCCTCGGGGATACCATTGCGTTATCTTTGTGGTCCATCTATCGTCTGTCCTTCTAGCGAGATGCCCCGCCCATTGCCACTTTAGGGATCTGATTCTATTTATGACATCTATCACTTGGGTCTTTTGTCTGATCCAATCAAGCCTTTTTCTATCTCTCCTTGTTATTCCAAGCATGCATCGTTCCATAGACCTCTGCGTTACCTGGAGTTTTCTAATGATATCAGTTTTCAGGGTCCAGGTTTCACAGCCGTATGTTAATACTGGTAGTACGCACTGATCAAACGCTTTCTTTTTCAAACGGAGTGACATTCTAGACTTGAAGATGATAGAGTTCTGTCCAAATGTTCTCCATCCTAATTTGATTCTTCTGTTTATTTCTGGAAGTAGAGAGCCTGATATGTGTATTAGTTGACCCAGGTATATGTATTCCTCTACTATTTCCAGGGCAGTGTCATTAATTGTTATTTCTTGTGCGTTTATCAGTTCGTTATACATTATCTTGGTCTTACTCAGATTTATTTTAAGGCCTAGTTCGTTGCTTGCTGCATTCAATTCATTTATTTGTTGTTGCATTTCACCAGGGTTACTCGCTATCAGGATGATGTCATCAGCGAATCTTAGATGGTTCAAGTATTCTCCATCTATATTCAGACCTGTGTTGTTCCAGCCCAGTTTTCTGAAGATGCTTTCTAGTGTTGCTGTAAATAACTTTGGTGATATTGCGTCTCCTTGTCTAACTCCTCTGCTGGTGGAGAATTCTGGTGTGCCCTCATATATCCTAACTCTCGCTTTGGCTTCCCTATATATATTTGCTAGGGTCTCAATATATGTCTTGTCGACCCCTTGTTCTGTTAGGGCATTTATTACTGCTCTGGGATATATAGAGTCGAATGCTTTCTCAAAGTCGATGAAGACTAGTGCTAGTGGTTGGTCGTATTCTTTGGTTCGACTGATAACCCCTTTGAGGGTATGGATGTGATCTATTGCACTGAAGCCTTTGCGGAATCCAGCCTGTTCTCGTGGTTGGGCCGAGTCTAGTGTATTTTGTATTCTGTTGTGAATGATCTTTGTGAATACCTTGTACGTCACTGGTAGTAGACTTATTGGTCTGTAGCTCTTAATGTCTTCTTTGCTGCCTTTCTTGTGGATCAACACTATAAGGGCGCTGTTCCACTCTTTAGGTATGCTCCTGGACATCAGACAGTTCGTGTATAGTTTGGCAAGGTACTTCCATGTTTTAGCTCCTGCATATTTGAGTATTTCGGTAGTGATGCCGTCATTTCCCGCTGCTTTGCCATTTTTCATGCTTTTCAGTGCCATTTCTACTTCCTCCACCAATACTTCTGGTATGCCATCTTCTGAGTGTTCTATTATTTCTTCCAAATTTTCAGGGGCCTTGTATAGGTCTCCATAGAATTTGGCTACTAGGTCTATTATTTCATTCCTGTCTGTGGTTCTTGTGTTTCCATCAGTTAATGCAACTATTTGTCTTTTCCCTATTATTAGTGCCCTTTTTGTAGCTTTTACGGTTTTCTATTGTTGTTTGTACCAGTTTCTCGTTGTAATTTCTGATATCTTCTGCGATTTTCTTTCGTATCGTCTTGCACAGTTCGGTGTATTCAATTCTTTGAATGTTTGTTCTCTTTTTATTTATTTTATTGTTATTAATAATTGTAGTCATTGGTTCACAAAACTCAATTCTTCTGTCAAAATCGTCTTCACTTAACTCTTGACATTTTTTCATTTTATAGGGATGGAATTTATTAATTTTTGTAATTTTGTGGACAGAGCCTAAGGAAATTCCAGTTGCAGCAGAAATGGTACGTAACGAAGTATTAGGGTTCATACCAAAATAACCTATCACTTCAATTTGAGTGGATTCATTCAAAACTCTTGGCTGATCATGTTTTAAATTTGCAACAGATCCTGTTTGAGTAAATTTGGCCATTAGATTTAGGACATACCTATGAGAGGTGTTCTTATCTGGGTGCCTTTCATTAAATATTGCAGCAGTTCGCCGAGCACATTGGTTTTAGGCGCCGTAAATTAACACTATTTCAACTTTTTCAGCTAAAGTGTAAACCATTTTTAATAAATTGCTTTTTCACACAACTGGTAAGTATGATAAACAATTCAATAGGTATCATGACTTTTATTTTCTCTATCAAAACCATTTTTTTGCATTTTTTTATACAAAAAAGTTGAAAGGAATAACAAAACAAACAATTGCGGTTTTTATTTTAATGGTACGAAGCAGCAAACAGATTTTCCTAAATATTTCGACAACGAATCGATCAATTAAAAAAAAACAAAAGCCGACGTGTAGAGATTAAAAAGACCTTTAAAATGAGGTATAACTCGATACCCCTTCCCATTTAATATTTTGAAGTTGGCAACTCCCCCTGGTGGGGGGTGAAAGGGGGCGCGTTGCCTATATGATAAAAAGTTGTCCCCTTCGATATATTTGTTGACGTGTCCCAGGATTTTTTTTAAATACACACATTTCGAGGAAATTAGGGTGGGAAGTTCTGAAATGAACACCCTATATATATATATATATATATATATATATATATATATATATTTAACCAATAGACGTTACCGGCCCCGACACGTTCAGCAGGCAACCTAAGACCCATTAGAAATATATAAGTGAGAGCAGTATATATTATCTTTTCTAATTATATTTAATGCCTTAATTAAGAGCACCCAAAGAGGGGTAAGAAAATTGAAAGAATTTTTTTTGTCATATTCAGCAATCGTAACCAAGCCAGTCATGTTAAACCGCCTTTTCGTTCAAGTTTGTATCCTAATACATTATATAACCGACGCTCTCAGTCCCATCATTGTTGCCAAACCACATATTGTTTTTAACAGAAAATAGCACAATATGCGTTAGCGCTTGTTAAGTGTGTAGGGCACAAGAACGTTACAGGGCTGCTTCATTAGTGGATTTATACATTTCCTAGTGTGTGTTTGTGTCCTTAAATAGAATAATTTAACCAGTAAATATGAATCGCGGAAAATTATTAGTTCACCTTGCTACTCATAATTCAACAGGTAAGTACGAAACTGTATATTTTCTGTTGAAGTTTTAAAAAGTATATTTTATATTAATTTTAGAGACAAAAGAAGTTAGCTTCAGTAGCTCAGCAACGAATGAAACTGGGGAAGATATTTCGAATTTTGTAAACGAGATGAGTGAATCTTTAAAAATGTTACTTATAGACTTATTGACACGTTCAAATTGATGTTAATTCTTGTTACTGCTGTTATAAAATTATGAACATGGGCTCATTCGATTCGAAATGACGTCTTAGAAAATGTGCTGAAATTATTAACAAATTAAGATAAAAGAAACAGCCCAAGTAACAATTTAAATGCCTAGTAGTATTTATCGAGTTTTAGTTTTAAAACGGTAAATATACCGAACTGTTTCTGTTATTTATTTCAGACACGTTTAAACAAAGTTGGGGCAAAAGTGTTTAGTTGATATTTTTCTTATTCTCACTGTTTAGTTTAGCCTAAAACTATCTTAATGTGTTAATATGTAATTTAAACCCCTAAAACGCCCAAAATCACACAGAGTTAGATAAAAATATCGTTACAGTTTTTTTTAAATTAATTATTAAATTAATGAGCTGATAAATGAAGGGCGCATGATTTTTTTCAAAGTTTTTGATATACCTTATCAAAAGTGATCTGCCTTGACATTTTTTGATACTAGGGTGATTTTATTAATATCAAATTTTAAAGCGTAAGTATGCAGATATTTTAATCGAGGTATACATATTATTATTTTACTACATGGACTCATTTTATAATAACAACAACCTATGTAGTTGAAGTGCAACAAGTTTTTGACAAAGACTTATTAACGACACAATTAATTATGATGGTCTCAGAGCAGGCTTAAAATTTAATTGCAAGTACTAATGGTTTTATGGTAGACTTGAAAACATCTTGCAGAATTGGGTTTAAAATACTGTTGGTTTTATCGATAGTTTTAAGGAGAATATTTATAACCTTCAAATAAGCTCCTTTTTGGTTTTATGCCCATCGGTAATCGTTGTCGGACCCGATAGCGGGTCTGACAGTGTCATTTTGGACTGGTAACGTTCAGTAGATATAGCAAAATGAGTCTGTATAAGCGGTTAAATAAATCTATAATATAAATTTGATTTTAGTGAATAGCAAATTTTTAAAAACATTCCATTTTCTATCAAAAGTATGCAATATTTTGACAAATCGTATGGTTTTTATAAAATGGCCACTTTCGTTTAACTCCTGGGTATTGGGAATATAGTATGTAAATGTCTGGTAAAATTTTTTGTTCGTATTAAGGGTTTGCTGCAAATTTTCAAAATTGATATGTTTTCAGGATTTAAAACATACCAAATTAGTGTTTTTACACTTTTTTCACTTATTTTGCTAATTTTTAAATAGGAGATTGTGTGCATTTTTTAATTATCACCCTCCGTGAAATTAAAAATTTGCAAATAGGCCAACTGCCGGATAAAATTTTTCTGAAATTGCAGTATTATTATTATTCTGATTTGTGTATTTTTCACACCGTTCGAAAATGTGTAACCTTCCTACGAGTTGTATATTCTTCGATTTTATGTGCTATTTTAAAATTCATACTTTTCCATCCGTTGTAACTAAAAGTGTGAACATTTTTACAGCTTTTCTTTATGTATCTCCCTGATAAATTTTTCAAATTTCATAAACATTCCAGACTTGGAAGTTAGTGAAGTTCATTTTTAATGCTATAATGCAAGTTGCTAAATTAAGACTTTTGTATATTTTTATTAGTTCGTTTTTATTGTAGAGGGTAGAGGTGTTGCATAAGAAAATATTTTAGGAGCTCTCCCGCCTTAATGAATTCTTGTTATTACATACACTTTTCCAGATTTTGGATTTGCCAATGGAAACAGATCATGAGAAGGTATATCACTATCTTGAGAATTTACCTCTTAATGCAGATTATGAATATACTCAAAATAACTATGACGCCTATGAATTTCAAGCCTCAATATCTAGTATTGAAAATACTGTTACCGACACCTTAGCATACTCCGAAAAAGATAATATTAACGGGACTTGTAAATTTGAAGAATTATTACCACTAAAAAAAAGGAAAATAAGTACACCTGCCCAAAATATTCAAAACGAAAACTATGATGAACAGGAAAATAGTCGAATAATTTCAACTTCCGTTCCAACTGAGATTGAAAGTCTGAAGAGTTCTGCTGAATGTGAATATGAATTAAACAGTGTTCAACACATTACTTCCGATATACCTAATCCTGGAAAACGTGATGATAGTTCTATAGATTCAGACTGTATAGAGGATGCTGACGGAAAGCAGTTTGGAAATAATACGAAAATTAAAATAATCCATAATAGAGTAAATAAACGTCTGCAAATGAAATTATCACCCAAGAAACAACTAATCAAATGTTAAGTTATTTCCCTGACAAGACCTCTGATATTCCGTACGAAATTGATAAACAATTATCCGAAAATAAAGAAATAACGACTCGATGTTACGAAGAATCACTTGTAGATAGTGTTTATGCTGATAATGAAGAATGCAGTCCTCATTCAAGTGAATCAAGCTCCTCAAACGATTCTTATGGGGGAGAATGCTCTTCAGCGTATGATGCAGAAGTCTCGCGAAAAAATTTTATACCGAAGGTAAGCAAATATCATCTCTTAATATACAGACTAACTTAAATACGTTAAAATATTTTGGGGGTATCTGTTAGTAAACAAAGCTTTTTGGGTACCTTATTATATAATTTTTTAGTTAAATATAATTAAGTAGCAGTACCCCCAAAACATTTAAACATATTTAAGTTACTAGATTAGGGTAAAATTAGTATTTTTTTTTAAAATGAAAGTGTGTAAAATTAAACATATTTAAGTTACTAGACTAGGGTATAATTAGTATTTTTTTTTAAAATGAAAGTGTGTAAAATTTTTATTAAAATTCAGCTAAGTACTTTCGACATATTAAATGTCATCATCAGAGCTTTCGTTAAAACATTTTGACAAATACCCTAAGAAGAAACCACTAACATATAAACCCCATATGGCCATTGGAAGGGTGAAGGGTAACAACCCCCCTTTTTAAGGTTTAGCGTAGCTCAAACCATTAAAACTTTAAAATGAAATGAAATTAAAGGCATGCTAGCAGCACACCATTTTGAAGTAACTGACTACTTGTGAAAAAACAGGTTTTTTATGTGTCGAAAGTACTTAGCTGAATTTTAATAAAAATTGTACACACTTTCATTTTTGAAAAAATACTAATTTTACCCTAGTCTTGTTTTTTCAAGGGTGTACAGGTCGTACAGTCTTTTTTCTTCTCCATATTTAAGTAACACCATGTACTTTTTTCTTCTTTTCTTTTTGAAATACGCTATAATTACTATTTCATTGTTTTCAGAAACAACATGAAAACATAAATCGACATTTACTTTTACCCGTCAACAAGAAGCCGACTCCTGATAAAGATCTATGTCCTTTTTGTTTTGAGGATGTAGGACATTTTGGACGACATTTGATAAGAAAGCATTCTGATGAAGGTGCTGTTAAAAAAATTTCAGAAATGAAGAATAACAGTAAGGAAAGGAGAATGGCAATAATAGCATTACGAAAAAAAGGAAATTTTATTCTGAAATCAGAGAAAAATGAACTTAAACCAATGAGAAAGCCTAACGGATCTAGTATAAAAGAAGAAGATTATTATCCATGTACCGCTTGCTTGGGATACTATAAAAAAACTTATATGTGGAGGCACAAGAAAAAATGTAAAGCATTAAGTTCAAGTAAAAAAGATGGTTCCAGGACCCAACACTTGACCGAAGTTCAAACTTTTTTAGCAGCAACTGGTTCACTGGGTACATATTTGGATAAAAGTCGCTTAAAAGCTGAAGTTTTTCCTATTATGAGACCAGATGAAATTAGTTTCACTGCAAAGAGTGATCCTTTAATATGTTTGTATGGGGAATCTTATTTACACAAGCATAAAAGAAAGCAGATGAATGTTGTTGCCTCAAACAGAATACGGGAAATTGCAAGGTTAAAATTAGCGGTACAAAAATTCACAACGATTACTGATACAATGGACATTTTGAAACCAGAAATGTATAACAATACTGTAGCAGCAACCAAAATTATTTCTGGCTTTAATAACGAAACAAAAACATTTAAAGCATCATCACTCGCCCTACATCTAGGAACAAATTTGAAGTTCTTGTGCGATGTAGCTAGAAAAGCTGTATTAACAAAAGATCCTGTCTTTCCTAAACTTGAAGATAATATTTTAACATTGGAGTTAATTTATCGGTATTAAAAAAATGTTTGGCAAATATATTATTTCTGTTGTCTGAAATTACGTTATTCCCTTTTCAGGTTAACAGAAGATGTTTACCAAACAGCGAAGGTGGTCAAGGTATTGTTGTTGTTGAATGCGGGTAAAGGAAATGAATTCAAGGGAAAGAGTCTAAGTGAAATCCAAGTCGAGCAAGACACAATTGAATTCGATGGAAAAGACGAATTTGATACCAATCAGAACGACTCCTTATCAGAACAACGAGAGAGTAATGTCGATATTACAAAAAATTCAGAAACTCATACTAATGAAGACATGGAAATAATTAAGGGTTCAGACGAATCACCTATCGCAAGCTGCTCCAATACTAAAACACATAATCGTGTACGTTGGTCTGCCGCAGAAAAAAAACTTGTTTTAAAATTTTTCAACAAAAATGTGCACCCAAAAAGGAGGAATGCCTTAATTTCATACATAAGAATGAAAATTTATTTAAAGAAAGTGATTGGGTACGAATTAAAATGTTGGTTTATAATACTTACCGTCTCCAGTCATAATTTTATTGTTATTTATTAGTTTTATTAGATTCCATTGTGTATTTAGTTTAGAGTCTATGTGATTCAGAATTATTTTTATTTGAATAAACTGAGTTTTCTGATATGGTATTTCTACAAGCGTTTATTTATTTAACTTGTCATGTTAGAAAGTACCTGCGTGGGTGTTTGTGTGTGTATTAGAAACTTTTCAATTTCTCGAAAAAACAAAAACAATAAATTATATCTGTGATCAATGAAAAGCGACGAGCACGATTATATTAGTCAGTCGTCTTGTGTTAAAGTATATATAACAATATTACATTATATCTTCCCTTTAACTTTTACCTGCTCAGTTTGTTCTAATCCCTATATTATTTTTCAGAAACGCGCCAAAAATGTGTTTAAACTCACTTAGGATAAAAATACGATAGGAGATATATAATAATTTTAGCAAGTGTGCGACTAAGCACAGTTGCCAAATTTAGGGTTTGAAAACGTCTGTTTCAAATAGCGTCGAAGGAACAAAGTATATGCATAATCTGTATAAAACTACGGTGCCCTCTATGCGAGCAACGCGTGAATTAAATCCATATAAAATGGCAAATTTAACCTTCGTACCCAAGCCCACCTAAAATTTCACCCCCTTCACTCCACTACGTTCCTCAGCACTACACAATGGTTAAACGTTGTCGGACCCGATAGCGGGTCTGACAATGACAACGTCAATTTTGGACTGGTAACGTAAGCTACATGTAACAAAATGGGTCTGTATAAGCGGTTATATATATATATATATATATATATATATATATATATATATATATATATATATATATATATATATATATATATATATATATATATATGTGTGTTATAACGGAATTTGTAAGCACGATAAAGGGCGCATTTTTTGACGGATCGAAACCAAACTCGCTACAAAAATTGGTTCAGCCAAAATCTTGGACGAGTTCGTTGTTCGTTAACGGGCCAAATCGGCACAGTAGAAACAAAATGGCGGCCTGTCAAAATTGAAAAAAAATCGTATTTATTTTGTTTTTGATCTGACGCAAAAAAGTTACAACGATTTGTTTTAGAACTTAACACGTTCTACAACTTTTGTATGAAACACTTTTTTCTATAACGTACATGAAAACATTTATTTAAGAATATTAAAATTATTGTTTTGTTTTGAATCTGATGCAAAAACTTTACTGAAATAAGCCGTCCAATTGGTCTTGTGCCATTGGGGTTTTTTTGGTTTTGATTTGATGCAAAAATGTTACTTGAAATTAGCCTGTCCAATTGCCAATTGGGATTTTATATTGACGCAGAATATTTCCTTTGTTAACTATACAAGATTTGTGAAATATTTTTAAATGAGATTATTATAATTTTCTTGCTGCTCCAAATAAATAAATCAACCGAAAATAAAGTTTCGTTTTCGGAAAATCAAATAAGAGTGACATCAAATTTGAATTTTGTGGAATACTGCCGAATTCCATTATCATTTAAAAGTATCAAGTGTAGATATTTTAATATCTTAGATAACGATTATAATATAGGTATTTGTTGGCTTTACAATTAATAATTTGGATTATCGGAATAATTTATTGTTAATTTAGTCGACAATATGAAGATAATGACATACATTGTCCAATTACTATGTAGTAATGAGTTTATCTCTATATAATTGTTTACAAAAACATGAATAAGTATAAATAAATTTTTCCATTGAAAACAAATTCAAAATACGGATACTTATCTTTAATAATAAATAATTGAAAAATGACAAAATCTTTTGAAGAACTATACGGAAATGAAATAACTCTTTGTTCATTTAAAATTACTGCTACTAGAGGTTATTGCCAAGCTACAGGTTGGCAAATGTATTTTGGCAGTTGACAATGCGCGAGAAAGCTATACAAATTGACAGCGTTGTAAACACAGTTACCGGGAAGAGCAGGCGACGTACATTCCGCATGCAAAGTTTTAAAGGTTGTGATGCTGCTTATATGTACGAGGGTAACACAATATTTTGAATTTAGATTTAAAAATCATAAATTGTGGCACATGTATAATGCTATAAAAAATCGAGTTCACAAAACAAAATAACATTAGTGTGCTCTTTATTATTAACTAAATGAATAAGGAAATAAAAATCATTAGATTTTTCTACGAAAATTGTTTTTTTTTGTACATACATAATTATTTATTGCTTCAAAAACCATACGGGGAATTCTATAATTACCCTTTACTTCAAATTAATGTCTTTTAAGTGGTCACTTCATAATATTCATTATTGAGGTTTATTTGTATATAAATTGGAAGTCAGGTAGATTTTGTAGATAAAGCGTACAATATGATAAGGATTGGTAAATGACTTTCTAAATTTAACAATGGCCAACAATTTTTCCTATCTGTTCGTAGTAATAGTTAAGGACATACCTACCTCTTAAGCTTTCTAAAATTGTTATTCTTAATAATATATAGTAGATAATATTGTAAAAATTCAGGTTTATACATAAAATTTGAAAAACAAATTGGGTAAATCGCCTTTAGAGATCTAGAGGTCTAATAAGTATACTAATAATATAAATAAAATTTTAAACCTTTTTTATGGTAGATATTTCTAATTTCATATGTAAATTTTTGGGTTTTTTGCAAATATTTACAATGAAATTAGAACTTTTTACAGAGTTAGGACGGGCAAAACAAAAAAAATTTGGTTCTGGGTGCCGTCAACTATTGTTTATTTAGAACAGATGTGCTACAAATATTATATTACTCTAGTGCAATTCGTCTCTAATATCTACAATTTTATAACGCCTATATACATTTTCACATTTGTTGCGTTTAATGTATTCAGTCATACCACCTACAAACAAACACTATAATGAAAAATATGTTTTAGATGTACAGGGATCATCAACAGTAAAATAATGATGTGCATCTACAAATGATTCTTCAAAATCACTTTCTATATCAACTTCATCAACCTCGCTATCTCCGTCTTCGGCCAAATTAATAATAATATTATCTACAACAGTATATAAAAGTGGTTTATTGTTCATAAATTGATCTTCAATATTTTTAACATCTAACACATCTAACTTTCCAATCATTTGCAGAAAATGTGTCAAAAAATTTATTACAGAATTCTTTAACCTTTGTAAAATTGAAGGTAATATTTCGTTTGGCCACATATTCTTTAAGTGCCGCCCAAACACTTTCGATCTGATTTAAGTCCGGGTGATAAGGGGGTAGCCTCAAAACTTGCAATCCATTTCAAATAAACAATTCATAAATTTTATAAGTTTTATATTGCATTACATTATTACATTCTTGCAACGTTATAAAGTTCCGGTTTTAACATTTGTTCACTGTAATATATGTTTCTTTCCGAAAATCAGTTTTTTAATTGTAGTTTAGTTCAAGCAGTCGTAGGTAATTTTTCATTTAGAACATTGTGATATGGAGTGTTATCAATTACCACAACAGCGTTTTTTAGTATGTTTAAAATAAGTTTTTCTTGTACCCACTTCTCATAATTTTCGTACACCATTTCATTATGATAATCTCCTGTTTTTAACGGGGAGTTCCACATAATACCAGCATTAGGTACAAAGCCATTTTCACTTCTTGCATGCACAATGATGAGCCTATTACCTTTTGAAACGTGTTTTCTTAATCCTTCGTTATTTTTGTCGCTCCATCCTTTAAGGTGCGTGTGACATGAATGAATGTATCTTATATCCATATAAATGATAAGTTTGCTCTGTTCTCTGTACTTTTTTATGTTTCTTAAATATAGTAGGCGTAAATATCTGATTTCGTGACGTTCCATTAACAAACTTCTGTTGTTTCTCATGTTGGTCCAACGAAAACCCAAAGAATGTATTTGTTTCCGCAAAAATTAGCGACTTCCTGCGAATCCATAATTATCTGCAAAGGTTTGGTGTACATTTCTTAACGTGGGTACTTTTATCTCGGATATGTGATAATTTATTATGCACCTTCTAAGCACAGTTTTGTCGAATTGATCCATACGGATACTGGACGTTCTTTGTTTTTTAGTGGGCACATCAGTGTCAGCATTACTTCCTGCCACAGCTTCTTTTTTAATACGGGAAAGGGTTCTTTGGCTAACTTTCGTAGTAGCAGAAACTCGTTCAATGACCTGACAATAAAGTAAGTCGATATAAATGTTGTATTAAAAGTTTTACTCATTTGTATTTTTATAGAAATATAATGAGGAAGTAGTTAAATTTGTTTTCAGTGACCGTTCTTTGAAATACAAATTTTTGTCATGGTTTTCGGCCATTTAAAAGAAGTATTAAATTCAAAAATCCTATATTACGTTTCAGTTTATTAGTTATTTCAAACGATCTTTAGATTTTTAGTACAAACATATTTCAATATGAACAAACCGCAATAGTAACTGAAATCGGAAGATGGTTCAAAACAAATAATAAAAGCGAAACGTAATAGATATATGTATAAAATGAGTATAATAATTATAATTATAAGCTAAAACCCCTATTACATTTAAATAGGTATCTTACACAAAATAAACATGTGCCCTTTTATATACTCCTGTAGATAGAAACAGAATAGTTATTTATGCAATAAGTTCATAAAGTGATGCTTTTTTTCACTAATGGAAAAATTGACGCATGAACCGCAGGCATACAAAAACCAAAAAATGTCTCATTCAGGTTGCTCTAAATGGACTAAAAATGGCGTCGACTTGTTTATCATGATGCCATAACAGTGTATAAAAGTGACACATGAGAGCATAAAATTGACACATGACCGCATAAAATTGACACGCATAAAATACTTTGTCTCACCCTAATGTCACTTTTTTTAATCGTTTAACAAATAAATATTTTATGTTCGAAAATCGATTTAAAAAAATTACTATCGAGTTAAATAATTACTTTGGTTTGAAAATTTTATTGCAATAATTAAAACTTACCTTTGTTAATGGAATTGTTGACTTGCCATTGTTTGCCTCTTCGATCATGAAATTTAAAACGTTCATAACTATTTCACGACATTGCTCACTCAACTTTTTATGAACAACTTTACTTTCTGGAGTCGTCATAACAAGTTAGTATTGCACAACCCCGGTAATCACACTTTTCTCTGAAGTGTACTGTCGAAACGAAGCTTACGAATTCTGCCAGCGAAGTGAGATCTTGCAATCCGCATACGTCTTTGCTACGGCGCATCGGACGTTGCCAAACTTCCGACTGCCAAAATTAATTTGCTAACCTGTACCTACACTCGTGACTACTTGTGGCTGCAAATCCGCCATTTTTATTTAAAAGATTCTTAATTAGTATTATTCTCCAATCAAGTCTCACTTGAGGAGTCTTGTTTGTTTCTGCTACAAGTTTTTTCATTCCCAGTAGAGGGCTTAATTCGTTTACCTTTTCCTGGTTATTTTAGAACTGACGTCATTTGAACGCAGTACTTTGATCCTGACAAATTTTCAACGTTAGTCAAAAAGAAACAAATTGTTCTCGGGTTATATTCCTCTACAAACATTGAACTACATTTAATCAGTGAACATGTTGTAGATATCGAACATGTGATCACAAATTACCTCCAATTAATTTTTTAAATTATCTTTTATGATAAATTTTGTATACTAATATATTTTTTAGTGTCTATAAGTAGTTATGAATGCAAAATAATTGATATTTCATTTCGATTTTATTATTGAGACTACAAAAAGTATGTAATTTGACTAAATTTCACACATGATACATTAGCCAATAAGGAATTTTTATTCATATGCAAGAAAATCTGGCAATAACGCGATCAGTTACAAAGTTTACATGCAATTAAAATCTGGTGGTCACTTGAAATAGAACCAGAGCAATTTATCTAAAAAAAAGAATAAGAGTAGAGGTTACACAGTATATAAATTACAATTATTATTTGTATTAATTTTTTCCAATAGTGATTTATAGCAATTTAACTATTTCAGATTCAGGATGATCATGTGGATCCAGAATGGACTTTATTGTATTACTTGAGGACTAAATGTATCCTTTTTTCTCAATGAATTGAATAGCTTTTAGTTTTAATAAATTATTTACAACACTTATCCTTAACATATATTTAGTAAGATTATGTGGTACGAAGCTTGGTTGTGGAGAAGGAGGATGTGGAGCCTGTACTGTGATGGTGTCTAAATTGGATCGAATTAAAAACAAAATTATGTATCCTTTGAGCGTTGCTACTATAAGAATTCATATAATAGATAATCAAGTTTGACATATATATTATTACAGTTCCTTTATTTAAAATTTAAAAAAATCATTTATTTACAAATGTTGCAATACTTTTGGTATACCCATTATTATATACGATATTAAAAATGTTTGATTTACTTGGTATATGTCATCTTTGGCATGATTTAGTTTCAGATGACATTTACACAGAATATATTGAATAATAGACAAGTCATGTCATAAAATAAAGAATATTCCAAATTAAAAGCAGATGTTACTGTAGATATCTATTAATAATAAATCTCATTTTATATAGAAATTATGGAAGGTAAATAACAGATCAGAAAGCAAATTTAGTTTTTTTAAAGTAAAGAAGAATGGTGTAACAAAAAGTTAATTTGTTTTTGTTGATTGGGAAAAGAGATTCAATTTGATTTGAGATTCTGAACGGAGAACATCAAAATTTAAGAGTTCTCCAAGTATTCATAAAGTCGTATATAGTAATTTAAATAGTGTAATTAATAGTATTAATTGTTATTCGGTACCCACCATTTTAAATTCTGTGAGTGTTTTTTTGGAAAATTTATTTGTAATTCGGAAAAGTGAAAGATCCTGAATTCTAAATTATATCTAGAATTGTACGAGATTGCAGTTACCCAGTCCAGATTATTGGTAGTTTTAAATAATGCATTATTTCGACAACATTAAACAAAACTAATATTAGATGCATCTAAATATTAAATATGTAAATTTTGAATTCACAATAAAAACAGAAATGTAAGTACATTTATTGAACAATTATACAATTGGAAGAATATATTGAAAAAAATTAGACGTGTGATCGGCCTTTGACAGTCATAAAATTAATTGACAATTCATAAACTTTTGAAGAAGTTATTATGTGTTCTAATTATAACAGTATTTAATTTTAATTTGTATTCGTATAGATATAATTTTGTTATTTGTTAAAAAAGGAAAACTAGGATTTGTTTTTTGTGATTTGGTAATTATAAATAAACATTTGAATTTAACTTACTGTAGAGGTCGTTTGTAATAGATTTGGAATAGTTTTATAGAAATTAAATTTACTTAATTCAATAAAAAAATTTAATTTGAAAGTGACGTTTTTTCTATTAGTGTTGACAGACATATTATTAAATATATTACAAGTCAGAACGTAATTAAATAGTCTGTATAATTGAGAGTATACAGTAGTTACACGATACTACTTGGTTAATAATCCAGAAAATTTAATTTGAACAATACTTTATAATTATATAAATTATTTTGATAACGAATTAAACTCGCCCTGAGAAAAGAGTATAATAATAATTCATAATTAAATAAATTCATCTTTGAATAAACAAAAATTAATAGCATGCAATTATTTTGACAATAAGTATCAGTTTTGAAGAATATAAAATACGTGTGGTTAAGCCGCATGTACAATATATAACGAAGAATTGGGTAAACATGTATTTTGGTCGTGAAAAATGTTTCAATTTTACCATCATAGAGTTCTCAAAAAATGTATTTCTTTGCAAATAAATGATCAAGTAAATGATTTTTTTGTAATGATTATGTGAATAGTAGTATAACGTCGATTTTTAATTCATGTTTTTATAAAGCACTGTAATTATATTGTAAACATATCTTATGTGAAACTAGTTGTTTTCCCAAATCTTTTCTACTTCAACTTCAGTATTATATCGTGATTTTCTTAACACATCCGAAGACATCTTCCGGTTAATGCTTGCCTGGCTCCAGTGTGTTCAATGCACGGACTTGCGGTAACTACTGTGGAAGGAATAGGTTCGACAAAAACAAAATTACATCCAGTACAAGAAAGAATCGCTAAAGCGCATGGTTCACAGTGTGGTTTTTGTACACCCGGTATAGTCATGTCGATGTACACTCTATTAAGGAACTCGCCAAAACCAACAATGAAACAAATGGAAGTTGCGTTTCAAGGAAATCTTTGTAGATGTACTGGATACAGACCAATTATTGAAGGTAAGCTCTCAATATAACAATCTCAAATAATTTGTAGCTTGTCTTCTTAGAACGTCCCATCTTCATATGCTTGACTCCTCTAGTGTCCCTCCTATTTCAATTCTATTAAGTCATTTGTTTTTTGATAAAAAATTATACTGATCAGTTCATAATATATTTTTCCATCATCTCTACGTTGTCCAATGATAACACAATTTACAAAATTGTGACCAAGAAACTATTATAGTTTTTCACTTTAGAATTAATATCTGGTTTCAGGTTTCAAAACTTTTACGGAAGATTGGGAAATAGTACAAAATGGACACAACCTAAATATTACTAATGGTAATGGCATATGTGGTATGGGCGAAAAATGCTGTAAACTACAAAACGGTACCAACAAAGAAGAAGACAGAGCGTTATTCGAATCCAGTGAATTTACTCCTTATCATCCATCACAGGAACCAATATTCCCTCCTGAACTCAAGCTATATGATAAGTACGATAAAGAGTACGTCATTTTTAGAGGTGACAATGTTACTTGGTACAGACCAATTACGTTAAGTCAACTTTTACAATTAAAAGAAAAATATCCTGATGCTAAATTAGTGGTAGGAAATACAGAAGTTGGTGTAGAAATGAAATTCAAACAAATGGTTTATCCGATAATAATTCAACCAGTACAAATTCCAGAATTAGTAAAAATAGAGCAAACGTCAAAAGGTGTTAAAATTGGAGCCTCCGCAACATTGGTTGATATAGAAACTTATCTTAAGCAACAAATTAAAGAACAACCAGAGTATAAAACAAGAATATTTAGAGCAGTAGTTGAAATGATGAATTGGTTTGCAGGAAAACAAATTCGTAGTGTTGGCGCTTTAGGTAGTAACATAATGACAGGTAGCCCTATATCAGATATGATTCCATTACTCATGGCCGCTAAATCCACACTAGAATTTCTCAGTAGTAAAAATGGTATTAGGGAAGTTACATTAGACAACAACTTCTTTGTAGGTTATAGAAAAACTATTATTAAACCAGATGAGATACTTTTTTCAATATTGATACCTTATACAACCGAATGGCAGTATTTTACAGCGTACAAACAAGCTAGACGGAGAGAGGATGACATAGCTATTGTTAACGAAGCTGTTAATGTGTCTTTTAAACCAAACACAAATCTAATAGAAACAATAAGCTTTGGTATTGGAGGTATGTCTTTCAAAACACTCTCAGCTCCGAAAACGGAGTCTAAATTGAAAGGTTTACCTTGGAATAAATCAACAGTAGACCTAGCTCTGAATACTTTACTAGAAGATCTTCCTTTAGATCCAGGTGCACCAGGTGGGATGATCTCTTACAGGAGGTCATTACCCATGAGTCTATTCTTCAAAGCTTTTCTTAGTATATCACTTCAGCTCCAAAAATGTTTACCAAACATTGAACTAGAACAAAGAGAGTTAAGTGGAGCTTCCGGTTTTTCTAGTCACGATTACAAAAGTTCACAATATTTCCAAGTTGTACCAGAAACTCAAGAGAAAATAGATGCTGTCCACAGACCTATAGTACATATGTCTGCTTACAAACAGGCCACTGGCGAGGCAGTGTACAGTGATGATATACCTACTTTTGAAGGAGAACTTCATTGTGGTTTCGTAATAAGTACGAAACCACATGCCAAAATTGTAAATATAGACGAATCAGAAGCGATAACAATGAAAGGTGTGCATAGCTTCATTAGCGGTAAAGATGTTGATAAACGTTTCCAATGGGGATCTATGTTCCATGATGAAGAAGTATTTTATTCAGACAAAGTAACAGCTGTAGGTCAAATAATAGGTTTAGTAGTAGCTGATACTCAAGTGATTGCTCAAAGAGCGGCGAAAAAAGTGAAAATAATTTACCAAGAATTAGAACCTGTGATAATCAGTATTGAAGATGCGATTAAGCATAAATCATTTTTCCAATCTTCGCCTTTAATAGTAAAAGGTGATGTTGATGAAGTGTTCAAAGAAGCTCCTCATATACTCGAAGGAGAATGTAGAACGGGAAGTCAAGAACACTTTTATTTTGAGACACAAAGTTGTATAGTCATTCCCAAAGCCGAAGACCATGAACTAGAAGTATTTTCATCAACACAAAATCCTACTGAAGTATCAGTGAGTATACATTAACTAGATATACAGTGCTTTCGAAAAGTAACGAGTAAATTCATTATTTTTGAAATTGAGAATTTTTCGGAAAAATCCCCTGGTACTTCGATTTTGTTTTAAACAAAAGCACTTTTTGACATACGACCCATATTTGTGACGTAATCGTTATTCGAGACGTCATCGACAATTTTTGTAAATGGCGATATTCAATTTGGATCATGCCAGTTGAAAGAGCGTGTCATGCTACGTACATATCGCCAACAATATGATTACATTAGCGTATATAGGTTAGATAAAAAAATTTATTTTTTAAAATTTTACTAAATATAATGATAATAATTATTGAAGTACATTGTGCACTGTTGGCTACCTGACATTAACCAAGACGATCAATAAATTCATGTTGAACATGGTCAATAGCCTCAGGAGGTATACAATTTATCTCCTGACGAATTCTTGCTTGTAATTCTTGTAAATTCGCCGATCTAGTAACGTATACTTTGCTTTTCAAGTACCCCCACAAAAATTAATCTAGTGGTGACAAATCTGGCGATCTGGCAGGCCACTTAATTGACCCCATTCTCCCTATTCAACGCTCATCCAAATAAGCACCGACCGGTGTTGCATAAAAGGGTGGGGGGAGGTGTGTTCACCATCTTATTGAAAAAAAATGTTATTTCTCGGAAGATCACCTTCCTCATGTGGATATAAATTAATTAGTTCAGGAATAAGGTCGCCTCGAAGAAACTCCAAATATATTACACCAGTTAGCTTCACCTCAAAGAAATAGGGACCCAGATTCTTCCTCCGACTATGCCGCACATCACTTTCACTTTCTGAGAATGTTGAGTGCGGTACTCCATCATCCATCCGAGATTCTCGGCAGTCCAATAACGGTAGTTTTACCTGTTGACATGGCTGTTCAAAACAAACGTAACCTCGTCAGAAAAAATGACGCTTTTTACGAAATTATTATCTTTCGTGTGTAGCTCTTGTATTTGCTCGCAGAGTTGAATTCGCCGATCAAAGTCATCTTCAGATAGCTCATGAACGAGGCATACCTTCCTGTTCCAACGTTCGTCCTAAGTCGAAGTTATACCTTCCGGTAGGCAAGGCTTCGCTATATTTCAATCTGTTTATGATCCGAACGCTCATCCTTAGTTAGAAACGGTTATGTTCAAAATATAGAATTGATAATTTATTCACCTCTTAGGTATTTAAAGCTTTTAACACTGACGGTCTTATTAAAAATTTTCCGATTAGTTTTGTCATTTTCATTAATTGTTGATTTATTCCATCCTGTATGTATTTCAAAATGATGTTTCCTTTGTTTTAGGTCTTTTAGACTGGATTTATCAGTAATGTATTATCAATTAACTTAGCTTTTACTCAATTTTTTCTCGCCTGTTTCATATACGTCAATGACCATTGACGTAAGTTTTTCAAAACTTTTTTAATTGTTTATCTACTTTTTATTGTTATTACAAAAACATCTGTAATTTTAGGAAAGCTCCGATGATGGCATGTTTATTTGCCGAAAGCGCTTAGCTTAATTTTTTAATAAAATTTATTTACACACTTTCATCTTTTGAGAAAATACACCCATCAACCTTCTTCTACTTCTAAAATTCAAGTGTGTACATAGTCTTCAACAGTCTTCCATTATAATGTATCTGCCTTAGATACAAACATTATATTTAATCTAAAAAAGTAGTAAATACACTTAAATTTTTAGATATAATTTCTATATAAAACATGTAGAACAAACTGCTCAAGTTCTTTCTTTTAATAGTTGATTCCTCATTTTCAATAGTATATTTCTTTCTTGCAAAAGTGAGTTTTTTAATTACATAGATTTTAATTTGACTTCCTGTTTCAACCTTTTCTTTCCCAATTTGTAACCTCTCCTTGTGAAATGTCCTCTTATCTTTCCTCATTTGAAACAAAGCTGTGTTTCTATTGACTAGGGGTGATCGCTTTCAATCCCCAATAAATATTTGAATAATAAAATAAATAAATTTGAATTTTGAACATACAACGCAGGTTATGTTTTCCATCTTCTGTGCAAAATCCGAGAGTATGAAGTTAGATTCGTTAACGTGTCAGGCGTTCCAACAAGCAGTTGCTAATCGATCCAAGACAACAATTATTTTGATATGCGCAGTGGAAGCTGTTTGCTTACGGTTGCTAACTTGTCAGAAATTTCTTGTAGGAACAAACCTAATTATGAGTCGTATGGCAAAAAGTGCCTTTCCTTAAAACAACATAGATGTGTCAGAGAGTTTTTCCAAAAGATTCTAGATTTCAGAAATAATGAATTTATTCGTTACCGAAAGCACG
Organism: Galeruca laticollis; assembly: GCA_963921935.1. NCBI lineage: Eukaryota > Metazoa > Arthropoda > Insecta > Coleoptera > Chrysomelidae > Galeruca > Galeruca laticollis. The sequence goes on from OY998176.1 coordinate 133,808,082, forward strand.
GTATAACCTATCATTATATCGAGTTGCTTATACTTTCATAATTTGCTTTCAGACTTTAATCAGTGAGGCTTTGGGTATACCCCAGAACAAAATTATAACGAAAGTGAAACGTCTGGGTGGTGGATTTGGAGGAAAAGAATCAAAAGCTGCTATGTTGGTTATACCGATAGCTGTTGCTGCAAAAAAAATAAATAGACCGATCAGATGTATGTTAGATAGAGATGAGGATATGATGATGACGGGTGCTAGACATCCCTTCTATTATAAATACAAAGTAGCTATTGATAACGATGGTAAAATTTTAGCTTGTGAAGCAGAACTTTATTCGAATGCTGGTTATTCAAGAGATCTTTCTACATCAGTAAGTACATGATTTTTCTAATTTAGAGCAATAGCATTGCGAGTTTTGGTTTATCAGTATAACCATGTATCCCACGTGTTAGTCAATCAAAGCTTACCAAAAGTCTATACTAAATTAAATTTTGATATAAGGCGTTATTGCGGTTAACTTATTGTGATGAATAAACATTTCTAAAAAAACTCACTGAACAATTGAAAACAGGATAAACGTTTCGATCGAATTGACTTTGCAGTGTGCACTAAGAAATTAATTGGTTTTTTGATCCATAGATGATGCTGTTAAACGTCATTTACAACATGTGCGTGATCTGTCAAATGCGCGAAGTTAAAATAGTTATTAAGTTTTCTGAAATTTTCCAATTTTCATCCTTCTTCAGAGTATTACAAAACATAAAAAAAATGGATGAAATCGGTTAAGTAGTTCTCATGACCGAGGAGAATTGGGATGCATTTTTTATATACAGGTTGTCCCAGGTTGCCTGTCGCACCCTTATAACTTGGTTCAAATAATATGCTCCGTAGCATGGGTGTACGCAAACAGGGACGAGGGAAGAAGGGAAATAGCCCCCTCACCTAAATTTTGAAAATGATTTAATAATTTCCTTATTTCTAAGCAAAAGATAAAAGAATCAATCAATCAAGTTAAAAATTTAAACTTATGCCTACCTACATAATATTATACAATACACGTATTCCTAACTATATGTTACTATTTATGATCTCACAATGTATATGACAATGATAATGACAGGATTATTGATCGGACGATCTTGCCTTGTGACATCTTCTCAAAAGATGGAGGAAATTTAAATACAAGTGGTTACAAGATTTCTCTCCTTGGCTTGCCCATTCCAAACGCCTCAAAGGCGTGCTATGCCTATACTGTATGCTTTTTCTACCAACCACAGTTCAAGGTGTCCTGGGATAATTTATTGTCAGACCTTTCACTCGTTACAAAGACATGAACGAATATTGCAAAATAAGATGTAAATAGCCAGTGGCATAAAACCGTTTTTTCTGCAGCGAAGACCTTTATGAACGACATTCCTGAAAATATTAGGATGATTTCTGCACAAGAAAAAGAGCCGGAAGAAAATAAAAAATCGTGTCTACGATTATCTCCAGTATAACGTTTTGTGATATGCATGACCTATCATTAAGGAGTAAAGAACTCCATGAAGGTGTTCTTGAAGATTTAATTAAATTAAGAATTGATACTGGCGACCAAATTATGAAAAATCACATGGAAAAAGCCAAGAAAATGTCCCCCAGAATACAAAATTGTTACTTGTATACACTTCGGAGGCTATATCTTGCTAACAAACAGAAATTTCTCCAAAAATAACCAAAAATATATAATATATATGTATAGTATATCTGGATTTATAACACCCGTTGTACTCGCTCTAGTATGATGAAAATCAATAAGATTCATATGTGAGACTCTCTGATAATTATCCAATTACAAAATTGGTTACTTCTGTACACTCCGGAGGCTGTATTGGGCTGAAAGCCCAAAATTTGTCCAAAAATGACCAAAAATGTGGCACTTCAGGTAAAATAGGACCCGTTGTACTAGGTCTAATGAGCTGAAAATCTATAAAGTTTATCTATACGACGCTTTGAGCAATATGCAATCATACAATTTGTCATGAAATTAACTGTCTCGACCCTCACTTCGTGGAATCTATTCATATTAGTGTTGTAAATGAAACTCACTGTTTCTAGCTAATTCCACAATATAATAAAAATTGTTGAAATTCTAAAAAATTAATTTTTTTAAATGTTCAACAATTTTTATTATATTGTGGAATTAGCTAGAAACAGTGAGTTTCATTTAAAACACTAATACAATTTGTCATTTATATACACTCCGGAAGCTGTATCGTGCTAACAAACTGAATGTTATGAAAAGTGGCCGATGAAAACGACGACATACACACAGGATTTTTTTCCAAAAACAATTTTTTCGTGCTGTTCTTACTGAAATAACTCAAAAAACTTTGGGGTAAACCAATACTTTTCTCGCATATTAGATACGTTGGGCTGAAAAGTAATAGCAGTGTACTTTCATTGTGCCAACCACAAATTAAATCTAGTCGTCAATGACTTAAATGTCGGTTCAGAAATACGAAATACGATATCTACTGTGAAGGATATAACTCGTTATTTTCGTGAATCAGCTTTAAGTAGGAAGTATGCTCCAAATATTCCTTTACTTTGCGAGACTTGATGGTCTGAACAATTCAAAAGTATTGCTATACTTAAAGACAACTTTATGGAAATCCTTGAAGTCCTTCAAAAACTATCAGGAGAAGGTAATTCTGCAACTAGAAAGATGGCGTTCAACAAGACCGCTATTTATTATTTCTCTGTGCCTGAAACACGTGGCCAATATCTTGCAATCTAAAAGATTAGATTTATTGCAATGCTCAAATCATATTAAAACAGTATTAAATGTAATTAAACATCGTTGCGTATCTGCAGAAGAAGTCGTGAGCACTATCTTAGCTGAAGCCAGCACACATACCGAAAACCTTGGAATAAAGTTACAGGGGCCAAGATTGTAGGGCGGCAGAAAAATCATGCGAACATTCCAGCTAGCAACTCGCCAGAATACTGGAGAAGACCTTTGTTGACCCCTTCAAGCCCAAGTTGCCACATGTGGCAACAAGCTCAAATTGATCTATATCCCAGATTGCCACTTATGGCAACAAATGATATATTTAAAATAAACGTTGGAATAATATCGTAGTTGAATAGTATATCCTGAAATGGGATACTTAGGTGGGGGGGGGGGATTAAATTTGATTGGCTGATTCAAGGTCAAACGCATGTATAGTCCGCAACCATATTTTTGGCGGTCTGCAGTATAAAATGTTATTTGCAACGGTGCAGTGCTGCAGTATTAGATAGTTTTTTGTGCGTTTTACGTGTAAGGATGTCCGACGTGAGTGATGATGAACCATTTGAGTATTCGGGATCCGAATATTTACCTAGTGGTCCTGATACGAGTAGCGAGTAGTTTTTCTATGATTTATTTTTCTGTTCAGTAGGAAAAAATATGTCCTTTTTTTATTTCGCTTGCATATCATTTATAAAAATATACTATTTTTTTACATAGTCAGTTTTTTTTTCACTAATTTAGGCCCCCATAGTAACGCCACTGGATAAAATCACTAAACTCACTTTTAAGATAACTAGAAATACTTTCCTAATATACCGCCACCATAATCAGTGGATTACAAAAAAAAGTTGAAGAAAGCTATTTTTCACGTCATCTGGGATATAGGGAGCGACTTAAAAAATTAACCTGGGCTTGAAGGGGTTAATACCTTATTTGGACTCTCTGATAATATCTTTGGAGCAACGCTTTTTCGATGGAAACCTACCAGTTTTCGAACTATTCTCACTACATCCGTTCGTTATACTGAACTTGTAATTGAGTGAATTTAAGATGTGAATTAAACAATTTTCAGAATTCTATAATTTAAACGGGCTTGACGATTAAGCCGAATTATGGTACAACTTATGGAATGACAAAAAAAATTAAAAAAGAGGAGTTAAATTTTGTTAGCATTGCCATGTACAACAAGTACCGTGGAACGCTCTTTTAGTACTCTACCCATAGTTAAAACTTGGTTAAGGTCCACAATGACAGGCAAAAGAGTAAACGGTTTGTGTATGCTAAATGTACACCGAAAATTAGTTTCTCAAAAATAGAAACACATAGTAGAAGAGGTTAGGAGCAGATTTGCTGAAGATCGCAGACGTCTCTTTTTCCTATGATAGTTAGATTATAATAAAAAATAATAAGTATAAATATTTGCTCTCTCATTTTCGTTTTTACTTTTCCGCCCAACCTATCTATATGCGAGAAAAGTATTGGTTTACCAACAAAAAAAGTGAAATTTTGAAAAGAAATTTTGATCTATTTTTACGTTTTCCATCAACAACAACACGAAAAAACGGTTTTTAGAAAAAAATCCTGTGTGTATGTCGTCGTCGTCGTTGTCTTCGGCCACTTTTTCTTACATGTCTTGTTAGTACGCTACAGCCTCCGGAGTGCAATGAGTTACCAATTTTATGATTGAATATTGTTAAGGACATGTCACAGTTGAACCCTATTGATTTTCAGATCACCAGAGCCCGTACAACGGATGCTATGGTACTTGAAGTACGACATTTTGTCATTTTTTGAGAAATTTCAGTTTGTTAGCACGATACAGCCTCCGAAGTTCAACAAGTCACAAATTTTATGATTGAATATTATTCAGGACATCTCACAGATGAACTCCATTGATTTTCAGCTCAACAGAGCCAATACACCAAGTGCTACAGTACTTTAAGTACGATATTTTTGTCATTTTTGGAGAAGTTTCAGTTTATTAGCACGATACAGCGTCCAGAGTATACACAAGTGACCAATTTTATGATTGTATATTATTCACAGCGTTTCAAACATAAATCCTATTGATATTCAGCTCACTAAAGCCAGTACAACGGGTGCTATGATACTTGAAGTACCAATTTTTTGTCATTTTAGGAGAATTTTCAGTTTGTTAGCCTCCAGAGAGTATACGATTGATCAATTTTATGATTGAAGATTGTTCAAGGTGTCTCACAGATGTACCCTATTGATTTTCAGCTAACTATAGCGAGTACAGCGGGTCCTATAAATCCAGATATACTGCATTTTTGGTTACTTTTGCAGAAATTTCGGTTTGTTAACACGATGCCTCCCCCGAAGTGTATACAAGTGACAATTTTATGATAGAATGTTAATCATAGATGCGGAAAAGTTAGTTTTAATCTTTAAAACCGTTTATTTCAAAAAACACCTACTTTATTTCCAACTTTTACTTTTTACATTTGCCGCCGCCCTTAAATGTAATGCTGCGTACGCCCATGCCCCGTAGAGTATATATTTTCATAAATCACACATCTATCTGCATTAAATACCGCTTTTATTAAATAGGATTCTAAATTTTCGGTTACATATTTTCATGAAACATGTTTTTTTGAATACATGTATGCACAAATATTTGATTTTACGTGACAAGATTTTTTAAATAAATAAACATGCTGTGACGAGTAGAAATGAATAATAAAGGATATTATTATTCTTCTAATTTACGATACACATTGTATAATAATGATTATATATTCTTTCTAGGTGATGGATAGAGCGATAACCCATATCGACAACGCTTACAACATACCAGCATGCAGAATTCTAGGTACTCCATGTAAAACCAATTTACCTTCAAATACAGCTTTCCGTGGTTTTGGAGGACCACAAGGAATGTATCTAGCTGAGTCTATGGTAGAACAAATTGCTACGTATCTAAATAAAGATCCGGCTATCATACGTGAAATTAATTTGTACAAACCCGGTGATGTTACTCATTATAATCAATTAGTTGAAAATTGTACCTTAGATAAATGTTGGAAGGAATGCTTCAGAACTTCAGACTATGTTAATAGGAGAAAAAGTGTTGAAGAATTCAATAGGTGAGTGTGGAATAATTTTGAATATTTCGTTGATTAAGATAGAATAACCTCTATCCTACTGTGTAGTATCTATAGTTATGGATCAGGACATGGCAGGATAGTCATGTGTTGTATGTAGTGTTGATATATATATATATATATATATATATATATATATATATATATATATATATATATATATTGTGACGGATAAGACCATAAGTCTCAAGATGATGCCAGGTATTAAAGTAATTGTCAATTTACCCAATCGTGGATTATAGGGAGAAAGTAAACATTTCGATAAGTAGCACTGGGATTTTATTTATATACTAAATAACACTTATTTAACTAGACATGACCTATAATTTACTAGGACGATGAAGCTAAAGTTCTTACCAATCACATACACATTGAGAATCAAATTTTGTTCTTTTCACTCTTTTTCATATGACCAATTCTCCCACCTTAAACTCTCCAGGAGATGAATTTTGTTCACTCTTGAGTTCCTAACTACCTTGTGTTTTAATAAAAACTCCCTAGCTCACTCGTATGCGTATTGAAGTTTGTACCTGAGCTCGTTGTGAGACGACTCGAAGTCATACCGTGTTTCTATTCCCGTACTCAAATGTTCTGGTATGTTCAGTTTTCTACACTAACTCAAATGGTGTATAACTGTGGTATGAGTTCACTATGGTATTATAACAGTAAGCAAACATCCTCGCATACATGCGCCAATCATCCCTTGTTTCGTTTATGAAGTTTCTTAGATACTCGTTAAAAATCCTGTGAAGTATTTCACAACTTCCTATAGATTCGTGATGATACCCGTATGGAAAGGTATGTTTTATATTTAGTAATTTTTATTCGCAATTTCGTTTTTATACTCTGTTCCTTGATCTGTTCTTAATTCTTTCATTAAACCGTAAGTTGGTATGAAATTGTCAAATATTCCTCTTGTAATTGTCTGAGCCTCTTTGTCTTGGACTGATATCATAGCTGCATACTTTGTAAGTTCACATAACATACAGTATATTCTTTCTCCCTTGTTCTCCAACGATAGATTATCAAGCTTCTCCAACGTTCGTCCTAAGTCGAAGTTGTATATTTCGGCGTTAAAAGCTTAGGTTAATTCCAACATGTTTTTGATCCGTACGCTCATCTTTAGCGAGATACGGTTTTCTTCAAAATGCAAGACTGGTAATTTATGAGCCTCTAAATTATTTAAAACTTTTATGACTGAAGGTTGACCTATAATTTACTAGGACGGCCAAGTTCAAATTCTTACTAACAACATACACTAGTTGTTATCGATAAACAAGACAGAGTATTAATTTCTTGACTGTTTACAATATTTCTTTGTATAGTAAATAATATCTCTAATGTTTACATTTATGCTTATACTTAGTATCAAATTATATCTTGTTAACACGTGTTTGGTATTATATTTAATTAAACAAAAGTTTGCGTTTTTTCTACCTCGACATGATCTAAGTTCATATTAGTTCGTTTGAATTGTATCAAACATTCGGGGTTAATAACCACTACACTATTTATGATGCCCCGTTATCATAAATAAGCATTCGAACACAGCTAGCAACAATTTATTATGTGCTATTCTTTTTCAGATGCAATAAATACAAAAAACGAGGTCTTAGTGTTATTCCTACTAAGTTTGGAGTTGCATTTGGTGTTTCTTTCTTGAACCAAACCGGAGCTTTAGTTCTAATTTACAAAGATGGATCAGTTCTTGTGTCACATGGAGGTGTTGAAATGGGACAAGGCTTACATACAAAAATGATCCAAGTAGCAAGTAGAGCTTTGGGAATCCCAGTTGAAAAAATTCACATTAGTGAAACAGCTACCGATAAAGTTCCCAATACATCTCCTACGGCTGCTAGTACTGGATCCGATCTTAACGGAATGGCCATCATAGTAAGACATTTCATAATAATTTGTGTCGATTTTGAAGTTCAATCTCAACTTTTAGAATGCTTGCGATGTTTTGAACGAACGATTGAAGCCGTATAAAGAATCAAATCCCAACGCAACTTGGGAAGAGTGGATCAAATCTGCTTATTTGGATAGAGTGAGTTTATCATCGACAGGTTTTTATAAAACTCCAGATGTAGGACACAACTACGAAACTGGCGAAGGAAGGTTGTACAACTATTACACCTTTGGGGCAGCTTGTTCCGAAGTTGAAATTGATACACTTACCGGTGATCATCAAGTATTAAGAACAGATATTGTTATGGATTTAGGTATGTAATACTTTTTTTCTCATAATTGCTTAATCTTCTAATTCTAAATAATTGTTTACAGGAGAAAGTTTGAATCCAGCAATTGATATTGGACAAATTGAAGGAGCATTTATGCAAGGATATGGTTTATTCGTCCTTGAAGAGATGATGTACACTCCTAAAGGAGAAACAATAACACGAGGTCCTGGTACATATAAGATACCAGGATTTGGCGACATTCCAAAAGAATTTAATGTGTCTTTGCTGAAAGGAGTGTCTAATCCAAGGGCTGTTTATTCCTCAAAGGTAAGTAAAATAGATATTTGTGATTCCACACCAAAAATTGATAGACGGACTTTTTCAACAAGCAGTTTAACGTGTATGTTGCAGACAATACTTCTCTACCGCCAAACTTTTTATATTTGGTTTTATCTTGTATGTGCCTTATCCTTACTACAATTCAATGTTCATCTATTCATTTCAATCTGGGCATTCTTTGTTATATTGTACTCTGCCAGCACATTCACCCAGTCACAGGTCTTCTAAAATATTGTCGTCTATCCATCTCAATCATGGTTTTCCTATTTATGTCCATCTTGGACTCTGCATTCTGTCTGCACATTCTTCCAGTCACACAGGTCATCCATTTAACTTCATCTTGGTCATCCTTTTTATGCCAATCTTGGACTTTGCCTGCACATTCTCCCAGTCTCAGGTCTTCCAAAATATTCTCGTCCATCCATCTCAATCTTGGTTTTCCTATTTATGTCTATCTTGGACTCTGCCTGCTCGTTCTCCCAGTCACAGGTTTTCCATTCATCTTAATCTTGGTCTTCCTTTTTATGCCTATCTTGTACTCTGCTTGCACATTCTCCCAGTCTCAGGCGTTTTCAAATATTGTCGTCTATTTATCTCAATCTTGGTCTTACTTTTTGTACCAATCTTGGACTGTGCCTGCACAATCTCCCAGTCTCCGGTCTTCTATAATATTGTCGTCCATCCATCTCACTTTTGATTTTCCTATTTATGTCCATTTTGGACTCCGCACTCTGCCTGCACATTCTCCCAGTCACAGGTCTTCCATTCGTATTTATCTTGGTCTTTCTTCTTTTGCCTATCTTATACTCTGCCTGTACATTTTCTCAGTCTCAGGACTTTTAAAATATTGTCGTTCATCCAAGTCAGTCTTGGTCTTCCTTTTTGTGCCTATTTTGGACTATGCCTATACACAGGTCTTCTAAAATCTTATCGTCCATCCATCTCAATCTTGGTTTTCCTATTTTTGTCTATCTTGGACTCTGCCTGCTCGTTCTCTCAGTCACAGGTTTTCCATTCATCTTCATCTTGGTCTTCCTTTTTTTGCCTATCTTGTACTCTGCTTGCACATTCTCCCAGTCTCAGGCGTTTTAAAATATTGTCGTCTATTTATCTCAATCTTGGTCTTACCTTTTGTACCAATTTTGGACTATGCCTGCACAATCTCCCAGTCTCCGGTCTTCTAAAATATTGTCGTCCATCCATCTCATTTTTGATTTTCCTATTTATGTCCATTTTGGACTCCGCACTCTGCCTGCACATTCTCCCAGTCACAGGTCTTCCATTCGTATTTATCTTGGTCTTTCTTTTTTTTGCCTATCTTATACTCTGCCTGTACATTCTCCCAGTCTCGGGAGTTTTAAAATATTGTCGTTCATCCAAGTCAGTCTTGGTCTTCCTTTTTGTGCCTATTTTGGACTATGCCTATACATACTCCCAGTCACAGGTCTTCTAAAATTTTATCGTCCATCCATCTCAATCTTGGTTTTCCTATTTATGTCTATCTTGGACTCTGCCTGCTCGTTCTCCCAGTCACAGGTTTTCCATTCATCTTTATCTTGGTCTTCCTTTTTATGCCTATCTTGTACTCTGCTTGCACATTCTCCCAGTCTCAGGCGTTTTAAAATATTGTCGTCTATTTATCTCAATCTTGGTCTTACTTTTTCTACCCATCTTGGACTGTGCCTGCACAATCTCCCAGTCTTCGGTCTTCTAAAATATTGTCGTCCATCCATATCACTTTTGATTTTCCAATTTATGTCATTCTCCCAGTCACAGGTCTTCCATTCGTATTCATCTTGGTCTTTCTGTTTTTGCCTATCTTATACTCTGCTTGTACATTCTCCCAGTCTCAGGAGTTTTAAAATATTGTCGTTCATCCATGTCAGTCTTGGTCTTCTTTTTGTGCCAATTTTGGACTATGCCTATACATACTCCCAGTGACAGGTCTTCTAAAATCTTATCGTCCATCCATCTCAATCTTGATTTTTCTATTTATGTCCATCTTGTACTCTGCATACACATTCTCCCAGTTTCAGGCGTTTTAAAGTATTGTCGTCAATCTTGGTCTTCCTTTTTATGCCTATCTTGGACTGTGGCTGTCTTAGATTGTGCCTTCACATTATCCCAGCCTCAGGCCTTCTAAAATATTGTCGTCCATCCATCTCAATCTTAGTTTTCCTATTTATGCCCATCTTGGACTCTGCCTGCACATTCTCCCTGCCTCAGGTGATTTAAAATATTTATTTGTCCATCCATCTCAATCTTGGTCTTACTTTTTGTGCCTATCTGAGACTGTACCTGCACATTCTCCCAGTCTTAGTTCTTCTAAAATATTGTCGTCCATCCAACTCAATATTGGTTTTCCTATTTATGTCCATCTTGGACTCTTGCTGCACATTCTCCCAGTCACATGTCTTCCATTCATCTTGGTCTTCCTTTTTATACCAATCTTGGACTCTGCCTACACATTCTCCCTATCTCAGGTGTTTTAAAATATTGTCGTCCATCCATCTCAATCTTGATCTTACTTTTTGTGCCTATTATCAGTCTTAATCTTGGTTTTCCGATTTATCTCCATCTTGGACTCTGCCTGCACATTCTCACAGTCACAGATCTTCTAAAATATTGTCATCCATCCGTCTCAATATTGATCTTCCTTTTTATGCTTATCTTGGACTCTGTCTGTACATTTTCCCAGTCTCAGGTCTTATATTGTAGTCTATCTATTATGGAGGGTAGAAGTAAGGAGGACCGTCTTGTATAGGGAACAAGTTGAAAAAGTGTCCAGCTGTAAGCAGCAAATTACAGTTCAATAACCGACCACAATAACGCTAGCGTAGCGAGTGGAAAGGACATGAAATTAGCAGTTGTAAACGGAGTGAAGTGTGCTGAATTGGAAAATTTAATGTCTCTGATGACTAGTGTAGTTGAGCATATTGCAGTTTATAAAACGTCAACTATTTACGTAGTCAAGTGTTGATTAGTAAATAGAACCTATAAAACTGCTGAACTAATGTGGATAGTGATTCGATTTTTACAAACTTTAGTAGATACATTTTTTATTATTATTATTACGAATTTGTTGTTGTAAATTCAAAGAGGAAAAAAAATAGAAACAATGGGAAAGCTTTGTTCAGTGAAAAGTTGTCCAAGTGGGCGAAAATTACTCTACTCTAATAATTTATGGCGCTGCTTTTAAAATCTTTCCACTTGCTACTATGGCGCCATCTTAATTTGCTCCCTGTCAGCGGACACTTTTCATTCACTGAGTTGGTCCTCCTTACTTTCTACCCTCCATACTATCTATGTCAATCCTGGCCTTCTTTTTTGTGCCTATCTTGGCCTGCACATTATTTCAGTTTTAGATATTCTCAAATGTTCTTCATGCATCTCATCTTGTTTTTCCTTTTTTTGAGAGCTTTGCATTTTCATAAATTATAGAACAAACGATATCTTGGATTTTTAGTATATTTCACTTTCTCAGTAGCTTCGACTTCTTTATTTTCCAAAACAATCAAAGACCAGTAATTTACTGACGTTTTGATTTTTCTCTTTGAATGTCATGGTTAATTGTTCTATTTTTAGCATGTCTTCCTACAATTCCTCCAGGGTTTCGGCTCGCTGAAGCGCCAAATATTGAGCAATTTGTATATATAACAAATATACCTGAGCTAGTGCGAACGGAAAATTGACTGGAAAATGCTTCAGCAAACAATAATAATAGAAAAAAAATATTTTTTAAACCTTCTGTTGTTTTAGGCCGTTGGAGAGCCGCCTCTGTTCCTAGCGAGTTCTATAATGTTTGCTATTAAAGACGCAATAAAAGCAGCAAGGGCAGAAAATAATGTTACTGGTTATTTCAGACTAGATGCACCTGTCACTTCGGCCAAAATTAGAATGGCGTGTCATGATGAAATTACCTCAAAGGTATCATACTTTAATTTATTTAATTGATTTTTAGCCGGATAATAATTGTCAACTAATTTTATTTTTTCAATTAACATTGCAAGTTTACTGCCTATGATTTGGCTCTTGAAAAATTACTTGAATGAATATACATTAAAATAAAATCATTCATACAGAATTAATTTATGATTATGGTAATAAGAAACTGATTTATTGCAATATGACTTACAGATTCAAGAGCCGAAACCAGGAAGCTTCAAACCATGGAATATTGTAGCCTGAAAAAGCATTTATGTATATATATTTAATACATTATTGTTAACTTCGTATTGTAAATTATTTCTACGTTAATAAAAAATATTAAGTTAATTTCGCCTTTTTATTCCATCCATAAAACATGTTTCTTCTTATAATTTATTTACAATTTTTGATAAATCACTATTCAAATATGTAAAATAATGTATTAAAAAATAAAACTTGATAAATGTGGGACACAGCGCATAGCTGCCTGCCTACTTGCTTCTTGTTATAAATGCAGTGGAGCTCTGTATAATTTGCAGGTTTCTTTGCTGTCTTGGCTGCTCCCTAATAGATAGCGCCAGTACGCCTATATATAAATATTGGAGAAGTAGCGTACAATGATTAAATGGATTAAATCTTGTAACTTTCTGGCATTTCTCCGATTCTAATACAACATACGAAAATCACAGTGATTTTAAAAGGATTTAGCCAGCGAATAGTGCGTAATCAACAACTCATATAGTTACAATTTTTGAAACTTAATATTTAAATACAGATGTTTTTTATCCAGCTTTATATTGGATGTATATGTAATTAATAGTCCGGGATGTAGAGTTTCATTTCACCGTACGATTCCCCCAGGCTCGATTTGTGATAAAACATTTTTTTTCGAATCCTTGCTTCAGGCATGAAAACTTTGTAGAAAGATTATTTATATAATAAAAATGAGAATTTCACAAGTCAACTGCGTAACAAGCAGTCCAGGACTAAGGGGTGGGGGGGCTAACGGGGCTCTGGGCCCCGATGGCGTAGGGGCCCCGGCTTCGTTTGGTTTAGTGTATAGATACTACTACTACTAATAAATTCAGGCGAACCGCGGCCGAGCAAGCTCAAGCCAAGATTCCGGCACTGAGGCCAATGGCGGGCCCATTGTGCCATACCTGCTACTCATGCATCCATGAAGCCAAGTCCTTCAATGAAGGACTCAACTATCTTTAGTGAGTGCCTGCATGTATCCCCAGAGGCCACAACAGGGACTCCGAACATTCGCCTGCGTAATATAGCCCAATGTGGACACATAAGGAGGACATGGACCGACGTTTCGTCAGCGAAGCCACAACCCATACATTTGGGGCTTTGCTCTAAACCTAAGTTATGGCGGTGTTTCCTCAGACAGCAGTGCCCTGTTAAGGACAGCTGTCCTAGCATGTTCATCAGCCCATCCCCTCAGTACGAGCTTGGACTGCCTTAGACCCTGTTAAGCGTTCCAGTGAGCGAGGTGTTGGTTTCCCAACCAGTTCCTCGCTTCCCTATTGATTGCTTGTTTTGTAAGGCTCAACCGCCCTTTCATTACCTTCAAAACCAGAGTGGGCCGGAATCCATTCTAGCCACACTACATTCCGCCTTGCTAGGCTAGCAAGCCGTTCTCGACATTCAGCAGAAAACCCTGAGTTGATGGTATGTCCACTCAGGGCCATGATGGCTGCTTGACTGTCGGTGTATATGGTTATGTGTCGGTCTACATAACCTCTGTCTAGATTTATCTACGCACATTCCAAGGTAGCGTATACCTCAGCCTAATATGCAGATATCCCCTTTCCCAAGGGAACACAAACTTGTGTCTTTGGATTTCTAGAGTAAACTCCAGCCCCCGCCCTTCAATGGAGCATGAGCCATCTGTGTACCAGACGATCCCATGAGGTTGTGGATTTCCCTCTCTCTCCCAGAATTCTCTATTCCGGATCTTCATCCTATAGGGGGTTTCGAAGGAGTACCTACGCAGGCAAACATCAGCCGCCCGGGCCAATACTGGGACATTTCCCAGGAGTCTGAGCTTCTTGACGTGCCTACACCCTTCCTCACTTCGCACATAATCCAAGCTTTTTAAGCGCAAGAATGTCCTCCCGGCCTCAGCATCGATCCCTTAGTGAAGAGCAGAAGTCCAAGAATCACCTCCAACACAGCAGTTGGTGTAGTGTTCATGCAACCAGTTGTCCCCAAACAGACCGCCCTTTGGGTGCGTGCCAGTTGCTGCATAGGCAGCATGATCACTTTGTAGAACCAGGGGTTAGTCCCCATTTCGGACCAATGGCTATCCTACAGACCCATTACGTGTTAGTCACCTTACTTAGGCGACTATCAAGGTGAGCCTTCCATGTTAGTGTCTTATCCAGTAAGCAACTACCTCAGCATTGGCAGGATTCACTGCAAGTCCGTGATCGTTGCTCCACCCCTGTACCTTATTCAGGGCCCTTTACATTAGGTCCCTGAGGACGCTAATATGCCTTCCAACAACAAGGACAACGATATCATCGGAATACCCAATTGCTAGAAAGCCTTCACCATTTAGTAGCGATATTAGTTCGTCGATCACTAGGTTCCACAAAATGGGCGAAATAACGCTCCCCTGTGGACATCCCCTATCCACGACCACTTTTGCCACATGATCAGGGCCGGATTAAGACATTAGAGTGCCCTAGGCTGACATCAGTTTGGCGCCTCTAAACTAAGATAGTAAAAATATAAATACAAGTAAAATAAAACGCGAAAATGTACAAATCCATTATTTAAAGGGGGATTTTTGTATGATATCGTCAAAATTCTTTTTTTTACTGCCTCACATTCTATACATAATATTGAGAGGTCAGCAGTTTTATCGTCTCTCAAAGAATTTCTTAAGTAATTTTTTACTCGTTTTAACACGGAGAAAGACCTTTCGCCTGTACAATTCGTCACTGGAAGACACAGATATATTCTTAAAATAATGTCCATGACATAGTTTTTGATGTTTTTTTCTCAGAGTTAGGTGAGTCCAGAGTTTGAATAAAATATTTGAATTGTACACATTCATTTTCAAAATTACAATCCAAATCTCTAGTATAAATTCCTTGAAGATTCTGTACTTTTCTTTTATTATTGTCTTCACTGTGTTCTAAGTTTGTAAGAAAACCAAAAGATCCATTGATTTTATCGTACGAATTTTTTTGCCTCTCGAGTTCTGATACTATATTGTCTACAACCACGTAGAACATATTTACTTCCATATTTATCCTACCATCAAAAGTGAATTAATGATTTATAGAATTGAGCGGCTGTCACTATATCCATACTTTGCTTTTGCAAAGACTGGCTTGTTTTGTGGAATTGAATTAAAATATCTCTCCAGAAACAGAGTATAATACCAGTCTCCAAGCTTAACATTTTTTGCAATATACCCTTCCCCTCAACTTTTGTTTTAGGCGCTTGCGAGGTATCATTCACAATAAAAGTCAAAGCTTCTTTAAAAGCATCGCAACTGTCATAAAGAGCGGTGCAGGCATCGACTCTAGCTGACCATCTAGTACCTGAAAGTTTTTTAGGCACATGTAGTTCTGACCCACTCACAGTTCTGTTACGTGTTAAACACTCTTTCATTATTTCCCACCTATAGGTTGATGCTGAAAAGAAAGTGTATATTTCTTCCACAAACAAAAAGAAATTTATTACAACAGGAGAACACTCTGCAGCGCAGGTTCCTACTAAATTAAGTGAATGGGCAGTACATGGTATATATTTTGCCAATTTGTTCTTTTCCTTGATTCTAGCTTGCAAACCAGAATATCGACCAGACATGTTGCTAGCGTTATCGTAAGATTGTCCTCTACAGTTCTGTATGTCAATTATCTGCTTACCTCTATCCATAATATCATCATTACTGAGAGTTGATTGTTGTTCATTATCTGCACCGGCTTCCGTACCTCGAACAGGTTGACAGAAAAAAAGAGTTTAATTTGGGTATTTTTTTCAATAACTTCTCCATTTTTTTTGCTTTTTTTTCCGCCATCTTCCTTTCCCACCCACTAAGTTTTCTACTTCCTCCACTTCCACTCATTGTTTTCTATAAAATGATAAACAACACAAAAATACCGCAACTGATAGATACTATTTTAATTGACGATTACTGCCAGCGACTGAACTAACTCAACTGACTACCTACCAATTTAAAAAAAATGGTTCCAAAGTTTACCAATTTTCCATCTACTATGCGGTTCCGTAGCATGACCCCAAGCCAGTGATTTATCATTGGCTCTATTCCATGATTTATTGCAGCTCTACACATTTGACTCTACAGGAGTCCTGTCGAAAGATCCGTGTATGTCTAAGGATGCCTAAGCCCACCACTTTCCCTCACATACCGATCAACCAACCTCTCCAGTGTTTTCAACACGAAAAATGTTAGGCCCATAGGTCTAAAGGACTTGGCCACGTTGTATGTAGTACGACCGAGTATAAAGATAACTTTTACTTGTCTCCATTGCTCAGGAGCATATCTGCTTGCCAAGCAGGCCCGATAGGTACGCACTAAGATTCGACCAATAGATTCCCAGCCCTGCTGAAGCAGAGCCGGATAGATTTGGTCCTTCCCCGGAGATTTATAGGGTCTAAACGTACGAATTGCCTAAGTACTCCGTTTATAGGTAACTATTTCCTTTGCTACATGGTCGTTGTGTTCCCACACATCTCACGCCAGAGCCCTCCTGCCCGACTACTTTCCAGCCGAGAAAACACCAGGTGCGATTTCCAGACAGCTACGAGCACTGTCAGGAGACTTCGTTAGGACTCGACGCAGCCTTGACATTTGAGGTACCGAGACGATATCCTCGCAGAAGGTTCGCCAGGCATCTATACGAGCCAACCTAACGGCGCTCTTATACTAATTTCGTTTCTGGCGGTATTGCTCCCAATCCAGATCCGACTCTGTCTTCCTAGCCCTATTAAATAGGCTAGTGTATAGATACTAAGGTACTTTACTTTAAATGAAAATACAAAACTCCGAAAGTGAGTCATTTCAGGCGTGTTCCAATGTTGTTTTCAATAATCATTTTATTTTCCCAATTAAATATCTTGTATTCTGCTGAGTTTAAAAAACATCCTAATTTTCGCTTTTTTGGCAATAAGAATTGGTTGTTGCTGACAATAGTAAATTCACAATTCACCTAAAATTCTCTTACATAGCGGGTCCTTTCTTTCAACTGAACTACATTTAAAAAAGCGGTGATATAAAAAGGGTTTCTTTTTTTGTTGACAAGTTTTCAAAGAAATTCCAGTCTACAAGCGTAAATTGAAGTACTAAACTTTTTTTGTCACAGAGATATTGCCGACGGCGGGGGCATGATTTTTCCTACTTTTTTTGGCTTAGTTTCATAACAGTGATTTCAATTCAATTATAAAGTAACTTTTACTGTAGCAGACCGCAGTTAGTTTAGATCTTCGTCATTATCTGTATTTTGTTATTGGAAATAGAATAAAATCCGTTTACGGAAGCTGAAATTGGAGATTGTCTGTGAATATTATATGAACATGTCAAGTAGGTATTAGAAAATATCTCAGCGGTTTTGCCAAAAGGAAGGTAAGAATTTTTAATATTGATATCATTACATTTTATAATTTTCTTTGACATATTTTCAAAAACCATAAATAAGAATTAGTTTTCTCACATGCCAAACCAATAAAGGTCATAGGTGATACCAACTCAAACAATTTTATTTTCGAAAGATCATTAAGAAAATAGATAAAAATTTTAGAACACCTCCTAATTACCGACTTGAAGTAAGTTTGCTTTCGTCCTGTTTTTTACAGATTCGGGAAGAGAAAATCCAGACTGCAGAAAAATTGCCAAAGTTTACTAATTTTTTCGGAGTTAAGCCATCACGGTTGCCTTTAAGCGGTAGTACCGATTTACCGGAGAGACACCAACATCATTATCAAGTAGTAGTTCATGTTCATAATCATCGTTCCGAGAATGTAGAGCCAGAATCGACCACGTATTTGCCTTGCGCGAATTGGGATGTTTCATTTTTCACTTCAAATCGTGTGCGGTAAATTAACTGTTGTGCACTTATTGAAAACACTGTTATACTGAGATTTTTCTGTAACTTTTAATATAAATAACTATGTACATTATTCACAAATATGATGGTTGTAGATATAGACACGTGTCACACATTTTTTATCACTTTCACCAACTATAACGAGTTTGAGAGTTTTTACTATTTTTGTCAAACGGCATGGGTTATTTAGAGTTTTGAATCCAGTGATTCCAAAGAGATCTAATTAACTACTGGGGTTTTATCTAACCGGCATGGGCTATTCAGAGGGGTTTGTTTCCTCTCGGGGTTCTACTCGACTACAGAGTTTCTTGGTGCTGAAAATGAGAGTATGATAAAATGAACTACGTTGTTTTAGGCGTACTGAAAATCTGATCGGGTCGGAGAAGAACATACACGGGGAGGGAAAGAGTACATTGTGAAATAGATTGGTTGGAAAGAGTGCGAAGTCATTAAAAGTTCGGGATTGAAATGTTGAATATTCATTTTCTCGGGGAGAAAACTGGGTTTTCGAACATGCCTTCTTTGCAAATTAGTCAAGATCCAGCGATGTGGTCTAAAATAATAACTGATCATATAGGAAAACTGTGCATAGACAAAGGTCCCATGCTCTTTCAAAATAATAATGGTTATTTTGAGATTTCAATTCGAAAATACCCTACTCAAAACCGTGCATTTTATCTTCCAAATTATTTCAATCTACACTAAGCAACGGAGAATCTAGAGTCAGAAAGTGGTTATTATATTCGGGTTCAACAGGATTCGCTTATTGTTTTGTCTGTAAGCTTTTCAACGGCGAAAGTACAAATGTATTTGTTACTGGATTTTCTGATTGGAAAAAAGTAGAGGTAAAAGCAAAATCTCATGAAAATAATTTAGAACAACGGAAGCGCCTTTTAATTTTAAAAACAAGGTACACTTTACGGCGAATAGATGAAGACAACACCAAAGCAATGGACGACGTGGTAGAGGTAATTAAATTTATTTCGGAACGAGGCTCGTCTTTTCGATGAGATGAAAAAATAGTCTCGCCGCATAATGGAAATTACCTGGAACTAGTATCAAAATTTGATCCTTTTCTACGATTCTGATTGTATTTGTTGTTTCAACAAACCTCACACGATCCATATGAAATCCGCATTAAGCATTCAGTTCAATCGTGACATTTAACAAATATAAGAGTTATCTGTGTTGTACATATAATTACAAGAGCTAAATATTACTTTCAAAGGTTTTTCTTTCTAAATGTTTTATTTTGGTATAGATATGTAGATGACATATTAGCTTGTTTTATGGGTAGTGGACGACAATTAGATATATTTTTCAACCACATTAATAATTTACACCCAAGCTGAATTTACATTAGAAGTTGAAGAAAATAGCTCAATCAATATTCTTGATTTAAAAATTCAGAGTAATAATGTACTTGATTATTCGATTCAACGAAAACCAACACACACTGATGTGACTATTCCATACAGTTTCAATCCTCCCATGTCCCATAAACTAGCGGCATATAATTCAAGGATACATAGAGCATTTTCATTTCTTATGAACAAATTTAATTTTGATGGAGAGATTAATAACACAATTAAACAAATAGCAACATCCAACGGATACTCATTACATATGATGAATAAACTAATTAGTAAAAAAGAGGAAAAAGTGTCATTACAACTAATATTTCCTAAACAAACTGAAGAAATAAAAACTTTACATATATATACATATGCAGGAAATATTTCTAATAATATTTCAAAGATAATATCTTTAGCAACAAATACAACGATTTCTTTTAAAACAGAAAGTAACATGAGTATTATACAAAATTGTTAAATGTAAAAACAAAAATATCACCATTAAAGAAATCTGGTATATATAAACTTAAATGTTCAGAATGTAATGCTGTCTATTTGGATCAGAGCCTTAGAAATTTTGAAATCCGATACAGTGAACACGAGCATACCGATTAAAACAACCAGATAAATCCCACTACGTCAGACATCTACTTGACACCAATCATTCATTGACACCTAACACAGAACTAGAAGTACTACATATTTGTGATAAGAAACAAGAACTGGATTTCCTTGAAGAATTGGAAATTAGAAGACACTTGAGAAACCCACAATATGAAGTCGTCAATGAACAGATAAATCTAGGGAGCTCTCCACTCTTAAACTGGCGTCTTAAGTGATAATCGTAAAGATCAGCAGATATAGTTTTCCTGGTTTTCTATATCATTGCACAGTGATACTGATCTTAATTGGGAAAAATGATATCCAGGATATCCCCATAGGGCTAATAATATCTAAGCTTTAATATTTGTAATACAATATCTTCTTTTTGCTATTAACATATATTAAGTCAATCACAAGATAGGTCACTTCTTGGACTAGCCAAAAATAATTAAACATCAGGTAGGCATCAAATGAAATGTAACTTCTGTCATTCTGACGATGATATTTAGGTAATATCGTAACAATTGTCAACTTTTTAGAATTTTTAACGTTTTTCAATAAACTGTGGAGATATCTAGAAACAGTAAGTTTCATTTAAAACTCCAATATGAGTATATTCCACAAAGTAAGCGTTGAGACAGTCAAACTATTATGTTAATTTGAATTATTTTCTGTTTTGTAAAAAATATATAATGCGTGATAACGTGTATGGATGTTAATAAGGACAGTTTTATTGTGTTTAAAAAGGCGCCTGTTTCATTTATGTTATACATTCAATGGAGCACATATAAAATAAGTTGGCCCAGTATTTATTAAACGTTCAGATTATTCTTTAGCTTATTTTTAGGAGATTTGATACAATGTTGCCACTTGTTTTAACTATTTTAGCAATTTCCAC
Organism: Galeruca laticollis; assembly: GCA_963921935.1. Lineage (NCBI taxonomy): Eukaryota > Metazoa > Arthropoda > Insecta > Coleoptera > Chrysomelidae > Galeruca > Galeruca laticollis. Next base: position 133,829,365 of record OY998176.1, read on the forward strand.
GAAACATTTTGTATTATCGTATTGAAAACGTTTCTCAGTTTGTTGAAATTGTGTTATTCATTTTGTTCCAGTCGTATAAAACGGATCTTTTTACTTTTTTCTATCATTTTCTGACATGTTCTCACAATTACTCCTATTTCACCCCGTGGCGTCAGCAAACCAGGGTTATCAATTGAGTCCAGAACGGCCCGCATTATTGGTAAATAGTATATTAAGTTCCAAGTGTCAAAAGGTTACTAAAGACGTTTTTAACACGAGGTGCTTACTGTACTTTTTCTTCGCCCGCGGAAATGAAAAAATTATATTATATTTTAATTATATTCATAACATGACGGACGATGGTTGACGGCTCACTGACAAATCAAATGACACAGAACAACAAAATTATCACGGAACATGAAATTTAATATACAAAAGATACACTTGATGTGACATTTAAAAAACAAAAGATAAACGAGATGTGACTTTTCGCATTTTAAACACTAGTGTTTAAAGAGTCGTTTTGTGCATGTCAAACCCGTGTTTAAAATGCGGTTTATAGTAACGGAAGTAGAAAAACAAGTCCTGTCCTGGCAAGCAAAAGGCACAGTGAATGTAATGTGACGGTAGAGAATAAGTGAAAATTTGTTGAGAATTAGCGAACAACAAATACGGAAAGTGATAACATACAAAAGATAAAACAACCAGGAATAGAAATACGTAAGTTTCAGAATTATAATTCATGCAAGTTTACTTACGTCTTTCTATTCCTGGTTGTTTTATCTTTAGTATGTTATCACTTTCCGTATTTGTTGTTCGCTAATTCTCAACAAATTTTCACTTATTCTCTACCGTCACATTACATTCACTGTGCCTTTTGCTTGCCAGGACAGGACTTGTTTTTCTTCTTCCGTTACTAAAACCGCATTTTAAACACGGGTTTGGATCCTTTGGAAATCTATAAAACTTACAGTTCTCTCTGACATTATAATGCTTACAGCCTGGTGGCCAGGACAGTACCATTATTCTTTATGTGAAGAAACCTAAAATTAGATAATACAGATAGAAAAAGAATTAAAACAATTGTATTTCATAAGTTTATAATAGCATGTTTAGGTTAGATAACTCTTTTATTAAAATTATATTGTTCTACATACCTATTTTGGTTGGAATCGAATATATCCCTTTGCAAAACTCTTAGTGTATATCTAAATGCGTAAATCAGCAGTTTCGTTTAAAATATAAGGTATCTAAATGGCTGGTTATGTTTGTTTGGATACAAAATTGACATAACCTAAGATTATGACGTCACCACTAATAGCGCGTAATGTTTTTAATAAACGAGGAAATTTCTTTTTGGGTAACATTTGTGACTTTTTCTTTGAAGACTGTTTCCACGCATCCAGTATGGCTCTCCACTTTCGCTTTAAGGGTCCATAAAGTGCAACATCGAGTGGCTGTGCAAGGTGTGTAGAATTTTTAGGAGAGAGCAAAATGAAACATCGTTTTTTTACAAAACCAGTCGGCAAAAATAACTGCGTCAAACCAACCGTTCTTACTACAATTCAATCATGTGTTTTTTGGACCGCATTCAGACTAAGTTTGCCATAGATTCTCTGCTTTATAGACCCCGTATGGAGGAAGTATTTGCCCAGCCGCCGAACCACAAAACATTACAGAAACACTGCTTTTAGAAGAATATCTGATGCGTTCAGGATATTTTATTCCCTTCCGAAAAATACATTTCTTGGCCCCTGGGTCATCTGACAAGTTAGTTTAGTCGTAATTAAACATTTTGTTTGAAGTTATAGGCTCATTGTTCTCAAAGATTATGTCTTTAAAATTTGAGGAATATGTTGCCATTATTTCAGGGGTTACACTTGCCTTTGTCTTTTTTAAATTTTGACAAATTCTTAAAGTAAGATTATTTTTGTGTCTACGAATAAATCTTCTGCACCACTTTTTAGTGGGTAACTTATTTTCGCCAAGTTGAGCAGCCGCTAAGCCTTGTCGTATAATTAATTGCTGGCCTAAATGAGATAAATCTGAATAATCGAAAGGACAACCCCATTTGCTAATAACTAGAATGTGATGGACAATAATATTTTCCACTACTACAGGAAGAATATAGGTTTCCCAACTTTTCCATTAGGACGATTATTTACTTTATTTGATAAACTACCTTTTGGAAAACGGAGTGCTTTGCTGGCTTTATTTAGAGACATTTTCTTTTTCACCATAGTACCGCCGATATTTACGCTTTTCCTGTGTTATCATCTTCTGAAATTAGTAAAAATCATTATTATTGATGCTTTAAATATGTAGCCATAACTTTGAACACGTGTTCAAAGTTATGGGATATTTACGATATTTTGCGGTTAGCTAGTAATATCTACCGTAACAATATTATACGCTAGAATTCAACATTGTCCATATACTTACGAGTTAAGAAGGTCTTAATGAACTGGAAATACATAATTATAAGTCTGCAAAAAGTCTAATATAAGAGGAATTTACAGTAAATTTTCCACACTTCACGTTAAGCGGGTTTTTATTCTATGTTGTTCAATGTTTTTAGGATCGATGGTATATAGTAACGTCGGCGCTAATCTGCTCGTTTGTAAGCGACTAAACGCGTCGCATACAGTTTGTCCTTGTTTTTAGAGTAGATGTTAGGAATATTATATTTTTCTCACTTTTTGTCCAAATTTATGCCATCGTTCAATGTTATGGGGTTCTATGGTATATAAATTATCAATTGTACAAAAAATAAATCTATTCAAATGCACGCCGGGTTTTTTTTCTCAGTGTGACTACAAAGTAGTCAACTATACCGGAGTTTTCTACGTTTCCAAATCAGTTAACTTGAGGTCATTTGATTGAACACAACCATCAATCAGAACAACATTATACTGAAAACAGATCCCATGGGCTGTTTTCACTCTATCACGTTGCTATGTATACAATTTGATTATTTATTTCGATTTTGACGTTTCAAATATTTAATATTTCAAAATGTCACGATTTTGTCATAATACTGACGAGAATATTAATGAAATTATAGAAGCTCTGTACTTCTTTTCTATAATTAGCAAAGAATTTTCTATCCGAATAACCCTCGAACATTGATAAATGCTCACAAAATTTATAACAACTTTCTCAAGCTTGTTGCTTATAGGCAACAGACCTCCGCCTGCGGCGTCGGTCTGTTTCCAAGCAACAAGCTTTCGAAATCTGTTATAAAATTTTTTCGAACAATTATCAATGTCCTTGGGTTATTACTACTGAAAACAAAACGTATTGTAGTGAGTTGATATTACCCAAAAGTTTACCAACAAAAATAAGTTCCAATGTTGAAACAATCTCGCAGATAAAAGATAAAGATATATTTTCTTGGCTCACATCTGACCGTATTTACCCTCTGTTAACGATGCATGCGAGAGAGGGTGGTGTGTAGTACTAGCGTTCAGAAAACAGTTCAAAATTCAAGTTCACATTGTAATGATTTATTAGCATACCTGCCTTTATGCCATCCCAACTCTATTTAATTTACTTGGGACTGTTTATATAGGTGGAAATGCCTAAGAACTTCTAGGTAGGTATGGTATAGGGCCCTTAGGTCATTCTTAGGTATTGCATGTTTGTACAGAGACGTGGTCTTCTCGAAGCTATTAGTTATATTGATTTTGATCGTGGTTTTAGTTTGAAACACCCAGTTGCTTTTATCCATTAACCAGTTGATTTATAGTATTACAAGTTTTGGACTTTACTGGTATAATTAATGATTTAAATAATTAACGTGTAATTGTTTGTGAACAGTTTCAACACCGATTGTGATATTTATCACTTTTAAACAAGAGATTTCATACTATTCTTAACTGTTGGCATCAAGGTAACCGTTTTTGCGTCATGAAAATAAGCACGTGATTTTATATTTACTCATTTGTAATTTGTAGCAGCGTTCAAAAACAATTTTTAACAAAACGTTAGAAAATGTGTTAATGGCTGACGCAGACACTCGTTCAGTCAAAACAATCGGAAAAAAATATGTTTGTCGAAGTTTACCAACCGGGTAAGTCTAAAATGTGTTTAAAATAAAAGCAATATTTATGATTTGGATGCCCGATACTCTTTCAGAAAGCTAATGTAAAATGTAACTGTAGGTTAAATATACAAATAAAATTTACAGTTGATTCTTTAATGAATATGGTAAATAATGTAACTAATAGGAAAGAGTTCTTTTTTTAATGATTTGATATAGTTATATTGTAGCATTGGTAGGACGGCGTTGACAATCTGAATCTCTTCACAATAAAAATATTAAGAAAGCTACTAAGTATATAAAATAGCATGAAAATAATGAAACCCCTTTTCAAAAACATTTGTATCTTATAAAAGAGGAGCCATAAAAGTTCAACTTTCTTTTGTTGTTCCAAGCTCCTATCTTTGCGCGAATATAATATTTTTTCTTAGGGAAAACTTGAATCTGAAATGTCCAGATTCGGAAAATGTACGAATTCTTTTATTCAAAGAATGCCCATTAAGTGATAGAGAGTTGATCTTTGACTCACATTCGACAAATTATGGACCATCTAAAACCCAAAATGGTTCATCTAATGACGATAAGAATAATTCAGAAGAATTATCCCATTTGACAGAGTTGATTTTTGGCTCTGCAGCTATGAAGTATCACGAAACTTATTATAAAATACATGATGCATCTTCTCCAGACCAAATCATTTTTACCCAGGTAAGGATTTTTTATTAGTTTGTAAAACCAATAACACATCCATTTTTTCGGCTTTCGAATTATTAAATGAATATTCCCTGATTGTCTGCAATAAAAAGAATTCATAGAAAATAAAGTTTGTTTTTACATATCAGGTAACGAAAAATAAATATATTCAAATTCTGACATATTGCTCGAGGAACAACGGCTTTAATAGTTCTCCTTCATAATTAAAATGAATTTTCCCTATTCCTCCAGCTCATTTTATTATGTTCAAGGGGAACTACGAAAGTGTAAAATAGTTCTTCAAACTTTAAAATGTGAAGAAAATGCCTGGACAGTGTGATAGGTGATTTCGAGATATTTGGTTTTCTGGCGGGAACGCAAAGCGGATATACTAACTTTCCATGCTAACTTTGCTTATGCTTATGGGATAGTAGATCCAATGTACTTCACTACAGCAACATTCATAGCTTAACTCATACACTGCCGCCCTGATTTTGTGATCATCTGTAAGGGGCCGATCCACTTATATGCATAAAAATCAGGTTATTTTGGTATAAAATTATCAGAAGATCGATTCTTAACATGAATTGGAGAAAATGGAGGCCACAATGACTGACACGCATATGGTGCGTGATAGGCCTCATAAGATGTATGAAATCATAGCGGCCGATCACGCACATGTTGTGTGATAATAATTAATAAGTTTTTTCGTGGATAAAAACAATATCAAATTATTATGATTTACTAAAAAAACATATTTTTAGAAAAAAAACATTTTTACAAAAATAGACATATATGGTTGCTCTATACAATCATAACAAAAACAAAATATTATACTAATAATCAAAAAGTTTGCTTCATAATAACAAAGTATAAATTTTTAGAGTTAACCGAAAAGGAAATAAAACGCTCATCTACTGTTCATGCCAAATTTTAAAACATGGCTCCAATCACAGTCCTGGATTTCCAGTACAAATGTTGCAGCAATATTTGGTCATCTTTCTTATTTTGTTTTTATTTCTGCAAATCCTACAATCCTTACGTGGAACCTTTCGATCAGATTTAGGAAGTTCTGATGGAAGGTGCACAGGGGCACTAACAGGTTGTGGAATTATTGCACTCGACTTTGGCGATAAAAGATGATATTTATTCTGAATTGATAAAAACTGGTTCTGTTGCCCGAATATTTATTATATAAAAACAAAGAATTTAACAGTAGTATTTGTAACACGTGTATGCCGGCTTTTTTATACCAACGCAAAGTTTTTCGGTCACAAGAATTATTCGAAAGCATTTGGTCTTTACGATACACTCCCGACATATAATTATTATATTCCACAATCAATTGTGGTTCTGCTACCGGCTCACCTCGTTTACTCCTCACTTCTACAAGAGTACCGCTAAACGCTGTGCTTATAAATGTCACGTCCCGCTTATCGTGCCATTTGCCCATAACGATGCCATTTACTTCATCGCATTTTTCTATTACTTCACCCTTACGCACTTTTTTTCATAACATCAACACAGTTTTCTTTCCGGTTTACTCGAAGAGTTCCCGTACAAAAAGTTTTTCTTTGAAGAATAGTTGATGCCAGAGAATGACTATTATAAGAATTGTCCAGGAACAACGAATGCCCATTATCCAAATGGTCTCGCATTAACTGTAAAACGACAGTAGCAGCATGACCAACACCACTCGTCACATCGTTAGCACCTGCATAAATCATAAGCTTCATAGTAAGCCCATTTGGTTCTGCCAAGACATAAAATTTGATCACATATTTATGTCGTTTGCCAGGTAAGTACTAGCGAAAACTCGAACGACCTCTCCATGATAACATCGATTCATCAATTGGAAGCTCCCTACATGGAGAGTAGATCTGAAAGATACAATCTATAGAGTATTTGTCGACTGGTAAAAAAGAGTAAACTTACTTACTAACTTAAAGTAATCAATAATGGGTCTGATTTTATATAATTCATCTGTTGGATGAACTTCTCCTACACCAGGATTCCTTGCGAAGTGCACGCATCTCAGAATCATCATGAAACGATTTCGGCCCATATAATTCGAAAAACATTTCAAATTGAATAATCGGTGTTTTCGCCAATAATTTATGGTCTACCAGCATGTTAAAATATTCCATTGGATTATTGCCTGCAGGCTGTTTCTTCAAACTTGGGTGTCCCAGAAAGGGAAGCTGCCACCGGATCACTAAAGAAGGATCAGTCCATATTATATCATTTACCACGAGAACGGTACTCTCAGGTAATAACGGTAAATTGGCTCTTTCAAACGCATCTTCACTATCACTATCTCCACTTTCTCTTACTTGATACAGTTCATCATCACTAGAATTATTGTCTAACTCTAAACTATCGTCCGAATCCGAAAACGCCGCATAAGCTAGCATTTCTTCCTCAGTTAGTTTTTTTTGGATCTTTGAATGTAATTTTCCGTCTTTTCTGTTCACCAGAAGGGCCTGGCAAATCACGAGGATCCATATTATCAAACTTATCAAAAGTATCAAAATTAGGTAAGATTTTAAAACCGCGACCACACAACAATTTTTATACACCTTGCCTACAAGCCAACACAAGAATATTATTAAACGAGCCGACGCTTATAGACAACTTTAAATAGAGACATGCTCATAACGCAACTTGTGCGTGATCGGCCTCTCGGCAAAGAGCCGCATCACGTAAACGCTGTGTGATCGGCTGCGAACGAGTTTAGATGAGAAGATTTGATACTGATTTGCAAATAAAATTAGGTATAATGAAGCAATTTGGGGGAAATATTTTCGACAAGATTCAAAAGCTTTTATATATAGTCGGAGGTCCTACGGCTTGTGTCACATCCTGCATTTCGATCGCCAGTTCTTCAATGACTCTATCTCTCATATTTTCCCTAATTCCTTCTATCCATTGTGTTGTTTGTCTTACTCCACAGACAGCACACAATATCCATTAGACATACACACGATATCCTTTATGGAAATCCTGTATATCCACTGGATATAGATGGATAGCTTATAGACATACAATGGTTATCCATATGTCCGCCTATATCTAAGATATATGTGTTATCTTATGGATATCTTTGGAGATATCTACTGGATATTTCGTTAATATCCCATGGATATCCTATGTTCACATTTGGTATATCCAATTATTGTCCCATGGATTATTAATAGGATATTTTATATTCACATTTGGTATATCCTTCCTCCTCAAACATGAAAATCTGAGGAAGATAACTAGTGCCTACAGGTGGAAATAGAAGGGAGTCCTATAAAAACAATGCAAACCAATTTTTTTAATGTCTACAGATCTGGAATAAAATTAACAGAAAAAATCTAAAATACGTGCTGCCAAACAACTACTCTACCATAGGGAGGTGCTAATCTATAGTAGGTCAATAAAACACAAAGGTTTATTTAGGTTTTATTTTAATTATATATATATATATATATATACTCGGCGACATAAACTAAAAAACATATGGCTTCCTTGACAACAAAGAAGTTTCAAATTACAAAAAGCTTATTTCTGATATGTTTGATTACTTCTGCATGGGTGTCCCTTGAAATAGATCAGTATAAGCTTAAAGATATATTCAGAAGATATATTTCACTTTGAGCTACGTTAACAAGGACAATATAATGAGAACATGATGAATGACTACACTTGAAGGCTTATACGAGATTCAAACTTTCTGGCTTACACGGTATTCTTACCACTACTTACTAGGTTTCTTTTTTTGTCTAAAAATGCTTTAAATTGAAAATTCCTAACGATTCTAGAATTCTCATCTCAATATTAGCAATGGTATCGGATCAAATTAGGAATAAGCAAATATATTTTTACAAATTTATTATTATTCTAATTTTTTTGTAGGTTTTTTCATCTCCCAAAAAGCTCCGATCGGACACAACATCTTTTAATCAACCTAATACCAGTTTTTCGACGAACTCAAGTTTACCAGATTATGGGAGCTCATTTGCTAGCTCGTTGTCTCAAGCATCCCTCAGCTCAAAATCATCCAATTCCTTTTCATGTAAGAACAGTTTGTTGTTTTTTTGCTACTTTTTGTTCGGTACATATTCTTAATGTCTAAACAGCTCAATAAAAAAAGCAATTATGTAATAAACGGTTTTAAATATTAAAAAGAGCAAAAATATGGTATATCTGGATTTATAGGACCCGTTGTACTGGCTCTAGTGAGCTGGAAATAAATACGGTTCATTTATGAGATGCCCTGAATAATACCCAATCATAAAATCGGTATCTTGCAAGCACTCCGGAGGCTGTAGGGGAGAGTAGGGAGACTTGATCCCATTTTTAGTATATTGAATCTAGATCGTACTATACAAGGTATTTCTAATTTTTCTGAAATTCACTACAATGTAATAACTTTATTATAAACATTAACACTTACATTATCGTGAAAAATTGTTTGAGTACCAAGTGGAAAAATGTTTTTAATTCTTTTCCAAATGGGCGGATCAAGTGTCCCCCTTTCAGGGAGACTTGATCTTCCTATCTGGAAGAATTGATCCCATTAGAATCATGTCTCTCTCTACTACTTTTGATTAGTAAAGTGCACTTAAATAAGGAAATTTATACAGATAAATAAAGTAATAATCTATGGGAGTATTTATATTTATTTAAATATTTGCAGGTTATCCAATACAAACATTAGGAAATCTTATTTTGAAGTTATAAAGTCCACGTTTGACATCAGGTACTGGCAAAACTCTTTTTACGTCATCTGTGGGCACAAGCCCCTCATCTTTAGTTACTGGGAAGTGAAAATGTGCCTCTTTCTTCCTTAAAAACATTACTAGTACCTCTGAAGCTGTTGATTGAACTTCGGTCACCTGCCCTACAAAATAAGTTGTTGTCTTCTTTCGGCTAAACTCAAAAAATACAAAGTCACCAATTTTAGAAGCACATGCCTCGAAGAAATCGTCCACCTGCACTTCGAAATTGTCGCTATCACTAGCTGGATCTAAAAATGGGTCGATATCATCTAAGCTATCGTCACTGGCCTTCCAAACCTCTTCATCTTCAGATCACTCGCTTTTTGGTCGCTCTTTATCTTTCTTTGAATTGTTTTTATTTTTGGGACTTTTCATCGTTTTTGAAAAATTCTTTTTCACACGTGAAGCCCTCTTTAGACGCTCTGCTTGTTCTGCTTCTAATTCCTGTTTCTCAGGTGTATCAGTCAAAATTCTACATCGACCTCGTTTAGTACCTGTCGCTTACTTCACAACCCTCGGTGGGGCCTTGGGAAATGGAAAAACTTCCATTGGGAACACCATTGTAGACACAGAAGGTTGAACTGGCGATTGATCACGATGGCCAGATGGTTGGGGCTGAGGACTAGGTGAACGAATTCTAGGCAATTCTGAAGCATGAAAATCTGGAGTTTCTCCCATAGGATTTATCCTATCGGTCACTAATTTTGAGCAGAACTCATCGTCTCTAAAGATATTGGAATTGAATGGAAAAATTCCGGACACTCTGAATCTACTAATAATATTCGCTGGAGAAAAAACTTTGGGGTAAGCTTCTCCAGGGAGGCCTGGAATGCCATCCAATCAGATGCAGCACAATTGTAATACGTTTTCAAAGGTCCGAAAATGGTTCGGTCCAGTGGCTGTAACTGGTGTCATGTATGCGGTGGCAACGTTAGAAGGATAAGACCATTGGCTCGGGCAAAATCGATGACTTCGAGGTTTACGTGGCTGTCATGGTTATCGAGAATAACTAATTGTTTATTGTCCGAAGAGAAGTGGGAATATTCTTGAAAATGTTGCAGATATTTGCAGAAATATTCTTTTGTGATCCATCCAGATGGATGAGGAGCTCCTGCGGAACCAGGTGGTGCACCTTGTAGCATGCGATCTTGCCAGTTTACACGTGGAAAAATTAGGAAGGGAGGAACATTATTTCCACAAGCATTTACTGCACTATAAATTGTTATGAGCTGTCCTCTTTCACCCGACTTGACTTTTGCTACTTGCTTAACACCTCTTTCACCAATAATTTTCCCTGGCTTTTGAACAGTTGTGACTCATGTTGCATCAATATTCCAAATTTTTTCAGGAGTAAACCCATAATTTTCAAGCGTAGTTCGTAATTTTTCGAAAAAGGTGCTCACTGTAAATTTATTCAATGCGGAACTACGGGCTAGACTAGTGGGGACTAGAGTTCTGAGAGATAATCGGCTGTGTCTCTCCATAAAACACTGTGCCCAACTCCTGCCTTCTATTTTTTTTATTCCCAAGGTGAAGGAATCTTTTTATTATTTGCTTTAGCGAACTCATAGGCAAGTTCGCGAAACTTTTTTAAAGATAAACCATAATTTAAACGAGATGCTTGAATAAGATATTCTGAAATCTGCAGTTCTTCTTCACTTTTAAAAATTTGTGCTTTTTGAAACCCAGGCAAACGATCTTCTCCTCGTCTAATCATTCGCTTTAACGTCATTACATTGATGTTGAACTGTTTAGCAGTACCTTTAAAGGACCCCCCATTTTTCACTGCAGCAACAGCTGCAGCTATAATTTTAGAATCGTACTGAACACGCTTCTTTGCACCAACTTTAGGTTTGTAATTTTTTGGCATCTGAAATAAAATCGAAAAAATATATATAAAATTACATAAGGGAGACTTGATTCCCCCAATTAAAACTCGATAAGGTAGACTTGATCCCCTGATCATATCTCCGTTAACGCAATGGGATCAACTCTCCCGAGAACACACTAAATATTTAAAATGGCAAGAAATCAAAACATAACCTAAATTACGCAACACAAATTAGCTAAAAATATTCGCCAGATACCACACAACGACACACTATAAACCATATTTTGTTTATACATAATAGGTAAATAAACATTTAGTACTCACCATAAAGTATTTTAAACACAGTAAAATTAAAAAACTCTCATAAAGTCATAGCAAGCAATATCTGCATATTCGGATGAAGCTTGTTGATTAAAAGTGCGTGATACTCAACCAGTGTTGCCGACGAAACTCGGTACACGGTATTTGGGCGGTAAATTCAAAGTGGGGATCAAATCTCCCTAGGGATCAAGTCTCCCTACTCTCCCCTATCGTAGTATCGTGTTAACAAAACATGTTACAAAAAGTGGCCGACGACGATATACAAACAGGATATTACTTTTCCGCCCAACCTATCTAATATGCGAGAAAAGTATTGGTTTACCCCAAAAAAGTTGGAATTTAGAAATTTTTTTTGAGTTATTTTTAGGTTTTCCATCAATAACAACACGTAAAAACGGTTTTCAGAAAAAAAACCAGGGTGTATGTCGTCGTCGTTGTCGTCGGCCACTTTTCGTTACATGTCTTGTTAGCACGATACAGCCTCCGGAGTGCAACAAGTCACCAATTTTATGATTGCATATTGTTAAGGACATGTCAGAGATGAACCCTATTAATTTTCAGTTCCTCAGAGTCAGTACAACGGGTGCTATGGTAGTACTTGAAGTACGACTTTTTTGTCATTTTTTGAGAAATTTCAGTTTGTTAGCACAATACAGCCTCTGGAGTTCAACAAGTCCCCAATTTTATGATTGAATATTATTCAGGACATCACACAGATGAACCCTATTGATGTTCAGCTCACCAGAGCCAGTACAACAGGTGCTATAGTACTTTAAGTCATTTTTGGGGAAATTTCAGTTTGTTAGCTCGATACAGCCTCCGGAGTATATAGAAGTGACCAATTTTATGATTGGATATTATTCAGAGCGTCTCAAAGATGTACCCTATTGATATTTAGCTCACTAACGCTAGTACAACGGATGATATGGTACTTGAACTACCAAATTTTTGTCATTTTTGGAGAATTTTCAGTTTGCTACCACGATACAACCTCCAGAGTGTATAAAAGTCACCAATTTTATGATTGAATATTGTTCAAGATGTCTCACATACGTACCCTACTGATTTTCAGCTGACTAGAACGAGTACAGCGGGTCCTATAAATCCAGATATACTACATTTTTAGTTATTTTTGGAGAAATTTCGAAGTGTATACAAGTGACAATTTTATGATAGAATATTGTTCAGGGCCGCAGATGCGGAAAAGTTAGTTTTAATCTTTAAAACCGTTTATTTTTATCTGAAAACCAGTTTTTTTTTGTTTTTTTTGGATAAACCAATACTTTTCTCGCATCTTTCATAGAGTTGGGTGGAAGTAAGATTATTGTCTTATAAAACAATCAATTAGGAACATCCTGTATATATTTTATATTTCAACTATCAAATAATTTAAAATTCCATAATTTAAGGAAAATGGACTCTCCGAAATTTTGACGTTGATTCATAGTATCCCAAAAATGCCACCTATGTTTTTTATTCTATAAGTTCTCTAAGCTAAGCTCTATAAGATCTTTTGAAGGCAGTCCTCTGGAATTTTGGTATGAAATGTCTACTATCTTCTAAGGTTTCAAGTAAAGGTTAATATTTTAGTGTCAAGCCTTTGTTTTGAAGATAAAAAATAATTTTAGTTCCAGTATTATTAAGAAGAAAAATCTTTAGTTTGGTTCATTACCATTGCTAGATATAGGTCCAGTTTTCAATGTTGTGTCTTCCGCATCCAATATTGCACCATTTCTCCGCTCATTACGTTGGGGGTCTACTTATGCTTCTATTGAGCTACATATCGAATGATTCTTGTGGTCCACTCAATTTCCAATATTAAACAAAATAAACCGATTTTTACCAGTCAACGTTGATTTTCGTCAACAATAAAGTAAGAATAATAGTCGATCTAACCTCCAGATCGCGCGTTTATATTGAATACCCTATTGATTAATGTCTTGTGTTTTAGTAATTTTGAGAAATAACGTAACAGCGACTACCATTGATTCAGGATTTTCCGATTTTCCCAGCAACTCCTCTTTAAATCAATCATATGGAAGTTTTGCCAGAAGTAATGTAATATATTCCAAAAAAATTTGAACAGAATAATGATATATTTATATAATTTTTAGGAAGAAGCACTGCTACAGATTTCAATTCTTGCGGATCGTTTTTCAGCGATTCGGAATCGACAAAGAGCTTAGCTCTAAATTTCAATTACATCAGATTAGGACTAGCATTGATTTTAAATAAACCGGAGAAAAATCCGTAAGTTAATGTAACTGTTACTTAATTCCATTGGAATATTCGAGTTTATCTGTGAGGTGGTTTGACGTAACAAAAAGATAGATCATGAATTAATTCCGGAGCCAAAAGATTACTCGATTATGCCTAACTTACTTTAGTATAAACTCAATATTATCATTTTCGTTGTCAAGGATATTTATCTCTAAATCCTCGAGAATTTCGGGAACAAATGTACTGCCTTGGTAAAGCCTTAAGGCACACCTGCCTACAGGGGTAGCTAACATTTTCGGAAGGAAGATTTCACATCGGGTCGCAATAATAAATGTTATATAATTGACAAACGCTAATACAGAATATGGACAAATCATGGTTGTAAAACGAAGGATATTTCTCCTTGTCAAAATATTTTTTATAGAACTCTTCCAAGGTAACCTGATGGAATTTCTCCGTTAGCTATACATCACATTGTAATTCGCAACTTTCCATTTGTAAATGTTCCGGAAAGGATCTTATATCTATGGAAAATGGTGTTGCAAATGCAGAGAAAAGTATACAGTGCTGCTTAAAATATTGGAATCGATTTTCGAATTCGAGTTTCAAGTCAGATATCAGAGAAACGTAATTGTTGCTCTGAAAGTGTATGCTACATCGAACCTCATTAACCGATTTTTTCCAGGTTACCGAAAAATCTATACTTACAAAATATACCCATTATAGAATCAATGTTGTGGAGAGTTCGACAATATGTGGAGATTGCTCTTAATTCTCCCAGATTATTTTTATCGACTATGCTTGAAATATCACTCTTGAGTGCAAAATGGTTGTCAAGAGAATTACATTTATGGACAAAAACCGATTCAGCGGTACCTCAAAGTTATTGTGGAGCTTTAGTCAGTATTTTCAAAAAACGATTTCCGAGAAGTTTATTTTTCAAAACCGATGAAAGAGATAAGAAATTTGAAAGGTTCTGTCAAATTGTGCAAGAGTTGGAACGAAAAGAAACTAATTTGTAAGTAATTGAATAGTAACATTTCATGTGTGGCTTATTTCATTTTGCAAGTATCACTAGTACAACTTAGAAACTTACATCATCATCAATTTTTCATTTGCAACTTTCCCTATGTGTCGCTTATTTATCATATTTAGCAACGTTTTCGTCACTTCAGGCCGTATGCCATTATGTAGTTTCCGATATCGTTTTCTGTATAGTTTTCAATGTTGACAAAAATTGTATAGTGTCATACGAGCATGTATGTTAAAGTTATTAACCGTGAATCTGACTGTTTATTTTAATTTATTAACTTTACTAAAGAAAAACTGTAAAACTGTAGTAACTTTTAGAAAAATGCTTTTATCAAAAAAATCGTTTTTTGACATCAATCAATTATGTATCAATCTTACATTTTTTTATATTATTTTATAATCCACCTATCAAAGTAGAGCTTAGAGTATATCAACAAAGTAACTATAATGTAAAAGCTTCAACAGTTTTCGATATCGAATACTGTACAGAAATACCATTCCCTATCATATTTCTATACAATTTCTGCGCAATAGGTCAAATATCGTCTCGGTATCAGATTGTGTCGTTTTTATGTTTAGCCTAACCTAAATCATTCCTTATTTAGTGGAAATTATTTTATTCGGTTCCTGTTATTATGGACTTAACCGTAATGGCAGCTTGTGCTGCGGCAGTAATTGGATATACGATATTCCAAAATATTTGCCAAGACAATTCTCGGAAAAAAGCCAAAGCGAAAATAGATTAGGCCCTGGATTCAAAGGAGAATAAGTCGTTCGACTTCGAACGTGTTAAATTTGTTATACAATGAGCCTTTGCAACAAGATCCATTAGCATATAAAAACTTTTTAAGGTTGTCCCAGACACAATTTGATTATTTATATAATTTGGTGTAACAGGATATTGAGAAATCCGATATTCATTTTAATGGGTTAACATATAATACTCAATGGTAAGTTATGTTTATTCAATGAATTGAAGCCGTAAATATCAATTGACATTGACGTTTGGCAGCTCTACCACCAATAAAAGGCGTTATTTTTGTGTCACACACAATTTAATGTTCGTAAAATTTCCTGTACAGAAGACTGTACAGTTTTTATCGACATTGACGACTGTACAGAAAACGATATCGAAAACTATATAATGTCATACGGCCTTTATACCATGTAACAGTATGCCACTTATATCATTTTGCGTTTCTAGTGTTCATATGTATCAAAATTTATTTCGCCTAGAGCTGAGCGGCACGGCTCTATCTTATGCTGTCTCAGCATCTATTTTCGCATCTGATATATCTAATTTAATATATTTTCATCAAGTTTTCTCTTGGATTTCCTTTTCTTTAGTTAAGATATCTATGATAATTACTGAATACTTTATTTTGTAGACAATGTTCGGCTGAATGTAAAGTTTTTTAATTTTTGAGTGACGTGTTATATAATAAAAAATGGTAATAGTGCGATATTTTATTTAAAAGAAAATTAAAATAGAACTGAAACTCTTCATCTTTTTCTAAGAATACGGCTACCACTTTTTCAGTAGGTTTTGTACACTTGCACAAACGATCTGTTGAATTTACTACAATTGACAAATTAACCAGAAAAATATATATATTTTTAATTTCCTTTGTTGAAAAAAACTATAGGTCTTACACTATAAAAATTGATGTCATAGAGCGAGTATGAGGTCACATTTGAAAAATGTTACCAGACTTTCAAAGTAGCATGGAGATTGAGAAAATATAATACAATGAGGTTATGTTGATATTTAATATCATAGATATATTTTGCCATCACATTTCGTCTGATTCTAGTTGCGTATAAAGCTTTCAGTAGGAATTTTTTCAAGTATCAACAAATAACAAGCTTATGTACGATATTGCAATCAAAATTCGAGAATTTTACATAACCAAAAGGTTTACTTTTTCTGGCATATTTGCTGCCGACAATTATTGTGTATACAAAATAGCCAGCTCATGAAACTAACTGTCAACTGACGCCCATAGATCTTCAATATGAACAAGTATTGGTGTAGAATTGAATAATTGGACCCAATACAGCCAGAATACTCAATTAATTGGGTAGTAGTTTTTTTAGAGCTTTTATTCAACTTCTTGACAGCTTCTATTCAGCTTCTTGAAAATTATTATCATTATTTTGTAACAACTTTTTAACATATTGAAACCAAGGAAATAATACAAAATCATTATTTTAGTCCCAAGAATTGAAACATGATAAAACTTCAACTGTCTATAATATTTGAAGAAATATTTATGATGCGTATTGTTAACTCGGCCGAAACCATTGACAGGAATCAACAATGGACACATCCATTAGATTTTTGAATCACTATTGATATATGTTGCAAAGACGAAACCGTCCTATTGAAAACCCTTTAACGCTTAAATGTTATTCAAATGTTCGAAATGTTTTATTACGGGCAGACGGACCCATCCATTATTCAAAGATCCCGTCTCTTTCAACCATAGAAATTCAAATATAATATGACAATAAGTCTTACAAACTTTACAATGAGATATTTCGTTTGCTCTAAATAATCCTACTTTATTGTGTTACAATTTTAATAACATAAATAAAAATGGTATTATAAAACGTGATATTTTTTTACATATTCGACAATGCTACAGATATAAATTAAACTACGCTTTGAATATACAAACAATAGCGATCGGATACAAAGGGAATTTCATATCTGCAATAGATAGGCGACAGGTTAACAATACTTCACACATTTCCAAAAATACTATAATAGTTAGTATTACGATCAAACCGATACGATATGTACGAGATTATACAAAACGAAATGGTGACTGTAGTATTGAAGCGGTACTTTGCTATCAAGTTTGGTAACTAATACGTCCTTGATGATGTACAATCAATTTTAATAATGTATGACCTATAGATTCAGTACTTAATGGTATGTAATTCAGTTTGGAAATGTGGAATGAAAATGTTTTTTATAAGTTGCGCTTGATAAATTCGTGAGCAAATACTTTCTTCAATTGATATAATTTTCAATACGTTTGATATATTACAGCTTCCTTAGCACACTTCTAACAGCAGTTTTAACACATCATACTGGATGGATTGCAAGTTGTTACCACGTGGAAAATTTGTCTGTTAATGAATCATATCATGCAGTTTGGAAACAATTAACCAACTTGTATGGAGCAACGGGTTATTTCACCAAAACCTCAAAAACTGTAATATATGGATTAAAAAATTATAATACCATTAAGAAAGTCTTAAACTTTATACAATATTTTATAAGATACTTCAAAATAGAAAGACGATATATTGAACGCAGCAATATAATTGAAGAAAATAAAATAGTAGATGAAATTTGTAATAAAGTGCGTCAGGATTGCATAACAGATGAATTTCCTGTATTGAGAAAATCAGAACTTTTGAGGATCAAAACAAATAAAGTTGATCTTACAAAATTAGTTGGTCTCGGCGATGACAATAGATTTCCAAATGAGGTAAATGGTGTGAAGAGAAAGAGTATTTGTAAATCGAAAGCTGTTAGTAATGTACTTAATGCCCTAAATGAAGAATCGGATTCAAATGATGAAGAATCTAATGACAAATCAGTTTTATTCATTCTGGGTGACTACGAAAAACTACAAAATTTAAAAAAACCTCAAAAGAGCGAACAGCTTCAGTGTACAAATGAATTAATTCAAGATACAAGACGACAGGTTGAAACCAAGAAGTTGAAAATTGTAAAATTTCCTCTTCCGAAGTAAGTATAAGAAATTTTCACCATATTTTTCATATTGATACTCAACAACAGTTTTTCAGATAATTATCTCTCCAGCTAAGATAGGGGTAAACTGTACAGTTCATAGCCATTCGAAAATGATTTGCCACGTTTAGACAACTATATAATTAAAAGACAATATTCCGCTGACGCAGTCCATAAAATTCTACATTCTTCTCTGAACTCATAATCCAAAGTTTCATTTTCAGTCGATAAAATGTGATTCTTGAAAATTTACTCCGTTCTACAGAGAGTCACTCACTATTTCATAAAATTTCTATGAGTAAAAAATTATTTTGTTATGTAATTTACTGTCTCGACCCTTACTCTGTGGAATATACTCATACTACTGTCTTAAATGAAACTAACTGTTTCTAGATAATTCCACAATATATTGAAAACATGTCAAAAATTCTAAGAAATTGACAATTGTCAATTTCTTGTGTTATCCTGTATTCTGATAATAATTATTAATATTTGTTTCTTTGTAAAGGTAATTATTTAAAAACCAAACTGTGTCGAGTACAGACAGTGTCAGTGATAACGAACAATATAATATCGAGTTATCTACCCCAAGAAAAGGACCTAAAAGCGTCATTTACATGGAACACATGATTTTAAATAGGTACTTTCAAAATTATTTCTCGGGAGAATCCTAATATAGCTGTATGGCAAATTGTGTAGAGTTGCAGATTACTCCGGAGTTTCCCGCTGAAGTGTGTATAAAGTAAGAAGAGAGTATCAACAATCACGTTCATTTCTGGAACCTCATACTAACCAAAACCGAGTGAGGTCTATATACTCGATAGTCGAAATTGTGTAAAGTGACGTCATCGGTTATCTACCGATTTAAAGTGAACTCCATGAGCGTATCATAGTTTAAGGGTGCGAATACTGAAATATCTGGAATTTCAATTTTTAACATTTGAAATAATAACTTATCACAAGTTGTTCATAAGTAAGTTAAAACAAAATAAAAAAATGTTTAAAAGTCAATTCCAACTTACTACTACTAAAACTAAAAAAAAGTTGTTTGTCAAGACCAAAATAAATTACCAATAAGTATAGGTATGTTGCGAGGTCACTTGTAAAATGTCTGACTAACTGGAAGCGGTATCACTCCCTGACGACTCCTCAGAATCATCGCTTTCTCCTCCTATATCGATAATGAGTGGTTCCGTCATTACTTCTACACGTATGTCTAAATCCCAAAACTTTATTTCTTCTTTTAATACGTGTTGAATACATTTACGCCAACTCTCAGCAGTAACGGTATGCAGCGCCTCGTCAAACAGTTTCTCAACGTCAGCCATTTTGAATGTACTGTTTTTTTTCGCAACATAATTTTTCACTTGGGCCCAAACCAGCTCGATGGGGTTTAACTCACAGTGGTAGGGAGGAAGTCTAACAACTGAGACGTTGAAATCTTTCGCCATTTCATCGACAAAGTACTTAATATAACTGCTTTTATGTTTCCGTACGAGAGATAATAATTCAACTTTTAGCATTGCCTCGTTGTGCGGAATGCTTTTACTCTCTAACCAATCAATTATAACCCTCTTGCGGCTAGCTGAAGTAGGTATTTGCTCCAGTCGACGAGAGTGGTATGAAGCATTATCCATAACTATCACTGAACCAGGAGTTACCTTTGTTAAAATTGATCTAAACCATGTTTCAAACCGGTTACCATCCATCTCTTCATGGTAATCGACAGTTTTTTTGGACTGAAAACTTAGTAATCCACCTTCTACAAATCCTTCCTCGCTGCCAATGTGAGTGATAATCAGTCGACGTCCTTTCCCAGAGGGAGCTTTTAAACCGGAAGAGAAACCCTCCATAAAGGCTTGTCGATTGCTTCGTATATTCATGTCTTGCCACACTTTTGACACAGTGTGGCCTTCATTTAACCATGTTTCGTCAAGATAATATATGTGCCGTCCTTCGTTACGAAACTGTCGTATCTGTTTTAAATAATTTCTCCTCCATTCCACAATGTCATTTCGTTCAATTAAGGCACTGTTTCTACTTCTTGTTTGGTAACGAAAATTCATTAATTTTAAAGTTCGTCTCAAAACTTTATCACTGATGTTTGGTAAAGTATCATCAGCTTCTATTACCTTGCTCAATTTAGCTACCGAGGGGATTTCATTCCTAAAATAAAAAGAATGTATTTCCCTACGTATAGCATTCCGTGTTTGGTCGTCCAAAACAATTTTCTTTCTTCCCCTACTTTCCGGTTTACAGTTTTCACCTCGTTCTCTTGTCAAAGATCCGTCCCGCGATTTCTTTAGAATATTGTATATAGTACTCTCAGAAACTTTAGTTAAATAACTGCACTTAATCACAGCGTCACTAACACCCAACTGTTTGTCCATGGCACGCAGTCCTTCGTACACATTTAATATGAGGACTTTTTCTTCCCGAATTAAATTGTTACGACGCCGTTTTTTATCGCCAACACCGCTACACTCCGCCATTATTGTCACTAAATATACCGATATAAATATTACAATAAATACCAATAATAACCGATTTATCACACAAAACCACAACACAAATACTGATGTTACGTTCATGAAGAGAATAAACACCTCACATAACTGTTTACTATCACTGTCTCATTCGCGTAGCTCGATGTATCTATCTCGTTCTCAAAGCCGGAACATTGAAGCGACTCTCCAACATTGTCAAATCGGCGAGTTTTTCACAAAAAACTTTGCGTTCAAGAAATATACATAAACACTTTATTTCACATTTCAAGTAAACTAATTATTATTAGTCTGCTTGAAATTTGAAATAAATATATTAAATTGGTATTGACTTAATTACATTGCATCTTTTGTACCTGAAATATTGACACAATGGATTTGAAGTGTATTTATAAAATACAGCATTTCTCTCTAGAATACATATGGCAACTGCGCTTTAACCAAAGTGTTGATTAGATAGCTCTGACTCACTTTACACAATTTCGACTATCGAGTATAGACGTTGTTGATGACGTAACAAAAAATGCTGTTAGATTGTTTGATTATGGATTATCTTTTTTCCATTTTGTGTAAATAATGTCATAGATACAATGCATATATCTTGTAAGTTACGCATATTTTACGTTTTATGCTAACAAACCCTAATTAATTTATTTAATTTTAGAAATAATAAATAAATTATTGTGTGCATACTCAATGCCCCCCTGTTCGACCTTATTCACTTGCCTAGGTCATTCAATATGTGCGTGATTTTATTTACATGCGGTTTTTCTTGGAAGCGAACAGACAATAATTTTATAGTTTCTAAAAGGGCCAATCACTATTATTTACCGCTGTAACAAATATGCTGGAAGACAACAAAAACGAATAGTAGTTTCCTGAATATTTATTCTATGGTTGGAGTAAAATGACTTCCTGTATACTTAGTATATTTACTTTTCAGATTTAAATACGTTGGCGATGTTTCAGAAATATTACCCCATCCATTTTTACCAGACAATGATATTTTGGAGAACTTTGTTCCAGATAAAGTTTATCAGGGAACAAATATTCCCAAAGAACAATGGAAAAATATCTTATCAAAAGATATTTCTTTAAAAAAATCTTGTATATTTCCAGACGATATAAACGAAAATGTAGCCATTTTAGGTGATACAGATAAATGGTGAGTTGATGAACAAAATCATTCTTTTGTATTTATTCAATTGATGGTCTGTTGTAATAATGTTCTTTGTTCAAGGGATGTACAGGTTTGGTCTAGTTTAAGAAAAAGGATGATTAAAAATGAAGCAGAGAATATTATAGATTCATCACCTTTAGTCTCAAATATGTTAGATGTTCTTTTACAAATGAAGAAGCTGAATATGTCCAAAGAGCAGGTAATGCTAAACTTATAATTGTTTCAAATTTGGGAAGCGTGCCAAATTCAGAAATTTGTTGCTTTTCTCTTATTTTTTTTTCTGTGAAATGGTCACTTCATTTTAAAATGTAATGTTGGCTCGGGTTTAAAAGTGATCATTTTTGCTACAATTTGAAAAATATTATTCATTATTATGAATTAGTTTTGTATTGATAAGTTTTTTTGTCTCGCATTTAATTCTGATTTTTTTTCAGTGTTCTACATTTATGGAACAAAAGTTGATAGAAATATGCTTAAGAGCCGATACATTGTCGGAATTTCTACTAACTACTGAATTTTGTTCGATGGATGTGTTATTGAAAACTTTGAATCTAAACATTGTGGATATACCGCTTTTGATGTCTGTTGGTTCGAATATTAATCCAAGGATTTTACAAAAATATGGGCTGAGCTATCAATGAGATATTTCTTTTTGTTGCAATTGTTTTGTTAATGTTATACTAATATTTGTATGTATATATACCTAACTTATTTCATAATTATTTGTTGTATGAAACGAATTACTAAATTGTGTTTTTTAAAGAAAGTAATAATAATAAGAAAAGATAAATAGTTTATGTATCAGGTGACAGTGAATATATTTGTCATACATTGGTAACAAATTGTTTTCAGTTTAATTAATATTAATAAAATTACAGGATTTGTTTGTTGGCTTTTGGGATTCGAATTCGCTGTATGGAAAATTCGAATTTTAGTTTTTCTTCATATTCATACTCAGAGACCCCAAAAAGCCCTTAATAACTAAAATTTATAGCAGGTATTTACTTTGAATCTTTTGAAAAATACCAAGGATGGATCTGAAAAATATTTTCCGACAAATATGTACCTGAACATTGCATTTTTCGCAAATCTCCAAAAACATATTTTTAGCCTACCTGCCTCTCGAAACATGTTCGATTAGATAAAATTTCGTTCCATATCGATGGGCGACTTTGTTAATGTCCTAACTCTATTAATTTTTAGTTAACTATGGATATTTGATTTTACCCCTTTTTATTCGATACTCCAAGTTTGACGCACTATACTTCTGAATCGCATCATTGTAGTGCACTCCGGATTTTTTTTCTTTGTAGACTGGACCATTGACAGTAATTTCCTATAAAATTGAATGAATATTTTCATTATTTTGGTCTGTGCAATTTTTTTATATGAAGGCACGTTTTCTTTTAATATTTGAAACATTTATCTCATCGAAAAATGGACAACTCCAGTCGATTTGTCGTACCAAAGAACCCCATTTCTCATAATTACAGTATTTTTTTAGAGGAAAAATATTTTCCGACAAATATGTACCTGAAAAATATTGCATTTTCGCAATTCTCCAAAAATATATTTTTGGCCTATCTACCTCTCGAAATATGTTCGATTAGTAGAATTTTCGCCTAAAATCGATAGGTGACTTTGTTAAAGCCCTAACTCTATTAATTTTTGAGTTACTGTGGCTATTTGATTTTACCCCTCTTTATTGGATACTCCAAGTTTGACGCACATTCGAAACCTTTTAATAATCACAACATGGTCAAAAGATAAATATCAAATTTTATTTATTCATTTTGTATTTGTTGATGCTTCTCATAAAAAGCCATTTCAGTGGCGCACCAACACTTTTTCTTTGAGGGGGGTTTACTCGCTGATATATTCACAAACCCAGACAAAGCATTTAGTACAGAAGCTAACGTTTAAGGGACGAAGTTTCAGTTGTAAACTTCGAATTATTAGATAATCAGGTCATTTATTACTATACAGAGTTTTCAAATAATAAAATTATAAATTTCAGGTGAGGTGAATATAAATACATACTCTTAAATATAATAAACAAAATTTTAATCAAAAACCATGCACTGTACATATAATCAAATATCCAAACGGCGAGGCTTTAGAGCTAACTGGTTTAATACATCTTCCTCGTTTATTGGAGTTTCCAGGTGTACAAACATCACAATGCTGAACCATTTAGTCTTTCTTCGCCAGGAGAATTTCTTAAATAAGTCTTTAATAGCTTTAGTGAAGTAGGGCAGCCAATATGAAAAGTTAATCATAATTCAATGGAAATAAGTTCTTATCATATCATATCATAACAGCTTCAATAACACTTTTTGCTTTTGATTCAGAATCATTTAAGTATTGTTTCCAAAGTGTGATTTCTCCTAATTGTCCTCCTATATTTGTGTAATCAAGTTCATAAAAATCTACAATAGTTTCTATACTCTGTATCGATTTTTCCATCGTCTCATCGGATGTGCTCAATAAGTCCTGGAATGGTTTGAAAATATCTTTGTGGGCCACAAACTTATCATTTATAGCCTGTATAGTCTCGTCAATAAACGGAATGAAAATATTTCGCTTTGTTTGATAATTTACTACACTTGGGAGAGATATAGTAATATCAAACTCGTTGCAAAAGTCTGACACCTGTCGAAAAATATTGGCTAAAGTTTCATTTGCGTTATGCCGTAACTTTTTTAATGATTCTTTTATTTTTTCTGCATAGTCAATAGCTAAACGCAAATGCAGACTTTCTGTTTGGAGATACTTACTAAGCGGTAAAGTGAATTCAAATAGCGAGTTGATCACAAAAACACTCAATATAAAATCAAATTTACAAATAGCAGTTGACAGCAATTGAGCATCAGTAACAGTTTTCTTTTCAGTCCATTTTGTAATATCATCCAGTGCTTTGATAATGACAGGAAGCAATATAATAAATGCACAAATTGAGTCGTGTCTTTGAATCCAACTTGTTGCACACATTCTTTTTAATTTTTCGATTTTCGGCCTCTGCTCTAGCTGTTCAACTTGATTTTCTAAAACTTGTTGCCTTTTGTGGTAGTTTAAAAAAATTATAAGTAGCTTCTACGGTTCCCATACAATTTCTAATATCTGGCACTGAACATCCTTGAGATATCGCAAGACTCAAACGAGGATAACGAAGATAATTCTTGCTTTGCTTGGGCAGTTATGTCGGCATTGTATCCTATTAGAATCCATTCTGAAAGAATTTCATTATACCCTCACTATTTGACCATATTAAAACTAAAAGGCATTCAGTTCCCATGACTATGAAACAGATCCCCAATTTTGAGAAGCAAAATGGTATATCCATAAACGTTTATATTCTGCAAAAAGATAAAAAGACCTTTATTACTCTACCAACATACCTTACAAGAAATAAGATGGAAAAACATGTAAATTTGTTGATGGTACAGGACAGATATGATGAAGCGCCAACGAAATATCACTTTGTTTTGATCTATCAAGACTTCTTTCCAGGCAGTTAAGCAAGCGTAGCCATAAAAAATACTTTTATGATGGCTGCTTACGCTATTTCAGATCGCATGAAAAACTAGATGTTCATCTTAAATGTTGTAAAGGTCGAATGGGCTTTTTATGTGAAAGATGTTTTCAGCGGAAAATTTGGAAGCTCATGTCGTAGATTGTATTAAAACTAACGATTGTGTCGTTAAGATGCCAGAACCAGGGAAAAACGTTCTTAAATTCAGAAACTTTAAGAAGAAGGTAAAGGCACCTTTTATAGTATATGCAGATCTCGAGAGTGTTTTGAAGCACACCGGGGATTCTAAGAAGCCTCAATGGCATATCCCTGCAGCCGTTGGGTATTACTTCAAGTATTCATACGATGACATGCTTTCCTATTATAAGAGTTATTTGGGTGAGGATTGTATGCGATGGTTTGCCGATGAAACGAATCTGCTTGCTCAAGATATCAGTACGGTGTTCCTTTGTCCTTATGGAATTCACATGACTCCTAATCAAGAACGCCAGTTTCAAGCTACTACCGAATATCATATTTGTGAAAAGCCATTTTCCTCTACTGATAAGAAAGTCCGAGATCATGATCATCTCATTCCTGAAAACAATTTTAGAGGTGCAGCACATGAGGGGTGCAATATTAACTATCAGGATTCGCCTACTGTTAATGTAGTGTTCCACAACTTATCTGGTTATGATGCAAATTTCATCATCGAAGACATTGCTACTCGCATGACTGGCTCTATTGATTTGCTTCCTATTACAAAAGAAAAATATATTTCTTTTACAAAACATGTTGATGATGCACGAATCTAGTTCAGATTTATCGATAGTTTCCGATTTATGGCATCATCTCTCGATAAACTCGCCTCGTATTCAACAGAATTTCCTAATTTGAGATCCCAGTTTTCTAGTGTTCCCGAGGAACAATTCACAATGTTAACAAAGAAGGGGGTGATGCCTTATGACTATTTCAATACTTTCGAACGTTTGAAGAAACAAGTTTACCTCCTATGGAATCTTACTATAATAATCTCGAGGATAAACCCTGTTCACGTAGACTTTATTGTCGAGCACAACGCGTCTGGAATACATTTCAATGTCAAACCTTACGTGAATATCTAGAGTTGTATATGAAGACCGATATCCTTCTTCTTGCTGACGTTTTTGAGCAGTTTCGTTCCAGTTATATTGCTACGTATAACATTGATCCCGCACATTATTATACATTACCTGGATTTAAATTCGATGCTATGCTAAAACATACTGGACAATAATTAGAACTTCTCACTGATGTAGACATGTTTTTGTTTGTTGAGCGTGGTATACGCGGTGGACTTCGTCAAGTTTACGGAAAACGTCGTGCCCGAGCGTATATGCCCACTTATAATCCTTCCAAATCAACGAAATATTTAATGTATTTTGACGTTAACAATCAGTATGGATGGGTAATGAGTTGAGCGTTACCATATGGAGGATTTGAATGGTGCGTTACAAATATTGACGTTACACAAATTGCTGATGATGTTTCTGAGAGGTACATGCTCGAGGTTGATTTGTAGTATCCTTCTCATTTACATGATTTGCATTCTGTTCCGAACACCTAAATCCTAAGACCATGATGTCTGCTACAAGATCAAATTAGGAGACTAAGTTGATGGGTACCCTAACTAATGAAACAAAATATGTTATACATTACCGAGCATTGAAGCAAGCGCTACAGAATGGACTTGTATTAACAAAAATACATCGAGTGTTGCAATTCAAGCAGAGTTCTTGGTTAAAGGCCTACATTGACTTAAACACTGAGTTACGTAAGGCTGCGAAGAATGAATTCGAAAAGAATTTGTTCAAACTCATGAACAATGTTGTTTTCGGCAAGACCATGGAGAACGTGCGCAAGCGCGTTGATGCAAAGCTAATTTCCCATTGGAGTGGCCGATATGGTGCTGAATCGTATATAGCTAAGCCTGAGTTTAAAAATAGCACAATTTTTAGTGAAAACCTAATTGGTATCGAATTAAGGAAGCTGCAAATATGGTTAAATAAACCAATAGAGTAAAGTGCCCCAATATCGGATAGTTCTGTTTTAAAGAAATCTGTCATCTGATTACGAAGAAACCTGTCTACAGTTTAGCATGGAGCTTAACCCAAGCCACCGAATAATATTTTAGTGTATCTGATAAAACATAGATGGCTCTAGATTCACTTATACGGGTCTGTCACATTCCGAGTTTTTACACGTGCTAGTTGAAAACGTAATTTTTACAGGTAAGTTTTTAAATTTGTCTCTGTAGTTTAAGTTAGTCTATAATATGTCTACTTCAATTCAGTGCATGTGGACAATGGATTATTATAGTTTGCTTTGTTCCATAACCTTGACCTTCAACAGGAGACAATTTGCCTAATATCGGATGGTCACGTTGTCTTGATATCAGATATCCGATATTAGGACAAAATATTTCTTATCTGTCTATATAATCTCTACGTTATTAATAACTAAATTTTTATGTTTTCGTCGACAAAAAGAAAGATTTATGCTATAATCCTTGTGCTATACCTGCTCATTTAATTTTCTATCTTACACTTTTTCTTAATTTCAGAAATAAAATGTCATTGAAACCCAAACAAAAACAAAAGACGTGGGATAGTAAATCCATGCTTGTAGCTGTTACTGCGGTTAAAAACAAAGAAATGGAATACTTGCTAGCTTCAAGACCTTTTAATATAACCAAGAGCACGCTGGAAGACTACGTAAAAAACAAAATAAAGTCGCCTGAAGAGCTTATTCAAACCAATCTAGGACGTCCACCAGTGTTGCCTAAAGAAATTGAAGCGAATTTGGTTGATTATTGTCTAGAAATGGATAAAAGATTTTACGGATTGCGAGCTTCTGAGCTGAGCTGAGCTTCAAAGAATCAGGAAACAGCAGGTTACAAATGGTTGCATTCGTTTTTAAAAAGGCACCCTGAACTAACGTTTAGGAGACCACGGGGTTTATCAACTGCCCGAATCAAGGTATTCACAGAAGAAAATTTCAATCTCTTTTTTAAAATTTTGGAACCTGCGATGGAGAAGGTAAAATTCAATTCCTGTCGAATATACAACATAGATGAAACAGGTATAACGTCTGTACAATCCAAGCATACCAGGATAATCACTTTAAAAAGGTAAAAAGCAAAAAGAGGCAATTACCTCTGCAGAAAGAGGATCACTAGTGACGGTGGTTACCGGTATGAATGCGGCTGGTGGTTATGTGCCTCCAATGGTCATATTTCCCCGAAAAAACATGAAGGTAGAATTACTCAATGGCGCTCCGCCAGGGACAATTGCTGCCTGCCATGTGTCTGGCTGGATTCAGAGCCACATTTTTACCAATTGGTTACAATATTTTATCAGCCACGCTAAACCAAGTGAAGCTGATCCTGTTTTATTAATCTTGGAGGGTCACTACTCCCATACGCGAAACCTTGACACGATAAACTTGGCGCGACAGAACTATGTGGTTATTGTATGTCTCCCGCCGCATTCTACTCACAAAATGCAGCCGCTGGACCTTGCATTCATGGGTCCTCTTAAAACCTATTACTCACAGGAGATTGAACATTGACTGAGAAACAACCCTGGAAGAGTGGTCACCAGCTATCAAGTTTGCGAATTGCTTGGAAGAGCGCATGTAAGATGTGCTACAGCTGAAATCGCTATAAATTGTTTTCCATTTAATAAGCACATTTTTCGAGACCACGACTTTGCTATTCACCATCAAGCGGAAGGTGACCGAATTCCAGCTACAAATCTACCCGATGCTGAACAACAAAAGCAAGTGACTCCTCCAAGGCATGTTACTCCTCCTAGGCATGTTACTCCTCCAAGACATGTGACTCCTCCAAGGGGTGTGACTCCTCCAAGGGGTGTGACTCCTCCAAGGCATGTGACTCATCAAAGATGTATTAATACGATCAAATGTGTGAAACATTCATCATGTAAAAACATTTCCAATTCCAGAGATCCAAGAGTGCGGTCCCAAGATATTAGCCCTTTGCCGACCACTTCATTTTACAAGTCTAGTGATGAAGAAAGAAAGTCCAGAAAAGGATCTGCTGCCGTGATTACAAGTACCCCATATAAAGATGCCTTAGAAAGAAGTTTGTCAGAACAGAAGAGAAATAAAAGTACTTCAAAGGGAATTCCGAAATTGTAAACAGACAAATGTAATCCTTCTAAGAAAACAAATAAAAAGAAAGGAAAATCTATTGCTAAAAAGACAATGACAGCGAAGGCTAGAAAGACTAGTGTTAATAATGACGAATCTTTTAGTTCATATGAAGAAGATGAAGTACTAATTTTAGATGATGATTCTGACATGGACTGTGACATTGGGGAAGAGGAAGCAGAATGCATGTTTTGTTCTGGACTCTTCTCTGAAGATACCTCAGGTGAACAATGGATTCAGTGCTCAAAATGTTTCAGGTGGGCTCATGCCGACTGTGCCAATATAGACAAAGAAGACACATATATTTGTAAATTGAGTGAATGAAAACGACGAATACTCAGTGTGTATTAGTTTATTACTTTCCAGCTAAGCGCTTTCAGCTATTAAGCCGAAAGCGCTTAGCTGGAAAGTAATAAACTAATACACACTGAGTATTCGTCGTTTTCATTCACTCAATTTACATCTACTATGTACACCATATCCACAGGCATTTCTACATATATTTGTGATTTCTGCGTCGATGGCTAGTTTTATATCGTTATCCTAATATCGGATACCCTATCCGGTATTAGGAACATTATTTTTTGTCAACGTAAATAGACCATTTTTCGAAAAACTTAAATTTTATTTTTTAACATGTGGCAATGATTTATTTTGGTTTAATATATATGATTCTCTATAGCCTATTATTTGTTTTGTTTTAAAAACTTCGTAGATTTATTGATGTATTAAAATTAATATTAAGGTTCAAAAAAAGTAGCCGATATTAGGGCACTTTACTATATATGTAGGAATGGCAATTTTAGATCTCGCTAAAACCACGATCAACGATTTTCACTATTAGTACATGGCTAACCGATTTAGCGAAAATTGTACTGTGCTGTATACTGATAGCGATAGTCTTATATACGAGATTCGGGGTAAAGATCCGTATGAAGTAATGAAGACGGATTGTTATAGATATTTCGACACCTC
Source organism: Galeruca laticollis (assembly GCA_963921935.1). Lineage (NCBI taxonomy): Eukaryota > Metazoa > Arthropoda > Insecta > Coleoptera > Chrysomelidae > Galeruca > Galeruca laticollis. Next base: position 133,860,400 of record OY998176.1, read on the forward strand.
AGACTATCTTCTAGTTAACGTTTACGGAATTCCTCAAGTTAATAAGAAGGCTCCTGGGATGATGAAGGACGAGAACAATGGTATTATAATGACTGATTATATTGGGTTACGATCTAAATTGTATGCAACGCGGTTACTAACCTCTGAAGATGGTCTAGTGGAAAAAAGAAAACATCTTGCGAATGATAGTTATGACAAAGAAGAAATAGATTACCTTATTCGAAACTTTGGAATAACTAAAAAAGTTAAAGGGGTAAAATCATCAGTTGTGAAGACTATAATCACATTTGAAGATTATGAAGAATGTCTTGATACGTTCACGCAGAAAACAGTTTTCAGAATCTAATACGTGCCGAGAAACATCTAGTCCATTCAATTGTTCAGGAAAAAATAGAGTTGAGTCCTGAGGATAATATGCGGTTTATTGTTCCTGGCTCTGATGAAACCTTACCAAGGGGACACTATTCGATTGATGCTTATATGGATGTTGATGAAGTTCCTGCCATTTGAATATTCTATCTTCTTAAAATTTATATATTATATCTCTATGAGAATAAAAATTAATGTTAAATTAGTTTGTTATTTTGATTTATTATACTTTTCAATTTTATATACTATTGTAGAATAAAATGTTTGTTTATTCAATTGTTTTTTAAATTTGATATATACCCCGATTAACCTTGGCAATTTCCCATATTATTTTACATAAGGAATGGTCCCGAACCGGCCTAGCCCCTTTACTAAACACTTTCCAATACACAATAAACCACGAAATTAAAAAGGGTAGGTACAGTGATAACGTATTCGTCCGACTTGAGCGAGACGAACACAATGTTTAATAAAAATAAGCAATCCGGTTGTGTTTATGATCGTTGTATCTGGCAGGCCTTAGCTTTTAGTCTTAAAAGAAACTGATTTCCATGAAATACAACTGAGGTAAATGTTAGAAATTTATTTTCTCAAAATACAACAAAATACTTTCTATCAAAAAATTAACTAAATTCAATTTGGAAATAGTTCATCGTACGTGAATGTTTTACATATATTATTGGCAATGTCTGTGAATTTTAAAGCTAGAGAGTCTTCCAACGCAGGTTTTATTTCGTTTATGAAAACGTCTGAGTTCTCGTTAATTACTTGATTTGTTGCGGTGCCTAAATTTTTCTGATTATTGAAGAGATTAGCAAGCTCAATGTAGGTGTGACTGAAACCAACATGTACTCCAAACTTTCGGAACTGGATATGATCTTGACCATTTATTTTGGTGATGTGTCCTTTCAACAAGACCTCCAGAGCTAAATCAGCTGTAAACAAAATTAAACAATTAGTCTTCTGATTCGATAACACGTTCCAACAATTTTGAAGTTATACTTATTTTGGTAAATTTGAGAAAAATTAGTAAATTTTTACGATGCGGCACACATTAACATGTGAAAAAACGACAACACGAACTTTGTTGGTAAATGTTACTAAAATATTTATAAATCTATAACACGCAGTTTATATCAGTGGTGATAAAAAAATAAATTAATACATAAATGTGCATTTTTATGTGTGATTTTAAATTATATATGGTGGTGTATGATAATTTAATGTGTATATTCGTGACAAAATGGTTCTCTTATTAATTTTCAAGTGCGTTTATAGGTTTGAGGTTAATTGATAGTGTGTGTTTTCTTTTAATTTGTTTACATTACCTATACATTTGTTTATACTAAGAACTTGTTTATGTTAAAATCGAATACTGAGTGTTTTTATGATTTTTATATTTAATTATTTGTTAAAATTAATTTTAATGATATTTTTTATACATAAATAAATAATTTACTGAATGAAATTATAATAAAAACTCTGTACCAGATATCAATGTAAACATGTATTCACAATTAACTAATTAAGTAATTAGAATAATCAGTACTAAGTATAATAAATAGGTATTTCGAATTAATATTATTTTACCATTTTGTTCTCACAAATGATGGCTGATGAGATTTCAGAATAACTTTTTTTTTCTTTTTTTTGTTTGTTTATGACCAGGGAACGAATCCATTAGCCGAATATGTTTTAGTTAAATTATAATTTTTTTTACAGAAGAGTAAGTAGGAATCCCAACCAATTTTTTTATCGATACATGATCTATTGTACAATATAATACATATATAGTAATATCACTTTTTTTCCATTTATATATTTTGTCTTTTCCAGTTTTTTTTTTATTTAAGGATTAGACAAGGACACATGCCACGCTTAGGGGCCTATCAAAGCGTTTTTAATACATCATTGAAAGGGCCTCGGATAGAAAGGGTTACAGTTGGGGTAAAACATAGGATTACTTACAATGATATGTTACAATTAACAACGTGTTTATACAATAAATTATACATAAATATATCCGATGATTGTACTAATTGCTGTAAGTTAAATGGTCTTATCAATTAAATTCTTGAAGAGTAAATATAATTATACAAAACATCTAAGAATTTTAGATTTTCATCCTCATTTAGGTTACAGTTCCATATTACGTGTTCCAGAGATCCTCCTTCTCCCCATTCACACAGATAACGATCTGACAGTTTCATTCAGAGTAACTAGATAAGTTAATATTGGAAAACGAAACAGATTGAATATGTTGAAAACAAACTTTTTTAGAGAAATGCAAAAATATGTTGATTTTTATCTCAAGAGGGACATCATCTTTCGATCCTATTATAATGTTTTTCTAATTTATTTAAACAGTAAACGGGTGGGATAAATTTTAAACACACTGTAGGTCCACTTATAATTTATTTATTCACTACACTACTCACTAACACTTAATATATATATATATATATATATATATATATATATTATATACTTAACTAATCACTTATTATATACACAGTATATTCACTTAAACTAATTTATATAAACAGTCCACTAATTTATATTCACTTATTTACTTGTTTATCTCACGATGTCAAATTATCAACTAAACTCTTCCTGATCGGTCCCTTATATATTAAAGCCTTTTTTACTAGAACATTCCGGACTGCGGCTTACACAAAAACAATTGGCTCTGGCATTTTGTAGATAATACTGGTCACAAAAACATCTCTAGATAAGATAGTCACAATTCGTAAACAATTCTAAGAAACCCAGCGCGTCCGCCATAATATTAACTTTCATACCTGGCTTATACAGAGTCGGATTTAGGGACTATACCAGTGTGCTGTTTCGTAACATTACCCCCTCCTTGAATGGAAGTTCCTCCTGGAACTTTTGTGTAGCCGAGACTGGATGTTTGAATCGGCACTGGCCCCATTTCTACACGTTCCGATCTTATGGAAATAGCAGGGCACCGTCTTCATCGGATACTGATAACTGGGGATGTAGCTGCAAATTAATATCTGGACACCGGTATCTTGAAAGATAATCTCTACTATGTTCCTGATGATTCGCCAATCCAACTGGTTACTCGCTATCTTAGGCATGGCCAGTTTCTTCACGCTGGATTCCAACACATGGTCTCGTAGGTTTAGAAGTGCTTCCCACACATCTCGGTAGGTAGATCGATCTTGAAATTTCTTTTTAGCTACCACGTAGAAGACGTACCGCGAATTATGTTTCGGTTTCAGTGTCTTGCCAGGGGCTGGAATCTGGTCTTCAAGTTTTTCTAATTGCCCGAACCTCTTTTGAAAGACGGTTGTCAACCCTCGTGCGTTCTTGATACGGGCGGGGATGTTGTATGCCCGTGAACAATCTTCCGGGAGAGTGAACAAATCTTGTTGTTGTTCCGAAGTGACTCCATATCTAGCTTTCCCGGTACCTCCATACGCGCCCATAAATTCATCGAAGGTAGGGTCAGACACATCTCGAATAAGGTTTACTCCTTCAACTAGGTCATGGTCTCCTTCGAATAGCGCTAGTCGGTTTTGGTGAACTACTTTTGGTTTTCCGTTGGAGATCTTGCTCATGCGATATATAACATCATTGATCCTTTTCTTGATTAAGTATGGACCCAGGATTTTTGTAATTTAGGAGAAAATCATTTTCTCCTCGTCGGGTTGTGTAACCATACTTTGTCCCCTTCTTTAAAACCGCCTTCTGTGGCCTGCGTGTCGTACCGACTTTTCATTCTGTCGCTGGCAACTTGAAGATTTGTTCGAACTAATTCATGAATATCGTCCAGCCTTCTTCTCAATTGGATCGCGTAGTCTTCGCCTGCTAGATCTTCTTCAGGCCGACAGCCAAATTCCAGGTCACAAGGTAGCCTCATTTCATGTCCAAACAGAATTTTCGCAGGTGTTTCACCCGTGGACTCCTTGACGGCAGATCGATAAGCCAATGCGAATAGGGAAAGATACTGGTCCCAATCTCTCTGATGGCTGGAAACTACTTTGGACAGGTATTTTCCAATAGTCCTGTTCATTCTCTTGACCATTCCGTCTGACTGTGGATGTAATGCTGTCGTCCTAGTCTTCTTCATTCCCAGCTTGTCGCAAATTTCCTGGAATAGATGGCTTTCAAAATTCCTTCCCTGGTCACTGTGGACTTCGAAGGGCACTCCATATCGGCTGATAAATCCCTTCGCCAATACATCCGCGACAGTTGTGGCCTCTTGGTTCGGGATAGCGTAAATTTTCACCCACTTTGTGAAATAATCCATTACAAGTATGTATTTGCCACCATTTTCGGTCGTCGGAAATGGTCCAACGATGTCTAAGGCAATTCTTTCGAAAGGGCTTCCAACATTATACTCTTTCATAGGTGCCTTTCTATTGCGATATGGTCCATTACTCGTAGCACAAGTCGTACATTCCTTACACCAGTCCTTCACATCGTCGGAGCTGTTCATCCAATAAAACCTTTCACGGACTCGCTGAAGGGTTTTCATCACTCCCAGATGACCTCCCGATGGACTGTGGTGTAAGTTCTTCAGTACCTCAGCTACTCTCGTTCTAGGGATAACTAGCTGTCTCCTCATCTCGGAACCTTCATCGTTTTCAAGGACCCTTTTCAACAGCCCTTCTTCCAGGACAAGGGAGTCCCACTGAGACCAATACGCCTTGAGTTTCGGTGAAAATCTTGACACTTCTTGCCAGGTAGGTCGCCGATTTTCTTCCATCCACTGCCGAATTTTCTTTAGGCAAGGATCATTCTCCTGATCTTCTCTGATCCTGGTGGGTAACCAATCTTCATTGACTACTGTAATTCTTGAAACTGCAACTTGTTGCATTGTGAATAGTCTACAGGGCATGACCGTCTAGGCAAGGAGTTGACTTTCCGGTAATTCACATCAGCTGGATGTTCACGCCTATCTTCCCCTGTGACTGGATTTCTTGGGTTACAGGAGTCTTAGGGCGCTTAGACGGACTGCGTACGTGCTCTAGCTCACCACAATTCCAGCATTTGATTTTCTTCGGCATCTTGTCTGCCATAGCTGTCAACAAGTTGACGATCTGGTCAAGTTTGTCATCGTCATCTTCTTCCTGCATGGTCCTACCTTTGTTGTATCGCGAGATTTTCTTGGCTGCTTTGCATTTAAGAGGTTCTTGGTTTGCAGGAGCCGTAGGACGCTTACACGAACTGCGTGCATGCTCTAGCTCGCCACAGTTACAGCACCTGATTTTCTTCGGCTTCTTGTCTACCATACCTTTCAACAAGTTGACGATCTGGTCAAGCCTGTCATCGTCATCTTCTTCCTGTATGGTCCTAACTTTGTTGTAACCCGAAGCCTTCGTTGCTGCTTCAGATTCAAGAGCAGCTGTCAATGCGTCAACTAATGTTTTGGGATGGGCTAAGCGAAGCGTCCTCTGCATATCGGGGTCACGTAAGCAATCAATAAACGCCTGTATGCCCAGACACGTTTCTGCCTTCGGTTCTTCAGCTGGGATTGGTACAAATCTTCTAGATATTCGTGACCATATCCCATGTCCAACCTCTTCTTCAGCTGCTCAAATTCATCCGTTTCTTCCAGAGGTATCGTCTGAAGTACATATAAGGCATCTCCCCGAAGCGCGATTGTTAAGTTTACTGCCTTCTCCCCATCGGACCAATTATTCACTCTAGCGGCTGCTTCAAATCGTTTCACATAATTGGTCCACGATGTCTTTCCGTCGAACGTTGGAGCCTTGACTCGGGCATAACTGCTAATATATTCTGTCTTGGGTTGTGTTGCTGGCTTGCATATCTCGATCTTCTTTTGTTCTGCTGGCGTGTCTTGTGTTCTTAAATCTGTTATCTTACTCTCTAACTCCTTCATTTTTTCGTCCATAGTTCTCATTTTATTCTCCATTTTCTCGTCCATCGTTGTGATTTTATCCACAATATCCGATTTAAGAGACGAAATTTTATTTTCCACGTCAGCGGCAATGTCATTTTTCATTAGTAAGATATCAGCAGAAAGTTTGTCTATGTTAGCAGAAATATCGTTCTTCATAGCAGAAATCTTCTCGTCCATATTATCAGAGATGTCGTTCTTCATAGCAGAAATCTTCTCGTCCATATTATCGGAGATGTCGTTCTTCATAGCAGAAATCTTCTCGTCTATGGCAGAAAAATCATTTTTCACATTAGTTGAAATCTTTTGTTCCATGGCAGAAATTGACGAGATTAAGGTGGAAGCCTCGTCATTGAATAAAAATAATTCTGGATCAATGCCGTCATTTTCCAGTGCCACTTTAAGTCTTCCTACTAATTCACTTTTCTTACCGGACGTTCACAACTCACGATCTTCCAATTCTGCTCTTAATTCTGCCACTTTTAGATCACATAGTCTCTTGGCCATTTTTACGTAGCAATTTATTTTTATTATCCCACTTCTGACACCAATGTAATGTTTTTCTAATTTATTCAAACAGTAAACGGGTGGGATAAATTTTAAACACACTGTAGGTTCACTTAATTTATTTATTCACTACACTACTCACTAACACTTAATTTATATATACTTAACTAATCACTTATTATATACACAGTATATTCACGTTAACTAATTTATATAAACAGTTCACTAATTTATATTCACTTATTTACTTGTTTATCTCACGATGTCAAATTAGCAACTAAACTCTTCCAGGTCGGTCCCTTATATATTAAAGCCTTTTTTTATTAGAAAATTCCGGACTGCGGCTTACACAAAAACAATTGGCTCTGGCATTCTTTATATAAGACTGGTCACAAAAACATCTCTAGATAAAATAGTCACAATTTGTAAACAATTCTAAGAAACCCTGCGCGCCCGCCATAATTTTAACTTTCATACCTGGCTTAGACAGAGTCGGATTTAGGAACTATACCAGTGTGCTGTTTCGTAACAATATCCTTAACTGTCGTACATCCCTCTCATCCCCTCTGTCACTATTACCAATAAAATTTAAATAGGGGAAGTATATAACATTTCAAGATATTTCGTTTTGACTTTGACCAAAACCCACAGCAGGTAATCTGGAACTACAGGACCTGGAAGGCGATTTGCCATTGTCAACCTTTTGCGAAAGTAATGGAGTTGGAAAAAATTTGAACTATGTGGATATTGAGGGAAAATCCAGAAGTACACTTAGCTACTTGTATTAGTGATTTTAAAGAAAACAAACAGGTGCCCAATGTTTCCGACAATGAGAGTGACGATGAACTAGAACTTATAATACGAGTATATAAAAAGGTCCAATAGAAAAATTGCAATAATTTGAATTTTATTTATTGACTTTATATAAATTTGACTTTGAACCAACACTGATGCCGAAACGCGCCAGAAAGCTGTTCCGGTGCAGCTTTGGGAGATGGTATTTCAAGTGCTTAAGAATGATGACTAATACTTGAAAACCTACTCAATGACATTTGGGAGTCACGGCGCGAGTGTTATGCTGGGGAAGAACTCTGGAGTGGCAGAAATATTACTACAAAATTATCCTGATCTCATAGTTTAGCACTTCATGAACTACAGGCTAGAATTAGCTTTGAGTGATGCGATTGACGAAATGGGGACCATCAAGCATTTCCAAATATTTATGGACAAAATTCCCTCTGTTTACAGCAAATCAACAAAAAATCATAAGGAGGTAGCGGAATGTGCCAAAGAGTTGGACCAAGAAATAAACAAAATTGGCAAAGTGTTAGGAACATGTTGGGTTGCAATTTCATTTAGAGCCGTGATTGCCCCTTGGTATGGATACGGTGCATTGTATAAACACTTTGAATTAGCATATATTGATAAAACTAGAACCTCTTCACAACAAGCCATGTCCAACGGATTATCCAAAAAACTGTTATCTCCTGAGTTTTTGCTTGATTTAGCAATAATGTATGATATTCTATGCTGTCTGAATCCCTACAAAACCAAGAAACAACCGTGGAGACGAACTTATAAGAAGAAGTATCCGGTTTTTCGAGACTATGAAGGAATGGAACCTGGAACCAAAACTTTAGAAGTAAAAATCGCTAACATCGAGAGACAATTTGGTGTTGTTCTTCTCAATGAAAATAGAAAAAAACAATAAATCATCAGCAGTTGGTAACAAGTCTCATAAACAACTTGAACAAAAGAATATTCACACAGATATCCAGCCATCAATCTCGTGTCTTGAGGTTTCGACCACGTCATTGCATTTTACCATTCTCTATTAGAGGAACTAGAAGTTCTCGAATCTGATCAGTGGCGTACCGATAAACCTGTAGATTTAGGAGGATTAGAGATTGAAAATATGTGTAATAGGTTCAAGTAGGGTATAGTAACAATTAAGAATAGCTACAGATATGTTCTTGAGAATCATACCAGGAGTCCGCATCTATTGAAGCTGATCCTATGTAGTACTGCAGACTGTGAAAGAGGATTTAGTCTCATGAATCTTATTCTTACACCCACCTGAACAAGGCTAACTTTTCCCCACGTATCTTTCGGACCTGAAACGATACGTAAAAACATGGCTCCGAAAACATAGGAGTACGGACAATACCCGGACAGGGCAAGCAAAACCCGCCAATTCGCCAATTCTGAGGAAATCAATCCGTTTGCAAGATATCTATAACTGTTGTCCTTGGGGCAAGTGAGCATCCAGCTTTTACTTTGTAAAACTTAGCCTAACTTAAAAATAACAATGTGCATTCCTTCAAAGGTATAAAATAATTAATTCATACATAATTAAAAGTAAAGTACACACATTTTTCATTTCCTTGTCCTAGAATTTGAACTGGTACTACTGTAACTGTATAAGGACTGTTTTGTAATATTCTTAGTCTTACGATTGTAGACGATCTTGCATTTTTATCATTATTACAACAACTTACACATAAGGAAGGACAGTATTTCATTACGTCATCACCCCCCCCCCCTCCTTTGCATATACGGCGTTCCGGTACTGGAATATCTACGAGTGCACCTCTGCTTTGAACCAAACTGCAGGAAGTTGCATTGGTTAATTATTAAAATTAAAATCGTATTATGCTCACGACCATGGACTCAAGTTAATAATTTCACATAAAGCGTACTTACTGAAATTACCGGTCAACGGTCCTTGTCCTTTATATTTCAAAAGAAGTATTTCCATATCGATATCGTATTTACCCTTGAAGTAAATATGCGGTACTTTAGCTTTGAATAGAAATCTGTTCTTGGTGACATTAGGGCTGAAAAAATGATTTCAAAATATATAAGTCATAATAATAATACAGTTTTATTTATTTACTTTGAACATATAATAGAAAATTTAAACCTGATTTACAAGAACCTTTTAGAGCCAAAAATAATGAATTCTGATGGCAATATACCACGAAATTTTTAATTTTATCGTATAAAAAATTTTTTTAAGTTATTAGATCAGGTTATCTAAGGGTTCTTTCTTATGATTCTAGATTCGCATTCAGGAATCCGATACTAGAATCACAATTTGAAAGAACCCTTAATTCAAACAAGTATTACTCATGTCATGGACTTCAAGACACCGACGGTTGCCGATTCGCATTTTTAGAATCACACGTATGAAGAGCTTCTATTTCACCCTTTGACTCACGAGTTTTTGTTTCAAGAGATAAAAATAATATTTTGTCCCATATTGTCAAAATATGATATTTGTAAACACTTCGAACATTTTTTTTCGGAATTGACACCCTTAGTAGTAAGAAAAAAAGGTGTCTACAATTGTAGACATCATTAGTCGATGGAACATATTATCATCTTAAATATTAAGAAAATTTATGAAAACTGAAATCAGTCTTTCCGGCCGATTTCCTTCATTTTTTTTAGACACAGATATGTCATTAATTATTGAAATTTACTGAACTCCCCCCTTACTGAAGTTATACTCAAATTCGATTCTTCCCTGTACATTTCTTATGGGACACATTCACTCAAACAATTGGAATTTTCATAGCTCCTCTTCTAATGAAAGGATCTTGATCGTTTCACTCTCAGAACACTCAGTAGATCAAGCTATTTCTTTTGAGCTATTAACTGGTTAAATTAGTTGAGTTTGAGGAAAGTTATGCGTGCACAATCAACTTTACTTTCAATTTTTTCAAGAATTTCCTTCAATCAAACTTCTATAACTAGAGTTCTAATTAACGTAGGCTATTGACACAAGTCTAAGAACACTCAGTGGATCAAGCCCTTTCTTTTGAGCTATTAACTGTTTAAATTCGTCGAGTTTGAGGAAAGTTATGTGTGCACAATCAAATGTACTTTCAATTTTTTCCAAATACTGCGGCTGACGCACATCTAATATTGTCTGGAAAAAAGTACTGTAAAATGATTTTATGTAATAATTACACCCTCTCATACATAGTCTATCCTAATGCTGCGGAGCAGCACTGGTCCTCTAGTATTTATTGAAAAACAAAACAATGGTTACATAAAATGAAACGGTGTTGATTCCAAATCAATTTGTATGGATATTCTTGAAACAGTTTTTATTTTTCAGAAGACACAAATTTACATTGCATTTGGTGAAAATTCATCGGGACTTTCCCTGGCAGCCAGCATCTTTACATCGCCCAAGTATGGACACCCTACTGTGCTCTGGCATATGATTTACATTGTCCAACTGTACATCTGCAATAGGCATCATTTCCGTTCTTTTTCGACGTAGCAGGAATGAGAAGTCGTCTTTTGATAGCCTTCGCACCTTTCTTCTAAAAATGTCATTTTTCTGTATGATGAGCGCCTCCCCTATTTCTATTCTAAAGTGTAATAAATCTAGAGTGTTTGTGCTGGCCGACCAAGTTGCTGAGAGTCTTTTCTGTACTCTGTCCATGAATGTAGGGGGAAGTGGGGTAACATCGACTGTCAGGTAAAATAGACCAGTTTCAAATATCATAAATTTGGCGCCATACGAGCGAAGTGTACCGACCGGCCGGGAGATGGCTCGTAATGTGTTCATTTTACGCTGTTAGGATGGTGCCATCACTCATTCTGTGTGCACGTTCTCAGCTTTGCTCGTATAAGACGTTTTTATTAAAATTGTGCTGCTCTTATAAAGGTAGGAAAACAATTGTATTTTCTAATTGTATTGCATTTTATGTTCCTAGGATGCAGCGGATATTTTTCCCCAATTTGGGTCTAATCTGGTGTATTTTGAATCCATATTTTTTGTAAATTATTTTTTGAGGTTAAACACACTGATAAAATCTGGTAAAACCGATCATGTTGGTCGATGATACCCTCCAGGGATCAATATTACCCTTCACACTTCGGGTCCAATTAGTAATCGCTATTTTAAATTAAGTGCATAATAAATATAAACATTACACGACAAAATTTCATTTTAGATGCCGCGAACATACATTCGAAAAACTAGGCGTTCTTCGTGGACGAAGGATTCCATGAAAAAAGCAATAAAGGCCGTGAGAGAACAAAAATTATTTATTAGGAACGCAGCTAAAACGTAACATATGGCTCACTCCAAGATAGGCTAAGAGGTAGATTTCAATCAAAACTTACTACATTGGGAAGAAAACCTGTTTTCTCCGAAGATCAGGAAAAATAATTGTTAATACCATATCAAAACTGTCAAAATTATTTCATGGACTGATAGCTCAAAGCAAACGCACATTGGTATTTAAATGTGCAGGGAAAAATAAAATTCCACATACTTTTAATATGGATAAAGAAATGTGCGGCAAGGATTGGCTGTATTCGTTTATGCGACGTTATCCGCAGCTTAGTTTTCGCAAATCGGAAGTCAATAGCATCAGCAGGGTTACCACATTCAACAAAGGCGAAATGCATGTTCACAATCCAGGTCGCATATTGGGGAAAAAGGGAGAAAAGCAAGTTGGCGCGATAACAAGCGGAGAAAGGAGACAAAATACTACGATAATATGCTGCTTTATTGTATCAGGACAAATATTTCGTTCATGTTTGTTTTTAAAAGAATGAGAATGAAAGGTGGTTTAAAAAAAATTGGCCCGCTGTCGCGATATACAAATGCTCGAAATCTGGACGGATTACAGAAGAGCTGTTTACGGAATGGTTGCAACATTTTGCAAAATATGCTAATGCTACTCTCGAGCAGCCTATTCTTCTTATACTGGATAATCATTCCTCTTTAGCTTCGTAGAATATTTGTCGAAATTCTGACATTCATTTACTATCACTTCCACTCCACTCATCTCATAGAACGCAGCCTCTAGATGTAGTTTCCTTCAAACCTTTAAAAACTGCTTATCAGCAAGATTGTGATAAGTACGTGAAAAGTAAAAATTATGAAAATATTGAAGACACTGATGTAGCTGAACTATTTTGAAATGCTTACAATAAGGTTACCACTATAGAGAAAGTTTTAAACGGATTTAAAACAACCGAAATATTCCCCATCAATCGTGATGTGTTTTGTGAAGAATACTTTATACCTATCTATGAAGTACGGTCAAATACAACGGCTCTAGAAGATCAACCATTGACTCAACAAACTACCGGCGATGGTATTTCGGAACCAGCAGAATCCAGACATAACACTCGTTCTCCACAACCAGGGCAAAGTGGAATTATCCCAGGAAAACTGAACGTTTTACGTAATAGAATGTCATCAAATTCGTTTGATTATGAATTTAGTTTGATAGAAGTTGTTGAAGATAACTTAACCGATGACAATGATAAAACCGTAAAAATCAAAGGAAAAAGAACAAACACTTCCTTTCAAGACTTATGTCCAGCTCCAGTCTTTCAACCAAGCACTTCACAGCGTAAAAAGCAACATTCTCAAATATTAACATCCACTCTACTAAAAGAAGAGCTCGAAAATAAGACATTGACAGAACACAAAAAAGTGGAATATGAAAAATTAAAGAATGTTTCAAAAATTATAGGCGAAGGAAAAGCTCCAGTTGAAAAAAAGAAAAAAGTAGGTGATGAAATATGCACAATTTGTAAACAATTTGGATATGATAATGATGTTTCGTAGTGGTACCGTTCTTGTGCAACTTGGGCTCATGCTGACTGTACTAGCGCTGAAAAAGCGTCAGTATATATTTTTGACCTATGCTTAACATAAATTATGTCAGAATGTTGATATTAAATGTTTTTCGGAATATTACAGCTTGCTCGATTTTGTCCTTCACCATGGTCGATATTATCCTACCGGTTATAATTACCCGATTTTTTTCTATTTCGAAAAACGTAACTTAAAAAAAAACATTGTTTGCTTGAAAAAATCAGTAGCAAAAATTCATAATAGATAAAGTAACCAAGCAATTTTCTCGTTTTGGTCGTCTTAATACAAATATTACTACTTGAAATTTTTAAATAGCGCTTAAGTACTCGATATTCCCCTTCTCTCCCATATGACTACCATATCTATCGCATGAAATATCATCCTCAGTTTCCATTTTTTGGACCTGATTTTTGTGCGATATAATGATATGAGTGCGTCAGCTTTGTCGACACCATCCATAGAGGTCCTGTATTAAGTACTCGATAATCCCCCACTCTCCCATATGACTGCCATATCTATCGCATGAAAAATCATCCTCAGTGTCCATTTCTTGGACCTGATTTTTGCACGATATAATGATATGAGTGCGTCAGCTTTGTCGACACCACCCATAGAGGTCTTGTATTCCTTCACTATTTGCGGTCGGTTCACTTCAATATGAGATTTTGTATTTTTATTACAGCGTTTCACATTGTCCTGGTCTCCTATTCCAACATAGTTTGACGCTAATGCTACTGGTTTATTATCCAGCCAATTGACCAAAACCACTCCTCCGTTTGATATAACTTCTTCAGAAAATTCCCTCTGTATTTTACGAAAGTATTTGTCGTTTGTGTGAGGAGGCATGGAGAATATCCTCAATCTGAACCCGTCACGAAAATTGACTTTTCATTCAAAAATTGGAAGTTGTAAGACGTAAAATAGTTATCACAAAATCATGTATGCTTTCGTGGTGCTAAAATGTTTGACAGTTGCAATAGCATCGCAGCCCTTTGTACGTTAGACCACTTGCACCACAATGTATAAATAATTTGAAGCCCCAAGGATGTGACTTATTTTTTATATGCCGTTTTATATTCGATTGACCTTTGGAAGGGATCATCTGTTCGTCTATGCAAACATTATTTTCAACATATAGCTCTTTACGTACGGAATCGAAGATTGGTCTCACTTTCCACAGCTTGTCATTCTGATTTTGGCCCTCTAAATTGTTGACGCAATGTTTGTAGAATATATTTATTGACATTGCCTCGTGAAATATTTGAACTTTCAGTACATACTCAGTCGTGGAAACTTCAAACAGCCAGTAATTATGTGCAATCCAAAGAAATATTTCGGCTCCTTGATATTGGTGAGTGTAAAATGCATGTCGTTGTTTTTAAGTGCATAAATATTGGTACACTCTGCGATATTCTCGAATAAGTTATCTGGCAAATATTCCATAAAGTATTCAGTTGTAGAAATTTCATTGTTAAGTGATAGATTTTGGATTGATTGATCTTTCAAGAACATACTTCTGGTTCGATTTCGCTCTTTTGCGGGATAGATATATTTCGAAGGGTGTCTTCGTGATTTCAGGAATTCGGCATTTCTTCAATGATCTCCTGATCTTCGTCTGGTTCCTCGGTGCCCCCCTCTATGTCTTCTAGCGAGAGATCTGCAATTTCTCTTGGTAAAATATCTTTATCACTCTCTTCACTATCAAAGCCTTATATGTCAGAAAGGCCCTTCTCTAGTTCCTCGGGAAGGTATTTTCCATTTAAAATTTTTTTTTGTCCATGACTTCCTGAAATGTACAAAATATTTCAGTGGAACAGATAATCAGTTTTTTGTATACAAATATCTACGATTGTAGACTCGGGATTTTATGGACCTATTACAATTCCTAGGCAAAATATTTCTCGAAAATATGCTTGAAAACATCAAGATAATAAATCACTTATTATTAAAAAAAATATAACATGGACTGGATTATCAGTAACTTTCGAAATAATTGTAGAATTGTGAGAACTTACCTGGGTAGAATATATAACAAAGTAAAACACGATGCACGCTGCTATATAATGTTACTACATGTCTATGACATATGTCACCGCTAACACATAATGTAGTAACGAATGTATTCTGGAGTGTATAAACACGAAACGAAGCAAATTGTGGTTATCACGGACACTGGAAAGTTAGCGTTTACAATTGTAGACAGCATGAGTCAAAGGGTTAAACATATGTAGAATGTCACACCGCTAACAGAATCCGATTCTAGAATTGTAATGCGAGAGATTAAGATAAGATAAAATAGTATATTAAGTACCAAGTATCAAAAAGGTTACTTTAGTCACGAGTTTTACTAGGCACGAGTGGAGCGAAGCGGAACGAGTTCCTTGTGAAACGAGTGACTAAAGACGTTTTTAACACGAGGTGCTTACTATACTTTTTTTTCGCCCGCGGGAAGGAAAACATTATATTATATTTGAATTATAATCATTACATGACGGACGATGACTGACAGCTGACTGATAAATCAAATGACGTAGAATAACAAAATTATCAAGGAGCATGAAATTTAACATACAAAAGATACACTTGATTTGACGTTTAATAAACAAAAGATAAACGAGATGTGACTTTACGCATTTTAAACACTAGTGTTTAAAGAGTCGTTTTGTGCATGTCAAACCCGTGTTCAAAGTGCGGTTTTAGTAGCGGAAGTAGAAAAATATATTTACCGCAGTTCCAGAATTTCAAAGCTAGATGCACCCCAAACCTGCAAATCGGTAATATTCGCATCGATTCTGGTCCTAGAATTTCCACTTCTCAACTGGATCTCTTGTAGAAGCAGTGGTTCAGTACTAGGAACATTCAGTTCTGGTATACCAGTTTTTAGCTTCGGTTTTAGAGAATTAACTGAATTGATTATGCATTTCGCTATGTTTGGATCAGATTTCTTACAAACGTGAATGTATGGAGCTGAAATTAAAAATAATTACAGCATTCATTATTTTAATAATTCTGTATATTTATATGAAAAAGTAAAATGTCCATTCCAGGTTATCAAATGACATCCCTATTTTTGAAAAATTCAGCGCTAGTAGCAATTAAAGGAAGTGCGATGAAAATCTAATTATCTCTAAAACGGTTATTCCCAACTATAAAAAATGAGGAAAAAAACAATTTTGATATACGTAGATTACAAATTTGACATTGTTACTTTACCGTCTCACAAATTATGAAAATGTGCGAATTAATTTTCTCCACGGCCATTAGTGAATGTAATGTATTTGATTTTCTTACTAAATATGACTCATTCAAGCGTATAAATATTGTTGGAATATCCAAACCAAATAAAACAATAAATAAGATGAATAAAATCTTATAAAAGTTTAGAATTTTTTTTATTGGTGCCTCATTTCACCTATTTAAGGCACATCTCAGCGTGTTTAAATCGAACGCGTTTTTTAAAGTTACCATGGTAACAACAACAACTCGAGAAACGTAAGTATCAATGAAACGTAAGTATCAATGAAACGTAAGTATCAATGAAACGTAAGTATCAATCAAACGTAAGTATCAATGAAATGTAAGTATCAATGACAACTTTTTGATTATTGATCTGACAGCAGTACCTCGTAACGTCAAATAAAAATAAATACTATTTAGGATGGACTTTCACGAAACTTGGCTGGACATCGAGGACGGACTTCCATTTTTTTGTAGTAATAATATAATAATATTATTTTATGATTTCAAAGTGCACCAATAAAAAAAAATAGCGTAAAGTTTTCGTGGATAACTGATCTTTCAAACACTTGCTCTATTTCGTGCGTGTTTGAAAGACCTCTTTATCCACTTATACTTTAATATACTATTTCCAAATTTTTTTAAGCTCATTGCCAATGATGAAAAATACGAAATCGCTAAAAATCGTTTTCTCCTTAAAATCCAATTTTTCTAAAATTAGGCATTTTAAATTGGTCAAACTTCTTGGCTGTATTGAAAATACATATGAACAGAACCACATATGGGTGAGGATCAATTTTGATTAGGGGGTTAGCTAGGGGGTTATTTTTATTATACATAAATGATCTTTCTAAATATGTTAGCACTAATCATTTAATACTATATGCAGATGACACCACATTGGCAATTGATTCTGAATCTCCGGATGAGCTGCTATTAAAGATGAATATTTTATCAAGAGAATTTATCAGTTGGTGTGAAAGAAATTCTTTGATAGTAAATTCGACAAAAACCATCCTCATGCATTTTTCTACAAGAACATATATTCCTGATAATAGCTGTATCTCAGTTGGGGAGACTGATGTTTATTTTTCGAGTTCTACGAAATTTCTGGGAACCTACCTCGATAAGGATATGAGTTGGAATACCCATATCAACCACATTTGTAAAAAATTAAATAGTAGTTACTTTGCAATATTACAGCTAAAAAATATATTTACAACTAGTCAACTGATCAATGTTTATTATGCAATAGTATACTCCCATATTTCCTATAATCTCATTCTGTGGGGGGGTGCGGTAAATGCCTCGAGGATTTTTATTTCTCAAAAAAGGATTGTCCGTCTAATTTTTAATTTAGATTATAGAGAAACATGCAGAAACCATTTTAAAGATTTCGGTGTACTAACTTTTTATTCGATTTACATCTACAAGTGCATATTATATGCAAAAAGTAATTTCAGTGAATTTAGTCTTAATTCTGATTTCCATGATTACCCAACCAGATCTGGAAAACTTATACGGCCACCGAAACATGAAACCTCATTGTTTGAAAAAAGTCCTGTCTATAAAGGAATTCAATTCCTTAATCATTTGCCCAGCTGTATAAGATGTGAGAGCGATTTCAATGTGTTCAAACAAAAACTTAAAAAAAATTTAATTGTCGAATGTTTCTATGATGTGTCAGAGTTTTTAAGCAAACGATTTTAATTTAAGTGTTTAATAAGTAAGTTGTATTCAATGTAATATCCTCTTCTCTGTTTGACCTGTCCTATATCATGTACTATGATCAAAAAGGATGAATAAAGTATTATTATTATTATTTTCACTGATTTTTTCCTAGAAAAAAGTAGGTATTGACGAAATAATTTGAAAAATATTCAATGAGTTTTACTGGAAAAATGCAAATTTTTCCTGTTACTTCACTTTGCATCTTTCAAATTATGCATTTGACGAAAAAAAGTTAACCATTAACATGCCGTATCTCGGTTCGTATAATAAAAAAGGATTTTTTTAAAACTACAATTTTGACCTCTACAGTTTTTTTGATAAAATGGATATTTTTCGAGCTATTCGCAAAAAACCTTTTTAAAACGTCGATTTTTTCGTCGATAAACTTTCAACCGCGAATAATTCAAAAAATATTAGTTTTACGAAGAAAACGTGAAGAACATTTTTTCTTGGAATTACCTTTCCCACCGACTACTACAGTTAAAATGTAGTAAAAAACTTACACCACGAGATAGGGTGGTAGCCACCCCCAAGGTTTTTGGGTACACCGGCATGATGTAGAAATGATCCTTGGACTATTCCCTACCTTCTGTGAAAATGTCACGTAATTCCATGCTGGACGAAAAAATTGCGAGCCAAAATGCTTCATTTCCTGTAATAATGGAAAGAAAAGTAGAAGATTGTACCAATAACGATTACTTGAACATATGCCTTCAACATCGGAATGCGAAGACAAATCGCGAAACTACAATTTAGGATCAAAAATACTATTATTCGACAAGAAAATATTTTTTTTTCTGTGACAAAGCGGGTTGCAAAATGGAGCAGTTACGTACAATGGCAACTGATTCAGCTAGAATTCGTTCAAAAAGAGTTATAAATATGTCTCAGAGGGAAGATTCAGTTCTGATCCTGGAGATTGTCACGCACGAGGTATTTCCTACCACAATGTGTGCTCGAATACCCATGTTGATAATGTGTTGAGACCAAAGCCATCCACAAGTGACCCCCTTCTTCTTGTTATCCGGGAACGGGACGGGAGCGAATAAGAGATCAATAGAACTCAATCGTGTTTACTCTTCCCTAAATTGCAAGCAAGTTGAGGCATTATTAGGACTTCATGCACTGTCTGGGTGTGACACAACAGGTTGTTTGAAGAATACAGGCAAACAGTCTTTCTGGAAAGTTTTTGAATCTTTTGAAAAAAAAGGTTCTAGAAGCATTTGGTAGATTGGGATGCGCAGAAATGTTTACCAACGAAGATAAAAATTTGATAGAAACAATTTTCAGATATCGGGAAACTCCGGTGGTGACTATTTACTAAAAAAGACGTTCAAAGTCAGAACTTGCCGCCAACGAGGCCAGTTCTACACCAACGCATCTTAAGAACCCTCTATGAAGTGATCTTCCATACCCGGATCTCTCTGACCCGTCTAATTTTGGATAGAAAACGAGGGAAAATAAGTATCATGTAAATCGCTGTAAAAATGTTCGTTGATATTCAATTAAATTCAATTTTTCTATCTTTAATATCTAATATGTTAGGTAAATCCATATTCAAGCCGTTTGTTGAATAATTTTGGTCCAGGATCACAAACTAGGATAAAGGAGCAGTTGGATCCACTTGTCCCAATATTCGGGGTAATTGGAACCCACTGCTTGTTTCAGCTTTAGAAGTATTTAAATAGAACAGGGGTGAGCTTATTCAGAGAGTAGCGATTTATTCTGTAAACAAATATATTTATCAAAACAAAAAACGGATTTATAACATTAAGACGTTAGATTGTAAGAATTGAATGAAACGTCGAATTTGAATTTTCCTCTTTTATCAACAGTTGGGGCGGGTAATTGCTTGAAAGCTTCCTCGGGATTCAAAATGCTCTTATCCTCAGCATCTGGACAGTGACATGTTGTTGAAGTTGCTCCAGTACGTCGGGCGAATTTCACTTCAATACATGGTGTAATCTAAGTTATTTGCGCAACGAACATTAAAGTTTTTTCCTGGGGCAAAATTTAGCAATTATCCAGTCACCCACTTGTAAACTTGTAAAGCCAACACATCATTGCTAATGAACTTTATAAAGGCATTGTTTGTTATTTCGGTTTATTCATCTCCTATATCATACTCATTCGATTCATTCAGCAAATCTTCAATACTTTCTACATTACTCGTGTCATCGTCTGAAACGGTCTTTTCACGTTTTTATGCTGGTTTCTTAGTTTTTATGTCATCTTCAAAGCTACCTTCATCGCTATTTTCTTCGTCTGAGACTATCTCTTTTTTCTCGGGTTTCTTACCATTCATGTTATTATCTTTTAGTTTCTGGAGTGCATCTAACAATGTTATAACCTCAGCCCCACCGCATATTCGTTTTCTTTTGGTCTGCAGCTTTTGAGATTGTTCTACTTGCAACAAAAGTAGTTCTTCAAATGTTCGCTTTCTGGCATCTATCGCTGGAGCCGTGAGGATAGTATCTAAAGAAGAAGG
This sequence comes from Galeruca laticollis, assembly GCA_963921935.1. Taxonomy (NCBI): domain Eukaryota; kingdom Metazoa; phylum Arthropoda; class Insecta; order Coleoptera; family Chrysomelidae; genus Galeruca; species Galeruca laticollis. The sequence goes on from OY998176.1 coordinate 133,881,262, forward strand.
CAATACCACTGCCTCAGATACTTCAGGAATATGAAAATTAAGTAGACCATCTGAAGTTGAGCAGGTGAATAGTGGCTGTTGATCATTTGCCCTTGATGTTGAAGGTTGAGGCTCGGAATCTGACTGTGGAGTCTGGACCAAATCATGAGCAAATTTCTCTTTTTCTAGATGAGCGAACCACCTTTGATAAGCTGCTGGGTCAAAGTTTTCTACAGAAACAACTGTGTTGGAAAAGTGAAAAATGCCAGCTTTTTGAAATCAATGCTGGATTCAATTTCGCAAAATTCTTGAAATAATGACTACTTATATCCATAATTTTTTCTTTGCCATTTGATCACTTCTTCATCCCACATTAATTTCAAGGGCCTGAAAACACTCAGGTCCATGAGCTGTAGAACGTGATCAGTATGTGGGGGCAGCATTAAGATGAATAAATGCTCTTCTTTAGCTTTCTCAATTACTGCAATACTGATATACGCAACGTATCCGCCGTAAATTAAAACGGCTGGCCTTTCAGCAGGAATATTTTTTTAGAAATTGTTCATAAAGAAGTTCTGAATCATTTTAGTGTCCATCCATCAATTTTTGGTGGCTGCACATGTTGTCCCACAAGTTTTTGCCTCTGAAAACTATCAAGAGGGGTAGTTTCTCCCTGCAGCATTACCTTCCATCAAAACAGTAATGTTTTGTCTCTCGCTGCTACTGGTATCCCTGTGAGCAGCAGTACCCTTTTTTCCCACAACCCTTATTCTGCTGCGGTCCAAACAAAAACTGATTTCATCTACATTCCATAGACGATTTGAATGATTATCATGAGAAACATCTTTGAGAAGACTAAAATAATCAGTATTATTAAATGGGTCGATACTCCTTTTTCGAGCAACTTCAACGCTTGGAGAATTTTTCTTACTTAAATTGAAGGTTTTCTTGAAATGAAGGAAGTAATCATCGCCTGGTATATCGGTTTTGAATGGTGTGGATTTATTTTCTTTAACATATTGCCTTATCGTTAGAAGATTTGAGAGTCCGAAGCCACACTTCTCCATAGTCTTCACAGTTTTACTTATTTTTAGTTCTTCCTCATAAGGGAGTGCAGTTGGCCTGCCACTGGTCTTACTCTTGATTCTTCTTTGTCCTTTTACTCACTTGAATAAAGTAGGTTTCGGTATCTTGAACGCTTTCGCAGCCCTATACAACGTTAGTTCACCACTTCTTACGGCTTATATTGCGTTGTCCAGACCCTCTTTAGAATATGAAGGACCAGCTTTCTTGCGCTTGTAATGGCGAACCAATTCTGCAATAAAAAAACTCAAGTAAAAATAAAACAAAAACCTTATATTAGAAATATGGGGGTTGTGGAACCTACATTAAGTTCCACTTACCCTTAGTGGAATTTTTTAAGGGGTAAGCGGAACCTATGCTAATTTACCCATGATAACATCAATATACGTTTCGTACATATTAGAAGCTCTAAAAGTATCAATAATTATTTAATACTTACCGTAAACTGCTGGCACGCCAACGATAAACTGGCGATATAATAGTACAGTTGCAATACACGGTCAAATTACATATACGAGGATACTCCACTCCCTTTGGCACAAGGTCTATTCACGCACCGACCAGGGGTGGGATTTTCGAGCTTGTGCGATGCGCTGTCGCATGCTGTTTCGCACGAAATTCAAAGAACATGTATTTTCGAATCTCCGTGTACGACACATTCTGTCGTATACGATGTGACATCGGTTGATCTAAAGTAGCCGATGTTTGCTGTCGTGTGCGACGGTAATTTTGAATATGTCACATGGAATTTGTCAGTTTGAGACTATTTTTGTCATGAATAATTTTCATTAGTTTTTTTCTATATTATAATAAATACTACATAATACTACATAATGAATTTTAATGATCAAATTAATTTTAATGCAGTAGATGTATTGGAAGAAGCAGAAATATTATTCAATAGGCCGGATAGACGTTATAGGCACTGGCTTAATCCGTTTGAGGATATGGGGGATACAGAATTTAAGAAAACTTATCGCTTAACAAAAGAGGTTGCAGAAAACTTAATTGAAACTCTAACACCCCATATGGTAGCCCCAACTCGGATATCTTCAATGAACATTGAGAGAAAAGTATGATTTTAGAAACTATTAAATAACACATGGCTAAATAGAAACCAGTGATTTTTAGTTGTATATTTACTTCTTATTTTTGAGCCACCCTAACTTCTTTTATCTTCTTAGGTTTTAGTAGCTCTCCGATTATTTGCCTCTGGCAGTTATCAGAGGGATGTAGGTGGTTTTGTGAACCATACTATTAGTCAATCGGCAGTTAGCAATGCAGTTGAAGAAGTTGCAACTGCACTCAACCAGCCACAAGTATTCAATGAAGCCATTCACATGCCAAGAAATTTAAATGAATGTTTCACAACACGCAATAGGTATTTCCTTTTTTATTATTAATAATTGTTGGTAGTATACATATAGCTTTACAAATTTCATTATTTTAGATATTATGAGAAGTTCCAATTTCCTGGGGTGTTAGGTGTTATAGACTGTACCCATGTGGCAATCTATCCACCAAAAAATAATGATCCAGCTTATCCTGAAGCTGCATATGTTAACCGCAAAGGATATCACTCAATAAATGTTCAGCTAGTAAGGTTATAAGCATAGCTTTTGTAACAGGTATTACTTACTTGGATTTTATAGATATGTGACTCTGAAATGAAAATTATAAACATTTGTGCACGATATCCAGGCAGCACACATGACAGCTTTATATGGAACAACAGTGCAGCATATAGGTATATGCGTAATTTACATAATAACGGACACAGATCATACTATCTGATTGGTAAGTTTAGTTATAGTCCCATACCTATAAACGAAATTTTTATTGTAAAATATATTTTAAGGTGATTCAGGTTATGGACTGCGACCTTGGTTACAGACTCCTATACCAAATGCTGCACCTGGCTCCCCAGAAGAAATGTACAACTCTAGATTTTGTACTACACGATCTTTAATTGAGTGCTGCAATGGAGTCCTTAAACTAAGGTTTCGATGTTTGCTTAAGCATCGTGTACTGCACTATGGACCACAGAAAGCTTCAAAAATCATTAACGCTTGTGCCATACTCCATAATTTATGCATCACAAATAATTTACCTCCTGTTGAATTTGGAGATGATGAAGAAGACGCATATCTTGACATTCAAGACTATGGCATGTACCGTAATATTGGAATTGAGCCAGATATAAATAATGGTTTACCAAACAGAAGAAATCCCGAGCTGGAAGCTGGATTCAGACTACAGCAATCTGTTGTTAGAAACTATTTCACAAACTGAAATTAATAAATATATACACCTCTTTCTTTGTTTTTTTTATAAAATAATTAAGTATTTCTTTATAGCATTTATCTACAAACAACATTAAAACTATGACACCAGAAAATAAATGTAGAGACACAGTATTTTTTATTCAAACATATTGAGTGTTAACAAAAATCTGAAAACAAAACATTTTTAAACTCATCAAACAATACAGTATGTCACAGTTGAACCTGACACATTTTAAACGTAATTATTGACTAAACGAAATGTGCAATTTCATCCAATAAGGTTTACATTTTGAAGCTTTTTTTAATGTAATTGGGCAAAACTATTGGATAATTGAAACTAAACACCTATCTTATTTTGTTTAGTAATCAATAATCTAGTTTCAACTGTGAAACCATGTATTTTAAACAATAAACTTTAAATAAACTAAAAAAAGATATAGACATAAAACTATGTTTTAAACAATAAACTTAAAAGTAATAATACTCGAAACATTTTTAAAGACTAGAAAATAATGGGTCTTAAAACTATATTTAAATAATAAACTTAGAAACAAGCTACCAGGAATCATTTATAAACTACTGAAGAATTTCTAAAATGTTTTCCAATGAAACAGAATTTTTTTCTTTAGCTACAACATCTCTTTCATACAATTCCAATTTCTTGTTATAATATTTTTCTTTGTGCTGTAACCTGACTTCATTTTGTTGTATTAATTTTTTATTCGCAGATATTGCTTTGTCTAATCGCTGTACTCTAATCGGTTTTTTTTTGTTTTTATATTTTATTGGCTGATTACTAGATTCAAGACTGATGCTCTCATTTTCTTTATTTTCCTCAAATTCAATAGGCTGAAAATAATCATGGTCCCCCATATCCATTACCTGTTCCATTTCTACAGCACTGCTTCCATCTTCGAAGGTTATATCTGACTCTTCAATTCCTTCATGTCCTTCAGTTGCTGCAACACCCAACATCCCTACTACTATTTCCTCTTCATTTGTTAGGGTACTGATAACTGACGGTCCTCCACCAGTACCTGTTTCATATTTTTTAATACTAGCCTGTTTTTTCTTAATCTTTCCTTTTAAATCTTGCCAAGTCTGCAAGCAATAACATCAGTTAGATCGTTAGCAATAAAAATTTTATAATTATATAGTACTACTTATTGAATAAGTTTAATACAAAAGTATAAACAAGTTGAACATGACTATTTGGTTGTAAACCATAGTTTACAGCAAGTATCTATAAAGTATCAACGTAATTAAAATAGTTACTAGTATAACAATACTATAGACATATCTTCTTGGGACAATAATGCAAACATTGTTTTATAATAAAACAACAATATGCTACTAAATTTTATACTCGATATCTATAATTTAAGTCATAACTACCTTTCTCCATTGTTTCCAACTTTTTTGCGATCCAGGAATTCCATTTAATATAATAGTTATTTCCATCCAATGTTTTTCTCCATCTTTAAATGAAAACTCTTTAGAAAATTTGCCACTGTGTAGATGTGGGTGTTGCTGAACGTAATCAATCAAAACCTTTTTTTGTTCCTCTGTCATTCCTGACGCTTTTCCTGACATTTTTTGATATAACGTAATTTATACCTTTCCTCTGAATTAATATACAAATAAACAATAAATATAAAATTAGAGGTTATATTTTTGACATCTACTGTGTTGCCACGTTCTAAATTTGGCATACAACATTTATAAATCATTCGATGCGGCGGTCGCATGCGGTTAGTCGTGTACGATGACCGTCGATTGATTTCGAAAATCGCAGCCCAGGGGTGGGATTTTCGAGCTTATGCGATGCGCCGTCGCATGCTCTTTCGCACGAAATTCAATGAACATGTATTTTCGAATCTCCGTGTACGATATGGCATCGGTTGATCTAAAGTAGCCGATGTTTGCTGTTGTAATTTTGTATGATTTGTATGTGTCATTTGTCAGTGTGAGACTATTTTTGTCATGAATATGGAGGGTCTACCCTCCATAGTCAAGAATCATTTTTATCCTTAGTTTTTGTCTATATTATAATAAATGCTCCATTGGCACAATAATGAATTTTTGAGATCCAGGAATTACATTTAATATACTAGTTATTAAGTTATTTCCAGCCAATATTGTTCTCCGGCTTTAAATGAAAAATCTTTTGAAAATTTGCGACTGTGTAAATGTGGGTGTTGCTGAACATAATCAATCATAATTTTTTTTGTTTTTCTGTCATTCCTGACATTTTTGGATAAAACGTAATTTATACCTATTCTCTGAATTATTGTAGCACGACAATAACACCCAAGACATCAACAATAGTCCATTTAATCAAATAAACATCAACAACTATCAAACCACTATGCATTTCATTTCAACACTAATAAAATTAGAGATTATATTTTTAACATCTACTGTGTTGCCACGTTCAAAATTTAGCATTCGAAGTAAGCGATCGGTCGGAAGTCCAAAATACAACATTTATAAATCATTCGATGCGGCCGTCGCATGCGGTTAGTCGTATACGATAACCGTCGATTGATTTCGAAAATCGCAGCTCAGGGCGAGATGGTGGGCTACGCGGCGGTTACCCTGTATGAAACCTCATCGCATGCGCCCGATAGAAGCGTTGGTTAGTTAATTTGAACGATACTTTTAAAATAAACGTCATGGGTTCCACTAGCCCCATATTTCCACTTATCCCGGTGTACCTATAGCATATTTAGGTAGGTCACTTCTTGGACTAGCCAAAAATAATTAAACATCAGGTAGGCATCAAGAAATGTAACTTCTGTCATTCTGACGACGATATTTAGGTAACATCGAAACAATTGTCAATTTTTTAGAATTTTTAACATTTTTTCAATATATTGTGTAGTTAACTAGAAACAGTAAGTTTCATTTGAAACACTTTCGGGACTTTGTTTGAACCATCTCAATTTGGTATTTTGGTTTACAGTATTGCACGGAAAAATCTCATGAAAGCTGCTCGCTCACACATCAAAACATTTTCTGAATTTACACACACAAAATTTGACTAATCAAATATATTTAACAAATATTATGGAGCTTACTAATTATGAAACATATTTATAGGTACATCAATATCTATTTTCACTAACTTAGGTGTCAAAAACTCCATTTAATTTATCCTGAATCCTAATACAGCGTGATAGTAACAAAATGGAATAAAACTGGCAAGCTTTAACAGTAGTTTCAGATTAGTAGACATGTATTCATTAAAATATTTTGTTTGCTTTAACCTGGGTAATTTATTGTGCATTTTAATCATTGAATAGAAACAATTTTCTATGTTGTCAACCTGTGTAGTGGATGTAAAAATATTCATGTTGATTGATTTAGAAATAAGTAAGCTCTTTTGAATCCGTATTTATCGTATCATAGGTAAGTAAATGTAAGAGTATGTTCTACCCATTGTTGTGTGGCTAGTCAGGGGGATACATAAAAAAGTTGTCACTATTGTTGCTTTAGAGCCTTCAAATATCTCGTTTTTGATATAATGATCTGGAAACTAATCTAAGTCAGAGCACTGGCAAATTAAAGAACCTCTTCGATTTATTTCAAAGGAATTTGTTCGTGAAGCTACATGACGAATTAAAAAACTGTTTCAACTAACTTTGAAATACGTATTTGTGCCGTCACTTAATGAATTAAAGAACAATTTCAATAAATTTTGGATTAAGTGTTTCGTGATACCACAAAATGTAGGCCTGTCTTTGATGGGGAACCTTAATGAAGCCTGAAGTCTTAAACTTACGTCTCCTGGGTGGGTTATAGAAAAAGATGAATTCTTTTTAAATAATAAATATCTGGAAGTAATATTAGAATTGTTTTGTGTGTGTTCGTATTTAAATGTGATGGTTATGTTTTGAATTATAATTTTAAGTTATACATTATAAATTATATAAAATGTACAATTAAATTTTCTGAAAATAGTATGTATCTCTTTGTTCCTAGTTTATATTGAAGTACAGAAAAGAATATCGACTGAAATAGTATAATGTTAAATATGCAGCATGAAATTATTTATAGATTATGCTAGTTTACCATGCTTGCTGTAAACAAGAAAAAAAATACTGGAAACTGCATATAATTACTAGTAGTAATATTCTCAATATGCAATATAGCCAGTTGATTTGTATAGTATTTTTCACGACCTAAGAAAATATATTCTATTGCCTCTCATATAATAACTGGAGGCTAGTCAATTTCTTAGATCGTGAAAAATACTATACTAGTACAACAAAATTAAGAGATACCCGACAATTTGAAATTTTAAAAACTCCCGCCATTTTAAAATTTTAAATATTCCCGCCAGAGATCAATGACAGTATCTATGTCACTCACAGAACAAAAAGTTTTGTTATGTCACTGCTATGGCAGCGCCTTTGTGTTGTTAGTCGTAACTAGAGCCTACTTCAATCTTCTTTTTTTAATAGTAGTTATATGATCTGTGAAAACACTTTCGGGACGCACATTACTTTTTGCAAATAGTTAATAAATTAATATTGACATTGCAAATATCATTAATTTGAATAAATAAATATGTGAATATTTTTAATGATGTTTCTAATTGAATTAAGTCTTACCTACGCGAGATCTTGTGAAACGATATTTACAGGATCTGGTAGATATACAGGGCAACTAAAAATACATTAAGTACATTTTATTGTTAATAATGTTTATAATTCTCTATTATTTATTTTCTTTCCTCAGTGTAATTGAAAAAGTTTTGGATCTTATGCGTCGTTTAAAAAATACTGTGTACGCCGCGGCTGAAATACTACTTTGTTGGACTCGTCTGTTGCTCGCCTCGCTTCGCTCGTCTCGCAATTGTCAGACTCGTCCAATAAAGTAGCACTTTCAGTCCTTGGCATACAAATAACTATTGTTTGCCATTGGCTCTAGCCTACCACAGTCTACTACAAGAATTCAATTTTCAATATTTTTTATCATTTTTATTATTTGAGATCGTAGAGTGACATTATTAGTTGCAAATACTCAATTCTGACCCAATGTATCTTGTGACCTTTTCATTGAAATTGATGAAACGAGCCCATTATTAATCACTAGCTGCACAATGACTGAATTAAAGGTTATAAGCTGAGCATAGCAGTTTGGAAGTAAAAATTTTCCATGCATAAAATTTGCAGACTCTGCGATATTTTGAACTCTTCATTAAGTTCAATAATATTGGTAGAACAAAACATGATAAATTGCACTCAAAAATTTGCACTCTGCACTTCACTTTGCCTAAAATTACAGAAATGGTGGAACTGGAATTTCTTTGATAAGTGCGGAGTGCAGAGTGAAGAATTGCAGTTTCGTGTGGACGAATATGCTCCAGGGTCCTATTTTACACTGAGCACTCAGGACACGTACCCACGGCCCCGCAATCGATAGAAGTCCCGTAATTCCCGTCGGATCAATAAACGATAACCGACATCTTCACCCAAAACCTCAAAACCATATTTATTACGAAAAAATAAAACGATAATTATATACGACAATACCGACTTTTCAATAATCGGAAACAGCGTTGGAATTTTTAAAAAATCGTTTTTCTACTCCCGTATTATAATACGCGAATTAAATATCTGCTTCCGATTCATTAATATTGTTCATTTTAACACGGATTTTCATTTCGATACAGATTTTGGCAAATGAAAATACGTACTTTTCATTATGAAACGAATTTTCTGCCAATAGAAACAAGTACTTGGGGATAATCAAGTGGTCTATGTTTCTACATACCTACTTACCTATTTGACATTTCACAACGGGTCAAAAGTAGATAACTATAAACATGTCGAGTAGTGAAGAATTATCTTGTACACCACCAGAAGTTTCTGATAAATCTAAAAGTGTCTGTGAAAATTTAGTTCCAACTAAATCAAAAAAAATCTATGACAAATTATACAGGCAATTCATGGACTGGAGAAATACAAAAGATATTTCATCTATTTCGGAAAATGTGTTGTTGGTTTATTTTGAAGAACTTTCAAATAAACTCAAATCTTCAACTTTATGGACACATTAGTCCATATTAAAATTGATGTTGAATATCAACTAGCAAACTGACATTTCAAAATACGCACGGCTACATGCATTTTTGAAGCGGAAATCTGAAGGATACGTTGGAAAGAAACCCAAAACATTCCAGCCAAACGAGCTCAGGAAATTCATCGAGGAAGCCCCAGATTATGATTATTTAATGATAAAGGTAAGCAAATCTTTATTATGAAATTCTTTTGAAAAACCTTTCTGTTTATTTCCGCTTGATACAATGATTTAATTTGCATATGCATAATGTGCGTAGTTTTTCATACAAGTCTTCGTAGCTTAGTTGGTAACGCTTGCGGTCGTGGCGTATGAGTGCGTTGCAGATCGTGGTTCAGATCCTGGGCGGGTTGAATTTTTTTTTTTAAATATAATATATTTTCTTGAAAGAAAAACAAATTGCATTGTTTGTATATTTCTCTTTACCAAAGTGGAATCATTGCAATTAAATAATGCTATTTTTTTACAGGTTGCCTTAATATGGGAATTATGGGAGCTTGTTGGAGCTTGTTTGAAATTAATTCTTGTTTTCATTTTATTATTTATCGGTCGTAGAAAAAATAGTGTATGCAACTCTCATGTAATGGTTTTTAATACACTCGTGTAAACCATACGAAACTCGCCTTCGGCTCGTTTCGTATCCCGGTTAATGCTCGTGTATTAATAACCTTCATTATATGATCGTTGCATAATATACTATTTCCGACGACCTGCATGAAAAACGTATCATTTCGCACTCTAAACTAGCGCACAAAGTTATCTATTTCGGACTAGTGCGAAATGTTCATTTCGCACTAGTGCGAAATATTCCGCTGTCACCTGTTCTGATGGATTGCTGTGCTTATTCACCTAATAGGTAACTATACTCTGATGTTCACACAATTGTAAGCAGCTGTGAAAATGACATATTTAAATAAATTCTTGACATATTAATACCTGCTGTCAGTGCGTTGATTTGATTTATTTAGTAATCAAATTGATACTTATTTGTATAAGTTGAATCTGCTGATATCTGTAACGAAAACATGGAATATTCGTCAGACGATGAAACGGTAGATTTTATTTCCATGGAAATGTCCAATCGTATAACCCAGTCTATAGAATATGCAACAGCCTTCACAGAGGAACTACCATCAAGATCATTCACAACCAGTTCGGAATTACAATCAGTCACTGTGAGACCATCAACTTCGAGTACAGTATTTGAAACTTATAATGTGACAGGAATGGAGGCTCAGGCAGTTCAATGTGTAATTGAAGAAAATGGTCATATTCCATTGGTGTTAAGCAATCGTTCCAATATAACAATTAATAATTACTATTCTAATAGTACCTGAATACAGACCAAAATGTACCTAAATATGTATGTTGAATAAAATAATATTTGACCTTTTTCCCTGTTCAAATATATTTTTCTTAATAATGCAATTCACTTGAAAAATATCTATGAGTGAAAACTTGTATTATTATAGTCTATTTCTTAATGTCTGACAGCACAGTAGCCTCATTAAATATTCAAATAGAAAATTATCTCTTACAAAGTGATCCTAAGAATTTTACAAGTAAATACTAAAATTCTAATGCAAAACAAGTAGGTGTCTGTATTGGTTTATCTGTACATCCCTGTTTCAGCTCAAAATACAATATGGTAATAAAACTGAACAATGCCAGCTAAACCATGAACAGTGCGGCAGTGGCGGAGATTACGATATTAGTTCATTTTGCTTATTTAATTAGATTCGGTCAACATTACAGTTGAAATAAAATTCATTCGTTTAGGCCTATTAACAAGTTACATTTTCATTTTTATTAAATTAAATTAATTAAAGAAAATATAGTTTAATTTTCATAATTCAAATTTATTGACAATGAATTAATGTATATTAAGTAAAGTAAACATACCATTTATAGGAAATATAAAATTCAATCTATTGTATCATCCTCTTCGCTGGCCATACAAGAATCATCGGAAGACTCGTAGAGAGAGATCAGTATCGATTCTATAGTTTGTTCTATGAGGTTATCTAAAACCCACATTTTCTTTTCCTCTTTAATTACATGATTCACAGCATCTCTCCAGCTCTCTTCAGTTATTGTTGTCAATGAGTACTTCATGAGTTCACGAACATCCTTCATTTTAAATGTTTTATTATGTCTAGCTACATAACCTTTCATTTGGGCCCATATTAACTCTATCGCATTTTATTCACAATGGTATGGCGGCAAACGAAGCACTGTTATCACACGATTCTTGGCTATTTCATCAATAACAAACTTTTTAAATTGTAGCTTGTGATCTGAAGCAACCTTTAAAAGTTCTTTTTTCAACATATCATCTTCAAATGGTATATCTTTTACGATTAACCAGTTTCTAATATCAGCTTTTCTCCAAGAGGTAGATGGAAGATTTTCTGTTAATTGCGAATGATAAGTGTCATTGTCCATAACGATTACAGCAAAATTTGGAATTAATTCGACCATTTGTGTAAAATACTCTTCAAAAACATATGCAGTCATGTCTTCATGATAGTCTTTGGTTGATGTTAACTTAAACTCCAGTAAACCACCTTCAACGAACCCTTGATTGCATCCAATATGCGTTATTATTAGTCGGTGACCTTTACCGATAGGAGTTTTCAGTCCAGTAGATAAACCTTGTATGAAAGCTTGACGACTGGTTTGAATACTTTTGTCCTGCCATATTTTTTTTACTGAATGTCCTTCATTGAGCCATGTCTCATCTAGATAATAGATTTGTCTTCTCTCTTGTCTATATTTCCGGGTATCTCGTAAATACTGGCGTCTCCAACATATTATTTCTTCGTTGTCGATTAGCACTGATTTGCGACTTTTCATCTCCCAAGTAAAATTTAATTTGTGTAATATTTTCCACAAAGTTTTTCTCCCTATGTCAGGCAAGTTCTCGTCCTCCTTCACCATTCTTAGAATGATGTCAAGGGTTGGGATCTCTTTTGTAAAACATAATTCATGTACTTTTCGTCTTATTGTATTTTGCATATGTTCATCAAGGTCAAATGGTTTTCTTCCAGTTGACTTTTTAGGTGGAGATATATTTCCATTTTTCCTCTCTCTTAGAAGCCTGTAAATAGTAGATTCACTAACTCCTGTCATATTGGAACATGTCGAAACTATATTTCTAACAGTAGCAGCCGGCATTTGATGTACAACAGCATCATGCACATTTAACACTACAGTCTTCGTTTGTAAGCTAAGCACGCTCTTACACTTTACTGGGGTAAAAATTGAAGACATTTTTCACAACACAGTTATCACTTATGGAACATAAGCGACTCTAAGCAAAACAAATTATACAAATTTGGGCGAGACCAAGTTTCATCGTATATACCTGCAAAATTTATAAGTAGTCATTGGGACAATCCCTAGTAGGACCCTATTGTAATGTTTCTTGGAAATGTTATTATCAACATTTAGAAAATCAGAAAGTAATTATCTGGAGAATTAATTGATAAATGGTTTGTTAATATGTCTCCCAAGAATTGACCTGCTTCAAATTCTCAAGATAATTAATGAAATATTCAGTCAGAATAGTTGCGTTACAAGATTATTTCAAAAATAATTTATTGTTTTAACTGTATGTACTCTACAAATGTATGAAGGTCAGTTAGTTGTTTTAACTAACCGAATTTACATTTATACTTATTATCTTTATATATCATATCGGGCATAAAATTAAATAGTGAATAAATTCCTAAGATGAACGGTGACGCCTATGGTTTAGTACCTGACTAGCATCTGTGACCTTTTCGCGTGCTGTCAGACAATAAGAAACAGACTATAGTGGTATAAACAAATTTTTAAAATCCGATATATTTTGTTTTGTAGGTCGTCGGAAAAGTATAGTGTACAACTCGTGCGGAGACTGGATATTTCGTACTCGTGTGACAAGATGATTAATCACTCGCCTGCGGCTCATGGTTCATCATCTTGTCACACTCGTACGAAATATCCTATTTTCCGCACTAGTTGCACAATATACTATTGTGAAAAATTTAAGAGGCCACCTCGAAAACCGCACACATTCAGTGAAGGCCATCAAAGAGTAATGAACCTTGCTTATCTTGCTGTCCTAATGGGCCCAGGGCCCCCGATAGGTTAAAGACAGCACTGAATAACAATACTTCGTTTCTACCTTGAAGTCTAAAATTATTTTAATATAATAGTAAAGTTCAATCTCGCTGCAAATGAGTAAAGGAAATTTAACCAATTAAATCCGTTACATAACTTTACTACAAGTTCTTTTTAAAGTGCTCACACATCAGAATTAATATCTCATATTGTATCGTCTTTTAATGATTCGTATTACAAAATCGCTTTGTGTATGAATAAATTACTTTTAAATTGGTTGTAAAAATCTATTTCATGACAAGAATCCACAAATCATGAAATGTATAGTTAACCATATAATAAACGCAGAATTTTTCACAGACAATAAATAAAATGTTATAAACGTTATATAAATTATTCTATTTTAAAAAATGACGGGATCTAGATATAACGCGTAAGATTCTCATAAATATATTTGAAATGGATTCTCGTTATGAATACTGTAATATTTTCTTTTAACGGTCTTATTTATATTCAGTGAGCTGAATAATTTCTATACGATTTCTACTTCTCAATTACTTTTCCGGCCAACCCTGTCTAAGATTCGAGGAAAGTATTGGTTTACCCTAAAAAAAGTTGGTTTATTTTTTTTTGAGTAATTTATCTGTTTTTCACTAAGAAAACATGAAGAATGGTTTTCTTCAAAAGAAATCCTGTGTGTATGTGGTCGTCGTTGTCGTCGGCCACTTTTTGTAACATGTCTTGTTAGCACGGTACAGCCTCCGGATTGCATACAAGTCACCAATTTTATGATCGGGTATCATTCAGCGCATCTCAGAGTTGAACCCTATTGATTTTCAGCTCATCAGATCCAGTACAACGAATCATTAGTACGATACAGCCTCCGAATTGTATACAAGTGAACAATTTTATGAGTGGATATTGTTCAGGGCGTCTCAAAGTTGAATCCTATTGATTTTCAGTTGACTAGAGCGAGTACAGCGGGTCCTATAAATCCAGGTATAATAAATTGTTGGTATTTTTTGGAGAAACATCGGTTTGTTAGCACGGTACAACATCCGGAGTGTATACAGCTCATCCATTTTATGATTCTTTATTGTTCAGGGTGTCTCACAGATGAACGCTATCGATTTACAGCTGATCAGAGCCAGAACAACGGGTCCTGTGAATCCAGACATTTTTACATTTGGAGAAATATCGGTTTGTTAGCACCATACAGCCTCCGTATTGTATACAGATCATCCATTTTATGTTTATTTATTGTTCAGGGTGTCTCACAGATGAACTCTATCGATATTCAGCTGACCAGAGCCAGAACAACGGGTCCTATAAATCCAGATATTTTTACATTTGGAGAAATATCGGTTTGTTAGCACGATACAGCCTCCGGAGTGTATAGTAGTGACCGATTTCATCTTTGAATATTGTTCAGAGGGTCCTGCAGATGCATATTATAGATTTTCAGCTCACCAGAGCCAGTACAACTGGTCCTATAAATTCAGATATACCACATTATTGGTTATTTTTGAAGAAATTTTGGTTTGTTAGCACGACACAGTCTCCAGATTGTACCTATAAGCATGGCCCCCACATTCGATTATGGGCCCTATAACCAGGATCTGGGTCGCCCCCCCCCAAAAAAAACTCGAGTATCAGGAGAAATAATACTTCTCCCACATTAAACGCATCTGTAGTAGAATTAACTAAAAACGAAGTAAGACACATTTCTGCAGACAGCTGGAAAAACCGTGTTCATCATTGGAAAATTCTTACAATTTTATGACTACAAACATTCAACTCTTAATTATAAGTTTAGGTGTAGATGAAAATATTGATACAGAGTTTAATATTGAATAAATGATCAGTAGTTTTTTAGAATTTCATTAATTTTTATCGTAACTATTGTTATCCTAATAGTTATATTTTTAAATTATATTATTTGTAATTAATCATTGTTATAATTATTTTTAACACTTACCTGAAACTAAAAAATGTTTATTTGTTTTAAATTATAAAAATAAGTCATGTGTTATGTATATAGGTACATTTTCAAGCCGATCCCATTTATTGAGCTTTGAAGAGGTTGTTGCCTATATAATAGAGTTTAATCAAGGTCCGTCAAGCTGCCCCCCCCCCCCGGTTAGAATTTTTTTACCAAAATGCTAGCACGCATAAAGGGCACCTAGCACAACAATTTTTATAGCTAGCACACCAACAGCTCACAACAAAAATGCTTTTGAATTCGGGTGGGGTCAGGTTAACGCTAGAACACCCCCCCCCCCCGGTTGGACTTTTTTCGCTAAAATGCTAGCACAGATAAGGTACACCTAGCTCACCATTTTTTATAGCTAGCACACCAACAGCTTACAATAAAAATGCTTTTTAATTCGGGTGGGGCCAGGTTAACGCTAGAACACCCCCCCCCGGTTAGAATTTTTTCTCCAAAATGCTAGCACAGATAAAGGACACCTAGTACGCCATTTTTTATAGCTAGCACACCAACAGCTTACAATAAAAATGCTTTGGAATTCGGGTGGGGCTAGGTTAACGCTAGCCCCCTCCGGCTGGAATTTTTTCGCCAAAATGCTATTTTTTTATAGCTAGTACATCAACAATGCTTTTGCATTCAAGGGGTGGAGGGTGTCTGCAAAATAATGCTATGGTTACACGAATGAATGAAAATGTTGAATGTATTTGTCCCTAAACATCATTTTCCTATAAATAGCCCCTAAACAGCATTATTGTTGTCAGCTGTGGCCGGATTGTGCGTGATATCTATATTTTCCCATCTAGCAGGGTATTTGATTAATTAATAAATAACTATTCTTTAATTAATAATTATCTACTTATTTTCAATTAACGCTAAAAAACGAAATAATACAAAAAACCTTCACTTTTAAAAATAATTTTGTTAAAATCATAGTAATTTTAAGAAAACAAAATAATTTTAACCATTTAGTCACGGGTCAGAAACAATCCGTGCACAAATAAGTTGCAAATTACGTCACACTATAAAAAAAGCAACGACAAACCAAAATAGCGAAGCCCTTGGATATGTTCTTTGGACAAAGTTGTGCAATCTGGGAAGGGGCGGTTGAGATCCCTAAAAATGTTCCAATATATTGAGAATACATGTCTTAGACTGATCGTGGTTCACTGTAGTCCTTATTTAAAAGAAACACTCAAACTTTATATGTAAATTTGCCAGAATATTTATTGCCGAAGTTGATGGTTAATTAACCATTGTAATGATAACATAAATATTGCATTTCACTATCAGATTGTTTTTAAATTCCCAAGTTTACTTAGAACGTGCAGCTTTTAATTCTTACAGCCGGTTAATCAGAGCTTCAAATATTTCTGTGGCATAAGATACCAACACTACTATGTATTTTTCAAAGTTTTTAGTATGTAACTGGCAATATATGTTTGTTCGGTTGCAATCTTGCAACTTAGTTTTGAAGTAGATATCATCAACCGATTGAGCTCTGAAATTATGTATATACGTCTAGTTAGCATGCCAATCCATGATTAGGTATGTGACGTCATTCTAAATTCAACATGGCGGATCACCAAAGTTGGCGGACTAAAGAAAGTGAACAAATTTTTTTATGCTTTCTTACAATATGGGTATGAAATGGAAGGACTTGCTAAAAATACGAATGTGGGTTATAGTCCGTTGCTCCAATCCGTCTACAATTTTGGTGTACTTGGGTTTTTTGAGCTCTTTATTATGACATTTAGGTCGAATTGTTCGACTGTGTTGCATCGATTGGTTCACTTTGACTTGTGTTATTTGCCGAGATAGATGTCAATAGCATTGGTTTGTAACCCTATATTGAAAAGCTGGAGTGTTCGAAATTAACCGGCAAACGACATTGCAACAATGGTGTGTTGAATGAGATGAACATACTGAGAAACCGTCGAGCGGTAACAAAAAGTAAAAGATAAATTGAAAGTAAAAGACATTTTAAAATCAAGCTTTTATTCAAATGCACTATAATATAATAAAATTTTCCTTTAAAACTTTTACTATCAAATTATAACGCCATTGCACAATTTATATAATATAAAGCTTGTCGTGAGATTTACCTGTATTCTCAATATATTGGAACATTTTTAGGGATCTCAGCCGCCCCTTCCCAGATTGCACCACTTTGTCCAAAGGATATATCCAACGGCTTCGCTATTTTGGACATTTATTTATCCAACATGTCTGTATGCAAACGTTTCTCGTTGCTTTTTTTATAGTGTGACGTAGGTAATTTGCAACTTATTTGTGCACGAATTGTTTCTGATTCCGTGAGTAAATGGTTCAATTTAATTATTTTGTTTTAAAGTGAAGGTTTTTTCGTATTCTTTCGTTTTTTAGCGTTAATTGAAAATGAATAGATAATTATTAATTAAATAATAGTTGCCCTGCTAGATGGGAAAATATAGATATCACGCACAATCCGGCAATAATGCTGCTTAGGGGCCATTTTTTATAGTAAAATGATGTTTAGGGACAAATACATCCAACATTTTCATTCATTCGTGTAACCATAGCGTTATTTTGCAGACACCCTCCACCCCCTTCAAAATCATTGTTGATGTACTAGCTATAAAAAATTTTGTGCTAGGTTATGCTAGGTGTCTTTTATTTGTGCTAGCATCTTGGCGAAAAAATTCTAACCGAAGGGGGCTAGCATTAACCTGGCCCCACCCGAATTCCAATGCATTTTTATTGTAAGTTGTTGGTGTGCTAGCTATAAAAAATGGTGTGCTAGGTTGTGCTAGGTGTCCTTTATCTGTGCTAGTGTTTTGGCGAAAAAATTCGAACCGGGGGGGGGGTCTAGCGTTAACCTGGTCCCACCCGAATCAAAAGCATTTTTATTGTGAGCTGTTGGTGTGCTAGCTATAAAAATTGTTGTGCTAGGTTGTGCTAGGGTGTCCTTTATCTGTGCTAGCATTTTGGTAAAAAAAATCGAACCGGGGGGGGGGGCAGCTTGACGGACCTGTTTAATCAGGTAGTTTATATATTGCAGTAACAGTCAACCTACTGTACTGTTCACGTGTATATGGACAACATAGATCAAATAGTAATTACTTTTTACTATATAGTGACACCTTGTATATTTAATAAAAGGTAATAAACACGTGAATAAGATAAATGTTTTTCTTCGAAACCATGAGAGATTGTCAAGTGTTGTCCAATTTTTAATTGTCCAACGAATAAAGTCCACGGTATGGTATAATTTATTGAAGTATAATAGAAAAATAACCGATCAATTAAACCTGTGGTAATTATTGTTTTCAATGCTACAATTTATTTATGTTAATTTGAATATTAATACCAAAGAAAAATTGCGTAGGTTGACGTAAGCATTTATGAAGTGAATATTTATAATGTGTAATATTTTTCAAAATAATTTCTTTAATAACTAGTATGAGTTTCTCTGCAAACAAATTTTATTGATTACAATTATTAAACAACTTATCCTAATTTAAAAATATTACCTGTAAACAAAGAAACGACATTTAAGTTATTGATTTACAGTTTTATAATATTAAATTATGAAATTAATACAAAATGGCTTTTTGTAATCTAACTGACAATTCCTATCGTTTTCCAAAATCAGGTAGATTCGTTAGTTAATTAGTTAGTCAGTTAATTAGTAAGAGTGATTAAAGTAATGCATATGTTACTTTACATCTCCCTCCCTCTGAACAAAATTTATAAAATGTAAAACAAATAAAATCTTAAATCTAGTATTAAATACTAAAATATCAATTATCTGTATCTGGTGCTGGAATAAGTTTCGTATTATGAAAAAAATTCGATTCGGCTTTTT
Source organism: Galeruca laticollis (assembly GCA_963921935.1). Taxonomy (NCBI): domain Eukaryota; kingdom Metazoa; phylum Arthropoda; class Insecta; order Coleoptera; family Chrysomelidae; genus Galeruca; species Galeruca laticollis. The sequence goes on from OY998176.1 coordinate 133,900,637, forward strand.
TATATCCTGTGTCTACTTTGTAAATAGAACTCGAAATCTTTTTTATGATCTGAAAAAGACCTATTCTTATTTCATCTAATTTTTTTCTATTTAAACGATTTCCATTTTCTACATATACCATATCTCCCTTGTTGAATTCTATTTATTTTCTATTTCTATCAAATAATGTTTTATTGTAGTTGTGTGATTTTTGTTTGTTTTCCAGTGCTTATTTTCTATCTCGACATAAATTATTGATATTTTGTTTTTGATTCAATTCTTTTGGTAATGTCGTACATTCATGTGCTATTGTCGTCCAGGCTGTTTTGTTTCCGTATTCATTGATTTTGCATCTTATTTTGTTTACTATAGTTTCATTTAATCTTTCATTCGGCCCATTAGAAAATGGTATATTGACTGAAGTAAATACTAATGGTATGTTTTTTTTATTTACAAATACTTTGAATTCTTTTGAATTTATTCCTGGGTACTGATCTGACAAAATCATACCAATTCTGTTTGAATCTATAGCGTATTCCAATAGTTTTATAAAATCACTCTCATTTTACATTTTTGAAGTTAAAATGATTGCATACCTCGCAAAATGATCGACTAAAAGGTGTAAGTATGTCTTTGTCGATTTAGACCCACCAAATCCACCAATTGTATCAATAAACATTATGTCAAACGGTTATGTTTCCGGTCCTAAGTATGACATTAGTCCAAATTTATTTTGACCTCTCTTATTTTTTATACAGATTGCAAGTTTTTTTAAATATTTTCTATCAAATTCTTTGCTGTGTAAAATGGCATTACTTTGTTCTGCAGTTCTCTCATTCCTATATGGCAATAATCTTCATGTATTTCTTTTAGACATTTTTTACTAAAATTTTCTGATTATACAATTTTCTCCTTAGATTTTATCTTTCTATAGTATGTTTTGTTTCTTAATATCATTTTATTTTTTTCTAGTAAATTCTGATTATTTTATTGATCTTCAATAATTTCATCTAGTTTAATTAATTTGAAAATCTTTAATTGTTTCTCTTCGTTTTCGAAAGCTTCTAGTACAGGATTTCTACTTAAACAATCAGCTTCTATGTTATCTTTACCTGGGGAATATTTTATTATGAAGTTATATTGTGAAAGATAATATCGTCGTCTTGGATGTGAATAGGTCTAACACACATATATCATGTTTTGCGTAAATCAGGATTGAAATAATATTGAATGGTATAATTTTAGGTTTTCGCAATTATTTTATTGTTTATTTCATTATTAAAAGTTATGAACCTCTCACAGACCTAATTATTGATATTAGATTGTATTGTTTATCTTTTTATTTTTTCATTATAAAAACTTGATTAGAAAGTTGCTTAGAACTTTTCACCTCTATTCAAATTTAATATTTTTGTTCAAAAAGTATAGGCCTAAATAAAAAATGCACCTTTATTTTATACATGGGTATTTAAAAAATAAGTTTTTTCTTCATACATGTTTATTACAAACAAAAAAATAAAAACAGTTTATTAAAGTCTTTAATCTTCATCAGACTCTAAAGAAATATTAGGGTTTTTTTCATGGGATTTAAGATTCTCATAGAAGTTATGATAAACTGAAGGAATAACATTGGATGAACATAGCTTTAATAAGGTTTCCAGTTTTTTTTTCTCAATAGGTAGTGTTTCGGTGTATAAGGCTGCAATTTCGCCTGTCAATAAAGAGGCATCATGTTGTCTAGTTATTTTTACCTTAGTGCTTAAACTTTTGAAACTGGCGTCATTTAGCCTTTCCTTAAAAAATATTTTTGTTGGCTCCTGCTTTCTGTACTGCAACCACTTAACCTTTAACCAGTTTAATGTCCCTTCATCAGCTTTATTTTTATTTGTGATCACTTCTTTCGCAAAAGATTTATAGTCAAAAAAGTCAGTATAGTTCATTTCTATCACTTGGTAGAATGGTGGCTTTGTATTGGCAGTTCGCGCTGTCATATACCATCCTTCAGGCGTAAATATGTCTATTTTGTTTCCTCTATTTTCTATGCAGGAATGAACGCTGTCGCACTCCATTTCCGAGTGGCCAGACTCCATGTACTTTAGATTAATTATCTCGATAGGTAACAAACTAACCGCCCTCAAAAACATAGCAGAGATAATACTATTACGATTCTGTCCCGTAGCTGTATCAGAAAAAAACGTAACTTCTCTGATATCTGAGTTTAAATTTGACAAGCAGTGCCAAAGACATGGCGCTATTTCAGAGGCACATTTTGTTCCAACCCCCACGTGCCACATATAATTTGTAGCGTCAGAATTTCCTAGGCTATAAATCGTTAAATTGAAAGTCTTTGATATTTTCGTATAGTACAGTTTTCCCACATTTAGGGAAGGCGTAATCAAAATCTTTTCCATATCCATACAAAACGCTACATAGGTGGTGTCGGATTTAGCTTTATCCTTATCATTGAGCTTGTGATCTCTGGCCTCTTGTTTCCTTAAAAGGTGTAAATTGTACTCTTCTTGCAAAATCTCTTGATCAGCGGTACTTTTATTTTTATTCTCAGTGCAATAGCCACACTGATCTTTTTTAGGCCTGTGAAAGCCAAGGTTAAATTCTGTAGTGAAGATGTGTTTATAGTAACTGGCCTTCTCGGGTTCTATGCCAAGTTCACTGCAGTAATCTTTGTAATCATTATATAGTCTGGCTTCTGATAGACCGGACGCAAGGTACTTTCTTTTGGTTGTACTGCGACAATAATGGGAAGAAACGACAGGCATTGACCTAATATGGTTCCGTATTATATCTTTGACGTCTTCACCTTTTTTTTTGAGGGGGCGACAGTGTTAGTTTCTGTCAGCTTAGATATTGCAGTTTTAACTTTTCGGTAAGAAATGTCTAAGGTTCCAAGAAAAAACTTTTGACATACTTGGTGTTTTTCATTGTTTGCGGTAAATGTATAGATTAAAGTAAAATTTCTTCTGCTGGGTTCAGATGCGTAGCTGCGCTTTTTTGGAACTTGTTGTACATGTTTAGCAATGTAACACCATCGCAGCTCTTCAGTTTCCAAACCAAGGTAATTTTTATGAATCTGACCTCTTACTTCTGCAGTAATATGCGTGTGACATTTGTAGTGGCTGTGACAATTAACTACTTTAACTCCTCGACCGCGTTTTGAATTTCCTTTCTGTGTTACATATTCTTTGCCCTGCAGCCTTAATTTTTTTTGTATATTTCTTCTCCATGTATTCCATTTTCTTGTCCTTTTCCTAGTACCAGCATTATTAGTGTCAACTTCTTCCAACATTGGTGTGGGATTTTCTCTGACACTGCTCTCGCTACCCGTGTCAGAAGAATTTTTATTTACCTCATGTGGATGATAGGTAGGATCCTCTACATCACTGATGTCCAAAAATTCCTCACAATCTTCTTCAGTACCTGGTGAATGTATTTTTTCACAAACCATTTGCTTGGAGGATGTTGTTGCTTCCGAAATAGCTAATTGCGAACTTTTGTCTATAAATATTGTCTTTGTTTTATTTCCGAACTCTGCGTTTTTGATAACGGTTGGGGTGTCCGGTTCCTCGTCCAGACCTTTACCACTACCTAATAACAATAAAACAAATAAAAGTAAGAACACTGTCAAGCAGTGAAAAAAAAATAAAACAGTATTATTATAAACTTAGACATTCTTTATTTTGTTATGGAAAAATTAAGAAAATTTATTTTAACAATGCGGTGGCATAGGCAAACAAAAATGTAAACAGAGTAAAACAAACAATTTAACATTAAATACAGGTAAAAACCTACCTAAAGGAACCGCTGTCAAAATTGTGTATTGCTTGATATTTTTATTATCCTCCACTTCATCCTCTTCCTCACTTAAATGTAGGTTAAACTTTTTAAGCGCTTCACTAACTAATAGTCTACTTCGGGTAGAAACATTTCCCGCAATAAAAGACATTATTACACTATTTTACGATTTAACCAAATTTACCTCTTACTACTACCTTCGTGTACGGTCAAACAAAGTAAACTAACACCGCGTGCAATTATTTTCTTTTTAATAACGGATTTTACCGCGCGACTTGTGGCGTAGGCCTATTTACCACTATTTACCAAGGCGCGAAACTCAAAACCTGCCGATCGTGAATAGCGGTAAATGATCTTAGACCGTTTTATCGTAACGGATATGTGGGATAGATTTATTAGCAAATTTTCAGTTCAGGTAAATGATCTTAGACCGTTTTATCGTAACGGATATGTGGGATAGATTTATTAGCAAATTTTCAGTTCAGGTGGTTAGAAACAGTCTATCACATAGATTTCTTCAAAATTTAACCATTTAAAGATCGTTTTGAGCTATAACCCGCATTTACAATTTTTGTGGGTTAGACCTATTCACATCCAAGACGACGATATGTAAAATCACCTAGTTCTTCATCTGTTTTAGATTTTATGTTCAAGTTCTCCAATGGTTTGTGACCTGTAAAGACTGTGGATGGTTTCCCATAAGCCAGAATTGCCAATATTTGACTGCTTCTTTTATGGCCAGGCACTTCAAATATATCGGTTTTCTCTTTTTTTGGCTTTCATTTAATTTTTTTTAAAAATATGCAACTGGTTTTTCTTCATCGTTCAATTGTTTTAATACAGCCTTGCAAGCTTGCGTCTGCATAAATATATATTAGTTAATCTGGATTACATATTTCTAATATTGGTTTCGAGCACAACATTTCTTTAATTTTCTCAAATGGTTTTTGACATTCTTTTGTCCAAAGAAATGTATGTCCTTTTCTTAATAAATGGATCTAAAGTAATAGCTATATTTGGTATATATTTATAAAAATTTATTTCCCCAAAAATTTACTAACATTTTTGGTACCGGAAAATATTTAATTGAAATTAAATTGTCTTTTAGGGGAAATATAGAGTTATTGCTTATTACAAGACCTAGATATTTTACTGAATTTTCCGCAAATTTGCATTTCGTAAATTTTAATCTAAACCATTCTTCTTGTATTGCTTCTAATAATTGTGTTAAACGTTCTATATGATCATTGAAGGATTTTGAAAATATCAGTATGTCGTCTATATAATTTACTACAAAATCTGATTTATGTTTTCTAATTATATTACTTAAAATTCTCTGGAAAATTGCCGGAGATGTTTTTAATCCGAATGGGAGAGAGGTCCACTGAAAATGGCCTTCTCGTGTAACAAAAGCTGTTTTCTTTCTATCCTCTACTCTTAAAGGGATTGCCCAAGATGCAGAATTTATATCCAATGCTGAAAAATGTTTACCGTTCCTTGTTTTAGTCATTGAATCTTATATCAGCGGAAAATACTGTGATTGCGGTATTACTAATTAATTTAAATCTTTAAAATCGATCTTGTTTTTTTATTATCCTCTTTCTTATATACAAGCGTCACTGGCGCCGCAAACGGGTTGTACGATTCCTCAATGAGGTTTTTCTCGAGTAATTTAGCTATTTGTGCTTCAATTTCATTTTTATCTTCTATACTACATCTATATGGACTTTTGCTACAGTATTTGTCAACACATGCTTCATAATTTCTAACTGTACCTACATCATATTTATCTTTCGCAAATATTGCATTATATCTTTCTATCAATCTGTCTATCTCAAATTTTTCTTGATAGTGTAAGCGATTTACAGAAATATCAAAATCTGATTGATCTATATATTAATTGAAATTTATAAAATTCATATTTAAAGTGTTTCTCTTCTCTATAATCTCATTTTCTTTCTGAGTAATATATAAATTTTCATCTAGGATAAGTTTAAATTCTTTTATCATATCTAATTCGATCACAAAATCATATTGAATATTATCTCCATCTACTACAAAGACATTCATGATTTTTTCTATATTCATTTTTTTTATTTTTATAGATACCATTCCTTTGGTTTTTTTACACCATCAACCGTTTCTATTTTTTTCCATTATATTCTCTAATTTCTCATTTTCTATTTTCAATAATTTTGAATTTAATAAGGATATATTGGCACCTGAATCATATAATCCGAAAAGTTCATTTGTATTTACTCTAATTTTGATTAATGGTGGAGTTAAGTTTTTTGGAATGGATTCAAATAATTCTGTTCTTATCTTTCGCATCTTTCTCATTTATTTTATACCAACATGCAAATTCGGGGTGGTAGCGGTTGGGCTTACCTTCTTTTTCACAAATTTTACATGCCAGTTTTTGTTGTTTCTTTTCTTGATTATCTTCTGTATTTCAGTTCGCACCCTTTTTCTTCATTAGATGTTCTAGGCTTCCTAATTCAGTAAATAGATCTTTGGGTGTATTCTATTTCTTTCTGTTAATTTTATCCGTAATAAATTCTGGTAAACCTACCGCAATAAGATTAATTATAGTAACATCGTCGATTGTGTTATTCATTTCTAATAGAATTCTTTCTTTTTTTAAAGCATAATCCAGTAACGAGCCATGTGTATACTTATATAGAATTACATACCTGATTAAAGACCAACCTTTGTCTTTCACAAAAGTTTTCTTTCCAAGTATTCCATTCTGATGTTAAGGTATTTCTAATAAGCATTGAATTATACCAATCTATGACCGATCCTGCTAAAAATAAGCTTAAAACTTCGATTCTTTCCATATCTTTGTTGATTTCTAAACGAGTGCATGCATTCTCAAAAGTATGTAGCAATTGGATTGCATTAGAATTTTTACCTGTAAATCTTTCAATAACAAATTTCTCTGTTATTTTCTTTAAATTTTTACTCTTATCTCTATTTGTAGGTGTTTTTTGTTCTTCTTCTATAACTTCTTCTGGATAGTAATCATCTATAACTTTATTATGACATTCATCCAAATATATTTGTTTTAATTCCTCTGTTAAGGTTATCCATACTTTTCTGGAATGATATCTCGCTTTTATAACTTTCACTATTTTTTTGACAATATTGGTAACTAGTAATTCCTTATGCTAATCATTCGAATTCGGCTGAGACACTATAATTTCTTCCATCTGGGGTTCCTATAGTGGTTAGACACAGAGTATTTGTTTTTGGATCCATCAATGCCTTAACTTCAATCGTAAACTGCAACTTATTGTTACGAAGCAGCACACTGGTATAGTCCGCAATCTAGTATTATCCAGTAAAAAAGGCACTAATATATATATATATATATATATATATATATATATATATATATATATATAGTGGATATTTTATATTTTTTAATATTTATACTTATATGATTTACCTTTATTTACCCGTTTTTACCTTCGGCTAGCCCTATATGATTATATGAAAATTTTTTAATTGTATGTATTGTTTAAATTTTATATTGCAGTCGGAAGCATGAGACTTCTCTCTTTGAGTCCTGGACACCTATTAGAAAAAATTTTTACATATATGAACATTTACTTATTATGATTTCGTGATAGGTCTATTCCTGAATAAATTATATATCTTTATTTCAATCATCTCACCATATGATAATAGAATGAATGATTTAAACAATGTTCGTGAAAAGTGTTATGGACATTGACTGGAATAAGAAAAATACCAACACTTAAATAAAAATATTTTAATAAATTGTTAATGAAATCTTCAAAATTTTACACACACAAATTCCTGAACCTCCTCTGTATTCTTTGATGGTCATGCGCACTGAACGCTTATAGTAGCTGCTTCGGCGCAACGGAGCAACTCTTCCGGTTCAACGTTTCTCGTCGTCACAAAATTATAGTACACAGTTAACATGGAGGATGCACATGTTTAACAGTTCAATGTGCATCAATTTAGTGCATTTAGAATAATATGGTTGAAAACTTATATTAAACAGTTACATATATAATTCAAGTTGTGAATTAAGTGTGTGTTTGATAGTTATAAGAATAGGTCAGCATGCAAAGCGGAAATTAAGATTGGAAAAGCATTTATGAGTGGTGTGAACTTTGATTATTTTACAAACGAAAAACTTTTTACAAGTAAGTACATATTTAATATCTAAAATTATTGTTGCAGAAAATTAGAGTTCTTTAATTATCCATGGATAAAATTTGGTATTAATTATTTTAAAGTTTCTTTGGCCAATTTTAGATTATTCAAATTTAAATGTTCAAATTAATTTCAAAAGTTCACTTTTTCTTTGTTTGTTTGGAATTCCAAATTAAAAAAAAACTCAAATAACACAGACCTTATATTCCATTCTCGGCGTGGTGGACCTGCAACATCTCGTCTCTTTCTTAGGTATTCCTTACCCAAGAAATACTCGTTCGGCACGTTTCACTTTTTCACAGGGGTTAATCGACATTAATATTATGAATTTTTTATTGATTTAGATTTAAAATTATTACTTTTACTTTAAAGTTTTTACAAAAATCTTCTCAGAGAATTACATCCCAGTTCATCATTCCCCAACTAACTCTCCACTTTCTTTTCTTTTAAAAATCAACAACATTTTTACAATCTCTAAAACACAGCCTCCTAATTTGTTATTTTATTCAACAATTGTCAATGATAATGTTTTTTTATGGAAATACTGAATTCTTCAATTAAAATAGTCTTGGAGAGTGAAATCACTTGTATAAATGGTTTAACAATATCTTATAGAATATATAAATAATCTTTTACATGTATTACAATGGTTTCAATCCTTGTAATTCCTTTTTTTTTTAGTAAATTTGTTTACAATTAATATACAATTTCTACAATCTAAATTTATGATTTATATATATGGAACTGTTTATTTTTTAATTCTTTAATTAGCACTAATTTCGCTTTATATAAACTCTAACTTATTTTCAAATTTACATTCTCTGTTTTATATTAACTTCCAACTCATTGAATTTAGGTTGGCAATATTATAACTAGATTCAATCACTTCCTTCATTGATTTCGATTTGATTACTAGATTTCTATGACATACAATATGGCTCTTATTCCGAATGTCATATTTCATACAGTTTTACTTTTATAAATTATTTTTTTCAAATTGTAACTTTTTATTGTATTTGCATATCGTTAATAAATTAGTGATTTGATTATTAATTCTTATTATTTTAGGTTTTGAACAAATTAACATCCTTTTCCCGATTCAAGTGTGGACATAGCAGCGTTCAGATTGATTTTAATGAAAATTGTTGACATTGACTTGACCTTAGGATTTATTTGTGAAGGTAACATTTTCTTAAGAATTAATTTCTATATTATCATTACCATTCTATTCCTTATCCTTAATCCATTTCTTAAATTGATGTACTCAATATTTTATAATACATTTGCTTAAGTCATTCATTCGTTTTATGTTAAATTTTGTTCTTAATTAGGTAGTGTCTAATGATACACCATACGTATATACAAAAAAAATTCCTTTTTTAATTCAATCTAATATATGAATATTTATCTATACTTGAGGACTGGCTTAACTCCCCTCAAATTTAAATTTTAAAAGGTGTCTATTTAGATAACTTCTTAAAATTTCAATTTTCAATTTGTAATCCATGCTAATCGATCTATAGATTTCATCTCAGTACTTACATTTCTGATAACATTTTTTATTTTTATTCTTATTATTAAAATTTTTATGATATTCTTATAATTTAACCATATCAAACTCATTCCAAAATAATTTCTCATTAGGGACATAACAATAATGATTCTTACATTTTATTCTCATAATTCTTATTCTTATTAAATTATTCATATCTTATATTCCTTACTCTTTTCCACCGTTTCTTATTCAAAATCTCAATATTTATACTTCCTCCTTTACCTATCTACTCTTCTATTTTTTCTATTTCATCTTTTATACTAAGAACATAATTTTTAATTATTTCAATGATTTCCTATAATTTCATATCAATTTTCAACCTATATTCATGTCAATTTATCTATTCTTATAGTCGAACCTTTAACTCTTTACTTTCTATCCATATTTATATTTATTTTCATATTTCTTAATCATAATTCATCAACTTTATTTCATAACTATATTCATTATATCATAATTTTCTCATCATATCTCCCTATCTGATAATAATTAATCATATCATATACTTTATAAATATTTCTTTCCATTATTTCACTATACTTTTCTCCCTAATTCCTATAAAATTTTTCTTGACATGAATATTTCCTACTCATATCTTGATTTGAAAACTTTCTTTCCTTCTCATCTCTTTTACTGTTTATTTAATTATTTCTTATCTTATCCTTCCTATTTCCTACCTGTCCTTATTAATGAGTGTTTATTTAATTTTATTATGTCCTTTATCTAAGAAATTCTCATAAAAATTTACTATTATACTAAAGCTTAACTTGCCATCTTTCTTTGATATTATTCATTTATCATTAATACATTATATTTCCTTATGTTTCAATTTTTTAGATTACATTAACCACGGATACTGTATGCTGCCTACTAGTACACTACCTATGAAAATTGAAAATCTTATGTTTAACTTGGTCATTATCTTCACGTTGTATATGAGAATACATCTTATGAAGTAAAATCGAAAAAAAAACCTTACATCTACCTATACTACTATCTATTTACATGTAAGTAACATAATATTATCTATTCCTCTTATCACTCTTTTATGGTGAATTATACTTATAAATTGATTCTATATTAAAAATACCCCTAATCATGTTTGTTCCTGGGTATGCCAATTTATAACTATTTTGTGCATTATCATTTATTATTTCATAAGGTCCCTCGAATGGCAATTGCAATTTAATACATTGGTCTTCTGCTTTATTAGATGTCTTTAATGCTCTGATTATAACCAATTCTCCTTTATTAAAGGTTGTTTTCTTCTTAATTTTCTTGTTCTGATCCCGTATATATTTTTCTGCATTCCTCCTTATTCTGATATTCACCTTTTCTAGTGTCTCTTCTAGAGTAGTATCTCTATTCAGAATCCAGTTTCTTTTAGGTTGGATACCTTTCATTAAATAAATTGGACTTTCACCTGTTACCCCATGTGGTAAATTATTTATAAATTCTTCAATTTTGTCCAAATTTTCATCCCATCTAATATGTGTCTTTTGACAAAGAATTCTTAAATATTTTAAGATTTCCTTTATATATCTCTCAGCTGGATTGGAGCTAGGTCTTCTAATACTAATAAATTGTAGTTTTATTTGTTCTTTATCACAATACTGCTTTAATTTTTTACTTTCAAAGTATGTAGCATGGTCAAGTATAATTCTCTCAGGTCTTCCTACTTCTTCTATATATTTTTCCAAACATTCTATTACCACCTTAGCCGTTGATCTCATACATGGAAAAGTTTTAACAAATTTGGTATAAACATCAACTATTACTAGTAAATCCTTATTACCCGATTCACTCCTAATTAAGTTTCCTATAAAATCCATTGCCACAATCTGTAATGGTTTATTTGTAATTATCGATTTTGCTGTCATGCTATTGTGGTAATTTTTTTCTTTGGCCAGTTGACATATTTGACAATATTTACATATTTCTTTCACTATACTCAAATCCTTCTTTGCCACATAATTTTCTCGAAACAAAGTCCATAGTTTTCTTGTTCCTATGTGTCCATTCTCTTTATGTAGATGACGAATAATTTCCTGTGCAAACTCCTTACTTATTACAAATACTTCTCTGTCCTCCAATTTCTTATACCACACTTCATCAATTTTATAGGCACCTTTAACTTTCTCGTTATCAAAATGTCTCTGATCTTCTTTAACCTTTTCCAATGTAAATATCCCCTCTGTTTGGTACAATTGGTTTATTCCAATTTGAAATTTGGTTTGATTATTCCCTACTTCATCTACTCTACTCATTGCATCTGCTACCATGTTTAATTTCCCTGGAATATATTTGATTTCGAATTCATATTCTTGTAACAACAAGATCCATCGGTGTACACGATTATTGGCATAGCGGTTTTTCAACATAGCTGTAAGTGCTGAGTGGTCAGTTTCTAAAATAAACTTAGCTCCTAATAGATAGAATCTTAGTTTGCTAATGCAAAATACAACACTTGCCATTTCTAATTCTGTTATCGAATATTTCTTTTCTGCTGGCTTAGTCACTCTGGATATAAAACTAATAGGTACTTCTTCTCCATCTTGTATTTGAATTAATACCCCTGCCAATCTTTCTATTGAAGCATCCGTTCTCAAGATAAAAGGTTTGTCATATTGTGGATGAAATACTTTTAGGCTGTTTAGAAAAATTTCCTTTAACTCCTGAAATGCCTTTTCTCTTCTCTCGTCCCATTTCCATCTAATATCCTTCTTTAATAATTCTATAAGAGGAATTTCTCTCTTACTTAGATCAGGAACTAACTTCTTGAAATAATTGATGATACCTAGAAACCCTCGTAAAGTTCTTAAGTTATGTGGTGTTTTATACTCTAGGATTGCTTTAATTCTCTCAAGATTCATTGTTATACCAGTGTCACTTAAAACATATCCTAAATAATCCACTTCTCTTTTATAAAACTGACATTTCTCTAAGTTTAATTTAAGTCCGGCATTTTCTAATTCCTTTAATATTATTTCCAGATGTTTATAATGCTTCGTTTCTGTTTCAGAAAAAATCAAAATGTCATCTATGTAGTGGAGAGTGAAATCTTCATACGGATTCAAGATTGTATGCAACGTTCGTACTAAGGCTGCACAAGAACTTTGGAGTCCAAATGGCACTACACAAAATTGATACACCACTCCATCTACCATAAATGCAGTGTATTGTCTACAACGATGATCCAATGGAATTAACCAAAAGCTATGCTTAAGATCTAATTTTGAAAATATATTAGCCTTTGTAATTCTTCCAAATATACCTTCAATATTTAATGGACTTTCGTATTGTTTTTTAGTAAATGTATTTATATTCCTAGCATCCAAACATATTCTAATATCCCCCGATTTCTTTTTTACACAGGTTATTGCACTTATGTATTGTGAATTAGATCTTTCAATAATACCGTCTTGTAACATTTTATTAATTTCCTGATATACCTCTTGTTTTAATTTATAAGGTATAGGATAAGTTTTGATCTTAAAATTTTTTATTTCTGGTATGACTTCAATTTTGTGAACATATCTAGTCGCAACGCATACTTCCTCATTGAACAGCTTTTCGTGAGAATCAAGTAATTCATAGACTCTCTGTTTGTATTCCTCCGGACATAATTCCTCCCTCATGTTTTGTTCTTCTTCAGCAATGTGATTTATTTGTCCAATTGCACATTCGTTTTTTCCTATATCTGTTTGATAATTTGTTATAAACGGTATTGTATGATTATTATATATTATGTTTTGCATTTTATAATTTATTATAATTCTATGTTTACTTAATTCATCTGTACCCATGATTATGTCATATTTTAAATTTTTCACAATCAACAATTGTACTGATAAAACCTCACCATTTAATTCTAGGTTTGTCATAATGGTTTTAGTAGTTTCATATAATTTTCTTTCATTTGCCCCTATTAATGATATTTTATTTGTATTTATCACCATAATATTGTCCTGTTTTAAATTGTCTACTATATTTTGATTTATAATGGAAACTTCGGAACCCGTATCTAATAAAACTCTACATTTAATGTTATCTAAATTTCCCTCTATAAATACTAATCTATTTAATTCTGGGTTTGTTGGTTCTTCTTCCAATATAAATTCTCTAGGATGTTGATATTTAGAAGAATAGACAATATTATGCACATAAGAGCAACTTACTCGAAATTTGGATCAGAACTCGGGCCCTGATCACTATTCCTTCTTATCTTTTCCTGGTTTTGTATCATGTTCACCTGTCTTCTATCTTCACCTCCTCGACTATCTCTTTGATCATAATTCCTGTCTCTGTTTTAATTTCTTCTGTCCTCTTCATTATTCCTCCCCTCTCTTCTGTATTGTTGCCAGTTCCAATTACGATTGTCGTTATCATTCCGTCTTCCATAATTTTGGTAATTTCCTCCATTATATCCATTATTCCGATTCCCATTATTACCATTCTGATACCCATTACGATAGTTTCCATTTCCGTTTCTGTAATTATCATATCTCGGATTTCTATCATTCCGTCCTGGTCCTCTTCTCTCGTAATTTCGATTTTCATAATTTCTCTGATCATTTCTCCATTCATTTTCTCTTCTATTCTGTCCATTCCCATTTTCATTTAATCGATTGTCTCTTGTATCGTTATGATTTGTATAGCTCCGTTCCACTCTTTGTAGATATCTTGATAAACTATCCATGGCTTTAATATTATGAAGCGCTATTGTTTCAGCTACTTCTGAATTGAAATGTCTGCCAATGTATAGCACTAATTCCTCCTCCTTCATTCCCGGATCTAAGTACTGGGCTACATTATATAATTGCATCGCATAATTATTCAGGTTTTTGCTTTTCTTATAATCAAATTTCCTGAAGTATAACCGCTCTCTGAATGTTGCTTGTTGCAATTCTCCCCAGAAATAGGCTAAGAATTGTTGCTCGAACTCTTCTAGGCTTTGTATTAGTTCTTCCTTATTACAAAACCACAATAAAGCATGGCCCTGTAATATGCTCCTTATAATAAGCTTGATCTCAACAATCTCTCTGATTCCTTTAATTTTGTTTCTAATTATTTTGAGAAATACTTTGGGATGTATATTGTTAATATTCCCATCAAATTTCACTCCGATTTCTAAATTGTGGAAATTTCCTGGGTATATATTGTTTCCTCCATTTCTTCTCAAATTTTCCTCCATTTCCTCTATCGTGATCCTTAATTTCCGATTCATTTCTTCGATTTCTTTATTCATTTGTCGATTTATGTCGTCGGTTATTGTTAGACTCATCCCCGTTCTCTCTTCAATCCGGCCATCCAAATCCTTAAATTTTCTATTTACGTTATCTTTCATCTGTTCCACTTCCTTTGTTATTTGTTTATTTTGTTTTGAGACCTCTACTTTAATATTCTCTGGTAAATATTCTTCTAGATCTCTTCTAAATTCTAATACTTCTTCTACTATGTTTTCTCTGATTTTCATACCATTTTCCTGTATTTCTTGTCTTATGTTTTTATTATTTTCCTCTATGTCTTCTTGTATTTGCCGAATACTCTTCTTATGTTCTTCTTGATTCTCCTTAAGTTCCTTAATCTCTTTGCAGTTTTCAAATCTAACCTCTTCTATCTTCCGTTCCAATCTGTTCATGTTTTCATGAATATTATGAATGTCTCCCCTCAAATTAAGCTCCATTCTATCCATATTTCCGTTAATGCTATTTATATTTCCATTCAACTTTTGATCCATTTTGTTCATGTTTTCATTTAACTCTCCCTTCATTGTATTCATCTGGTTCAACAATTGTTGCATCAAATCTATCATTTGGTTATCATTCCTTGTTCTTGTTTGTTGTTCCCTTCTCTCTTGTATTTCTTGACTTCTATCCAATCCTTCTTCTACTCGTTCTACCTCTATTCCATATTCTTCATCTCCTGTTCTCCTTTCTTCCTGTGCATCATCTTCCGATTACTGTCCTTGGATGAGGTATTGCACCTGGAAATCTCCCATTCCATGGCTTCTTCCTTCTCTTTCCTCCTCAGATCCACTATCATTTCCAACCTGCTTCCCATCGCGCAACATCATTTTCCTATTTTCCATTGTTCTTTGTTTTTAATTTATTTTTATTTTTTTAATATATTATTTTTATAATCGCCCCACGTTTTTGGGTGCCAATTTATAGTGGATATGTTTTATATTTTAATATTTATACTTATATGATTTACCTTTATTTACCCGTTTTTACCTTCGGCTAGCCCTATATGATTATATGAAAATTTTTTAATTGTATGTATTGTTTAAATTTTATATTGCAGTCGGAAGCATGAGACTTCTCTCTTTGAGTCCTGGACACCTATTAGAAAAAATTTTTACATATATGAACATTTACTTATTATGATTTCGTGATAGGTCTATTCCTGAATAAATTATATATCTTTATTTCAATCATCTCACCATATGATAATAGAATGAATGATTTAAACAATGTTCGTGAAAAGTGTTATGGACATTGACTGGAATAAGAAAAATACCAACACTTAAATAAAAATATTTTAATAAATTGTTAATGAAATCTTCAAAATTTTACACACACAAATATTCCTGAACCTCCTCTGTATTCTTTGATGGTCATGCGCACTGAACGCTTATAGTAGCTGCTTCGGCGCAACGGAGCAACTCTTCCGGTTCAACGTTTCTCGTCGTCACAAAATTATAGTACACAGTTAACATGGAGGATGCACATGTTTAACAGTTCAATGTGCATCAATTTAGTGCATTTAGAATAATATGGTTGAAAACTTATATTAAACAGTTACATATATAATTCAAGTTGTGAATTAAGTGTGTGTTTGATAGTTATAAGAATAGGTCAGCATGCAAAGCGGAAATTAAGATTGGAAAAGCATTTATGAGTGGTGTGAACTTTGATTATTTTACAAACGAAAAACTTTTTACAAGTAAGTACATATTTAATATCTAAAATTATTGTTGCAGAAAATTAGAGTTCTTTAATTATCCATGGATAAAATTTGGTATTAATTATTTTAAAGTTTCTTTGGCCAATTTTAGATTATTCAAATTGAAATGTTCAAATTAATTTCAAAAGTTCACTTTTTCTTTGTTTGTTTGGAATTCCAAATTAAAAAAAAACTCAAATAACACAGACCTTATATTCCATTCTCGGCGTGGTGGACCTGCAACATCTCGTCTCTTTCTTAGGTATTCCTTACCCAAGAAATACTCGTTCGGCACGTTTCACTTTTTCACAGGGGTTAATCGACATTAATATTATGAATTTTTTATTGATTTAGATTTAAAATTATTACTTTTACTTTAAAGTTTTTACAAAAATCTTCTCAGAGAATTACATCCCAGTTCATCATTCCCCAACTAACTCTCCACTTTCTTTTCTTTTAAAAATCAACAACATTTTTACAATCTCTAAAACACAGCCTCCTAATTTGTTATTTTATTCAACAATTGTCAATGATAATGTTTTTTTATGGAAATACTGAATTCTTCAATTAAAATAGTCTTGGAGAGTGAAATCACTTGTATAAATGGTTTAACAATATTTTATAGAATATATAAATAATCTTTTACATGTATTACAATGGTTTCAATCCTTGTAATTCCTTTTTTTTTAGTAAATTTGTTTACAATTAATATACAATTTCTACAATCTAAATTTATGATTTATATATATGGAACTGTTTATTTTTTAATTCTTTAATTAGCACTAATTTCGCTTTATATAAACTCTAACTTATTTTCAAATTTACATTCTCTGTTTTATATTAACTTCCAACTCATTGAATTTAGGTTGGCAATATTATAACTAGATTCAATCACTTCCTTCATTGATTTCGATTTGATTACTAGATTTCTATGACATACAATATGGCTCTTATTCCGAATGTCATATTTCATACAGTTTTACTTTTATAAATTATTTTTTTCAAATTGTAACTTTTTATTGTATTTGCATATCGTTAATAAATTAGTGATTTGATTATTAATTCTTATTATTTTAGGTTTTGAACAAATTAACATCCTTTTCCCGATTCAAGTGTGGACATAGCAGCGTTCAGATTGATTTTAATGAAAATTGTTGACATTGACTTGACCTTAGGATTTATTTGTGAAGGTAACATTTTCTTAAGAATTAATTTCTATATTATCATTACCATTCTATTCCTTATCCTTAATCCATTTCTTAAATTGATGTACTCAATATTTTATAATACATTTGCTTAAGTCATTCATTCGTTTTATGTTAAATTTTGTTCTTAATTAGGTAGTGTCTAATGATACACCATACGTATATACAAAAAAAATTCCTTTTTTAATTCAATCTAATATATGAATATTTATCTATACTAGAGGACTGGCTTAATATATATATATATATATATATATATATATATATATATACCGACCAGCGGAGAAGTTTAGTTTAAAAAGTGATCTCACAAATAAACAAGAATACACCTAAATTGCGAACAGTAAAGTGTTGATATAAATTAATTATTAAGGTTGTCTGTATATAAACTAAGTTTAAGTGAATAGTTAAGTGTATATAAATTAAGTGTTAGTGTTTAAATAAATTCGTAAGTGAAGCTACCGTGTGTATGAATTTATCCCACCCGTAGTAAAAACGTTTTAGTAAATAAGAAAAACATTACATTGGTGTCAGAAGTGGGATAATATAAATAAATTGCTACGTAAAAATGGCCAAGAGACAATGTGACCTGAAAGTGATTGAGTTAAGAGTAGAATTGGAAGATCGTGAGTTGGAAACGTCCGGTAAGAAAAGTGAATTAGTAGGAAGACTTAAAGTGGCACTGGAAAATGACGGCTTTGATCCAGAAACAGTTTTAATGACGAGGCTTCCACCTTAATCTCGTCAATTTCTGCTAATATTTCTGCTAACATGGACGAGAAGATTTCTGCCATGGAAGGGAACATGGGCGAGAAGATTTCTGCTATGAAGAACGATATTTTTGCCATGGAAGAGAAAATTTCAACGAATGTGAAAAACGATATTTCTGCTTTGAAGGACGATATATCTGCCGATATCTTATCAATAGAAAAACGACATTGCCGCTGACGTTGAAAATTAAATTTAGTCTCTAAAATCTGAAATCGAGAATAAGATTACAACGATGGACGAGAAGATTGAGAATAAGATGACAACGATGGACGAGAAAACCAAAGAGTTAGAAAAAAATGTGAGAGATATAAGAACTCAAGAAACGCCAGCGGAACAAAAGTAGACCGAGCAAACAAAACCTTGCAAGCCAGAAACACACCCTAAGTTAGAAGACATTGGTAGTTTTACCCGAGTCAAGGCCTCAACGTTCGATGGAAAAATGTCGAGGGCCAATTATGTGAAACAATTTGAAGCAGCCGCTAGAGGGAATAATTGGTCCGATAGAGAGAAGGCAGTGAACTTAACTATCACGCTTCGGGGAGATGCCTTAGATGTACTACAGACGATACCACTTGAAAAAACGGACGACTTCGAGCAGCTGAAGAAGAGGTTGGACATGCGATATGGCCACGAACATCTAGAGCACTTGTACCTATCCCGGCTAAAGAAAGGAAGGCAGAAACGTGATGAAGCCCTTCAACAGTATGAAGTGGTCATTGCCCGATTAATTCGATTCGCTTATCCATCAGCACCAGAGAACATTATGGAATGTCTGGGCATCTAGGCCTTTATTGATGGCTTACGTGACCCCGATATGCACAGGACGTTTCGTTTAGCTCATCCGAAAATATTAGTCGACGCATTGACCGCTGCTCTTGAATATGAAGCAGCAACGAAGGCTTCGGGATATAACAAAATTAGAACCATCCAAGAAGAAGGTGACGAAGACAGATTTGACTAGTTCGTCAGTTTAATAAAAAGCATGATGGACAGGAAGCCGAAGAAAATCAGGTGCTGTAATTGTGGCGAGCTAGAGCATGCACGCAGTTCGTGTAAGCGTCCTACGACTCCTGCAAACCAAGAACCTCTTAAATGCAAAGCAGCCACGAAGAGCTCGCGGTACAACAAAGGTAGGACCATGCAGGAAGAAGATGACGATGACAAACTTGACCAGATCGTCAACTTGTTGAAAGGTATGGCAGACAAGAAGCCGAAGAAGATCAAATGCCGGAAGTGTGGCGAGCTAGAGCACGTACGCAGTCCGTCTAAGCGCCCCAAGACTCCTGTAACCCAAGAACTCCAGTCACAGGGGAAATCAGACAGGGGTGAACATCCAGCTGATGTGAATCACCGAAATGCCAACTCTTTGTCTAGATGGTCATGCCCTGTAGACTATTCAGAATGCAACAAGTCGAAATCTAAGGAAGTTGCTGTTTCAAGAATTACAGTAGTCAATGAAGAATGGTCACTGAAGTTAATGTATCTATATTTCAGCGATTAAAACTCTTAAGAGAAAAAAGTATCTAGACAGTAGCAGTGAACACACGATGATATTGATGACGAAACTAGACTACCATCTAAGGCTGATATTGGACAACGGCGACCATATCATTCTTCAACACCAATAGACATAGCTGCCCTGAGGTTGATACTTCTGAATCAACCTTTGAAGAGAAGTATGGCTATCATGAAAATGACATGGGTCGTTGGACGAGCTCTCGAGCTAACAGTGGAAAAAATGAAGATTTGTTAACAAATCCCTGAACTCCTCCAAGAAATTACGATTTTGAAACTGATGCAAGCCATTTGCGAAGAAAATTTAATCATTCTTAGTTGGATCAATACACACTATGGCTAGTATATTCCAAGTGACTAAAGGGAGAACTTTCAAGCACTGTATTTGATTTACTTCTGCCACTGGGACTGTTAGAGGGTCTTTGGGATAAGTTATTATTAGGACACTGACGTAGTTCAAGGATTTGATATACGTGGTTAATCTGGCACTGGCTATCATGCATTTTAAAAAAACTGAAGCGACTTTCTTGAAATAAATTCTATTTTTGTGTAGAGTCTTCAATCGATATATGATAAGTCTATACTTGCTATTTCAAAAATTGGGGAGTTTTAACTGTCATTCGAAGAGGGTTGATGTTAGGTATCACATTTTCTCGTTGAAGAATGGCAATTTATAATTTGAATATGTTTATTTAGGTCAATTTGATATTTTATCTGCAATCAGATTTTTTTAATTGATATTTAATATTTGAAACTAATTTTAAAATATTCTTTATTCAAAAAATACAATTAATAAGACGTACATGTATACTAGTCTTCCAAGTTGGATATCATGTTGGTGACAAAGAAGCAGCCTTGTTAAGCGAAAGTGTCAAAAGTGATGACCCAATTACACAAATACGAGTTTAGACTGGGACAAAAATAAATACATTACAAACTGCATGAAAATAAATCAAGTGTCTGACCATGACCTAATCAACAGGAGAGTCCAAATTAAAAGCAATCGTCACTGGCACCGGTTGTGAATCGCAATACTTTCATAACTTTTTAATCAAAAATTAAGAGAAATATTTTTTTCAATATTTTTGAGGTTGACGTATTAGATCAACTTTCGTTTAGCTGAAACCAGTTATGTAAGAAATATTCGTTTATTTGATATTTGGAACCTTTTTCTTACAGAAAGAGTCGAATTTTTTTCCGGAAATGCATAATTTTTATTTTTTCGACTTTAGAATAGCTGATACCAATTACAAGAAAATATGTGTTTCTACTCCTATTTCTGAAATACAACTTTACACATCGAGAAAAATGCGTGAAGTTCAAGTTTCAATACCCGTGCGTAAAGTGCAATGTTAGATAGATAAATAGATATTTTTTTATTGTGCATTAGATACATATTTTTACGGCATTTTCAGTAATTATTTGCAGTTATTTAAGTCGGTTAAAAAATATTTTTTTATTGTTATTATTATATTGTATATAAGTTACGGTTAAAGTAATTACTTGGCTAGTATATAAACTAGTTGGATAGTATACAAACTATCCAACTGCCTGGTTATTTTGATGAAAAATCATATTTTCACTAAAATAGCTACGAGTAATGGCTGGTTTGTATACTATTCAGCTAGTTTATAAACTATACAAAATTTGTCGCTAAAACTCAAACCACAAGGAAATTACACAAATTAGCTAGCATTTTTGGCTAGTTTGTAAACTCTCCACATTAGTTGGATAAAGTGTGAACCTGATATTGGTAGTAATACATAATAACCAACAAGTTGGTTAGTATGTAAACCAAGCAACGCGAGTTGGTTATTATGTAAACCAACCAATTCTCTTTGGGTAATTTAGTGGGGTTATGTTTCGTCAACTGATGTATGTTGTGACGGTGTACAGTTGTGTATCGTGAAATTTGTTTAAGAATATGTATAGGGTTATTAAAAATGAATCAACAGTAACAATTTGAAAACCTATTATTAGACGTTTACGACCCAAAGGCGCAAAATTCAAAATCAATGAATGATAGCGATTATAGTGAACTTTTGCAACGTATCAAGAGAATACGCGAAACTGGACCTGACAGTAGTAACAAGAGTGATTATCGTGTGGTAAATACTTATGATTTACAAAGAATCGAATCGTCTTATGTAATTCTACATAGAAAATCTGGAAAGATTATTTTACGTTTGAGTGAATATTATGATGCGATTAAAGCTGCCCATCAGGGAACTGGGCATGGAGGGCGTCAAGCAACAACAAAATTATTGAACGAAAAGTATCACAACTTAACACAGGAAATGGTAAAATTGTTCATTGAAACTTGTGAAAATTGTCAGCTTAAACGGAACAAAACTAAAAAGGGAATTGTTGTTAAACCAATTGTTTCAAATCATTTATACTCTCGATGCCAAATCGATCTCATCGACTTACAAACTAGACCAGATGGTGACTACAAATTTATTTTTGTCTACCAAGACCACCTAACCAAATACGTCAGGTTGAGATCGCTAAAAACAAAGAAAGCTAAAGAAGTAGCTGAGCACCTTTTAGAAGTATTTACAGACTTAAGAAGCCCTTGCGTGTTGCAGAGCGACAATGGCCGAGAATTTGCAAACCAGGTGGGTATTAGAGTAAAAGGCATGCTAGAAAGGACATGGCACTTTTTATGGGCATTTTGGCCCTCTGTATTTTTGATATGTTGTAGCTGACATCAAAAGATTTTTTTCCTTTGCACTAAAGTCATAGCTCTACTGGTGTACTGGAAAAATGGGCCCAAAGTTGAGATTTAGAAGTGCCATGTCCTTTATTTCAAATTCCCTAAATGTTTCTTATATGGATGAAATAAAACAAAATCAATACATTTTGATTTTTTTAGGTGATTGAGGAATTAGTCGGAATGTGGCCTGATGCCATATTGTGCATGGTAAACCGAGACATTCACAATCACAAGGTTCAGTGGAGAGGGCGAACCAAGATATAGAGAACAAAATTGTTCAATTTCAAAAAAATCGGTGAGTAGGCTAGTATTTTGAAATTTAAGAAAAGAAACTGTTTTTTTAATTCATTTGCCAGTTGTGAAAAAAGCGCAGCGGCATAATTTTGTATCTGTTTTGTTTGCGTAAGTATAGGTGAATGCAACATCGACTCTGTGTTTGTATAAGTTGCGTTTTACCTCAGTTCATTGTTTTCTGTAGCTGATTTCATTCTGGTATTGGACGCTGTCCTTATGAAGCTTTATATGGTGTTAAATGTAGAGATGGTTTAAATAACCTCCCTGTTTCTATCACAAACATTAAATCCACCCGTACAGAAGAAGAACTGGAAACATTATCATCTTCTAGTAATGACACCGAGGATAAAGTGGAAGAAGATCCACATTCTTCAAATAATTTTGTACCCGATGAAAAATCTACCGTCCCTATAAAGTATTTTCACATTATTTCACAACCTAATTTCTTTTAGATTCAATTGAAAATGTTACGCTGGATCTGCTGCCCGATAATACTCATAGCCCAGTTGTATTCGCAGATAATACTGAAACCCCAATTTTACTCGAAGTTAATACTGAAACCCCAGTTCTACCCGAAAATAAACAGCTCTATTCCCGCAACGAATTTGAAATATGTAAGCAACAATTTTTAAAGTTGGAAAATGTCAAGACGGACACCGAAATAACATTACGAAGCGATGCAGGAAAATTTTCACTATCGGGTTCAACCCAAGGATATGTGGAATGTCACTGCAAGAAGAGTTGTGCGAATAAAAAGTGTAAATGTGTTGCGTCTGGATATACGTGTAATAGTAAGTGCCACAACAGTGCAACTTGCTTTAACAAATAATGCTGTTCTTTGTTTGGTGGTTTTAATGTCCTGACATGTTTTATTGTTAATATTTTGTCACCTGGTATTAATTGAGTTATATTTCTTTTACTTTTTGTAAAGTAATAATAGGTAACTGTAACAATATTATATTGTACCAATTAAGAAACCATTTTTGACTAAGGATTTTACTATCCTAAACTAAATTGACCCAAGAGAATTGATTAGTTTGTTGAGTAATACATAATAACCAACTCGTTGATTATTATGTATTACTACCAATATCAGGCTCACACTTTATCCAACTAATGTGGATAGTTTACAAACTAGCCAAAAATGCTAGCTAATTTGTGTAATTTCCTTGTGGTTTGTGTTTTAGCGATAAATTTACTCGTAGCTATTTATTGAAAATATTATTTTTCATCAAAATAACCAGGCAGTTGGATAGTTTGTATACTATCCAACTAGTTTATATACTAGCCAAGTAAATACTTTAACCGTAACATATACATATTATAGTGTTATTATTTATTCTCCGCATGCAAGTTCTTAATTTTAAGATACTAATAAAACTATGGGCCAGCATAGACATCTCAGAGAGATTATCGTTATTACCATTTAAATAATGTAGTAGATCATCAACTTTATCGACACTATTAACAAATCTGTTTTATCTAAGAGGGCTGTAAATGGGACATTTGAAGAGGATATGCTCCAAAACGACTCTGGTGTATGCATATCACAAACGGAATAGATTTCATCCATTATTTTAAGTTTATTTAACCAAATTAAAGCATGTTTAAAACTAATTAGTGATAAATGGGGCGAATATGTCTCAAGGCGTATAATGTAATTTGGAGTATTCTGGGACAAATTCAACAGTTATTAAATAAATTTAACCTGAACGCGCTCAATAACATCAGTGTAGCGTGGTCCCCATATGCCAATTCCAAAAGAAAGAGAAGATAAAATGGAAGAATTATACTATTTGATTCTGGAATCCCATGTATTAATTTTTGATTGGCACATAATATCCATTACTGCTCCAATGGCAAGATAAGCTTTAATTTTAGTATTCTTAGCCATAGTACAGAACATAGCTGTAGAAGAGAAATCAACACCTAGATACGTAAATTGCTTTACTATTTCTAACCTGAAACCATTGTAACAAAACTTTTGATTATAATTATGTTTGCGCCCTCCTTTTGCAAATATTAATACTTTAGTTTTATCAGTGTTAACTGTAAGTTTATTGGTAGAACAATAAGTATCAAGTATTCTCTGTTTGCGTTGTATGTCTATTGGAGAGGCACCTAATATTACTATATCATCTGCGTATTGAAGCATTAACACATCATTCTTGCCATTAATATTAATTCCGCGTAAGTTACTTGAACGAAAGTAATCTTAAATATCAGATATGAAAATAGAGAAAAGCAGTGGACTTGGAAAACTCCCTCGGTGATAACATATTTTTTTCTATATAGGTTATGCTGTCAAATTAAAAATGTGGCATTGTCATATAACTGTTTTAATATTCTAATATACTTGGTACTAACCCCAAACTTATATAGCTTTAACCAAAGAAGTGTATGATCTGTACTGTCAAATGCTCTCCGAAAGTCTAGAAAAACAGGATATACTTTCCTGCAAAACAGAAGTGAAAATAAAAATATCCAAACATCCCCTATTCTTTCGAAAGCCAAATTGTGTTTCGGGAAGTATGAGATTATTTACAAACCAATTAGACAAGCGATTTAATAGAATTAACGAAAATACCTTGGCACAACAAGTAATTAGAGATATGCCATGATCGTTATTAGGATCTTCTAAGGGTCCTTTTTTGTGGAACATTGTGAGAATTAAAGAAATTGACTGTCTCGACCCTTACTTCGTGGAATATGCTCATATTAGTGTTTTTAAATGAAACTCAAGGTCTCTAGTTAATTCCACAATATAATACAAGTTATTGAAAATTCTAGAATTTTCAATAACTTGTATTATATTGTGGAATTAACTAGAGACCTTGAGTTTCATTTAAAAACACTATTGTGAGAATTGTTTCATGCCAACCAGAAGGAATAATTTCCATATCCAAAATTTTATTATACACTGTGTTCATTTTAAATCTTACCACCCTTGTAACTCAAAAACCCCAATACATTGCAATATTCGCCGGGACAGGTCAATTTTTGTTTTTCGGGGGAACTTTTTTGTCGGTCAAGTGGTTTTAATATTTTCATCCCTGTAACCCCTAGCAACCCCAACTCTCAAATACAAATACCCTACTTGTTATACATAGTTTAAAAGTCCCTTTCATTGTCAATACAGCGATGCATTCGTTTTAAAAATTGGGTGAGATTTGATAAAATTATAGGTCAAAAACCAGTCAGTTGAAAAAAATTATTTATTTTCTCATTAGCTCAAAATTTCATTTTATTAATTGTTCAAAATGTTCACCATTTCTTTCTAAATAATAAAAAATACGGTGATGAAATTCCGGTTTATGGTTTTTTTTTATATTTTAAATGTACAGGGTGAACAACTAAGAACGGCTGTAGGCCATATTTCAGCAAATAATCATGGCACAACTTAAAAAAAATACCTTAAGGAAAGTGTCCCCAAAAAATCGCTGGAAAATATTTTTGATTATCTAAAATGTCCGCTAGGGGGTGGAATGAACACTCGAAAACATAATACTGCGATTATCTCTGTATTTAGAACGATTAGTTATATTATTTAGAGGTTTAAATAATGTCCATACATCTAAGATAATATACTGTATTTGTTTTTGAAATATTGCATTTAGTTCATTGGTAAGATGAATGAAGACTGATATTTTATAAACATTGCATTAACATCTACAAGATGTTAAAAGGCATTTCAGAATGTAAAAGAAATGCTGCTTTTAGTTAATTATAAAGACTTCCTTTTGTGGAAGTTCTAGTAACATCACAGCAATGTAAACAGGCAGCGCTTTACATCGCTGAGAAGTTGAGTTGTAACATCACAAAAGTGAACAGCCCTAAGCAAGGTATATATGTGCATGTGATGAAAACAAAAGAGAAAAAAGGAAGAACATTATCACAATGTGATGTTGAATTAACATAACTGTAATATTTATTTGCATAGTGAGGAATGTAAATGGTTGCAATTTCAGATAGTAAATTTATTCTTTCATATCCAATTGAAATTTCATTTTACGGAGCACAATACAAAACCATGATTTAGCACAAAAACATGCAAATTTTGCATTGTATAACGTAGTATATGTAAAATTCAGTTATAACAATGATCTCGAAATTGGTAGTACGTTGCATCATGTAGCTGTGCTCTCGGATGGTGGTGTTTCGGTTGCTATGTGGCGCTTTCAACCAAATAGCCTAGAAGATTCTCCACGGATTATTACCGACGAAATCCAAGGAAGGGTATCAAAAAAATTGATGTAAAATTCATGGACTGGAGAGCAGCAAATCAAGTAAATTCTTACTCAGAAAACGTTTGCCTATTTTGGAAATTTGACCCATAGTTCTAAGCCATCCACTCTATGGTCAACCTATTCAATGCTAAGAGCTACATTATCAGTTAAAAATGACAGATATATTAGCAAATACCCCAAATGTCGTGTTCTTTTAAAGCGAAAATCTGACGGGTTCATGTCCAAGAAATCAAAAATTCTCTCCCCCACTGACATGAATAATTTGTTGAAAAACGCACCAGACAACTATTATTTAATGATCATGGTAAAACATGTTTAATTTAATTTGTACGGATATCTAGGTATTTATAGTATCCTATTTTTTAGACTACCTACTCTGATTTTTAGAATTTCTGGTTTGTCATTGTCATGAACTGAAGGATTTGACCATAAATGATATTAAAGGCATTGAACATAGGATACTGGTTGAAATACGTAATACCTACTAAAACAAAAGTTTCACGATATTTTCATATTTCCGGATCCTTTTATGATATTTGTAAAAAGTATATCAAGCTTCGTCCATGAGAAATGAATCACATTTATTGAAGATTTTTCGTCAACTATCAAAACGGT
The DNA here is from genome assembly GCA_963921935.1 of Galeruca laticollis. Lineage (NCBI taxonomy): Eukaryota > Metazoa > Arthropoda > Insecta > Coleoptera > Chrysomelidae > Galeruca > Galeruca laticollis. The sequence goes on from OY998176.1 coordinate 133,928,483, forward strand.
AAATGTGCCAAATAGTTTGTGGGTATTTACAAGTTCAGCAAGTTCCCAATGCTAGCCCAGTACCTAAATTTGCCATATCTACAAGACTAGACTGGCCATTGTTTCCGAAGAAATTAGGCAACCCTATTAATCGATGCAGGCAGTGATTTAATTAAATTAAAGAAGCACGGTGGTTGAAAATCTAGCAGCGTAGCTGAAGGATATGTTGATCAATCTTTTCTCGGAAAAACACGAGTAAGATCCAAAATGCTACAATCTCTAACAAACTTCGAGTTCCACTAAATCATTTCCTAACCCATCTACATCTAACAATTCGTTAATAAATACCAAAACAGATATACCGCCATCTATCGCAATAAAATAAAATGTATTTCTAACAGCCCAATCATTTTAAATAATTGTTCTAATATAACTATCAATCAATATGTGAAACAAAAGTAAATTTTAAAATACACAATACATTTTGTTTAGTATTGAGTTACTCAAAGTTTGTAAATTAATAATAAAATCAAATTACTGTTGCAGTCTTAGATTTCATTTTAAGGATTTTATAGAGTATGTACCTATATGGCAGAAGTTGGCCACTAAATCACAGATTTTGTCGAGATCATTTTAAAGATAATTCAACTATTCCAAACTTCTTGTACATCCTATGTAGTAAGCCACGGTTATAGAAAAAGTATTGTGTTTTACTCGTCGAAAAGCATTTTCTGCAACTTTATTTTAAACAAAAATTCAAATAGTCCTTCGAGAAACATGAAATCGATTTAATAAAAAAATAACTTGTCTATAACCCATTATAGTAAATCAAGTCGACATAATTGTAAACAACAACTCTTAAAATTAATAATTTTATCAATTAAATTAAAAGTAAAATCTATATTTGTTAAACGAATCAATTTAAATAAATATCGTAACATTCAAAACTTACGCAAATTTGCTTCTGCTAAACACAAGACTGTTAAAATAATAATGTTGAACCTGATATCCATTTTCGTCCAAACGTGTATTTACCACACAATACTTATCGTCAGTATAACGGCACCGGTTACGTCTAGATCTATGAATATGTGGAAAACCTCTTGAGACCATGACTATATGCTTCTGCAAATTCGAAAAAACCTTGAGCAGTTCAATAATTATTTCAATAATATCATAATGAACTGGAAGTATACCGAGTGTACGAATAAAAATATATCTCCGAACGATTGAAATAGATACAATCTGTAGATTAAAAGCATCAAAAATTACCAATTAAGTGTTAAGAATCTGATAACTATTTTATTGCTTTCATTTATTGACAAATAATGAAAATACCGAGTGTCCCAGAGCTTTTAGGCCAGCAGATATTTCAGTTATGTGCAGGAAATAATAATTGAAAAAATATGTGTCGTAGGAGACCATAAGCTCTTTCATCCAGCCCCTGGCAAACAATACACTTACTTTTGTTTTTCAAATTGCAACCGCATGTTTGTTGTTGTTCAACTTACAGCCCCCTTCTTGTTTCTTATTCAACGATATATCATAATATATAGTAGTGAAAAGTGGAGATAATTGAGCTCGTTAGTGGGTCCTAGACCCGGACTAGCTCTGGCAATCTCGAAAAATAAATAATTGCAGTTATACAGCAGTTGTTAGTAATATATTTTTTCATTCGTTATTTTTATAAGCTCATTAGATTGTGCATTTAGATTTTGTTGTACTTGGTTGTGTGACTTCATTATTATTGGATGTATATGCACAGTCCTCAACATGTATTTTAATGCTATTATTTCATTTTAATTTCTAGTTTATGACTGTTTTACATTATTTATTGTAATACTTGTGTGTATAAGAGGAATTTTTAATATTATTGTAATACTATTTTGACTTATTAAATTTTAGTGTGGCTAGCTCATTAAAAGAAAAAGAAAAATTTTATGTATTTATTTATGCGGAGAGAATGAGATACTCTATCTACTTTTTGGGTTCCAGTTATTTTTACACTTTATCTCCAATATTTTATCTTTTATTCATTCAAACAATTTTTAATATTTTTTTTTATATTATTTAGTGCGCCTATGGTTAAAATTTCTCATTAGAATAGCCGATTCCAGATCTCACAGTAATAACAGATGTCAGTTCGTATCCGTTGAAATGATATTTAAGAAAACAATGATTTCAATAATATTTAATATGAATTAGTTTGTATTGGTCAGAAAATATGTATTATAAATTTGAACAAAGAAACAAAGTGATGAATTATAAACGTTAAATAGAAATGCGTATGTACTAATGTTTTTGTAATTACTTTTATCAGATCTGTTTTATATCTTTAACATAAATGTTGGTACCAACAAAGACAAAAAAAAACTAACCTGGTCCTCACTACCCCACTAATACTCCTTCTTGAAGTGCTGTCTTTGAAAACCACACCATACAGAACTGCCGGGACTCCAATAATTGTTATTTTATATATTTTTATATGTAGCTTCTTTATAATATTCCTTCTTATATATTTTTATTTGCCGCTTCTACTGTTCATTCAGGACTCTTTTATACAATTTTTATAGTTTTTTATCTAAAATTTCTTATCATTTCTCCAATATGTCATACATACTTCATTTTCTTCATCAACAAACTCCCTTGTTTTTTTTTGTTGCTATGCCCTAATCATATGTGTGCTGATTCTAATTCTTAAGTGTTAATTTTTTTTTAAATTGTGTTTGTGTCCTTTCAAAATGTTGTTTCTATCAAATTATTGTTATTCCTTCACATAAACTATCCTCTATTCCTATTTTCTAATTCCTAAATAATAGCTTTATTTACTCAACAACAAAATTCATATATTTCCTGACACAATAAATATAAAGTTCTGTGATTTCTGCTTCTCTTTCGATTTGTTGCATTATTCATTTCCATAGACTTTTTTGACATCTATGTCACTGTGATATATAACCAAACAATTCTCTCCTATGTGACAGTTCCTAAACTTTTGACATTATATATTATAGAATTATCAACTTAATGTCACATTAAAACACTAGTCAGGTCATCTTGTACATTTACCAAGTATTTGTATATTTCTCAGTACTTCACGTTGATAATCATTTTAAATAAAAATTGTTAAAAATTGAAAGCAAGTATTTTTTATAATTCTATTAAGTTTGTAATAGCTGAACTGCACATAACCCAAAAATGAAAAGACACTATCATTCGGATACAAAATTAAGTAATTAAACGGTATCAAATCAATTTCTCCATCCAACATTATGATTGAAGTTGGTCTGATATATATCGATAAGCCAAATAATATTACGGACAGTATAAATTTTATTCTAAACGTAAATCCGAATATCAGCAGCCTTATTAGTTCCGTCACAACGTCAATGCATTCAAAAAAAATAGATTCAAGGTGCTCATTTCAAACCAGTATAATTTTCCCCTAAAATTTTTGACTTATTTCAAAACTTGTGAAATAAGGAGAAAATTTTATATTTTTAGTTCTCTACATAATATTTGTAAATTTGATTTATATTGAAGATTCCCCTTATTTTATCATTATGTATTTCTTTTAATATATAACTGTTGACTCCTTGTTTATTATAAATTTCATATGGCCCTTCATAAGGTAACTGTAACTTTGCACACTTATTTTCTTTTCTATTAGCTACCCTTAAGGCTTTTACTATTACTAAATCACCTTTATCAAACGTTATTTGTTTTTTCATTTTAGCCCTTTTACGTTTAAAATACTTTTCTGCAGATCTTTGTAAATTTTTATTTACCTTTTCAATAGTTGCTCCATAATTTTTTTCATTTAAAATCCAATGTCTTTCCGGCAACGTTTGTTTAAATACATAAATAGGTGTTTCTTCTGTTGTATTATTTGGACTATTATTCACAATATTTTGTATGTTTTGTAAGTTTTCTTCCCACGCCATATGATTGTTATGAACCATTATTCTTAAGAATTTTATTATATCTTTGATGTATCGTTCTGCCAAATTTGAATTAGGATGTCTTATACTTGTGTAAATGGGTTTAATATCATTTTTCATCATAAATTTTTTCATCCTATTATTGTTAAAATATGTTGCGTTGTCTAAAATACACGCTTTTGGTTTCCCATGATCCACTATATAACTTTGTAAATTTTGTATTACAATATTTGTATTTGTTTTCTTCGAAGCATATAAAGTTATAAATTTGGAAAAAACATCCACAATAACCATTATATGAGAATTCCCATTTTCTGATGTTACTAAATTAGATAAAAAATCAATAGCTGCTAATTCTAAAGGTTCTTTTGCGATGATAGACTTAGGCACATTTTCATTATGCCAATTCTTTTCTTTTGCCAGTTGACATAGTCTACAATTTCTTGTAATACTTTTAGCTATGGAATTGTCTTTCTTAGTTATATAATTTTCTCGATATATCTTCCATACTTTTTTTGACCCTATATGCGCATATTCTTCATGAATATGTGTCATAATTTCTTTGGCAAGTAATTCTGTTGTTAAGCATAATTCATCTGTTCCTACAATTTTATAAAATATATCATCCTTTTTATTTGCTCTTTGCTTTTGTTTATCAGATAAATTACATTGATCAGACATTAATTTTTCTTTTGAAAATATTCCCGTTATTTCCTTAAATAAGTTTACACCTATTTTTATATTTTTATGTAACTTAGATTCCTGTCCCTCCATTCTAGTAATGGCATCGACTACAACATTTAGATTACCTGGCACATGATGGATTTCAAAATCATACTCTTGAAGTAATAGAGCCCATCGATGGATTCTACTGTTACCAAACTTGTTCTTTAAAATCGAGGTAAGTGATAAATTATCCGTTTCTATTCGAAATTTATTCCCTAATAGATAAAATCTTAATTTGCTAATGCAATATATGATACTACCTAACTCTAATTCTCCAACGCTATAACTTTTTTCATGTTTTTTGGTTATCCGGGAAACAAAACATATTGGTACTTCTTTTCCTTCGTGTACTTGTAATAATGTACCAGCATATCTATTTTTAGAGGCGTCTGTCCTTAAAATAAATGGTAATTCATATCGAGGTTGATGTAATTCTATTTCATTGATAAATGCTGCCTTTATTTCTTGAAATGATGTTTCCCTCGTTTCATCCCAGTTCCACTTAACTCCTTTGTGCAATAATTCTATTAACGGTAATTCCTTTTCAGATAGATTTGGAATTAATTTTTTGAAATAGTTTATCATTCCCAAGAATCCTCTCAATGTCTTCAGATTATATGGTCTTGTATAATTCTTGATTATTTCTACTCTTTCTGGATCCATTGAGATTCCTGTATGACTAATTTTGAATCCTAAATAAGTGACCTGTTTTTGGAAAAACTGACATTTCTCTAAATTTATTTTCAGACCTGCCTTATCAAGAGCTTCCACTACTGTTTGAAGATGTTTTGAATGCTGATCATCATCTTCAGAAAATATTAATATGTCGTCCACATAATGAAGACAAAACATCTCATATCTGTTTAGTATTTCATGTAACGCTTTAACGAGTGCCGCACAAGCACTTTGTAGTCCAAATGGCACTACAGCAAAAGAATAAACAACCCCATCGATCATAAAACCTGTGTATTTTCTAGATTCTTTGTGTAACGGAATTAACCAGAAGCTATGTTTCAAGTCGATTTTAGTAAATATTTTAGCTTTAGTGATTCTACCCAGTATGGCATCCACAGTTAATGGTGCCTCATATTGTGGAATCGTATACGAATTTATTATTCTTGCATCTAAACATATGCGAAGATCTCCACTTCGTTTTTTAACGATAACTATTGGACTGATAAATTGAGTATTACTTTTTTCTATAATTCCATCATGTAACAATTTTTTAATTTCATTTTGTATATCAGTTTTGTATTTGTATGGGATAGGATAAGTTTTGCTTTTAAAACTTTCTATGTTTTTAACTTCAATCTTATGCACATAGTTACTTGCTACTCTAGTTTCTGGAGTGATTAATTTTTTATGTTTTAATAATAATGACATTACGTTCCCCTTATATTGCTCATGGCAGTTTATTATTTTATTATATTCATCCCTATTATTAATTTCAATTCCATCATTATATTTATTTATTATCTCATTATAATCATTAATTATATTAGTTTTATTCCCCCTACATAAATCATTATCACTCTGTCTACTGTCAATTTCATAATTTTTATGCATATTTATTTGATATGTTTTTATCACGTTTGTGTTGTTTTCCCATAAATCAAAACTTATCCATTTCTCATTTAGTTTAAACTTTCTTTGTTCATAATCAATTATAGTTTTATTTCTACTCAATTCATCAGCTCCCAAGACAATGTCAACCTCCATATCTGGTACAATTAACAACTGTAAATCAATATTTTGTTCATTATTTAAATTTATTTCAAGATTAACAACTCTATTAACTTCACATAACTTTTTGTTATTTGCACCTATTAGATTGATTTTTGGTATTTTACTAATATTTACTGCGATATCTTCTAATAAATCTATAGTTTTCTGGTTAATTAATGATGCTTCTGAACCTGTATCTATTAAGATTTTTATTTTATGATTTTGAATATACGTGTTAAAAATTATTAATTCTACTTGATTTTCATTTGATACTTGTTCATTGAGTTTTATAAATTCCCGTGGGTGTTCATAGTTACATACTAATATATTCTTTGCTTTTGGACTGTGCTCAATTAAAAATTTTGTTCCGAAGTATCCTCTCTATGACCCATTACTGCTGTATCTTCTTGTATATTCTCTCTTCTTTGTGCATGTGTCTCTTCACTTCTTTCCGTACGACTGCAATTAATATGTCTGTTATTCCTTTGTCCGTCTTGTTCTGAATTTCTTTTTTCTTGTCTAGGATATCTTTCCCTTTGCTGATTACCTTGGTTATAATCTCCATTATATCTATAATCATTGTTGTATGACCTATTCCGGTTATTATTATTGTAGCCATTTCTATTATAATCATTATTATTTCTGTAAGCTTCATTATTTCTTTGATTATTATCTATGTTTCTTTGAAAATTGTTTGTATCATTTCTATTCTGGAATTGATTCCTTCCATTATAATTATTATTATAACCACCCGATCTGTTACTATTATCATAAGGCCTTGTAACATTTCTGTCGATTCGTTGAAGATATTTACTGAACTGATCCATTGTATTAATACCCTGGATAGCTACGGTTTCAGCCATACCATTTCTGAAATGTCTAGATATGTACAATACTAAATCTTCTTCGCGCATAGGAGGTTCTAAGTGTTGTGCGGCATTGAACATTGCTAATGCATAATTATTCAAACTAGTTCCCCTATTGTGATCATATTTTCCAAAATACAATCGCTCTCGTGCCAATGTTTGTGCATGCTCGCCCCAGTAATAATTAATAAATTGACTTTCAAATTCCTCGAAGTTATTTATACCAAATTCTCTACTATTGAACCATAATAATGCATTTCCTCCTAAACTGTCTCTTATCACTTCTCTAAGATTGTCAATAGGATCGTTTATATTCACTTTATTTCGTAAACTTCTAATAAATATTTTTGGATGTATTCTCTTAATTTCCCCATCAAATTTCATGAAATTTTGGCTTCCACATCCACTCATAAAAATTCTGTCAACTTGACGATTTCCTATTTCTCTTCTCAGCTTTTCTTCAATCTGTTTTATTCTGTCTTCTGTCCTTGCTAACATTTCTTCTCTTAGTTGTTCTCCGATATATTCTCTTCCCAATCCCAATACATTCATTTTCTTACCATTGTCATCAATATTTTTCCTTAATCTCTCCATCGTGTCTTTGTTTTCTCTAACTACCTGTTCTACCTTGTTTTCTAGTTCTTGTTTGTTTTCTTTCATTCCATTCATTAATGTTAGTTCTACCATTTCTATTCCATTTTTTATTTCTTGTATTTTATCATGTGTTTCCTGGGACTCAATATTCACTCTCAATACTATTGTTTCTACTTCTTTATGTATGTCCCCTATTTTATCTTGAGTATGGTTGATTTGTCCTTCTAAATCTTGTCTGATTTCCATCGTTATTTTCTCCAATTCGTTCCTAATTTTTAACCCATTTTCAACAATCTCTTGCCTCAATTTGTTCTCTTGTTCTGTTATGTCTTTTCTGATTTGAATGGTATCATTCCTAATCTTACGAATTTCCTTTCCTTGCTCTTCCAATTTCTTGGTCATTTCCTCTTTCATATTTTGATTATCCCGTTTCAAATCTTCAAACTTGTTATTACTATCCTGTTTCAGGTCTTGCTTCATCTCTTCCATTCGTTGTCCCATATTTTGAATATGTGTTAATATTACTGTCCAATCCACTGGTCTTTCATGTAACTCTTCTTGATTTCCATCCCCTCTATCTGAATCAATTTGTTCTTCCTCGTTAGTGTTACTTGTGTACACATCCAGTGATCTTTCATGCTGTGTTTCAACCTTTTCTAACGATTCATCTGCATTATTATTGCCATGTTCCGTCAATTTTCTATTTCTCAAATCCATGATGTATGTCGTGATTTGATGATTAAAATATTCAGAAAAGACTCCTTACAATAATCACCCTATAATTGTGAATAACCCTATATTTATACCGCCCCACGTTGGGCGCCATATTGTAATACTTGTGTGTATAAGAGGAATTTTTAATATTATTGTAATACTATTTTGACTTATTAAATTTTAGTGTGGCTAGCTCATTAAAAGAAAAAGAAAAATTTTATGTATTTATTTATGCGGAGAGAATGAGATACTCTATCTACTTTTTGGGTTCCAGTTATTTTTACACTTTATCTCCAATATTTTATCTTTTATTCATTCAAACAATTTTTAATATTTTTTTTTATATTATTTAGTGCGCCTATGGTTAAAATTTCTCATTAGAATAGCCGATTCCAGATCTCACAGTAATAACAGATGTCAGTTCGTATCCGTTGAAATGATATTTAAGAAAACAATGATTTCAATAATATTTAATATGAATTAGTTTGTATTGGTCAGAAAATATGTATTATAAATTTGAACAAAGAAACAAAGTGATGAAATGTCTTATGCTAATATATAAGTTGAGAAGTCGAAATTTATAAACGTTAAATAGAAATGCGCAAGTACTAAATTGGAACAAAGAAACAAAGTGATGAATTATAAACGTTAAATAGAAATGCGTATGTACTAATGTTTTTGTAATTACTTTTATCAGATCTGTTTTATATCTTTAACATAAATGTTGGTACCAACAAAGACAAAAAAAAACTAACCTGGTCCTCACTACCCCACTAATACTCCTTCTTGAAGTGCTGTCTTTGAAAACCACACCATACAGAACTGCCGGGACTCCAATAATTGTTATTTTATATATTTTTATATGTAGCTTCTTTATAATATTCCTTCTTATATATTTTTATTTGCCGCTTCTACTGTTCATTCAGGACTCTTTTATACAATTTTTATAGTTTTTTATCTAAAATTTCTTATCATTTCTCCAATATGTCATACCTACTTCATTTTCTTCATCAACAAACTCCCTTGTTTTTTTTTGTTGCTATGCCCTAATCATATGTGTGCTGATTCTAATTCTTAAGTGTTAATTTTTTTTTAAATTGTGTTTGTGTCCTTTCAAAATGTTGTTTCTATCAAATTATTGTTATTCCTTCACATAAACTATCCTCTATTCCTATTTTCTAATTCCTAAATAATAGCTTTATTTACTCAACAACAAAATTCATATATTTCCTGACACAATAAATATAAAGTTCTGTGATTTCTGCTTCTCTTTCGATTTGTTGCATTATTCATTTCCATAGACTTTTTTGACATCTATGTCACTGTGATATATAACCAAACAATTCTCTCCTATGTGACAGTTCCTAAACTTTTGACATTATATATTATAGAATTATCAACTTAATGTCACATTAAAACACTAGTCAGGTCATCTTGTACATTTACCAAGTATTTGTATATTTCTCAGTACTTCACGTTGATAATCATTTTAAATAAAAATTGTTAAAAATTGAAAGCAAGTATTTTTTATAATTCTATTAAGTTTGTAATAGCTGAACTGCACATAACCCAAAAATGAAAAGACACTATCATTCGGATACAAAATTAAGTAATTAAACGGTATCAAATCAATTTCTCCATCCAACATTATGATTGAAGTTGGTCTGATATATATCGATAAGCCAAATAATATTACGGACAGTATAAATTTTATTCTAAACGTAAATCCGAATATCAGCAGCCTTATTAGTTCCGTCACAACGTCAATGCATTCAAAAAAAATAGATTCAAGGTGCTCATTTCAAACCAGTATATTATATATCTATAATGGACCAGTATATAAGGGATTTCAATGTACCCATTGCTGAAACATATAACGTAAGAGATTTCAGAGAATGTGATGAGATTTTCAAAATTAACCAAACTAACCATAACTTTACTATACTTCATAACAATATCAGAAGTATAAGCAAAAATCTGGGTGAGCTTAAACTTTCGTTATCTAATGTTACGGATTTTGATTGTCTAGTTCTAACTGAGACCTGGAAGATTACTGACATCAATTTGTATAACATACCGGGATATAATATAATATACAACAACGGCGATCTGAATCAAAATGATGGAGTTGTGGCTTACATAAACTGCAGATACTCGTTCGAATATGATGTCCTAAGATTAGGACCGACAAATATTTTGAAGGTGACTGTTACTATCAGCAATAACAATAAAATTACGATTCTTGCTTTTTATAGATCACCGTCTGAGGAAAATAATAATCGAAGTATACCTGAATTTATCATTAATTTCCATAATTTCCTATATAACAGTGGTATCAATTCTGAAAATTGTTGTCTATTTGTTGGAGATATTAACATTGACTTATTGGATTTAAATGGTGATACCATGGAGTATCGATTTACATCCACCATTAATAACCCAACCAGAATGGCAGCTTGCTTAGATCATTTGTTTGTTAAGTCAAGAACTAACATTCTAGAAAATATTATCCCTGTAGTAATAGAAACTAATATAAAAGACCACTATACAATAGCGCTGCAAATAGTTTTTGATAATAAAACGACTAAAAAGGTAGCTGACTATTATACTAAGCATATCAACTATAAAAAACTTGTAGACAATATATCCAAAGAATCATGGGATATTATCCTAAATTGTAGTAATCCAGACCCTGCAACAGAAAAATTAATAACAATTATACAGAAAAACATCAATAAAATTACCTATTTTAGAAAACGAAATAACCACAAAAATTGCGCCATGGGTTTCAAAAGCTCTCATCGAATCCATTAATGAAAAAAATAGATAATATCGACAAACAAAGCTCCATCGCAATGACTGTGATTTACTTGTAAAATACAAGGTGTATAGAAATAAATTGCATTCGCTTATCGAAAAGACAAAACGCAAATTTTATACGGAAAAGATCATGGACAATTTAAATAACAATAAACAATTATGGAGCGTGGTGCAAGATTTGAGTGGAACAAAAAAAGTAAAAATGCCTTATGAAGCTATTAAGGGTCCAATGGGAAATATATTGACAAACCCATGTGACATTGCGAATGAATTTAATCGTGTATTTTCAGGAATGGGCAAGAGATTGGCCAAACAAATAAATGGTAACCCTCAGCAAACATATGGTGATAGTGCCTCTTTGCCAAATTCGATTGTTTTATTACCCACAAATAGGTATGAAATTGAAAAAATAATAAATGAATTGAAGAGTAAAAAGGCAACTGGTATTGATAAGTGCGGAATGTCTAAAAGCAATTTAACCATTTATACTTGATCCTCTAGTGCATATCATAAATATGTGTATAGAAAAAGGTACATGGCCCAAATCCTTCAAAAACACTGTAGTCATACCCGTATACAAAAATGAAGATAAGACCCTTGCCGCGAATTATAGACCTATATCATTGATTCCACACATGGCAAAAATTTTTGAAAAACTGTTGAAAAATAGACTTACATCGTTTATAAACAAATATGATTTAATTTCATCCAAGCAATTTGGTTTTAAGCAAAATAACTCCACACAAGATGCCGTTTTAAATTTAACACCAAAAGTTTATGAAGCATTAAATGATAATAAAGTTTGTTTGTGTGTTTTTTAGATCTAGCGAAAGCTTTTGATACTGTTAGCCATATTGCAAACATTGGAAAAAATTGGCATACGAAACAACTGTTTAGAACTATTTAGGAGTTACCTGTCAGAGAGACAGCAGATAGTAAGGGTTACCGGACAAGCGAGTGGTCAGAGGGATGTAACATATGGAGTACCTCAGGGAACAATTTTAGGCCCTGTTTTACTCAATCTTTACATAAATGGATTATTTTCATTGCGCAGTGCAGGACATATAACTGGGTTCGCTGAAGACACTGCTATTACTTATGAAGCATATAACTGGTATGAGCTGAAATTAAAAGCAGAAACTGACCTAAAACCAATAAAGACCTGGTTTGATAATAAACTACTTACCATAAATTTCAAAAAAACATATTACCTACCACTGTTTAGCTCCAATTTAAGCATCAAACTATTCAAACCTCTTGAAATATTACAAACCTGTAACACATGTGAAATATTTAGGTATTATCATAGATGCAAATTTAAAGTGGGATTATCATATTGAATTTATTATAAAAAAACTACAATTCGTCCTTTACAAATTTAAATACCTCAGAAAATTCATCCCTGCTAGATACCTTCGAATGATGTATTTCGCACTAGTGGAAAGTCACCTCCGTTATGGTATACTGGCTTGGGGAAGTGCCCTGAAAACTCACATTCTTCCGTTAGAACTCATTCAAAAAAGATTTCTAAAGATCTTCATGTGTAAACCTTATACCTATTCTTCAGATCGATTGTATAGGGAAAGCAACATATTTGACCTGAAACAGTTGTACTTTCTATGTGCATCTATAAAATACCACACAATAAAAGATGTAAGAAACTTACCTGCACATAGATATGTAACTAGAAACAAAAGCCACTATATTGCTCCGAAAATGATAAAGTCCTTCTGTCAACGATCTTTTTCATTTCTAGCTCCGAAAATCTATAACTGTATTCCGAATAGTATCAAGAATACGAGTAGTGTTATTGTTTTCAAAAAAAAATTGAAAGAATTTCTCTTGGAACAGACGAGAAATTTCTGTCATATTGTTATGGTGGGGTAAACACATATTACTTCACCTACTTTGAAAACATAGAAGTCACGTTTACTCAAATTTCTGCGTTCGCTTAAATCTAATATTGTCCATATATACATATATTTACTTTGGTCCTAATTTTATTTTATTCAAAACTGTTCAATAACATGCAGTAATGTTAAATTTAGTGTATTTGTTTTGACTTGTATTTTTAATTGTGTTTTGCCGAAACAGGTGTATTCATACCTCTAGGATACCTTAGGGTTTATTTATTTATTCACTCACATAGTTGTTTTATAAAATTGTGTAAATGTTTTAAAATTATCACCAATATTAGAGTATCAATCAAACTCAACAATGCAATTTTAATTTTAATCTTAGATTGTCTAGGTGATGTTCAAGCTTTATACAAATACTTCTATTTTAAATGTTTTATTGTATGCCACGCTTGTGGTTTTTCTTAAATTTAATGAGATTTTTATGTACGTATATATTTCGTAATTGTAAATTTACATGGTGAATAAATATTATTATTATTATTATATTATTAATTTGTCTGAATTAATTGTTCCATATTGTAGAGATAAGAAACAGTGTATGGTAAAGAAAAAGATACCATAAAATGTTAGATCTTTTTGCGCTTTGTTTTATTCCTACAATGTCTGGATCACATATTGCTATCAGTCGTGATATTGTTGTTAAATATAAAAATGCCTTTTACCTTCACTCCAAGCGAAATACGTTCATATGCTTTTAGTTTTTGGTGAATGCCTAAAGAATAAACGTGCTGCAGATAGAATGTGTAGTGTAAATGTTTTGGCCTACGCCGAAGCACATCCTTATTACTTGTTTTAGGAATATAAATTTTCAGGAGACTTCTCTGTTCAGTCTAGTTATGTCATATATTTCAATTTATTATCAAAATTATAGGGGGTTAAATACAAAGACAGCAGAATTCCACAGAAACAGCTCTGAAGGTACTTATAATATGTTGGTAATCACTGAGACTTGGTTACAAAATAACGTATTTGACGGTGAATTGGTGAACATTGATCTGTGTAATATACGAGGTCTGATCAAAAAATAATCGTTATTTAAAAATTTTTCAAAAAGTATTTATTTATTCATCAATAACTATCTTGTCCCCTTCAAAGTAATCCCCCACAGATATAATACACTTATGTCAGCGTTTTTTTCAATCCTCGAAACACTTCTGGAACGCGCTTTTTGGTATCGCCAACAGCTCCTGTTTCGATTTTTCTTTTATCTCCTCAATCGTAGCAAAACGCTTTCCTTTCATCGGTGTCTTCAGTTTTGGGAAGAGGAAAAAGTCAGCGGGGGCCAAATCCGGTGAATACGGTGATTGAGGCATGATAACGGTTTTGTTCAACAGCTCCTGAGCGATGTCCATGCGACGTTGTTTTTGCTCAAAATTTAGCAATTTTGGAACAATCTTCGCTGCCGCACGTTTCATGCCTGAAACATCTGTGAAAATTACTTGACATGAGCCGAACGATATGCCAACATCATCAGCAACCTCTCTGATAGTGATTCGACGATTATCCAAAATAATTTTCTTCACTGCTTCAATGTTTTCATCGGTTGTTGACGTGCATCGTCATTGACATCTTCTCGGCCTTCCATAAACCGGTTTATACCACAATTGAACTTGAGTTCTGCTCATAGTAGACTCACCAAACTCCACAGGCAACATTTCAAATGTCCTTGCGCATTTAATTTCATTTTTTACACAAAACTTAATACAGTTTCTTTGATCCATTTTTTCGAATAGTAAAAAATCGAAGAGCACACCAAAACATGACTAACCTTTTTATCTGACAAAAACAAACTGACAATCCAAAATGGCTGATATTGCCGACATATATAACAGACATATGTACCAACAGAACAGAAAATAAATGCGAAAATCGAACATACGTAACTCACGAAATTTGAAAATAACGGCTATTTTTTTATCAGACCTCGTTATTAGAGCAGATAGTGACTTGGATCTTGCAGGTGAAACAAGAGGTGGTGGTGTATTGATAGCGGTTAAAAAGAAATTTTTTGAGGTACTGATATTGGAGGTGAAACTTAAAAATAATGTAAAATTTTCTATTATCGGTGTATATATGCCTACATAGTGTACAATCAACGAACACATATTATGTTTTGACTTTATACAAAATTGTTTAAATAATAATTCAGCATTACTTTTAGGGGATTTTAACTTGCCTCAAATTACAGGGATTTACAGCAGTTTTGATAATTTAGTTATTTAGGTAAAACAAACGCTCTGATCGATTTTTTAAATTTTAATGCATTTACTTTTTACAATTATATAAAAAATGATAATGGCGAAACCTTGGACCTAGTGATGGTCTCTCAAAATTGTACGGTAACCAAAGAACAGTTTCCTATTGTGCGAGAGAACTCACATCACCCATCCTTGGATATAATTGTGCATTTCAAACAAACAAATGCTAAAACAGAACAAAGTGCAGGGAAATAAGTATAATTTTAAAAAGTTAAACTTTCAGTTATTAACCCAATTAATTATAGATACGTCATAGGATTCCGTTATTATGCAAACGAAAGTCAACGCAGCTATAGATAATTTTTACGTCATTGTGAATAATATTTTTGATAATTCAATTCCAAAATATAAAACTTATAAAAATTATAATTGTTATATAAAATCATTTTACAGTACTTCCTTCTAGACAATATTAGCTGTGCGCCGGCCGCAGTATTTGGAAAAAATTTAAAGTAAAGTTGATTGTGCACACATAACTTTCCTTAAACTCAACTAATTTAAACACTTAATAGCTCAAAAGAAAGGGCTTGATCCACTCAGTGTTATTAGACTTGTGTCACCGTACATAAACAAAATGTTTGTTTTAAAAGTGTATGGAATTGAGAGTAATTGGATGGGCTTTTCGCTATAAAGTAACTGGAGGTTGTAATGTGTTAGGGTGTATGGGGGTTGATGTTTGGAAGCAGCGAAGCTCGAAGTGTGCGGAAATTGTGTGACAAAAAGTGTTTAGGATGGAAGTGTTAATGTAGTAGACGAACCATGTTGCCGATAGATAGATATATGCGTTGAGCTGGCTAGGTGTCAGAAATTATTTAGTGGGAATTGGGTGTTGTTTACTGAATTTGAAATGTCTCCGATATTTTAAGAGGTAATATTATGAAATATTAGAGATTTGGGAATTTTTACTGGTTTTGGAATTTTCGAGAAAAAAGTGTATAGTGAAAGTACAGGGTTTGTCCAAAGTGTTGAACAAATTAATGAGAGTTGTTGAAGTGATGGTTATTGAGTATAGGATGATTATGATAGAAATAGTGATATTTCGGGGCTAAGTGAGATATTGAAAAGTGTGTTGATGTTCTGAAGAATAATATGAGGATGGTGAAGTTTTTATTCGAATTATCGAATTGAAATTGGAGATTCGTCTAGATAGTCTATGTCGTAGGCCGTGGCTAACAAGCGTAGAGGAGGAAATGGGAGCTTCCTCTTGGATTTTCTACCGAGGGGCCGTCTGTTGGCGATCCACGATGTATGTAGGGTGTTTATCGAGATTTCATTGCCCGATTCGATAGTGCGACTAACGTATCGGGCTTGTAAGTTATTAAGACGTAGAGGAATTGGCTCGATGTCGGTGTTGACATAGACGGTAGCGCTGGGGGAGTATGGTGCTTTGTATTGGCAGTATCTAAGGATTGACTGCTCACAAGTTCGAAGTTTTTTGACGAGATGGTCAGGAAGGGTGCAATAGACGTTTGCTCTATAGTCGATTATGGGGCGGATGTATGTCTTATACGTATGAAGTAAGGTGGTGAGGTGAGTGCGTCCGAAGCTGCCGCCGAGGGCCTTGAGAAGATTTACTCGACGTTGGACTTTGTTTAAAGTGTCCATGAGGTCGGCCATCAAGTTGAGAGTGTGAGTAAATCTCACTCCCAAATAAACGACTTCCCTGCGGATTTCGAGTCGATCTCCCCAGAGTACGAGGAGGAAGTTTGTGGATACAAGTCGTTCGCTCATGGTACCGGGGGGGGGGGTGTTTGAAAACGATGGCTTGGGTTTTTTGAGGGTTGAGAGTCACACGCCATTTCCTGCACCAATTAGAAAATTGAGACAGTAGATTTTGGGATCGAATGTTGAGAGAGCGAATGTCTGTGGCAGAAATGATTAGTGCGGTGTCGTCCGCATATAGCTGGATGTGATCACGGGGATGTCGTGGAATTGGTGTATCATACATATAAATTATGTATAATAGGGGAGCGAGTATCGAGCCCTGCGGAACGCCAGTTTGGGGTGTAAAAGAGTCGGATATGCTATAACCAACTTTGACGCTGATCGATCGGTCGGTGAGATAGGAGTATAATAATTTGACGATTTGGTTTGGCAATCGGATGCTCAGTAGCTTTCTCACTATCCCGGCGTACCAGACTTGATCGAAGGCCTTCTGAACGTCCATGAGGATGGCGGCAGAACAGCGTCGTTGATTTAAAGCTCGGGTGACGATTGTTTGAAGGTTGGTGGTGGCATTCTGACAAGAGTGGCCCGGCCTGAATCCGAATTGAATTGCCGGAATTACATTATTTTCGGTACAGAAGTCCCGGATTCTTTCCTTTAACAATCGTTCAAGGGCTTTACCTAGGACGCTGATTAATGAGATGGGTCGGTATGATTCAGGCTTTGTGGGGTTTTTGCCGGGTTTGGGGATGAGAACTACGTTGGCTGATTTCCAACAACGAAGGAAGTAAGAAAATGCCAGGCAGGCATTCATCAGGGCGCAGAGCGGTGGAAAAATCTCTTCTGGCAGGTTTTTGAGTACCGGTCTCGAGATTCTGTCGTGCCCTGGGGCACTGTTTTTCCCCGCTCGGCACGCCAGCTGAACTCCTTCGATTGTGGCTTTGTCTTGGGAGGTACAGATATTCTGTCCTTGCACTTCAAGATGTGATTCCACCTTTCTCTTGAGGCCGACGAGGCGGTGGAATTTTTACCAAAACACGCGCCCTTGTCTGAAGTCCAGTCCGGCTGTTTCGGCCGTCCATTTTCTCTGCTTTTCAGAATTGATTTCGTACCGAACCTGGGCGTTTAGACGGTTCCATTATGTCTTGACAGCGGGGTCTCGAGTGCGGACGTATAACCTGTATAAGTGTCTTTTCTGACGAATTTTTTGCAAAATTCTTTGCAAAAGAGCGTGAAAGTTGGTGTGTATGGTGGTGAGAGGAACGGCGATGTCTTGTGCATCGATTGAGAGGGATTGGAATTCTTCTACGTGATTATCTATGTCATCAGTATTCTGATGAATGACGGGTTGTGGTAAATTAGTTGAGACGTGGTTTGCGAAGGAATTCCAATCGGCTTTTTTTAAATCGCGAAATGTAAAATTTGTTGACGGTGGTGGTATTGGATTATTTAATGTGGTTTTGACTAGTAGTGGAACGTGGTCTGATGAAATGGGGTCGCCTATAAAGCACTCGTCGTCCATGCGTGTGAATAATCTGTCAGTGCAGATTATATGATCGACAATGGAGGAGCCGAGGTGACTTACTAGGGTTGGATTATTGTTTCTAATCCACGAGATGGGAAGTGAGACAAGTTGGTCGGCGAGTAATCTGCCGTTGGGGTTGGTGTGTGTGTCACCGAAAAGGATGTTTCGTGAGTTTAAGTCACCCATTATTATGTTTGTATGTATATATGTTTGTAATAAGAAAAGAAAGTCGTCGTGGTATTATTCCACGATATATCGATGGCTATGCAATCCAGGTTCTGTTGAGACAGAAGTGCGGGGAGTGGGTGTGGTGACGCGGGGAGTCCGTTGCGGACGAGAAGTCCGTTGCCGTGACAGTAGAAGTTCCTGTCTAAGTAGTAAGTGGTACAGCCAGTGAAGCAAGGGGAATTTTTTGACAGAGTGTCAGTGATTGAAAGTATTTGAATGTTTTGGGAGTGCAAAAGGTGTTTAAGAAGATGTCGCTTCCTGGCTAGACCTTGGCAATTCACGGTCCCGATTACGAAGTCCATGACTTAATTTTAGCGTTTGGGTGTGAAAGCAAAGTGGACGCGGTTGCCCGCGCCACTTGTTACGGTACAGTTGTAGCCGTAAAACGAAGGAACAATGTGTGAAAGTGTGTCAGCCACGAGCTGTGGGGACGGCGTTCATGATTGTCGTGGCTAAAATTTCAATTAAAATTTTAGCGTCGGTCGAGAGGTCGTATGGGGTTGGTGGTTTTTCGAGGGTTACTGGAGCGGTTTCTTGTGGGGTTTTGGGTGTTTCCAGCCGCTTCGGACATTTGGGGTGGTAGGTGGCGTGCGGGCCGCCACTATTTTTGCAGGTGGGCTCTTTAGCCTTATGGCGATCGTTCGGTTTGTGGTCGGATTCACCGCAGGAGGGGCAGGCCGGTTTGGCCTTGCATGACTCGGCAAGGTGGCCTGTGCTGGTGCATATGTTGCAGTATTTGGGTACTGCGGGTAGAGGGTTGGTTGGGTTGGAGGCCTCGCACGGATGTGAGAGACCGTGAAATTTGATGCCGTGAGAGAGGGCTCGGTGGTAGTCCATTTTGGAATCGGTTAGGATTCGAAACATTGTGGTGGGACGGCCCCGACGGCGTGAGTGGATGGGCCAGGATCTGCTGTGGGGGAATTTGAGGTCGGTGAGGATTTCCTCGAATTCTTCTCCGGAGACGGAAGTATCTACATTTCTGCAGACGAGCGAGAAGGTGGGTTTTCGGTTGCGTGATTGCGATCTGTTGTGGGGAGATGGACTGAGTGGGACGACGATGATTCGGTCGTCGCCGATGGTGTTTCGAAGCTTCTTTGCAAAAGACTCGTGGGGAAGGTTGGCGCGGATCCTGAGGAGGGCGGTGCAGTTAAGATTCGCCTTTGAGTAGGCGATTTCCCCTCTCAACAACTCGTTGGTGTTGAGGAGATTGAAAACCTCCCGCTGATAGACGAATCTTTGTGGTAGGTTTCGGATGTTGAGTGTCTGAAGAGGGATGTGTTGGTTTTGCTGGGAAGTTGGTTGTTGTTGTTGTTGTTGGGTAGAGCGGGGTAGTTGTGTGGGGCGAGATTGTTGGGTAGAAAGGGGCTGTTGGGTTTTGGTGGCTGATGGTGGAGGGGGAGGGATTCTTCGATCTCTCTTGTGTATGGCTCCCAAGAGAGTGAAGTCCCCTTCTTGTTCTCGGCGGCTGTTTGATTGTCGGTTGGTTTTTGAAGATGAGTGAGTAGATTGGTGAGTTTGCGCGGAATGGACGGAACGGGACCTGGAGGAGCTTCGGGAGTTGGTTTGGGCTTTTAATTGGTTGGTTACGTCGTCTTGTAATTGATTTTTAAGTCGTTGGTTTTCAGTTCTAACTTCGTCGAGCTGTTTGGTTATGTGTTCAAGGGCGGCTAAAGCGCCGGCGGGTAGGGAAGGTGCTATCGGTGGGAACTCTTCGTGAGAAGAGATCGATGACACTGTTTGGCCCCGGGTTTTAATCAGAGAGCGCGTTGATGATGGCATGTTGATTGTGGGGCGGAAGAGGACGAAGCAGAAGGTTGCTTCGTTGTTAGTTTCAGGGAGAGCGGACAAGAGCCAGCAGCGGACTCACTGCCGGAGGGAGTTTCCTCCCCGGTTAAAGGTTTCCTGACCCTTTTGTCCGCAGGTTAGTGTTTATATTCACCTGAATTTTTCCGTCCTCCGTTGGCTGGGTGGTAATTGCACTTCTCGTTTGTCTTAGCTCACTATTTTGTTGGTTCTGTTGGTTCAAGCAAATTGCATAAATAAAATCGCTCTACAAAGAGCGGAATTTCATAAATAAAAACTGCTCTGGTGAGAGCAGATTTTCACAAATAGTAATTGTCCTATAAAGGACAGGTTGAGATTAAAATCACAGTTGGTAGACGAGTCCGGCGGCAAGGGCTTCTGGAAATACCTGGTTTGGATCAGTGACCAGGTTTTCCGTTTCAGCTTCTTCTTGCAGGTGACCTTCTTCGCTGGATGTGTTCACTACATTGGAGGGGGAGATGAGTGTTGAGGTGCGACAGTCACTTTTATAGTCCTAACCTCGATCTCGAACATTCTCAAACATACTCGAGTCGGTGCCACGGTGCCTTTAATAAATAAAAAGCCGAAAAACAAAAAAGGCGGGGTAAACAATTTAGACTTTATGTTTTGAAGTTGGACCCGCAAGTCGCTTGTTCACAATTATAGTGTCTTAACTCAGAGGCGGAATTTATTAAAGGGACTGCGAGCTCACAACACCTTTGATAAAAAGAAAGCGAAAATAAAAATGGAAATGCTAAAAATGTGGTGTAAACAATTTCGACTTGAGCACGCAATATTTTTTCAATATATTGTGGAATTATCTAGAAACAGTTAGTTTCATTTAAAACAGTAAAATGAGTAGTACAAAGTAAAGGTCGAGACAGTAAATTTCATTAAAATAAAAATTAATACGAATTTACATAATGATTATACGTGATTTTCTCTACACAGTTCGTGCAACATGCTGCAATATATTCCATGGATAACCATTTATTGCAAAACAAAAATATCTAGTTTTCCATTTTCTGCAATATTTACAGTTTCCTTTTTTATTCAAGGAGGATCTGGTAAAGCCTCAGAGTTGCTATATTTGGTAATTGCAAATTGTATATGTGACTTTAAACCAGATGTAGAGGCTCTAGAACCCAATCGTTCCTTTATTTACTCAAGTCCCAAATATCTTACAAACAGCCTCTTATATTTGCTATACTCTACATCTGGATTATTGAACCTGAAATGACAAAAGCATTGATATTACGAACTTTTGGCATTCCAAAAAAATTAATGAACGGCCAGCGTTGCCTATTGAAGACATTTTATCAACAATGTCTATACCGCATTTGAAGAATCATAAAATAAAAACAAAATTGTCTCTGGCGTACCTCTTAGACGTATTGGATCAACTGAGTCGGCACGGTGGAAGGAAGACACCAATAGGATTTTTTTTCCTTCGAGGAACACAGGACGAAGCCATCATGTGTATTCCAAAAGTAAATAAACGGTTTTGAAGAATAAAACTAACTGTTGCGCACTTATACACTCCAGAGGCTGTCTCGAAGTAATCGAAATTTCTCAAAAAATGGCTAAAAATTTAGAATATCTGGATTTATTGGACCCATTGTACGGGCTCTGGTGAGCTGAATATCAATAAGGTTCATCTGTAAGATGCCCTGAACAATATACAATCAAAAAATTGGTCACTTGTATATTATACTCTGGAGGCTGCACTATGCTAACAAACCGAATTTTTTCCAAAAATGTAGTATATCTGGATTTATTAGTCCAGTTGTACTGGCTGTGGTGAGTTGAAAATCAATAGGGTTCATCTGTGAGACGTCCTGAATAATATCCAATTATAAAATTGGTCAGTTGTATACACTCCGTGGCTGACTAACCGAAATCTTTCCAAAAATGAGCAAAAATGTAGTATATCTGGATATATAAGTCCAGTTGTACTGGCTCTGGTGAGCTAATATTCAATAAGGTCCATCTGTCAGATGTTTTTAATATTCAATCATAAAATTGATCACTTTTATAGACTCCGGAGGTTGTATCGTGCTGACAAATCGAAATTTCTCCAAAAATGTGGTACTTCAGGTACTATAGCACCTGTTATACTGGCTCTGGTAAGCTGAAAATAAATAGGGTTCATGTGTGAGGTACCTTGAATTTGAATAATGCTCGATCATAAAATTGGTAACTTTAGGCACTCTGGAGACTGTATAGTGCTAATAAGACATAATTATAAAAAGTTGCCAACGATAACGACGACGACGACGTACACACAGGATTTGTTTAAAAGCCTTTTTTCGCGTAGTTTCACTGATAAACCTAAAAAAACTCAAAAAAATCATAAAATTCAACTTTTTTGGGATAAACCAATTCTTTTGTCGCATCGTAGATAGGGTTGGCGGACAAGTAATATAGAAGACTGTACTGGACGATTTTGTACGTAGGTGAGAATCCAGGAATATTTTTTGATATATACTTCTTCAATATTATTGGTTCACAATTTTGGATCTAACCTCAAATATTATTATCCAGATTTTTTATCGTTTATATTTTGTCTCTAATGCCAACTTTTGTTAGGAAAATAGCAAAATTTAACACACAGACGCGTCAGTAAAAAAACTATTCTTCTTCTTCTAGCCGTTTTCTATCCTTTGGATATACGCCTCTCTCATATTTTTCCAATTTTCCCTATTCTGTGCCACTTGGTACCAGTTAAGTCCGGTTGTTCTTTTAATGTCATCATACCATCTTGGTTGGGGTCTGCTAGTGCTTCTTTTCTCCCCCCAAGCTCTCCATCGTGTTGTTTTTCCGCTCCAATTGGTGGTATTTCGGACAACATGTCCGGCCCAGTTCCATTTAAGTCTACCTATTCGCCTCGCTATATCTTCGATCTTTGTTCGATTTCTTATCCACTCATTGCTTTTATGATCATTAAGCGATATTCGTAGCATTTTTCGTTCTATTGATCTTTGGTGTATCTTTAATTTGTTTAGGATTTTCTTTGTTAGAACCCATGTTTCACATCCGTAGGTTGTTACTGGGAGAATGCATTCCATGTAAACCTTGGTTTATAGTTTGAGGGGTAGGTTGGAGTTGAAGACGTGTCGCATCTTCTCGTAGGCCGCCCATCCTAGATGTAATCTATGGTCAATTTCAAGTTCTTGATTAATTTTTCTCATTGTTATTTCTTGACCTAGGTAGACATAAGAGTTCACTTTCTCTACTTGTTGTCCTAGCACATTTATACTCTATATGTTTGTCCGTTGGTTTGTCATGAATTTGATTTTAGAGATGTTCATTTCTAGGCCTACTTTTCTTGTTGTAGTTCTATAAGCATTTGTTCTAATTCTTCGCTGTTTGGGGTAAAAATGGCAATGTCATCAGCAAATCTTAGGTTACTGAGTTTTTTCCGATATATTCATTCCTCTGTCTTTCCATTGTAGGCTCCTTGTCTAACGCCTCTCTTAATCAGTATTTCGTCAGTGTCTTCATGTCGCCTTACTTTCATTTTTGAACGGTCATTTAGTGTCTGTATAATGCTATTATATCGTTGGTCTATTCTTGCATTTTTCATTGACCTGGTAATTGCCCAAAATTCAACTGTTTCGAAGGCTTTTCTAAAGTCTATGTAGGCGACCCATATTGGGATGTTACATTCCGTTGCCTTTTCGTTCAGTATCCTTACGGTGTGGAGATGTTCTACTGTACTCATGTCTTTTCTGAAGCCCGCCTGTTCATAGGGTTGGTATGTGTCGAGTTTGTATTCAATGCGGTTTGTTATTATTCTCATAAATAAATTATAGATTTGTGATAGCAGGCTGATTGGTCTACAGTTTTCCAGGTTGCTTGGATCGCCTTTCTTATATATCAGTATGACTATCGCGGGGTTCCAATCCTGCGGTATTTTTCCCTCGGTCAGGTATGTATTAAATAGTGATTTAAGCACCCTTACCAGTAGGCTTCCACCTTCCTTTAGCATCTCCGGTATGATGTTATCGTCACCTGCTGCCTTTCCGTTTCTTAGTTGGTTTAAAGCATTCCGAATTTCTTCTTCCACAATCTCTGGTAGATCTTCGGAGTCAGCATTATATATCCTGTTTTTCTGGCCGTTCGTTGCTCTTCTGGCATCCTCATTGTCTATTTTGGACTCGTATAATCCTGTGTAGAGCGCCTCTCTTACCTTGAGTAACTCTTTTCGATCCTCTGTTATGTTACCCTGCCCGTCTCTCAGCTTGATCATCTCTTTTTTTATGTGCGTTTTCTGTTTTAAAGATGTTTAAGCCTCTGTTTTGCTGTATCAACTCTTCTATTCGATTCTCTTGAAGTTTTCTTATGTCCTGATTGGCCATTTCTTTTGCTGTTTTGTTTAGTTTGGCATTCTCTACTGTATTCCTTTTGTTGTCTTTAATAAACTCTCTCCTTTTTTTCAGTAGCTGTTTAGTTTGTGTTGTAAGTGTTTTTGATTATATTTTTAGCTGAACTTCGTCGACTGGCGTAGACATTCAACTAGATAAATAATCTTAATTTGACAAAATTAATGATTTATTATGTACAAATTTACAAGAATTGTACTAAGTTATGAATATTGAACTTCGTTGGTTTCAGATCGGAAGGCACTGTATGTTTCGATTTGATGAATATTCACTTGGGTTGTATAGAAACTAAGTAACGATGTGTTAAACTTAGTATCTCTGATTGTTTGACTTTGAATGAAGTTACTTCGATATGTAACGACGACTCGATGAACTCGATTGAGTGTTGAACTGATTTATGAACGTACTTGATTATTGAACTGATTTCGTTGTGAAATAACTTGAGTATTGAACTGATTTCGTTGGGAAATAACTTGAGTGTTGAATTCGCTTCGATGAGTATTAAAAACTAATTTCGTTATTGAATGTTGACCTCGCTTCGATGAGTAGTAGAATCTGCAAGAGGCGTGTTTACACGTCGATTGGGTTGACCAAAAGGAAATAAACCTTTCCTATTGGCCAGTATCATTTGACTCTCGGGAACATCGACAAGAATCAACAATGGACGCCTTCAATAGATATTTCAATTTCTATTGAATGCTCCAATAGCAATTGTAACCTTTTTACTCAGGTTATTCAAAAATTTCTTACAAATCTTCCAACCATCGACCATAAAAATTCACGCACAAAGTGGCAATAAGTTACAATTATAGTCTTGCTTTAGGGTTTTTACAATACAATAGATAATAATAGATAATAGTGTGAAACAAGACATTTTCCTAAATTTTTAACTGTAGGATTTCAAACACAATGCGACAATATGTCTATGACGACTTTCAAAATGTGTTATTTCAATGCTCCAACAAAACTATGTACAATTATTATTGCAAAATGTGATATTTCAAAGGTATTTAACAAAAGCTGCGAATAAAGTGTAACTACCCTTCGAATTTACAACAATACAAAAGATCTTATCAATTCTGTAACACATTTTTACAGTGCTAGCAACTGAAATGAATTTACGCTCAAATATATACAATGACGAAAAGAAGTAACTTACAAATATCTTACATATTTTTAAGAGCATCGTAAACAATATAATTCAAGATTTTCCAATCTTGAACAGTAAGCTTTTCTAGTTTTTGATGTAACTAAACTTGCGTATATTTCTTTCAATGTTATTAACATTCTACTGTTCGTTTCATCCAAGCTCTCGTGTGGTGGTGTTATTTCCTTTGTTAGCCGTTCTGTTAACCTTTTGCTGTATATTGACTTATTGTCTGTTATTATACCAGGATGTTGTTGAACTTTTTTGCTCTTTCCAATTTTGTGTTTATTACGATCTTGCACCTAACTAATCTGTGATCACTGCCCGTAGTAAAGGAGTTCAAAACGTCAACATCTTGAACGATATGTTTATTTGGTGTTAACACGTAGTCTATTTCATTTTTTGTAGTCCCATCCGGACTGGCCCAGGTCCACTTTCTGTGTGGTCTTTTTTTGGAAAACGTATTAATTATGTATAGTTGTTGTCTTTCCAAGTAATTTGCGAGCATCGTTCCTCTTTCATTTCTTTTCCCCAGGCCGAATTGTCCAACATACTGTTGTTACACTGCTCTCCTATTCTTGCGGTAAAGTCTCCTCGGCGTATATATTGTTTTATTTTCTGTTAGGCTCTGTGTGATTTCATCATACAGCACCTCGACTTCTTCATCCTCATGGCTACTTGTTGGTGCATAGATTTGAACGACTTTAATTGTTATGTAGGAGTTAATATTAAGTGTTATGTATATTACTCTATTTCATATGGCTTTAAGTATATGAAGATTTGGGTGTAACATGTCGCTGAGACATGTTACTATTTTCATCAATTATTTTGGAGCGTTACTTATTCGTCCGCTACTCCCACCTCTAATTCCAAATCCTTTTATTTCGAATATTAGGAACGTATCGTTGATAGTTTTTCCTATCATTAAATGGCTATTTAAACTACGATTAACGTGGAACTCGGCCTCTTTTATTCATTTTTTCGCTGAAAAGTTAATCAGCATTCTCTGTTAAATATCAATTTGTGTGTGATTTTTAATTTTCTTCGCTGGTAAGTTATCTATATATTTTCAAATTGCTATTGTGTGCTTACAAATTATTCTATTTCGATTTTTCTATTTAGTTAAAATATTTCGTTTTTTAAAAAAAACAATGTTTTTGTGATGGCGTTTTCCATTTTTTCTTCGCCGGTATTATCTTTCTTTAATAAAAAATATGGTGGCGTCCAAAGTTATTTTATGAAGCGAATTTAAACAGATTCTTTATATGGTTATTTTCCACCGATTTAAATTTGCTTTTTCTGATTATTTTGGAAACATGACGGATAAGAATGAACAGTTTTCTGTGGTTTTATTTTGAAAATTAGATTCAAATTTTTGTATGTATTGGAGTATAAACTCCTACCTGTTCATTCTATTCCTCCTTTTCAATTTTCAATTTTTTACTGTTTCGCCTGTTTTTTTATTTCTGCCCTACAGCTCTGCAGCCTTTAAGGACCGTCTACTTTAAGGACCGACCTAAGGACCATTTACCTTTAGGACCGCTTTAGCCTGTACCGACCCTAAAGACCGTCTACAAGATACACTCATCGGACCACATCGTCCATACAACAACGGTTCAAGAACCCTCGACTACTGCTGCGAGCTGTACGTCCCGAGTCTTCCCAAGATAAGTCTCTTACTTATTTTTGGTACATATAGAATATTGAGTTGGACATTTTTACTATATAACTGATATTTATTCGTATTTGTATTAAGAATATACGGTTTTTGTAAATTTATTATTGTGTGTCAAATAAATCCATTTGTCCCGAAATTTTTGTTTGTTGATTCATCTTATCCCAATTCCCAATTGAGGTAATAAAAAATAGTGTAACTAAGGCCGAATTCACTACCTGAGCGGAGTCCCAAGGCCGGGTAATTAGGTTGTGACATGGGGAAACTCGTTTGTTATAATGAAACCCACTCCACCTATACTATTGTCTTCTCTTCCTTTGTAGAATAGGATATGCCCTGATCTTAGTCTAATGGACTCCTCACCTCTTCTCCTTATTTCTTATATTCCCATAATATCCCAGTTTATTCTATCCAGTTCGTATTGTAGCTCCATTAGCCTTTCCTCGTTTCCAGCTAACCTAGCGTTATAAGTTGCAATATGGAGTTGGCAGCCTTGTTTAGCCCAGGGATTCGTAGCACCCCCTGCTGTATGACTGGTCTGACCGCCACCTTGGCCAGGGTCATACGAGGCGCTTGGGACTGGGGGCATTTGTTTTTGGCGTGCCTTCATATGAGAGGAGTTTAGCCATAAAACACCATATTGGCCAGACGTCTTGGTGAGTGTTGGTTCAGCCGCCCCTAGCCTGGGGAACCATCGCTGTTTGCAGCCGCCCACTCTGGGTCAGACGCTGCGAGTTCGCCATATCTGGCTATCCTCAAAAAACTATTAGTGCAGCTAATTGATTATAAAATCTCAATGTTGTCGTACATGTCGCTGAGCAATTTTTGAGGAATCTGACTTGTGCGAGTTTAATTTATTTATACCGTAAGAAGGGGTGAATAGAAACAGTGTGGTGAAGAGGGTCGAAACTTTCCCGCTACAGAGAAATGTGCCTAGAATATTTGCGATGAATAGTAATATAAATCTGGCAACGCTATTTTCAAGTCAAACGTCTGGTTAAAGTGTACATAGTAGTTCAAATCGCTTGATCAACGTGTAACTGTGGTTCCGTGAGACCTAACCTCGACGCATATTTTTGCCGCGAGAACGTATGCTTGGAAACTTGATTTCCACAGGACAAACCACCATCGATTACAGTTAGGTAACAACATTTTTTGTATTATCCAACATTATTATAACTTGTGTCAAGAGTAACTCGATTAATATAGATTACTTTTTTTTAGAAAAAACAATTGCTAAAAAATTACCGGTGTTCTGAAAAGTGGGGGTGAATAGGGTCGACATGCCGAGGACGTACAAACCAGACCCACATGGGAAACGCCATAAAAAGTATGTTGTGCAAGTAATTAATCAGGCGAGGGATGTAGTCATCGCTGGAAGAATGTCTATTCGAGAAGCATCGAGACATTATAATATTTCGTATACTGTTCTACAGAGGCGTATCAAAAATAATAATCCTAAGAAACAGGGTGGTCAGACCACGTTATCATCCACATAAGAGGCTATACTGGTTGAAAAAATAGGACTTTGCGCAGAATGGGGCTATCCACTGGATCTGTATGGTTTACGCATAATAGTAAAATTATATTTGGACCGAAAGGGTAGAACTGTACAAAAGTTCAAGGATAACTTACCAGGTAGGGAATTTGCAGTGGGGTTTTTGTCTCGACATAAAGATACACTTGCAGTTCGAATTTGCCAGAATATCAAGCGGTCTAGATCATCTGTTTCCTCGAGTTATTAATGAATATTTTGATAATTTGGGGGAAACCCTGACTGATGTTCCACCCTGCAATATAATTAATTATGATGAAACCAATTTAACCAATGATCCAGGAAGGAAGAAGGTAATTGCAAAACGCGGCTGCAAGTATCCTGAAAGGATCATGAATCAAACAAATCGTCAGTTTCAATAATGTTTGCTGCCTCTGGAGATGGTGTATTATTACCAAGCTACGTGATTTATAAAGCCAAACATATCTATACAACTTGGATGCAAGGAGGTCCAAAAAATACTAGATACAATGTTACGGCTAGTGGTTGGTTTGATATGATAACTTTCACTGACTGGGTTAAGACTGTAGCTGTGCCTTATCTGAAGAAACTAGAAGGTCGAAAGATTTTGATAGGTAATAATTTATCATCACACATTGCTCCGGAGGCAATAAGCCTTTGCCAAGAAAATAATATTCGGTTTGTATTTCTTCCCTGCAATTGAACGCATCTCACCCAACCACTGGATATAGCTTTTTTTCGACCATTGAAAGGAGCCTGGCGAAAAATTCTGACTGATTGGAAACCATCCATACCAAAAGATCAGTTCCCTAGACTTCTGAACAAACTACGTCGTGCAATTCAAAATAACCTAGTGAAGAATATCAAATCTGGATTTCGTAAAGCTGGAATCGTCCCAGTAGACAAAAATCAAGTTTTGAGCATGCTACCTAAACAACAATCGCCAAATAACCAGGATATCACAGAAACCATTGAAAATTCTGTAACAGATCTTTTACGTCAGATGAGATATGGAGATGCTCCTAGAGCACGTCAGACGAGAAATAAATGCAACATTGCTGCTGGTAGAAGTGCTGTAGCGGTTTCCGACGCTACTAGTAGAGATGGTTCCGACAATTAAATTGAATTGGATGACGAGTTGGATGACGAGTCGGATGACAGTACCGTCGACGAAAAACGGGAAGGTCAAGACATTCGTGATTGAAATACTGCGCCTACTATTTATTCAAAGGTGAACAGGTAAAACGTTCGACAATGTTTCTCCAGTCTCTGAATCTGAGGTTGCTATATGCGATTGGTTGGTAGTAGACTATAATTTCGAAATCTCTAGAACTTCTCGAAGTCCTGATCATCATTATTTTATTGGTGAGATTACAAAAATAAAGGAAAATGGTTATGTCGAAGGAAAGTTTGTCAGACCCAAACAAACCAAAAATTTCTGCGGGTATATTTACACGTTTCCTGATGTTCCAGATGTGGACACTTTCCACTTCGAGAAAGTGGTTGGGAAACTTTCTCCGCCAGAGAATTACCTCAGAGGCCTTCTCAAATTTACTCTGAATGCCAAAGATTTAGAACAATAGTTTTTTTTATTTATTCATTATCCACAGAATATACGAATTTGAGTTAGCTATTTTTATACAATTATATAATACTTGTTATGTATAAATAAAGTTTATTATTTCACAATTGCCTTTTTTATTTTTTTAAAACTTTCTTTCTTGACCCGTTCTACCTAGAAGGCGGTTGACAGGGTTTTTGACGCATTTCAAGCCTATGATCTACTTGACCCCACCTTTGAGGTGAATCGGGTCAGAGCATATACAAAAATATAACGATACCAAATTTCAACAGAAGTGTGAATTGATAGGTGAACTCCAACCTACAAGTTAAGACTCATATTTTGACATTGAAACCATTTTTTACCCCTTACCAGAAAAAAGTTACAGCTGCATAAAGTTGAAACCTATTCACCCCGTTTTACGGTACTCAGTTGATGAAATTGATACAGTTCTATTATTTCTACTTACTTCCATTGATTCACCATGGACTAGGTTGTGCTTATGACTCTTCAAGCCTTATCTTTGACTCTTTATAATGACCACCAGCCATTAATCAATGTCATTATCTGCATAATGATAAGAGTAGTAACAGCAAAAGCAGAAATAAATCAAATTACTTTTATAAAGGCACTACAAGTCTGCTTTATTCAACAACAAATAAATTTTTTTTAAACCAATTTTTACAAGCCATTGCCCAATTTTTCCAAATTTTTCGTTTATTCGTTTATTACACACACAGTATAATAAAATTCATGGAACTATTTTAAATTAAAAAGTCAAACAATAATTTATTCATAAAAAGTGCGATCATAATTTTGTTTACGAAAATATCCTGTTCAAACAAGTTAGAAAAAAATTCCAGGAAGCTAGGAAGAGTGTGATTAATTAGTGGTTTAATTATTGTGTCAATAAGAGCAAGGTAACTGATAGTTTCTAGACTCGGAACATCACATTATATTTTTCCATTTAATCAATTAAGCATATAAACATTGTAGTTTTGCAGGGAAACAAAAAGGTTGTGAGAGGTTGCTTAGATATGGATAAAGAAATTAAATAAATTTGCTGTATTTTGAGACTGAGAATTTTTAATACAAATACCGTTGTACGGCATCAATGACGTTGACCTTACGTCATAATACTACCAACTAATCAAAGTGTCTCTAAATAAACTAATAATTCGAAAATGTCACGAGCATTCATTAACGTAAGCACATTACGTTATTTAAAATAGTGCAAAAAGAAGGTGAAACCTTTGACGAATTTTCGACTTTAATTAGTTCACAAGCTAAAAAATGTCATTCTGGAAACCTACTGGATAGCCTGTTAAGAGACAAAATAATTTTTGGAATTCGTACTAATAAAGTAAGTGAAAAATTGTTAACAGAAGATAATGTGGAACTAGATAAAGCAATAGCAATATGTAGAGCGAGTGAACAAGCTACCAATCAGTTGAGAGAAGTTCAGAGATTAGTCAAGCGAATTTGCTAAGAAATAAACAGAAAAAAGCTGACAAAGGAAACTCAAAAAATTTTACAGAAACTTTTGATTGCAAAAGGTGTGGTACAACACATGTACGCAAAAGTTGTCCTGTATTTAAGCATAAATGTGAATCAAGCAGTAAAAAAGGACACTTCACACCACAATGTTTTTCGGACAAGAACAAACAAAAAGATAAATACATATAAAAGTGCTAAACAGCACTTGTGACTATGTAATAATCAATAGATTCACTATGATCCTAAATAAATAAAAAAATTCTATCACCACTTGTAATAACCAAAAAAACTCTGCTGTCCAAAAATGCCCCTAATGGACCGAGAAGATAGCGTAGCTGGCTGTCACCACCCACGATTCCGTGGGAAACAGGAGTCGACGGCTCCTGTAAGAAATATCCGAAAGAGCTGGCTTCGGCCTAATTCATACGGTGAGATATCACCATTAAATACTCGTATGCGATATGTACTATCATAACACGAATTAAATTATATATATATATATATATATATATATATATATATATATATATATATATATAATATCATAGAACGCGGGCTGGCAATGTTAATAATCTGACCAAACTACAAAAAAAATCATAATACACAGTTAGTATAATTTTGAAATCAGACTTACCAATTCCCGGACTGGGTGTTCACAAAACGCCGACGGACACGATGCTTCGAACAAAAAAACAAACCCTTTCAGAGCGCGTACAGTAGACGCTCCCTTGTAATCTGCTTTTCCCTTTTCGAGAAAAAAAATAATTATACCTGATTGCTAAAACACTACTTTAATTATAAACTACTATAACTCAGGACTCCTCAAAAAAACCGCTATCCGCGAACCCCAAAAAAACTGGACCGTT
Organism: Galeruca laticollis; assembly: GCA_963921935.1. Taxonomy (NCBI): domain Eukaryota; kingdom Metazoa; phylum Arthropoda; class Insecta; order Coleoptera; family Chrysomelidae; genus Galeruca; species Galeruca laticollis. The sequence continues at coordinate 133,961,893 of OY998176.1, forward strand.
CCCGACCGCGAGTTTTTACCAACTGCCCCTCAATTGTGACACCTTTTCGACGTTTCGACATTTTTCCTTAGTCAGCAGTGTTTTATTTTTTTGTACCTGTTAGTTTTTGATTGGTGGAACTTATCGTTCGACGTAATTGTGTAATAGGTTTTTTACCTCGATTAACAATTGAGTTTTTATTTGATTCCGCAAAATTTCGTTATTTTGACGCTATTATTATTTCCGGTTAAAATATTATTTTTTACTTTTTTGCAGCCAGACAGACGCTTAGATAAGTGTTTTTTCATTGTATCAATGTGAACGACCGCCTTCTATAGTTTAAACGTTACAATGTAAAAAGTAATTTGTTATACAGGATGATTCTCCCCATGTTTCTAATTTTGGTATTTATTACAACTATACAAATTTTAAAATAATATATCTAACATTCCTTTTCCACTTAAAACTCATCTTTATTTCTTCACTGGAAGTATTAAATAGGTTTATATCACAAGCTTGAACCTAGTATATTGCATATTTCTACATTTAAAAGCATTCCGTTTAAGTTACTCTGCAGCTCCTGGCAGTCTATGATTGTTAAAATGTTTCTTGAAGGCTCTTAAAAATCCCACCGTCTCGTGGAAGTCCTTTCTCGTTTCTGGTAGAGCTTCTACAAGTAAACACACAAAATAACAACAATAAATAAGCAAACACACAAATATGTTTGAAAATTTATATCAACAACAGAAAACAAAATGCGCTTACTATTGAAATAATAAGTTTACACATGTTTTTGTACTAAGCCAAAAAAATGTTTCAATTTTTTTGGTTATTTTGAATTTCGAGTACTGAGTGTGTAATTTTATTAAAATTGCAGCTAAGCACTTTCAGCCGTTAGGCCATTCTCAAAGCTGTCGTCAAGAGAAAAACATACAACAGGTGTCAAAAAACATCTGTAACTGCTACATACAATGAAATAAAATGTTTGATGTCACATCATTATTTAAGTAAAATTTGTCAGAATTACCCTATAAAGAGGGTGTACACACATTCATTTAGTTAATAATTTCGAATTAGACGTTCGTTATGTGAATTACAATTGTACACCGTCTTTATAGGGTAATTTTAACAAATTTTACTTAAATTATGATGTAACATCAAACATTTGTCATCATCAAACATTGTATGTAGCAGTTACAGGGTTTGATGTTTTTCGACACCTGTTGTATGTTTTTTCTTGAAAAAGCTTTGAGAATGACCTAATGGCTAAAAGCGCTTAGCTGCAATTTTAATAAAATTACACACTCAGTACTCGTCTTTTCATTCACGCAATTTACATTTTAAAATGTCCAAAATTATAGCATGCTATATTGAATACAATAAAACTTACCATCAATTTTAGTTAATTTCCTCTCATATGGGAAGGCACATCAAACTGTCTTAATAACCTCCCTTCGTCTTTCTTAAATCTAAAGAAACACAGTTTTTGAAAATAAAGGGAACATATCCTCCATCGTTTCCTCGTCGACAAATTTAATGATTTCTTATCACCGCGTTCCAGCCATATTAATTTTATCTTCCTGGGTTGGAGGAACAAAACTGTAAAAAGAAATATTTCCAGTTTAGCTACTGTAAAAAACAACCATGATCTCCAAAGTTGTCGATTAAATTATTAGAAATTTTTTATTTTATAAAAATAAAGAAAATGGTTGTTAATTGAGAAAGAAAAAATGCTCAAATTTTTTTAATAAAACTTCCCGAGTACACCACTTATTAGACTTCTTCAGAATACACTTTGAGATTGTCTTTTCAATTAATAACAATAAAGCAACGAAACAACGGATACATATTACACTATAGCAATTAAAAAGTATACCAAAATACCGAAACCTTATAATAACTACACTTGAACTAAAAAACGATAACAGTATAACAGATAACCCATAGACAAATAATAATATAAGAGACAGTTTGGAGGCCGGTCCTGGTAACAGTACCCATACCAGCTTTTGTAAGCAGCTCTTACATATTCCAAGCTCAAAGTGGAATAAACAAAGAGTTTAAAGTGAAAACAGTATACTATTGTGCAGTTTATAGGCAGTTCTAAATATACCTGTAAGTCAATAAATTCCATCTAGTAATATAAGAGATATTTGGTTTTAGAAATATCAATATATAAATAAGTCGCAGTCGGTTGTTTATAATACCAGTATTTATTGTTCTCTTGATATCGGTCAGGTTTTGCCTGACCACATTAGGACAGGACTGTAGTTGGAAACTTTCTGCGAGTATCAATGTAAATAATTTTAATCATGACAAAAAATTTGGCGGAACCCCCTGATCACAGGGGTCATTCTTCGAACCAACCTCAACTGACAAGTTTAGGGAGTGCTTCTGACCACAGAAGTCCCTCTCTTACCCAATCACAAATAAGTTCTTCTCGATCTTATTCAAATGTTGCAGCTAATACACTCTTTACCTCTAAAGATCAAAGTATCCTATTTGGGTCTATTGATGGAGTTAAATTAGAGGAGTACCTTTTTGCCGTAGGAGCTAAAATTCTTCCTAAAAACATCACTTTTGCTTCAAGAGTTTCAAACAACAGAGTATGTATTTACCTATCAAACAAGTCCGTGGTTGATCACATTATGGCAACATATTCTAGCATCACAATCAACAATTAAGACATCCAGGCAAGACAACTTATTACACCAGCAAGCAGAATTACGTCTGCCCCAGTATACTACACGGGACTTTAGACATTGAATTGAAGAAGTTGGGTTTAAACCTTGTATCACCAGTAACTTTCATAAAAATAGGAGTTTCCAACCCAGAATACGAACATATTTTTAGTTTTCGGCGACAGGTATTCACCTCTCCTCTATCTCCTGAAAGTAACATTCCTGAATCATTCACAATAACCTATGAAAATACTCTATATCGAATTTTCGTATCCGTTGATGACCTGGCCTGCTTCAAGTGCAAACAGCCAGGTCATATTGCTGTCAACTGCTGTAATGCACCCACCGCTCCCAACACTTGGGAGCGGCGAGTGGTGTTAGAATAGCTCAGAATGTCCACCTAAACCCTCTGATAAGTCAAGTAGTTCTAAGAAAACTCCCAGTACAAAAGATCCTGTAGAAGCATCTCAATCTATTGTGAATTCACAAAACCAACATATTACAAATTATTTACCCTCCACACCAAAAAAATCCGAACCAGCAATCAAAAGAACCAGTTCCGACCGGGAAACACCTGAAATTGCGGAAGAAGAAAATCCAAATCTTTGTCACACCCGAAAAACCCCCCCAAAAAAACAAAGGCCCGATTTTGACGCATTGCTTAAACCAGCAAAAGTTTTCATAAATTCTCACGAACCACTCTTTGTTCTAAATTTTGACCAACTGGTGCATTTGTTCGCAAACAGTTACGGTTTACCACACCCCGACCAAATTGCTATAAATTACACTAATGACTTACCCTTACTTTGCTATATGTTACATGAAATTCATCCTCACTTGAAAGAAAGAAGCATAAAAACCCGCTGCACCAAGCTTCGGAAAAATGTGAATTTTTCGACTCGCAACCATCAACTGACAATGAAAGTGACGCGTCATCGGAGCAGCTATTAATTTCTTCCAATTAAATTTTTATAAACACTCTTATTATGTTCAAAAACATTCTCCAAACCTTAATCCCATTCCTCCCTGGCTAACGAAACTTCCGTACTGCGATACTTCCTTATCAAATTTCAACAAATACGAAACAAATCAAGCCTTGATTAGAGCAGCATTCCATGAAAAAGTGTCCAGACTTAGTCAATACACACAAATCTACACAGATTCCTCGAAAATGGAAAAGGGGTAGGAATTTCAATTATCGCTACCAGTGCTGTTATTAGAATTAGGCTACCAGAAATGGCAAGTGTATACTCTGGAGAACTGTACGCAATATTTCACGCCCTTATATATGCAAAAAACCACGAAGTAAGTCATTTTTTGAGCATTACGAACTCTAAGCTCTGTTGAGAGCTTTCACCAAATGTACTCCTCTAATCCATTAGTACAAATTATCAGAAGAGAGCTGTTCAATCTACAAGAAGCTCATAAGGATATTCGTTTTTTATGGGTTCCGTCACACATAGGAATAATCGGAAACGAAAAGGCAGATCTCGGGGCCAAAAATGCAACTCAAGATCCAAATTGCACTTTAGTATCAAGAACTACAGTGACAGACAGTAAAAACTTTTTTAAACAGTTAGTCATCAGTCACTGGCAAAACTGCTGGTCTAGATCTCAATCAAAATTGAGGACAGTGAAAAAAAGTGTAGCTGCCTGGAAATTTCTTCCAGCCAAAAGAAGAGATCAAATAATATTAACTCGACTTTGAATTGGACAGACTCGTTTCTCCCACTGCCACCTAATGTCTCATTCTGCGGCACCCATATGTGAAACATGTCAGGTTCCAGTGTCGGTAGTGCATGTGTTAGTGGAGTGTACCCGTTTTGCTCATCAAAGATCGCGGTATAATTTACTAAATAATATCACAGACATTATCGGAGAAAACTGTGACGTTGAAAAATTGTTACTTCTCCTGAAAGCGGTTAACTTACTGTATAAAGTTTGAAAATCCTATTATGTACATGACTTAAATGTAAATTTATTGTTGGGCGCTAATAACCCTAGGGGCTGATGCGCAAAAATTTCAAAATAAAAAAAGAGACAGTTTGATGCATAGGCGGTATGTGGCACAACGTTTCTGCGCAACTGACCCGCGCATGGAGTCTCTACTGTCGCGAACTACAAGACTGTTAGAATAAAATATCATAAATTTCAATACATTTCAACATATCGCCTTTAATGTGGATAAATATTATAAAATATCCTAGTATATTAACTTTTACGTCATTAAAAATGAAAATATACAAAATCAATCTTACATTGGTTGGTGTGAATATGGCTTATGTTTGTCAAAGTCAAAAAATGGTTGAAAATATGGTTATGGTGTGACAAACAATGGTGAGTATTTTAGAATAACGTTTAGTTTGTTTCTTAATTTATTTAGGATTTTGGTTGTAATAAAAGTATGTGAACCTTTAAAATGTCATCCCCAGGTATAATTCGTCATAGTTGTATTGCAAAGAATTTTAATATTAAATATTTTTGGCCACTTGGCAATTTGGAGTTAAAGAATATAAAACATTTTTCGAACTTTCGTTTGACATTAATCAAAGTACTGTATTATACGTGGAAAGAAAGCTTATTTTTGTAACAATAATGATAGTCAAGAACTACAACACAAATTTTGAAGCAGATGACTGCAGTATATTGTATTATTTTTTAAATTTTCATAATAAACCCAAACCATTCACTATTAACTATTACTATTAATAACTAAATGATTTTAATTTTGACACTCAAACAATAAGCTATGTCTCTGGTTTCCTTGTAAAAAACTTTTAATTGCGAAGAATGTAAGGCTAATTTGCTGACAGATATTTTAGACATTCACCATAGGTTCACTTCCTTCAAAGAAAACACATCTGATTTATGTACAAGGAGAAATTTATTTCAATACTGCATGACTGTGATCATATTTTACCACTTTTAGGTAATGTAAAAATATTACTAAAAAAACTGAACATTTTGCAAGAAAACATAAATCATACGTATTTTCTCAACTCCTGAAAGTTTGTGTCCCCTTATTAATTAAAAAATATGATGATGGTGAAAGGACTAAGAAACAAAAATATTTTTTCGGTAACTTAATGAACTGCGTTTAATTTCTTTTTTTGTTTGAGACCTGTTCCTGTCTTCATGGAAATGGGGAATTTAGTTTTTAACTCCCTTTTATTTAAATATTTGTTGTCAATAATTTTAAAATAACTTGAGCAATTTGATCTGAATTCTATTGAGTTAACTCTCTTAAATATAATGTAATGTAATTTTAGTAAAAATATGTAGTTTTGTAATAAATAAATTTTTTATTATGTGCAGGTTAATAAAAAAATTAAATCTTAGCTATTTTCTTATTTATGTAAATATTTTATTAATTTGTTTTTATATTATGTGCCGGTTAATAAAAAATTTAAATGTAATGCCGTTTTATTATTTATTACCAAAATTATTTGTCTCACAATTGTTTATTATAATTATTTCATTACAAAAAATTAAATATAATTTTATTTTTTGGAATGAAATAATTATATAATAAACAATTTTAAGACAAACTGTAAAATTTACCTACCCATAATCCAAACTACCAAATTGAAATATCCCGCCTGTAAGAATTACTTCCGACAACCGCAAGGGGTGCGCTGAGATAGACGCGATGCCAGCTGTTTATACGGGAACGAACACTCTCTTAATATCTTTATTTATCTATGAGATAACCTGTGGGGACGAGCAATATGACATCGCGCATATGCAGTAATAAAAATAAATAAAATTTGATTACTAACGACGTTACAGTTTTCGTTAATTTTTAGTAATTATCTACCGATTTTAGTTACTCGTCAGGCTCTATAGATGGCACGGTCTGCAGTGTACCTAGCCGCACTACACCTCCGTACCCTCCCCTGACCCCCTCCAACAATATTTACCACTACTTTTAATGAATTCTCCAACATAGCGAAATTTCCATGATTTTGGAGATTCTGATTTTAAATGGGTGTGATTATGGATAAAACGTTGTATTGTATGCGTGCTTTAATTTGCTTAAGAAAATTAAACGCGTGCATGCCTATCACGATTAAACATTGGTGCGTGAGTACTATCTAAACCAATTATATAATAAATAACTATAATCAGTGCAATTAAATATAGAAACTTATTGAAAACCTAGGTAATAATTGAAAAAGCATTACGATTTAAAATGCCATGATGATTTGTTTACAAAATATGCGTCATAAATGAAATATTGAATTGGTTTCTTTCGGTTAGATTCCACGCATTACATAATGCTAGATATTTGTTGATTATTCTAATTTCTAATTAATTAAGTCCAAAATATCTGCCATTTTGTGAAATTTCCAATAATCGCCAATTGCCAATAAATTCGTGATTATATCAGCGATCTACCAAAAAAATCTTCAAAACGGTCGTTTTATAATGAATTAAGAAACTATTCAGTGGAAATAGTTTGATTCTATTGCATAAACGATTACAAAATAACAGAAACTCTCTTAATTGTGTAGTAAAATTCATTAAAAAATAAACGGTTTTAAATATTAAAACTAACTTATCCGCATCTGTGAGACGCCCTTAACAATCTCCAGTTATAAAATTGGTCCTTGTATACACTCCGGAGGCTGTATTGTGCTAACAAACCGAAATTTCTACAAAAATGTGGTATTTTAAGTACCATAGCAACCGTTGTACTGACTCTGGTTTGTTTTCTAGACTATAAAAACATTTTTCAGCTGATTGAGATTCTCCAAGTACAGTCGTAGATTCCTTTAAAGGTTATTTGAGAATTAACCGTCCCGAGTTATCTTGAACAAGAGTTTCTGAAAAATATTGTTCACATAATCGTTCTTCGGGGGCCAAATGCCTTTTACTATTGGTGGTTCCTGAATCTGCCAAAATGTCTGAAGATTCTTATTTAATTCTTCTAAAGCTTGATTAGAACCGCCTTCGTTATTGAGGAAATAAACAGCGTGTAAATTTGTAGCAGGATTGTCAGAAATAGTTTTAATTCTTTGTGGTAAGGAAATGGGGCCCGAAATGATCCAGCCTAAAGTGGTTTTTTGAAGAGTAGGGAGATTCATGCCAAGCTTAATCTGGCCTACGCAAAGAATAACCCAGAATATTTACGCTCTTAAGAAAATATAATTTTCTGAACTGATGTTGAACCCAGGATAGGCTAAATTTAAGTTAAGTGGAATTTGCAATGTATTCTTGTCGAAGGTTGCACATGGAAGCTAGAGGTTATGCTTCCTATGAGTAAACAAGATAAATTGGTATTGAGGGCGCAAGTTCACAATGATAAATTGATATTAATTGTTGAGCTTATTTTGGAAGTAATAGTACCCTGGATAAAGTCAGGTTTCAAACCCAGTCTACTTGTACAAGATTTCGTAACAAAGTTTATTTGAGAGCCAGAGTTAAGTAGAACGCGACATTGTTCCAGTACGCCATGTACATTTTTGACTGCAACCAAAGCAGTCGACAAAACAATACAATGATTGTTAAATGAGCAATAAATCTGCGAACTAGATGAAGGTGTAGGATTATTAGAATTGGGTTGACTAGCTTCTGGTTCCTTTCTCATCTCTTCGTTGGGAATATGTCTCTTCCCTTGTGATTTGGATTTGGAGAATTCAAAATGATGTAAGGTATGATGGGGCTTATTGCATTTTCTGCATTCACTTGATCTACACTCAACTATGGGATGGTATTCACGCAAACAGTTAATACACTATTTTAAATGCCTTGCTTCATCGTAGCGTGACCTTGGGGAAAGAGAGGTAGGACAATTTAATATTATGTGACCTTCACTGCATAACGGACAGATTGAACTACTTGTAACTATTAAAGATCTATCTTGGGTTAACAAGAGTAGATTTAAAGGGTACGGAGGAGGTATCTTTAAAAACTTCAGACTAAAGTTGGTAACGGTTCGTTAAGTATTTTGTAAAATCTTTTAAAGGATGTTTAGTTAACTTTAAACATTTTGAATTCCATTTTTGTTTGCTGCGGATGTTTAATTTTAGATAAATTAAATTTATAATTACAGAATCCCAGTATTCGGTTGGTTCACCTAAGTATTTAAATACAGTAATGTTATGATTAACTAGCATAAGTAGCGATTTTATATTGGAATGCGATTAATTTGTATTTGGAGGTATGTTAATTAATGATATGAATTATGTCGTCACCTCGCTTGGTTCCCATAAGAAGATGCTGACGCTACGTATCCCACAGTCCGGAGCTTAGTTTACCCGAATCGGACTTTTGTGGGAATTCAGCATGATTGCGAAGGTGTCTTGTGGACGATGCGCTCATTTTTTCAGTTAGTTGTAGACTAGATTTCAAACTAAAGACATATATTTTTCGTAATTGTAATAATATTATTTAAGTTGTAAAAATAAAGTTTTCTTAAAAGTTACTTAGAGATATCCGAATTAAAATTTGTGATAATAATCAAGAAAAATTTTCCAAGCTAAGTCATAGCTGGTTTCTGTGATTTGCATGTCTCGCAAGATTTCAACCGCTTCTCCTTTCAAGGATAGACGGAGATAATGAAATTGGATTGGATTGGACGGACAAATTGGGTTTCTCGTGAATAACCGATCAAAATGTATCTCTGAAATAGAGCCAATCATCTATTGCTCCATCAAACTTTGGCAAATTGATATCGGGTAACTTCAGACCTATATTCATGGCTGAATTCTGTGATAATAGGTCTTGAAGAAGGTTGGAAGTAAAGGGAGCTGAAGACTGATTATCTGAATCGATGCCCAAACACAAATTTTGTGTCGAAACTGTAATATAAGGCCCAAATGAAACTGTTTTGTGGATTCCCGCCACAAATAACAATATTTTTCATAGACTACTTTTGATTTCAATTTAATAGCTAATTCGCGTACGAGTGCTTGAACGAATAACATCGTCTGTGTTTTGCTCTTCTATTCTCGTGATAAATAAGTGAATTTATTTTGTACTATTGTGCTATTAATTACATGTGTTTGTATTATCAATAGTAGACTTTTTGATTCAGTTTCTTATCAAACTATTTTTTACTGAACAATTTATTTACATTGTTAATTACCTGGTTCAAGCCTTCTCATAAAACAGAGGCGTAGGTGAGCAGACTTTTCGTTATGGATAATATATTATCCAACAAGTTCACATAAATCCACAATAAACATAATATACTGCTTTTGAGTACAAGGGCAGGGCTATTCAATATTTTCCAAAATGTCACTTAACAATTCAGTTCAAACATCTTAGGTTTCAGCAGTTAGGACAGCACCTAAACAGTGCTTTCCAAAAAAAGATCAAGCTATTGTGATGCATGCAGAAGACAATTTAAAGTTATTCGACTACGTTCAGTTGAGTATATATTATGTATTACATATATTTTTTTAAATAAATGATTTTAACACAATTTTTATTTTATTTAAAAATAAACGGTTTTAAAAATTAAAACTAACTTTTCCGCAACTGTGGCCCTGAACAATGTTCTATCATAAAATTGTCACTTTTATACACTTCGGGGGATGTATCGTGCTAACAAACCGAAATTTCTTCAAAAATAACCAAAAATGTAGCAGATCTGGATTTATAGGATCCACTGTACTCGTTCTAGTCAGCTAAAAATCAATAGGGTACATCTGTGAGACACCTTGAACAATATTCAATCATAAAATTGGTTACTTTTGTACACTCTGGAGGCTGTATCGTGCGAACAAACTGAAAATTCTCCAAAAATTTGGTACTTCAAGTACCTTAGCACCCGTTGTACAGGCGTTAGTGAGCTGAATATTAATAGGGTTCATCTTTGAGACGCTTTGTATAATATCCAATCATAAAATTGGACACTTGTATATACTCCGCAGGCTGTATCGTGCTAACAAACTGAAATTTCCCCAAAAATGTCGTACTTAAAGTACTATAGCACCTGTTGTACTGGCTCTGAGTTGCTGAATATCAATAGGGTTCATCTGTGTGATGTCCTAAATAATATTCATTCATAAAATTGGTGACTTGTTGAACTCCAGAGGCTGTATCGTGCTAACAAACTGAAATTTCTCAAAAAATGGCAAAAATGTCGTACTTCAAGTACCATAGCACCCGTTGTACTGGCTTTGGTGACATGAAAATCAATAGGGTTCGTCTGTGACATGTCCTTAGCAATATTCGATCATAAAATTGGTGACTTGTTGCACTCCGGATGCTGTATCGTGCTAACAAGACATGTAACGAAAAGTGGCCGACGACGACTACGACAACGACGACGACGACGACATACACACAGGATTTTTTTTCTAAAAACCGTTTTTTCGTATTGTTGTTGATGGAAAACGTAAAAATAACTAAAAAAAAAATTTTAAATTCCAACTTTTTTTGGGGTAAGCCAATACTTTTCTCGCATATTAGATATGTTGGGCGGAAAAGTAAAACTGGTGGCAAATTGTCTATTTGGCCGGGGTGGCATGAAGGCTAGAGCGGGCCCTAGCATGAATCAAAAATTGGCAAGAATGAGAATAGGGCGGCTCACTTACGCGAAAAGAAAAATAGCGAAAAGGAATTTTTAAATCAGTTTTTTGATGAATTGTCTTTGTTGCCATCCCATTATTGTCACATCCTCTAAGTTATTCTTGGATCAAAATGTGCTGTTAAAAACGGCTTTGTTTAGGGAGTATCTTTCAAGATGTGAGACTGAAAATAAAAAAATCTATGAGTCGAAAAACATTCGATGACCTGTTTCAATAAAAAAATCTTGTCATTTATCAGCCGAAAAAAGATAGGTGTGATCTTTGTTGCCAGTATGAAGTGGGAAATTTAGAAGAAGGACTTCATGCTATACATATTGCTAAAAACATAGAGCAAGGTAGGAAAAGGCGAATGATATGAAATTGGCCTATGATGAAGAGGCGTAGTGGTGATGATGGACTTGCAAACTGTGAAAGTATGCACCAGTTTGAATGCTAGTTCTTTGTACTATAAAACCAAACTATGCTGCCACAATTTTACAATTATGAACATACAAACTAGGCATGTAATGTGTTATTGGTTTAGTGAAGTCGAAAGTGTCTTTGGTCGTTGTCTACATTTCGAGATTCACTGACAACAGCAAGCAAATTATTATTTACAGTCATAGGTGCATCTACCAAAATAAGAACAATATCATGGCCCATGCTCTTCTTTTTTTATCAGCAACCAAAAATATTATAACCCAATAGGAGTACGTTGAGCGTGGTTATACGCAAATGCAATGTGATTTTGTTCATAGTAGAATTAAGACTAAAATCAAAGATACTAAAGAAATTTTACCTGCCTTCGACTTATTGTCAATTTTACGAGATGCTCGCAATCTATTTCCTTATTTTGCGGAATGGATCATTTATGACTTATTTCGTGACTTTTCTGTAAAAGGCAGTATGGTAGTATAAGAGCAGGAAGCAAACATGTTACGGATATCAGAGCGATTAAATACACCTATTTTCTATAAACTTAATTTTGATGATCCATGGACTGAGCTTCCCCAACGGCGATAGCGAAAAGAAGTCTGCCTTGTTTGGCTGCCACTAAATTTGTCTAAAAAGAAAATTAATGCCCAAAAGGTTAAACATCTCCAAGAACTTATACCAGTCATTTGAGTCACATTTAGGTTTAGTTTCTTCTGTTGTTCATATTCTTTCCAAAAATTATATTATTTGTAATTTAATAGTGACATTTTTATTTCAATCACCTTAGATGGACCTAAGTTACATTATGTTAACCCACATTTGGTCGACATTTACTTCGAGCAACCCACCCATAAGCATCAAAACCTTGATTAAATCATACTTTTCATTTTAGTACCATACAGTTATTTTTTTTTGTTAAATATCCAGGATTCATTGGTTTAAGGTACCGTCTCCACCCAAGTGTAGTTAATTTTTTCCTCCTCCTTTAAAAAAAGGTTCTTGGGGGTTACGAGCTATTGCATCTTAACCGACGATATTAAAATCCTCCTGGAGTTTGCAAATTTCTCAGTTTCTCCGATTTTAAAAAGTACATTTAATCTGGAAAATGAAGAAAAAAGTTTTGACCTCAATTATTTTTGGGCTTGCCAACTTAAAAGTTAAGAATGAATAACGAACAGTTTAATGATCTTTTACGTAAATTAACTCCATATATTATAAAGAAACAAGATACTAATATGCGGGTAGCTTGGCATTGCCTTAAAAACTTTCGTTAGTTTTCGCTTGCTATATTTTGAATTTTTAACTCGTTTTCCGTTAGGTTAGGTTTATTTATATTATTATCATCATTAGCCAGTATCAGACGCTATCTGACTAATTTGTCTTAAAAGCTGGGCGAACATAAACTTTACATAATATGGATAGTGTTCACAGAATATAATGTTAATTTGCATTAATTTTATTGAATTCCATTAAGCATGTTACTTTATCCCGCCCTATATTTCATTCACTGAATGTTATGTTTTTATTGCTCTAGTTCGAAGGTAAATAACCATATCAACTGCTTGGTATATTTGTTTTAAGAATTAGATGTTGTTTACATCAATTGAATCGCATGTCTTGATAAGTAGTAAATTATTCACCTCGGGTACAATAAATATAAATTTCTTATCAGCACTTGATAAAATCATCAAATATATATCATTTTTCATCATAAAACAGCATGTTCGAAACATCCAGGTAAATTATAGAATAGATAAATACAAAAAAAACGTGTGCCAACATTTTTTTATGTAACGACCCTCCAATCTATTCTGGCTGAAATTTAAATCATATGAAAAAGTGACATACCTAAACTTTGAGAATAAATATTGTCTGCTTGTCACGTTGGATCGTGTGAGCAAATTGGCAGGAAAACTGTAAGATGGATCAGTAGTGAATAAATAACATTCGTGTCAAAGTGATAAATATTTGATAACACCAATTTTAACGGAAAATCGTTGTGTCAATTTCGAGATTAGAATCTGCAATGGCCGGATATCAGTTGTCACGAAGAAGGGTTCGTTAAACCTAGTTTTTGCTCTTAGTTTCTAATAATCTGTTTCGATACTTTTTTAGAGTTCTTCAATTAAAAAGGAATTCAGTGAACATGAATTGGAAGGTTAGTATTTTTTTATTTATATATTATCATTATCTAAATTATTTTCATGAACCAATTTAAAAACAAATTTTTTAATTAGAGTTCAATTAGAAATTGAATATCGGTAATTATATTCACAGAATTATTTGTTTTCTGCGAAAACAGCGGATGACTTCATAAACACCCGGAAATTGATATATTAAGTAATGTTAATGGATGTGATTGATGATATTTTTTATGTTTCTTAAAACCGTAAAAGTTTTCTATAATTATATCATAACAAAATTGGATCACCAGATCCTAAAGTTATTTTCATTAAGTTTATATTGATCAAATTTTGAGTCTACATTATACTGGGTGCTTTAAAAAAAGGTGTCTCCGTTGCTAGAATATGTAGAACACTACAAAATAAGTTGGGTTTGGTCAGTACAAAATTTCCGTATTAGCATCGGTTTTGAAGATATTCAAGTCATTCAACACAATTGTATACACATTTCTTACGGTTATGTCAAAACAACTGGCAACATTGTAATGAAATTTTGTACGAATTTGTCTTGGAAGCTGACACATCGCATAATTTTGTTTTTATATCTGCCTCTCATAAAGGGCTCTAGCTACACGATTCGTACCGAGTAGTTTTCAACATATACAGGGTGTCCCAAGATTTTTTTACAGGCTCTCACTCAAGAATTAACGAATAGGTTTATTTGAAAATTGGGTAATGTTTTTGGGATCTACAGTAATTTCATCCGAGATATACAGGGTATCTGTAGTTTCAACATTTCCAGGGTGTCCCAAGATTTTTTTACAGTCTCTGACTCAGGAATTAACGAATATGTTTATTTGAAAATTGGGTAATGTTTTTGAGACCTACACTAATTTCATCCAAGGTATACAGGGCATCTGTGAGATCAATCCTGGCCTGGCAAAGGTAATTACACCATTTTAAGTCCAGGAGTTCCCCGCCTAATTCGGCCTGTTGTTAGTTTACTTTTCACGCTCGGCTGCTTTATTATATTTGGTGGCCAATTTGTTACGTATTTTTTTTTGTTGATAAACAGCAAAATACAATGATTTAGAGTTGTACAACTGGTGACAGCGGACCCCGGAGCGAAAGGTTCAAAGTTATTACACTGGTGACAGAGTGTACAATAAGGTCTATTAAAGTTATTACACACTTATATTTTCTTGTTTTTCACATATCAGTTCCATTTCTTTTCTTCTGTTGTTTTCATTCCAAGACTGATTTGTACCAAGTGGTTGTTAGAATTTATATTGACCGTTCTGACTGACTTCACATTTTTCTTTGATATTAATACATGGTGAATCTTGGTTGTGATGCCAACGCACACAATGCCGTACGGGAAAGCACTAACAACAACGCCAAAGGTGAGTGTTTATTAGAATATCTCTTAGCAAATAACTTTGAGACCTTAAACGTAGGGACAACCACCACTTTTGTCACGCCAGCAAGAGAAGAGGTCCTGGACGTAACAATTGTTAATGTTGGTGCTAGGAAAAATGTAAAAGATTGGAGGGTGATGAGCGAGTCGTCAGTTTCCGACCATTCGATCATCGAATTTAGGATAGAGGGAGATACAACCTCGATACCTACAATCCGAAATCCTGGAAATACTGATTGGTCTCTCTACAAGACGGGTAAATCACCCTGGAATCACCAGACCTGGAACAAAGAGTCGAAAAGATCAGTGAGGCAATAATGGAAGCTTTTCATTCCAGTTGCCTACTGTCAAAAGCTCATTCAGAAAAGAATGCTCCTTGGTGGAATGTGAACTTGTCAATCCTCAGAAAAGAGGTCCGTCGGCTCTTTGATAGGCCAAACGTGACGGTAATTGGTAGGGGTACACTGAGAAGCTCACTCCGTATAATAAAGAGATTAGGAAGGTCAAGAAGCTTAATTTTCAAGCCTTTTGTGAAAAGATCACTTCCACTCACACAGCGGTCAGACTACAAAATGTCATGGCAAATGGGGGAACTAACCCCACAATGTCGCTGAAAAAGCCAGACGAATCATACACGAAGGTGAAGAGGGACGATCGATTCTTCTTCTTAGAACCGACTTTCCAGGTAATGAACCAGCAACAAGCACTGAAATAGCAATAAATTACAACAAAAAATCCCGCAAGGAAGATTGGGACATTGTTAAGAAAATATTTACCAGACAACGGTTGGAATGGGCAATAAGTACCTTTCAACCATATAAATCATCAGCAGCAGCAAGGGATAGAGGAGATTCTTCCTCACCTACTGAAGATTACAAGAAGCAGTCTAGCAGTGGGTTTCATACCTAGAAAATGGAGAAGGGCAAGGGCAACCTTCATATCAAAAATAGGGAAAAAAGATGGGACTGATCCCTGATCTTTTAAACCCATCTGCCTAACATCGTTTATACTCAAAACGATATAGAAAGTAGTGGATAACTACATAAGAACAGAGAACCTGGAAAATATACCACTTCATAAATGTCAGCATGCCTACAGAGCGGGTCGATGAACTGAGACGGCTCTGTATCAGCTGACCGAAGTCATCTAGAGCACTCTAAACAACAAAGAAATCGCAATGCGCGCAGTTCTGGATATATATGGGGCCTTTGACAACACAACTCATGTGTCTGTCAAAGAAGCACGAAAAAGACGAGGAGTAAATGAAACCATTGTGAATGTATGAGTTGTTGACGACGAGGATAGCTGAGACACAGGTAGGGAATCAAACCACCTCAGTTAAAGCCACTCGCGGGACACCTCAAGGGGGAGTGACATTTCCCCTTCTATGGAGCCTCGTAGTAGATGAGTTGTTTTACAGGCTAACGGAGTTTGTCTTCGAATGTATGGGCTATGCTGATGACATAGTTCTAGTAGTCGGAGGCATGTCAGAATTATTGAGCAATGGTGCTTGTCAGTGGGGCTAAACATTAACCCAAACAAGACCATAGTAATTCCATTTACCCGGAAAAGAACACTTCCAGCCATGAAACTCCTATCTTTAAACGGGAAAATCATAGAATAAAAATCAAAAATAAATATCTAAGGATAACCCTAGACAGTAAGCTTCTGTGGAATAAGCATGTTGAAATAACTCCTAGTAAAGCAATAAGAGCTTTGATGGCGTGCGGAAATCTAGCTGGTAAGAGTTGTGGCTGTAACCCAGAAATACTGCGATTGATGTACGCCATGATTGTGAATTACGTATGGGGCAATAGTTTGGCATACAAAAGCAAGTCAGTACAGCACAAGGAAGACCCTTGACAAAGTTCAAAGGCTTGCCAGTGAGTGAAATATTGGAGCTATGAGAACGTGTCCAATTAGGGCACTTGAGATCATTACAGATTTCACACCTCCACATCTGGTGATAGAAATATCTGCCCAAGAGGCAGTTCTTAGAATATCTAAGGAAGGTTCAGGCAATGAGAGTATAAAAAATCAGGGAGCCTGGTCCTCTCTAACAAAATACATCTCATCAGCGAATCTTCCCAGTGACGAAATGATAAAGAAAGTAAGTATCGAAAATAATTTCACTGTGATGCTGAATAAGAGGAGAGTCTGGGAAGTCATCATAGAAGCAGGGACGTCATCGCAATGAAAAAAGTTCATGAAAGGGGGGGATCAAACTTAGCTCAAATGGAAGAGCTTTTTATTTCAAATTCAACAGAGTATCACAGTGAGGGTACTCAAATGGATAATTATACCAAATTTTCAGTTTAATGTTTATTTGCAACAATAACCAGAACATTTCGACTTTACAGTGGTTTTATAAAAGATGTTCAAAACATATCATCTCTTGCGTAAGGTTATTACAAGCTTGTCTACTTTTATTTTTTAAATCGTTCGTGTCTACAGGTTATTCATTATAAACAAGCTCTTTTAAGTATCCCCATACAAAAAAATCTAGGAGTGACAGCACCAGCTATCGTGGAGGCCATTGAAAGGATCCATGAGTTCCAATCCATTTGTTTGGAAATCTAGCATTAAGATAATTTACTACAATACCGCTATTATGTGGGGGTGTGCGCCATCTTGCTGCCATATCATATCTCTCCTTTCATTCAAAGGAATATTCTACAGTAACGCAGGTAGCTCTTCTTTTCCTCTCACATTGCTCCTTGATTTCTTCACAGAACCAGGGCGTCTTGTTGGGACCTGTCTTTCCTTGTTTCATCTTTCGTGTTCCCAGTGCTTGAGTTGCTGCCTCTCTAATATTTCGTCTCAATTTCTACCAGCTGTTGTTAATGTCATCTGTCTCATATATTGGTTCCCTCTCTAATTTTTCCGTGAGACGTCTTTGATATAATTTCCGGGTTGATTCATCATACAACGATTCCACGCATATATTCTCCACAATATTGATATCTGTGGTCCAAACCTACAACATGGGATGAAAAGAATTATATTTTTACTATTTTGGATGTTTTTACTAATTATTCAGTTGTATATTTATTAAAACACAAATATGAATCTACAGATTATCTTAAACAATGTATAGAAGAAATGGAGGCTCATTAAAATGGAAGAGTATACAAGATAAGATGTGACAACGGAGGCGAGTTCTCAAATTTAAAACTAAAAGAGTGGTGTAACATGAAGGGGATCGTATTGAATTATACAGTACCTCATTCTCCGCAGTTGAATGGCAAAGCTGAACGCCTAAACCGAACTCTTCTGGAAAAGGCGCGAGCATTAATATTCGACTCAGGATTAACAAAAAAATTTTGGGGTGAAGCTGTTTATGTAGCCACATCTACTAAATCGTAGTCCAACCGAATCAAGCATTACTGGAAAAACTCCATCGGAAAATTGGACAGGAAAGCAGCCCAATATGTCCGGACTTCAATTTATCGGTTGCAAAGCTTTTGCAAAAACCCTATGATACCTTAAAAAACTAGAGCCAAGAAGCCAAGAATATATCTTTATTGGTTATGCACCAAATGGCTATAGATTGTTTGATAATCATAAAAGACGAGTAGTAGTTTCTCCAGATGTTATTTTCAAAAAAGAAAACCATGAAGATATGCAAAAAGAAGACGAGATTAAAAAACTAGAATCGACTGATGAAGAAGAAGAAAATCTAAATAATGACAATGGAAATAAAGAAAATCTGAACGATGACAGCGAAAATGAAGAGATTCAGCATGAATACGAAAATGAACAATTTGAACCAATTATAAATTTAGGAGAAGGTGAAATAGAAGACCCAATAGAAAACAGACGAGAAAGAAAAATAAATTTGCCAAAAAGGTATAACGATTATGTGATGTTAACATATCAAGAAGCAGTCAACAGCGCTGAAAAGGAAAATTAGATACAAGCAATAGAAGAAGAAAAGGAGTCTTTAAGAAGAAATAAAACTTGGGACTTAGTTGATTTGTCAGAAGCTAATAAAAAAAAGATTTTGGTCAGCAAATGGGTGTTCAAATTAAAAAATGATGGAAGATATAAAGCCAGATTGGTAGTATAAGGGTGTCAACAAGAGTATGGGATAGATTTTGAAGACACTTTTAGTCCAGTAGTCAGCTCAACAGCTCTAAGGGTAATGTTTGGCTTAGCACTCAAAAACAACTACAAAATGAAAAAGTTTGACATCAAAACAGCTTTTCTATACGCCGAACTTCCTGAAGAGCTCTATATGTCATTACCTGAAGGCTACGAAGATAATAATAACAAAGTTTGCCGTCTTCGAAAGTCCTTGTATGGTTTGAAACAAGCTACTCTTCTTTGGAATGAGCATTTTACACGTTTTTTAAAAGATTTTGGTTTGTCTTCACTAAGAAGTGAAAGATGCATATTTAAAAACAAAGAAAGTAATCTTTTCCTTGCTATATATGTTGATGATGGCTTAATGATGGTAGAAAATGAACAGGAAATAAATATTTAAGGAGAGAATTGAAAAATCGAATGGTAAGAGAAGAGAATAGAAAGAAATTTAGAAAACGAAAAGTAAATTGAATAGTAAGACAAGTGTCTAGGAACTGTTAAATTTCAGAAACATAAAAACTCTCTCATGTATGAACTCTAGTTTCAAAAAAATATTGTTTTGTTATTTTTAAAATCTTAATTAAGATATTTAAAATTAGGAGAAGGTGTTAGAAATAATTTTAAATATCGTAACAAGTAAGTTATTGTTTATTAGTAACTAAAAAAAGAAACCTGTGAATTTAAAAAATTTTAATGTCATGTAATGTTAGCTGCTAATTTTTCTTAAAATAAATTGCATATCCCAACCGGGATAATTACTTTAAAAACTAAAAACCTAACAGTGACAACAATCAATGTGACATTAGATTTTACTAATATCAATCAAAAAGCGTTTAAGGTAGAATTCCAACGCCAACTGTATTCTTTAGTTTCAAAAAAACTAGTTAAAAAGTAAAAATAGGCCTATCTGAAGTAAATCCGGACATGATAATTGCGGCATTTAAACGATCACTGGTTATTGTTGCAAATAAACAATAAGATGAAAATTTGGTATAATTATCTACTTGAGTACCCTCACTGTGATACGCCTTTAAATTTGAAATAAAAATCTCTTTCATTTGAACTAAGTTTGATCCCCCCTTCCATGGAATTTTTTTCATTGCGAAGACGTCCCTGCTTCTATGATGACGTTACAGATACCCTGTATACCTCGGATGAAATTACTGTAGGTCCCAAAAACATTACCCAATCTTGAAATAAACTTATTCGTTAATTCCTGAGTTACAGCCTTTAAAAAAATCTTTTTAAGGTTGAAATTTCTAGCTAGTTTTATATCAACTCAAACATTATTTACTGTTACTCCAAAAAGGTACTCTTGGTAAAACTCGATACTGTGGACCAGTGGCGGCTTGTGGAAAATTTTTCTGGGAGGGCTGAAAAAAAATATAATAAAAAATAAATACAAGTTGAAAGAACGGCATCTTTATTGAATACAAAAACAGTTTTTTTATAAATCCGTTTATTAAATACAAAAAAATAACAGTAACAGTAAGTCCTTTCTACGTTCCTGAATTTTTTGCTTCGTTCGTTTCTGTAAAGGTATACTTAAAATTAAATATAATCTTCAACTACTAAAATAATTATTGCAACCTCTCGCTTTACACTATAGAAACAGTCCCGAACACTTACTGGTTTTCGACATGCCAGACCAAGTACGAGGTTATGAATAGAAAGGTGTTTTCGGGCTCTCGGCTAGACCACAGTGGAGATGGGGTGGTTCATCTAAAAGTTTTAACAAAAATAAGGGGCGCCAGTTAAATTGGCCCAAAGCCCTATAAATATAATCTATTAGCTCCCAATTTAACAAAAAGCCAACATTAGAACGTAACTCTTGTACTTCCCTAGATTACAATGAAACACTTAATATAATCAATTAGTCCAACTATATTTATAAGAAATATAAGTGACTACAAACGCATTAAAAATGTAGCAGAAACGATCGCGGAGACACAAGGTAAGGGAAAATTAGCTCTACTTACAAACAACCAGGTTATAGGTATCTGCTAGTGGGGTTGAAATTCTAAATTAATAATTGATATAAAAATAAATCATTGGTCAGCAAGACCATATTGCCAACTACTACTTATGTAGGGGAGGGTGGGGCAAGTGAGACACCTTAAGGTTTGCCGACATATAACTTTTTTATTTCTATGAATTAAACAACGCGTTTTAGATGGAAAAAATCTTCAATGCTCTAAGAATCAACTTATCACTAAAAACCAAGCAAAGTATCAAGTCTTTATAAAAAAAGATTCTCTGAATTTAAAAAAATTAATGACTCTCTTGCCCCAGAGAACGGGGTAACTGAGTCACTAATACGGGACAAGTGGGTGCATCCAGGAATTACATTTTATGCAACTGATCCATTCGGCGTGATAAGTATCACCATACGTTACGTGACAAAACACGCATAGTGTGGCTTTGTCTTCTTCTGATATCATTGCTGGCACTGCTGATGTCCTTTGCACGTTTTTTTTCCGAATTTTTATTTCTTATGAATTTTTCAACACCTGAACTCGGCTCTGGTTTACCAAGATTCTTTTTGATCAATTTAACTTTAGATATGTTCAATTTCTTTTTCAACTTTTCTTCTAGTTGGTCCTTGTAAGGGGAACTGGTAATTATTTTGGATCCTTCGATGTTTCTGGACACCTTTCTGGTACTTTTTTTCTCCTGAGATGGTTTTGTGATTGGACTGAATTTCGAAATTGGGACGTAACTGCACGACGGCGACGGCTGATCAAGCTCTAAAATATTTAAGAGATACGTTTAGGTACGTATTTTAAAAGGGTTTTGAGATTGAACTTACCTGAATTGAGAACAGAAGCAGCACTGCTCTGTAGGCTCTAAAGAAGGTGGTAACATCTTAGGTTCGCTATCGATTTCCTCTTCAGGAAACTTTAGATCAGGTTTTTTCTCTACAGGTAACTCCGGATTAGGTTGATTTGACGAGTTTTCGGAAGAAGAAGTTTCTTGTATGGTAGATTTCTGGAGAACGTTCTCGGACGCCCCAAAGTCGATCTCTTGAAACACGGATCATATGGATAGATTCCTGTTTTCTCAAAACCGTTGATGATATTTTTTGGGGTAAATGCTTTGATAAGAGCACTTTTAATAATAGGAGCCATATCATATTCGGTTATTCTAGAACTAGGATGATTTGTAAGCCAACAGCAGATGGAGGTAAAGATCATGATCTTCACGATATTATTGATGACCTGCCACATCTGTAACAAATAATAAAAACATTTGCTGTGGCCACCACAGAGACCACCCGTAAATGAGTACACTAGTGCAAAATAATTTAAAATCGAAACCCTGAATAGAGGCAGTTTTAGGTCAGAACCGCGTGAGCTGTAGTAACTAACAATACAAACATGAATAAATCAATTTTTTATTAATTAATAGAACATGGACTGTACTCGATAAACCTGTCGACAAAAATATAGTTGATTGTAGGTGGGTCTTCACTATTAAAAATGATGCTTTTGGTAATCCACAAAGATACAAAGCTCGATTAGTAGCCAGAGGTTTCAGTCATAAAAATTAACTAGATTGCAATTAAACTTTTGCACCAGTGGCTCGAAATTCAACATTTAGATTTTCAATCATTTTAGTTAATCAGCAAGAAAAGGCATTTATAAGGGCAGCAAACTACTAGAGAGAGTGGGTATTCTCTCTTACATTAACCAGCTTACGATACTTTGCAAAAAATTACATAGAAGACCAAGGTCGTAATATCAGCAAGTTTAAATCAAATATGCCTGGGATAGACTGAACCCGTTCTCTGTTCGAAAGTCACAAAGGAGAGATAAATTAAAAAGTGTCGGCGATTATTAAAAGATCTCGAGCTAATATTTCAAGAGATATGATCGTTTAATACTTTAAAAATCCGAGGGAAACGCTACAGGATGTCCCGCCCTGTAACCTGTGTACTAAGATGAAACAAATATGCAAGATGACCCTGGCAAGCAAAATAGTATATTGTGCAACAAGCGGAGAATAGTACTTTTCCCACATGTTGCACACTATACTTTTCCCACAACTGTACACATTTAAATAATACAAGTAAATAGTTTTGTAAAAAAAGTCTAAGCATCGAGGACCACCCACCGAAAACGGCTGGGCATCGAGTATACCCTGCTGAAATCGTCTGGGCATGGAGTATCCCTTACTGAATTCTCCATATAAATGTATATAGTGTGGGCAAAGTGCCGTGATAAATAATATTTCTCACAGTGTGAGCAATATATGGTTTTGAAATTAAGTAAGCTATGAGAAATACGATACTTTTCCTTACATCATCTGTAAGGCAAAGAAAATGTGGCAACAATTGATAGAATTGGGTCCAAAAGGTGAGCCTTGTTAAAAAGACAGGTACTGTAGTTCAGGTTCTCGTTACAATCGGTACCACCATAGTTGTACGGATGCCCAGACTTTCACCGATTGATTTAAATCGACATTCTTACCACACGCGAAATGTTTGCCAAATTGCAAAGTTCTGTTGGGCGATAACCTCTCGTTCCATTTCATAGATACTGTCTTAAAACTATGCCAAGAAAAATGCCTTTATTTGCCTTCCAAAAAATTCGACACACCTCACCCAACCTCTTGATGCTGGATTTTTCCGTCTATTTAAAGTGGATTGGAAGTCGTTGTTACTGAATTGGAAGAAGACCCATTCATAACAAACTTCTATTGACAAAAAAGATTTTCCCAATGTATTGGCTTCCACTTTTCTTGAAATTAATAAAAAATCGGAAAATACTATAAAAAATGTTTGATAGCTTCATTTAAAGCGATAGAAATTGTGCCTTATGATCCTCAACGAGTCTTGCAGAAAATCCCAACTGAAGTAATTGGCACTGATACTGCAGGCTTTGTGAATAACATTTATGTGAATTACTTGCTGCAGCAACGTTTTACAGCTGGACCATCAAGATGAAATATTAAAAGACAGAAAATGTGTGTAGAACCTGTCAAAAGCGTAACAGCAAGTATTGATGTAGATTTTAATAATTCAGATGTAGATGAGCCATTAACCAATGACAACTTCGACGAGGAACCTCTGGAAGACGGGAGTGATGACGTGCCAGCAGAAACAGAGTATTTCGAATCAGAAGACAATGAAGTTACGGCTGAACAATTTGTATTGGTTAAGGTTTACGGTGGATCAAGTAAAAAAACTAGGAAGAAGGAAGAAATTTATTTATTGGGTAGGAAGTCTTTGGACAAATCCAAGAAGATTTTTGCAGTTCAAAACGGTGACGAATTCATGTCAAATGTATCTGATGTGTTAGTCATTTTACCAAATCCGACAATAAAACAAATTTATGGTACTGACAAGTACTTTTTCGAAGAAGTTAATGACATTTTTTAAATTAATTGATCTTTAATTATGTTTGCAAGTTCCGTATCCTTTTGAAATACAGTAGAAACAGGTTTTTAAGTTTATGTATTTTCATTTATATAATTAAATAGAAGGTTTATAACAATAATCAATTTATCTTAATTTGGTGAAAAAGAGTAATGTATGATAAACAATTCTCATGGTCAATCTAACCCTTCCTGAACAATTTTACCCCCACAGTATAAACTGCTATAACTTCAAAAGTACTTGACGTAGACCAACGTGATTGAGATTGATCATCTATGGACTAGCATACTTGCAGTTTGTGTAATATAGTGTGCGTGAACAATGTCACCTCAACTTTTTTTCGTTATATTTTTTAAATTTCAAAGTTGAAGTTCGTGGTATTTTACAATTTCATTCCTGTCAACATCTACTATATATCAACATCTTCTTTCTTTCGTTTTCTATAAAAAACTTATTTTTGATCAATTCCACCCCAAGTGACGGTACTGATTTCACCAAAACAATATAAAAATTATTCGCTCAATTACAAATGAGTCATTTTGTAATAATAATCTCTAATAACAACTGATTATAGATTCCCGTAGCAAATATTTTTCAGCAACGCCAATGGAATCGCCCAGGCAATATTTCCATGACCTTTCATATCTGAAGTATTCTCTAAACAATAAGAAATTCTGCAAAACTTTCTTTCAATTTTGGTAAAGCAGTTTTCAAACAATACATCCCTTTCTGAGTCTTCGTCCAAGACTCTCCAAACAGAACACATCCATACTGATAACTTACATGTCTACTTAAAAAAAACTTATTGTTTTGTGAAGGTACAAGAACAAAACATATTTTCGGGATGAATTTCAATGTATATATGTATTAACATGAACCGTGAAACAATTTGGCATACAAATAAACAACATGTGGAACTAAAAATACTGCCAATATTTACATAGTGAGCTATACTTAAAACTTCCAAAATAACTTCTCGCGAAATCGCGAACTTGATTTGACCACTTCAAAAATTTCAATTCGGAAAATAAAATCTGGAACTAATCCAACAGTATTTTTATATCATTCAACGTATTTAATAACTAGGATGTAAAATATTTTACAATTAGAATTAGTTTCAGTTGAAATTCAATGTACAAGTGAAATGTCTCTTATAGGTTTGAAGATAGCTTTTGAGTTGTTGGACAGAAATCAAGATGGACAAGTCACACCTGGAGAATTCAAGATAATGTTAAATAACCTAGGGATTGATATAAAATATGAAAAAGCCGAGGAAATTATTAGGATTGCAAGTCATTCAGGTAAAAGATAAAATATATTATTTCCTAAAATTATTGCCTTGTCATCTATCTATAGCCTTAATCCGTCCATGTTTGGGTATAAGCCTCTCCATGATGCCACCAGCCACCATTTTCCCCTATCATTTGCGATGTTCATATATGTAGATCCAACATATTTCTTCAGATATCTGCCCATCTCTCTTTTACAATCCCGCCGCTACTTTTTATACGATCGTACGGATCGTAGATAAAAATATAATATAAAATAGATAATGTAAATTAATTTTTAATTGGTTAAGTATTAAGATACTCCTACTTCATAATTATCGAGGGTCAGTTTCACCACCTTCTGATAAATGTCGGAGAGCTTAAATGCTTAAACGGAGGTTTTGTCCCTTCTCATTTTATGCCAAGCGACAAAGACTAAGTTGTGAATAAGCTATCTGACACTTATCAGAAAAGGCGGTGGAACTGGCCCTAAGAGTTCAATAATCATGTCTTTGCACGTTAAAATGCGATTCCACTTTTCTTTTTTGGCCTGTAAGGCGATACAATTTCAGCCAAAACACGCGGCCTTGTTTGTAGTCCAGGTCGGCAGTATCGGCCTTCCATTTTCTCTGCTTTTCAGCATTGATTTCGAACTTGACCCGGGCGCTTAGACGGTTCCATTATGTTTTTACTGCGGGATCTCTGGCGTGGACGTATAACCTATATAACTGTCTTTTCTGGCGGATTTTATTGAGAATGCTTTGAGGAATGGCACAGTAATTTGTATAAATAGTGGTTAGAGGTACTGCGATGTCTTGTGTATCGATTATGAGGAATTGGGAATTCCTCCGCGTGCTTATCTAGGTCATCAGTTGTCCGATGAATGACGGGTTGTGGTAAATTAGAGGTTAGCGGAGGAATCCCAATCGCCTTTTTTAAATCGCAGTAACTGAAAGTAGTTGATGGCGGTTCAATTGGATTGTTTAGTGAAGTGTTGGCCAGTAAAGGGACGATGTGATGATCCCGAAAGGATGGTAGTGTTAAAAGGACATTAGCATAGAAATAAGATTTAAATTAGGTTAATATTCATTACAATATTTAGCGAGCGTTGATCTAGGAAGGTCAATGTTAGATATGCGTGGAAGCACGTTCTGGTTAAAAATGTAAATAGCACGATCAACTAATAGACGAAGATCAGGCACGCAGGACATTGTCCGAAACGCTTCCTATAAATTAGAAGTGTAACGAACCAAGAATTCAATGGTTATTATTAGTCTGCATAAGTTAAATGATATATTATATTTGTGTATTTTAAATATATTAAAAGCCCAGTGATTTTGTATAAGTGATGTCGTTTATTCAACTCCCGAAGAACGGTTACTAGGTAAGTGTTTTCCTCAAGGATAATATACCTTTATGGTAAACGTAATGTATACGAGGGGCACTTACTGAGTAACCACCACATGGCGATCCTGAAAACTAAATGGCAATGATTGGTAAAATGGAAATAAATGGTTATTGTAAAATGGTAATGGAAAAATTAATTGTACAATGGTAATCGCCACTACATTGGCCAATTGTAAAATGGTTATGGTAAATTATCCTACAAAGTTAATGGTATAATGGTAACAAATGGTTATGGTTAATTATCCTGCAAAGTTAATGGTATAATGGTAAATGATCCTGCAAAATAAATGGTAAGGTCGAGTGGAAATATATGATTTTCTATCTAAATTTGGGACCTTGGAGAAGAGAAACAATGGGAGGTTCATCAACCAAACAAGAGGCAAAAGAAACGGGAATTGTCAACCATACTTTTATGGTACAGCAAGACAGTTTTACGATGCACATAATGGTTCTACTATATATTATAACTGTAGCTTTCATCTTGAAATTTATTTGGTCATTATGGAAAACGCACCGAAAAGCGTTGAGAAGGGACATCAACCGAAGCATTGCAGCAAAGCAGACAACAGGAACTCTTACTGTGTAAAAATAATTGTAAGTACTTATGCATTCTATTCTTATGAACGAATTTATAAATGTCAATAACGTGGGAAGATTTTGAAGATAAATTACGATTAATTGTAGAAGAAGTTAATAAACAGGGAAAAAGGGTATTGAAAAAGGAAGCTCCTAAAAATCCTGATATACATATTAAAGTAATTAATAGTATAGTAGGTCTTTATAATAATTTTGCTAAGTTAATAGCCAAAACTTGGAAAAATTTAAGTTTAGTATAACAGGAGACTTGTAAAAATTATTCAAATAGGATTAGGGATAAAGCTGATAGGGCTTTCAAGCGTTAAATTGTATTGTTAAAATAAATATTTGAGGAAATTGACACTATTGTATTACAAACAATAAGCAAACAGTTAAAAATGGCGACAAGTATGAATGATTTTTTTAATTTTGCGAGTAAAGTTTTACCGAACGAATTTAACGGCGAAGCAAGCAAGTCACAATCATTCTTAGACTCATTAGATTTACTACAAATAAACGCGACAGGTAACGAGGAAAATGCTATTCTACTAATTAAAACGAGACTAACGGGAGAAGCCAGAAGTTTAATCACGACGGAAAAGTCAATTACAGACATCAAGAATAAACTAAAAACGGAGATAAGAGGAAACAATACAAGCCTTCTCTTAGCGAAACTTGGTAAAATAAGACAAAATGGAAAAGATGTAACACAGTACGCAACGGAGATAGAAAAATGAGCGGAAAGATTACAGGCAGCATACATATGGGAAGGTATGCCCGAACGACTAGCCGAAAAATATACTAAGGAAGCAACGATTAAGGCAGTAACTACGAATGCCACAACGGATACAACTAAAACAATAATTGCAGCGGGAAGTTTTGAAACTACACAAGAGGTACTATCAAAATTGGTTTCAGTAGAGGGTATAGTAGGACAACAACAAGTTTTACACATGAAGGATAACAGGAATTTCTTCAGGAAGTCAAACCTTGACTTTAGGAATAATCATCGGAGAGGAAACAACAGAGGATTTTATAATGGTATAATCATTCTGGAAGGACATTTCGACAGTATAATCAAGGAAACAACTATGGCAGATACGAAAATTTTAATAAAGATAGGAAATACAATAATAATGGAAATTACAATAATCGAGTCAACAATAATGTAAGAATATGCGAGATAGAACGAAAAATGGAAGAAATGAGCAGACAAATAGCGCAATTAGAGAAAGAAAATTACGATTTAAGGATGGAAAATATGGAACTAAAGGAAAAAGCCGAATTTTTGCAAGGAAACATGACACACAGAAAAATTTTAGAGAGAAGAATTTAATAATACATGGTATAGAAGAAGATAACGAAGAAGATGAGGAACAACTAGAAAACAAATTAGAAGATGTAGTGAACAAGGTTAATAACACAGTAGATGTCAGAACAGATATTTTGAAATGTAAAAGATTGGGAAACAAAACCAGTAACAAAAATAGACCAGTATTAATAATGATGAAAGATGTTAATAAGAAAGTAGAAACTTTGGAACGAACGAATAAATTAAAAGGAACAAAGATATACATTGATGAAGATTACTCAAAAGATATATTGGAACAGAGAAAACGGCTTATAAGCTATATGAAACAAGCGAGAGAAAGTGGAGCTAAAGCTAAGATAATTGATAATACATTAATGATTAATGACAACGTGTACAGTTTAAAAGAATTAGAAGAAAGGAAGAATCAGTTTGAAATACATACAGGATGGAATAAATCAATATTGAAGGAAAATAACGAAACTAATCTGAAAATTTTGGATAAAATTTTCAGCGATAAAAGTTTTAAGCAATTAAGAGGTAAATACATTGTCTAGGAAAAATTTGAAATTTGATCGATTTGGAAGAATACTATTTTGAAATACAGTATGTTAAAGATATAGCGAATTACGCGGATAGCATATCGAGAATATCCATAGAAGAATATAAGGATTTATATATAAATAATTCACATGTCTTGGCAATCACAAGAGCACAAACGCGAAAAGAAAACGCTCAAACAGAAAAGGATCTAAGGATTAACGAAGAAACAAAGGAAGTAAGAATACAAAAACCTTCAGTAGTAAAAGTTTTAAATAATCTTGAGGCACATAAATTACCAATTTTACACTTTGAAAATAACCGTATCTCACTAAAGATGAGCATTCGGATCAAAAATAAATAGAAATTTAGTGAAGCCTTGATTACCGGATTACACAACTTCGACCTAGGACAAACGTTGGAAAAGCTTGAAGAGCTATCGGTAAGAAATGAAGTAAAAAGAATGAATGAATGATGATATATTCAAAAAGTGCACAGTAGAAGAATTTATAGAAGTAGGAAATCAAAGGTTAAAAAGTATTCAAGTATGTATATGCGAAGTACCAAAAACGGTACAGCAAAAAGAAGAGATCCAAAAGATTTAAGAAATATACCACAACGATCCAATGTTTGGAGGACATGTAGGAAATAATAGATTATTAAAGAAACTAAGAGCAAATTTCAAGTGGAAAAACATGGAGAAAGACGTAAGGAAGTATGTAAAGAATTGTCATAAATGTCAAGTGAATAAAGCAAAGCTTAATCATAAAGAAAAATTTGTCATAACAGATACATCTATAATACCGTTTGATATTATTTACATAGACACAATAGGTCCGTTCATAGAAAGTAACAACGGGAATCGTTATTGTATTACAATATTATGCGAATTAACTAAGTACGCAGTTATGATACCGGTCAAGAATAAGAAAGTACACACAATGGCAAAAGCAATATTTGACAATTTTATACCGAATTACGGACTGATGAAGGAGATAAGAACAGATCAAGGGACGGAATAAAAGAACGAAATAATGAAGAACTTAGCGGAACTTTTAAATATAAAACATAATTTTTCAACTGCATACCATCACGAGGCCATAGGCAGTTGTGAAAGATTACATAGGACATTTAATGAATATATCAGAAACTTTATCAAAGATTCTAGGGATAACTGGTGCGAGTTTGTAAAAATGTTTGCATATTGCTATAATACAACACCAAACACGTATCACGGATACACGCCTTTTGAGTTATTATACGGGAGAAAACCCAATTCACCAGAATTTTTAAATGTAAAAATTGAACCGTGTTACAATCTGGAAAGATACGATAAAGAATTAAAGTATAAGTTACAATACGCAAATGAAAGAGCCAAACAGTTTTTAATAAATATCAAATTAAGTAGAGTCAGTAATAGTGAAAAGGATTCTTCGCCCATAAATTTTAGAATAGGGGAATTAGTTATTTTAAAAAACGAAGGGAGAAATAAATTTGATCTACATTATTTAGGTCCGTTTAAAATAACGGGAATAAAAGGCGTAAATTGTGAGATTACATCTCCGGATAATAAACTACAGACAGTTCATAAGAATCGTATGTATAAATACAACGGCCGGAATAAATTGTAAACAAGTGAAGAGTGTTTATAAACGAACAAGTAGTGTTTAGTAAACAAAAACAATCAACAAAAACTGTTATAGATATAGGTAATATCGAAAAATTAAAATGATAATTTTTGTCTTCCAAGAGGGGATGATGTGATGATCCCGAAAGGACGGTAGTGTTAAAAGGACATTAGCATAGAAATAAGATTTAAATTAGGTTAATATTAATTACAATATTTAGCGAGCGTTGATCTAGGAAGGTCAATGTTAGATATGCGTGGAAGCACGTTCTGGTTAAAAATGTAAATAGCACGATCAACTAATAGACGAAGGTCAGGCACGCAGGACATTGTCCGGAACGCTTCCTATAAATTAGAAGTGTAACGAACCAAGAATTCAATTGTTATTATTAGTATGAATAAGTTAAATAATATGATATTATATTTGTGTATTTTAAATATATTAAAAGCCCAGTGATTTTGTATAAGTGATGTCGTTTATTCAACTCCCGAAGAACGATTACTAGGTAAGTGTTTTCCTCAAAGATAATATACCTTTATGGTAAACATAATGTATACGAGGGGCACTTACTGAGTAACCACCACAAATGGTATGAGGTGATAGGGTTGCCTATAATGCATTCGTTATTTATGTGGGTTTAATCTGTCAATGCAGATTATATGGTCGACTATGGAGTAGCCAATGTGACTTACCAGGGTTGGATTATTTTTCTTAATCCGAAAGAAGGGAAGAGAGACTAACTGGTCGGCGAGTAATCTGCCATTTTGGTTGGCGAGTATATCATCAAAAAGGTTGTTTCGAGAATTTAAGTCGCCCAATATAAAGGCTCTTGGGAGAGAGGAACCATTTTCGAGAAGGTCGGTAGAGAGCGCTTGGATTGGGTGTTTGTAATAGGAAAACAGAAGTGGTCGTGGTGGAATTCCACGATAAATCGATGGATATGGATTCTGTTTTGAGACAGAAGTGAGGCGGGAGAGGATGAGGGGAGTTCGTTTCGGACGAGCAGTACGTTACCTTAACTTATAAGAAACCGTCGAGTTTATAATTAGTAAAATAATTTACAGTGATGCCAAGTTTTATGGTGTAAATTTTAATTATGTCACAGTTGAATAGTTATTTAGTCCAAAAAATATAAAATAATATGAGATAGTCCGACGATGAATGATTTTAATTTTTATTCCACGCTAGAAAAAAGGTTTTTCAATCTATCAAGATCTTTTTTATGAGGCAATTTTTATTTCAATAGGAGGAAGATATTTAAAAAATCAATATTATTATGAATGTGTAAAAAAATTTCTTCGAAAAATCTGTTTTTTTTTATATCCTAACCTTAAACTTTCAGTAATTTTTCGAACTACCACTTGTATCAGACAAAATCTTTAATTATTCTGTTACGTAAGATATATCATCAAATACTAACTATTAAAACTGCTATTAGTTCAGTTTCTCAAGAGTCTACTACTAAAACTGTTATGGATATACCGTTTTTAATGTATAGGGAGCCAAAACTACTTCAAATTAGTACCTTTATTATAAGAAAGTAATGTGACATCAAATATATACGAATTAAAATTAAATTGAATTGTCATCAACTGATCAAGATCAGAAACGAAACTTAAAAATAATACAAGGTGTGTTTCAACATACTACCACCTTGTGTCACCATGACACAATCAATATCCATATCTCTCAGGAACTTTTATATGTCTTCTAGATCTTGTTGTTGACACGTGCTCTCTATTTGTTGATTTCTTTGACAACTTGTCGTCTTTACTTTCTGTTCGAATATTTGTAGCCCTTTTTGACGCTGTAGGTTTGGACAAATCTTTCAAATTCTTCCTTTCCAATAAAGTAATTCGTTGTACTGACCTTAGCAGCTCACCTGTGGCAGTTTTCAGTTTAACCAAGCTGACTATTCCATCACGTCCAGGTATAGTATCAATCACACGGCTTATAGGCCATCAGCAGAATTATTTTCTCATTGGAATACTCATCACAAGCTTTCATAGATTTCAATAAATTGGAAAATGCTTTTGAATCAGTTCACAATTGAAAGCTTATAATTAACATTTGCCAAACATGTAATTGTGGTTAGAAATTTAAAATATGGGGAAATATTATCAAGGAAGTTCGAATTTCTGACTATTTAGTTTCTATTAACGAAAGGTAACTAAGTAAAAGCAGTTCATAGCTCAAAAGAAAGATTTGGAAGGCAAGATTTATTAATAGAGGTTTATGTAAGAGAGCTTCTTAAGTTGGTTTTAACAAATCTCAATGCCAATAATAAACTGTCAACATTTTTTGACAAAATCGGATCACAATTAAGAGCCCTTGAAAGTTTGGGCGTGAAATCCGATACCTGTGCTGCGATGTTGTGTCCTTTAGTAGAGTCTTGTATAGGGGAGGCATTGATACGAGCGTGGCATTGTAGTCAATTATACTCATCGAAGTCCAGTCCAATGAAGACAGAATTAATCTTGCTATGTCCAGTTTAAAAGACAAACGAAAGCCTAAAGATAGAAGTGTAGCTAGCAGCTCAGCTGTTCCTACCGCATCTGAACTGTTCAGTAAAGGAGTCCCACGATGTGTAAGTCAGATTTTGTTCTTCAGTTCTTTAGTTTTCCTCTTTCGAATTTGAATCATTGGATTTTGTTGTCTGGATATCATTTTTGGGACACACAATGGAACAATGTTTTCCTTGACAAGTATAAGATTTTCCTCTAAAACGACATCTTCGAGCAATATTTTGTGTACAAATGGCAACAAGCCGAATCTGACAATTTTTGTCTTCTTTCTGTGAAACTCAGTTTCAGTGCTTCCTTACATTGGTTAGAAGAGTGTGAATTGTTACAAAAATTGTCAAACAAAGAAACGACAAGCGTTATGAAGTAAGCATGCCGTGAATTGAAGGTCACCCTCCTTTGCCATCTAGTTTTGATTTACCTCATAAAAGACTAATGAATATCACAAGAAAATTGAAAAACGATAATTTTTATGATATCGATGATACAGTATTTGATAATTGGTTGTCCGAAGGAATCATAGAATCCTTACCAGAAGATGAGACATTCGAAACATCATGTCAGTCCGCTCATTTTTTACATCATCCAGTGTATAAACCCAATAGTTCCACAACATCCGTACGTCCAGTTTTCGATGCTTCATCCAGACAAAAGAATCAACCATCCTTGAATCAATGTCTTGAAAAAAGGTATTCATTTTATTGAATTGATTCCATCTATCATTTTGCGGTTTCGCACAGAAAAGATTGGAATCACCGCTGATATAAAAAAGGCATTTCTTCAGATCAGCCTACAAGATAGAGATAGAAATTATTTAAAATT
The DNA here is from genome assembly GCA_963921935.1 of Galeruca laticollis. Taxonomy (NCBI): domain Eukaryota; kingdom Metazoa; phylum Arthropoda; class Insecta; order Coleoptera; family Chrysomelidae; genus Galeruca; species Galeruca laticollis. The sequence continues at coordinate 133,996,582 of OY998176.1, forward strand.
TCTTTGGTATCATAAAAATCAGAACTTGAAGATTTTTAGACATACTCGTGCAGTATTTGGAGTAACACGGAGTCTATTTTTTTTAGTAGTAGAGTAGTCTTGGAATTTTATCTGAATCTAATCGTGAGAAGCTCAATTTGTAAAGAAAATTCTTATAGTCTTGAAGTGATTTCAAGTTTAATGAAATCTTTTTACGTTGACAATGTCCTAACAAGTGTACCAAATTACTCAACCGATTCATTGAACGAAACTAAAATTTTGGCTGATGGAAGGCATTTTTTACCAGAAAATTCTGAAGTCGAAGCAAAAACAATATCCTTGGTCTTATCAGGAATCGCAAATTGGACACTCTAGAAGTTTCATTAGAATGGTTTGACAAAATGGATACAAGAATTTCAACAAAACGTACGATATTATCTGCAGCTCATAAACTCTACTAACCTATTGGTTTTTCATGTCCATTAGTACTGATCCCAAAACTATTACTGCGGAAGACTTGGTTTTAGAATTAGGGTTGGGATGATGGAATCCATGGAGAAATTCGTGAAACATTTTTAAAATGGTTACAAGATCTACCTCATTTGACTTCTCGTTAAGATTCCTAGTTGGATAGCAACAGATTTGATTATTTCAACAACTTAGTATGTACATGTTTTTGTGATGCAAGTGCAAACGCTTATGCAATTTCTATATTCCTCAGAACAGAATTGGATGATGGTGAAGTTTTGTTGAGACTAGTTGAAGCCAAATCCCGAGTAGCACCTATTAAAAAGTTAACCATACCCCATCTCGAACTTTTAGCCGCAACGATTGGAGTAAGAATGTTTAGAGATTTCCAGACTAACTATGAAGTCAGTCAATCTTCATGTATTTTTTTGGTCGGACTTCTCAACTGTATTATCATAGATCAAACGACAAGAAAATTGGAAACCATTTATCTGGAATCGTGTTGAAGAAATAAAAGGTTTTACCAAACCTCAGGATTGGTACTATGCTTCTTCTTCCTCTTCTTCTTCTTGTGACTTGTGCTTCTCGCACGTTGGCGGTCCTTTGTACTTCTTTCATGTCAAATGTAAGGTGCCATTTTCTGCTTTTCGGAAGATTGTGGCTGCATCTCTAGTTCCGCACCAGTCCCTAATGTTTCGCAGCCATGAATGTTATTTTCTTCCCGGGCCTCTTCTACCTTCTATTTTTCCTTGCAAAATCAACCTAGGCATTGAGTATCTGGCGCCTCTGAGTATGTGTCCAAGATAGGATATATTTCTCTTCTTCACGATTTGTAGAAGTTCTCTATGAATACCGGCCATTTCCAGCACCTCTTCATTAGTTTTATGTGCAGTCCATGGGATGCGTAGGAGTCTACGAATTGTCCACATTTCAAATGCCTCTATCCGATTCAGAGTTTTGATTTTTAGAGACCATGTTTCTGCCCCATAGAGCAAGATAGGCCAGACGTAGCATTTAACTACTCGAATCCGAATGCCAGGGGCAATGTTCGGGCAAGAAAGAAGTTCTTAAGTTTATGAAATGTGTCTTTTGCGCGTCCGATTCGTATTTTCACTTCCTCGTCGCAATCCCATTTCTGGTTGATGGTGGCGCCCAGATATACAAATTTTGACACCACATCCAGTTTTTGGCCGTCAATCCTAATTGTGATGTTACTGTGGTGTCGAGCTAATACCATAACTTTTGTTTTATTTTTGTTGATCGTCAGGCCAAATTGTTTTCCTATTTGGTTGATTCTGTCAACAGTTTGTTGAAGGTCCTCCCTTGGATATTTTAAATGTCTCTGTGGTTAAGTCGTTGTTAATTCTTACCTCTGCGGTCTGATGCCAATGCAGTTGCTAATTATTCGTATGTCCTTAGAATCGATGCCAATCTCATATAGTCTTTCCAGAAGAAGATCGTGTTTACTGTTATCAAAAGTCTTCTCATAATCTATGAAACATATATAAACGTGTCTTTGTTGGTCATCACATTTTTGTACAAGTAATTTCATTGAGAACAGGGCCTCTCTTGTACCCAAACGCCGGATGAAACCGAATTGGGTTTCTCCACTCATTGCCTCGCATTTGTCATATATTCGGGAGTGGATGACTCGAAGTAACACCTTGAGAGCATGACTCATGAGACTTATAAGTCTATAATCTGCTCATATTCATCATGCTCCTGATGAAATTATTCCAGCAGATCTTCCATCTGGAGGCTGTGTAGCGAAATTCCTAAATGGTGAAAGATGGTGGGAGCGTCCTATTTGGCTACAGGATCCAGTTCCACAGTGGCTTCGTCAAAATTTCGATTGTAACGAAGAAGAAATTAACTACGAGAGGAGGAAAACTCAAGAACTGAACAACAAAATCTCACTAACCACACCTATCCAGAGTTTTATCAACAAACAATAGTTGTAGAATTGAAAAGAGAGAACGAATCACGACGAGTAAGACTTCTAGTTGACATTGGTTCTCATAAGTCGTATATCACCAAAAAACTGGTTGAAGAAGTAGGCTGCACACCAATTCGCGAAGAGCAACTAGTTCATTCACTCTTGGGAGGGACCCAAACCGAGACAGTCATTCATACCTGCTACAAAATTCGTCTTTATAGTTGAACTGAAAATTACTGTTGCAATTTTGAAGTATTGGACGAACCATTGATGTGCAATTACGCCAGTTCTGTGCAAACAGGACCCTGGTTGGACGGATTGAAGTAAATGAGTATAGAAATGACAGACACGACAGATGGGCCTATTGATGTATAAGTGGGAGCCGACGTAACTGGAAAACTGTTTACTGGACGAAAACTAGAAGTGAATTGTGGATTAGTAGCAGTTCATACATTACTAGGATGGACACTTATAGGTAAATTGAATCCGGACTACTCGATCAAAACATCTTTGTTAGTTAATTCATTATTTACAAAAGATGTTGCCATATCTGACTTATGGAGTTTGGATGTTCTTGGTATTCAAGATCCTTGTAAAGCGAAATCACAACAAGAACAAGAAAAGTTAGTTATAGAACATTTTTCAAAAACTGTTAAATAAAGAAACGACAAGCGTTATGAAGTAAGCATTCCGTGGATTGAAGGTAATCCTCCTTTGCCATCCAGTTTTGATTTATCTCATAAAAGACTACTGAATATCACAAGAAAGTTAAAAAACGATAAATTTTATGATATCTATGGTTCTCCGAAGGAATCATAGAATCCGTACCAGAAGATGAGACATTCGAAACATCTTGTCAGCAGAGACTCTTACTTGGCGGGAACAGAATGCGCAGCTATTCGCGCATACACGCCCTCCGGTGTAAAACGTCTCAGATCAGGACCCAGAATGCAGAAGGAGCTACTCGTAACCATTGTCGTACGTAGTTGGGAGTCTTTTAATCGGTAATTATAAAAATTCGCTTCGTTACAAACGAAGCGAACTACCTAATTCCCAACGCGGTGATATAGCTAAATAATAAATATCAATATTTCACGCCACGAGAACAGCTTACTTATATCTTATTTTTATAATGATCTATGTAAATTCAAATAAACATAATACTCTCATGTTTACTTTACATTTCTAAGGACGGCCCTGCCAGCGGTACCAAATTAAAGTTACAGCCAACTCTGACATTTACACCCAAATGGCGTCACAGATTTTCAATAAATAATATCAAAGTGCCGACGTTAAGAGTCTGGGCTGTGTGTTTATTAGGCTATGCCTGTACGTCCAGTCCAGATATACAAGAAGAGTTAGTTGTGGAGAATTTTTCAAAAACTGTTAAACATAGAAACAACAAGCGTCATGAAGTAAACATGCCGTGGATTGAAGCTCACCCTCCTTTGTCTGTAATCAAGTTTAGAAATAGTCATTTTGCTTTTGGTTTCAGCTTTCTTAGAGCCATCTCCTTGATTAACCAATGTATCAAAATGCCATTTAATTTTGTGGTATTCAGAACTCATTGTATCCATCAGTTCCACTTCTGCATTCATATTAGCTTCATCAACATCTGAATCTAACATCAAATCTAACATAAGTTGATTCAGTTCGACTATTTGATGTATTCTTTCATCCAAAACTTCTACTACTATGTATTTCTATGAAGTTGTACTTATCTTTGGACAAATCTTCTTTCAACTTATCACATATTCTTGTAAAAGCTGTTCTTTGGAGAGCTATGGCTTTCTTGGCTTTTTCCATACTTGCAATACCTGCCACGGGCGCCAAAATGTTAGATTGCTATTAGTTCAGTTTCTCAAGAGTCCACTACTAAAACTGTTATGGATATACTGTTTTTAATGTACAGTAGAAACACTGAGTCTTTTCCATCACGTGACTGATACGACATCAACAAATGCATTTTAATCAAAACAATGCCACAAACGCTTGTATTGAGTTTCGCTCTTTTTCTGTTATTAGAAGAAGACAGTACCAACACATTATGTGTTGAATAATATCGTCAACTAAATCACGTGATGGAAAAGCTTCACCGTTTCTACTGTATAGGGAGCTAAAACTACTTCAAATTAGTAACTTTATTATAAGAAAGTAATGTGACATCAAATATATACGAATTAAAATTAAATTGAATTGTCATCAACTGCCAAAGTCAAGATCAGAAACGAAACATAAAAATAATACAAGGCGGTTATATATTGTTCCTATATAATATATACACCTGGTGTAATTAGCGAAACGTATTAACGTTATGTTGTGTTTTAATTATAAACAAACGAATGTGTCATAATTAAAAATATTCTATAAGAGTAGGTAGATATTTATCCTTCAAACAGAATATTTGTGCCAATTTGCTTTAAAAATGTCATACAAGTGCACTGAGATTAATTTAAATAAATCTGAATTCTAAGGTTGAAAAATATCTTACAAAATTAACAACGATTAATAATAGTGTTCATAATTCAATATCCCTAGTTGGTTAATTTTATGATTTGCCTCACACGTTTGTTTTTATTCTCGCAAAATCAACTTTATCTACTTCCATGACAAGGGAAACAGGAGTTTTTTTATTAAATAGGAACAAGGACTTTAATGAAATTCAATGCTGCAAGTCTGGCTTTTGTCACTGATACTATAAAGAGAGGGGAACATATTGATAATAAAATAAATTAAATTACAAAAATTCTAGGTATCACGCCATATTACTGCCAAGGGTAAATCAACAGAAAACATGATAAACTCCCTAATTTTTAACATCTCAAATGGAGGAAGGCCAACAAGCCTCGACATATATTCAGGAACCAGCTCAGCCATAGATATGACCGTGTGTGAACCAGTTCTAACTCCCACATTAACTTGGGATGTAATACCATATTTACTTGGAAGTGATCATTTTCCAATAAATATTTCATATTCATCAAAATACTCTGAGAATAATAGCTTACCAAACTCAAAATGGGACCTAAAAAATGATAATTGGAAAAATGTGTGTGACAGCTAAGATTAATATTATAAGACATGCTAATTTTAAATGTAGAATATCTTGTAGAAACCTTTACATCCATTGTCATAGAAGCGGCAACAGCACACATAGGATTTGCTAAAATATTAGTAAACCATAATCCGCTACCTTGGTGGAACAAAGACTACAGTGGAACTGGAACTGACAAGTTTAAATGAAATAACACAGCAGAAAATGTAATTGAATATAAAAAGCAAAGAGCTCAAGCAAGATATATTATGAAAAAAGTTGGCAAGGGTCATGGACTAAATTGGTATCTACGATAGCATCCTCAACACTACCATCATTAGTTTGGCAAATAATTCGGAATATGTTTGGAATAAAACAATCTCAAAGAATTTTATTCTTAGCTAAAATAACACTCTAATCACAAATAGCAGAAACATTAATCTTACAATATGAGCGTGACTCTAATGATTCAAACTATGATCCAACATTTATAGAGAATATAAAAAATATACAAGAAAAAAATCAAAAGATTTTAGTGAAACAGAATTGAATTTCATCAATTGCACGTTCAGCCAATTAGAACTTAATGAAGATCACAGAACCATACTGCTCCTGGTCCAGATCAAATACAATAACTTTCAGATATCATCATAGATTACCTATTAAAACTATAAAACTACATTTGGACTAATAAAGTATTTCCTTCAAGCTGGCGCGAAGCCGTGATAATTCCACTTTTGAAACCTGAATCGAAATTATGAATAAAATGATCAATCTGGGTACTAGAACAAAATAATTTATTGACACCAGATCAAAGCGGATTTCGCCAAAGTAGGTGCACAGCTGATAATCTGATAGACTTAGAATCCGAAATTAGCAAATATGCAAGAGTGCATATCCGTATTCTAGAAGTTCCGCTTATAAAAAAGCTTGGGGGACGCGGAAGAAACTGAAGAGAGGGGAAGCCGAAGCTGAATGGGTTAACAGTTCCATGTCGAACTCTATAAAAAGTTTTAAACAAAAGTGGTTAAATTAAATATAATTAATTATTCAACACATTAAATTCGTGAACAGAAGACCCAGTAACAAGTGTAGATAATTTTTCCGGAACGACACCAGTTTTTTTATCAAGATATCCAGGAGTTAAGATTACATCGCCAGTGTTTAGTGACGCGTTAGTGCGGACATTTTTTGAGGGAGAATTCATCAAACAGGTCAGTGATATTTTTTTAATCTTTTGGATCCAAAGAAATAAACTGATAAATAAAATGATAATTTTCATACACAATAATAACAATAAAAGGCTATATATACATATATAAAACATAAAGAATAAAAAACTATATAGTAATATCATATAAATGTATCATAATCATTATAACGACTTACCTGAGATTCAAATGTATATATTTTATATGTATGTAGTTTATAGGAAATTTTAACAATATCATCATTCATAAATTTCACTTATTCACACATTAAATTCATCCATTTAATTATTATCATTATTATAAACTATGTTATGCGAACTTAAAGAAAATCACTGCTATATTTCAATAGTTTCTTAAATATAATTTTGTTTCTGTATAAAAAGTTATGGCGGAAATCTGCTCTGCGCAGGTGCTGTAAATCTTCAAGGTTAAATGTTGGATATATTTTATGCAATTTAACTCCATAGATGTCTCATAAATAAGTTATGATATATTTCTTATTAACTAAACTATTAAAGAGTTATATAAATAATTAAATGTAAGTTTGTTATATTCTATTTTAGACAGTTATCCATTCTTTTAAACTGAATAAATTTCAGTAAAATAATACCAATGTTGATTTCATAATTATTTGCCCATGAACCCTACTGATATTAGGACTCATCATACTCTAAAACAAACAAGAGCAGCCGAGGGACAAATAAATAAAGAGCATGTTAATAAATAGCCAAGTAAGATTAAGGTAAAATCTTTAAATTAAATTCAAAGATCAATATCAACAATCAATAAGTCCTAATACTAAATTACTAAGTAGTTATCAAAATTCCTAAATCAGATAATAGAATAGAAATAAAGTTAAACCAATATTTTCATAAAATTAGATTTCTGAAGTAACATATATGTAAGAATGAATTAGTAAGACTAATAATTGAACGACATGTAGTCCCGAACTGCGTAAAAACAATTTTGTAGTAAAAATTGTTTTGAAAATCTATAGAACTGATTCTGGCTCATATTTTTCACATTCTTATCAGCATGCAAATCTAGAAACTTATTATACAATCTAACATCTAGTTTGTTGTATTGTGTTTGATGCAGCCTAGAAAAAGGCACAATGAGTCGCTCTGCACCTCTGGTGGTATAACAGTGAACACCGGAATGAGTTGCCATATGTAGTACACCCCTATGAAAACACAGAAGTGTCTCAAACATGTACATGCAAGGCAATGGCAGGATCCCATATTCTGCGAAAAGTCCACTGCAATGTACTCGACTTTTTGCATTATGAATAATGCGCAAAGCAGTCTTCTGAAGAGTAAAGACTCTTTGTACTCTGCTAGAGTTACCCCATAGAGAGATACCATAAGCCAGATGACTGTGGATCAACGCAAAGTAAATCGTACGCATAACAAGATTACTACCAATAGATGAGCGTAATTGTCTCATTGCAAAAATCTGTGATGAAATCTTTGAGCATAGTGAGTCTATGTGGTCCCCCCAATTGATACCAGGATCTAATGTGATACCCAACAATTTCACAGATTCCCCTTTGGTACCTCGTTTTACAGAGCTAAATGTTATTTTTTTAGTTTTCCCATCGTTTAATTTCAAATTGTTTGAATCAAACCAAGATTTAGCTAACTTTAGATTCTCGATGCTGACATTTTCCTCTCCTTTCGTTAAGAATGTAGCATCGTCTGCAAATAAAACCGATCGACACTCAAGAGACGCCGGTAGATCGTTTATGTATAGTAAAAATATTAATGGTCTTAACACTGAACCCTGCGGGACTCCATCGTTTACCGACATCCGACTAGATTCACAGTCATTGTAGCTTACGTATTGCTGACGATTTTTCAAATAAGATTTAAACAATTCCAACTCTCTACCACGGAACCCGTAATGTTCCATCTTTCGCAATAAAATGTCCGACCTCACACAGTCGAAGGCCTTAGTTAGGTCACACATAATGGCGTACGTGTTTTTACCCGCATCCAGACCCTCAACTATGCTCTCAATCACATTCAAGATTGCCAGAATGGTTGACTTATGTTTCTGAAACCCAAATTGACATTCAGATATTAAGTTCTTATGTTCTAAATAGGAGCTTAGTTTATTTTTTATCAGTATTTCAAATATTTTGGAGATTACAGGAGCTATAGACCTATAGTTGTTAACGAGATCGATGTCGCCACTTTTGAATACCGGAATAATTTTTGATATTTTCAGTACGTGGGGCCAGTTCCCCTCATTTATACATTTGTTGTATAAGGTTGTCAATGGTCCAACTAGCGAAGTCAAAGTAACTTTAATCATCTTTGCGTTTAAATTATAAAAATCCAGACTTGGCTTACATTTTAGAGATAATACAGCCTCGTGAACATCAGTCTCCAAAATTGACGACATGAAAAAGGATGATGATGGTCTAGGTAGGGCATTCAAAAAATGTAATGGGTCAGTTTGGGGACTGTCAATACTTTTCAGAATAGTTTCCGATATGCCTGCGAAAAATTTGTTGAATTCACTAGATTCTAATATATATATATATATATATATATATATATATATATATATATATATATATATATATAATGTATTAAGAACATATTATATGTGATAATCTTAATCTACACCGGTAAATCTAGAGTGTTCGAATTTCTTCACAAGTTTGGTTGCGAAAAATAATTTTTTTAATCATATAAGGAACTAACATTGAGCAATGAGAAACCCTGTATGTGATTTGTATGTAATGATATAACAAACGAATTATTTAATTGAAAATATACAATATGCGAAATTTGGTAGTTGAGTTTCAATAAATAAATTAATTATTCCTGGCTTTTTAAATTTATCTAAAAAGGAAACATAGACTTTCAGATGACAGTTGATATAAATAATAAGATTTTAATTGGAATCAAGTCAGATATTTTGGTTGTCAAGACGATATAAAAATTTGAAGGAAAGAAATTATTGATTTTGCAATAAGAAAGAGGGTTGTCAGTTTTGGAAATTTAAAGAAAAAAGTAGTATGAAAAGTGTTCGGAAATTTAATACCAGTTTTGAAAAGAAATATAAAAATTAGATTCAAATTGAAAATTGTAAGCAAATTCTGAAGAGAAATATGTAAAATAAATAGAAGTCGAGAATTGAAAAGATTGTTTGAAGTTTAATGAAGATATATTATAAAGTAGGTTGAAATCGTAATCTGAGAATATTACCTGAAATTTCTACAAGTACTCAACAAGGATTGTAATGGCGATGCAAAGCCAATTGCGCAACGTCAATATCCTTTGTCTCCGGCCATGCAAAAACTTCTTGTATAAGAAATAGATGATATGTTAAATCTCAAAGTTATTCAGCACTCGAAACACCCGTGGAATTCACCTCTAAGACTTGTCCCTAAGAAGTCCGGAGAAAATCGTGTTGATTTTGATGCTCGAAAATTGAACAAGATCACCGTTTCTGATTCATATCCTATGGCGCAAGTCGATATTATTCTTAGTAAACTCCGAGACGCAAAATTTCTGACGTCTATTGATTTAAGAAAGGCTTTTCTACAAATACCCTTTTCTGAATCTTTCCGCCCGGATACAGCTTTCGCTGTGTATGATGTAGGACAATCCACTGGCATAAAACATCGACATAATTATTACACATCAAAATTTTAAAAATTGTGAAACTTCATGTTCAACTTAAAATATCTCGAGAAATATTGACTTTATCGTGCATGACAAAAGTATGATTCTGAACCATCCTGTATAACAAACACAACATAACCTATAATAATAGAACCAGCAATGAAAATCAACTTACGTTTCATTGTATGCAGTGTTGCGGTTATATTAGATACTTATAGCTTGTCTTAAATTACTCACGTATCCGTATCCGTACCGTACATGTGTAGACCCGTTACGGCTCAGCCGATATGATGCGTTATACGGATTGTCACGTCCCTTTTCCGTATACGTATCCGTATCCCGACCAAAATCAGTATTCTGTGCTATTAGTGTTATTTAACAGGTCTACTTTGATATTGGTTTGGTTTGATTATAACCACAAAGTTCATTTGTAGTTTTATTTTCATCATTTCTTTACTTTTACCAAAGAATAGTGCTTTGACCGTCCTGGTTTTAACACGAAACAATACGTTATCTGCTAAAAAGGTTTTCTTGACAACTTCTTTACATTAACGTAACTCCAATACGGATACGTGTAAAACTTATGACAAGCTAAAAGTGTCTATTGTTTATCACATCTGGTCCAGAACATAATTATTGAAGTTTATGCGATAAATCTCGTTTCACTCGATAATTCACTGAAAAACTTTCATGTCGCAAAATATTGTAAATTACCAACATGGCTTAACAGCGAGATGTGACGTCACGAGCGAGCGGGCCTTGCATTGGTTCATTTGAGGATGTACGGTAAACAAGCACGAGCTGAGAATTTCAATATTGGGTGTTGGTTAATTTGTGGTGGTAAGACATACAATCACGAAGAGTAAAATTCTAACATTGGATATTGGTTTTTTATATCGTCTTTTGCCCGTTTATTTGTATATTTACAGGAGTAATTCTTGATTTAGACCGTGTAGAATTTAATTCTTAAACATACTACATTCAAAGGCCATATTCGCCTTAAATAGTCTATTGGCCAAACAAGCACTAGAACGACGTTATATAAGCTATAAACTGTGCGAATACTGACGTAAGATTTTCCCGCAATTCGTAAAAACATTATTTTAAATTTTACACCAGTAACATTTATATTAAATTACAACATTTTGTAGGTTTGATATAAACCTATTTTTTATTACGTGCATTATCTTTATCTGTAGTAATCCTGCAATTTTGTTCAAATGTGATGGAGACTTAGGTACTTTCATAATAAACTATATTTTTGCATTAATTTACCTTCATCGATGGTTTGCTATTTATTCTGTATTTACATTCTTCATCAGATCTCAGACAATGATCAAAACCTACTACCAGCTTATAGGAAATATGAAAATACTGTAAATAAGTTTTTCTACAACTGCTATGAAAAGTAGCATATTTCTCATAGATTACTTAATTTCAAAACCATATATTGCTCACCCTGTGAGAAATATTATTTCTCACGGCACTTTTCCCACACTACATACATTTATATGGAGAATTCAGTAGGGGACCCTCGATGCCCAGCTTATTTCAGAAACTTATACTCGATGCCCAGCCGTTTTCGGTGGGTGGTCCTCGATGCTTAGACTTTTTCTACAAAACTATTTACTCGCATTCTTTAAATTTGTGCAATTATAGAAAAAGTATAGTGTGCAACATGTGGGAAAAGTACTTTTCTCACCCGTGTGTTTGCGGCACTCGCCCTTGGCTCGTGCCACAAACTTCCACACTCGTGAGAAAAGTTGTACTTTTCCCACTTGTTGCACAATATACCTTCCTACGATCACCACCCAAAGTAGACTTTTGCACACTCAAATCTAACCGCAAAGTTGATATTTTCCGTGATCTGCCATAATTTGACATTATTTCCGCACTAGAGCGTACTTTTCCGCTCGCCTGTTTTCATTTACAATGAACTAAAGAAAGGTAGTAAATAATAGATTAAAACAAAATGTAGGACAGTCCGAATATTTTAGTTGAAATATTAATATTTGAAGATATTTCGAACGAAAGTAAATCTTATTTTATAAAATGTAACAGTCAGAAGGTAGGCAATACATTATACACCTAGATGCCACACTGATTGCATATTTAAGTACCTACCTACTATTTTGTGAAAATAGTAGACTATGAAATTAATGAAACGTCATTATTTCATTTTTAGTTTATAAAAAAGTTGTCTGTTTATAAATAGCTATTTGAAAAATGGATAGTGACAGTGAATTTTCAAGCACACCTCCAGATATAGCAGATTTTGCTAAGAATATTACTCTTAAAATCTTCTGCCAACTAAATCCAGAGGTAAATACGAAAAACAATACAATATTTTCATGGATTGGTGCCGCTCAAAGAAAATTAAAAAATATTCGGAGAATGTATTGCTGACTTATTTTGGCTAAAAATACAAAACTCTAAAATCCTCAACCTTTTGTGGTCACACAATATTCGATGCTTCGAAGCACTTTGCAAGTAAAAAATGATATTAACATCAGTAAATACACTAAACTGATTGCATTTTTGAAGTTTGAAGCAGTGGGTTACAAAGCAAAGAAGTCACAAACATTGTCAAAGGAACAAGTGGAGAGAAAGGTACAAACGTTTTACTATTTATTTTATTCTGATACAGAATTTCTCAGAATATTGTTTTTAGCTGATCTTAATCATGGGTATCGCTGGTGCATGCCGTAGGGATGAATTAATCAAAATTGAATTAAAGGATATATATAATAGAGGATCCTTTCTAGTGGTCCGAATCCGCGATTCGAAAACGAATCAAAGTCGTATATTCGCAATAATTAATAGTACCGAAGAAAATGCGATCGACTATATATTCTATTATAGAAAATATTTTAATTTAAGACAGCAATATCAAATTAAAAGTAATAACATTATTTAGCGCTTATTTTTACGATACTCCAAAGGTAAATGCTTCAATCAGGTACCAAGCGAAATAGCCAGTTTCTTAAAATTGCCCGATAAAAATTTATTTACTGGACATTGCTTTCGACGAACGTCGGCGACATTATTAGTAGGTAAATGGTGGATGCGACTTAATTCAGCTTAAAAAACATGGTGGGTGGAAGAGCAGTAATGTGGCTAAATGATATATATCGCCCAATCCATTAGCAATAAAATAGATACCTTCCAAAAAATTTCTGGGAACGCAGCAGTACCAACTAGCGAAGAACTTTCGATTCCTTCTATATCTGATATTGCAGAAAAAGATTCAGAAGATATTACGCTACCTCCGACTTCTTCAGGTCCTGGGATAAATATTAAAAATTGCCAAAACTGTACATTCAACTTTAATATTGTAGGCAATAAATAAAAATAATAAGTAATTGTTACAATACATGTTTTCAACATCACATTCTAATAAAGTGTATTCTTCATGCTTTTTTTAATTATTTGTCTAAAAATAATTTGATCGTAGAAAAAATCTTGTGCAATTCGAGCAGAAAGGGCGTTGCCGCTTTCGGCAGATTGCCTGCGCTCCGCTACGCGTCGCGCGGGCAACTCTGCCTCAAGCGGCAAAGTATCACTGACAATGACAAATAGCTATTGCCAGTCTCCTTTCACTGCTCGATACTGTTACGTACTTTTTTCGAGACAAGCTTCAACAATCTGTTGTTTACGAAGACGAGTTGAAAAGTTTAGCTTACTTCTCAACCTCTTCAATAATATTCTGGTTAGACATTAGACCATTAAACTGTTTAATAGTGTAATTCTTAGACCCAGCACAAATTTTGTTTCCGTGAACACTGTCAAGATGATTGTAAATATAATTGTTGTGTACAATATTGACGTAGTTTCATTTTCGTTTAATCACACAGTATATCAACTTAATTTTGATTTTGCAGGCTCTAATTTAATAGATCAAAATGATTTCCTGTCTTTCGTTAAACATATCCAACAGGCATGTCCGGGGGACGGGGATGAAGATTTAGTTAGTGATTTGAAAGCAGCTTTTCAAGTTTTTGATCTAGATGGGGACGGTTATATTACAAAGGAAGAACTGAAAACTGCGATGGAAATGATAGGAGAAGCTGTCACAGATAACCAGTTAGATTATGTAATTCGATTGGCAGACACTGACAAAGACGGAAGAATAAATTATGAAGGTAAGTAATATGTCTTAACTTGTCCGTACGAGTCAAGTACTTCAGTAGCGTAACTAGGATGGAGTTCTGGGGGTGAGGGGATGAACTACCGGGAGGTATAGGTACCGGAAATTTTAAGCCATTAAAACTGTTAAGTTGTAGTTTTCCGTCTGGGGATCAATACTTTCGAAATTGGGTTTTATAATTTATTTTTTAAACATTTTTTTTGACATATATATCTGAATTGACAGCTCTCTCTCTCTTTTATATAAGAACTTGATTCCGTGACAACAGAATGCGAATACAATCATGATACAAACAAAACATTCTAATCAAAAGTCTAAAACTGCATTTAAGCTTAATTTTTCTTAAAAAATGTTGCCTACCATTCCTAACTTTTAGTACATTTCAATCAAGTAGGCTTGCTCTATAATTATGTTTTAGAATTTTTTTTAATTTTTAGGGTTCTGGGAGGTTCTATCCCCCTCATTCCACCGTAGTTACGCCACTATCGCGCTCCTATTGCTGAATTAATTACTTCTTGAGTTGATACATGTACATACATAAAACACTTTTTTCGCATACCTCTATCTAAGTGGTCACTTTAGTCTCACATGTTAGAAACTATGTTAGACCCAAGGGATATAAAGGGACACTGAAAATCCCAAGGGATTTGAAGTACAAATAAAAACGTACACCCCCGATGCATAGCCAAGCATTTTAGAAGTCCATCCTTGATGCCCAGCCAAGTTTATTAAAAGTACTTAGTATTTATTAATTTTGTTTGTTAGTTTCATGAATAAATTATTGAAAATGTCTTGTTAATTGAGGGAGACGGAAAAATCATATGTATAACATGGGTGTAAAGTGCCTTTTCCTCCCTCGAATGATTACTGTCCTTCGCTACGCGTCGGGCAGTAAACTTCATCCTCAGTAGGAAAAGTAGCACTTTCCACCCTTGTTATACAAATAGCTATTACACTTCTGGTGCACCATCACATTTAAGAATCATCGAGTGAGAACTCGATTTTCTAGAATATAACGTCTACTATATAGGAGTAATATCAAAATATTGCTTCCAATAGATCAGTAATTTTATTATTTACAAATCATGTTCTGTTTATTTGACTTTTATATCAAATTTTTTGTTTTCAGAGTTCGTCAAATTGTTAACATCACAATGAGGAAAATAAAAAGATAAAAATGGTTATGATACTTTTTTGTAAATATTTGATAACGTGAACGAAAAGCCGGGCTGTGATCTCCTTTGTCAAAATATACCAATAAGCCAACGTTTGACTGGAATGAACTAGACATAAATCATATTTTATTTTTTTATGTACGTTTAGCTGTAAATAGAAATGATGAAGATTATATGTTTTTACTACGTATTATAATCCTAAAGTATTTTTATCACATGTTTTTTTAAATGTCAAGTTGATCCGATCTCAACAAACAAGTATGTATGTTATTTATTACACCTTACTTTTTGCAATAATGGTAATACTAATAAAAAAAATCACTAAATTTTATAATGATTTTGAAATTATTCCATACTAGAGGTAATGATAGATAAGTGTTAGATAGTTATGTTGATATTTACTTTTTCTTACAAATACTATGGAAGCTTCTAACAAAAATTTTATTATACAGTCTAATTGTTCTTATCTTCTCTTTTTTTGGATTACTTCTTCATATGCTATGTTCCTGTATTCAGAGTGTTACTAACAGTAAAATGCAGAATAGTGAGATGCGATTTTTAAGCTGGTGCCCACAGTGCCTTATTGATTTATTTGTTCCACACGTGGGAGAGCATCAACACCCCACTACCCGGTGCCATCACTACTACTTCTTCATAATCTTATAACGTGACTTCTACTCTTCACAATTACCTACCTCAGTAGTCGTTAAGATGTCAAAATGCCCCGTAGACCAATCTGTGCTCGCCAGTCGACTAGCTTCGAGTCGAAGAAGGGGGTGAATTCTTCTATATTTATTTCGATTGCAAAAATAGGGCGCTAGAGTAGTTTTGGCAAGCACCCATGACTTATTTAAGTTAACCACACATTGACAGGTAAGTTTCAAAATATCAGTCAGCAAGTATCCCCTGATTGTTGTTTAACGCTTGGACCTTGTGTCTCTTTTCTCAATATTTGTTTTTAAAATTACAAAGTTACAAAAACAAAAACTATTACCGTCACTCGAGGTGAAGTCGGACTGTGGGGGTGAACTCGGAGACTGGTATTGGCCGGCGTTTTTACTTAGGATCTAGGGAGCCCACCATAGACAAATAACTTAATATGTTTATTACTCTATGGAGCTCTCGTTAAAACTTTACCTTTACCAAACGCGCAAGCGCTTATGACACTGGACGGGAAATATGTTTGATATTTTTTCATCTGTCTTTCTGTACAGTACGATAGGAAAAGTTTAAAAATTATCATATCGATAGTTAATAGTTATTATTGAATCATTTTAATTGATATCAGGGGATGTCTTTAAAAAATAGAGTTTATGTTAATGTATTTATTTTCTGATATATTTATTGTTTTTCAGAAGCATTAAATTTATAACTTTAGAATTGAAATTATTTGTTGTTATTATTGATTTAATCCAATTAGCAGTAGCTCATAAATTACCGCTGTTTTAAATAAAATTGAATACAATCAATTTAAAGCGTTTATTTTATTAATCATATAATTCGAACAATTTATTATGTATAAACATATAAATAATTCGTGTATTGATAAATATTTTTTATTAGACATCTCATATGTAATAACCCTTGTGAATAATATATATCATTGTTATGCTCGTTGAACAATGCACTCTTTTTGTAAATTGTTGTCATATATCAGTCATTGCACCGAAAAGAGATCTGTTTCAGAGTTGAATTCTTCCGTTTCAAAGGCTTCTTTGTTCTACAAAGTCATCTTTGATGCTCTATTTGTTCGTTAATTACTTGGTGCCTTTTTTTGTAGACGGTGACATTTGTAACTGAACCGTTTGATTTCATCCATTATTTTTTATTTTCTTTCTCTAACTTGATCAGAATAATTTTGTTGCTTTGACTTAGCAGTGCTAAGTGTTTCTACTAAACTTATGACTTCTTGATGTTTTTTGCGTATGTCCACACGATGACTTTTTGCTATAAGGAATTATTTTTCTAATAGCATATTTTTTTATTTTTAACTACCTTCTTCAAATATTTGAATCAACTAACTATGATAGACCCATAGACAGTTAAAAATTCAACTTCATGACAAACATTTTAAAAAGCTAAAATTAAACGATGCCAGAGTTTATTCAAACTGATGCCCCTTCCGGTTGCTTATTTTTTTACATTTTTTAAACATGTATCTTTTCATATATTATGTATCAAGATAAGTGTAATTATTGAAAAATATGTTTCAAGTAAAAGTCGAAATCTGTGATCTTGGTATATAAAAAAACTTTTCTGATGAATCTGTTGCCAAAAATTAACAACAGCGCGTTTGATATTCCTGTATAATTTAGGCTATAATACTTTCAATCACCAAAACACCAATCAATCGAACCAATATACTCACAGTAGGAATAAAGTTTTATGGTACGCCAGTCTTATATTTGTATACATTTCCATTTTTTTTCCTGTGAAATAAGTTAAGAAAATAGGTATATAGAATAATAATTATAATTCCATACATTTGAAAATAAAGAACTAACTGATAAAACTGTGAGGATTTCACGGCAAGTACTATACGACGGGAAATACCAGAGTGTGTTGTCTCTGGAAATACTAAATTGCTCATATCTGCTTCTGTGCGAATGGTAAAGGCGAAATTTACAGTGGGACCCGTAGATCCGAGTGGCGTTTTTGGAATATGGCATATCGCGGTCCCACAAAATTAACCGACCGGCGTTACACAGACACCGTTAGTTTAGCTCTGAGTTTCGATGAGAGTGTTGCATTTTCGCTGAAAAAGTTTTGAGCAGAGCACATGGTAAGAATTCTATAAATTATATTACTTTTCCGCCCAACCTATCTAATATGCGAGAAAAGTATTGGTTTACCCACAAAAAAGTTGAAATTTTGTATAAAAATTTGAGTTATTTTTGACGTTTTTCATCAAGAACAACACGAAAAAATGGTTTTTCGAAAAACATCCTGTGTGTATGTCGTCGTCGGCCATTTTTCGTTACATATCTTATTAGCACGATACAGCCTCCGGAGTGCAACAAATCACCAATTTTATGCTTGAATATTGTTCAAGACATCTCACAGATGAACCCTCAGCTCTCAATAGCCAATACAGCAGGTTCTACATTACTTTAAGTACAACATTTTTGGAGAAATTTCAGATTGTTAGCAGGATACAGCCTCCGTACTATATACAAGTAACCAATTTTATGATTGAATATTATTCAGGGCGTCCCAAAGATGAATCATATTGAGATTCAGCTCACTAAAGCCAAGTACGAGTGCTATATGGTACTTGAGGTACCAAATTTTTGTCATTTTTTGAGAATTTTCATTTTTTTTTCAGCATACAGCCTCCAGCGTGTATACAAGTGACCTATTTTATGATTGAATATTGTTCAGGGCGTTTTATAGATAAACCTTATTGATTTTTAGCTCACCAGAGCTAGTACAACGGGTGTTATGGTATCTGCCACATTTTTGTCCTTTTTGGAGTACGATACAGCGTCCGGAGTGTATACAAGTGGCCAATTTCATAGTTGGATATTTTTCAAGGTGTCTCACAGATGTACCCTATTGATTTTTAACTGACTATAGCGAGTACAGCGGGTCCTATAAATCCAGATGTACTACATTTTTGGTTACTTTAGGAGAAATTTCGGTTTGTTAACACGATACATCACCCGAAGTGTATACAAGTGACAATTTTATGATAGAATATTAATCAGGGCATCTCACAGATGCGTAAAAGTTAGTTTTAATCTTTAGAACCGTTTATTTTTTACTTAAAAGTAGAAAACCAAAAAAGAAACTGTTCGTCACAATAGAATACTAAAACTACATACTGCAAATGAGCTATTATTTGTGATGTTATAAGTAAACCCATGGCAGTTTGGTTAAAAAAAATTGTTTTTTTCTTAAATAATGGCGTTTTAGAAAAAAAAGTCATTTTATAGGTGCGAAGGCGGACACCATGGTTAGGCTATATAAAAAGAAAATAGCCATTCATTTCAAGAACTACAGCGAAGATAACATCGCTAGAGCAGTGGAAGATATAAGACAAGGAAGAAAAGTGTGAGACAAGCTGCTGAGTATTATAAGATTCCAAAAGTTACCCTATTTGATAATAAAAAGGTAATAAAAACATGGCGGGCAATGCGTAATTTCATAAGAAGAAGAAAATCTTTTGGCCCAAGGGATTCTAAAATTCAGTGAGTGGGGTTTTCCTCTTACCAGACAAGATATGAGACTATTAGTTAAAAACTATTTAGACAGAAAAGTGGAAAAAATAAAGAAGTTTAAGGACAATTACCCTGGAATTGACTGGTTTTACAAGTTAATTTGTCGGAACCAAATTTTAACGGAACGATTTGCTCAAAATATTAAACGCTCAAGAGCAAATATAACAAAAGAAATAATAAAAAGCTATTTCTTCAATCTGGGCGAAAAAATAGAAAATATCTCACCCTCTAATATCATCAACTATGATGAAAGCAATTTGTCTGATGATCCCGGGAGAGTAAAAGTATTATGTAAATGAGGATCTTAGAGGGTAGAAAGGATTGTAGATTCAAGCATATCAATTATGATGGCTATTAGTGGATCAGGGGTACTTTTACCTCATATGTTGTCTACAAATATGTTGGGACTGTATACAATCGTACCAAATCCGGCTGGTTTGATTTAGCGACTTTTGAGGATTGATTTGACAAGATTCTCCTACCCTGTTTTAAGAAGCTTCCAGGAAGAAAGGTCTTGATATGGGACAACTTGGCAGCTCACAGTTCAATTCATGTTTTACGGTGTTGCGAGCAAAATGATATTTCTTTTGTTTTATTGCCACCGAAAAGTTTGGCGATCTGTTCTTGCTGATTGGAAAATAAAAAACAGAGGTTGTATTCTTAAATCGGAGTTCCCTGCGCTTTTAAAGAAAGCCATCGAAGGCATCGAAAATATTAGTCTGGCTTCAGCGCCTGTGGAATTGTTAAGCTATCACCAGATGTTGTTCTCAGGAAGATACCTGATTCCGAGAGAAATGAAAACGAAGATGCAAATGCGGAACACTGGACTAACTGAGTGTTACTCAAGACGTCACGAAGAAGAAACAGGGGAAAAAATTGCAAGTGGCTCATGGCAAAGGTATTTCCTCAAAGGATATGGATATGTCAACATCTGAGAGTGAGACCGAAATAGCCCTAGAAGATTTAAGTGAGGATGAAGAACTCGAAAAAGAACGTGAAAGTGACAATGAAAGTGATCAAGAATAAGCTATAAAAATGCAGCATGAATATAATGAAAATATGTTTCTTCAAAACCAAAGCGATATTAGTGAGACTAACCTTGCAATAGAAGTAGACAATTTCGTAGTAGTTAAGTTCACTTGTACAAAAAACAAATACTATGCTGGTTGTGTTACTGAAGTGATGAGGGAAGGAAACAAAAAGATGTTTTTAGTTAATTTCTTAAGAAAACAAGATTCAAATAAAATGGGCGAATATTTTACATATCCAATAGTTAGGGATGAAAGCATCATAGAGGAACATCAAATCGTAAAAGTTTTAAGAAAGGTTAAAGATTTAAGGCGCCAAAGATATTATTTCTCAGATTTGACTTCATTAAAGAATATTAAAGTAGAGTAGAGTTGTTGAAGTTTTTGTACAAAAGCCAAAAATATTTTTGATAATAAAGTTTATTAGTTATTAGGCATTGCCCTACTTAATATTATTTCCAGAATTTATGTTTGTTATATTAGTAAATAAGGGTTTACGTTTTTTTTATGAATTTTGTATTTTTTATGTTTTTCAAGAATAAAATATTTTAATTTGCATGTTTTTTTGTTTTTTTTTTCCATAAAATTTAAAAAATTTGATTATAAACATGGTATATTGTCCAAATACACGCCGTTCTAGGGGCTAAGACGATTTCTAATGCTTAACAGAGGGTCGTCCGCCTTTACCCCACACATAGGGATGATGGCGGACCCTCTTTACCTAAATAAAAAAAGGTGGGGGAACAAAAATGTCATTAATTTTACTATAGAATTTGACAAAGGAGACATGGATGATTCTTGATTATTTTTTTGAATTTTTTTTTTCAAAAATTGTAGATACTTTCTATTTACAAAAAACTGCAAAAATCATCCGACTTCACCCCGAGTGACGGTACCACCTGAATTTAGCTGAAGACTACAGATTCAGATTATAAATGGGGATGAAGGCCAAAGATCCACATTATTACTTATAATCACAATACTGGTTGATAAAAAAATACCAAATTTAATTTAAATCACCAATAAAACAGTAAAAATACCAGAAACTTAAATTACGCAATTAATAAAACCGTGGAAATATAAAATAAATCAGTTACAGTGAAACAGTCAAATGGTTCATGAACAATTGCTCAAAATTAATGTATAACAGTAATAAAAAAATAATTCAGTAACTACCAAGAAATATATATGGCGTATCGCCAAGGTACGTACCGTGGTATATCATACGCCCCTAAGTATAATACGTTATAAAACAGAAATTACGATTGTTACATATATTACATCCAAAGGCATTACTAAGAAAACTAACAGCTAAAGATAGTAAACGAGGAAAAAGTACCAATGACAGATACACCTGAAAAAACACGTATTGCTGAATTGGCGTTACAAAGAGAATTGAAAAAACAAAAGAAATTGACCAAAAATAAAATAAAAGGTAACCAAAGACTTCTTTTCAACGAACAAGCAACTAAGAAATTTGTTTTTAGATACTTTTAAATGATTCAGATGACTCGGAATCGTTTTCAGAAATTTAAAAAATAGACAGAGAACCTGCTGTTGTTGTTTGGTTTCCCAATCAAGTGCATTCATTATGTAGCTCAAATATCTACAAATACAGATGCAGCAGATTATAAAGTTTGTTTTCTACGAAAACCAGGGAAAGTAAATGGGTTGTTTTAAAGATGTTGCAATAGTGAACTTGTCCGACATTCTCATGCTATTGCCCGCGCCGATTAAGATGCATACAAAATGATTAAGCAGATATCTCTGTTAATTTCGATATTAATATACGTTAATTTTTAGCATTTTCCTACTTAATCTAACCTACCTTTTTAATCACAGTGTCGAATAAGTCTTTGTTTTTTTACCGTTATATTAAGTGTGTCTCACTGTATCGGACTTTGCGGTACACATTGAGATGATTTACATTATTTTTTTAATGTTTATAATACAATTTTCGTTTTTATTTAAGTCACTACATCATTTCTGATAGATATTTCATCACTATAACATGGCATCCTTATTTGCAGTTATTGTTTACCCATTACCTGCTCATACCGCCTTAAACAAAAAGTGTCTCACTGTGACCAATTTTATGATTGGATATTGTTAAGGTCGTCTCACAGATGAACCCTATAGATTTTCAACTCCAGAGAGCCAGTACAACTGGACCTATACACTATACATCCAGATATGCTAAATTTTTGGAGAAATTTCGGTTTGTTAGCAAGATATAGCTTCCGGAACGTATAGAAGTGACCAATTTCATAATTGGATATTATTAAGAGCGTTTCACAAATGAAGCCTATTGATGTTTAGAACACCAGAGCCAGTACAACTAGACGTATAAATCCATATATACATTTTCAGAAAAATTAGATTTTTTAGCACGATACATCCTCCGGAGGTTATACAAACGTGACAAATTTTATGATTGGATATTGTTCCGGGCGTCTCACAGATGAACCCTATTGATTTTCAGCTCACGAGAGCCAGGACAATGGGTCCCAGTGGCGTAACTAGGATGAAGTTCTGAGGGGGGGATGAACTACCGGGAGGTCTGGGTACCGGAAAATTTGTCAAATTTTACGCCCCAAAACTGCATTTTAGCTTTGTTTTTCTTATAAAATTGTAGCCTACAGTTCCTAGCTTTTAGTACATTTTCAATCAAGTAGGTTTGCTGTGATTAATGTTTTAGATTTTTTTTCATTTTTACAGTTCGGGGCGGGGGGTTCTATCCCCCCCCCTAGTTAGGCCACTGATGGGTTCCATAAATCCAGATATTCTACATTTTTGGAGAAATTTCGGTTTGTTAGCACGATCCCTCCAGTGTAGGTATAAGTGCGAGAAAGTTAGTTTTAATCTTTAAAACTAGTTATATTTATCAATAGAATGCGCATGATACTTTTAAGTGTACCTATTTTAATGCGGTTCAATTACAATCACGTTGCTTTTATTTAAATCTTCAACATAAATATATGTGTAGTTTTTTTAAAGTCAATTGAAGAACAACGATTTCTTACACATCTTCAATTTGCTCTCAAAATATGTACATTTCCTATATTAAAACATGAATATTTAAAGCAGGTAAGACGTTACTTTGTTTAAACAATTTTGTGATTTTATCAAGACAAAACATTCTAGATTGTACAATATAAAGAACTGTAGATATCATTCGTCCGTAAGCTGATGGTGCCAAAAATGCAATTATTGGGAAATTATGATGGGAGGTAATTAAATATACACAAACAAAATAAGTTTTATTTAATACTGATACCATAATACTTAGTATAAAGAAAGAAACTACATTTTTGAAAGTTCGTTTCTGATGGTTTGGCCTTAATATACTAATATCACAACATAACATTCTAAAAAACTAAACAAAAAGGTTATTCAAACACAAATGTTTAAATTGATAAAACAAATTGATTTAATCAATCAAAATAAATACTATTACGGTCACAAAAGAATAAGTCTGCATATAAAAATAAAAATATAATTCTTTCTCAACAATAGGGTTTTTCTGTAAAATAATTATAATATAATTTCTTAGTCGCAGTATATAATCTGTTATCGATAAATATCTATATTTAAGTACATTACTTTTAGTTGAGTTGGCAACAATGATATATTAATTTACAATTGATTGTTCCGGGCGTCTCACAGATGAACCCTATTGATTTTCAGCTCACGAGAGCCAGGACAATGGGTCCCAGTGGCGTAACTAGGATGAAGTTCTGAGGGGGGGGATGAACTACCGGGAGGTCTGGGTACCGGAAAATTTGTCAAATTTTACGCCCCAAAACTGCATTTTAGCTTTGTTTTTCTTATAAAATTGTAGCCTACAGTTCCTAGCTTTTAGTACATTTTCAATCAAGTAGGTTTGCTGTGATTAATGTTTTAGATTTTTTTTCATTTTTACAGTTCGGGGCGGGGGGTTCTATCCCCCCCCTAGTTAGGCCACTGATGGGTTCCATAAATCCAGATATTCTACATTTTTGGAGAAATTTCGGTTTGTTAGCACGATCCCTCCAGTGTAGGTATAAGTGCGGGAAAGTTAGTTTTAATCTTTAAAACTAGTTATATTTATCAATAGAATGCGCATCATACTTTTAAGTGTATTTTAATGCGGTTCAATTACAATCACGTTGCTTTTATTTAAATCTTCAACATAAATATATGTGTAGTTTTTTTAAAGTCAATTGAAGAACAACGATTTCTTACACATCTTCAATTTGCTCTCAAAATATGTACATTTCCTATATTAAAACATGAATATTTAAAGCAGGTAAGACGTTACTTTGTTTAAACAATTTTGTGATTTTATCAAGACAAAACATTCTAGATTGTACAATATAAAGAACTGTAGATATCATTCGTCCGTAAGCTGATGGTGCCAAAAATGCAATTATTGGGAAATTATGATGGGAGGTAATTAAATATACACAAACAAAATAAGTTTTATTTAATACTGATACCATAATACTTAGTATAAAGAAAGAAACTACATTTTTGAAAGTTCGTTTCTGATGGTTTGGCCTTAATATACTAATATCACAACATAACATTCTAAAAAACTAAACAAAAAGGTTATTCAAACACAAATGTTTAAATTGATAAAACAAATTGATTTAATCAATCAAAATAAATACTATTACGGTCACAAAAGAATAAGTCTGCATATAAAAATAAAAATATAATTCTTTCTCAACAATAGGGTTTTTCTGTAAAATAATTATAATATAATTTCTTAGTCGCAGTATATAATCTGTTATCGATAAATATCTATATTTAAGTACATTACTTTTAGTTGAGTTGGCAACAATGATATATTAATTTACAATTGATTCGCTATAAAAGACTGGTTACTCATTTCACTATAGAAATATTTCAAAGTACCGGATGTCCCAAATTCTAAGCGTATCATTGAGATCTCGAGAAGGTAAGAGATAGAGAAACGGTTAAATTGTGGCAGTTGCATTGCAAAGTAGGATCTCGAGAGCGGTAAGAGAGAGAGAAACGGTTAAATTGTGGCAGTTGCATAGAAATTATATATAAATCTATATTTATATAGGCAGTTCTACCATAACATACACGAAGTTAGGTTACGATATTTGTTTTATACCCAAACCGTCAAGCTCCTAATATAATTATAATTGTTTTCAATATGGCCCTGTAATTTTTTAAAAATTTTTTGAAGATTGTGATGGTGATGGCCATCCTAACGTCTACCGGAAAAAAATTGAATATTCGTTTCATATAGAAAATGTTGCAATAACATTGCAAATGTTAAAAAAATTAAATTATCGTTATTTATTTTATTCGATTAACCTATAAGTCTTTAAGAAACCAAACTAAGTTAATACGAGAAATACGAGCCATTTCAAGTACACATCTTCAAAGAGCTGTGAATAAGTTAAAAAATCGAGTAATATACTGCATTTAAGAAAGGGGATACATTTCCCAACACACCCGTAAATAGTTTTATGCTGAGATTCAAGAATTAGTTGATACTTTTTTAAACTTAAAATACAGGAATTTAATGAAAAACAAATATTTGCTTTCATGTTCAACTTTGATCAGATTTAATTTATTAGTTTTCGAAATGTAACCCATTGCTGACGACAGGTCGGAAAATAGTATTTTACGTTTCTTTGTCTGTTTAACTTATTCTTACAACTCACTTTGCATGTAAGTTACAATTTTACAATTGAATTATATTATAATAAGGACTTGTTCATTTTTTTGCCTTATCCCCAATATCAGTTGTTTTGGTTGTTTTGTTTTCTAACTAGCCGTCAAGACTACCCTTCTATATATATATATATATATATATATATATATATATAACAACAAAGAGATTCATGGGAAATTCACGCAAAATAAGGGCTACTGAAATAGAGTTACCACTCTATTTCAGTAGCCCTTATTTTGCGTGAATTACCCATGAATCTCTTTGTTGTTGTTGTTAACATATCACGCGATATTCCTACATCTTCTTTATATATATATATATATATATATATATATATATATATATATATATATAGTTGAAGAATGTAAGTAGAGCAATTTCCCCTGACACATTTTATCGAGTCCGACAAGAGTTTAATAATAGGATGTTTTACTGCCAGGAAGTAGAGCACATTTTGAACAATTATTATAACAACTTGTTCTTAAATATTTATTAATTAGAAGCAAAACTAAAATTTTACTGTTTTAGTGTCACCGTTCACAAGAAAAGAGGGGGTAGGAGACTTTCGCCATATTCTGTTTTAGTAACTTATCTGTTGAAGAAACATTGTCATCCTTTGATGAATGTATAACTAATGCAGTGGATCGAAATAAGAAACATAGTAGGCAGCCTAACTAAAAATGGGTGGACATTAAAAAAAGAAAAACATAAAATAAGTAGTTTTCATGGTTACTGTAATGGTTTTACGTGTTCTTCTTGTCCTTTAGTGTTTAGTAGTTTTCACTGTCTATTATTTCATATACATGTTCTTATTAAGTTATTTATTTGAAACGAATATTCAACTTCATTCCATTAAATGTTATGTTATAAATTATAGGGCCGCATTGAAACTATTATAATTATATTAGTAGCTCGATGATGACTGTTTGGGTATGAAACATTTACTCAAACCTAATTTAGTATATGTTATGGTAGCCACAATGAAATAGGTAATTTGTAGTAAAAAAATCCAGGTTCATGTTTAAAACATTAAGTTGATGATGAATGTGGGAATCCAATACGTCAGATAGATATCTAAATGATATTAAAGATGATAAAAATTGACAATGAAGAAGTGTCAACTGTTTTTTGATATCCTATACAAAAAATCCTGAAAATTATTTGTTATTAATTATCTCAAAAACAAAAGAAAATATTTGAAACCTAATCGGGGCTGATTGTTCCTTTAAACGCGCAGCTTTGTCACAATTTATCGGTTTCTCTATTACCGTTTTCGAGATCCGAATGATACACCTCAAATTTGGGAGAGCCGGTACATAATAAATGTAATTACGATTTTATTAACCATGATAATAAATTTTTGAATGTCAGAATAAGGTGAAAAGAAGATTAATTTCATAAAATTGAATAGCGTCTTCTATATAAATGTTTATCTCTTTAAAATAACACGTAAGTGTGTATTTATATATGAATTAAGTACAATATATTATATCAAGAAAAAATTGAAGTCCGCTAAGTAAGAGCAAGTAGGGGAACTTGGAGCAAAGCGGCCCCAAGAGGCAAAGTGGTTTTGTACAATAGTTCCTGTATCGTGAAGGCATTTGTGGGTGTCTTTACATACATCACTTCCCTAACGCACGAAGAGGTAATTATTGTGCATTCGCTCGCTGTCGAGAGTGCACGAACGTTTTCCTGGCAAGTGGGAAGTTTTGAATCACGTGTTTGTAATATTCCTCGGTAAGTAAAGTAGTAGTTTAGTTAAAAATATGATTTGTTTGTTCAATATTCGACAAATTTTAAATGGTTTTTATATATATTTACAGTGTACATACAGGGAATTCAAAGAAAACACATACTTTTTTTATAACTTCTAAAATAATTTTTTAGTACATATTGGGGCAAAGTGGATTTCTCATCATGGGGCAAAGTGGTCTCTAGCCACATTGCCCCTATGATAGTAAATCTTTCTCTTTAACAAAATGTCACCAAAGAGTGGTTCTGAATAACGTGAAAAATCAAAGTAACACAAATTATACGTAAAATTTGTTATCCATTTCATAAAAAAAATAATTCAAGTATTTTTCTACAAAGTAAAGCGTAAATTTTTCATTTTAATAATGTTTAATTATTTGTATTGTTTTTTTTTAGGATATTTCAGTAATGGTGCGTAACTATAAACACAAAACCCAGCAGCACTCTTGGTCGGAGGAGAGTATGACAGCGACGTAAGAAATAAAATACTGTGCAAAAAAGGCGCCAAGTCAATACCATGTTCTTTGACAACATTACTAAGACGAGTCAAGTTAGGCAAGGAACCAGAGGCAGCTTCAAAAAAATCTTTAGGGCGATTTAGACCTGTTATTTCGGCAAATCAAGAAAAAAAACTGGCGGATTTCATCTTAGACATGGAAAGTAGGCTATTCGGCATCGGCACACGGGAATAGAGGCACCTTGCAAAAAAAAATTGCCCATACCTTTAATGCAACCAAAGGTCTCGCAGGGCTGGATTGGATTTATGGGTTTTTAAACAGAAACAAAAAAATGTCTCTAATGTTGCCAGAATACACGTCGGTAGCTAGAGCTTCCTCTTTTAATAAATATAATGTGAATTCATTCTATGCTCTCCTAAGAGAAATGCTTGAGAAACATAAATTCACACCCAGTAGAATTTTTAATTGCGACGAAACAGGTATTTCTAAAGTAAATAAGCCATCCAGAATATTCTCCATGAAAGGAAAAAAAACAAGTGGGTAGTCTATCTTCGGCTGAAAAAGGCACCTTAACTACAGCAGAAATTTGCTTCAATGCTGTTGGGTTTTACGTTCCTCCCCTACTAATTTTCCCGCGAGTGAGAAAATGCCCAGCCCTAGAGCAAGGACTTCCCCTAGAAGCTATAGTTGAATATCATTAGTCGGGGTGGATGCAAAGTGACATATTTCCTGAGATTTGGTTTGTTCATTTTTTGAAGTATACTAAACCCACCGAGACTGACCCGGTGTTACTGATTTTTGACGGGCATGCAACCCATACGAAAAATTTAAATTTGGATGAAAAGGCAAAATAGCTTATTAATAGCCCTGGGAAAACAATAACTTTATATCAAGTCGTAGAACTTTTTGGCAACGCCTTTAAACGAGCTGCAACTGCACAAAACGCTATTAGTGGCTTCAAAGCGACTGGAATTTATCCTTACAATCCCGATGTATTTCCAGACGATTTATTCAAACCAGCAGAGACTACAGAGTACCAGGGGAATAACGCCCAAAATCTCCACAACAGTTTATACCGGATGACAATGGGCTTGATGAAATTAATCAGTCACCACAACCAGGGCCCTCTATGGTTAGAATCCCATCTCCTATAGTCCACTCGGTTCAAGCTGTAAACTCACAAGCTACATGCCCTGTTTCACATGGAGAAATAACTGTAAATATGTACTATACGCCATAAGACATTTTAGCTTTACCATAAGTAAAAGAAAAAGGGGAAAAACTATGATACTAACGTCAACCCCCAACTATGAAAAGTTGAAGGCTACATCAGAAAATAAAATACCAAAAAACAAAAAAAAATGGTCAAAAGAAATTTGGTATACACCAAAAAGACAAAGATACAGAAAAAAAAGACGAGGGGGAAGATACATCGTCAGACACTTTAGCTGAAGTAGAGTTATTAAATTCAGATGATTCAGATGGCGATTCGAGTTTTATTCCAAGTCAAAGAATTTTGATATAGAAAATAAAGTTGAATGATTTTATATTGACTGAACTAACATCTGACAAAATGACAATAAAACAATTTCTTGCGCAAATAATCGTTGAAAAAACATTTGAAACTAAGATTATTGTTTCGTTCCTGCGACAATATAGACAATCAAGAGACGTGTTTGTTTTTCCTGAAACAAAGGATGTTAGTGAAGTTTTTTTGCACGAAAGTTAAGATAGAATTTTTAAGACATGGAAAAATTCAGGTTTTTTAAATAATTTTTTAACATTTTACTACTTACAGTTCGTTCCGTTTTAGTATTATTTTTGGTAGGTTTTTAATTTTAAAATTTTGTTACATTGTTGTTTGTTAATTTTTTTATGATACAAACTGAAATTATGTCAAAATTTAGTTTTAGTAGGGCTCGTTAAAACGGCAAGTATTCTGTTCTTTTTAATAAGTTTGTTTATGAAAATAGTTTCTTTGTATTAAATCCTGTTCATATCCGCTTTGCCCCACGTTCAAACCACTTTGCCCCATACATGGAGCAGGATATTTTGCAATAACTCACTTTTTTCCCTATTTTTCATAGTACGAATTTAGAATAACTAGATATCTTGGATATGTATAGTCTAATAATACAAGAAGAGATCTTAACCATCCAGAATGCTTTCCGAGTTATTAAAAAATATTTGTAAATTTTTTTTGATAAGGTGGCCACTTTGCCCCAAGTTCCCCTAAAACCAAATATATTATAGTTTCTTTGGGCAAAACAATGAGGACATAATAATGATTACATTAATTAGTCATCTGTTCTATGACAAATTAGTTTATATCAACCTGGTCTCGTTTATAAATATAAATAAGGAAATTACAAATAATATTGCATTATCTTTAAAAAGTTAGACATTATTTTTTTTATTTATTCACTTTGTTATTGGAAGAACATTATTGTGTAAAACTTCTTTTGGTACATTATGATCACTGTAATAAGTAACTACAAAATAAGTACACACAAAGTCACAAAATTCTGCTAGAAATATTAAATTTAAGAATGTTAGACACCGACTTTTGATATGTTATAAATACATTTAAAACTTTTAGTCATATTATTGCTGAAATAGCAAGTGTACCTACCATAATTCTAATGATTTATACTGTCTAATTTGGGAGAATAGTTAATTACTGTAAGTACCATATAAAATTCTCAATCATCAGCTAAGTTAGTTAGCTATAAGTTATACATTTTCGTCAACTCATAAAATATATATTGCTACTTTTATTTTAAAAATGTGAAGAAATACGTATACATTTTCAGCCTTTCTATTCAAACAGATCTAAAAAAATGTGTTTTGAGATCCATACTGACTGGAAACTGTCCTTTGTTGAGCTTGTATGGCCGATGTGTCCTTAAAATAGTGTAACAAAAATATGGCAATAATAGTAACAAGAAATCCACACAAAGCACCCAACATATCGATGCCGCTCATTTTTTTCCATTCTTCAAACAAAATGGATGATGCAATAATAACAAACGTGGTGAACATAACATAGTAAATTGGTGTAACAACACTGGTACTGAATAGATCAAGTGATTTGTTTAAGTAGTTCATTTGGATGCATATGCAAAACAGAATGATGACAGATAGTACAAACAGCAAAAAGTAGTTTGTAATGCCTTCGTTTACTGAAAAAAATAGAAACGTTCTTTTATAGATAATAACCAAAAATGTTATGGCATTTATGTGAAAAATATGTAAATTGACATTTTTTAGTGATAATTCATGATATGGGAATCAATAACTATGATACAATCTGCTGATGGTTCAATAATAAACTTTCAATTTTGAGCAAAATCCTATGCAAAAGGTTTCAAGTTGTATTGTTTACATTATTTTGAAAAGATATTGTGAATTTGTGAAAGTACCATAGGCGGAGTTTTGGAGGGGGATGACAGAGCTGAAGTCACCCCCCCCCAATAAATTAAAACATAACTTGTTTACCAGCTTTAGCTTAGTACCAATAACTCAATCAACTAACCTTAAGCTATTTTACTAACTTACTTTAATACTTGTAACATTAATAAAATAATTATCTTTTCTTTGTTTGCAACCCATGTTCACGTATGATACTAAGGGGTTTTCGGCAATGATATATCGAATGAGAATATGCTCAACTTCTGGTTATACCGGAAGTAGACGTGAGCTTTGTTATTTTAAAAGGACCACCCATTTTTTTACATTTTTTAATTAAACGTAAAAAAATAATGTCATGTTCATAAAGCTTCTCTATACCTACCTTTTAAGGTTTACGAGATATCTTTGTTTTTGCGAAATACAGTGTTTCACAAAAAATGGAAGAACCAAAAATCGAATCAACTTGAACCAAAAGAGTTTTTAAAAAGTTAATAGAAAAACTTTAAGGCAACTTTTTGCAATATTGTCTATAACGATAAATTTCACAAGGTACGCCGAAAAGTGTGAAACACTTCAAGACAACTTTCAACTCTAATAACTTGCTTAACTTAAATGCAATACCCTGTATTTTTTTACTTTATTCGATACTTCCTCAGAGTAATATTACAAATAGAGTCCGCAAGTCATTCATAAAACTATCCGAAAAGACGGCTAACATTCTATCGCCAGAGATATGTTTCTATGAATGACTTTCAAGGAGTGGGAAGAGACTGTCGGACTAGTCGGACCATGTGCTTCACGGCATCGGCTTATGTTCATAGGCGTAGTAAAGAAAGAAATTAAATTAACTAAATGTTCTATTACAAAATATTGTAGTTTTACTTTATTTGGCGATATAATTAGAAATTTGGAAACTTTAAAAAAAATAATTGAACTTTTAATAAGGTTTGTTTTTAAGGAAATTGTAATATATGAGATAATAATCTTTAAAATAAAACAATAAATTCGTTTAATAAAAAACTGGTTATAATTTGTTGTAGATAATTTTAATACAATTAATTATATGCATATATACGTACATATTTTTGGCGTTCGTATAGTAGTAATAACAAATAATTAGGACCTATTCGTAACGTTTGGCAAAGCCGAATACAGTTGAATAGGGGTTAAGAAAAAAAGATATATTTTTAGTCCTCACTAACAACGAAATGCCTTCAGTACGCGGAAGCAAAATCTAAAAAAAATCAACACATGAACTACTTATATTTAATTTCCTACATATTGATTACTTAATTAATGTAATAAAATCACTCATTCCTAAATAGTACTGTTTTTGTATTTATACTTCTCGACCTAGGAGCTGAAGATGATTCCAATTTTTTGTATGTTTCGTAATGTATTCTAATTTTAAAATAATGTTTTAATATTAATTTAATTAATGGCATTGCATGACCATTTAGAGCATCGTCATCAAAAAGGTGATCTCCAAAGGCATTAAGAACATCTGGTTGTATGTTTTTTAATTTGTTTTCACTAATACGTCCATAATATTTTTAAATTGTTTATCGAATATATTATTGGTTTTTGAAAACAGTCTAAAAAACTTTTCTGCTGATTTATATGTACTTTTTGTAAAATTAGAGGCTTTTACCAATTTTTTTTTCTAAGAACAGTTTCTGATTCTAATATATTCAAACATTTTAGACATACCAAACAAGTTTTAAGTTTTCTGACTACGAAACCAGAAATGTACCCTACAATATCTTCCACATATAATGTAAGATCCCAAGCTGAAGGATTATTATTGAAACCCCCTTACTTCTAATTGCCCCAAAAAACAGCTCTAAATGATCTTGTGACAGCCGATAAGTGGTAATATATTTTTATTTTTATTATGAATGACATGAAAATCGTATAAATCTTTTAAACTTTGAATACAAATTAGAAATCCAAGAAATTCAGTTTTCCTGGCCGATTTCAAAACAGATACATTTTTAAGTTTAATGCCCAAAATATAGTTTTTTTATATCATCGAGAAATTGAAAAAAGTGGCTTTCAGTTGCATTTGATAACGGCTTTTTATACATATATTTGACTAATCTTGTTTTTCACCACTGCCATTCTCTAAAATTTTCATCGATGCCAGGCAATTGCGGACCCATTTTATCATGTGGCATGGATCATAAAATATATAAACTGCTTCATTTGTGATTGGATGCTCAAAACTTTTTGTAATTTTGTGACATCACTGAAATCTGCCCCAAGCTTTTCTGCCATGCTGACATTTGATGCAGCGCCATCAAAAGTTAATGAGGTTATGCGAATACCAGATTAATGAATGAATTCCAAACATTTATTTACTAAATTCACCTTTTCATTTGCTGTTATTCCATTAATTAAAAAATAGCCCACTGGCAATTTCCAATTACCATTTAGGCAAACAAGTAAAAAAACTAATGCCTCTCTTGCTGGAGGTAGCTCATCCGAGTCCATCTGCGTTCCCACATCTACATACCCTGTAAATCGACTGCCATCCCATCTCTGTAGTGCGGTCCTGTATACTTCATCTCAAGGAAACCTTCAGTGGTGAATGCTGTCTAAACAGTATTGCCAACTTACAAAAGAAAACACTGAATCAAGATTCACAGATATATGATTCTATTTATTTAAGAGAAAAGAATTTTTATCTCGTAAAAAATCAAAAAATACATTATTTTTCCTTGCATACGATATATAAAGAAAAATAAAACTTATCTATGATGGTCTTTCACACAAAATTCATACCAATGGTTGCATACGTGCACGTATGCAACTTATTGTGCGTTTAAGTTTTGTTGGTAATTGTATTCAATATTTCAACAAAAAAAACATGGACGATTGTGATAAGTACATAAGATTATCGGATATAATTCAATACCTAATGTTCCTTTATATATACAAGTAAGTTTTCATTTAAAAAAAATTTATGAAATACCTTATGTTTTCCACTAATGTTCTATAGAAGAATATTCATTTTGCTTGCCTTTTAGGGATGTTTTGGAAAATTTCTTGGGAAGCTGGATTCACAGTTCATTTGAATCAACTCGTTACTGAAAAGCCTTTCAGTATTTTCTTCTGGGATTGTGTAAAGGGTATTTACACTGTATACATGGAATATTTAATTCAGAAATCGTCTTTTTGGGAAGCTGGATTCACAGTTCATTTGTATCACTTCATTACTGAAAAGTCTTTCAGTATTTTCTTCTGGGATTATGTAAAGGATATCTACACTGTATATATCAAATATTTAGTTCAGGAATCGTTTTAGAAGGTTAGTATCACTATTCACTTTTTAATATTGGCTATAAATTTTACAAGTCTTATAATTATTATGAAAGAAAAATAATGTGTTTCTTTTAGCTTTTCTTAGCACCAACGCTCTACTACCTTTCTTCTTCAAAATCAACAACTTTCTTTTTTCCAAAACAAAAAATCTCATTCCTATATCAGCCCTCTGTTTATTTAAATCACATAAATGTTTGCAACCAATCAAAATAACTCATAGTAGTTCATTTAAAAGATTTCATTTTATTATTCAAGATAGTAACTTTTTAATTATAAAACATACTTTTTAACAATTCTAAACAAACAATACCTATATATATATATATATATATATATATATATATATATATATATATATATATATATATTTTGCATTTTATTAATTCTTAAAATTTTTCAGCTGTTATCGACTTTTCTCTACCCAGCTGACACATACTTCAAACAGATGTCAAAGATTTTATAACCCTTATGTTTTTATTTGGAATTTCACCTTTGGATATAATACAAGAAACATTTCTAGGGCTTCTAAATAGTTTAATGGTATCTAATGGGAATTTAAGATAATGCATAAACATTTAACGATTTCAATTGAAGAGTGGACTCATTCATTTCATAACAGGTGATGTTTTTTTTTAAATTTTTCTCTTAAATAGTTTGAATCCTATTATATTTGTGTCATGTATGTGTATACAAGGTAATTGTAATTGATTTGTGTTAGATATATGTACAGTGTGTAGCATTATTGTTTCACAATAATATATATATATATATATATATATAAATATATATATATATATATATATATGTATATTACTATTATTATATTGTATAATTATTTAATTATAATTAATTTTATGTTTATCTAGTGTTATTAAATAGTCGTTTGTCTTATATTTATAAGTATAATGGATTATGACTTGGGCTTTTATATATATATATATATATATATATATATATATAGACACGACTTACCTTCGGCTAGCTCAAAAATATATCTTTTATCAATTTAATCTAAAGTTTAAATATAAGTCGGAAGCATGATGACTCCTCCCTTTGAGTTCTGGATACACACTATATGAATGTAATTTGATTTATATATTTATTTAATTTATCTATGAAATTGGGCTTCTGGATACTCTCATATAGAAAGACTGAAATATGTTAATTCTAATAATTTTATTGAAGACATGAAAAGAATAAAAAACACCAACACTTCAATGAAAATTGATTTAATAAATTGTTACTGTGAAAAATTTCGTATTATTTTTAACATTTAAAATTACTTTATAGCCCCTACATCCTATGCAATTCTGAATACACAACAATTCATTATATTGCGTCGGCGCATAAATTCTACGCGTGCGCTTATGTAATTTCCTACAACACGAATACGCTCTTCACCGTCAATGCTGTGTATAAACAGTTTATGCTCTGCCTGCGTGCATATAGTTGTGAAAAATTTCAATACGTTATATAAATTTAAACAAGCCATAACATATGTATATAAATTTCTAAATAATGTGTGTGAATTGAAAAGAAGATAGTAATGGATAAACCAGTTATGCATGCATTAGAGGAAACTAAAAGTTGGAAATTATGTGAACATACATGGAACACGTGAACATTGAAAATGGATTAAATTAAACAAGTAAGTACAATTATATTATTATAAACTAAATCGCATGAATCTCCATGGAGATAAAATATGATGCATCGTAATATATTGTTCTAGGCCTTTTATTAGATTATCATTATTAGAACGTTCTGATTATTATTTTTAGTTCACTGTTCATATTTATGTGGAATTCCAAATATTTTAATTAAAATGCACAGACCTTAGTTCATATCTTCAGTCCTTGGCTGCTACTCGCGTCTCTAATTTCTTGACGATCTCTCACAAGAGAGATGCACCTTCCTGATCACCTTTCTCTTCTCACGGGTTCACAAAAACTTATTAACTTATTTCTATTACCTTTTTGTGAGAACTTTTCAACTTCTTTATCAAAAATTTAACAATTTTTATCAGAGGAGATTTATATCGACGCTTGCCTCTCCATCCCACCAAATCGACTCTTTGGTTTTTCAAATCAACAAACTTTTTGGCTTGGCAAATGCAAAGCTTGCTTCTGTTTGTTTTATTAACACAAATTGTCAATTACTATGTCTTTTAGTTATAAAATGAAATTGTTTGATTTCTAAGTCCTGGAGGATTAACACACTTATTCACAAATATTTATTTTGTATTCAGGATTCTATATAATGTCTTTTTCCTATAATACATTATCAATTTTAATCATTATCACGTTTTTACGGTTTTCTTATTTATATCCATTTTTACAAAATATACAACATAGATTACTGATTCATATAGATGTAATTGATTATTTTTAAATTCTTGAATTTTTACTGTTTTGTCTTACATAAACTATTGATTATTTCCGATTTTGTTATTATTGTTCTATATAAAATAAATAATCAATAAATTTAAGTTGGTAATAAAATTACTAGATTTCATTACTTCCTGTTTATAATACATTTCTTTGTCATATGTTTGGGCTGTGTTCCATCTATCATTTCTCATAAAGCTTTCAACCCTTTCTTTAAATTGTCAACCTTTATTATAAACCCCTGCAAATATTGATAAGTAATTATTGAAATAAATATTATTTGATGTTATTTCAGGTTTCAAGTTCAAATGAAATTTTATTTCTGTTGAAATTCATATGGCGATGTTCAGAGCAATGTGGAACTTATTTACATTGACGTACTTCTGGAATTATTTGTGCAGGTAAATTTTGATACTTATTTAAATAATGTTGTGTTTAGAATTTCTACTCAGTCCTTTTATTAATCAATCATATCAATATCTGACATTATATTTATGCGTATTTCACTCTTTCTACTGATTATATACCTGAATTGTCAGTGACTTTCATAAGGCGGTTGTGTCTAATGCTACAACTTCCGTAATAATAGATCCTTTTTTATGTTTGTTTATTTACAAATGTTTCAAGAACTAGAGGACTAGTTCAATATATATATATATATATATATATATATATATATATATATATATATATATATATATATATATATATGGTAACTTTTTTTATTGGGGAATGCGGCAATGTGATAAAGAAAACTCTGTTTAGTTAATCCTAAGCTTTCGATAATTTATTATTATCATTATCAAAGAATCTACAAAATAAATATTATATAAATTTAAAATATTTTTTAAAGTAAAAATATTTTTTACTTACACTAATTGAGGTTGTTCACAATAATATAATATCTATTTATATGAAGAAACATCATTGTACAATTTAATCGTTAAAATATTTAAATTGGCATGTTATCAAATTGATGACAATTTGTGACAAGTTGATGTTGTCATAGAAAACATTTTTTTATATATATATTCAGTACATTAGTATATAATAAAATGTTTACTATATTCTTATTATATTTAAATGAAATATAAGTAAATAAATAAAAAGAATTATCCTCTATAACGCCTTGATCTTCATTATTATCTTTTCTGTCGAATGATAATAAATAACTATAAATTGAATTTAGATTCTGAATATCAGTTCTTTTATTTAAACAATTATTCTCTTGAGCAATGAATGTCATTTCCAGGAAAATCCTTTTAGAGTAATTGTCTTCTTTACACAAAATTTTGAAGTTTTTATAATCAATTATATGTTTTGTTGAGAAAACGTGTTCTGCTAATGCTGAACGTTCTGGGTATAATATTGAATCACTCTTATGTAGAGCTAAGCGCTTAGTAATTTTTTGAGAAGTCTGACCCACATATACAGATTCGCATGTAGAGCATGTTAATCTATATACAACATTAGAACGTTCAGTATAAGGATCAATTTCTTTTAATTTACTAAAAACACGATTAATTGTCAGAACATTTTTATTTGCAAGTTTTATGTTAGTTACTTCCTTTAAAATTTTGGAAATTCTAGGTGTAAGATCTTCAAAATATGGTAAAGATGCAAAAAAGATATTGGTTGAATTTGTATTCGTTATATTTTCTACGTTATCAGTTGATAAATTTGGTTCATTAGATAATTGTATTGGATGAGGGAACGTATTCGTTTATATTGTGATATAAACAAAAATACTTTTTTAGAAATTATTACTTATTTATTCAATAATACTTTTTTCACTTTTGATAATAAGTATTATAAAGAAACTTTTGGTACACCAATGGGAGCAAATATATCTCCAATTTTAGCTACATATGTTATGGATGAATTGTTAAATAGTGTTATTCCTTTACTATCTTTTCGTCTTTCTTTTATAAAAAAATATGTAGACGATATAATATTGGCATTACCTAGTACAGGCATCAATGAAATATTAGAAAAATTCAATAATTATAATCACTACATCCAGTTTACTATTGAAACAGAAGATAATGAACAATCTGTTCCATTTCTAGACACCAGACTTATAAGAAGTAATGATATAATTACAGTAGACTGGTATAGAAAACCTTGTAGTTCAGGAAGATATATAAACTATTTTTCATATCATAAATTTTCAACGAAAATTAATTTGATAAAGCAAATGAAAAATAGAGTAATCAATATTTCAGATAATACGATGCACAATAAAAATTTAAATATATTATCGAATCTACTCCTAAATAGTGGATATCCAAAAACATTAGTAAGAAAAATACTATTTAACAATCCTCATCCAATACAATTATCTAATGAACCAAATTTATCAACTGATAACGTAAAAGAATACAAATTCAACCAATACCTTTTTTGCATCTTTACCATATTTTAGAGATCTTACACCTAGAATTTCCAA
Organism: Galeruca laticollis; assembly: GCA_963921935.1. NCBI lineage: Eukaryota > Metazoa > Arthropoda > Insecta > Coleoptera > Chrysomelidae > Galeruca > Galeruca laticollis. The sequence continues at coordinate 134,036,894 of OY998176.1, forward strand.
AATTTTAAAGGAAGTAACTAACATAAAACTTGCAAATAAAAATGTTCTGACAATTAATCGTGTTTTTAGTAAATTGAAAGAAATTGATCCTTATACTGAACGTTCTAATGTTGTATATAGATTAACATGCTCTACATGCGAATCTGTATATGTGGGTCAGACTTCTCAAAAAATTACTAAGCGCTTAGCTCTACATAAGAGTGATTCAAGATTATACCCAGAACGTTCAGCATTAGCAGAACACGTTTTCTCAACAAAACATATAATTGATTATAAAAACTTCAAAATGTTGTGTAAAGAAGACAATTACTCTAAAAGGATTTTCCTGGAAATAACATTCAATGCTCAAGAGAATAATTGTTTAAATAAAAGAACTGATATTCAGAATCTAAATTCAATTTATAGTGATTTATTATCATTCGACAAAAAAGATAATAATGAGGATCAAGGCGTTATAGAGGATAATTCTTTTTATTGATTTACTTATATATCATTTAAATATAATAAGAATATAGTAAACATTTTATTATATACTATACTAATGTACTGAATATATATATAAAAAAATGTTTTCTATGACAACATCAACTTGTCACAAATTGTCATCAATTTGATAACATGCCAATTTAAATATTTTAACGATTAAATTGTGCAATGATGTTTCTTCATATAACTAGATATTATATTATTGTGAACAACCTCAATTAGTGTAAGTAAAAAATATTTTTACTTTAAAAAATATTTTAAATTTATATAATATTTATTTTGTAGATTCTTTGATAATGATAATAATAAATTATCGAAAGCTTAGGATTAACTAAACAGAGTTTTCTTTATCACATTGCCGCATTCCCCAATAAAAAAGTTACCCGAACTAGTTTCAGCAACGAACTACTTTCATCATATATATATATATATATATATATATATATATATATATATATATATATATATATATATATATATATATATGATATGAATGATATATGCCAATATTATTTCAATTCCTACCTGTTTATAACTATGTATGCAGGCGATACTAGTCTTATTGCAGGTGGAGAAACATCCAGAAGCAGTAAGGAATTGCAATGACGTATTTAAAACAACAAAGGAATGGTTTGCACAAAACAAATTAGTGTTAAATGAGACAACTAATGTCATACTTTTCAATAATAAAAATTAAATGAAAAACCCAATGTAGTTGAATTAAATTCCAATGTGTCTTTTCAATTGACAGATAACACAAAATTCTTAGGAGTATTTGTAGTTGAAGTTTTAAAATGGTCACAGCATATAGAAATGACTTCAACGAAACTGAGCAGTATAATCTATGGGCTAAGAACTGTCACTAAATATCTAAATAAGGAAGCATCCAAGACTCTCTATTTTGCCAATTTTGCGTCAGTCTTAAGGTATGGAATAATTTGCTGGGGCAACAATAGAAAGCTGAAAAATTATTTGTTATACAGAAAAGAGCAATTAGAATAATAATTTATATGAAATAAAAAGACTCATGCAGAACTGTATTTAAATCTAATAATATTTTAACCATATATGGTTAATACATTTTTGAGTGTTTACTGTATTTTTATAACAACAGAGATATTAATTTTACCAATAGTGTAATGTCACACAATTACAACAAAAGGAAACAGGAGCTGTATTATCCACATCAGAAGCTAACGTTCACTGAAAAATCTCCTTATTATATGGCAATAAATTACCGCGACATATCAAAAACTCACAATTGATTAATAATAATAATTAATATAATATTAATTGATTACTATATTTAAAAAACATGTAAGAGTTCTTGGTTCAGTTAGAACCTTATAATATAAATTATTACTTAAATTATTATTTATCCTAATAAATTGTATGGGTGGGTATTCGATAGGTCATTGGCGATAATATAGTAGATGGTGATCTACTAATACGATAGTAGATTTGAAGTTGGCTCGTTCTTCTGGTGCTTATTGTCTTTGTTTACATTTTGCAAAATAAAATGTCTGATAGCAGTTGTTCTAAGCTTACGAAATCTCGAAAAAAATTAAGTGGTAAGGAAAAATATACTTTTGATGTGACAGAAAAAATGACACATCAAACAATAGGCGTTGCGTTTCATTTTTAAGAGGTGTTGCACTTTAAATTAATTAAGACTTTTTGCAAAAGATCGAAAAAAATCGTTGACGATCATTATGTCTGAATTAAGTTTTGAAAAACATATAAACAACTTAAATCAAAGGGAATTAGACACTTGTTGCATTTGCACGTTAAAAAATATGTGAAACCTTAGTTTTGTCAGTTTTTAATTACAGAGATGCGCTTTACGGTCCATGCCTGACTTTACAACATAAAAAAAGATACAAAAAATGCAAAATTTTTTTACGTGTGATATTTGGTATTAGCAGACGTCAGAGAATAACTTACAAATTAAAAGAAATTGGTTGGCTGAACATGGAAAATAGACGAACATTGCACTCTGCCTGTATTTATCACAAAATCTTACTTACTAAAAAACGTTATTTATATCAAAAAATAACATTCAGAACTGACATTCATAACCTTAATATTAGAAATGGCGGGATATTAAATGTTCCTCCATTTAAAAGTGAATTGTGTAGACCGTATTTTTGTTACCAGATTTGCTATGTATGTAATGAATACCCTCAAACTTTTATTCATTCTTTAGTTGATACTCAACCTATATAGCTTCAGATCAGTGTTGTGCAGGTATCTGCCACAAGGTTAAGTGGAAGAACAACTTTCGCGGCGCCTGCCATTACGAAAGCTGAACTTCACCATTTATTTTCAAATGTACCTACACTACGTAAGTTATTTTTATTTAAATATGTTATTTGGAAATAATAAAGATATTATTATTGTTATTATTATTAATATTACAGGGTGCTCATTCGTCAAATGAAGAACTCTCTTTGGATGAATCATAGGAGACTCCACTTTAGACAATATATCAAAGGCAAAGGGCAAAATATGGCATAAAATTCTATGAACTAGCGACGTCGGACTTGCTAAACATGGAAATATATTCAGGAAAGAATGAATTTTCGTACCCAAATATCTCAAAAACTGAGCAATTATTTATGCAACTTGTGTAACCATATCTGTTGAAGGGACATACACTATTTATGGTTAATTACTACAATATCATTAATCTTTCATACAAGACGCACAGTGTAGGAACATTGAGAAACAACCGCAAAACAATTCCAAACAAGTTACTGGAAAAAGACTCAAGAAGGGGGAACATTTCTGGGCGAGACTGTGAAAAGTGTATGTTTCCAAATGGAAAGTTAGAAGGGATGTTCTTCATATAACTACCAAAAATCATCCAGAATTGGTGAAAGTATCAAACCGTTATGGGAAAATAAAAAATAAACTAAAGAAGCTGCTAGCATATGTCGGGAATCGATCGAGCTGACCAGATGACCTCCCCCCGAAAAATGATTAGGTAGTACAAGAAGGTATTTTTTCATTTTATAGATGTCACGACATGGAATTCTTTCTTTTTATATTGTAAATATTGTAAAAACAATGATAGACGTTATAGATATATGACATTCCACGAAGATATAATCAAAAAGCTTATTCGATTACACCCAGACATAATAGGGAAATATTTGTTGCTACTAAGGCGAATCCACGACAGTTGTAGAACAATCGCACCGCAGCTGACTGAACTTCAAAGCACTAATGAAGCATCTAGGCATTGGCCTTATACCTACTAACATTAATAGAAAGACTTTGTTCTTGAAATGCAGACTATGTGCCAAGAAGAAAATTTGAAAGGAGGCTAGGTATAGATGCAAAGGTTGTTCTAATAAGCCTCCATTATGCCCAGAATGCTTTGAAGAATGTCATGAAGAGGAAAAGTAGAATCAAGTTATCCCTTATATTATATCTGTTTGTTTACAAGAATACCATTTCAATTTGTAAAATGTAAATATTTTCGAAAGAAAGTTTTTTTCAAAATTTCAAGATGTCTATAGACACTATGTACTACATCTACAGAAAGACATGTGATATATGTTTATAGACTTAGCCACGTTTTTTATCCAAAAAAAAATGAAAGAACCACTTTATCGCATAACCCACTATCGCTGAATGAAATTATGCACCTTCTGTAACTTACTTTCCAAAATACAGTCAGTGTCACATTACATCATTTAAAATTAGACATCTACAGACGTCCTGTCCGTCAACGTGTTAAGTATGACTTTTAAATTATTAAAGCTAAAATTGTACACACCTGAACTTTCTCTTATAGACAATCCAAGTGCCTTGCAAGCCATTACGGTGAAACTACCAACAGATGAACATAGTATTAAATATACTGTAACATAGCGGCTACCGTATTTTGGCCCAATGATAAATAACATCAATAATGCTATCATAATGATAATAATGACATAATTAATAAATGCCATATTCCGAGCCTGTTTTAGTAATTCATCTGTTGAAGAAACCGTGTCATCCTTTGGTGAATGTATAACTAATACAGTGGATCCTACAACACATAGCAGGCAGCCTAACTAAAAATTGGGTGAACATTAAAAAAACAAAAACATAAAATAAGCTTACACATACTTACCTTCCCAAATATATTTAATTTTTCATTTAGAAATTTTGAAGCTAGCACAGCTGAAACTAGAACACTAAGTGCTCCTAAAGGTGTAACCAGTGAGGCGGGAGCAAAAGCATAAGCAGCAAAATTTGCGAGTTCTCCGATTCCCACTAAAAGATGGAGTATATCGTTAAAACTAAGTTAGTTAAATAAAATTTAAGCAACGTACTTGAAAGTAACCCTAGCCACCACATCCAATCTATTAGGTACCCAAAACCTCCAGCACCAGCTCTTACACCTCTTTTACTCAGCCTTATTAAAGAAATCTTTTTGATGATAAAACTGGATCCAATGAACACGGAGGAACTCAACGCTAAACATAGTCCTATATACGAGCTATCATTTGTGTATAATCTAATTTTCCCTGTCGATATATGTGCCTCCATTACTAAATAAATGTTTATCCTTTCAACAGGTAAAAAAGTGTTATGTAAAAATCGACGATATTATGAATCAGAAGAAAGATAAGATACCAATTTTGGTATCGCAGCATATTTCTTATCTAATCATATTTTGCAAAATGATACCTTAGTAAACAAAGTTGAAGGTTATGATGGTAAAGACGACTCCTGACTTTGGTCAAAAATCGATTTTTTGCTGAAAAAATCGACTTTTTTAGAATCGAGTTCAAACACTTCAAGTCGATTAGAATCGATTCTTACTTGATGACTTCGACTTTTTTAACAATCTTTATTGATGGTAAAGTACTATTCACAGTTAATGCGCCATATCACTTTCTCTATGGTTTTTATATTATGTTTGATGGTTATACAGTTTGTAAAGTTTTCATCAATCAACGTATTTTTTTTTAAATTTACATACACAAAACAACAACCAAAGTGCATTCTCCACACTAACACCTTGCTGATTGGACTATAAATACCATCGCTGGTATCTTTGGTAACAACCGACTTAAGAGACTGAAATATCTATAGTCATTCTCAAGCAGACACAGACGTAGCAGATGCATTGCTAACCAATTAAGGAGTCGCTTATCGCCGCAGCACTTAAATGAATTTTCCTACTTCCGCTACTAAAGCCGCACTTTGAACACGGGTTTGACATGCACAAAACGACTCTAAACACTAGTGTTTAAAATGCGAAAAGTCACATCTCGTTTATCTTTTGTTTTTTAAACGTCAAATCAAGTGTATCTTTTGTATGTTAAATTTCATGTTCCGTGATAATTTTGTTATTCTGCGTCATTTGATTTGTCAGTCAGCTGTCAGCCATCGTCCGTCATGTAATGAATGTAATTCAAATATAATATAATTTTTTCTTTCCCGCGGGCGAAGAAAAAGTATAGTAAGCACCTCGTGTCAAAAACGTCTTTAGTCACTCGTTTCACGAGGAACTCGTTCCGCTTCGCTCCACTCGTGCCTAGTAAAACTCGGCTAAAGTAACCTTTTTGACACTTGGTACTTAATATACTATTATATTTTTACGATCACATGATGAAGATATGTAGTATGCTTAATTACAATTTTAATATTTTATTTTAATTCTTAATTTAAATATTTTGTACTGATCGATGATGTCATATTCCATGCAATTACTGTGTAGAATATCTTTTAAAATGTTAAAAATAATACTTCTGAGTGTATTGCTTAAATAAAATGTGCAAATAATAAATAAATCGCCGATTATAAATAAATAAATATATTTAATGTTCACTAAATTTCTCCTAACCTCAAGTAACAGGTAATAGGTAGAGTTTTAAAAAAGTCGATTTGGGAAGTCGAAAATTCGATTTTTTGTAACGATTAATCGACTTTAAGAATCAAGAAAGTCCAAGTCGATTCTAGAATCGAAAATCGACTTTTCGCGCGCCTATTCCATCCCTAATGTGCTTAGACAGAGACAGATAACCGGCAATTTTAAATATTTCTGTTTCTTTCTCGTGTTTTGTCGGTCTGGTAAAAAGTTACAATCAGCAAACATGAAATGATTTTTTAAAACTACAAGTATTCTTTGATAGACTTAGGGCCGGTCTTTTCACCTCACAATAAAGTCTCTGATACCTATCTGCCAGATAAACTTGTCAGATATAATTATATAACGGATAACTTTTTTCCGTCTTTTCATCGCATTCTATCTCACAGGCACCTATCTATTACTTCGAATTGTAGCTAATTTCACGTTGCTGTCAAATCTGTACCCTTTCAATTGTCTAGCCTTAAAACAGAGATCAACTTATAGGTTTGTGCTAGTGTTAACAGTGGACAGAAAGTTTTTAAATTCTTTTGTGTGTAGAAGCTACGAGTTGTTTGTTTATTTTAATTTTCATTATGGAAAGGAAAACTTTGGGAAAAAGAGTGGACAGGGCTCCAAATTTCACAGAAAATGAGACCCGCTTGTTAGTGAAATTGTGTTTGAATGCAAAACACATAATTGAAAATAAACAAACAGATTCCAACTTGTGGAAGTTAAAAGATGAGACTTGGCAGAAAATATGTTTGGAATTTAATGCAACATCAGGTAATGTAAAATAGAACATAAGATATACTTTAGCTTTAACATGTACCTCTATGATACCAGTTATGCTTTTGTTCTCAAGGTACAATTCCTCGTACTGCATGTGGCTTAAAAGCCAAATATGAAAGCATTAAAAAAACTTTAAAGAAAAAAGTTATTAAAAACAAAGAGGAGAGTACAAAAACTGAGGCATTCCAAAATTAGAACCTATTGAAGGACCTGAAAGAGATCTCTTTGTAGTGCTCAACACCCAGGTGAATGGTATGCCAAGTTCAAATGATTGTAATTTTAGGCTATTGAATACAGGTTGGTTATTTATTATGATTCTAGATCTCAGTGGCATGTTCAAAGAAAAAAAAGATGAACCGGTTTTGCAAAACCCAAATGAAAAAATGGTAATAAGTGGTTGAAAATTGTTAATATTTTTTCAGAATGAAATAAGCATAACACTGTAGTTTATATATAAGTTGCAATAATTAGTGAAGTAATTTTTACTCTATTACTTTCATTTGAAAAAATTGTTTGTAGTTATCTTCTAGTTACATAAAACAATAGTTTTCAATTGTTTTTAGCCAGCAGATGAGATGGAGTGCTTTGATGTAAGTCATGAATATCTGGATATGGTAAGTATATACAGACTGTGAACAACTATTGAAATCAGCTTAATTTTTGATAATATAATTTTTTTATTCAGAATTCACCTAATCACCTGAGCGACAATATAATTTTTGAAGTAGTTGAAGATGATGCAATAAAAGCAGGAGAGGACCCTGGAAAGTTAAATGTATGTTTGGTTGAATGAAATTATGTTATTGCTGTATAACTGTAGTTGTGATAATTTTTTAGACATCAGATGCTAATTGGAGCAAGTGGAACCCAAACTTGCTAAAAACAAAAAAAAGAAGTGTGCTTACTAGTACCGCCAAAAGGAAACCCTTAAGGAAACAAGATGTTGGTGAGAATGTTAATAATTTAATGGCCGAAAGACAGTCTCTAGTGGAATTACAGTAAGAGCTGTTGTTGAAAGAGGAAGAAAGAAATGAGAGAGAACATTCTGCAGTGATGGAAAAAATTCAGCTAGAAAAATTGCACAGCAGCAAAAATGATGAACGGCTGGAAAAAGAACATTTATTGAAAATGCGTATTCTTGAACAAGAATTTATTAAAAAACAAAAATGGTTATTAAACACAGAGTAAATTTATTTGTGGTGTTTCATTTAACAAATTTCAGTTATTTTAATATTATTATAATAAATAACTATTTCAATTTTGTTCACATATCCAAGTGAAAATAATTACTTTAACTTTGATGTGATTTTACTGTAGATAAAAAACAGAATGTTACCAATAGTTAAATTTGGTAAAATGTCCATTGTTACAAAATTTTGCAAAATCTCAAATTTTATTTTAACCTAACCTCTACTTGTTCATAATATATTTCCGCATAAAACACAAAATTCTGTTGAAAACTACTGTTTTATGGCATTTATCTAACAAATACTCCTTTATCCCAAACCCAAAGTGCCAGACAAGTTATCTTACAGATACACTATATTTATCTATAGGATAGGCCTAGCTGAAGGTGAAAAGACAGTGGATGAAGGATATCTGACAGATATAGTTATCAAGGACTTTATCTGTAAGTGAAAAGACCGGCCCTTAATTGTTTTAACAATCTCTATTCGTCTGGAAATAGATATGTTCAACAAAAATATTGACTGTTTGACAAAAGAAAAACTCCTGGCTACAATTCGCGAGATCAGTTTTGGCCTTATTGGGTGTTCGCTGCAATTTTATTTAATTGTTTAATTAATACTGAGGACGGCCCTGCCTGTGAGCAGATATCACGCCATCCGAGCCAGTTCTAGTTTTAAATCACCAACAGACAAATAATAGCAGTCGCCTTGTTGATGTTAGAGAATAAACAGATACAGTCCATCAGATTGAAGGGTTTTATTTAACAATTGGGAGCAACTCGCCGTTTCTACGAAAAGGCAGTGAACATCAGTACAATCATCTATCAAGGCATAGAATCGCGAGGTCCGGGTATAATGTGCGGCAAATTTTTAGGGGCTCTAAAATATTCGAGACCAGTAAGGTAAATGTCCCAATTATCAACACCTTAAGAGGTTTTTGCTAAATCACATGGTAATAAAAGTTTTAATATTAGAGTTATGGCTTAAAAAAGTTGACTGTGTATTGTTATAATGTTGATTAATACTGTACAATGTTTATATTTCAAGTAGCAATACATACATTTTTATAAAAAAAAATAGTTGAGAAGTTCCATTTGACCCAATTACCGACATGGGGAAATTTGTCTTGCACCAAATATCGACACACGTGAGTACGTAATACTGACACAAAAGTTGTTTTGAAGTACTTACTCAAGTAAGTAAGTAACTTGCAATTGACTTAAATAAGTAATAATGAGTTACTTACAAACACAAAATAAGAATCTCATAGTTACAACATATTTATTAAAAGAACATAACACAATAAACAAAACAGTTGAATGATAAGTAGTTAGAATATATAGGAACTCAAATAACCACTGAATCAGAAATCTCCAGTACACAGTAAAGCCCGCGTTTATTATTTATTTTTGGTTCCGTAATTTTTTTAAGAACCTCGTCCACATTATACCAAAGAATGTCAACCCTTAGGGGCCACTTCCAATTGAGTACATTCTTCTTCATGTGTGAGACTTCTTATTCGAACTCTTCATTTTCTTCATAACCACGTTTAACGATAATTTTCCCTAGTAGTGCTTGGCCGTTATAATTCACTATAACATAGTCATTAATATGTAAGTAACTCTTCTGTATTCTTACATTCTAATGCTTTTTTTAATTCTTCACTATTTTTAATGATGTTTTGGCTGGAGGAAGGTATATTGTCTATGTTATCATTTTTTTCTTTAGTCTTATCTGTAACTAATTTATTTTTATCTCTACTTGAGGCTTTTTTCATTTTTTTATTCTGCAACTCTTCCTTTTCAGCTCTTTTCTCCTTCCGCTTTTGTTTGTTTTCTTCTTTTTTCTGTAGTTCAATATTTTTTTTCGCTTCTTTTCGTTGAAAATATTCCTGCCATTCTTTGGAAGATGCCACTGCCGGAACTTTTTCAACAATTTTTCTTTTCGTTGTATTTGTTTTTGGTGTCGGCCAGAATAGAGTTTTTTTAAATGGTGATGGTATATCGAGTGGTACATTGTCTTCAACATTTGCAGATACATTGGGAGATATATTATCTTGATCATTTAATTTTAAACTCTCTTTTTCAGATTCGAGTTCCTTGTTTCTTGTTTCATTTTCAATTAATTTTAGTTGTGGTGCTTCATTATCTAGTATATTTATGTCTTCTAAGTCTTTATTTTCATTAAGAGACTCATGTATCATTTCTTCGGCATTTTCAATATTATTTAAGGACAAATATGTATCTACAATGATTGTATTAGTCAACGATTCGTCTCTTTGCTTCATATTTACATCGTTCGGGGATTCATCACATTCATTAGTAAGGTGTAATTCAGTGCTATCTACATTATTTGGTAAATCATCAGTCTCATTATTATTTACATGGTTTAAAGGAATGTCAATAATTGTTTCAATATTATCGCTGTCTATCTCCTTCTGCATCTGAAAGTCGTTATCATTTGTTTCTGGCACATTTATAACTATTGGCAATTGCAAATTTTCACCATCTAGTAGTCCTGCAATTTCAAGTTCATCACCTGTAACATTTTCATCTAACTGTATATATGATTCATTAATTGTATAATGGTCTTCATCTACTGCCAAGTTGTCACCACAAAATAGTTGTACGTCTTGATATTCTGGCAATGAAGGATCAGCAGACATGTTTGTTGTTGATTTGTTATTTAGAGAACGCCACAAATAGTACAGGCTTGTATCTTCAATCGCGCCTTTCCAGGTTTCTCCGGAAGCCTGAACAAATTAATTTTTCTGGAATTTTTTTTCCAATAAATCTAAAAACAGCCTATGGTCAGGTTCTTCATCAATTATTTCATTACTTTTGGGTGTATTTTTGAAAATTAATATTGTCAGGCATAAATGGCACTAGACCACATGTTCTAAATCCATATGTTAATTATATCCGGAAAGTTTTTCATTTTACCCATTGTTATTTTCAAAATAGGAGCAAAATCATCCCTAGCTAATTTTTTCCCGTTATTTTGCATTCGCCAATTGTGAATAGACTTTTTCCACTCCATTTTGAGTGGTCGGAAAACTGCCACATCAAGTGGCTGTAAGATATGGGTGGCATTGGCTATAAAGGAGATTAATACTATCCCATTCTTGCTGAAAAAATCGCTAACGGCCATGGTTAAATGAGATGTATGTCCATCGACGAAAAGGATGACAGGCAATTCTATGTTATTAGCGATCAACCATGGATGAAAAACATTGGCGATATATTCATAAAAGGTTTCACCTGTCATCCATCCATTCTCAGACCGCCCTACACCCCATTGTTGTGGAATCTTGTCGATGACAGCTTTTGGTACCCTTTTATAGCTATATACAATCATAGGTGGAGGAATTTCTCCTGATGCGCTGCATATAATTAACGTTGTGAGGCATTCCTTTTCGTCATTGTTAATGAATGAATAAACAGGTTTTTCGCCCTTCTTAACTAAAACCTTATCATTCTTGGGGCTTAGAAAAAAGGCACTTTCATCGCAGTTGAAAAAGAAATAAATTCTACAAAATATTTCATTGTTTTATTGGCTTCATTTGTTGCCCAATATGACTATCCTAGGTTTCCCCACCCGGCGGAGTTGTGATTAAGTGGAGGCGGGTAAAAAAGTACCCCAAAAGGGGTGTTTGTCACGGTTATATCTCGTTAAGGACTTAAAATATCGAAAACTGCTCTGTGTAAAAGTTGTAGGGCATTTAATCCTGCATAAAATGAGACCACGATGTTTTTTTGGACTACCCATCTCCTACTATTGCTCGTCGAAATTGGAGAAATTTTACATATTTAAGAAAAAAATCGTTTAAACTTTTGGTTTTTGGTAATATCATCTAAATTAACCCATCTATCAATAAAATTATTCTCATTGTGACGTTATAGAGGATTTAACTCTGCGTTTGTGGAGATTAAAAGTAAATATTGTGGCCCGCTCGTTTCCGCAAAAAATCCACCTTAATGTTTAACCAACACACATTGATTGTGTATGTTATTTAAGTTAGGGTCCCTTGATGCGCATTTGACATATTTGTCATCTTAGAAGGTACGGGTAGATCCTCGTGTTCTCTCATTCTAGAATGGCTTTGTCAAAAACTAGGGAATATCCAATGAAGAACGGATTATCAATACTAATACAACAAGTGTAATGATGATTATCGAAATACAAATTTCTTCGATTTTGAGAAACAAATTGTTGTTTGGAAACCGCACGAGCGCGTAAGCGCGAGTGTGGTTTCCTAAAGCAACAATTTGTTTCGAAAAAGAGAAGAAATTTTCAATAATCATTAATTACACGAGTTGTATTTGTCAAGATTATTTCGCGAAAACAATTAAAATTGGGCTACGATGACGTTCGTTGCAAAATTCCATGAACTGTGGCAGCTTGATTTACCAACTGCCTCCAGGACAGTTGGGGTACTCGCACCGGTAACTCTTGAGCCGGAGAAGGGGTGGTCCGGTGAACTATAGAATATTAAGGGCGGCAGATGAATTGCAGCGAATACCCAATGCGCAATGGACTAGTCGACAAGTAATGCCTTCTCACTACAATTCCATTTGATATTGTTTACCATACAAATAAGAAAATGCTGAATTAATCGGAAATATTTTAATAGAAAAAAAAAGTATTAGAAATCAGTGTACTCATTCAGTATTTAAGTAAGATGATAATGCTTATCCTAACAATACTATTAATACAAAAAAATTATTGGGTAAATACGACATCTAAGGTTGACAGTTTAACCACGAAAATTCGTATGATACTAGTGGGCGACGACGCATGAGCTCAGGCGCGAATTAAGGGTTGCTGCCCGAAAAGTCACTTTTAAAAAAGATACTTTATTGACAATACAACTACACAACTTAAACACAAAATACACTATATCCAATACATTCAATTAATCGAACGTATATACTAAAATAAATGCAGCTATAGACTAAAAATATGCAATTCTGCAGAATCATCATCATCATCATCTGTTGTACAAACATGGATCAGCGGTCGTGAGTTATGCCGGAAGCTCGAAGGTTAATACCATGGGTCGGAGGTCTGTAACTTCTCCATCCCCTGAAGAAGTTTTGTAAGGGACGAACAAAACTGATGGTGATGATGGCACATCCTGATGAACCTCTGGTTCTTCTGGAGTTTTACGTTGACGTCCTCGAAGTTTATATAATCCCAGTATGATACAAATGGTTATGATGTAGATTGGAGTCATCCAGAAGTGTGTGGGGTCTGTCTTTTGCTGATTGGTAGATATTGATTGTAGTTGTTCTTCCCTGGTAAGGAGGTGGAGTTGGTCAAACGGGATTTTCTTGAATGTCAACGGTTTGGTCTTGGCTATCTGAGTCTGTGAGGAGGTTTTGATTTTTGGCATGGTTAAAGCTTCTTCTCGTATTACCGATTTTGTTTTCAAATGCTTCCGTATTTGTTCTGAAGCGACATCCTGGAGGAAGTTCGATGAGGTATGTTCCCTGAAGCACCATAATTTTTGAAGAGGAACACTGTGTAGAAATCTTTGTAGCCTGGGGAAAAACTGCTATATAATGGGCTTCTGACATCTCTTGAATGAATGTGGAGTTAATTGAGATAGGTAGATGTTCGCATCGGGCTTCTTCGTTGGTGAGCTTCAGGATTTCGTTAACACAATCATAGCTTTCATGAAGTAGCTGTTCTACACATAGGTATTCTTTGCCCATTGGTTCACAGGGTGTTTCCATATATTGGTAAAGGTTTTCATTAGAGGCTAGGTAAGGACCAGGTGGAATGATTATTGTTTGGTTATATGTGGGAGTTGAAAATAGATGAAAATATGAGAACGGATCGGGATAGAGGACTGGAAAGTGGATGACAAATACCAATGTGTGATTGGTGTAATACCCGTCAACTCTTAGAATGTTGAAGTATTTCGTGAAATCTTCTTGAACGTATGCCAATTGTTCGGACGAGTGATGTTCACGCATTTTCTCTACTGCCCATTTCAATTCTTCTAGGTTGATTAGGCTGCTATGAATGATATTTAATCTTGCAAATGTGATGGCCGTTTCTAAGTCCGTGAGAAGCTGTAAGATAGTCTGAAGAGTTAGGTTGAGCTGGTCTAATATGTTTCGTACTTCCATGTAGTTATTGAAGTCAAATACAAATTTGTTCATATCAGTGCTGATTTTGTTTATTTCAAAAGCAATGCTTTCTTGGTTGTGTGTAATGAGTGTCACTGTAGTATTATAGTTTGCCATGATTAGTTTGTTTAGACTCGTATGCCTGTCAATTTCTGATATAATGTTGTTTTGGTTTTTCACAAGTGAGGCGATGGCCTTGTCGTATCTTTCGGCATCTTCTTGATCCAAATTACCTGATATTACTTTGATTATGCTTCCCAAACCATTAATTAATCCTCTCTTCAGTTTATATACTGGATAGATGCTGTGGAGTTTCTGCTTAGCAGCGATTAGTAGGTACTGCAGATTCTGGTCGCAATTTTGAAGCTGATCGAAGTAAGGTTGTGTTAGCCCTTCTTGAATTTCTGATGTTACTGTTCGATATTGGTTTTCGAGTGCATTTATTTCTTCAGCTAATGGTCTCAGGTGAAAATAGTGGATAAAGTCGTGTTTACTAGTTCGAATTATTGCTAGTCCCAGCTTGAGGGGTAGAATTCCTGGGTTGTCCTTGAGATCCTGGATCAGGACTTCTTGGGCCATGATGTATGTACATCTGCAATATAGGGTTCACATTAGATTTGTTTGGCTGGTGTTTGACATTTTTCTTGTGTATAGTTGTATTTTGAGTGTCAACAGTGACCTCGTTGTCTTTTGTAACGATTTTAGGAGAAAATCTTGGAAGTAATTTATTTCTTTTGACCATCTTTTTGGTATAAATTTTGGTAGAAGGTTTGTAGGATATAGGAGTTTGACGTTTCTCAATCCTTTTTTCTATGGCTTTTTCTTTGATGTCTTGGATTCTCTGTTGATTTCTTTATATATTTCTTTGGTTTTTTCCCGATGGCCTTGTGTGTAGTTGTTTAACAAAGCTCTATCGATGTTTATGTCAAAAGGGTCTTGAGCGCCGAAATGACCATTCAGAACATCTATTGGTTTTTTTTAGTTACAGAGTGAACAGAACTGTTGTAACCCAAGATGGCATATAGCATTTGTTCCTTAATGCTTAAAGTTTTCTTCTTTGTTCTGAGGATTCTGAGATGTTCGAGTATTGTGGAGTGGAAGCGTTCAACTATTCCATTCGACTGTGGGCTATCCGCAGTTGTGTAATGAATTATAATCTTATGGGTGTCTACAAACTCGTGCATAAGTCCATTCTTGAACTCGGTACCGCTGTCAGCTACCATCATGTGTGGCATTCCATGATGTGTTACATAGATGAGGAGAGCATTTACAACGTTGATAGAATTAGATCCTTCTATCGGATAGGCTGGTCCATACTTGGAAAATGCATCGACGATAGTTAGAAACTTTTGACCATTTGCTTGGAAGGTATCGAGATGAATTATTTCCAAAGGTTTTGTTGGCGTTGGTGTTATCATGAATTTTGGTTTTGGAGGATTTCTGTCGTATTTGCTGTCTAGACAAGTATCACACAAATTGATAATTTCTTCAACATCTTTCTTCAAGGTAGGCCAATAGTATAGTTTCCGAATTTGGTTTTCGGTTTCATTTATACCTCTGTGCTTGGTCTTTCCTTCATGGTATTGATTTATAATGTCTTTTTGTCTTTGGGAGCTATTAACATCTTCTAAAACTTGATTGCATTTTACTAAATCGTAGGCCGCGTTCTTGAATGTTTCTCGTACTATGTTACAGATAAGTGGATAAAGATCATCATTTTCGAAGTACAGAGCATATTTTTTCTTGGGATCGAGATAGTCTTTGAAGAATTTGAAAAAGTCTCCTTTTAGATTGTTTTTGCCAACTTGAACATAAATCCTTTTCTTATTAACAAAAGTTACTTCGGTAACTGGTGGAGCTGGACTATGGTTAACTAGTTTGAATATCACTTGATTGTTGTAGTAGTGATTTAGTGGTCTTTCGCTTATGGGAATTCATAGGATAGGGTTTTCTTGGGCTGTATGTCTTGTTGCATTTGAATCGGAATCGTCTTCTCTTTCTTGAAGTAAGTCTTCTATAGTTTTGGAGGTTCTTCCATGTTTAGATTGTTTGACGAAGAGTGTGTTTCTTCTCTCCTTCTTCTAGTAATTCCTTAATTATTTGGAGTTCTTTGGGATTTAGATGGTCTGTCGTGCGAAAAATGTCTGTTTCGATATCTTCTAAAGGATCGAAGATAGATCCTGGGTGATTGTAGGTACATTGATGCCGTGTCTTCGTTATCTAATTTATCTATTTTTTCTTGAAGATTTTTGTCAAGTTCATGTGCGTTGATCTCAACTGTAGAGAAGACGTCGGCGTTAGTATTAGATTTGCCTTTTTTATATGCAACTTCATAGTCGAATTCTTCCAATTTCAGTCGCCATCTTACTAATTTAGAATTTGGGTCCTTCAGCGAGAACAACCATTTGAGGGGTTGATGGTCTGATAGAATCTTGAATTTCCTTCCAAAAAGATACGGGCGGAAGTATTTAGTAGCCCATATTATTGCTAGCATTTCTTTTTCTATAGTTGAGTATTTAATTTCTGTTTCGTTCAGAGTTCTGGACGCGTATGCAATTGGATTGTCGTTACCAATGGGACCTTGAGAAAGTACGGCTCCAATGGCGAAGTTGCTGGCATCTGTGGTGAGGTTGAATGGCTTCGTGAAGTCTGGATATTGAAGCAGTGGTTCATTGGTTAAGAGGTTCTTACAGGTCTTGATACATTCTAGGAATACCGGTGTGTGTTCTATTTTAGCGTCTTTCTTCAAGCATGAAGTTAAAGGTTTCGTTATTCGAGCAAAGTCTTTGATACATTTTCTATAGTAGCGCATTAATCCCAGAAATCCTCTGATTTCTTTGGCTGTTTTCGGAATTGGGTAGTCGACAATAGCTTTGATTTTGTCTGGATTCGGCTTAGTTCCTTCTGGAGTCACAATGTGACCTAAGAAGCTAACTTCCTTTTTCAGAAATTCACATTTGTCTACCTGTATCTTAAATCCCGTTTCTCTAAGTCTTTTGAAGATTCTCGTGAGATTGACAAGATGTTCATGTAGGGACGTAGAAAAAACGATTATGTCATTCATATATACAAGACATATTTCTCCTTGCAATCCTTTGAGAACATTGTCCATTACTCTTTGAAATGTTGCAGGGGCGTTCTTGAGTCCAAATGGCATTCTGAGGTATTCATAGTGACCGTTCTGGACGTTAAATGCAGTTTTAGCGATGTCTTCTTCTGCCATTTCAATCTGGTGGAATCCACTAGCTAGGTCGAATGTAGAGAAATACTGACATCTTCCTAGTTTGTCTAAGATATCTGTGATGTTTGGGATTGGATACCTATCATCTATTGTCTTCTCGTTAACTTTACAGTAGTCTACCACTATTCGCTATTTAATCTTTCCCGAGGCGTCGGGTTTCTTGGGGACGATCCATATAGGTAATGGGCAAGGTCATTGGCTTGGTCTAATGATTCCTTGGTCTAACATTGATGCTATTTGTTTTTGGACCTCTTCTTTATGAATGTGAGGATAGCGGTATGATTTGGTGTAAGTGGGAACTTCATCTCTTGTTTTGATGTTATGCTTGATTTGATTAGTGAAGGCGAGGGGTGACTCTGGATGATGGAAGACATCTGAAAACTTTTTGCACAATCGTTTAATGTGCTCTTCTTCTTCTGGATGGAGATGATCGGTTCTGAGTAGATGTTCGACATCTGTCTTCTGGTATTCCTGAGGTATAATGTCGGCTGTGTAAAGATGGTAATCGGGTAAGTGGATCCCCGAACTTCTTACTGGATCTGTTAGTGCTATCTGTATTGGTTCGTCTGTGGCATTGATGAGTTCTGTCCATGCTAGACCATTGGCTGCTGTAGTTAGACTTTCGTTAAGGAAAGCTCCTTGTATCTCTTGTTTCGGAATTATGATAGTTCCTTGTGTTTCTTTAACGGGTACTCGGACTTGAGTAATTGTCTGTGGTTCGAGTTGGATGGAGTAAAATTGGGTTTTGATACTTTCATAGTATTGAATAGGTAGAGCAGAATTTTCTGTGACGAGTTCAGAATCAGGAAAATTGAGTTTTGCTTTTAGAAGCTTGAGATTATCAAGGCCTATTAGGCCATCAAAGGTTTTGTGGAATTTGAAGAGGTAGAATTTGAAATTTCCGTTCTTTTGGAATTCGGAAAATATGGAATGTCAGCACAATAATCTTGGGAATGATTTTGGAAAATGGAGGTTACTATGAAAGGTTCATATTTGTTGATTTTATCATGGAAATATTTCGAGGCGATGTCGGGATTGAGGAAAGATTTCGTAGCACCAGTGTCGATAAGTAGTTTAAGAGGAGGGTTGGAGATGGTTATATAGGGTAGTTCCCTTTTATCTTGGTAAGAATTAAGCTCTATTACGTCGCGTTGTTGTTTTCAGCATTTTCCCGAAAATTTGTCGTTTGTTCTTCGTAGTCATTTTGAAAATTATCTTCATACGGTTCTGTTGTTTCGCAAAACTGATTTTCTTGGTGGTAATAATCGTAAGCTGTTTCATCATCACATTCGTTGGTATCATCACCATATGCTTCGTTAGCATATTCAATGTTAAATAATTCTCAGATGTGAATCTTGAGGGATTTTGCTGTTGTTGAGATCTCTAGTTTCGGTTCTGAGTCGTAGCTCCAGTGCTAATGCTCATCGGTGTTGGTTTATGTGGCTGAGATATTCCAGGTTTATTACTCCAGGTGTTCTGTTGTTGAGGCCTACTGAACTGTTGAAACCTTGACGGTCCAGGGAATACTTTCTGGCCTTGTGGAACGAAATAATTTTGTTGCGCCGGTGGTCTAAATCTAGACTGTTGAGGTTGTGGCTGCCATTGCGGTCGGGGATGTGGTGGTTGCCATTGTGGTTTGAAAGTTGATGGTTGCCATTGTGGTCTAAACGTTGATGGCTGCCATTGTGGAGACATAAGAGGAGCTGGTGATTTATGTTGTTGGTTTGCGATGATATGCCTGCTGGTTGTTGGTTGAGGATTTACTGCTTTCTGGAGATACCTTATATTGTTTTCTTCCTGGATGTACTGTATTGCCGTAGATAGATTGCTTGGTCTCATTGCTCTGGTAGTGGAACCTAAGGGTTCCCGAAGTCCTGCTAGGAAAGTTGTTAGGGCTTGTTTCTGGAAAAAGCTCTTCTTACTTGCCTTTATGTTTATATCGCCGTTGTGAAGTTCTATGTAGTTAGATATTGTATTTAGCAGACCCATTACTTTCTCGTAATACTGCTGTGGAGATTCATTGGCTCCTTGACGTAAATTTACTAAGTCTCTTGTGAGAGAATTCTCATTACGTTGGTCGGCAAAGTTTTGGATCAAAGTTTCTTTGGTATGTTCCCAATTTGTACATACGTAGACTGAGATGACTTCTTTAGCTCTTCCTGTCAGTTTACTTAGGATTCCTTGGAATAGGAGGTGGTTTTGAAAACTTTGGATGTTGTTATTGTCCCAGAAATGGCTTAAGAGTAGAGTAGCGGTATTATTGAAGTTGTACAGCTCGTTGGGATTTCCATCGTATGGGGATAGGATGTCTAGATGTTTTGGATTAAATTCAGGCATGATGTTGATTTGAGGTGGGGTAATTATGAGTCTAGGTGTGTTTAAATTTAGGATTGATGGAAGTAATACTGATTGAGAGGTATGAGGAGTGTTTGCTTGAGGTTTTTCTGACATATAGGTAATAAAAAGGACAAATTATAGTTGCTTACAGGCTAACGATGATGCTGAGGTGCATTCCGGTTACTAGTGTCGTTTTCTTCTCGTTTCTTTACTTCTATAGCTTTTGGATGAACTTCACTTGGTTTTCCAATGGTTTTTCTTCTTAACTTAAATCAATTTTTGTTTCTTCTAATAATTATGGATAACTTCACTTACTTTTATTTTTCTTCTGGCACTTTTGGACGAACTTCAACGTTTTCCAAAGGTTCTTGAAGTGGATAAACGTTAAAAAACGAAGAGGATCACTAAGGGCTCTTCCACTGTACTACTGACTGCGCCAATTAAGGGTTGCTGCCCGAAAAGTCACTTTTTAAAAAGATACTTTATTGACAATACAACTACACAACTTAAACACAAAATACACTATATCCAATACATTCAATTAATCGAATTTATATACTAAAATATATGCAGCTATAGACTCAAAATATGCAATTCTGCAGAATCATCATTTGTTGTACAAACATGGATCAGCGGTCGTGAGTTATGCCGGATCTCGAAGGTCAATACCATGCATGGACCATGGGTCAGCGAATTGTAACTCGCGGCTACTGTAAACAAGAGCAAGTGAAAAGCTAGATTTTACATATGCAACCTTAGTAAACGTTCACATTGTTCGAGAGCGCTAATAATTATAACCAAATGAATACCAAATTGGCAATACGTGATATAAATGAACAAGATATAATTCCGGTTAATGATAATGACTATTAAGCCAAGACGTCACTATTATAATGTATCTTATCTATGCCGAAAACATACGAAATAAATGATATAAAAATAAGACAGAATAGATCGCTAAATGTTAGTATATAAAAAAAATAAACACTTAAAAATATTGAACTAAACTTGCGTGTATCCACTTGCGGGGACATCCGGTAGAGTCTGTAATTTATAACAGAGGAGCAACCATATCCCAGTACATCTAAACAAGACTGCAATGGACCAAACTGCCAACGTCAACTAACATAGGATCTGCATAATCCACCATTACTGAGCCTCAATGTCGCATTACCACCAAGCGAACTTATTTTGAAGAAGTTAGATTGAAATGGAAAGACGAAAAAGGGAAAAAACCCTTCCTGGTCAGGGATCCTTGGGGTTTTTATTGTCCAGTCAGCTGGGTAAGTAATTTTAGACCTAGTATCCAGTTAGAGAATGAACCAAATTAATTCAATACAGCTGCAATTTAACCAGCGGCGAGTAAAATCCTCCAAGGAGATGTTTTTGGGAAAACCACTACCAATGTAATACTACCAATTGTATATTTTCCCTTAACGATTATGTGGAACTTTCGAAATTATCCCAACTAAGGATGGATACAAAATTCCAAAAGAAATTGAAAGTTCCTTACACACACCTGGTGATTCTGCTAATTATAAAATGCCCGAGACTCAAGGTACATTTCTCGATTACTTGTTTTTAAAACCCCCCAGAAAAGACCATAGGCCAGTACACTATCTCAAACTAAAAATTATGGGAATGGAAATGACAAAATCATTATTACAATACAATAAAATTAGTACACCGTAAAAAAATACTTTTATTTTAGTTTTATTTCTTCCTCAATCATAATGGCAAGTAAATAGATATTATTAATTATTTTAAATTAACAACATTAAAATATTTTGTGTCAACCTAATTTGGCAACACATATCACTTCATGTGCGATTTACAATTTATCAACAAAATAAATACCTTTTCGATGCGTACAGTGATCAAAACCCGTTCTGTAGACCAGTAGCTGGTCACTTTTTCAACAAATAATTAACAATAAATAATGTAACGTTAAAATTGAACGTTACATTCTTTTACTTTCTTTTGAATCTCTTTTAAATCAAACAGATCAAAACGGCTTCTAGAATTCATTATTGATACAATAATTCTGACGTTTCTTTATTAATTTGACATTTTCTGTCAGTCACTAGATTTTTAATATCCAATAAAACAACTAACGACAACACGAAACACATAGATAGGAAAATTGCATGTATCCAATCCGGTGCCGAAATACAAAATCCGAAACATGGTGTTTTCAGATATCAATCCTCATATTTAAACCAATCGAAGGCGCGTATTTTGTATTGAGTGAAATAATCACCAAAATTGAATAAAGAGGGAACTATAAATCTGTTTAATTAATTAAACCAAATATTATTAACTCTGAAATATGTAGCAAGTGGTTGTTTTTGTATTGCTACAGGAGATTTTATAGGTATATAGATATACAATTACAGCAAAATTTTTTAAATATTTACATGAAATATGAAATACTGATGTCAGTGTTGTCATGCAAGTGACAGCTAAGCTAAAATCTATTTTGCAATTTACAACGCGACTGCGAAACGTAAGAATTGTTTATCCTTTTCTACCATATACATATTGTGCATCAAACTATCTGTCCCTACACATACTATGAAGTCAGTAATTGTAAAATTTCATTGCACCCAACGATAAAATAGTTATTTTGGTTGTGTTAATTGAATATTAAATTAAGTTAGTTTGAAAGGCATTTACATTTATTTGTTGAATAAGATCTCCTAATAAATGAATTTTCCAGTCAGTTATTGGCCATTTTATTCGCACTTGAAAAGACCGGGCCTTAGTCTGATAGTTACTTACCTACTAGATAGTCAATAACAAATTTACTTATTTTACTTTTCCACCTAACCTATCTAATATGCGAGAAAATATTGGTTTACCCACAAAAAGAGTTGGAATTTTGGCAATTTTTTATGAGTTTTCAAATGAAACTCACGGTCTCTAGTTAATTCCACAATATAATAAAAGTTATTGAAAATTCTAAAAAATTGACAATTGTTTCGATAAATCAATATCATCGTCAGAATGACAGAAGTTACATTTCATTTTATGTCTACCTGATGATTAGTAGTTATTTTTGGCTAGACCAAGAAGTAACCTAACTTGTGATTGGCTTAATATATGTTTATATATTACAAATATTGAAGCTTAGATATTAATCTGGCCGGATGCTGTAAAGCAAGAGGTCAAAAAACCAGAAGAAGAAGCTTAGATATTATTAGCCCTATGGTGATATGCTGGATATCATTTTTCCAATTAAGATCAGTATAACTGTGCAATGATATAGAAAACCAGGAAAACTATATCTGCTGATCTTTACAATTATCACTTAAGAAGACAGTTTATTAGTGGAGAACTCCCTAGATTTAACTGTTCATTGACAACTTCATATTGTGGGTTTCTTAAATGTCTTCTAATTTCCAGTTGTTAGCTCAAAGAACAATGGACTGTATATTTATTCAATTATGCAATCAGCGAATCGACAACATGTAAAATTAGCTCCAATCAAATTGTACTTACCAAAGAACCACACACTATGAGTTTTCACGATCGATCGTTTGGATTACAGTTGAATATAGTGAAAGTCCTGGCCTTTGTGACACTAATTAAAGTTTATTTTAACGTCTATATCTGCGAATAATATCACAAGAGAATAAAAGAAGTTGACACACGTCGCGGTTTAACAAATTTTTAGGTTTTACGAAAAGAAATGATTTTAAGTGAAATTGAAACGAATTGTTCCTCGGCGATAGCGGTAACGATAATGACCAGAATTAAAAACTAGTACTTTATCAAAAATGTACAAGAACTCAGATTAAAATTTAATGAAAATAGTCCATGAGCGGCGCTCCCAATTTTTATGAAAACTAAGGGGGTGGCGCGAACATACCGCCCACCAAAATTGGAATGGTTGTCCAATTTTAGCACTAGGGAGATAAGCGAAACTTTAGAAAATGGAGGAACTAATAAAGAAAGTTACCATGCGTGGTAACAAAACAAGATACAAAACAAAATAGAACAGACAAAAAAAATAGAGAGAATAAAGAGAAAATCATTCCGGAAGTGGAATGAGCTTGTTAACTGGACGTGTAAGAACGCCAGTGGGAGTTTGAAGGACGACGACGCGTGAAACACCGTCTTGGCCGTACTTCAGTTCAGTAACGCGAGCCAAGGGCCAAGATAAGGGAGAAGACTTCATTCCCTTCAATATTACAACGTCGCCCCTTTTGAGCGGATGAGCCGATGTAGTCCACTTAGTACGTTGAGTCAAGGTATTGAGGTATTCCCGAGACCAACGACACCAAAATGATTGTGAAATCTGTGAAATAGTCTTCCAACGGGAGGTTAAAGAAATGTCTTCCGAGAGCGGGATTTCAGGTCTTGATAAGAGAGGGACACCAATAAGAAAATGACCTGGACTGAGATACATGGATGCTTCATTGGGGTCTGAGGACAATGAGCATGGAGGTCGACTATTGAGAATAGCTTCGATTCGTGCAAAAAGTGTGGCATACTCCTCCGCAGTGAAGGTAATTTCAGCACACAAGCGATATAACAAACTCTTGACAGATTTGACGGCTGCTTCCCACAGCCCGCCAAAGCTAGGGGCAGATGGAGAATTAAAAAACCACTTAATTTCGCGCTGCGACAAAGTACTCAAGATCTCGTCATGATGAGTTTGGAGGAAATGGTAAACTTCCTGAATGTGCCTGTTGGCACCAATAAAGTTCCGACCTTGATCGGATAAGAAGGAATGAGGAAGACCTCTACGAGCGATAAACCTATCGAGCGCTGCTAAGAAGACGTCAGTAGAAAGTTCGGAAGCAAACTCCAAATGTACAGCCTTAGTCGCGGTACAAACAAAAACGCATAGGTAGCCTTTGGTAACGGTGGCTTTACGGAGACGAGAAGCACGAACTTGAAATGGTCCGGCATAATCAACACCTGTGTTAAGAAAGGGTCTACCTGGCTGAACTCGACAAGGGGGTAAATCGGCCATAATTGGCTGAATAGTGGAAGCTCGAAAGCGATGACAAGTGAGGCATTGGTGAATCACTTTACGTATAAGCTGACGTAATGAAAGAATCCAATACTGAACACGGATTAAAGCTTGACACGTGGTGGGTCCAGCGTGCAAGGCGGTTAAATGATAGTGCTTGCATATGAGCATAGAGAGGTGAGCTGATCGGGGCAATAATATTGGATGTTGTGCATTGTAATTTAGTTGAGAGTTTTTGAGTCTACCGCCCACCCTGAGGACCCCATGGTCATCAAGAAAGGGGGTCAATTTGCAAAGAGAATTAACTGTTTTAGTGACTCGTATTTCCTGCAGAACACCAGCAAAATGTGACTGCGTACGCACGATGATTGTACGTAATGCATCTTGTAATTCAATAACGCTCAAAGGACCTGCGGAGGGAGGTTTAGAATAATTACGGGATTTACAATTGAAAACGAAACGTCGCATCCAAGCAACAACTCGCTGCATACGTGTGAAGGAAGAGAATCGTAGAGAGAATTCTTCAAATGAGGGATCGGGTTGAACAGTGATGAGTGCTAGGGGACTCGGTTTGAACTCTAATAAAGATTCGGAGTTCAAATTGGTACTGCGAAAGGGAATAGGCCATTGCTGGTGGTAATCTGTCAATAGCGGTGGACCTCGAGTCCATAAGTGAAATATCTTGTCTTGAAGAAAATTAGAAGCAGATAACCCACGTAAAGCCATGTCAGCGGGATTGAGAGCAGAAGGACGGTGGGACCACGTTAAATTAGGAGGTGAATGACCGACAATATGAGCAATTCGATGTGAAACAAAAGTTTTGAGAGTGTGAGGGGGAGTGTGTAACCATGTAAGTACTATTTCAGAATCCGAAAAAAGTCTGATATCAGATAACGGTTTCGGATACCGAATATGCAAAACCGAATTGATTAGATCAATTAAAAATACTGCGGCGCAAAGTTCAAGTCTAGGGATAGAGAGTGTTTTTAGTGGGGCAACACGAGTTTTGGCCTTCCACAAAAAGGAATGGCGCGAGTTAGCGGATTCGAAACATATGTACACTACTGCAGCATAAGCAAGAGACGAGGCATCCGCGAAACCTATCAGGTGTATTTGATCGAAATACATGTTAGGAATGACGCAACGAGGAATATTAAGCGTGGCGATGCGATCAAGATTATTGATAAGATGGTTCCAATGTATTGCAATTTCAGAGGTAACTGGTTGATCCCAATCAAGTTTAGCGAGCCATATCTTCTGGATAATAATTTTAAAGGAAATGACGAGAGGAGACAAAAATCCATTTGGGTCAAATATTTTAGCTAAGAAGGAAAGCATGTTACGCTTAGTACAAGCCGCTTGAAAAGGTTGAACCCTGAATACAAAGCAGTCTCGAGATGGTTCCCAATTCAAACCTAAAACTTTTAACGAATTGTCCTCATCATTAAACTGTAGAGGAGCTTCTAAATGGCTGGTAGGCAAGTGTCTAAGAAGCTGAGGGTGACTAGACGACCATTTGCGTAGTTCAAACCCTCCAGACGAAAGTAATTGTATTAATTGCATTTGCAAATCCAATGCGGATGGAATGTCGTCCGCACCGGAAATGATATCGTCAACATAAGTCTGGTTTAATAAGGCTTGTGAAGCTAAAGGAAAACGATGTCCTTCATCTTGAACGAGTTGCTGGAGAACGCGCATGGCAAGAAAAGCGGAGGGAGCTAAGCCATAAGTTACGGTGTTTAGCTCAGCTTCTTGTTCAGGAAGATTGGCTTTGGGTTTCCAGAGGGGATATGCTGCATGTGACGATCTTGTTCATGTACCATAATTTGTCGATACATTTGTCGAATGTCGCAGCAAAGAGCAATTCGAGAAAGTCGAAAATTGAGTAATATGTCTGAGACAGCTGACTGTAACTTGGGTCCTTTGATTAGGCAATCATTGAGGGACAGACCAGAAGAGTCGGGACTAGATGCATTGAAAACTACTCTGATTTTGTTGTCATGATTTGTAAGTTTAGTTACTACATGATGGGGAATAATATACTGAGTGGGTTGCAGAGACTTGGACATGTGCCCTAATTCTAAATACTCTTGTAGAAATAGTTCGTATTCCAATTTGAGTGAAGGAGTCTTATCAAGACGTTTGATAAGTTGAACAAGTGAATAACGAGCAACCTTCTGATTATTAGTTAAAGGGGCCGCGTTTGGTTTGATCGGCAGAGAGACTGAATATCGGCCGTCTTCATTTCGTTTATGAGTGGCGATGAAATGTTGCTCTGCTAAAATGTCAAGAGGATCTTGAAGTGTGAGATTAGAAACATTTTCAATTTCCCAAAATTTGCTAAGGTCGTGAGAAATCTGACAAGTAGATATCAAAGAAGTGATTCGTTGATTTCGATCACGTGTTTGGATAGGACCAAACCAAATATGGTGCTGATTGCGACCGGGCCAAGAGAGTTGGGAACAAAAAGTTGAGGTAGTAATAACTGGGGGTAGACGTCAGCACCCAAAAGTAAGTCTATTTTGTCTGAGCGATGAAATTCAGGATCAGCCAAAGTTAAATATCGAAAAGCACGAGCAACTTCGGTACTAATGTTAGAAGGAGGCAAATGGTCAGTAATATGAGAAACCACTGATGGGTTTATGTCAATATGATTTGGACAAAGCCTGGAGAAAAGTTGGCATGGGATAGTACCAGGAGAGGTAGAGAAGTGTCCGCCAATGCCTGATACGGAAACTGGCAAATCATGAATCTTTTGACTCAACTGGTTAGATAAACGCTTTGAGATAAAGGAGAGTTGTGATCCAGGGTCAATAACTCCCCGTACGGGAATATAACCTTTGCGCTCATCTAAGATGCGTGCACGAAAGGTACCTAAAAGTGATGCTACAGGCGTTGAGGTCGCACAACTAAACGAGAGCGTGGAAGCAGTTGCGGGTTGTTCGACAGAGGAGGTAGATGCAATATTGGATTCATGATTGACATGATCCGAGGTGCGATTGGACACGGAACTGTTACCTGAATTGTCTAATTGAAAAGGGTGCAATAGAGTATGATGATTACGAGAATTGCATTTACGGCAGCCAGATGTAGATTTACATTGTGATTTCAGGTGGGAACCTAAACAGTTGAAACAACGTTTGTGTTGCTTGATGAAATCGATCTTTTCATCTCGAGAAAGAAGAAAAAAGGCGGAACAGGAGGACAATGAGTGTGCCTTGTGACAAAATATACAAGACAGGATTTTTGAATCGGAATGAACAGAACGAGGCGAATTTGAATTACGACTGGCAATGAATGAATTTGATCTAGAAGCGACCGTGGTACGAGTATTGGGGTTAGAACTTGCGGGGGTAGAGATTATTTCCAATGTTTTGATCTGATGTATTACGAACTCCAACAAATCATCAAATCGCGGAACTCCTTCTGAAGATTGTCGATCTTCGAAGGCTTTAGCGGTACGTGCATCAAGATTATTTAATGATAAACTTAACAAAATGAAGTTGGCTAAATCATTGATGGATAATGCTTTAATAGCCTGTACAGATTTTTTATGCGTCTCGTGAAAATGTTTCAAATTGCTGAGTGAATTAGAAGAAATTGGTTTGAATTTCAGAATTTCATTTAAATTGGCTTGAGATATTCTGCGGGGAGATTGATATCTATTGACCAGGGCCGTATAAGCTAGTTCGTAATTTTCACCTGTTAGCTGTAGGCTAGAAACAACTGAGAGAGCACTTCCGCTCAGGTTTGAGCGTAAGAAATGAAACTTTTCGATAGGGGAGAGAGACGTGCTATTATGTATAAGGGATTGAAAGAGTGCGAAGAATTCAGGCCATTTCTCAATATCACCAGAAAAAGTCGGTAAATGAATTTTAGGTAATGCAACATTACCTTGAGAGCTCGGACTGACACTGATGACAGGAGTAGTAGTCGGAGTCGGTTTTTCATTGGTAAGTTGTACAAACTTAGCTCTTATTTTGAAAAGAATTGTGCGAAAAGCATTGGAAGGTGCTTCTGTATCAATATTATCCGCTGGAGGTAGGAGACAGTTGAGATCACTAATTTTATCATTGATTAGTTTAAAATCATATTGCAATCGCGCGGTATCATCATGATATACCTGCGCAACAGCAATTTGTTCATAAGTGCAATATTTAACTGCATCCCAGCTGCTAGTAGCATCGGAGAAAATCGTTTGTCGCCTTGCTACGTATTGCATCATTAATTTACGATTCTTTTCGTCAGCAGCCATTTTGATAAACGTAAATTAACAATGAATAAGAAACAGTTGATAAATAATAATAAATGAAAGATATAAACATGCAAGAATAAATTTAATAGTCGGAGAATGTATCGTCCTGCCCCGGTAAACGTAAAAATGTTTTGAACGCGGATAATCACTAATTAATTAACTCGTGATCTAGAAGATAAATTTTATTGAATCAAAAACCAGTGTGTAGTCGACAACAAATTCAATAAATAAGCAAGAACTTTGACAAAGATGAAAAACCAGTTAATTAGTTCTAGTTTTTATTTAACACGAGTCCGGTAAAACGTAGGAAACTTGTTCCAATTTTAAATAAAATAAATTTTTAATGGATTCAAAAGTTGCGGTGAATGAAAGATATATGAAAATATTATTCGCAGATATATGTCAACTCGCCAACCGCAAAACAGAACAATAGATCCGCTCGTACTGGACCAAAGTGTTAGCTCAAAGAACAATGGACTGTATATTTATTCAATTATGCAATCAGCGAATCGACAACATGTAAAATAAGCTCCAATCAAATTGTACTTACCAAAGAACCACGCACTATGAGTTTTCACGATCGATCGTTTGGATTACAGTCCCAAGCAGTATTCAATGTACAAAGGATATTCCTAGTATGTCTATAATGTTCAAAACATATACCGAATATAGTGGGTACATTCCCAATATCTTGTTTTAAATTTTGGATGGTATATTCCTACCACAATGTACTAACAATATACCAGGAATGTACTTCGTATTTAATTTATATACATGTGAACACTAACAGGGTACATCCATTTAAGGATATACCTATGACATTCATAGAATATTGGAAAAAGTACATAATATGTACACGTAAACACTAGTAGTGTACATCCATTTATGGATGTACCTATGACATTCATGGAATATTGGATCATAGACACGCAGACGTTTGTAAACGAAAGAGTTGTATTTTGTGTTGCCAGCCAACAATATAGTGCGAAGTCGCGTTGGTTGAAATTTTATGTTATGTGATCTGAAAGCAAAAAGGTTTAAGGAAGTATTTGTTAATTTGTGATAGGAATACTGGAAAAGGTGGTAAGTATTATGTTATTTTAACCCATCAAGGGATTGCAGATTTATGTTAACTATTAAATAGTTACTTATTGCTTTTATTTCTTTGATATGTTGTCTTCTGCACTGTTGTCTTAATAAAGGTTATAAATGCCATCTTCACAAAGGAGCCGCAGGTTCAATTTAAAAGTTGAAAAAAGGTTTAATGTTATTGTTCAAATAATTCAGTCTAGTGTGAATAGTGATTAATTTCCAACGACTGTATTTGTTAGTAGTGCAAATGGTTCTCAGCAAGAGTGAGTAACACAAGACTCGCTCCAACAAGAATGTACTTTAGCCCAGAATCACGAATGTCTCCCCTTGCACCAACAGAAACCACATTATCCAACTAATCCAACAACACGTTTACAAAAAGATATTTCATTGGAATCCAAATTAGCAGCTTGGTCAGTTGAAAACAATATTACTTTATCTGCATTTAAGTCGTTATTGACTATTTTAAATGAACATGATAAAATACTTAATATGCCAAAGGATCCTAGGACTATTTTGTGTACTCCCAAAGTAACCACTTGTGAAATTCTTGGCAAAGGCAGCTACTACTACTTTGGTATTGCATATGGCATTAATTTACAAGTTAATAAATATAATGTTGAGGTTACAAATAACACTGTATTTAATTTAGCTGTAAATATTGATGGTTTGCCTCTTTCAAATAGTACTAACAGTTCTTTTTGGCCAATACTGTGCGAAATTAAGTCAATTTTAAGTTTGAAAAACAAAATATTTCTTGTGGCACTCTATCATGGTTCCGAGAAATCTTCTGATGTTGACAGGTTTCTTCAAGACTTTGTTAGTGAAACAAAATATTTACTAAATAATGGCATTAAAATAAGGAATATGTTTAATTGTACTGTAAACATTCAAATGCTTATTTGTGACTCACCAGCAAAAGCATATATTTTAAAAGTAAAATCTCATTCTGAATATTACAGTTGCACAAAATGTACCATTGAGGGTGATGTAGCAGATAGAACTGTATGATTTCTAGAAACAGATGCTACGTTAAGAACTGATCAGTCATTTCGCAAACAACAACAGCCAGAACATCATTGTGGACAAACTGTACTCCAACATATTCCTAATTTTAATATGATCAATAATGTTCCTATAGATTATATGCATTATGTTCTATTAGGAGTTATAAAAAAGTTATTATGTGGAAAAAAACATGGCTAGATATTTGGAAAACCTCCTTACAAACTAAGAGCATCTCATATTATTCAGATGTCTCAATACTTACTTAGTTTAAACAAATTTATACCTATTGAATTTTCACGTAAATATAGAGCAATTTCTGAATGTAAACGATACAAAGCTACTGAATTTAGATTGTTTCTGTTATATACTGGTGTTCTAGCAATAAAAATTGCATTGCCATACAAAATGTACAATAATTTTTTAACTTTTAGTTTTGCTATTTCAATTTTATCAAATAATGACTTGATATCTAATGAAAATTATATTACATATGCTTATACTTTGTTTTATAAATAATTCTTTAAACATTTATGGAACTGATTTTATGTCTCATAATGTGCACAACTTATTGCATTTGAAAGATTGTGTAAAACAATTTGGAATTCTAGACAACTTTAGTGCTTTTCCCTTTGAGAATTACATGCAAACAACAAACATAATAAAAAAAGTTCGTTCTCGTGCAAATCCATTACAACAAGTCATTCGTAGAAGTAAAGAAGAATATTTAGTAATTAACTCTAAAGTGCTACTTATGAAAATAGGGTTTTAAAACCACTTTTGAGTGGTCCTCTTTTGTTAAATTGTAGTTCTCCTCAGTATAAAGCATGGGAACCCCAAACTTTCATAGTCCTTTTAGAAGAGGGCTATCGATTTCTTATCTTATTTTTTGTTTCCGCAGGAAGTGTGAGACTGATGTTTCCCATGTGCACAGAATTGAGATAATTGCTGTGATTAAACTTTGGCTGGTAAGAGCCAAGATAGAATGGTGAAAGCATCAAAGGAAGCTGAAGATATACCTTACAATTGAATGTAATTTTTGTCTGTTTTAGAGTTTATATTTTTCAGTTTTATATTTTCTTTGAAATAAACAAGAATATTATTATTAATACTGTTTTCTTTAGAAAGTGCAGCACTCGATCAGACCATCACCTTTATAATTTAACTATTTTATTATAATTGAATGAAAACAAAAATATTATTCAATGCATTTAAACAAACTTCAGTGTATTGATAATTATTATGCATATGACTCAATAATTATTACTACCTAATACAATAATATACATATTTTAATAATTACAATAAAATGGTGGATGCGACCATCTGGGGGTACATCTTAGGAATGGACATACCTAGTATATGTATTGCAGCAATTCTGGACATTTTTAGTATATGAAGGGAATGTTCATAAAGTATCATTTCTACGGGATATTCCTGTTATATAACATGCATATGTAAGGAATATTCCAAATATCCCTTCCACACATATCCACTGCGGTACATTGGGACATATTAGATACATGCTAGGTACTTGATGTGACATACAAAATGCGTAACCCTAGTAAGTCCTAGGGATATACATAATGCTATTTATGAACATTCTATGAATGTACCCTATACTATGTTGAACATTTTTTGTACGTTCCTAGGACATCAAAATGTTACTTGGGGTTGAATATAGTGAAAGTCCTGGCCTTTGTGACACTAATTAAAGTTTATTTTAACGTCTATATCTGCGAATAATATCACAAGAGAATAAAAGAAGTTGACACACGTCGCGGTTTAACAAATTTTTAGGTTTTACGAAAAGAAATAATTTTAAGTGAAATTGAAACGAATTGTTCCTCGGCGATAGCGGTAACGATAATGACCAGAATTAAAAACTAGTACTTTATCAAAAATGTACAAGAACTCAGTTTAAAATTTAATGAAAATAGTCCATGAGCGGCGCGCCGAATTTTTATGAAAACTAAGGGGGTGGCGCGAACACCAGTTCTTCAAGGAAATCCAGTTCTTGTTTCTTTTCACAAATATGCAGCACTTCTAGTTCTGTGTTAGGTGTTAATGAATGATTGGTGTCAAGTAGATGTTTTGCGTAGTGGGATTTATCTGGTTGTTTTAATCTGTATGCTCGTAAGTGCTCACTGTAACGTATTTCAAAATTCCTAAGGGTCTGAAATACGATACAGTGAGCACTTACGAGCATACAGATTAAAACAACCAGATAAATCCCACTACGCAAAACATCTACTTGACACCAATCATTCATTGACACCTAACAGAACTAGAAGTGCTGCATATTTGTGAAAAGAAACAAGAACTGGATTTCCTTGAAGAACTGGAAATTAGAAGACATTTAAGAAACCCACAATATGAAGTTGTCAATGAACAGTTAAATCCAGGGAGTTCTCCACTAATAAACTGTCTTCTTAAGTGATAATTGTAAAGATCAGCAGATATAGTTTTCCTGGTTTTCTATATCATTGCACAGTTATACTGATCTTAATTGGAAAAATGATATCCAGGATATCACCATAGGGCTAATAATATCTAAGCTTCAATATTTGTAATATCACATCTTCTTCTTTTTTCTATAAACATATATTAAGCCAATCACAAGTTAGGTTACTTCTTGGTCTAGCCAAAAATAACTACTAAACATCAGGTAGACATAAAATGAAATGTAACTTCTGTCATTCTGACGATGATATTGATTTATCGAAACAATTGTCAATTTTTTAGAATTTTCAATAACTTTTATTATATTGTGGAATTAACTAGAGACCGTGAGTTTCATTTAAAAACACTAATATGAGCATATTCCACGAAGTAAGGGTCGAGACAGTTAATTTAATTTTTTATGAGTTATTTTTACATTTTTCATCAAGAACAACACGAAAAAACTGTTTTTAGAAAAAAATCATGTGTGTATGTCGTTGTCGGCCACTTTTCGTTACATGTCTTGTTAGCACGATACAGCCTCCGGAGGGCAACAAGTCACCAATTTTATGATTGAATATTGTTCAGGACATCTCACATATGAACCCTATTGATTTTCATCTCACCAGAGCCAGTACAACGAGTGCTATGGTATTTGAAGTACGATATTGATTTATCGAAACAATTGTCAATTTTTTAGAATTTTCAATAACTTGTATTATATTGTGGAATTAACCAGAGACCTTGAGTTTCATTTAAAAACACTAATACGATATTTTTGTCATTTTTTGAGAAGTTTCAGTTTGTTAGCACGATACAGCCTCAGGAGTACCTATATACAAGTGACCAATTTTATGATTGGATATTATTCAAGACATCTCAAAGATGAACCTTATCAATTTTCACCTCACCAGAGCCAGTACAACGGGTGCTATGGTACTTAAAGTACATTTTTGTAATTTTTTGAGAAATTTCAGTTTGTTAGCACGACACAGCCTCCGGAGTGCAATAAGTTACCAATTTAATGATTGAATATTATTCAGGACATCCCACAGATGAACTCTATGGATTTTAAGCTGACCAGAGCCAGTACAACAGGTGCTATAGTACTTTAAGTACAACATTTTTGTCATTTTTGGAGAAAATTCAGTTTGTTGGCACAATACAGCTTCAGGAGTGTTTCATTCCATGGGCATAAAAATCAAACAACCCAATAAATATACTTCTGCTACATGTGACAAATTTCATAGGGTTTTAAAAGCCACTAAAGATGAAAATAGAAATTCAAGAACAGCTTGATGTACATCAAAACGAAGCATCTGATGCATATGAGGCCAAACGTATTGATAAAAATGATGCTTCATTAGACTCATCCAAAATTGTCTATTATACTTTTGATCTACAGCAGTGCCTGCCGACACCGTACCTACAGACTTCGATAGCATTCTATGAAAGGCAATTATGGACCTTCAATTTGACAATGCACAGATTTCACATGAAAATAAAAAAATAACGTTATATTCTGCGGGGCATAATAAGAATTCTTTCTTATCCCCCATGTTTATGATGATTATGAAAAATAACCCCAATCTGACATTTATAAACCACAAATTTCTTATTCCTGAACACATACACATGGAGTGTGATTCAGACCACTTAGTAATTGGAAAGAAAATATAATTATCCTTGCCCAATAGAGCATCGAATGATCTTAGTAGGATTATGTGGAAATAAAAAGACTTTTTTAGTTACCGAAATATCCACAGCCGATTTTCTTGAGTTTTCCTCTTTATACAAAACCATCTTGTAATTAAAGAAGATTAACTACTCTGGTTAAAAATTAGTATAGAAAAATATTAAATTGTTAAGATTTTCCCAAAATCCTGGTGTTCTTGAATACAGAAACAGTTTAAATAAATATGAGCCATTTAAGAGTGTAAACTTCTTGAGAAAGGGAAAGAATTTGCCAAAAAATATGGAAATACCTTTATCCTACAAAGGTATAATTGTCGATAAGGACAACAATTTAATAGAATATTAAGTAGTTGTGTGGCATTATTTTTGAATTATTCCATATATTTTTTGATGTTTTCTTAAATAAAGTATAGTGTAAAGTGATATGTGGATTTTTTTCAAAAAATTGTGATGTTTAAAAAAAATTCTGTTCTCCTTGGCAGATAATGCTTGAAAATGTTACTCAAAGTTTTTATAAGAAAGTAAGAATCGATAAATTACTTTAACTTTTAGGGGGTAGCAGATCAAAATTATAAAAAAGTTTATTTGCGTTTTTCTCAAATGTTTATATTATGACTTATACCACTTTTCACCTACACCCGCCATTTATTTTATTGTAAATTAATACACTTGAAATGAAGTTCATATTATTAGAAAATAAATATTAGCGATGAAAAAGGAGTGATTAATGATCTTTTATCATGGGATCTCACCTTTTTTTATTTAGAGATGCTTGTGTATCAAACAGGAATAGAAGGGAATTACATAATGTGGAAACCATGGTTTGTCAAATGTGAATACCTCTAACATAAATTAAATTTTTTCAATTTATAGACATTTTATGGAACTTTTAAATGAAAATACAAGTAAAAGAAGAACTCTTTATTATATATTTTATATCTTAATTTATAAAACAGTGACAGTAGATAACACGCAGTGGTCTAGTGTTACAATAGTTTCGGCACACATCCCAAAAATAAAATGAAAATAGAGCACTGTCTGATAAATAATCATGAGTTCTACATATTAAAAAAAGCAGAGTTGAAATCCTCTTATGATGTTATCCACTCACGATTCAACATTTACGGCTATACAAAAATTACTGAATATCCAAAAAAAATTATAACACATAATCCAATTCGTATCTGATATACTGGTTCTTCGGATCATTTGTTATCCTTGGATACCCTGCCACTAGTGTGTCTTGGCCTCCTATGTATAGAGAGTTATAAATTTTCCAGTAAACATCTCTTACTTTCCTGGCCGGATGAAACAAACCCTAAAAAATCAAATCATATAAAATCCCGTAGAAACTGGTGTTTTTAAACATACCTGTAGAGTATATTGAAGAATTTTTATAGGTCCTAAAGCTACACGCATACCCTCAATAGCATCCATAAAAGCTTGGACTAAATGCGGTGAGGTTTCGAATATATTAGGCCAAACATAATTTAGGAGATGAATAAGCGCATCTTCGCATCCAAATCCATATACACCGAGAGCCATATGTTTTATAGCAGCACATGCGGTTTGTCTGCAAACAAATTAAACATGATGTATTAAGGTTTTAACTACGTTTTAAAAATAAGTACTCGACTCGATTATTTAAAAAACTATTGTATATAATACTCCCTTACTGTCGAGAGTAATAGTTTATGTTATATTTTGAGTTTAACTTAATGTTCTTCAAATCGTTCCGTAAAATATTTAATTTTATCCCAGAAGAAATAGTTTTTAAATTTTGATTTTTATGTAGTACAAGGGGTTAAATGCAGGCTGCAGCGTGGTATAATTATTTCCAACATAAAGTGTGTGATTTTGGTTAAAAGTGCATATAAAATACTTTTTCTCATACAAACATTTCAGTGTTCTACAACTTTTTGTTAGAGAGGAATAAAAAAAATTTCCAATTAGTGAATAACAGATAAGACAAGTCCAAATATTTAAACCAGTTTCAGACTATATAAAGGGAACTTACAATAAAATGAAGTATGGAATGCTCGATATGTAATGTTATGAAACAACCAACAAAAGATATAAAAGTACCCTGCTTTTCTTGTGACTTATGCAAAAATTACACCTGCTTTGAATGTAGTGAATTAACTACAACCGAACTTAGATGTATGAATTTACAGAAAAGAAATTTAAAATATTATTGTAAAAGGTGCAGTAAATTTGAGCTTCTAAATGTTTTACAAAATACCATTAACGATAAAAATAGAATTATAGAAGATCAAGAACTAATAGTCAAATTGCTGAAAGAAAAAATTGAAAATCTAGAGAAAAACAACCAAAAATCTTATGCTAATGCATTGCAACAGAATAAAGAAACTGCAGGGACAAACATTATAAAATCCAATATTCCGGCTATTATTGTAAAACCAAAAAACCACAATCATTTGACAAAACAAAAATGGATTTAAATAAAATAAATCCTGTGGAAATTAAAGTTGGTATCAATAATACAAAAATTAACAAATCCGGTAATATGATAATTAAATGCCAGGAAAAAAATGAAGTCGAGATCCTTAAATAAACACTAATCAATAAATTAAAAGATAATTACAACGTTGAATTAAGCCAATTAAGGTTACCGAAAATAAAAATAGTAAAAGTTACACAAGATTTCACTCACGAAGAAATTAAAAACTATTTACAAGAGCAAAACAATATTGATGGAGACATAACAGTGAACTATGTTAGACAAAATAGAGATAAGACCAAAACGATAATATGTGAATGTACACCCAACGCATTTCATCACGTTTTAAATATGAAAAAGGTATGTCTGGGATGGGAGAGATATATGGTTTACGAAGATTTGGAGGTGCCAAAGTGTTTCAAGTGTCGGGAGTACTTCCATAAAAATGATAAATGTTTAAACAAAATTGTGTGCCCTATATGTTCTGCGGAGCATTTAGAAAAAGACTGCCCTAAACAACATAAGCATTGTAAAAATTGTGAAGTTTCAAATGCAAAGTTTAATACCAGTTATACTACCGAACATGAAAGCAGAAGCCGTGATTGTCCAACGTTAACATTTCACCTTCAAATGTTAAGGAGTAAGATTAACTATACCAATGAGTAATTCTTCCTTTTTTTGTATACACAATATGTTTAGTTTATTGTAGGTTCCGCCTTACTGTACTTTGTTAAGCTAATGGATATCGCTGAATTAGATATTCTAAATGAAATGGAATTTGAAGAAGCCGAAGCTTTGAATAATATAAACCACAGTTATGATTTACAACTACATACTGAGTATTGTTCAGATTCAGTTTCTATAAAGTCCGTACTCAAAATTTTACATATTAATATTCGTAGTGCACGAAAAAACTTTGAATCTTTCTTAACTTTTCTTGAAACTTTTCAACTGAAAGACTTGGATATAATAATTTTTGGTGAAACAAGAAATATCAGTAATAGAAATAATTATACAATCCCAGGTTTCCAGACATTTTCTAATAACAGTAAGAATAATCAGAATGATGGAATACTTGTTTTTATTAGAGATCATATTAACTTCAATATAGAGAATATCATTCTGCCACAAAGTAATGTCACCATTACTAACATAACCTTTAAAGTATACAATGTGGATTATTCAGTTTTGACATGTTATAGGGCTCCCTCTAGCGATAACTTATTTTTGTCGGATCTGGAATCCTTTCTATTTAATTTAAATAAGAAAAATATAGATAATTTTTTGGGTGCACAAATTTTAATATACTCAATCCAACTAAACCCACTACAAATAGCTATATATCTATGATGTAATTTTTTGGTTTTGAATCTCACATTAACTCATATACCAGAGTGACTCCAGAAAGCAGAACTTGTATTGATCACATGTTTATAAGAAAAAACATAGAAATGAATAAGCTTGTTAATGATTCATTCGTTATAGATACTGATGTCACTGATCACTTCCCAATATATTTAAATATTATTTTTGCTCAAAACATTATTACTTCAAAGAAAAGCATGGAAGAGAAAACGGTTAGGACGCTTGACGAAATTAAATTCGCAAGCAAATTAAGTACAATAAAATGGAATAATGTGATCCAGATCTGGCTTATCAAAAATTTATAGATACTTTTACAAACACATATAAAGAATGTCACAATACAAAAACATTATCTATAGTTAGCAATTAATAATAAAAACGATAATGATTTACTTCGGAAATACAGAAATTATAGAAACAATCTTAACAAGATTGTGCAAATTACAAACCATGACTATTATAAAAAACTAATCAATGATAATGCCAACGATATGAAAAAATCTATAAAATAATATCTGATGCAACAAATGAAAATAAAAATAAAACTAATAATGATGTCAATATACTCAATCAAAATAACAAGCCATTCAATAATGATAAGGGAATGGCTAATTTTTGCAACAACTACTTTATTAACATAGGACTGAATATGGCTGAAAAAATAAAACAACTGACTTCAGGCATCATTATGAATTATCCAAATCTAATAAATTCCATGGCTTAAAAGCCTGTCACTATCACAGAAATTATTATGCATATTAATAGTTTAAAGAATAATAGTGTTCCAGGTATAGATGGTATTCCATCACGGATAATAAAGTAATATCACAAATATCTGTTAGACCCTTTAGTTCGTATTATAAATAACATTTTTTTAACCGGTAAGGTCCCAATATCTTTCATGATATCTACTGTTACACCTATTTTCAAAAAAGGTAGCAAAACTGATATTGCCAATTATCGACCCATAAGTGTTATTTCTAACTTTGCAAATTTTTTTGAAAAAAGTATAAAAAGTCGATTATTTGATTATATAACCTTCAATAATATATTAAATAACAATCAGTTTGGTTTCATGAGAGGGGTCAGTACAGCTGATGCTATGTACGAACTAACCAATAATGTAAAAAATGGACTTGACCATAATGAAAAAGTGATTGCATTTTTTCTGGACCTTGCAAGGGCATTCGACACAGTACCTCGTCGGCAGGTCATTGATGTCCTTGAGCACTATGGTATCAGAGGTGTTGTGCTAGATGTTTTTGAAAATTACCTGGGGCAAAGAAATCAAATGGTGAAAATCAGAAAAGAGTATAGTGACCCTTTGAACATTAAAATTGGAATACCACAGGGTACAGTCCTTGGTCCATTACTTTTTATTAAATATATTAACTCCCTACTGAAATTGGAAATAAGTGGCATCTCCATTTCGTATGCAGATGATACAGTCTTACTGTTTAAAGCAAGGAACTGGCAAACTGTTGCAGATAAAGTTATTGGGGGTTTCAAAAAGGTCAAATATTGGCTTGAGTGTGGCAAATTAACTTTAAACACTGATAAAACATTCTACTTAGCATTTTCACTGAATGACGCAAACAGACCAAATTTTAATTGTATCAAAATGAATGACTCTGATATTATTTGGGAAACTAACACCATAAAATACCTGGGCATTAAAATTGACAAAAATTTGAAGTGGATCGAACATATTCTAGATTTAACGAAAAAAATTAGGCGTTTGATACATAAATTTTATATAATTCCCAGAATTTTACCTCAAAAACTGCTTCTGCAAGTTTATAAGTCTTTAGTGGAGTCACTCTTGAGATATGGTAACATTGTTTGGGGAGGGCTATATAAGAATGCACTAAAACAATTAAATGTCATACAGAATTATATTCTGCGTATAATCTTCTTTAAAGATAGGCTCTATTCAACCAGTCTATTATATAATGAAAATATTTTGAATGTTCGATGTTTATATTACGTAAGTAACTGTATATTATATTTTAAATTAAAAACAAAAAATTTCTTGAATCATCAATACCAAACAAGTCATAATACAAGTGATATGATCTTCGTACCATTTAGAAGATATGATGCTAACCAAAGGTTTGCTACCGTTTTGGCACCAAAAATTTTCAATTCTTTACCAAACACAATAAAAACAACAACCAAATATAAGACATTTGTCAGTCTGTGTAAGAAATACATATATGAAAATAGAGAGTACCTAGATGGACTGTTGTAGTATATGGTAGTGAATGATCTTTTTTCTTTTTTTTTTTAATTCGGATATTATTTATTGTAAGGCAATTTAATGGTTATATTTCGTTTGAAATTTATTTATTTCAACTGCACATACAAGTCTTAAGTCACTTAGGTGCATTATACACAACTGGTGTTATCGTGTGAATTGCACAGCTTTGTACTTTTTACACAATTTATAAGTATTATTACTATTATTATTGGAAATTAAGTATATTGTATTTTCTATAGCACAATAAATAAATAAATTCTCTATAATTC
This sequence comes from Galeruca laticollis, assembly GCA_963921935.1. Lineage (NCBI taxonomy): Eukaryota > Metazoa > Arthropoda > Insecta > Coleoptera > Chrysomelidae > Galeruca > Galeruca laticollis. The sequence goes on from OY998176.1 coordinate 134,078,750, forward strand.
AATTACTAAATCGATGCAATATCTTGTTTATGGCCCATTTCACCACCTTCTGATAAATGTTGGATTGCCTATTCATAAATTGTCTGTTATTTCACATAAAATAAGAAAGTGACAAACTTACGTTTAAGCTATAATATACTTGTCAGAAAATGGTGAATCGGGCCCTTAAATTTCGATATAAAAATACACACTCAAATAAGTTTAGAAGTTTAGAGAATGCATGTATTCACGGTTTCTCGCGAGTGTGTCTAGGCCAGTCAGCATTTTTATGTACAGTTGCGGCCAAAAAATGGGACAGTTGTTGTTGCCTAGTGTGAATGTGACTTTTCAGTTACCGGGAAAAATGGGGTAGTTTTGTCGTATATTTAAATGATAACACTTGAGTGTAAAAACTATTGTTTTTTATTATTAAATATCAAATGCTACTAAATAATTTTCAATAAAAAACAACAATTAATATTTAGTAATCCCGCCATTATGCTCTATGACTTCTCCTAATGTACTGGTCATCGATCTACATAATGTGGAACAATATTCTTCAGTTAATTCCTCCCAAGCATTATTTATAACTTCCAACGTTTCTTGGTATTACATTTGCCTTTCCAATTTCTATTGCTAACATTGTCCAAACATGTTCTACTGGATTCAAGTCTAGGCTTTTACTACACCAGTTAAGAACATTAATATTATGTGCCCGAAACCAATCGGTCACTACACCAGAGTTATGCACTGCACAAGTATCTTGTTGGAAGATAAAATCATTGTTAGCTAACCTAACCTTCAACGTTTCTTAGACTTACATTTGCCTTTCTAATTTCTATTACTAACATTGCCCAAACATGTTCTACTGGATTCAAGTCTGGGCTTTTACTACACCAGTTAAGAACATTAATATTACATGCCCGAAACCAATTGGTCACTACACCAGAGTTATGCACTGTGCAAGTATCTTGTTGGAAGATAAAATCATTGTTAGGGAAACGAATCTCAACAGAAAAAAGCATAACATTTTCTAAAATTCTGATATATGCTTCACTATTAAATCTTTCGCCAATATGTCATAGAAGTCCGGGTGCCTGCGTAGATATCCACGTCCACATATTTACGAAAAAACCACCTCGTTTATTTGTGAAATTGACATAATTCTCATCAAAACGTGTAGACGGTGGGCAATAGACACGAATATTGCCGCTATTTGACGATTGGAAAACCTTTTCATCCGTAAAAATTACACGATTCCAAAATTATTCGTCATAAACAACATGCTCTAATGCAAACCCCATTCTTGCTTCTTTGTGAATATCGTTTAATAATAGTTTCCTTGCTGCTGCATGACATTTCAATTCAGAATGTTCTACACTGCTACGGCCTGTACGACAGGATGCTGGAACAGCTTGAACTACTGTTTCAAATGGATTCGCTCATAAATCGTTAACCAAAGCAGCATCCTGTTGAGCAGTTGACTTTTTCGGACGTCCTGAGTCTGAAGTTCTATCAATTCTTCCATCATTTCGCCATCTACTTAAAATACTTGAAATATGACATATCCATAAGACAAATTCAAGCAGCTAGAATTAGACAAAAATCTGCTATAAGAGTTGTCCCATTTTTATTGCCCGCAACTGTACTGTATACAATCACCGGTACGAAAAACGGACACTCCTCTAATTTTTGATAAAAATACCAATATTTTATATTTGTTTTTTTGAACAATAGGCATGGTTTGTTATAGGTTTTTAAAGTAAGCTTTGTTTAAAAAATGTTTTGGAAAACATTTATTTTAAGAGAAACATCATCAGAAACACAAAAAACACCAGTAATAATCACTTCTCTGTCTAATTAATACCTCATATTACATCCTCGAGACTGTATAATAGTATTCATTCTTCTAGGCATACTGTCAATCAAGCCGAAAACTTCATTGTGAGTAATTTATTCCCATTCCTCTTCTGAGCTGATCCAAGGTAAGCGGAGCATCAAATCCTTCTACCCAGCATGTACCAAACATGTTCAATGGTATTTAAGTCGAGACTACGGGCTGGCCATACCATTTGAGAAATGACGATTTTGTTTAAATATTCTGTGTCAATACGGTCGGCATGAGGATGTGCATTGTCATGCATGAGTATAAATTTGTCTCCAATAAATGGTGCTTATGGGACAACATAATCTTGCAGTATTTCATTTATGTACTTACTACAGTCACAGATCCCCTAGGTACTATGAACAATTCTGTACGCGCCTCCAAACGTATTCCAGCGCACAGCATAACTGAACCTCCTTGCAAACTTATTCTAGGGCTAGAAGTGTACTCGGCCTTCTCTGCTGCAGACTCTTTCGCGACCATCCGGGGATCATAGACAACATTGTTGAGCATGAACCTTTCTCCATGAATAGAAGTTTTGTTTTATGATAGTTTTATGTATGCCCAACAGATTTATAAAAATACCTTTACAGAGCAAAAACAATGGTTATATAATAAAAGAAGGAACAGCCTTAAATTAAATTAAGAAAAGAAGAATAAAAAAAAATTAAAATTAAAAAACTCATTTCACATAGTTGTATAACGTTCAGTAGCACAAGCTTTAATAACTTTAAAATTATTTATGTGTGGCACAATAAATTAAAATTATTACACATAACATTAATTGGTTAATTGGTGAATGAAGTAAAACATTTGTTCGAGACCAATCACAATAAAAAGGTAAATGTTGTCTATTGTAGAACTGTGGTACATTAAAATTAATTTTATATATCAAGTCTGAACAATCAATTAAATTGTGCAAACACTTATATAAACAGGACAATGATTTACAAATTCTACGAAATTCAAGACTGTCAAAATTAAAAATACCTAATAAAATCTGATAATCAGAGCCTCTCTGTGGATAAATGCCACTAACCTTTAAAACTAAATATTTTAGAAACCTTTTCTGAACAGACTCAACCTTGCTAATATGAACATTGTAATAGGGATCCCATACAACAGAGCAATATTCTAACTTAGAGCGTATGTACAAAAATATAACATTTTTAAAGTACAAATATCCTTAAATCCACGGCAGTTCCTAACTACAAATCCATAAAATCTCGATGCTTCGGCAACCCTAGAGTTAATATGTTCAGTGAAACTAAGTTTGGAATCGAATATAACTCCTAGATCTTTTACAGAAGTAAGATGAGATAACAAATTCCCATTAATATTATAGTAGAAGTGAATTGGGTTTAGTTTTTTAGTGTATGTCACTACTTGGCATTTTGACATATTTAATGTCAGTTTATTCTGTAAGCACCATTCGGATACTCTATCCAAATTGGATTGAAGTGTTAAGGAACTGTCTATGGATGTAATGGGAGGAAAAATTATCAAATCATCTGCATACATGAGTCTACCCGAATCTAGTGCACCTCCAGGTCATTAATAAATAAAAGAAACAACAATGGTCCAAGGTTTGAGCCTTGCAGTACACCTGACTCACTAAGATATTTATTTGAAGAGTGACCATTATAAAAAACAAATTGAAACCTGTTATGAAGGTAAGATTGACAGAACTTCCACAAAGCGGAAGAGAAACCAAACCGATTCAGCTTTTCGATTAAAATCCCATGATCCATTCTGCCAAAAGCCTTTGAAAAATCAGTGTAAATTACGTCTGTTTGTTTACCAGCATCTACAAGAACAGAATATATAGGGTTATGTGAATGAAAGTTGGGCAGGTTTTGAATGTATGATAGTAGAAAAGTATTTATAAGAAAATCTGTAATCATCCAGTAAAATAAACAATTATTAATCAAACTCTGCATTTAATTTAAAAGGTTATGGACCCAGGACATAACAGAAGCAAGTATTTATAAAAAAATGGCAAGCCAAAATAAAACGTGTATAGAATCACTAGATTCTAAGAATTATAACTTATTTTAGCAGAAAATGGTGTTTGTGGTCTAATTAAAACTGAAAAGGATATATCCACGTTGAATAATGAAGAAAAAAAGGAAATTTACCAAAGATGACAGTAAAGCCAAATCGCGGATTGTACAGTGTGTCGGAGACGAAGAACTTGAATGTTTGAGAGACAAAGATACAGCATATAAAATGTGGCAAGCATTGGAAATGAAATATGGGATGAAATGCTTACCTGGACAGCTGTAATTAAAGAAGAAGTTAATGTCTATGAAATTAAAGGAAGGTGAGTCCTTAAAAAATTTCTTAGCAGAGTTTAGAGAGGTATTGCATTAAAAACAACTGGTGTTAAAGTAGATGAATAAGATATCGTGTCCAATATATTACTGACACTTCCGAATACTTACGAGGTAGTTGTTACAGTAATCGAAAATTTACCCACTGATGTACTTACTTATGAAAATGTTAAACAAAAGTTGTTAGCCGAAGATTTATAAAAAACAGTAATCAAGAGGCAGCCATAGTTGGTGGAGCAGTATTTAACATGGACAAGGGTGTTTGTTATAAATGTAGCAAACCAGGTCACTTCAAGAGAAACTGCAGATGGAATTATACATGGAATAAGTTTCATACGACCAATATAAGAGGGTTAAATAGAAATTATGGTAGTTGAGGAAGGTCAAGCTGGTTGAGAAGAGGTTATGGTAGTAATAGAGAACGACGAAATGATGTAGGAGAAAACACCCTGATGCATAGAGGCAGAGACAATTATTTGGCAGAGCAGGATGATTCTTCTTAAGATGGGCATAATGCAAAAGGGATAATGTTATTGCAGGTGGGCCAAAAGTATGTTTTATTACAGAACATATTAATATAGACAATAAAGTTGAGAACAAAATATGGTTTTAAGTTTTTGTATTGATTCTGGTTGCACGGATCATCTAGTAAATGATAAAACAGTATTTAATGATTTAGTTATGTTAAAAAATTCTTTAAAAATAGCTGTTGCTAAAAACAATAATTTTTTATTAGCTATAGGCATATGAAATATAAATGTTTATAGTTATATCAATGAAAAGAAAATTAGTTGCATGATAAAAAATGTATTCTTTGTACCAAATTTGATAAGAATCTGTTGTCAGTAAAAAGACTTGACATGGCTGATATAAAAACTGTATTTGAACATGGATCTGTAAAATTGTATGACAAACATGGGGAGTTAATAAGTAAAGGTAAGGGAGATAAGTTATATGAAATTGAAATTGATGTTATAAAACATTAATGTCAAAATGTTATTGCTTACGATGATAAACTTATGAAATGGCATAGGAGATTTGCACATTTGAATTTTGTAGGACTTGAGAAATTAATTTAAAAACGCTTAGTAGACGGAATTGAAAAGATTGTTCAAGAAGGCAGGGTAGACTTTTGTGAACCATGTATGGCAGGTAAAATGTCAAAGCAACCGTTCAGAGTCAGAAGTAGGAGTAAAAGATTACTCGAAGCTATACACACTGATTTATGTGGACCAGTTACTCTTAATGCATATGATGGAAGCAGATATTTCATGACTTTCATAGACGATTTTTCGAATTTTACAATGACCTACATATTAAAACACAAAAGTGAAGCATTTCAAAAATTTAGATATTATTTTAAAATTACAAATTCATTGTTTAATTTATCGATTTCCAAATTACGGTGCGACAATGGTGGGGAATTTATATCAACAGAATTTAGACAATATTGTAAAGATAACGGAGTAGTATTAGACTATAGCGTTCCATACAGTAGAAACGCTGAGTCTTTTTCATCGCGTGACTGATACGACATCAACCATATGCACCTTACTTAATGTATAAAATCAAACTAATTAAGGCTTTTTATTAAAAATCGGGGAATGTTCGTTTTTCGTGCCAGTGAGACATACTCATGAAAAGATAACTATCTAACAACAAAGTAACATGTAGTTATCTCATTTTATGTAGTAGATTTAGTTATGGTTCTTAGTGTAAATAGTTAGTGAATAAATTAAGTGAGAGTACAATGGCTCTGAGAAATTGAACCTTTTACCTTTATTCGAGGCATGTTACACACATTATAGTACTGAGCAGTATTCAATTTCACTAATATTAACAGTTTGGTGAAGTGTGAACTGTTATCAGCGAGCATGATTCAGCATGAACACAAGATTGCAGTTTTGTTTCATTTCAACATTAAAATGTGTTTTGATAATAGTATATCCAAATGTCTTTCTAGGCATCATTTCTAGCATAGATATATAATACAAATATAGATACAATTATTTACATTGAAAAGCAGTCGTACATTAAAAAAAGACATAACATCCCTTGTGGTTTAATGTGATGTGCGTAATTGCCAAATTGAACTAATCCATAGCACTTATCGATTTAGTGAAGTTATTTTGATATGTGAAATGACTAACTACTCCTATTTATTGGTTTCACATGGATTCATACTGTTTAAGTCAATGCATATATTTCTGAACCAAAAAAACTGTTAATGTAAAATAGTATTTTAAATATAGTTAATGTAATCAAATATAACATTCCTGTTAAGTACGGCAACGTCGCAAGAAAAATAAATTTTTATGTGGCCGTTTTTCACTCATCAAATGATTAATAGTAAAGTCTGTCAATTTTGTAGTTGTGACGTTGCTGGAACGGTTCTGTTGTTGCTCTAAGTGTTTTTGTGTTTATTATAAAGTATTTTTATGCCATTAGTGTCAATTTTGATTGTTAAAACTATTAATAATGGTGCGAGAGTGTATTTTGTGTAACAAACTCAATAAGGTGGGTGCTGAAGTGCCTTTCATAAGTAAGTATGGTTATAGTATTTAGAAAACTTTTGCTTGTATGCGTCTCCTTCTCAAGCCGATTGTGCGGCGTTGCCATACGAATTCCAGCATTAGAGTCTCTCTGTATTTAACCCACTCACAACATCTTCTGTTTCTCTCTAAATGTTGTCAAAACAACCATTACTTTCTGAATGAAATGGTTTATCTACTGTGTATTATATATCTATGATTTCTAGTCATTGCATGTCTCCTAGAATCTGCGCCAACTGGCCAAGAGATGGAAGTTATGTTCCTTATCACTTGTTATTAGTTCCATTTCCTCTTATGGACTGTAACAGGCAGTCGCGACTCCCGTGTAAGGCCGCAAAAGCCGCACGCCCCTCCTTGAAATGTGGAAATATAAAAAATTTAAATAAATAATTCTTCTTTTAATTACTTTCCTCAAGAAACTCAGAATAATGTGTAGACATCCAAGCAAGTAGCTCAGGATGAAGTAAGTTGGCCGTCAGCGAACTAAGGATACAGTTGCTATGACAACAGCATGTGTGCTTGATCTGTATATCAACATAAAGGCAGGAGAAACTGTCATATCTTGGCCGTTCAGATTGTGCGTCCCGTTCGTGTTACTATATTTCTCAATTTTTAGTTTTGAAGTGGATTTCTTTTAGAAGTCAGTGCTTTGTGCTTGTGAAGTTACTGTTTTCTGCATGTAAGTATATGTGTATAAGTTAAAGGTATTTATAAACAAAATTACTCACGAAAATCAGTTCCACTTTCACTGTAGTCATCCAAATTGATAATAAAATTTTCTTTGGGAATTTTTTCTATATCCATATATGACTTTTCCACGTTTTTAATATGAGAAACACACCTATCAGCTATCACTAATCTTTGCAGTTTCTGTTTGAATAAGAGCTACCACAGTTGAATTGAAGGTTGGAGAAGTATTATTTCTTTCAACTGCTGACTTAAGCTGATGCCATATATGTTCAATTGGGTTAAATATACCGTATGCCCCAAGCTTTCAGCCAATGAATTACAAAAATATTTATTTTTTATCGAATAACTGTGTAAAACGTCTAGTAACTGTTGAGTACTTTTCCTCATAGTATATATTATTATTTAACATACAGTGATCATGTAAAGGTTGGAAGAGATTTGTTAAAAAATTGATTTGGCCATTGGGGAACTCGTCGATTTTATTTTTCAGTTGCGCATTTTTTGGTGTATTCATATTTTTAATGACGTCATCACCGTTCGAGTTATGTTGTCGTCATAATTTTTTAAAATGGGAATACCCTATTTTGGAAGCACCGTCAAAAACAACGCAGTTTTCTATGTAATGTCATATTTTTTTTGTTACATAATCCTATGTTTGAGAAATAAAAAATATATTTCATATGTAACAATGTAATTTATAAAAATGCAAACAGGACTAAATTACCATTTGTCTCTTGACGATATGCGTGATGTTGATACTTTTGCAAAACATTATTAAGCATGTCAATCCTAATTAAACTAATTTCGGTTCTAATTCTGTTAGATCATCAATATTTTTGGATCTGTTACCATAAACTTTTCAGTTAAGGTATCCCCACAAAAAATCTAACGGAGATAGATCAGGAGATGTAACTGGCAACTCAAAAAATCCTCGTCTGCGCCAGTCGATCTATGCTACTAGACAATTCACAGTGGTACCAGTAAGATGGAGCGACACCGCATTACGCACGACATGTACGTACGTGAATACCTAAATAATATTTTTCCCAATAGATGGATTGGCAGACAAGGCTTTTTAGAGTAGCCAGTTACATCTCCTGATCTATCCCCATTAGTTTTTTTTGAGGAGATAACTTGAGTGAAATGTTAACAGATCTAATAATATTGATGAACTAAAAGAAATATTAGGATCAAAATTAATTTAATTAATGCAGATACCCTTAATAATGTTTTGCAAAAGTTTCAACATCATCTCGCATATCGTCAAGAGGCAAATGGTTTGCCATTTGAGCAATTAATTTAATACTTACCAATGTTTATTAAGTCCTGTTTTCATTGTTATAAATTACATTATTATGAATGAAATATCTTTTATTTCTCTAACATACGGTTATGTAACATAAACAAACATTACTTCTGCACACAGAAAAATGCGTTTTTAAGGTACTATCAAAATAGTGTATTCCCATTTTAAAAAAATGATGAGGACGTCACAACTCGAACAGTGATGTCATCAAAAATAGTACACCAAAAAAATCGCAACTGAAAAATAAAACTGACGTGTCTATTTTTCTTCAATGGCCAAATCAATTTTTTAACGAATGTGTTCCAACCTTTACATGCTTACTGTATATTCTTGGTGTCATTTGAACATGGTACTTTATCTAGTCTTCGACTGTGGTATGGACGATCATAATACTGTTGGGTGGAATATTCAGTTTGAGTTTATTTTGGAACCAGTCTTCAAATAATTCGGCTGTAGTATCATCATGATAATTTCTAAAGAGTAATATTCTTTGCCGATAAAGACAACGCATTTGATATCAAACCTTTTCGGTTCCTGTGTGAATTATCGTAATGCGTTTTCCTTTATCAGATGGCACATTAGTTTGGCACAAGTCAGATGAATCTACCCTACTTTTGTTTGGAATATCGTATGTATCGAGGCTCGGCAAAGATAGATTCAAATTACGATAACGGGCCGGTAGCCAAAATAAAGGCTACCAAATAGGACTAGAAACTAACAAATGAGATTTTCAGACCCAAACTCACTAGAGGGGCTGTAGATTCATTTGATCCTTACAAAACTTCAGGACCAGATGGCATATTTCCCAAACGTTTGCATCACCATGGGCCCTTTAGTTCTGATATTATGCAGCAGCCATGCTCTAGGGTATATACCAACTGCATGGAGAGAGTCAAGGGTCGCGTTTATTCCCAAACAAGGGAAAGAAATGTACACTTAGGCCAAATCCTACAGACCAATCAGTCTGACATCGTTCATGGTGAAAACCATGGAAAAAGTTATACAGATGCATCAGCAAGAAGGAGAGTGTAAGAGCATCCCTCTACATAGACTACTATGGGTCTATCAGGCAGAGAAATCAGGAGAAGTTCCCCTGCATAATTTGGTCTCGAGCCTAGAAAGGAGTTTGAACCAAAAATAAATAGCCTTTGTAGACATCGAAGGTGGTTTTGATAACACATCGATGTCATCAATAAACAAATCCTTCGAAAAAAGAGGGATAAACAATACCACATGCAGATGGATAAGATCCATGCTTGAGCATAGGAGAATATCGGCACATATGCATGATACAACGTACACCGTCAGGACAACTAAAGAGTGTCCTCAAGGTACTTTCACCACTATTATGGAATTTAATCGTTGATGACTTGATGTGTAGACTAAATGGTCAAGGCATATGGACGCCGGGCTTCGCAGACGACCTAGTGATTGTTACCAAGGGGAAATTCCCGGAGACAGTCGCGAATGTCTTACAAGAAACACTACGAATTGTGGAAGTCTGGTACCTTAAAGAGGACCTTACAGTCAACCCAAAGAAAACCAAACTACGTGCTTTTACGAATAGAAGGGCTCTTCTGCAGGGCAGAGTACAACTGATCGGAGAAAAACTAGAAATATCCAAAGAGGTGAAATATCTGGGAGTGACAACACGTCTGTATTTCAGTCAGAAACAATTGATGCTATAGCCTGTATTGATGAAAACATCAAGAGAGGTTATACCGGACAAAGAATAAAAATATATACTGACAGCCAGACACTGCAGAAATCTATCAGTAATCCAACCACGAAATCTAAACTGGTTAAAAACTGCAAAGAGTCCCTTAACAAGCTGGCAAGAGACAACACAGTGTCTCTAGTATGGGTGCCAGGACATGAAGGGATTTCAGGTAATGAATTGGCGGACCAGCTAGCTCAAGGCTCTAAAGGAGACTTGATAGGTCCGGAGCCGTTCTGTGGAATCATAAAGGATTAGATAAAAGGGGAAATCCTGAACTGGCTAGACAAGGAACGCCAAATCAAATGGAGGTTGACAGAAGGTCACCTTCATACAAAAAGCTTACTGGGAAATTTAAACAAAAAACTTTCAATCAGTTTACTGAAACTGAGCAAGAGATGCATGAAGACAGTTCCGGATTTGGTTACTAGACACTGTACCCTGAGGAAATATTTACACAAAATGGGAATAATCAGTGAACCTTTCTGTAGGAAATGCGAACTAAGGGATGAAACGCTTATTCATATACTCTGCTTATGCAAGAACTAACAAGGACTCAGGCAAAAGCATTTTGGAAAGGAAAAAATACAACCATCAGAACTACTCAAAATCACACCAAATAAGCTAGTGGCTTATATCGAGGACACGAATCATTTGGAGTGGAAGTAGATAATATTGGGAACGGTTTACTGCGCTGCTAATAAATATTCAAAACTCCATTTCTTAAGGTGCACAAATCCATTATAAGTTTCATGTTACTAGTGAGTTTTTTAATTTAATCTGTTTTGTAAAAGAGACTCCGTTAACACATTTAGCGCCACGTGCTCACCGGTGGGCATTTTCAGTCTTTCTGTATTTAGTGGTCACAGGAGATAACAAAACACCTTAGATCAGGCAGAATTAACATCCCAGGTGAGATTTTGAGGGCTAAAAAAATTTATATATTTTGGTATTTTGATATATTTTATTACAAAAATAAATGAAATTAAATTGAAATATTGTACAAACATAAATGAAAATAAATTCTTATATTGAAAATAAACTGAATAATCAATTCCAATCGAATTCAACAACAAAAAATAATACAAACTAAACTTATTCAAAGACAAAATAAATGAAATTATATCTGTGGTCCCAGATAGGAAATGTCCAATTAGAGCATGGTGCTAAATGTGTTAAAGTCTCTTTGAAACCAGTTTCATTCTTTTTAAGTCGTTGCTTTGAAATATTTAATGTATGCACAATTTGCTCTTTATACAAGGTATATATTGTTTCAAATTATATCTACATTACAGCCATCTGGTTACCTTGAATCACCAGAGTTTTTTCTTTTCTTTCTTTTTAAAATGGAGTACCCTACTATTTTAAACACTGTGGAATATGCTGCTTTTGTTAAAGAAGCACTTTCTTGCACAGCTTGATCCTTGAACTTTCCATGTTCCAGAAGGGAAGTATAAACATTTAATATAATTTGTTACCCACGAGGGTGTAACATTTGTCGATTAGTGGTACTACGACCACAAGTTGAAGTGCTAGCTTCAGATTGAGCCCATGATGCCACATTTTTCACGATACAAAAATTGAATAGATAGTTTAAAATAGACACAACGGAATATTAGGTAAGTAATTATTTCTGAAATTGGAAACCGGTCATTTCTTAAAATAATCTTGTTTTACAAATCTGATAGGTAATTTATTTTGTAACCATAAATAAACCATTATAATCTCTTGAGTAACTCATTAGTACTGATTGTCTGGTGGTCAGGTAAGTAAATTTTATTATTTACACGTTTAAATAAAATAATACAGAGCCCACCATTATTAAAATGCCAAATTATTTCATGAGATCTTTTAATCCGGTCCTTGGAATCGTTTAAGGGACACACACTTTTATTGCTTGACTATATTTCGAACAATAGGAAATAATGAGGCCAGCAGCTAATATTGATTTACGACCTTCTGAACACTACATATATGAGTTTGCCTAATTATCATTTCTGAAACTGTTTTTCAGGAACAACTTAGCTGAAAATTCCTATAGGAAACATAGAGGTTTACAGGTAACAGTGCTATTGTATATCAGTCAACAGGAGAGCCCCATTTTATGTGTAACACTCACATGCAAGTTAGGTAACATATGGTTTATACTGGGGCTGGCGTGATTTGCTAACCAGGACAATCCGAGTTTAAACCCGGGTCCGGACAACATCTGTCAGAAGGCAATGGAAAACCACTGACTATTCTGCTTAGTACAGCCTCTCAACATAGATGTACGGATCTGTCGTTAAATTGTAAATCCCTTCTATCTATGGTAACTGTAACATGTAACATGAAAAAGTAAGAGGTTGCCTACGTTCAAGGACATGGTAGAAGAAGAATGTTTATTCTGCAGTAAGAGAGTGATTGAAGGTTATTTTTACTTTGATCTTATATTCTTAATTTCGGCATTGGAAATCACAAAAATCGGTAATCAATAAAATGTGCTTACCTATGAACTAGATCTCTATCCATTAAGGCATCTTCTAGAAGCGGTGCAACAGCATAAATATAATCTTTTCCCATCTCTCCAATATACTCGAATAAAAACGAAAGTGATTTTAAAACACCATTTTGGACATTAAGTTCGGGAACTCGATATTCGTTCATTAGGGCAGGAAGAACGGTGAAAGGAGAACATGTTTCGGCGACAATAGCGATGGCTACGGTTGTACACACACGGTTTTGACGTTCTTGTACTTTTAAATTGTTAAGGAGAGTGGCAAGTACATCGTGAGGACCTGTAAACAAATAATAAGTAAAGTCAATTTCATTTTAATAAAATAATAACTTACCAATGGCTTTGGCGATATAACCAAACGTATTAACGGTGGCTCTTCTTATAGCTTTCTTATGAGCTTTGAGCAATTCCAAAAGCTCGAAACAAATTCTCATCCATTCTCTAGCGGACACATACTCTGGTCCTCGATCGGCGATACGTCCTACTAAATCTATACAATTCTCTTGTACTTTCTCGTGTCTGTTCTTTAAAATTGGAGTCAAACGAGGTAAAAGATCCTTAATGGGAGGAGTCATTTTTGTCATTCCTGAAAAAAAACCAACTCATCACATTTAAAAAAATTTAAAGTAATCAAAATACTTGCCTATAACATTTACTATTGCTTTCAGGGCTCCTAGAATAGAACCTAATACTTCAGGATATTCTTCTCCCAAGTATTCGTATAGTACTACTCCCAAATGCCCCATAAGTTTTTCTTCCTGACACGTCTTCATCACTACAGCTATTCTAGAAATTAGATCGGCGGCTTGTTGACGAACTTTTGCGGATTTGTTGTTCAATCTCCACAAGATTGTACCGCAAATTTGAGGTAGATAAGGTTTGACGCGTTTGCCAAGTTGGTTGACAATAGTACCAAAACCTAAAGCAAAATAAAAATATACTGATTAAAGAAAAATATTCAAGAGCCAACAACGTTTTTGAGATATAATTTTAAGAAAGTGGGTTCTTGGGAAAATTTTACATTGCTCATTACATACCGTTCAACATAACCACATCCTCTGTAGTCTGTTCTTGAAATGCATACAGGATACCATCGATAAGTTGTTCTTCTAACCTCGAATCGATGTCTGCGGCTCCAAGATTACCCATTATTTTTTCAATACTCTCCATAACCATCTTTCTGTACGCTTCATTCTCATCTTTAAGATCGTCCACTATTCTATTGATAATTTCAGAAGCTCCCACCTGAAATTAAACAACAAAATAGCAATCAAGAATATAATTTTAAAACAGACAATAATAACAATATTTGATAGTGTTTGTTTTATCTGATGGTGTTGCTACACTGAATTGCCAAGCAATTCCATTACTTAAGTGTTATTTGGTACAATTAGAAAATACCGAGAAGATATTATAGGTCCAGGTATTTGATTGGCTGCATAGCCTTTATGACCCCCCTTACAATCTGCACAATAACGATTATCTGTTGTTGGAGCTTACCTTTTAAACTTATAACGTAATACATTTAAATCTTTAAAATTATTGTTAATCACTTTATTAGATTGGCTGCAAAATTACACGTTTTAACAGAAAATATCAATTGTTCTAATAGTTAAGAAATATACAATATTACAAAATTAATTTAGAGTAAATTAAGTAGTTTTTCTGAAATTGTTGTGGGTGCTTGAATGAACTTCTTAATCATTCTTAACTGGTATAAGGCAATATATTGTTTACAACATTTCATCTGATACACATGTAATCAAACATGAAGTTCCTCAAGGTTCGGTGTTGGGTCCTCTTCTGTTCATTTTATATATAAATGACTTACCGTTATATCGACGCCTTCAAGGCAAAACGACGTAAGCGCCTAAAATTCCGAAATTGAGATATGGATACTGGCGTTAGCGCCTCTCTTTCCTCGATGCTTTGGAACCATTTACAATAGTACAAACATTATCTCTGTTGAGAAATTCTGATTTTAAATTTGCGCAAACGCCAAAATGTTGCTTCATAAAATCGCCATGGCTTTCGCCTGACGTAAACGCCAGTTTGTCCATAAGGTGTCTTTTGGTCTCGATTACATACGGAATTCCATTATAAAAGTGAGTAATTTTGATAATATTCTTTTGCCTATAGCTCTCTCTGTTGCATGTGTATCCCATATAATTGTTTGGTGTTAGAATAATCAATTAAAAGGCATTATTATTGCTTTGGCGTTTACGTCAAACGTGAAAATTAAATTATGTTTGACGTAAACGCCAGCCGCCATATGCCAAACAATGGACGTTATTTTTTACATTTACACTAAAATTTAGTAGAATTCACCACACTTTTTACCAAAATATTTGATTACGTAGGATGCTTCCTTATGGGTGGTTCAAATGATTGCATAGAATGACGCATGGTTAAAATTTTTAACGCTTTTTATTTGGCGGTTACGTCAACTTTATAAGTACTAACCTCTTAATTTTTCTTTCGCAGCATGAATTCCAGAAGTCGGAAAATGTTTGTACTTTTGAACATATTACCAACTCCGACAGAAAAACTTCGCGATACGGTGCGGTGGAATAAGTGTTACCACCCACACATTTTTTAAATCAGTGTTTCAATAGGTTTCAAATGAGGTGTCGCATCATGCGCTTTCTCATTTAAAAAAATCGAAGGGATGACACCTCCATGAAGAGGGACTATGTCAGGTTCGAAACTTTTATGTCATAACATACTACGTTTAATATAAAAATTGACCTGTTTGAGCTTTTTTCTTAAGATATAAAAATAGAGTAGTTAATAGGGGGGGTAACACTTATTCCACCACACTGTATAAAAAATCAGAAACACTCTTTGGTGACGTCTGAGAAACCAAACTGTGATACTGATAATTATAGCCATTCTGATTTAGAGCAAACAACGAAAGAAGTGGCTGACACTGTACAGTACCAGAACACTTGTCTCCATACAGCTTTAAATAACGATATAATTATTTTGAATGACGTTCTGTTGAATAATAATAGCAATAATAATGTAACTGAGAAATTAGAATACATTTTCATCGATGCAGTCAATCCAGTAATTCAACAAGAAGTATGTTGGGAAGACAATAATATAATTCCTGACTACAACGATAATATTCTTGTGGGTTCTTGGTCAACAGAAGAAGATAACTAAATGACAAGTTTTCCAAGGGGCAGTTTAGTGAACGGAAAAACCTTTGCTATTTCCCCAGAATTTGTACCACCGAAATCAACTAACAGTGAAGACAACATTCAGAATAGTAGTGAGAACAATAATGATGAATTATTAGAAACAAACGACATTTACGACAATGAAGGTGAATACCGCCCGGAAACAAGTAGTACTGAAGAAAGTGAAACGGATACGGAAATAAAGTCAAGAGAACGTAATAAAAAGCATATGACAAAGCGTCGTGAAACAGAGGTTTTAAAAGATTCCGGAAAAAAATACGTCAATTCAAAGGGAAAGCAAGAAAGAAAAGATATTTATAAATTTTTCTGGGAATTAGCTGAAGATTCCGAACAAAAGAGGTTTGTCAGTGAATATGTGACTATCCAGGAAGTGAAAAGGCGACGAAAATCACAAGGAGCAGTTTTTCGAAAATTTAATAACAATTATCACTTGATGAAAAATGGTTTTTCCAAAACCGTTTGTCAACAATTTTTAATGGCGACTTTAGGGATAACTCAAAGATTTATTCGAACTGCAGTAGCTAATAAAGATCCATCAAAATTTCCTAATATCGATTTACGTGGAAAGCATGTTCCAAAAAAACAAAATTTCATCACAGCAAATGGATATCTTCAAAAAATTCGTCTAAGGCTTATCTACCTGCAGAAGTGAAAAGTTTAAATAATTTGTATAGAAAGTACGTAGATTCCTATCCTGCAGAAAATCTAATTCCAATTTAAAAAAAAAGGCCTTTTTCTTCGCTTGTTCAAATCGAAGTATAACATCGGCATTCACGTCCCTCGGAAGGATGTGTGGAAAATGCGAGAAAATTAAGAATTTGGACACAATATCACAACAAGATCGGGATGATTACGAGAACCAGATGCAGCCAAAAAAGAATTTCTAGATGAGCAAGCGGTTTCTACAACAGAAGAAATGTTGGTGGCTAGTTTTGATTTAGAAAAAGTGTTGGCCACTCCACATGGCGATACCATGGTGCTTGGTTTCAGTAGAAAGTACGCCGTCTATAATTTTACAGTGTACGAGGCCAAAGCAAGACGTGGTATATGTTACCTATGGGGAGAAAGAGATGGAAAACAAGGGTCGAATGAAATAGCTTCTAATCTATTTTCGTATTTGCAAAAAGTTGACGGTGAGACATCGGTCAACATCATTAAGATTAAAATCACTTATTTGATAACGTGACATACTTACATGCCAGTGGACTCAATGCACGGGATTATAGAAAAATTTATAAAAAATACTGTTGTTCAGGCCCCACCAGAATGGGTAACCATTCTGCGAAATGCAAGAAAAATTACTGCTCCTTACATTATCGGAGAAGAAGTTTGTTGACTTTATGGATTTTAAGTCACTCCCAACCCAATCCGCAATAAAGACTAAAATTTCTGATATTAAAAAAGCATGCTTTAATGAATTTGATGACAAAGTGATCTTTACAACGAGCTTTTTGCACGAGAATAACAATGATTTGGAAATTAAAATAAAAAATGGGTGCCACCCGCAACAATGTTATAAGACTGAATTACCGATAAGTAAGAAGAAATACAATGATTTGAAAAAATTGTGTCATCAGCACGCAATAAAAGCTAATTATCACTACGAATATTTATCTTTAAAGGCTAGTGGCAATGTGCCCGATGTTTTAGATGATTCTGATGTGGATGATCCTATCCTACAATACTGAATATTGCGTTAAAATCTTGTTACTAAGTATTATTTACATTCTGTGGTATTTTAATATTAGTAGGCACTATTACAAGAGTTAATGAGATTTTATTTTTGTATTAATAGTAAGGTTTGTTTTGTATTTTAATTTCTTGTTTTCTGAAAGAATTCCATTGATTTCTTTAATTCTTCTAATAAATTGTTGAAAAAAATTACTACTTTTGTTATCAAAAGGCGTGAACGATATTATTATGAATCGGAACTGTAAAATCAGTTTCATCGTAAGTGCGCATAAACGCCTGTTTCGATCAAAAAACAAACATATTGATTCGATGTAAGTGCCTTATCCATTCGACACAAACGCCTTAAGGTTATTTTGTGGTGACGCAAGCGCCAATTATTTTTTATTATTGTTGTTTTAATTATAATGTTTTCAATTGTGTACATGCTGTGAAGTGCAAAATTTGTAGAAAAAAATCTAGTTTTTGTTGCCAAATTTAAACTTTTCTTACAGATCATGTAAAACAAATTAACAGGTTTTTTGTGTGTGGTATTAAATTTATCAATTGGCGTTTGAGTCGTTTTGCCTTGAACGCGTCGATATGTTGAGATGGCAGATACATTTATATGTGCAGATAATGTCATATTGTTACGAAACAGCACACTGGTATAGACCCTAAATCCGACTCTGTCTAAGCCAGGTATGAAAATTAAAATTATGGCGGATACGCAGTGTTTTTATAACTGTTTGGGACTATCTTATCTAAACATTGTTTTTGTGACCAGACTTATCTAGAAAAGGCCAGAAAAATTATTTGTGTCTGTGTAAGCCGCGGCCCGGAATTTTCTAGTAAGAAAGGCATTAATATAAATAAGGACCGATCAGCGGAGGAGTTAGTTGATAAAGTGATCTCGAGAAATAAACAAAAATACACTGAACAGTAAAGTGCTGATTAATAATCAAGTTTGTGTGCATATAAATTAAATTTAAGTGGTTAGTTAAGTATATATAAATTAAGTGTTAGTGAGTTAGTGTTTAAATAAATTAGTAAGTAGCCATACCGAGTGTTTGAAATTTATCCCACCCGTTTACAGTTTAAATAAATAACAAAAACATTACAATATTTATAATTAAAGCAAGTAATACTGGTAAACTTGAAGAGTTATCAAAAGAAACACAAAAAATATATGAACAATACTTCAATGCAAATGTATTTTGTTTGTATGAAGATGAAACTAAAATTTTAGATTTTAACAAAAGAACGAATCATGATAATAAAAATAACATGCATTTACTAGATTTTCATATAGACAGCAATCTCAGCTGGAAAACACTAATTACAGAAATCAATAAAAAACTGTCCAAAGGCCGCTTTGACTTGAAGAGAATGTATAGCTTGGTAGACAAAGAGATTCTTAGAATTGCATATTATGAACTAATACAATGTCATTTACAATATGGCATATTACTATCGGCTTCGCTATCAGCAGCAAATGTTTTTATATCCCAAACGAGTCAAGTAAAAGGGGGAATGATAAAAAGGGCTAGAAGTGGCCTACTTACCAGACATCAGCCGCCCCGCCCATATCATTAATTCATTCATATATCCCAAAAAGAAATAATCAGAGATGGTTCGAGCTAACTTTAGGGATCATGCAAAATCTTTCTTCATTGATTTAGAGATTTGTACAGTACCATGTTTATATATACTTCAAGCTACCTTATATGTACACAAAAATAAAGATAAATACACTACTGGTACATGATTACAACACCAAAAGCAAAGAGGTCATTAGAACAACTAAAATGAAATTAGTAGTGAAAAACAAACCAAAGTATTATATGTAAAATATGTAATGTGCTTCCAAAAGAATGGAAAAACTATCCACTGCAAAAATTAAAATTTGTGGTGAAGCGGGCTCTTTTGAGCCAAGCATTTTAATCAATAAATGAGGTTTTTGATGCAGTATGGCCAGTTTGATTAATGGTAAAATGTACTTATGTGGTTGTTCAATTTTATATGTTTCTTTATGAAGATGTGTTGAAAATTTGTAATGTGATTTGTTAATCTTTTCTATTTTTGATATGTCGGTGTCTAAACAAATTATGTGTATTGTTTTCAGTGTACGTAATATTGTAACATAAAGACGTTTAATGTTTTTATACGGGCATCAATAGGTTCAAATTTGGTAAGTTGGTGTAGTAGAGCGGCAATTCCCAAAGCGGGTTCCGTATAAAAGTCACCAGGGTTCAGCGAAATTATTTAATACCAGTTATTAAGTAGGTACAAATATTATTTTCAAATTGGGAACTGACAAATTGAAACATGACATCTGGTGTTAGTACTTGTTTAAATTATGATTCTAAACAATATTCTGGAAGATCGGCAAAAAACATGCCATTCAATGATTCAGCAACACCTGTTCAATTACATAAAGAGATTTTGACCTTCACAAACAACTGGGAAAAATTAAAATTGACATTAGAAGAATCTTATGAATATATCCCTAATTTGGTCGTAATTTATATGAAGAAGCTTATCCTGCTTTGACAACAGCATACCAGTTTCTTCTGAAGTTACCAATTTCTCAAGTGGAGTATGAGCGTTCCTTCTGCGAAATAGATTTTCCAATGATGATTTGGAAGTCGTCTTCATGTTGATGAGCACAGAAAAAGTGAATTTGAGTACAATTGACAACGAAAGTGTCATTAATGCTTTCGCTAAAACGTCTCCACTTATGAAAAAGTTGTTGATGTTTTAGATTTTTATTTTTATGAACTAAATTCTTGAGTCTATATTTTGTTAGTTTGTTTAGTTTATTAATTTAATTATTCATTTTATTATATGTTTGATTGATGTCTTTGCTTGGATAAAATGTTATGTTCCTTAAGTAACTTTTTTTCCTTTGTGGTTATTAATATTCATGAAAAATACGTATTACTATCAACATTATTACTATTAGTTGTAAACATTTTCACCTGTAGAGACATATTCTCTGGGCCGCTTCCTCTAATTTCCCAGGCCGGTTTAGGTCACACCATCCACCCCTGATTTAGACTAGTTAAAATGATGTTTGACCATATATTGACACCCCTGTCGAAAATTGGTTTCAGTATTTCTATCAAGATATTTTATATTCTTCTTGCTTATATTATGGCGATGTTGCCAATCTGCATTTCATTTCCATTTCATGTAACCAATTATGGACATGGGGTGTCAATAATGAGTTGTTAAGTGTCGATAATTGGTCATCAGTTTTTGGTTTATTTATAGCTATGGGTCTGACTAGAAAAACTTACGAACCTCAGAAAATAGCCCATGCTTTGGATGATGTGAAAAGAGGAGTCCCAGTTGCAACAGCGGCTAGAATTCATGGAGTATCAAGAACCACATTGATTAACAAAAAGGAAGGAAAATCGGCTGTTTTTGTTTCCCTGGTCCGTCTACGTTTCTTAGTCCAGAAGAAGAGAACATATTGGTTCAATGGAGTTTATCCATGGCTAGAAGACATTTTCCAGTTACTATTGGATTCTGCGCAAAAACTTATGCATGAATTGAAGAAACTTAAAACTTGAAAATAATAACAAATCAAGTGATAAGTGATAATGACTGTTCCTTAAGCGACACCCGCAAATTTCTCCTAGGATTTGTCAAACTCTGATTCCAAGTGAAGAATGTGTATCTGAGGACCAAATTAGAAGCTGGTTTACAGAAGTCAAAGATTGCTTAATATCGCAGGATCTTTTTCATATCACGAACGACTGGAAACGAATCTTCAATACAGATGAAAGTATCTTTTACTTATCTCCCAAATCTGACAAAGTTCTGGTAAAGAGTGTATATTGAACATACTGCAGCTGGTGACGAAAAGAAACATTTGATGGTTTTAGTTACTACAAACACGGCTGGAAATATGACACCACCCATGATTGTTTTTTCCTATACCCAAATTACCGGATATGTTACTTCAAATGTTCCATCTGAATAGGGCTATGGAACCTCAGAAAATGGTTAAATGTGCGCTGCCACGTTTTATGAATACATCGGCAATGTCTTTAACCCATGGTTAGTAAAACAAAATATAGAGAAAATACTTTTTTTGGATAGCCATATATCACACCTAACTCTTCACATATCTAATTTCTGTGCCGAAAATGGGATAGAGTTAGTTGCTCTTTACCCAAACTCTACTCACCTACTACAGCCGCTAGATGTGGCGGTGTTCAGATCACTAAAAGTGGTATATAAAAAGGAAGTTGAAAAATAGTGAATGCAAAAACAACATTTTCAAAAGCACTGAACCAAATATCTGACGATACTGTCAAGAATGGATTTCGTAGTACTGGATAATGTTCTTTTGACACCAAAAGTGTGCATTTTGAAAAAAATTTCAAAAAATGGTTTCTCATTCAACTCCTATACAAAATATAAAACCAAAAGGAAACTTACATAAATATCTTACAAGGCCTCGAAGAAAAAATTACACTACATAAGTTAGAATGATTCAAAAAATGTTTTACAGGCAACCTGAAGTGGAGTGGAGCTGTTGAAGACACAACCTTTATGAAATATAGAGTTATTTCAACAATAATGGAAGTAATCAAGCAGAAACAAAAACCAACGAACAAGTGGACACTCAGAATATTAATAACCAACTGACCAAAGAAAAACAAGCTGAACTTGAACCACACAACCAAGACAATACTCAGCAATGAAAAAAAGAAGTCAGGCCACACAGAATAAAGAAGACATGAAAGAAAACGAGATAGAACCAGAGACTGGCACGAATTTAGAAATACTGGAACTCCAGAACCTTTTCATGGACACTTAAACTGCAATGTACCGGCACCATTTAAAAAGGTTTTGTTTTGGCCAGAACCAAAACTTTCGACGCCAAATCAGAAAAGAAAAAATCCCATCAATGGTAGACCAACAATCACCAGCCATTCTGTGCTTTTTGGAACACTGGCTTACCTCTGCGAAAATATAAAAACTAAACTTATCTAAATACATATTGATAAATAGTTCTGTAGAAAACTGTACGAACATGGTGAGGTATGTATCCTATCAAAAGAAAATCTTCCTCTCAAACCTTTCACTTTCAACAAAAGTATCGAGAAAAGTTTTGAAGCAGCAGTAGCTGTTTCAGAAATCCCAAATAAAAGGAGTAAATTGTATTGTACAGAACACCAAATAGTGATATCGGTATATTTTTTTATGAAATTTATGATCTGATGTGCAAAATCTTCACGACAACACAATACTACATTCCATGTGGTGATATTAATATAGACTCTTTAACAAACAACTTAGAAGCGAGAAAAATTAAAAATATATTCTTTGAATTTGACATGAAAAATATTATAACTGAGCCTACACGTATTAATAGAAGTATAGATGCGGTGTACACAAATCTCCAGCCAACTGATTGTTATGTTGAAGATACAGATCTTTCAGATCATAAATTTCAAACTTGTACATTTGCATTACCAACAGCACATAATTGTAGTGTAGAAACTATTTATAAACATAACTACTCAGATGATAACTTTCAGAGAACTGTTGATAAATGAAAAATGGGAGGATGTATATACTGCTGATGATGTGAATGAAGGATATAATATTTTCAATACAACCCTTCTGTACCATTACAACATTGCTTTTCCACTGAAAAAAATAAAAATAAAAACAAGTAGAAGTAATAGGGAGAAACCGTGGATTAATAAAGAAATCAAGGAATTGCATCAAATGGTATTTGATATGTATAAAATAGCAAAATATTCAGCAAACGAGACAATAAAAAACAGATATAAACAACTCAAATATATTTATGAAGAACTGGTGAAAAAAACTAAAGCAGAATACAACAACGAAAGAATATTGAATGCAAATAATATAAGCAAGGAGAGTTGGAAAATTATTAATGAAACAAGGAATAATGCAAAAACTAATAACAAAATTGAGCTCACTATCAATAATAATTATACCACAGATACATATGACATTGGCAACCACTTCAATTATTTTTTCATGGGAATTGAAAAAACAGATCCAATAACAAATAATCTGAAGTTATCCCCCTTATCAAATACCACAATATTCCTGTACTCAACAACTTATATAAAAGTTCAGGATATCATTACCAAAACAACAAAAGCCACATCACCTGGTATAGATGAAATCCACGGTAAGGCTGGTAAGGCTCTAAGAACTGTCCGTGATGTGATATGCTATCCACTATCTCACATAATAGATAAGTCGTTTGTTGATGGAACATACCCGGAAGCACTAAAAATATCAAAATCGGTACCTATATATAAAAAAAAGGGATCTAAAAACGAAGTGACCAACTAACATAATGTATGGGTTGCGAAAATTATCGATTTTAGCTATTATCTGAGACTGGTAAATTTTGTTGAATATCACAAACTTATTCCTAGCTGCCAACACGGCTTCAGACAAAAAATATCAACTTCAACTGCAATAAATGAATTCTGCGAAGACATATATTTGCACCTTAACAACAAACAATTTTCAGTTAATCTGTTTTTTGACCTGCTTCTGTTTCAATGGGGGTTCAACTTTGGCTCCACTTTTCTTCATAATATTTATGAGTGAAATAGAACTCTCAAGTGTGGTTCAGCAGAAAGCGATCATCTATGCAGATGATACTAGTAAAATAGTGGCACAGAATAAGCTTCCGCTCTCTATAAAAACAGCAAACTCAGCTGCAGAGGAATTCGCCAGATGGTGTGAAAATAGTGGTTTAGCAATTAACATCAGTAAAACAGTCTTCATGGTCTTCCAACAAAAAAACATTTCTTCTGATTATTGCCCCCTAATAAGGGTTAAAAGCAAATCCATAGAGCAAGTGAATCTGTTCAAGTATCTAGGCCTGACTATAAATCAAAAATTAATATGGGAGGCACACATAGAAAACTTCGTTACAAAAATGAGCTGTATGTGTTTTGTAATAAAGCAAATACGTGGAACAGTATCACTACATGTGCTTAAGCTATGGACTTGTACAATCCATCCTATCTTATGAACTACCTTTCTGGGGGAACTCAGTCCATACAATAAAAGTTTTTAAGCAACAAAAAAAAGTGATAATATGGGGGCAGGACTACATTATAAAGAACCTTGTAAGAGCACATTCACTGAGTTAACCATACTGACTTTACCCAGATTGTACATTTACATAATAACCATGAATCTAAAAAAAATGAAACACACTACACCAAAAATAATTTGATTCACAACTATAATACTAGAAGAGGTAATGAACTACGACTACCATACTCTCGTTTGGCTCTGGGACAAGACTCTGCTAGTTATCAAGGTATCATCTGCTACAACCATGCACTCCAATTATTTGGACACACATGTAGCTTAGTAAGCTTCAAGTCAGCTTTATACAATCATCTCATCCAAAATGCTTTTTACTCTGTTGAGGAATTTCTATTATCATAATGACTTTCTGATTTATCTACATAAATAAATGGTAGTTCCAAAAAAAAGTTTATATTCCTTATGCATATATTTGAAATAAGTCTTTTCCAGTGTAAGCATTGTGTCTCCTGGAATACTTCATCTGTTTAATTGTATTTTGTACATATCCTTAGTGGTATCTTTGTAAGTACTCACATATATGTTCTGTTTTTACTATTTATTGGGTGTATATACCATAGAAAAATTAAATAATTAAAAAAAATTATAATAATAACAATAATCAAATTTTACATATATTTTCAACTGTTTGTGTCTGTACATAGGTTAGTATCCTTGACTAGTCTGATAAAATTTTATAAATGTATGTAATGCAGTTGTAGAATTTTCAATGATGAATAAATTTCTTTCTTTCTTTCTTCTTTCATCTCATGTATGAAGAGCATATAACATAAAAAAGGAAAATCAGAAGCAATGGCAATTATAAGAAATGCAAGAAAGAATGAAACAGAGAAAAGCTAAAGTTGAAGAGAAAAACAACTGCAAAAGGGGAAAAATATATTGACATATAACACAAGAAATAATGAAGTTTCTGAAAGCTCTGAAGACGAAGAAGAGCGGCAAGAAAGTGACAGCAGTATAGATGATGTAGAAACATTTGAAAACGAGCGGGCATTCCACGATACTCCACATACTGACCATGTTTCTGTTGGCGATTATATTTTGGTAATAGTTTTAAGCAGCAAAAAAATAAAACTCTTTTTAAATATGTCTGAGTAGTACAGAGGTTATTCAAGAACGAAATGGAAGTAATGTTTATGAAATCAGTTAAAGAAAAAACTTGTTTTATTTTTATTGAAAAGGACAGACATATCTTGTGTTCCTAAAAAATCAATATTAGGAATTTTGCTAACTCCTGAAGTTTATGGAACAGGAGAAAGACACAATTATTCGTCCCCCCTACCAGTATATGAAGCTTAGATTTGTTATGTTTTTTGTCAAAAATAAATGTTTATTGTTTCCTTCTGTTTTAGCTTTATTTTGTTATATTTAGGAAAAAACACTGTTCATATATTATGAAATATCGATAAACGGTTTTCCTTAACAATTTGTTGTTGGGCATTGGTTTCTGTGGCAATATTTGCTCAACAAAAAAAACAGGAAAAACAGAATTTCATATTTAGAAATTGACAATGGGTTGTTTAAAAAATATCATACAAATAGGACAATTCCAGAAGAAAGCACTTGGGTTTGACCAAACACAATTAAAGACAAATTTTGTTCCATAGTGTCAATAATTCATTGTTTTATTTATAAAATATTCATAATAAAAGTTTTTTTCTTATTTAAATTACAATGTCTTTGATTTTTAATCATTTGATATGGTAATCCGTAAAATAAATGGTATTTGGTGGATGTTCCGTTATCTTAAAAGATTTGGAACCCCTGCAATATTGGAAGGGTTATGAAGTGGGTTATTGGGATTTCTAATTCTTGAAATTTTCCTAAGAGCTGACATTCCGGCAACTTTAATTATTTTCATCTGTTTTCTGTTAGGTTTAAAAATAGAGGATGACCATACCCTATCATTAGACAGATCATATAATAAATAAAAGAGGTTGTGGAAGTATTTATACCTTTTCCCTTATGTGTTATACTGGTGAAATGTGTTGCTCTGGACAACATGTTCTTTTCCTTTTAGTGCCAATACTCATTGAAATTTGCTTTGGTGACAAACGTGATGCCAGCATACTTAATGGTAGGTTGGGGAAGGGCGGTGATTAAATATTATAAATTGAGATTTGGCTGGATAAGGTTTGAGCCTCCATTTGTTGAACCATATCATCGTAGTTATGATGCAATCTTTAAAACCTACATAAAATATAAAAAATATTATCTAACCTTATTAGCAATCTCAACTGTAGTATCCACCAATTGTCTATAGTTACGTCTGTCCAAAGCCATTCTATGATTCCAGAAATGTTTAAAGAACTGCGGCAAAATCTCTTCTTTGATATACTGAGCTTCCACACCATCAGTAGAACAACACTGTTTCACTACCTACGATTGAAATAAAACATATATATCACATAATGGATTGAAAATTCTCAAAATCAAGTACCTTCAATACGATCTTCTTCATTTCCTCATCGGGGGACTGAAACTCTCTAATGAGGATCAACATTACTTCCCTGGTATAGTAGTTAGCGTATTCGGCGTCCATGAGCGGAATCAAATAACCGATGGCTTTAAGGAAGGCTGCCAAACCTTTACCACGATGAGTACGGATACCTTTCCACAGAGGTTTGAGAACAGAATCGAAGCTTTCAATACCATACGGAGTAGCAGCCTCGGCAAGGGCAGCAATACCTGTTCAAAAAAGTAATCAATAAATCCCACTCATCCAGTTAAAGCTGAAATATATTCTCTTACCCAAAGCTGTAATAGTTCTAACTTTCTGCTGTTCATCAACTAATCCGTGTTCAATAATTTCCACCAATGATTTTAAATGCGGCAAAATGGCGCAACCCATCAAAATGGCTATTTGTTGAACGATTTTGATACCAGTATGTCTGGCCTGCCAAGATTTCTTAGATCTGCATACAGCTTTCAAGAAAGGAAGAAGCGATGGTATACCCAAAGCGGACGCCACGACAGCAAACGCTCTTGCAGTAGTATTTCTGACGTATTCATCGATATTGTCAATATCTGGTCTCATTGTGGAGATCATAGTGGCTAAACCAGCTGCTTTGGCAAGATTAGAAATAATTTCACGACCTGAAATTTAATTAACATTTGTATAAGATTAGGAGTTTTATTCTAACAATAGTCAACTTAAAAGAAATTTTGAAACATTAGTGCTTACCTTCAACACGAGCATAGTAATCTTCATCAATCAGCAACGGTTCAATTACAACAAGGATTTTGTGGACGTAAGGTCTTACCAAATCATCTAATTTATACAAAATCCTATCGATAACTTTTACCAACAAATGTCTTTCCTGATCTTCTAAAGTGGGACTCATCAACAATGGTAAGATTTGATTGAATAAAGGTCCAGCTCCAAATTCTCTTGCCTTATCAGTAATTTGCCTTAGAGCCGCTTTACGCATAGGAGGTGTTCCATTTTTAATTTTCAATAACAGTTTCATGATTTTTCTTTCTTTTTGTTCTTCAGGACTTAAACTTTCTTCATCAACATCAACAAGTAGTTTATCAAAGTATTGGGCATCTTCTGGTTTCATGAACGGTAGATTTTGTCCCTAAAATAAAAAAATAATTAAACAGTGATAGCTTAATGAAACGGTTATTGACAGCTAACAGAATACTTTTTTCTTCAGCATTTTTTGTAAAGCGATTGGGAACCAATTTACTGAGTCATTACATTAATTTTCGAATTTATTGTTTAATTAACTCACCTTTGGTTGATTATCTAAATATTTAGCACTCTTATCTTCAGCCTGCATGAAGAAGCCAGTAGGTGTGCCTCCAATCATAGGTGTAGGTGTAGCTGTCAGTTTTCTAGCAGGTGTTCTGATCGGAATATACCCAGCTGGGGGCGGGAGAACCTTATATCCAGGAGGGAACATGGCATCTAATTCTTCGTCTGAATAAGGACGATTACGTTCATCTATCTCTCTTTCCCATCTATAGGCTTGAAGTTGTTCAGGTGTCATTGATGCTAAATGACCTGGCGTGGGAGTAGCCATACCCATAGCTTTGGTACCAACTGGAGTACTACCTCCAGGAGTTAACATTGGCGTAGATTGACCTGTGTGACTAGGAGTCCCATGGGGCGTACCTAGAAATTTCAAATAGACAAATTAATTATGGAGGTCCAAGATTTATAAAAAAATACTCACCGTGTGGAGTTGTGGGTGTCATTGCTCCTGGAGTCATTACTTGTGAAGGAGTTGCTGACGGCGTTTCATCCCATCTGGATCTTCTCTTGGAGGCACCGGGAGTAGGAGTTTCTTGAATAAGATCTGCCCCTGTTCTGTCTGTTCTGGGTGTTTCAGCCCAACCACTTGAATGCCCAGGTGTTTCTCGTTCAGTTTTAGGTGTTTCGTCCCATCGATTTCTTCTTGAAGTACTTTTATCTCCGTGACCAGGGGTTTCTCTTCCGGGCGTTGCTGGACCAGGAGTAGCGTCCCACATTCTAGTAGACTGCCCGGGTGTGGCACCTGGAGTTTCACTGCCTTTGTGTCCTGGAGTTTCATCCCAACGAATGTCAGATGGAGTTTTCTAAAAAAAGAATTTTTATTTAATTTTTTTTTCTTATAATTTGAGCTGATTTTACTTACATCACCTTCCCAAACTGGAGTAGCTGATGTACTATGAGTACTTTGATTACCGATACTACTGGTGGACACACCCAACGTTTTCTTTTTCTGGGGAACTATAACTTCATCAACTGTTTGATCCCATCTGCCACGTTTCTTTGGAGTAGGTTTTGAATCTCCATTAGTAACTTTCAAAGTACCATCCTTTGCTCTCTCCAAAATCTTTTTGCGTATCTATAATAACGAAGCACAATATGTAATGTGACTAATGTAACCAATAATTGAATATTAAAACTTACCTCAGCCTCTTCGCCTTTGAGCAGTTGCTCTTTCATTATCTGAGAGTAGTTCCTGGTTTGGAAGTCCGGAGTTTTTCCACCTGAAATCACAAAAAGGCGTCAAGGAACGCCAATTAGTAAAAGGAAGCACTTTCTTTTTAAACTGAATTACTCTTTACTTGTTTAGTTTTTTTCTAAATAGTTATCTGACAAAAATAAGATTTGTTGTACCATATCCTCTCAAACAGATTCATCTCTCTGTTATATATATGAATTTGGTATAATTGGATTAACATTATCTAACATTTTGGACTATATACGAAGAAACTATAAGCAATTACATTTTGAAATAACTTATTTCTAAGTATTTTGTTTCTATAGATATATTGTCCAATTTTGGTCCCCAATGATTTGAAAGTCACAATAATTTTTTTTCTGATAGTTAATATAGCAATTATGTGACAATTGCATTCATTTTAGATGTAAATTTTTAAGGAGAACATGTCAATGATACATTTCAAAGACATAACCGAGGGCAATTTGCATAAACAGAGAAGTGAAATTTATGAAATTTATTTTTTAATAATTTTTTCTTTACATAATATGCTCAGCCAAAAATTTAAAAAAATATCGAATTCAATATATCTACCGTAAGCTGATTAAACAGTAACAATACACATGTCAACATTTTATATTATTCCTGCTGAATTAGAAACAACTTTAACTAAGAGATATCCTAACTGGCATTTAATTACAGTTTATAAGAAAATAATATAGAAAACTGAAAGAAATCATTTTGCTTTGTATTAACAAGTTCACTGTCCTAATGCTATTTTTGCGCCAACCGTTACAGGTCTCTATTTAAATTTGTATGCGCCATATGTGGTTCGCAGGACCCTGTGTTAATTTAGATATTTTATGACCACAGCGAGTTAG
This sequence comes from Galeruca laticollis, assembly GCA_963921935.1. Classification (NCBI taxonomy): domain Eukaryota; kingdom Metazoa; phylum Arthropoda; class Insecta; order Coleoptera; family Chrysomelidae; genus Galeruca; species Galeruca laticollis. The sequence goes on from OY998176.1 coordinate 134,109,532, forward strand.
AATATATTGCAGAAAATATATCCGAAAAAAGTTCTGTTTCAAATGGGTCTGGATAGTATGATACCAGAGAATATATTCACTGAGCATCTAGGCACTCAGAAATCCTGGAGACATAATCTGATTCACTGATGGATCTAAAACGAACCCCAGCACTGGGGCTGGTATAAATGGACCTAGGAAGAAAATGTTCTTCAGCCTTGGTAGATATATATCTGTATTTCAGTCAGAAAAAATTGATGCTATAGCCTGTATTGATGAAAACATCAAGAGAGGTTATACCGGGCAAAGAATAAAAATATATACTGACATCCACGCACTGCTGAAGGCTATCAGTAATCCAACCACAAAATCTAAAAACTGTCAATAGTCCCTTAAGAAGTTGGCAAGAGACAACACAGTGCCTCTAGTATGGGTGCCGGGGCATGAAGGGATTGCAGGTAATGAACTGGAGGACCAGCTAGCTAAAAAAGGCTCTAAAAGAGACTTCATAGGTCCAGAACCGTTCTGTAGGATCACAAAGGATTATATAAAAGGGGAAATCCGGAACTGACTAGACAAGGAACACCAAATCAAATGGAGGTTGACAGAAGGCCACCTTCACACAAAAAGCTTACTGAAAAATGTAAACAAAGAACTCTCAATCAGTTTATTGAAACCGAGCAAGAGACACTTGAAGACGGTTACCGATTTGGTTACTGGACACTGTACCATAAGAAAACATTTATACAAAATGGGAAAAGTCAGTGAACCTATCTGTAGGAAATGCAAACTAAGGGATGAAACATCTATTCATATACTCTGCTTATGTAAGAGCTTACAAGGACTCAGACAGAAGCATTTTGGAAAGGAAACAATACAACCATCAGAACAACTGAAAATCCCCCCAAATAAGCTAGTGGCCTATATCGAGGACACGAAACTTTTGAAGTGGAAGTAGACAATATTGGGAACTGTACAATGACTTAGGTCAAGTGCTCGAGCTGTTGAGCACAACCCAAACGAATGAATACATGAATGAAGTTCTGCCAGCGTGACAGATCCGAATTATGGAAATGAAGATGACGATTCAAGGTATAATGAAGAATCGGATGATGATAGTGACATTCAAGATGAAAGTGACTATTTCACTCACCTACGAAATGAACCAATCAGAAGCTCTAGTCAAGTTCGGCTTACCGATAATACCAAACTTGACTCTTGACTCTGATTGGCCTATCAAGTTCGGTGTTTTCAGATTTGTTTACAGTGCATGTGACAGTTAAACGTCAAATATAAGTGATTACGCTGTGCACGCATTCAAAAATGAGTAGATTTGGGATGAATTCTATCGAATCAATCAACGAAAAAATCGATGAAAATGTACTGAAAAATACGAGGAAATCGAAGGAGTACATTTGGAAGCCAATTTCCTCTAATCCTGCCGAATTTCAGATTTTTTAACTTTCACTCTGTTTGTGAAATAGTCTAATAAAATTCCACTCGTGATTGAATTTATCTCATAAGTCTGTCTTTCATTTATGATCTCAACTGAATTGATTCGAAAAAAAACCACTCGTCCTGCGGACTCGTGGTGTTTTCTCGAAACAATTCAGTTTCGTTCAAAAATGAATCGACAGACTTATCGCGAAAATTCAATCACTTGTGGTATTACTACTGATAATTATGCTTTAGAACTTCAATGCAAAAAACGTTTAGTACACTCAGCAAGAATTCCTAGATGGAACAATGCAGATAATGATGAAGTGAAAACATTTCTTGGTAAGTAATTACAACTTAGATTTTTATGCTGATATCTTAATATGCGATTGTTTTAGGTATGCTCCTGCTTATGGGACTTATAAACATTCCTACCATAGAATGTTACTGGGAAAAAGGACCCATTGAATTACCATGACCTTTTCCACCAAATTCATATAAAGTATAACCTGAGGTATAACCATTTTACATTATTGTTGAAATATTGGCATATCGAAGACAAAACAATACCATCAAAAAACCGCTTGTCAAAAATTGAACCTTTGTTGAGTTTTTTTAGAAATAGCCTAAAAAATGCGCAATCTCTTGGTGATACAGTTATTGTGGAAGAGACTATGGCTCCTTTATTAAATTTTTCACAGAGTGCTCTCCACTTGTGATCTAAAAATATATACTGGACAAAATGAAAGACACCAGGGACTGAATCTTCATGGTAGTACAGTTGCTGAACTAGTTGATTCCTCTTTATATGCTGGAAGATTGGTAATAACTGACAATTATTATACAAGTATTGAACTTGCCAAATACTGGTAAGAGAGAAAAACCAATTTACTGGGTACCGTGAGAAAAATAGAATAGGCCTTTCCAAAGATGTAGTCAACTGCAAACTAAAAAAAGGTAAATAATTGTAGTTGGTAGACACTATGATTAATTATCTAGTTATTACACTTGTCTTCGAAAGTGGTTCCAAAAATTGGCCATTGAAATCATTAATGGAACACTCGTTGACAATACTCCAATTTTGTATAAATCTGTGCACCCAGTGAAAGATCAATTAACAGAGATAAAAAATGTAAAAACTGTTATTTGCAGTCTCCTCAAAAGAAGTGAAAAGATGAAAAAGAAAAAAAAGCATGAGAAGGGAGCTCATAAGCCTACCTAGAGGGAGTGATGACAAAATATACAGAAAACGTTGCCGAGGATGTTATATTAAGTTGAGAAATACTCTTACATCAAAAGAAGCATGTAAAAAACTAAGAAAGTCTCAACATTTTGCCGTCAATGTAACCAAGCGTTTTCTATTTCTTGTTACACAGTAAATCGTCAATTTTCTATATCTTCCCGAATTGTTTCCTTTGTATACACTTTTAATAAGAACATTTTCATTATTTTATAAACCCATTTTTGATATGTTGACAGAATAAATTTATTTTTACCAAAATGTATCTTTTTTCCCTTACGAGTCCCTATAAAAAAGGCAATAATTTACTGAGACGTGCTTTTTAGTATTGGGCTATAACAAAACATACATTTGCAACTCAAATATGTTTTGAAGGATTTACAAGGTAAATGAACTTACAACCCACATATGGGTGAACATGTTAACATTAGTTTAGAATGCAGTATATTTTTGATGTACTAATAACTACCATTCATTAACAGCTATTTCATTGTAATAAATATAAAATAAAACAAATTTTCTTCTCCTTTATTCGAAGTAATCGTAATAAAAAGCATTATCCATTAAAAAAAAATATTTTTTGAAATCTCGCAACTACAATAACATTTAGCTATTAAGTATAAGGGAAGTTAGAAAGATCACGGTTTTTACACCAATTGATTAAACTATAAATTCCCAATTAGTAAAATATTAAAAAACTATTAGCACGGTACTTAACTGAAATGTTCTCTTTTACGGAAGTCTTTGGATAATACTTGAGTAAAAATAAAATTTAATTTGAATTAATTTGTTCTGCAATATAATTATAAAACTGTAAATTTTGGCAATATTCAAATTTTAAATAAGTGTCCAATCATATAAAAAATGTATTTGTTATAGTCTTATAATATTGGCATGAATATCTTCAACATTGTTATTATTTACTTTCATTATTTTACTAATATAGCAGAGCATCGAGAGGTTTGTAAAGAAAAAATACTATGAGAGAAGATGGTGAACAAATCTGAATACGTACGTGTTAGGGAGCCCCATCACAAAACTCGCAGTTTCTTGAAAAACAACTTGGTCTATCGTACCTAGAAATAGGCTGGGGTAATTAATAATTTTTTCTAAACTTTACACACTCTCTTTCACACTTTCAAGAAGAATGATCAATATTTTGGTTACCAATATCTCTGTACATTAAAGATGTCTACCTGCTTTCTCGTTTCTAAGGTATTTCTCCAAAAGGTCTAACCTAAACGTTGACTTTCCCCGAACAACAAAAGTATTATATTAGTTTTTTTCTGTACTGTGGTTGATAGTATAATCAATGTTCTGTTTAAAACTGACGTTTTTTTATAGACATTCATTCCATCTTATTCACACTGACTTGCATATACCCCAAAAGTTTTTACCTTTTGAAGAGATATGTTGAGTATAAAATGCTAGTTTTATCACAGGATAACTCCTCGAAAACCAAATATTAGTAATTATGGACACATTTATATTTAAAATAAAATAACTTACTTATAAGCAACACAAAAAATTTATATTTTCAACATATCTCTTGCACAATATATGTATATAAGTAACAAGAATAAGTATATTGAACAAATGTTTAATTTTTTCGAAATAATAAGATTATAGTACAATATTTTGTAACCAAATTAAAAGGAAGCTACCCATGGTGCTACCCAATACGAGGAAGGTTCTTATGTCACATGGAAGTTTAACATGGGCCATAAGTGACAATATAATAGAAAGAAACAACTATATTCAGTGCATCATCTCTTTTCATTAACAGGATATAATAACATGAGAAAGAAATATCGTATTCTAGTATTTGTAGTTTAACTGTAATAACCTAAGCTAAGACTTCAAATTGTCCATAGGGATCGAGACCGAACTATAGAGGCAGCACTTCTGTTGAAAGTAGAGCGCCCTGGTGTTAAATAAGAAAAACATTGTGATGTAAACATTGTAATAAACAACCTACAAAATGCAAAAAATGAATAGATCTTTTTATTTTCTTTGCCATGACATGTTGGTATGTAAGATGGGTGTAGGGGATTATCTGATTTTTGATTATTGACAAAATGAGCACTGAAAATTCCAGTATTTTTACCTGGTTCCCAATCCCTCCGATGTTTTCTGAAATGTTAATAAAAAACTTGAAGTGATTCGTTTTGTACAAATGTTTACTTTCATTCTCTTAATAGTATTTAATTATTTAAACTTATTATATAATATTAAAGTCAGCAAACATATAACAAGCTTTTTATTTTATATAATCAATGAAATCATACAGAAACCAACATTTTATTCTCTCGATAATAATCTTTTATTTATCTAAAAATTTAGAATTTAGAACTTTTCTAATAGCTGCCAATTGTAGTATCATAGTGATTATACACAAAATAATAGTTAATAAAAAATTTTAATTAGAACATTTTACTTACATATGGGTTTTTACTGCATTTATCCATTTTTGACGTTTTAAGGTTATCCACGCAGCGTTCAATGAACTTTCGGGGAAAATATAAGGCATATTTGAACAGCCATGAATACAGAAAGATACTTTTGACGAATACATCACAAACATTTAATATCAGTAAAAATGAACATTTAAAAACACTGATTATACAAAGCTAATAGTGTTTACATCACTTTGTTTGTGTTTTTTCACGGCAGATGGCATAAGCGTCATCTTTCTCGGTCCCTATATCTCCATGCCTCTCTCTAACACACTGATAATGCAATGAGTCTTATGCATTTTCCTGTTGACATTGAGGCAATTATCGTTTTACGTTATACATAAATGCGGATTGAAATTTGGTGGTTTTAATGAAGAGTAAATAGAGAGCACTAGAGCTATTAACATGTAGAAAATGAAGAGGAGATAAATAAAAATATAAGAATTATGGTTCTCTAGGAAATCGTTTTATTAGGAGTGTTGAATGACATGCGGTCTTTACACTACAGACAGACTGAGAAATTCAAATATCGAGTTTATTTCTAATGACGAATGTTCTTTGTAAATGAGTAGTCTGCAGACACACCAAAAAGTGCAAATTGTAAAATGGTATTACCAGCGTAATTCATATCGAGAAATAGCGAAAAATTTGTTTATGTAGCCATGAATTTTAATGTTAATTCTAACGATTCAGACGGTATTAAAAAAATATGGCTATTGTAGTTTCAAACTCAAAAAGAACCATGAAATATTTTCAGACAATCAATTTCCCAGAATGGACCGTGAGTTTCATTTAAAAACACTAATAAAGATTTTGTTTCACTTCTTTTGCATGTTGATATTCTGTTAAATAGAAGAGGTAATACACTAAATTTATATTTGTTTCTTTTTAAAAAAGAAGCATTACCTCTTACTTTCAAATAATAAGGCAGTTCCTTCAGCGTACAGGCAAAAAACAAGTTAAAGAAATGGTAAAGCTGTGGTATGAAATATTGAAAATGTTATTATATTTATAGAAGATGCAATTGATATATTTATTTTGGAACGGCTTGCTTTAAAGTAAACGGTCTTAAATTCTTTCTGTTCATAAAAAGAAGGATTTGGTAAAAACTGGACTTCTAAAAAAGGAATCTAAGTTCAAACAACGTTTCCCATTGTTTTCAATAGTTGGACAGCCATCACACAGTTCGCAACATAAAAAGTTGTGTATTTGTAGAAGTGTTTTCGTTTAAGTTCTCTTTGTAAGACTTGTGTAAGTTATGTTTTGTTGTGTAGTCCTAGTGCTGTGTTTATTATGTTAAACATAGGATGCATTTACGTACAAGACAATACTACAAGGTAAATATGGTATGTTTCGCAGGCCACTCGTGAAGCAGTTTGTCATCTATGTGAAAAATGAAAGTATTTCTGAGTTATTGTGCAAACCCTAAATTTCAAATTGGAATTGCTAAATAATTACGATAAACACAGCCCACAGAGTCCAGAATATTTCATGAGGTGCCTGAGCGGATTGTACAATAGGTGGGGGAATAGATCCAGTTTTCAAGCACAAAAAATCAAATCATGGAGGCCAAGGAGGCTGACCAGGGCCCCAACAGGTTTTGGGGTGTCTGCATAGCCATTTGTATATAAAAGCCAGCCCAATTTGAAGACGAATTTGTGTTTATTGTAATAATGCTGCCTTCCAAAGTGTAATGGTGTTTCCTACTTACAAAAAAATAAAAAAGCAATAAATCTATATTTTTAGCAAATATTCTATTTTTAGCCAAACACCAAACAAATTAAGTGACTGTCGGCATTTTACAATAGTCGACTTTTGCATAACCCGACCATGCGATGTAATATTGGGGTTTGATGGACCATCAGATAGAGAAGAATATCTTAAAGATACAAAAGAGATGAAGACCACAATGACAAGGGTACACAAACTTTTAACGAAGATAATAACAACATACTGGAAGGAGATCAGTCCAAAGGAGAAAACAAAGTAGTCCCAAAGAAGAAAATATCAGGGCCTCCCAAAGAAAGGTCGAAAAAGAAATTTTCCCAGTCAGAATAGACGCACACAAAAAGAAAAGTGCATATGTAATTAAACATACCACACCCAAAGGGTGGAAATAAGATTAAAAAGAGTTTCACCAGTACTTGTTTAAATGCGACTGTCTGTCCAAACTTGGTCTGGAAAATGCCAGAGTGGGATATGAAAATTTTTATAAAGTCAGTTCTCAGGATGCGCAACAAGCCTTAATTGCGCAATGGTCCGAGATGGCCAATAGATCGAAAAAGAGCAAAAAATAATTCTGATAAAAAAATACAATATTAATGGCAATGTAGTGTGCATACTATTTTTCCAACAAACCCTGAGAATTTCAAGTTCAAAAGTAGATAGTGCTTCGAAGGCAACAAAAATATCGGGCGTTAAAGACTTACGAGGAACTGGAGGTGAAAAAAATAAAATATCAGACGAATGATTACAAGAAATATACAAGTTTTATGTTCTTACGACTGGAAACCACCTTGTTTATGTTGTATGATTCATATAAGCAAGAAGAAAATACTCCCGTGTCATTTTTGAAGTGATATAGGTCAATCAATCGTCAATAAAATCAATGCAAAACTTTGAAGTAACCCACTTTCACACTGTTTCGAGGAAATCAATATAAAAAACTCCTTGTACCTATATGAAACTAATATCAAAGAAGTAAGAGAAATTTTGAATGAAATGAATGAAAACTCTGCTCCAGGTAATGATAAAATTTCTGTAAAAGATTTATTAAGAGTACAGGAGGTAATAATACCAATCTTAGTCAACTTGGTTAATAAGATGTTTGAAACAGGGGAATTTCCGAAGGAGCTGAAAGTGGGTAAGGTTATCCCTATCCATAAAACAGGGCCAAAAAACAATTTAGAAAACTATCGCCCAATCACTGTAGTTTGTGCATTGTCAAAATTTGTGGAAATTCTTTTCAAAAAACGTATCATCTTACTAGGTATGTTGAATTGGACAAGTATCAATATGGTTTTCAGAAACACTCGAACACCCAAAGTGATACAACAGACTTCCTGAACCATGTTGTATCCAGCTTGGATGACAAAAAATTTGTCCTAACATTTATTGACTTACAAAAAGCATGCGATGTAGTGCATCATGAAATACTACTCGAGAAATTGTACCTATTAGGTATAAGAGGAAAAAGTGCAAGTATATTAAAATCATATCTAAAGGATCGTCAACAGTATGTGTCTCTGCATAAAGTAAATAGTGAAATCGCAAATATAAACTGTGGAGTCCCACAAGGCTCAGTCCTTGGGCCACTATTATATTCACTACACACCCTAAATCTGAAAAAGGCAAATCTTAAAGCTCGCTATTACATATTTGCAGATGATACCATCCTAGTATATGAGGGATCTAACTTGGGAGAACTGGAAGCCTTGGTAAATAGTGATCTACAACTATATGGTAAATGGCTCCTAGCTAACAAGCTGCAAATAAATGTGAGTAAAACAGTGTATATGCTCTTCAAAAATAAAAATAAAGAAAGCTGGGACCCAGATATCAAAAGGTCAATTATACCAAATATCTAGGATTGGTAATTGATGACAAACTAAATTGCCACAAACATGCAGAGCACATGACAAAAAAAATTGTACCAATGATTGGAGCACTTTATAGATGTCAGAGCTACCTGAATCTACAGAATAAAATTATGATATATAATGCTTATTTTCTTTCTATATTCCGATATCTGATAACAAACTGGGGGGTATGTTCTCAGAAATTATTTAAAAAAATCAAAACTCTGCAAAATAAGGTGGTAAAAACTTTATTTGGCTATGATTACAGGGCTAATACAGAAATTATTTACGATCAAACTACAATATTACCGCTGGAAAAAATTCTACAGATAGAACAATGAAAATTTATCTACAAAATAACAAAAAATCAACAGAAATTCAACACAAAAATGAATATAATTAATGAATACATTCCTATGAAACTAGAAGTCAAGACCAAATTTATCTACCCCAGGTGAGAACGAAAATTGCTCTAAATAATCCATTTTCTAAATGTCTTCAGTCATTCAATCTTTTGCAAAACTATATAAAAAATAAAGATAGTTATTCCTCGTTCAAAGCAGAAATGATGCAATTTGTAAATGGCCATGAAACTTAAAATATATAGGTTCCGGTGCCAGCATTTATTGTTGATTAGGAACAATGCTTCACAAAAATTATGATTATATACATATATTCTTTTGTTTTGTTGTCGTATATATATATGTGTGTGCGTGTATATGTGTATGTATGTATATGTATGTATATGTATGCATATGTATGTATGAAATTTTTTCGAGACTATTAATTGAGCTCGTCCTGAACATTGTAATTAGGTGTAATTAGTTTTAAGAATCCTTTATAGTCTGAACATGTGATAGGCTAAGAGATTAGTTTTTCATACATTGTACTGTGACTTTGTACACTTGTTGAAATAAAAGCATTTCTATTAAAAAAAAATTTAACCCATTTTAATCGGATAAGGAAACCACTAAAAAAGGACACTTGCAATCTGTGTGATAAATTGGATATTTTGGTAAGTAAGATAAGTATGAAACTATGAGAGATAATCATATATATTCGGTTGAAGAAGCGAGACAACTTTTAAATGCAGATTCAAGGAGAGCAAAACATGACGAACAACTTGAAGTGTTGTGTTTTGACATGGAAAACACAATTCCTCTTCCCTGTATACTAACAAATATAGTTTTACTTTTCCGCCTAACCTATCTAATATGCGAGAAAAGTATTGGTTTACCCCAAAAAAATTGGAAATTTGGAAAAAAATGTTTTTAGACAAAAAATCCTGTGTGCATCTCGTCGGCCACTTTTCGTTACATGTCTTGTTAGCACAATACAGCCTCCGGAGTACAACAAGTCACCAATTTCATGATTGAATATTGTTCACGGCATCTCACAGATGAACTCTATTGATTTTCAGCTCACCAGAGCCAGTACAACAGGTGCTATAGTACTTTAAGTGCGACATTTTTGTCATTTTTTGAGAAATTTCAGTTTGTTAGCACGATACAGCCTCCGGAGTACAACAAGTCACCAATTTCATGATTGAATATTGTTCACGGCATCTCACAGATGAACTCTATTGATTTTCAGCTCACCAGAGCCAGTACAACAGGTGCTATAGTACTTTAAGTGCGACATTTTTGTCATTTTTTGAGAAATTTCAGTTTGTTAGCACAATACAGCCTCCGGAGTGCAACAAGTCACCAATTTTATGATTGAATATTATTCAGAACATCTTACAGATGAACCCTATTGATTTTCAGCTCACCAGAGCCAGTACAACAGGTGCTATAGTATTTTAAGTACGACATTTTTGTCATTTTTTGAGAAATTTCAGTTTGTTAGTACGATACAGCCTCCGGAGTATATACAAGTGACCAATTTTATGATTGGATATTATTCAGGGTGTCTCAAAGGGGAAACGTATTGATATTTAGCTCACTAAAGCCAGTACAACGAGTACTTGAAGTACCAAATTTTTGTCATTTTTGGAGAATTTTGAGTTTGTTAGCACAATACAGCCTCCGTAGTGTATAACTTTGACTTTTATGATTTGATATTATTCAGGGCATCTTATAGATGAAGCTTATTATTTTTTAGCTCACCAGAGCTAGTACAACAGGTGCTATGATATCTGAAGTGCCAAATTTTTGTCATTTTTGGAGAAATTTCGGGTTGTTAGTACAATACAGCCTCTGGAGTGTATACATGTGACCAATTTTATAATTGTATATTTTTCAAGGTGTCTCACAGATGTACCCTATTGATTTTGAGCTGACTAGAGCGAGTACAGCATGCCCTATAAATCCAGATATACTACATTTTTGGTTACTTTTGGTAAAATTTCAGTTGGTTAGCACGATACATCCCCCGAAGTGTATACAAGTGACCAATTTTATGATATAATATTGTTCAGGACATCTCACAGATGCGGAAAAGTTAGTTTTAATCTATAAAACCGTTTATTTTACAAACACCAACGTTTGCAATTAAGGCATACACACAGCTACAAATAATAAAGGCCATTGTTATGTGTGGTTACAAGGGATATGATGGCATGTAAACATCTAATTTTGTTGTCAGATAGCTGCGGAGGTCAAAATTGAAACATTAAAGTAGTTTTGATGTTAAATGACTCGTTTGATACTCATCCTTTACTGGAAAGCATAACTTTACTGTTCTTAACATCCGGTCTTAGCTTGCTACCAAATGATGCTGATTTTTGTGCTACTGAATGTGTCCTAAACTCCAACAAAGAATATATTCACCAGTAGACTACATTAATGTAATGAGCATGAGCCAAAAAAAATCCTCTAGTTGTCCACAAGATGGAAAAGAAAATTTCTTTACTACTACCAACTTGGAAAAAAATCGTTAATAGGAAGGCAGATGTCTGTAATATTAAAATAAATTGGCCTAAGTTTAAAGATATTGAGACCAGAAAAGAATGAGGAGACAAACTTTGTGTTAAATATTGCTTTCAAGAAGAGATGAGAAATAAGGCTAGAAAAGAAATGTGGCAAGCCATCATTTGAAACAAGGAAAAACTTCAAAGAATCACTTATGTTGCTATGGCCAAATGGGAAGCCAGTACGAGATAAAAAACTAGACGATTTTAAATTTTAGCTTAACCTTATCCAAAAGGATGCCAAAGAGTTTTACAAAAAATTGACTGGTGATCCTAATATTGAACAGGATATAGAGGGATTCAATGGACATCTCGATTTTGACCAAGAAGATTAACTCTAGCAAAATCATTTTTATTTAACATAATGTTATTTTTATTATTTTCTCGGTTCTCTAAAATTGACATTATAACTATGTGTTTTTGTAGTCGACTAAAATAAAGAAAAAACAATATTTTATTGACTATATGTTGTTTAATTTGCATAAGTCACCTATGCCACGAGTTTTGAAAATCATGAAAATAATAAAAAGCAACATGCGACCAAGCGCCATTTTTGTGTATATCAGCCAGAATGTTAGCTTCACATAACAAAATTTCTTTTAATGATTCCAACAATCTGTTGAAAAACAAGATCTAAAAAACTATAAAGAGATTTAAAAGAAAGCCATAAAGTTAAATTCATTTTTCTTAATACACAAACATGGCAGTTGGTCAAGTAATGTTAAATGCGATCCAATTCAAAAAAGTTTTAGCATTATTAATGTACCTACAGGCTACATGTACACACAATAGTGTTATAAGTAGTTTAGATGCAAGTTTGCTTGGATCATTTCTTGATTCTCCTATATAGGAGAATTCGGCAGTTAGTGAAGAAGTCATTAAATGAAGAATAATTAATATCCTACTAGGAGACAGTGGGTATAGTATAATGCCATGTCTCACGGTTCATGACACAGTGTGGTAGATATGAATGACTATTTATGTCTGCATCCATAGCCTTCAGAATTACTTTTTCCAAGGACGGAAGGCTTGTTCCTTGTTTCATATTCATTTAATGTTGATATCAGATTAATATTGTTCACTTTTTCTATAAAAACTTCAATTCCATCTTATTACCAAACAAAGTTACATATTCCTTAATGATATCAGTAGATGCAGCAATTTTTTTCTTCCTCATAGCTGGTACTTGAGATTTCTCAAGAATCTCCAGAAATGCATTTTCAGAAATAACCATCTCAGTAGTCACATCTTCTCTACCTTCCTGTTCACTATCTGTGTCAGCCATTTTATATTTCTAACTTTAGCACTGCACAAATAAATCAGATGGATCAACTATTGATATCGCAGAATACATGTATTGATTTCACACTTAAAATTTGTTGAAATTGCTAACAACTAATCCTTTTATTTTATTGATCCCAAGCATAGCCTTGCAATGAAAAGGTTTTTTTCCTGAGTAGATGGCACTGGATCAAGCCAACAGACCAGTCAATTGTTTTATGTGATCAATGTGATACTGTTTTTCGATTTTGTTTTGCTTTAATTATGTTATCGTTTGTTGATAATGTTTGACATGCATTTGTTGGTTGTACAATATTGTTAGTGATTAGTGCAATGAAAAGGTAGACATCATTAATTGTAGCCAAATCTTTTACTCCAAAGTAAATGCTTAATTTTTACAAATACGGCCAATTGTCGCTTATGGCCCATGTTAAACTTCCATTTGACCAAAGAATCTTCCTGGCACAGTATGTTCATTCAATTTTTGTATGACATTAAATTATTAAATGAAAGATGCATTTTAGATAATACAAAAAAACTACACCTGGTAGATAATAGATAAATTCAAAATATATTCTATAATTTTTTAATGTTTTGAAAGAAATGATAATGAAATATTCATTATCTAGTAGGGTAATTCTCAAGAAAAAATTGAACATTGTTGAATCGGCATGCCGAATAAGCATTTTGTACACTTTAACATATGAAGTGGAGTGAATTAATTTGATACTAATTTTAGAAGATATATTTAAATATGGTACATACCATCTGCAAAAGGATCCACTCTTTCAGGAGATATAATCATCCGTCTCCTCTTCTGTCTATATTCATCTTCTCTATCTGCAATGGTAGGTCTCCTGCGATCCGCAAAAGGATCATAATCTTTTTCACTCTAAAATATATTTATTGGATTAAACATATTATAATATAGATTTAATGAGACTTACTTGGGCAACATCATTCAATAAGGCTACAGGTGCTCCTAAGCCAGTTCGTTTACTACCAAAACTCAAATCTTCTTCATCGTCATCTACTTCATCATTTGCAGCAATAGATGTAACATATCCTTCATACTTTCCTTTACCAGTCGTTTCATAAATTTCATTATCGAAGTATCCAACCTCACCAAGTTTTGAAACTTTTGCATCGGGTTTCTCGACAGGAACTTCCTTTTTCTTAGACTGGATATCCCTTATTTGTGCTTCGATATCTGCAATGCCAATTTTAGCTAACGATTTACTTATATTACACAATGAACTTACCTTCGTGTGTGCGGGGTATGTTGTCCATAATTATTGTTTAGATTACCATCAACATATACTACTTATATTTGCTTTCCGTTTATAAATAATTTAATAACACTTGTGGAAAATATCCAAATTGATATAAGCCTCGTTACACTTTAATATTGACTAATGACAGAATATCGATACATTGACAAGTGACAGAAGAGGTAACTGTATATAATATGAAACAATCATGTTTGGTTCTACTACTTTCAAATAGATGTCATAAAAATATAATTTAAAACTTCATCAGTTTAAACCCGAGGTTCGTAAAGTATATAGGTTGCGTATAAACTATTAAAAGTCTTCTGGCGTCGCCGTATTGCGCGTCATCGTGCCTGCCGTGTATCCCTGTTTACCATTGTTTAATGGTGCTTTCGTTTTGTTTTTGGTGCTGATCGTAGTTTTTCATCGTAATTTTATTTATAAAAGAAAGAGAACTAATTATGTGTATTGTGTTTCAAGATAATAGATCTTCAGCAACGTAAGTTATACAATAGGTATAACCTTAAATTAAAACTCATGTGACGTAATATGGTCTTTTATTGAATTAAGCATCTTCGGCCCGTGACGAAGTGAGTGTCTCCATGGCGCCTGCAGGGTAAACAAAAGAAATGATGTGAATTTTGTTGATAGTTTTAAGTCTACCCTTCCCAGCAAACATGTTACACGTGGGCCTCTAGAGGCACTTTAAAAACAACCGACGGACAACATAAATAGGCCACAATCATGATACGTCGCCGTCCCGGCTAGCCCGTGTCGCGATGGCCACCAGTAGGCCTCCAGACTACCACCCGCTTCGTTACATAGCGGGACTTTAGCGGATTGACTAAGTTAGGGTGAACTGATATTGCATTGTACAGATTATGGCGCGATTGCGGGCATCCTACTAATCAACTGCCGGCATCCCACTGTTGGGGCTTAATCAATGATTTATGCAAATCTACAGGCTATATATATACTTATAGGTTTAACAATGAAACATGATGACTAAAACAAAGAAATATAATGAAAAATAAAAAATATTCCAAATAATATATATATATATATATATATATATATATATATATATATATCTATATATATATATATATATATATAAATGTGTTCACCAATAGCTTTACTGGGTCCGGGCTTACTATCAACACAAAGATTATCACTTCTACGAGACATATTGTCTATTATAACTTCAGCCTCTACAGTGCAGACTATATCCTTAACAGCATTTTTCGCAAGACGCTGTTTTTAACGAGTGCTCTTTTTGATATTATGCAGGGGTTTTCTAGAGGAAACATATATTATGATGGTATATGGTGCAACAAATGATGTATCTACTTACTTTTCTGTGTTTCCGGACATATCTGCTCGTTCCTTTGCTCCGAATAGATTGGATACAACACACAAATCTAATAAAATTGTCGCTACAGTGATTAATTATTAATTACCACACCACAACACAACTAGGTTAGGTTGATTTTCAACACGTGTTCAACACAACGGCTAGCAAATCAGCAGTAGTGCCAACTGCCAAGGTGATATTCAATAATGCCAATGTTTTATTTTCATTACAGGTCGCATGCCGGTATGCATACTGTGTCAAAACGACATCGGCGCGACTATCGCAAATTTTCAACGGGTAATTTGTAGCTAAATTACAAACATCCACCATAAATATGCGTATGTTCAGCCAAGGCGGCAAAACTGATATCATTCCAATTATTTACCGACATCGCTGCCGACATCTAACCGCAGTTAGCAGCTATGGCCCGTCTATTCACCGCTCATTCATGTTTGCTGGGTTGTTTCTTGAAGTGCTGTTTTTGTGAGTTTTTGAAAGAACCATGATGAGTGAACAATATAAGATCAGGGACAAACTCTATGCCGGAATATATTTGAAAAAATAGAATGTATAGGTTATGAACACCCACATTGCAGGAGTGATTTTTACAGTTGAAATTGCCGATCTGGCACCAGTATTATACCTATCCGGATATCGTAAATTATTTAGTATTGACAAGAAGTGCATTCAGTACGGAAGAATTGAAAGCATAAAGAGCTTAGAGTCTTACAAAGCTGCCTCAAGTGGTTGGGTGAAAGAGCTGGATTCAAAACGTATTGAAGAGCACATAGTAGTTTTGGGAAAGGTAAAGATGCTGCTATTATCTATTTACAAGTACGTAGGTACTCATAATTATTATTTTGTATATAGGCTCTGTATTCACAACGAAAGATCTCTCAATCATTGGATTATATATGTCAGAGTAGTGGCACTGTAGCTAGTGCTCATTGTGATCATCTTGCTAGTTTAGGACTATATACCACAGATAGATGAGACACTGACTGTGGCGCCATCTGAAGAGCCTGTCGACTAAACAATTGAGTGATGTTGAAAAGATTTCTGTAATTTTAGGTTTTGGTGGTATATTTAAATGTACTGTATTTTAATTATTTTATTTCAAAATAACCATTTATAGTCCATCATTTGACATTTCATTCAATTTAACTTTATTAACTCAATAATGATTAGATGTTGAGTTTAATTAAATGAAATATCAAAGGATGGACCATAAATGGTTAATTAAATTGGAAAAAATGAAACATTAATCATATAAACAGTTTATTTGCTTTGGTATAAAAATACACAACCAATAATTCCTTTCACAAAGTATTTTTCTTAACAAACATAATGACAATAAATAAACTGTAATGTAAAAACAATGCAATAATTAAAAAATAATTTGACTCACATACATTTTAGATTGGACTATCATTAGATTTTTAAATGATGTTGAATCAAGATAAAAGTAGAAAATTATTTATGATAATGAAATTAACTGTCTCGACCCTTACTTCGTGGAATCTACTCATTTTACTGTTTTAAATGAAACTTACTGTTTCTAGTTAATTCCACAATATATTGAATATATTTTAATAATTCTAAGGTAATTGACAATTGTTTCGATATTAAATATCATCGTCAGAATGAACCTGATCTGGGAGAAAAATTCGCAAAAGAACTAATGAAATTAAGCCAATCGACTTAAAAAAACACGTTATCACAGCCTGTCACGTTACTTTAGCTTTACACATAAATGCGATATAAAATACGACATGAATACAACTAAAACACAAACGTAAACAAATAAAATTTGATGATTCATGACGGATTTCAGCCGGACCAATAAAAACACTGACAACGCAATGTCGTCACTGTCTTGTATATATAGGCTCTGGTTCTTTTTCAATACCACTCGCTCCATCTATACGACGATAATGAAATTATATTACATACACGTGTATACGGCCTCTTGTGTTCTATATGCTGTGCCTCTATCATAAAGTAGAAATCAATAGTTGGTAGTCGACGCGTGATTTGTTTTGTGTAGTCAACCGTTGTAAGTAGTACACACCGAATACTACTCTACAGTATTCGGTGGTAGTACATGTGCGTTTTTAGTAAACAAGGTTATAATATCGCCCGAGAATAAATTTATCGTAAGTATTAGTAAATCAATTTATTATTAGATAACATTATTACCCACTAACAGTGAATGTTTTCTAGAGACTTTCTTTGTTATTGTGTCAAAAAATTAATACTTGTAATAATTTAAATAGGTCATAACCTCAGATTAACAAATAAAATAGATATGTTTGTTTTGACTTTTTCCTGCCCCAAATATTGAGTCACATTCTAAGCTCACTTGCGGACACTTCCACTGTTTTACCATATTTACAAATCCTCTATAGTTGCGGGAAAAAATAAATTAGAAGTTTAATTGAAAATTTGTTAAAAAGTTATGCAAATAAAAAAAAGTTATATTTTAATTTATGCATTTGAGTCGCTGCTTTGAAAGTTAGTTAATAATACTTGAATTTTATTTAATAAAGGCATATTCTTATATAAATTTTAAACATGTATTTGTTGTATCCTTAGATACCTTTATGGTTATAATTAAAAGTGGCAACATTGCTCAAAATTTCAGTACTTGTCTAATGTGTCAATAGTAATATATTTAGTAGTTTTGTTCTTGTTTAATTACCATATAAAGAGAGATGCAAATATCGTCTGACTGTTATCGACGATCATTTTAAATACGCCGTAGTATTGTAGTAAATAATGTCAAACGTGGTTTGTTTATACGAGCGCCATTACGACTAGAGAGTAAACATTTAGTTTTTTTCGTTTTGATATGTTTTTCAAGACTTTAAGTGACAGAATAAACTTTTAATTTAATTAATTTCATGTTTTTGGATGATCATGGTTCGTCGGTGCTAAGTTTGTCAGAAAACCAGCCGAAATTACCAAGGCCATGTATCTACAATACCATCCCCACTTTTTATAATTCATTCATTATTTCACTACTGGAGTTTAGAATTGTTGGCCGCAAAAATAAACGTGTTTATGAATGAATAGCCCTCTCTATGTTTATTATTACTCTAAGGTCATAATTTACAAATCTGCTCATTAGGCAAAATGGGGTAGCAATAGGTAAGGTAAAATATAAGCATATTATGTTAAGATTATGACCTATTTATTTAGTGTTTTGAATGAAACTTACTCTTTCTAGATAATTACACAAAATATATTTAAAAAATGTTAAAAACTCTAAGAAATTGACAATTGCTTCGATATTAAATATCATCGTCAGAATGACAGAAGTTACATTTCATTTAATGCCTACCTGATGTTTAATAATTATTTTTGGCTAGACCAAGAAGTGACCTTGTGATTGACTTCTAATTTCCAATTCTTCAAGGAAATCCAGTTCTTATTTATTATCACAAATATGTGGTACTTCTAGTTCTGTGTTAGGTGTCAATGAATGATTAGTGTCAAGTAGATGTTTTACGTAGTAGGATTTATCTGGTTGTTTTAATCTGTATACTCGTAAGTGTTCACTGTATCAGATTTCAAAATTTGTAAGGGACTGACCCAAATACACAGCATTACATTCTGGGCATCTAAGGTTATATATACCAGATTTCTTTAATGGTGATATTTTTGTTTTTACATTTAACAATTTTGTACTTACGTTACTTTCGGTTTTAAATGAAATTTACAGAAAACCAACACACACTGATGTGACTATTCCATATAGTTCCAATTACCCCTTGTCACACAAATTAGCATCATATAATTCAATGATACATAGATCATTTTCAGTTCCTATGAACAAATGTAATTTTGATAGAGAGATTAATACAATTGAACAAATAGCAATCCAACGGTTATCAATTACATATGATAAATAAACTAATTAATAAATAAGAGGAAAAAGTGGCTCCTTATTACTTCTTTGAAATTAGTTAAGGTTACATTATCAGAATATTTATTTTTGAGAAATTTTATGAAAGGTACTTGGTGTTAATTTATTATCATTTATATTTGTGGACATTGTTCTTAGAATAATTTCTTCACAACTGGTTTGTTTTATTTTGTTTTCTGTTTGTGTGATTTTTTGATTTATTTCTGTTACCTGCCCATTTAAATTTTGTTCTTGATAACTGATTCTATCATTTATTCTTTTATTTTCTTGATCCATCTTTTTCTCCAGTTTTTCTTTTTCCTTTATGCTTTCTTCCATGTTCTTCATGATATTGCTTTCTATATTTTTAATTTTTCTTGGACTTCTTCTATCTTCTCGTCTGTTCCCTTCCTGTTGCTGGCCATTTCAAGGAGATAATTCTCCATTGTGTTATACATTTGTTTCTTGATCTCTTGGAATTATTGATTTATTTTTTCTTCTTGGGCCTTCAATTCTTCCTGAATTATATTTTTAAGGTTTTTCTCTTCTTCTTTTCTTCCTTGTTGGATTAAATTTTTTTAATTTTTCTATGTCTTCACTTCTTTGCTTTTCCAATTGTTCCATATCTTCTTTCCTTACTTCTTGTATAACCTTTTCTAGTTTTCCATCTCTTCTTGCCCTTTTCTTTCTAGAAGTTCCATCTCTTCTCTTCTTTCTTCTCCTCTTGCCTTCTCTAGAAGTTCCATTTCTTCTCTTCTTTCTTATTCAAGAACACCATTAAATCTTGCATATTGATTTCTTGTGGTCTTCCTGCCTCTTCTATATTTGCATCGCCTCTTTCTAGTAGATTTTCTTCCAGATGTTCTTCCTTTCCATCTCCTTCTTCTGTATTTGTGCCTGATTATCTTTGTTTGCTGCCCATTCTGGAGTTTCATTTTGAATCCATTTTTATTTTATTTATTTAAATTGTTACTTTTTTCATCTAGTTTTCAGGTTTTCCAGAAATGCCCTAAACGTTGGTCGCCATTTTATTATAGTATCGATGTTTATATTATTATTTTTTTTTATTTATTATTTTATTTTAAATTAGGCTAGCTCAGATCTTCTTTATTTGATATTATAATTTTTTTTTAAAAAGTATTAAAAAATATCCAATTTGACTCTTCAGTCTATTTGAGGGTTCTAATTATACTATATACAAAATTTTTATATATTACCTATATACTACTTCTTAGCTATTTCTAATTCTAAATACCTTATCATTACTCAAAATTGTCCTTTTCTATCAAATTTTTCTATCGTCCGTTTCTCACTTCTCCTGTTTACACAAAGTCCATTCACATTGCCCCTAAAATAGTCTCTTACTCCTCCAGTCCCTTCAAACTTGTCCACCACCTAATCTTCATTGTTACCGGTACCCTCACTTATCAGTTTGTTTTACTTTTTAATGTCGATTATTTCTTCTCACCAACACTTCTTATCACAA
The DNA here is from genome assembly GCA_963921935.1 of Galeruca laticollis. Taxonomy (NCBI): domain Eukaryota; kingdom Metazoa; phylum Arthropoda; class Insecta; order Coleoptera; family Chrysomelidae; genus Galeruca; species Galeruca laticollis. The sequence goes on from OY998176.1 coordinate 134,130,432, forward strand.
AATATTTACATTCCTAAACCTAAAACACATTTTTTAAAAAAAATTTCATTTCTTACGTGACAGTTCCCAACCTTCTGACATTTTTATCAAGAATTTTTTTCTTCATGTTACCAATGTATGTTATTGGTTATGGAACTGTCACATTATACATCATCATGATTATTTAAATTTATTATTAAAAATTACTGAACAAGCTTCTGTAAATTCTCAGTCAGATCAATCAGTTGTAGTTAGTAGTAGGTGTTGTCTCTGTTAGTAGGCACAATAGTAATCTCAAAATAAGTGAATACAAACTTGAAGATTTAAAAATAGGATATCAAGTTTTTTTTTAAATAGTGAATCATAACAGTACTTTCTTATTTCATATAATTCGTTGTAAATTCCATTAAGTTTAGGCATAGCCATTTATATAAGATGTGAGGGAAGTTTGCAAATTTACTTTAAATATATTAACTAAGAAGTACATGTTAAATATTCTTTTTTTTACTAGTTACCCTTACGTTCTTACTATGTTTAGAACTCACTGATTTTTGCACATGGTTTTTTCTTCTCTTTTTTTCACTTTCGCAGTTTGACACTTACACGGTTCACTTCTAAACTATTTCTTGACTCCTTCATATCTCTTTACTAATTATATTTACTACTCTTCTTTTGAGACACTTGTACAACATAACTGCCAAAATGAACACAACTGCAATGAAAGCAATTATTCCTAGGATTTTCACATCACTTTGATTTGATGTCTGGTACGTCTGGTTTGTGGCAGCTCCACTGTTCCCTGCTTGGGCTATTATGACCTCCTCTTTAACTCCCTTTGATTGATTACTTCCAGCCATTATTTTAATTGTAAGACTCTGTGCATTCTATTTATTACAACTCCATTACAGCCGCTCTAATTTACTATACTCATTTTACAACAATTTTGAAAACCTAATAGCAGGATCGCCATGTAATGCTTCTGTAGGGGAACTATTTTCCATGTTTTCAAATAATACAACTTACTCGTTTGAATTAACTTTATTGAATATCTTTTACAAAACTCACCATTAATAATATTACTTTTTTGCAATATGTAAAGAATTGCTTACTTGCTGTTTCTATGGAAGCCGTAAGTGATTGAACTTTACTTCCTGTAACTCGTGTCCATAGAAACCGCGAGTAATAAATACCAATTAGGTCACTGAACATATTATTCAAAAAACTATTTTATTAAATAATATTAAATCATATTTTCTAGTTTACCACTACAAGGTCACTTCTTGGTCTAGGCAAAAATAATTATTAAACAGCAGGTAGGCATTAAATGAAATGTAACTTCTGTCATTCTGACGATATTTAATATCGAAACAATTCTCAATTTCTTAGAGTTTTTAACATTTTTTAAATATATTGTGGAATTATCTAGAAAGAGTAAGTTTCATTTAAAACACTAATACGAGTAGATTCCGCGAAGTAAGGTTCGAGACAATTAATTTAGTTAACCTATTTATTTTATTATAAATCTAACCAAAACGCCCACTTTTTGATATACTTTTATGCAACCTTACAAAAACAAATTGGTTTTGTTTCCAGATGGTGTTTACCTACAAAAGAAAGACGGATCGTCAAAAGTGGTCAACCGAGAGCATGCAACAAGCTGTAAATGCTGTAGTAAGTGGTGAGATCGGTTACTAACGAGCATCGATTTCATTTGGCGTTCCTCAAACAACTTTAGAGCGTCACGTAAAAAAACAATGAGATAATGCAGGTTATTCTGTTGCAAAAGATTTAGGCGCTAAAAGGTCTGTTTTTACTCCCGAACAAGAAGTTGAACTTGTTCATTATCTTAAAGGTATGGAAGGAAGATTTTTTGGATTGACTCTGACAGAATGTAGGCAACTTGCTTTTCACCTTGCTGATAAAAATCGAATTGAGCATCCCTTTAACCAAGTTCGCAAAATGGCTGGGCTGGGAAGGATGCAGGGGTTTTTGAATAGGCTCAAGGACTTGTCAATCAGAAAGCCTGAGGCTACTACGTCAGGTGCCCGTGCGATGGGATTTAACAAGATGGCTGTACAACAATTCTTTAAACTGTTGGAAGAAACTGTTCAGAAATATAAACTAACAGCAGAAAAAATTTACAACGTGGACGAAACGGGAGTTACGGTCAACAATCCAAAGGGGCTTCTAAAATTATATACTCAAAAGGAAAGCGCCAAGTTGGTGCGCTTGCGTCAGCCGAGAGGGGTGAAACTATCACTGCAGAAATTTTTTTCTCTGCCTCAGGGGCGTATATGCCTCCCATGCTAATATTTCCCCGGAAGCGAATGCAACAGGGGGTTTTGGACGGCCTCGTGCCTGGTGGATGGGTTGAACTTAATGAAAAAAGGTGGATAGATAAGATATTGTTTTTTTCATGGTTTAAGAATTTTGTCGAGTATTCTAGAGCTTCAAAAGTTTCACCAGTTCTGAAAATGGGGTGCTAATGATATGTTTTCCACCCCATTGCACGCACCGTCTTCAAGCCTTAGATGTTGCATTTATGAAGCTACTAAGCGCATATTATGACGACGAAGTAAGGAAATGGCTTAGAACAAATCGAGTAGTAACATTTCAGCAAATTTCCTGCCTATTCAGTGCCGCATATTTAAGAGCAGCTACAATGGTTACTGCCATAAATGGTTTTAAAGCAACCGGCGTGTGGCTTGTGGATATGGCCGTTTTTTCTGTAGCAGATTTCTTGCCATCAGCTACAACTGATATAGAAGTTGGTCCCAGTGGACCTAAAAGTCAATTACTGTCCATTAGAGATGATACTCCCGAGCCTCAACCAGGGTCGTCTATAAGAGAGAAGACGCCTGAGCCTCAACCAGGACCATCCATTGGGAAGGAGATCCCGGAGCCTCAACCAGGATCGTCCAAAGAAAGTGAAACTAGTTTTGAGTTTGTAAGTCCCGAAGCGATCTTAGGAGTGCCTAAAGTAAATCAATGCTAGAAACGAGTGTCAACAAAAAGGGGCAAAACTGTCATTTTAACGTCTTCACCCTATAAAACGGAGCTGGAATTGGCTGAAGAAAAAAGCGGGCTATCAAGGTGAAATCAGTGAAAAGAAAGATAGCAGATAATAAAACCAAATCTCAGACGATCAAGAAATCTAAAATGAAAAAAACTAAAAAAGTAGATTCAGAAGGCGAAGATAGTGACACTGGCTTGTACTGCGGATACTTTTATTCGAGTTCCACAGAGGGATGGATAAGCCGTTCTCGTTGCCATAAATGGGCTCACAATTCATGTGCAGGTGTATAAGATGAAAAAGCAGTACTTGTTTGCGAACTTTGTCAATAGGCTTTTCTTGGTTTAAGTTTGGCACCCCATTTTGCCCTATACGACGGGCATAATGGGGTAATTGGGTAATTTGCATAATTTTCTTCTTTTTGTAAAATAAGAAAAACGTTTACCTTTTCTAACTTCAATTATAGTAATAAATAGTTAATACTATAACAATGACATTTGCCTTATTGTTAAACCTTCAAAGTTGCAGTTTTATTTTAAATTCTACTTTAAACCTTAAGTACCCCGCTTTGCCTGCCTGTCCCCTACCTCTTATAGGAATGCGTTATGTATTTCTGTATGTTTTTAGCAATTCGTTCATTGTTACTACTATCCCAGGTCAGCTCTCACACAAAAAAGAGAGGGAAGATGTCTGCGCTGAGTCATCCTGCAGTAAAAACTCTGATGTACTGGAGCAACTACACATCCTACAGCCAAAAAATTTTCATGTATGGGGTAAAGTTTAACAGCATGAAGAAAATAGTGAAGTGCTTAAAAAATTTGGAGAAACGGCTTGAAGAATCTGACTGCAATTTTGAAAATAGAGCCAAAACAGCTCTAAGAATTTCTTTAACCCAAATTTCCACACTCCAAAAGTGGCCAATCAACGTCAATTTGAAGTGAAATGTTACATGGTGTCCTTCGTATTATGGAAGCCACAGCCAGAGATCGAAAAACTTACCAAAAAATCACTGTTTTTTGTCCTTTGAAGAAGTGAAAGTTGCTTTATTGTACGAGTATGACCACAAATATGATGAAGTTGTTGGACCTCGTTCATATACGTAGCTCATTATGGCTAGAGGACCTTTTGAATGTTGGAATCAGTCAGTACTTATATATTGGATTTGATGAAAAAATTACGAAAGAGTTGTTGGAATCGGTAGCCAATCTACTACATCATCGTTTATTATAATGTAGTGTCAGATTGTGACGGGTAAGCCAATCAATATGGAAACCACTTGATGTTCAAACTAATAAAACTTTCCATCCACACCCTGCAACCTAGGAGCCAATCTTCTTTTTTGCCGATGCCCCACATCTTTTCAAATTAGCTAGATAATTGGTTTTTGATGCTGGATTGGTTCTTGGAGATGGAAAACTAATAAACAAAGGGCCTATAAAAAAATTGTTAAAGGATACAAAGGCCAAGTCAGTTCATGCCACAAGTTGACATATTTACATACCAACTGCGACAAGACCAAAAGGCAGAATATTAAACTTGCTGCGCCGTTGTTTTCCAACACCACTGTAAGGACACGGAGGTAAATAAATTGTTGGTTACAGTATGGATCCAAAGTTATTTGCTTTGGGCGGGTTTACTTACATCATTTTGAGCGGATCAAAACTAATAGTTCTCGAAAAACCCCTCTAGTTAAACAGCTAGAAACTGTATACATTTGAACTTGAAGAAATATCAGAGGTCTGGGAAAAACAATCTGATTTGGAATAAGGAGCTGGTTAGAAAATACACACTTCCTGTCATACCTTCTTTTGCCAAGCATCAGAAAGGGTAAACAAAACCAGGCACGTGATGTTGCATTCTTTTGTTCTACTTGGCAGCCAGTGATAAATAAAAATACTAAACTGGACAGTTCCTTGTTTAGAGGTCCATAAATAATACATACAAGGAAAATTTTGTAATCTAAGTGTCTCTTAGATCCAAGACAATTCGAAGTATAAATTACATAAATAATGAAAAATAAGGTTGGTAGAGCATGTGGCAACCCTGCTGGTGCCAGGAAATTAATACATCAGGTAAAGTTTGTAGAAATATTCACAAATGAATGTTATTAAAAACTTGTGTTGACCTACAACTTTGTACAACACTACCGTCGCAATCAAGTTATACAAATACAAATTATACTACATATTTACAGTTTAAATTAGAAGAGTATCGATAATCGATGCAACGACACTGGCATCGATGTTCACGGGAGCTTGAAATGAGAGCGACTGCTCAGTGATAGATCAACTTGACGACACGACATAACATAAATACACTAAGACTGCACATTGCTTGCTGGTGTTTGGCGCGGTGTGGTGGTTATTTAGCAAGTGCCCCTTGTATATACTTCTTTAACCATAGAGCCATTCATCTCCGGGAAACACTCACCTAGTGAACCATTCTTTAGGATTAGGAAATAATATCGTTTTCAAAACTCACTGGGATAACATATATTTATAAACTACAAATACAGATTATTGACACACAATACATACGTTTGTACTATTAAAAATAATAATAGTGAATCCTCCTCAAAGTATTGAACTTATCTATTTATAGGAAATTATTAAAGCTAACACAGTCACTGCCCCGTATTCTTGACCTTGTAGGTCGTGCGAATACGATATTTACAAAACGGACGTGTTTGTTATCTATTTCACTGTCCTTATCAGTTCACTGGCCACTATCCATATTTGAAATTAATGTTTACACAAATCTGACAATGCCTTTTTGAATAATGTCTTTTTGGGATCATCACATCATCCCCTCTTGGAAGAGAAAAATTATCGTCGATAAATTTTCGATACTACCTATAACGTTAATAGTTCTCACTAATTGTTTTGTTTATTAAACACTGTTTGTTTATTGTCACACTTCACTTATTTACAAATATTTTCGTTATGGTATTTATACAACCGATTTTTATGAACGATTTGTTTTTATTGTTTTGAAATGTAATCTCGCAATTTACTACTTTTACTTCCGTTATTTTAAACGGACCTAAATAATGTGGATCGAACTTATATTTCTTTCCTCATTTCTTAAAACAACTGACTCCCCTACCCTAAAGTTTACGGGTGAAGATTCCTTTTCACTATTATTCACCCTAACTTATTTTTTATCAAAAACTGTTTGGCTCTTTCATTTGCGTACTGTAACTTATATTTCAACTCTTTATCATACCTTCAAGGTTGCAACACGGTTCTATTTCTACATTTAAAAATTCTGGTAAGTTGGGGTTTCTACCGTATAATAACTCAAAAGGAGTGTATCCGTGATACGTGTTTGGTGTTGTATTATAATAATATGCAAACATTTTTACAAATTCGCACCAGTTATCCCTAGAATCTTTGATAAAGTTTCTTATATACTCATTAAACGTTCTGTGTAATCTTTCACAACTGCCTATCGCTTCATGGTGGTATGCCGTTGAAAAATTATGTTTTATTTTTGAAAGTTCCGCTAAGTTCTTCATTATCTCATTCTTGATCTGCCCTTATCTCTTTCATCAATCCATAGTTTGTTATAAAATTGTCAAATATAGCTTTTGCTATTGTGGTTGCCTCTTTGTTAATGACCGGTATCATAACCGAGTATTTTGTTAATTCGCATAATATTGTTATACAATAACGATTCCCGTTGTTACTTTCTACAAAAGGATCTACTGTCTCTATGTAAATGATATGAAACGGTTTTATAGACGTGTATGTGATGACAAATTTTTCTTTATGACTATAGGTTGTGCTTTATTCACTTGGCATTCATGGCAGTTCTTTACATACTTCCTTACATCTTTCTCCATGTTTTCCACCTAAAATTTGCTCTCAGTTTCTGTAGTAATCTATTGTTTCCTAGATGTACTCCAAACATTGGATCATTGTGATATCTTTCTAGAATCTTTTGGATCTCCTCTTTCTGCTGAACCTTTTCTGGTACTTCGCATATACATACTTGAATATTTTGTAACCTTTTATTCCCTTCTTCTATAAATTCTTCTATTGTGCACTTTTTGAATATATAATCATTTGCGTATATCTTCATTCTTTTTACTTCAAATTTTACCGACAGCTTTTCCAACGTTCGTCCTAGGTCGAAGTTGTGTATTCCGGTAAATAAGGCTTCACTAAATTTCAATTTATTTTTGATCCGAATGCTCATCCTTAGCGAGATACGGTTATTTTCAAAGTGTAAAATTGATAATTTATTCACCTCTTACTTGTTTAAAACGTTTCGCATTGAAGGTTGTATTAAAAATTTTCCGATTAGTTTCGTTATGTTCCTTAAATGTTGATTTATTCCATCCTGTATGTATTTCTAATCGATTCTTCCTTTCTTCTAGTTCTTTTAGACTATATACGTTATCATTAATGTATTATCGATTATCTTAGCTTTTGCTCCACTTCCTCTCGCCTGTTTCATATATCTTATTAGCTGTTTTCTCTATTCCAGTATATCTTTTGGGTAATCTTCATCAATATATATATATATATATATATATATATATATATATATAGTTTTGCTTTTTTTGGTTCTTGGTCTTTTTTATTTAATTATATATTGTTTATTTTATATTCTTGGGATTGAGGACCATTTTTAAAGACATTTAACTAGTAGTTAATACATTTTTATTTTACGTTTCGGTCTTTCCATGACCTTCATCAGAAATAAAATTTTTGTTAAAACTAAAAGAAATGGTACAAGTTACAGAAAGAATTTTTAAAAGCAAAACAAATAAATCTTACCTTCGACAGAACGTTCATTTGATTATTCGACATATTTTATAGATGTTTTAGGACGCATCACATAACAGAATATAACTCACACCCAAACAAAACGAACATTTTAAAAATATGACATTCATTGATGAAAATTTGTATTGGAATATACGAGTATTTGTTCTATACAATGAAAGCAGCCGTAACGAGGTTTTATGTGTCGTTTTTGTGTTGACTGGTATTAAAATGGATTTTATATTTATATAGGGAGTGGTAATAAATGGATTTTATATTTATATAGGGAGTGGTAATAAATTTATTATATTTGGAATGTGCCACGTGTTTCTCTATATTTCTAAGTTTTTATAATGTTATTATAAATTTTACTAAGATTTTTTGTATCAGTCTTTAAATTTACGGAACTGGTTTTTCATTGTATTTCTATCATTTCTAGAACTTCGCGTTTTTTTGTGTGGCTTTCACTTCGCAGAATTTTTGTGTTTTCGAAATCAAATTCGTGTTGGTTTTCTGAAACATGGATAGTGAGTGCCGTTTTGTTTCGTTTGTCATATTTGTGACTATTTATTCTGTTTTTCAAATACTGACTTGTTTGTCCGATGTAGACCCCTTCACAGTTTTTACATGGTATTTTATACACTATATTGCTCTTTTTTTCTTTTGAGATTGAACTTTTTAGATTGGTGTAATTGGTTTTTAGTAGGTTGTACCCTTTATGAGCAACATGTATGTTGTGGTGCGAAAATGTCTTTTTTAGGTTTTCTGATAAATTTGGTATATATGGCAAAGTGAGGAATTGGTTTGATTTATTGTCTATTTTAGTTTTTATATTATTATGGTTATAAAATATATGTAAACGTTTTTTAAATATCTTATTTATCAAATTTGTGGGATAGTTGTTGAGTATAAGGGCATATTTAGCTTTTATTATTGCATTCTCTCTGAATTCGGGGTCGGACAGATTTATTGATCGATCTGCGAGTCCTATAATGACAGTTTTTTTGTGTGTTAGAGGGTGTTGTGATTTAAAATTTAAATATCGGGAAGACCAGGTATCTTTTGTGTGCCATTCCGTTTTTATGGTGTTAGTTGTATGATGGAGGGTAAGGTCCAAAAAGCTAATTTGATTATTTTTTTCTAGTTCAATGGTGAACTGTAGTCTGTCATGGTAATTGTTGAAATCTTGCAAGACCAAATGTTTTGTATTTTTTGGAATTGCTAATATGCAGTCGTCAACATACTTGTAAAAAAATAGTGTTTGAATTGAGTTTTTGGTCAGTATTGTTTCTTCAAGGTCTTCCATAACTAATTGGGCAATGACACTAGAAATCGAGGTCCCCATGGCACATCCTTCAATTTGTTGGTAAAACGTCTCTTCATACAAAAAATAGGTGGAATTCAGAGTGAGTTCTATTGCTTCTAAGAAGTCACTCATAGGTATATCAGTGTATGTTTTAATCTGATTCCATTATTTAATTATTATATTTTTTGCTAAATTTATAGGAATACTCGTATATAATGATTTAACATCTAGGGATGCTAGTATATAATTTTCTGGTATTGTGATGTTTTTAATCTTATTTTTGAAATCCATCGAGTCTTTTATGTAGTATTTATTCTGGTGAACAATGTTTTCAAGAATTTTTTTAAGATATTTGGATAGTTTTTCGAAAGGTGATACATGAAACAATCGGCCGAAGTGGTATTACTTCTTTGTGCAGTTTTGGTAGGCCATAGATTCTAGGTGGAAGCGAATTTTGTATTTTCGAATTTTTTGCTGTGTTTGGAGAAATATATGTTTTATTTTCCCAATTTGTTACTAATGCATTGTTTTTCTTCTGGTATATTGTAGGATCGTTCTTTAGTTGTTTATAAGTAGTATCATCTCTAAGTAAGTTATACATTTTTTCTTGGTAGTCGTGTTTAAACATTATTACAGTTTTGTTAGTTTTATCAGGTTTTAAAAATTCTTTCTGTAACTTGTACCATTTCTTTTAGTTTTAACAAAAATTTTATTTCTGATGAAGGTCATGGAAAGACCGAAACGTAAAATAAAAATGTATTAACTACTAGTTAAATGTCTTTAAAAATGGTTCTCAATCCCAAGAATATAAAATAAACTATATATATATATATATATATATATACGAGTAAAAAAGAAGATGTAGGAATATCGCGTGATATGTAAACAACAACAACAAATATATTCATGGGTAATTCACGCAAAATAAAGGGCTACTGAAATAGAGTGGTAACCGTGGACATGCATGTTTCTGGCTCATTTTGCCTCATCAGCACGGCATAACCAAATAGGGATGTGAAATTTGGGAGCAAAGATGTTAATCGAAACATGGGAAAACACAAAATAACGGATTTCAGCAGGGAAACCAAACGCTCATTTGTGTCTTCAATTGGAAGATCCCGAGTTTTCAGGACATCAACCAACATCGACACGGAGGCGCATATAGCCCCCCCGCCATGAACCTTCCGACCCATAGTAAATAACAAAGAAGATGTAGGAATATCGCGTGATATGTAAACAACAACAACAAATATATTCATGGGTAATTCACGCAAAATAAAGGGCTACTGAAATAGAGTGGTAACCGTGGACATGCATGTTTCTGGCTCATTTTGCCTCATCAGCACGGCATAACCAAATAGGGATGTGAAATCCGTTATTTTGTGTTTTCCCATGTTTCGATTAACATCTTTGCTCCCAAATTTCACATCCCTATTTGGTTATGCCGTGCTGATGAGGCAAAGTGAGCCAGAAACATGCATGTCCACGGTTACCACTCTATTTCAGTAGCCCTTTATTTTGCGTGAATTACCCATGAATATATTTGTTGTTGTTGTTTACATATCACGCGATATTCCTACATCTTCTTTGTTATTTACTATGGGTCGGAAGGTTCATGGCGGAGGGGCTATATGCGCCTCCGTGTTGATGTTGGTTGATGTCCTGAAAACTCGGGATCTTCCAATTGAAGACACAAATGAGCGTTTGATTTCCCTGCTGAAATCCGTTATTTTGTGTTTTCCCATGTTTCGATTAACAACTTTGCTCCCAAATTTCACATCCCTATTTGGTTATGCCGTGCTGATGAGGCAAAATGAGCCAGAAACATGCATGTCCACGGTTACCACTCTATTTCAGTAGCCCTTTATTTTGCGTGAATTACCCATGAATATATTTGTTGTTGTTGTTTACATATCACGCGATATTCCTACATCTTCTTTGTTATTTACTATGGGTCGGAAGGTTCATGGCGGGGGGGCTATATGCGCCTCCGTGTCGATGTTGGTTGATGTCCTGAAAACTCGGGATCTTCCAATTGAAGACACAAATGAGCGTTTGGTTTCCCTGCTGAAATCCGTTATTTTGTGTTTTCCCATGTTTCGATTAACATCTTTGCTCCCAAATTTCACATCCCTATTTGGTTATGCCGTGCTGATGAGGCAAAATGAGCCAGAAACATGCATGTCCACGGTTACCACTCTATTTCAGTTGCCCTTTATTTTGCGTGAATTACCCATGAATATATTTGTTGTTATATATATATATATATATATATATATATATATATATATATTGTTCCTTTTAATTTATTCGTTCTTTCTAAAGTTTCTACTTTCATATTCACGTCTTTCATCATTATTAGTACTGGCCTATTTTTGTTACTGTTTTTATTTCCTATTCCTTATTGAAATCTGCGTATCTGCCGTAACCATTTCCTTGATTATACTGTCTGAATGTCCTTCCCGAGGGGTTGCCGTTGTGAAATCCTCTGTTGTTTCCCCTCCTATGATTGTTCCTAAAGTCAAAATCTGATTTCCTGAAGAAATTCCTATTGTCCTTCATGTGTAAAACTTGTTGTTGGCTTACTATGCCTTCTACTGATACTAACTTGGATAATACTTCTTGCGTGGTTTCAAAGCTTCCCGCTGCTATGATTGTTTTTGTTGCGTCCGCTGTGGCATTCATCGTTACTGCCGCAATCGTTGCTTCTTTGGTATATTTTTCAGCTAGACGTTCTGGCATCCCTTCTGACACGTATGCTGCCTGTAGTTTCTCTGCTAATTTCTCTATTTCCGTCGCGTATTGCGTTATGTCGTTCCCATTTTGTCTTACTTTATTAAGTTTCGCTAAAAGAAGCCTTGGGTTGTCTCCTCTTATTCCTGATTTTAGTTTATTCTTAATTTCTATAATAGAGTTTTACGTCGTCATCAAGCTTATAGCTTTTCCAGTCAGTCTTGTCTTAATTAGTAGAATCGCATTTTCTTCATTACCCGTCGCGTTTATTTGTAGCAAATCTAATGATTCTAAAAATGATTGTAACTTGCTTGCTTCTCCGGTGAATTCAGTAGGTAAGACCTTACTCGCGAAATTAAAAAAATCATTCATACTTGTCGCCATTTTCAATTGTTTGCTTATTGCTTGTAATGCATCAGTATCGATTTCCTCATATATAGAGGTAGGTATTTTAATAATACAATTCAACGCTTGAAATGCCCTAGCAGTTTTATCTCCTGAATAATTTTTACAACTTTCTTGTTGTACTAAACTTAAGTTTTTCCAATTTTTACCTATCAATTTAGCAAAATTATTATACTATTAATTACTTCAAAGTGAATATCTGGATTTTTAGGAGTTTCCTTTTTCAAAACCCTTTTTCCCTGTTCATTTATTTCTTCTATAATTGCCCTTAGCTTATCTTCGAAAGCTTCCCACGTTATTGACATTTATGAGATTTACCATTCGTTCATAAAAATAGAGTGCATAAGTACTTACATTTTATACAGTCAAAGTTTCTGACGTCTGCTTCGCTGCAATGCCTCGGTTGATGTCTCTTTTAAACGCTCTTCGATGCGTTTTCCATAGAGACCATAAGAATTTCAGAATGAAAGCTACCGTTATTATATACAATAAAACCATTATATGCGTTGTAAAACTGTCTTGTTGCACCATAAAATTATTGTTGACGGTACCAGTTTCTTGTACCTATTGTTTAGTAGGTGAACCACCCACAGTTTTGCTTCTCCAGGGTGCCAAATTTAAATAAAAGACCATATACCTCCACTCGTTTGAATTACTATCAATTCGCAGAATTATTTACCATTTTCCATGTGTTCGCAGGATCGCCATGTAGTGGCGATGTGCAGGGCAGAACCCATTTTACCATTTAATTTGCAGGATCGCCATGTGGTGGTTACTTAGCAAGTGCCCCTCGTATATACTTCTTTAACCATAGAGCCATTCATCTCCGGGAAACACTTACCTAGTGAACCATTCTTTAGGATTAGGAAATAATATCGTTTTTAAAACTCACTGGGATAACATATATTTATAAACTACAAATATAGATTACTGACACACAATACATTCGTTTGTACTATTGAAAACAATAATAGTGAATCCTCCTCAAAGTATTGAACTTATCTATTTATAGGAAATTATTAAAGCTAACACAGTCACTGCCCCGTATTCTTGACCTTGTAGGTCGCGCGAATACGATATTTACAAAACGGACGTGTTTGTTATCTATTTCACTGTCCTTATCAGTTCACTGGCCGCTATCCATATTTGAAATTATTGTTTACACATATCTAACAATGTCTTTTTGAATAATGTCTTTTTGGGATCATCACAGCGGTAACACAGATTGTGTTAAAAGCAGGAGCGTATTACGTTCTAGTGAAAGCAGGAGCGTATTACGCCTTCGAAAAGAAACACTCTGTTTAAACGGTGATTTGAACAACCACTGCTACTGCATTGAAGTTTTACAAAGTTGGAGATAAGCTACATATTGACCCACAGTTTAAATCAAGACTGTCTGTAAGACTTGTTTTTCTCAGCAAATTATTTAATCATCTAAAAATGAAAAAAAACATACATCTACTTAATTCTAGTTGCAAACTCGAGGTGCCCTACCTGATCACCCATCTCCACTCAATTTCTTATATACGATAAAAGGTATTTTACTAGGAAAAATCCGGGAATGATACAGTCCCAAACAAATGTTGAGACAAATACCGATACTGGCCCTCAAGAACATTTGGTCGCTAGTGCTTTGAAACAAGCAAACATTACCAATATTTCAGTGGATCCAGCAGTTGCAGGACTTCAGACTTTTAAGAGTGCTTTCGATGACATGATTCAATAATTAAAAATCATGTTTATCATGAAGTTTGGCATTCGAGATTATATTGAGCTACTTTTGGGGTTCTAAAAATTGACAGGTCATTAAAAATTAGAATAAAATACTGGTGACTTTATATTATTTATTTTATTACAGTCACATTTATAAATAGATGTATAAAGTTCTACTAATAGTTAAATATATAAAATATTTTTGATATTATTGATTGAAACAAAATTCCGCGAAAATGTCTTTAATGTTTGTAGCATTAATATACCATGTGAAGAAAATTGTTAAAACGTAAATTATTCTATAAAGTATACCAGCATCTGGTTTTACATATAGTCCAGGCGATAGATCAATCGAAATGGAGGTTGTTTGATAACGCAAAAATTTTTATGCAGAAAGTTGCCGAATATTGTGTACAACAATAATCTATGTTTGCCTACTCCAAAAAGTGCTTTCTAAATGCTGTAGAACAACAAATGTACCAAAATATCGAAAAATGACCCATTTTTCGATACATTTATGCCTAAAACTTTAAAACAAAGCCTTAAATCAAAAAAATTTACTCCTTCTTTTTTGTTTATTTGATTTAGATTAGTAAAAAATCATACGTAAATTTTTTTCGGTAAGTAAAAATTGATAAATATTTATCAAATTTTCAGAAAAGATAGTTAAACATATGACAATTACGCACACAATTTTTTGTAACGATCGATCGCGTACTTTTTCACTGTCACAATTATTAATTAACAAATTATAAAAAAGTTGATCGCGCGTATCTTGTTTAAACAACGGTGAAAAAGGAGCACGCAATTTTTAACAGTTACTTAGTGTCATAACAAACAATAAGCAATTATAAAAATATCCATTTTACGTTTAAATGATTATTTACAATTTTTTAAAATTTTGTCAAATTTTTTTCATTATAAATAATTTCTCGTTTACAGCATCGGTTCGATGTAATTTAAAAATTGTTTCCCATCTGAATACTGCTTTGCAAGCACTTTCATTTTAGCCCAAAACGACGAAATTTGACCGTGTAGATCCGGAGATAGAGGCCCACAAAGGTAATAATAATGTATGGCTTACTTAATCGTTAAATCAAAATTAAAAAAATAGTCTCTTATAGCTGGTTGAAAATACTTTCTATATCCGTCTTGTGCATCGACAGATGAAAGCCCAATGAAAGAAAAATTGATAAAAATAGCATAATCACAGGAGTTCGTCGGCCGAGCGGCGTGGGAGCAGGAGTGGGGATGGCGGAGAGCAGCTGTGCAGTAGCTCGGCCCGGGTGTTTCAAAATGCGAACGCGCGCTAAAACATAAGTTATCTCGGCAACGGTAGCACTTATCGAGACAATTTTTTTTAATTCAATGTCGCGAAATGAGAGGAATCAGAATATGCCATCAAAAAACAATATTACAAAGAAATTTTGCACGAATTTCAAGATTAAAAAAGTATGCTATTTTCATCTAGCCATCTTTATCATCATCAACATCAATTTCATTATCGCTTACACAATCCATTTGCAGTTCATAACTTTTAACATTGTTTGCAAAATGTTTATTGTACTGTAATAATGTCATTTTATGGAAAAAAAGCGCTACCATATTTATACAATTTATTATAAAAAAGGACGGTTAGTTATTATAAACAAAGACTATTTAAGTAAGAAAATATACTTTTTATCAATATTTATTATTGAAACGTTTAATTAGTTGCATGATTTGATGAACATTAGGCAACAAAATAATTTTTCAATCATACAACTATTTTTTTGATGCAAATGAAAATAGCATACTTTTTTGATCTTGAAATTCGTGCAAAATTTCTTTGAAATATTTTTTGATGGCATATTCCGATTCCTCTCATTTCGCTACATCGAATTAAAAAAATTCGTCTCGATAAGTGCTACCGTTGCCGAGATAACTCATGTTTTACCGCGCATTCGCATTTTGAAACACCCGGGCCGCGCGACAGCACAGCTGCTCTCCGCCATACCCACTCCTGCTCTCACGCCGCTCAGCGGCCGACGAACTCCTCTGATATTTATTTTCATCTATTTTTCTTTCATTAGGCTTTCATCTGTCGAAAATGCACAAGACGAATATAGAAAGTATTTGCAACCAGCTATAAGAGAGTATTTTTTAATTTCGATTTAACGATTAAGTAAGCCATAAATTATTATTAACTTTGTGGGCCTCTATCTCCGGATCTACACGGTCAAATATCGTCGTTTTGGGCTAAAATGAAAGTGCTTGCAAAGTAGTATTCAGATGGGAAACATGTTTTAAATTACATCGAACCGATGCTGTAAACGAGAAATCATTTATAATGGAAAAAATTTGACAAAATTGTAAAAAATTGTTAAAACATAAAATGGATATTTTTATAATTGCTTATTGTTTGTTATGACACTAAGTAACTGTTAAAAATTGCGTGCTCTTTTTTCATCGTTGTTTAAACTAGGTACGCGCGATCAACTTTTTTATAATTTGTTAATTAATAATTAACAAGTGAAAAACTACGCGGTCGATCGTTACAAAAATTTGTGTGCGTAATTGTCATATGTGTAACTATCTTTTCTGAAAATTTGATAAATATTTATCAATTTTTACTTACCGAGAACATTTCTCAAAGTTTACGGATGATTTTTTACTAATTTTCGCATATTATTCATGGAAAATAAAAGTTTTTCGATTCGCAATTCTCATAACCTTATAGGAAATCGTCAAATAAACAAAAAAGAAGGAGTAATTTTTTTTGATTTAAGGCTTTGTTTCAAAATTTTAGACACAAATGTATCGAAAATGGGTCATATTTCGATATTTCGGTACATTTGTTGTTCTACAGCATTTAGCTAGCACTTTTTGGAGTAGGCAAACATAGATTATTGTTGTACACAATATTCGGCAACTTTCTGCATAAAAATTTTTGCGTTATCAAACAACATCCATTACGGCCTACTTTTACTGCTCTACCGCCTGGACTAATACCGTTGCATACATTTTACATTTGTCTAATCGTCAACTATTCAACTTTTCATGTTAATGCAAAAGTATCACATGGTTTAATAATGTCAACAACAATGTTTTGTTCTATACACAGTTTATCCAAATGAATTTTGTACTGGTATAGAATTCCCTGTAGGAACTTCTTCTTCAGTTTCGTCCTCTTCGCTTTCTTTAGTCTTATCTTTAGTCTCGTCCACTTCTCCCATCAGCGCTCTATATTTTTTAGCTATAGCTTCCCAATCTGTAACGTGTTCAATTCTAGTGGTTTGCATAGAGAAACTCAGTTGAGAACCCAATGGACTCAAATGAGCCACTGATAGAGCGACAGATTCTTTTGGAGCAATTTGGCGACCCTTTTTGACTTTGGAAAGCCATTTCGCTCCTGCCTTTGATCGAGGACTCAGCTGGGTTGATCTTTGGAAGGTACCCATCAAATGAACCAAGCTCTGACGTTTGCGGGCTTTCACTGGAAGAAAATCTGTTTTCCAAGATTTTATTAAGAGCTTTCTACATGAATGTATATGAAAATAGCATTGGCTTAGGAAACATAAAGATACTTTTAGGCCGTTGGGATGATTGTAATAGACAATGTGATAAATCTGTCATCATTATCAGATTTAGCCTTGATTAGGTACTAGCATTGAAAAATAAAGGAGAAACTTCTTTGAATTTATGTTTATGTAAGAAATATATTGAAATTGTCGAGTAATTAAATTAAGACAATTTTATAAGTACCTACAAAATATTTGACAGACATATACCAAATAATTGAACTTCTATTTAATTATTGTACTATCAATCAAATCAGGATTTTTTAAGAGAATTATTTTCCACTGATGAACATTTTTTATTGTCAAATTATATAAACAATTTTGTTGTTCTCAATTACGTAGTATCTAATCAACGATTATGTTCTAGCTTATGAACAATGAATGGGTCTACATGATGTTTCTTACCTCTTTTTTTGCAAATATCAACTAGATAGAATAACCACGTTGTTATCAGGTTGATGGGCGATGGCGCTGTTGTAGTTCTGTGCATCGAACGTATTAGTTTACTCAGTCCAAATTTCCATTCGATATCAGATTGTGCCTATATAAAAGAAACAAAGAAGAGCCAAATAAGATTTTGTAAAAATGACTTATTCAGTAGAACAAATTTGCATTTTCCTCGTTATCTGATTCTTTTTACTGACATGTAATTGGTCATTCATATTTTTCAGAGTGTATAAAGGGTGTTGCTATTTTAGATCTACGTTACTATGTTTAAAAAACATTGGTTAATTGATAATTTTTTTATATACTAATGCTAGTAGGGTCTGGAGATGGTGAAATCACTACGGTGCAGACATAATATGCACCTGTCCTTCTCGCTAAATGTCGAATCTTATGCGCATGTCCGAGCAAGCTTACAAGCGTGCTTCAGCTTCCACCACACTTGCCAATTCCCTCACGAAAGTCGCGACACTTGCGCACCAATGAGTCGAATTAAGCGACGGAAAAAGAAACAGGCATTTTCTGTCTTACTTACTGTCTGATACTTCCACTTACTGTTACTAGCAATATAGGAGTATTACATATATGGGAATGTTTGAGTCAGGCTACGGTCACAGTGACTTCGTTTTCGGGCGTTATCGGCCGACACGTCCGAACGCTTTAATCTCTTGACATTGTAGCGATCTGGTCACAGAACAACTAATTCGATACGACCAGTTCTGCCGAATTCTTCGAGCATCGGACGAATACAAAATTAGGGTGAAGTGGGGTAAATGCACCTACTCTTGAATTATTATCAACAGTCTCCAGAATTATAGTAGAAGTCTAAAATTCCCGATATACAGGGTGTTTTAAAATGACACTTGTAACGTTTGCATGTAGATACCTATCGTAAAATTGGACAATATGGTATAAGGATTGAGGGGTCCAACCCATTTACTTTTCGAAATACAGGGTGTTAGAGTTATGAAAAATATAATGTTTTAATTTGATAACTTTAAAACGGATGAATATATTGATCTGATATTTGGCAGGTTGTTTTTAAATGTAAAAGGGCATATTTTGATGGAAAAACATGTTTCAATTCTTGATCCAGTGGTCTACATTTGGAAGAATATGTTACAATTCCCCTCCCATTTTTTACACCACTGGCATTTGAAGCTATTTTTATTTGATTTTGTATTCCTCAATAGTTTTCACGTGAAAAACGCATAACCTTTACATATAAAAAAATTTATAGTTTTCAAGATATTTAATGTTTTTATGAAGTCTGCAAGATCACATAAAAAAATATTTTTCTTGAATGTTTTTTAAGAACTACCAGTACTAGTAATGGTTAGAATATGTAACAGGAACTAATTTGTGAAACAGCGATGCATATAAAACATTGAGAGAGGATTGTTGAAAATACTTTTCCAAACTTGTGATTTTATTAACGTTCATAGACTGGCCGGGGTCCGTTTGTACGCAAATTTTTAAACATTGATCTTTCATCTAGCTGCAGTTTATGAATTATTTTGATAAAATATGATGTATTTAGTAGTTTTTATTAGCTGGTATAAACAAAAAATAGTTTTATATTCCAGGGGTCTCTTCAGACCCCGGTCAGCCTTCTACGTTCGATAAAATAATCCCGGTAACTGTTAGTAAAATCGGGGAATCCCATACATTTAACGTTTGTTTACTCACAGGGAATTTACCCATATAATTGTAAAATGTAAATTACCAGTTCAAATGGGGGATTCCCCGTACTGCGATATAACTTTTAGACTTGAATATTGGGGTTAGTCTCTTGTGATATTGCGAGTAGGGTACATCGTTTAGAAAATGAGTCAGTTTTTATTTAGAAACAATCGCAAGGGGCTTACTGACGATGAGATGTTACGTATACTTGAAAGTGATGATCCAGATTTTGATAGTGTTATCAATGAGGAAACATCGAGTGACTTAGAAGATGAAGACATTATCACAGAAGTAGAGGGAGAAAATGATGTAATAGTTGTTGATCAAAGTATAGAGAAAACGAACCCAGAGGAATCAATAGTTAGTAACAGCCAGGGCATTCCCGTATATAAATCTAAAGATGGAACTGAGTGGTAAAAAATTCCAGGAAACACAAAAGTTAGACGTTCAAAAGCTAATATTTGGAGACATGCTCTAAGCCTTCCAAATTACAGTTCTGATATGTCAAGTATAAAAGACGCTTTTCTTCTTTTCCTATCTCCGGATATTCTGAACATAATAGTAACCGAAACAAACAGAAAGGCACAAACATATTATGATAAATGGAATATAGAAAATCCGAATAAAATTAAAGTTTTTGTACCTGTTGATTCTACAGAGATTGAAGCTTATATTGGACTGTTGCTTATTCTTGGCGCACTTCACGGATCTAAAGAGGCTATCGATATGCTCTGGTGTCAAGATATTTCTTACTGTCGTCCTATAATTCCTGCTGCAATGTCAAGAGACAGATTCAAACAAATTACTTCATTTTTACGCTTTGATAATTTTCAAACAAGACAAGAACGAAAATTGTAGATAAGCTAGCTCCGATAAGAGATATATTCCATATTTTCACTTCTAATTGTAAAAAATCACTTAATCCTGGCGACCATCTATATGTAGATGAGCAGCTTGTACCATTTAGGGGTAAGGCACCATTCCGAATCTATATGAAGAGTAAACCTGATAAGTATGGAATCAAAATATGGGCTCTTGTGGACTGCACCACTTCTTATATTGCAAACATGCAAGTTTATTTGGGTAAGTTATTTGAAAAGCAATATAGGCAAACTGTATATTCCTATGTATCTATTAATTTTTAGGAAAACAAGGTAACAAAGCGGAAAAGGGTTGTCTTAGATTTGACAGACCATTTGGAAGGCGGATTTGGAATAACGACCGATAACTTTTTACAAGTTTAAAACTTGCTGACAAGTTGGTGAAAAAAATATTACTTTATGTGGAACCCTCCGGAAAAATAAAACATTTATTCACAGGGAACTTCTACCGGCATCGTACAAGAAAGAGTTTTCAAGTATGTTTGCTTTTAGAAATCAAAGAACGCTAGTATCCTATGTTCCAAAACAAAAACATGCTGTCATCTTACTTTCAAGTGAGCATACTGATAGTAAAGTAGCTGGAGAAGAACAGCACTATAAACCAGAAATTATTCTTCGTTACAACAAAACAAAAGGTGCTGTCGACACTTCAGATAAGTTGGCCAAAGAATATACAGTGCAGAGAAAGTCAAACCGCTGACCAATGGCAATATTTTCGCATCTTATAGATATCGCAGGAATAAATGCTTATAAATTGTGGTTACTGCAAAACCCGGATTGGCGAAAAAACAGTTTGGATAAACGTAAAATGTACATTTTGGGACTAGGAAAAGAACTCATAAAGAAAAAAGTTTTCCGGCGATATAATAATAAATACATTCAGACGAATAGAAAACGGCATATGACAGACGTTTTTCCCGAACTACTGGATGCAACAGAACATAGAGTTGAACAACAAAACATTACCAGCGGGCGCTGCCATTTGTGTCAAAGAGGAAAAGACAGAAAATCCAGAAAAATATGTATTAGGTGTAATAACTTTGTGTGCCTAGAACATTCAAAATCGGAGATAGTTTGTAAAAAATGTTAAAATGATATGTAGCTAGTAGTATTAGTGATTAGGTTATTTTGTATTTTTTCGTGATGATTTTTGACTAATATATGGTTAATAGTAAAACTTTAATAAAACTTCTTTTCTATGTATTTGATTTAAAGAAAAATACAGCATTTCTACAATTTTACGCATGGGGTCTTCTCGGACCCCAGTTAGTCCTTTTCGTAAAATTTTGATGTCCGTCCCATGAAGGTTAACAAAAGAATTAACGACAATAAAAAATAAGATAATTACAAAGTTAAATAATATCCCATTCAAACATAATTTTCAACTAAGCAGCCAACAAATTACAAAAGATGTTCAAAATTTTGTCCATTTACATTTACACATAATCTGCAACGTTTTCTCATTGAAAATCGCATACCTTGGAAATACTGGCGATTGCTGGAAATAATTTCTGTAGCTGCTATCAATTCCTCCTCCTTTTCTACTATTGTATCGTAGACTAGGGACTTCATGTAATCCCACAGAAAGAAATCGATTGGATTTAAATCCGGTGACCTCGCAGGCCACATATTGGGTCCACCTCGGCCTATCCAGTTGTTTCCGTATTGTTGGGTTATAAGTTGTCTGGCTGCTAGAGAATAATGTACAGAGGCCCATCGTGCTGAAGCCATACATTATCCATATTTGCCATAATATTTAATGGTACAATTACAATAAATATTACCATTGAGTTTATTAGGTAATAAATATGGACCCACTATACAATCTCCAAGAATGCCTGCCCACACGTTAAGCGAGAATTTTTCCTGAAATCCACGTTGTCGAATCACATATGGATTTTCGTCATCCCACACGTGGCTATTCCTTGAAATAAAAATTCCTTCACGTGTGAATTTGGCTTCATCAGTAAAAAAAAACAAATTCGGTAAAATTCTTATTTTCTAAACATTTTTGGGTGTACCAATTGGCAAACTCCATTTTTTGAGGACAATCTATTGGTTTTAGGGTATACTTATAAGGGTACGACTGCTGTTCATTTAAAATATTCCACACAGTTGAGTTACTTACATTTAAAGATTTGCCAATAGTGCGAGTGCTTAAATCGGGTCTATTTTCAATACGGTCTAGAACAGCCTCCTCTAATTGCACAATTCGTTTTATACCGCTGCCTTGAAATTTTGAATAGAGTTGTCCACATTCTCGCAATCTCCTGTCAATTTGAGAAAATGTTGTGTGACATGGAAATCTAGGTCGATTTGGATATCTTTCTCTATACAAGCGCTCGGAACGTCTACCATTTTTTCTGGCTTCCCCGTATATTAGTTGCATATCAGCCATTTCTTCAAAAGTATAATCAATCATAACAAAAAGTGTGTAAGATGCACAAACCAATTTAATTACAAATAATTCATTTTCGTTTTGACGTTAAACAAAATGACATTTACCATTTCATTGTTGACATCCATAGCCTACTATACGGAGGGGGCACTGATAGCAAGAATCCATGCAGTTACAGAAATTATTTCTGGCAATCGCCAGTCTTTCGAAGGTATGAGATTTTCAATGAGAAAACGTTGCAGATTATGTGTAAATGTAAATGGACAAAATTTTGAAAATATTTTGTAATTTGTTGGCTGCTTAGTTAAATATTATGTTTGAATGGGATATTATTTAACTTTGTAATTATCTTATTTTTAATTGTCATTAATTCTTTTGTTAATAAAATCACAAGTTTGGAAAAGTATTTTCAACAATCCTCTCTCAATGTTTTATATACATTGCTGTTTCACAAATTAGTTCCTGTTACATATTCTAACCATTAGTAGTTTGGTAGTTATTAAAAAACATTCAAGAAAAATATTTTTTTTTATTTTTTTATCAAAAAATGATCTTGGAGACTTCATAAAAACATTAAATATCTTGAAAACTACAAATTTTTTGATATGTAAAGGTAATGCGTTTTTCACGTGAAACCTATTGAGGAATACAAAATCAAATAAAAATAGCTTCAAATGCCAGTGGCGTGAAAAATGGGAGGGGGAAACGTAACATATTCTTCCAAATGTACACCACTGGGTCAAGAATTGAAACATGTTTTTCCATCAAAATATGCCCTTTTACATTTAAAAACAACCTGCCATATATCAGATCAATATATTCATCCATTTTAAAGTTATCAAATTAAAACATTATATTTTTCATAACTTTAACACCCTGTATTTCGAAAGGTAAATGGGTTGGACCCCTCAATCCCTATATCATTTTGTCCAATTTTACGAGAGGTATCTACATGCAAACGTTGTAAGTGTCATTTGAAAACACCCTGTATATAGCTCTTTAAGTAGTTTTCACATTGTAGGAAGCAATCAGCTTTAAAAATAGTACATGACCTACACACATTTTTTTTTAAGTTTTGGTGAGACTGATGCAGGGCCCATATTTGGGAGCAAGAGCTGTCTGTCATCACTTCAAAACTATCCACGTGAATGTCAACAATACAGATCATGTCAAATACAGTGTTAAATATTCAACATGTATTATTTAGATTAAACTTAAAAAAATATGTATATATCGAATAGTTTAAATTGCAGACGTTGTTTGTGAAGCACATATCAAACATCTATCATGTTTTCTATCTAATTGTTCAACTGAAAATAAATTGGTCAATGTACAAGTATTTTACTTGCCAATATATAGAAATGTCTTTTGAATGTATACAGGGTGGCCAAGTTGTTTTAATAGCCTTTAGCTAAGAAAGTAATGAATATTTTTATTTGAAACTTGGGAAATGTCAATTGAGTCTACAATATCGTCATCACAGACACTGTGACATCATCACAATGAAAAAACTTAAATGGATTAGGGGGTGAGAGTTGGCTCAAATGAAAGGGGTTTTTACCCCGAATTCGACGATATACTACCACGACGGTATTGATGTTGATAATTATGTAAACATTTTAATTTAATGTCTATTTTCAGCGATAATCAATAGCTTTCAAAATGTTTTATAAGAGGTGTTCTAAATGACCACCTTCTGCTTCAACACATGCGTCAAACCGTCTAAACAGTTCACGTGTACATGCCGCATGTATAATTTCTGGCGTAATCTGGGTAGGGTAATTTTACGGGATAGATGGACCGGTTTAATATTTCGCTGTTCTGTCACAGCAGCGCTACAGTCGGTATCTGGAGTTGTTGTCGTTGTGAATAGGTCCACGCTTAGTTTTGCTTGTGAGTTTCATGTGTATTTATTTACCCGGCTGCAATTTGGTTCTCTCCTTAGCATAGCTTGGGGGAAGTCGTCAAACGTAGATAATAGAATCAATGGTTTTAGAACCTGTGGAATCATTTCTTTTGAACACGAAGTGATACCAAACTATGCTTTTCTGTGAGAATCCACAGACTCCAGGCCTTCAGACACATCTCTTGTTTTCCAAAATGATATGGCCGATGTTGCTAGTTCTGGTAGTTCCAAAAATGATGTCACAGCTGCTGGTCCTAGTAGTTCCAGAAACGACAGTAATCCAGGTACTTCAAGAAGCTGTGATGATGTTCCTGTGCCTGGATCCTTTAAACAATACGAGGATATATCTGAAAATGTAACCGCCTCAAAAATATTGGACAAAATACATCATGTGCCTTGTGTCAATAAACATGAGATTCTGAAAAGAAAGGCTCAAACTGTATCAATAATTTTAAGCTCTCCGGAAAACATAATTGCTCTTTATAACGAAGTTACATTTTCAAAGACCGGGCAAAAGCACAATCTCCCGTATAATATTAAATAAAGCGTTCGATCACTGTATTTCTCCGTCCGTATAATAACATCGGTACAATATAATATAATTTCTCTAACCTGCACCGACAGTCTGCGACACTTACTTCTCCGCAACGTATCCCCAACAAGCCATACCACATAGCAGAACAATTCTCAGAGTCGGCAGTCTATCCGTAGACTCGCTAGCTTGCCCGCATACGCAGGTGAGAATTAAATCTAAGAGACATAATTGTGCTCACAAACCCATTCTCTTTCAGAAAGCCGATACCGATAGACCGATCAACCGTACCGTCAACCGAGGTGAGTGTTATTTAATATTATACCGTAGGGTATATGGTTCTCGCCCGTATAATCCGATCAGGGTAAGTAAAGGGGGACCGTGTCCGCTACTAGAAAGTTGAGTACTCACATCCTAGTAGCGGCCGTGTTAGGTCCTTCAGCCATCCGATCAAGGGAAACCGTAGACCGCTACTAGAAAGTTGAGAAGTCACATCCTAGTAGTAGCCGTCGCGACTGCGGGATTTCAATATCGCGGAAACCGAGAGCCATATTCCCGAAAGTAGAGCTTTGACTGACCTAGAGGGTCGCTAGCAATCGGTATTAGTTCTGCATGGCACCCACCCGCTTCCGCTAACAGTCCACCGCACACCCCCATTTTACTTACGCTTGCATACAGCTTTGTTATACTACCGTAGTAGTTTACCGTAGGAGACCGTTTGAACCGGTAGTATAGTAGTAGTGCTTTTAGTTTAGTTGATTAACTTTTCCGCTTCTTGTATAATAAAGACTCTTTGTAAATTTGTAACTTTTGGTTTCTCTTCTCTCCAACTCAAACTACCGTAAAAAGGTAAGAACGTTAAGCAGCTAATAATACCCAGGTTACGAACCCGGGGAGGCAAGTAAAATCTGACCGACCGGCCGCAACACTCTTGTCACCACCATAAGTGAGCTCTGGAGTATTTTAATTCTTCACTGACGCTGCCCGGAGCGAGTGGAGCATACCACTTTAATAAACTGGCGCCCGAGGCAACCCGTCACCTGTAGTTGCCATATATGAAAAAGAGTCAAAAGCTAAAATAAAAGAGGAAAAGAAAAAAGAAAGGAAGGGAAGAAAAAAAAGAAAGGAAGGGAAGAAAAGGAGAAAGCCAGGGAGGAAAAGGAGAGAAGGGGGAGGAGAAGAAAAACGGATGTGAGAAAAAGCAGTTAGGAGGAGAACGTGATAAGAAGCAAACAACGATGAATGAAAGGAAGAGAACGCTAAAGAAGAAAAAACTTACATCATCTTCAGAATCTGAAGATATTAATATTGATACAACTTGCAACGGTGATGCTGATAGTGACTGGGATGAAGATAATTGTGTATGGTGTAAAGAGAGCTACAATTAATCGAAACGAGAAGAAGATTGGATTAAGTGTGTGTCATGCTCTCGCTGGGCACATGAGAGCTGCACAAGATTCGAAAATAAATGTGATTATTGTGGGATGCGAGATTATCACAAGAAGATGACTGCATAGTGAATTATTGTTCTGAATTTTTTTATCCTTTTTTAAATCGTTTACTTAAAAATGAACAATGTTTATACTTTTTATAATCGTTATCTCTTGCGCTACTCCCTGATTTGGTAACGTATATCAGAGGTCCATCTATCCCTAGCAGGTAGTCCATCTAACCCATCCCTCTAGGATATATGGACCACCGAGTAAAAAAATGAAAAAAATATAACTTCAAGTATGATCAGTATAACAGCTGAAGAAGTCCATACAGTTTTTAGCGTCACATATACATAATATAAAAAAATTTACCAAATCCTAGACACTGCAAAGTTTTGGAAAAATGGGTTTTAAAAACATGGTCCAACTATCTCGGACTTAACCTACATGTTTGTCTGATTTTAGTTTTTAAATCGTCTTTGGCTTAAAGGAATATTCTCCATAAACAGTTGTCCATACAATTCAGATATCTCTGAC
This sequence comes from Galeruca laticollis, assembly GCA_963921935.1. Lineage (NCBI taxonomy): Eukaryota > Metazoa > Arthropoda > Insecta > Coleoptera > Chrysomelidae > Galeruca > Galeruca laticollis. The sequence continues at coordinate 134,157,727 of OY998176.1, forward strand.
TATTTAATTATTCTTCAAAAAAATATGGACCTATTGAACGCCCATTAAATAATCCACACCAAACATTAATTCCCCACCTAGTTAGAAACACAGTTTTCCTTAACTAGTGCGGATTTTTTAATGACCAATAAAATTCTACTTAAAAGGTCAGGAATGTCTTGCATCATAACTTGCATTATGGCAATGAAGGTTAGTCTTCGGTCCGAATCGGTAGGTCGCAATTCATTAACCAAACGCAGATTAAATGGATGGTAATGGTGGTTTTTAAAAACTCTATGAACTGTAGTTGAAGACACGCCAGTTTCTGCAGCAATGGACTTTATGGACACCTGTGGATTAATCGCTACATATGCTAAAACATTTAAGGTGAAGTGGGGTAATTGTGATATAGTTTTTCATCAGGTTGAATGTATGATGCCGCTAAATAAAAATTTAAAAAAAATGTAATACATTTTGGAGATGTTTATTACCCATCATTGTGTTTTAAGTTCAATTATCAGCCTATTTTTTTTGTTAGTCATTTTTTTCAAAACACGTTTGCCCCTTAGTTTGAGGCAAATGTGATAACGACCAATATTTTGTAATGCAAAGTTATAAACTTTTCAAATATAAAAGCAAAATTAGTAGTTTTTCTAAAAAAACATGATAATAGAAAATGTTCAAAAATGATAATATTTGCTGCAGTTATACAGAACCCCCAAAGCGAACTGGAGTAAGCCTCTTCGGTCGGTGGTTGGTTTTGGCAAAACGGTGATAATATCGTTGTCGACTACCGTGTCAGTGTCTTCGATTTTTGGCCAAACAAATTTATTTTTGTATGTCCTTGTAAATTTAACGACCCATCCTTCATCGCTTTGTTCCAATATTACCAACAAAATGTTTGATTCACTTTTTTGTAGAATATTTTACAATTACCCAACATCCCGGAGCAAAAACATTTTGGAATTCTTGCACATCTATGGTATTCTCATCAATACCATTATTTAGCACTTCATTCACGAACTCCTCAGAATTGTCAGACTCAATTAATTCTAGAGGTGTGTGATCGTCATCACTGCTACTGGTGGAAAATAATCGAGCTTTTCTTTTAGCGCCCTTCTTAACTGGTTTTAGTTTTTCTTTAAGAATATTTATAGCTTGTGAGGATGTTCAAATTTCGGCTCCAGAACATATTCTAGTTTTCTTCTGTGGTTGTAGCTTTGGTGTTTGTTTAACTGCAGATAATAAAAGGTATTCAAATGACACACTGCTGTTTACAAATGTTTGAGGGGCCTGGTAATGAGTTATCAGTTTTTCTTTGCTCTTGAATCTGTGTTGAAATGTTGTTAGTTTCTTTCCACTTTTGCATAAGATCTGGGGGAAAACTTTCTTCCGGAATAATATCTCGATTAAAAGGGAATATCCCTCTCTTCCTAAATCCATTTACGTTGACATCAGGGGAAATAAGTTTCCATGTTTCACACAAAAACTGTGAAAACACCTTTTTGGGTATTTTTTTCCTACATGATTGCGTTGCCAGGTGACAAGTTTTTCATCCTACTTGCATTTAAACGATTTAAATACGGCTAGATCTAATGATTGGAGCAAGTGGCTGCTGTGTGGAGGAAGATTCAAAATTGTTATTTGTTCCCTTTCGACAGCCTCTAAAGTTTCAATGCTGACATGGGTTGAGTGACCATCATATATGATAAGACCAGGTCGCTCTGAACCAACGGTAGGTACTACAGTCTTAAGAAAATAATTTTTGAATATATCCCCTTCCATCCAGCCTTTTTTACCAGCTGCGTACACAGTTCCTTTAAATTCGTGCTCTGGTGGGGCAAGCTATTGGTCCCATACGTTCTTTCCTTTGTACACAATTAGTGGTGGGGCTTTCATCCAGATTCCAAATTCTTTCCGGTTTATCATGCAGCCCAAGTTCATTCAGGGTAAGTTTTAACAAATCTAAGTATTGATAGATTATGAACGGATTCAATGCCTTTTTCCTGGCGTACTCCACATTTTGAGGAGTTTTAAGACTCAGATTGTGCCGCTTTTTGAACTTCAAGAACCAGTCTTCACCTGGAATGCCATTTTTAAAATTATTTTTTATGTGTTTGCTTTCGATGAACCGAGCAACTAGTTCAATTACTTCTTTTTGCTTTGCTAGCCTTGTGTCATCCTCGATTGGAATTGTAATTGGTCGGCCTTTTTCTTCTTTTATTGCTCCACGTACACCTTTGATTCGGGAACGCAATGAAACGTACGGAATTCCATACATCTAAGCAGCTCTGTAAATTGTTGTTCTCTTGGCTTCATTAATAGCATCTTCTAGATCTGCTTTCGTGTATTTCTTATCATCCGAGGACTTTTTCTTGTAATTGCGTACCATAACTACAATGAAACAATAAAGGGGCAAATGTGATATAATATAACACAGTTTCCCCGCCACTGTATAACACATTTGCCTCGTGAGGCTTATTTCGTTGGGAAAATGTGATATAGTCTGAATAGGCAGTGAAATGTTAAAATTCTGACAAAATAAACATACTACATTGTAAACGAACAGTAAATGGACCCACTCCTAGTAATAAAACCTAACTTACCAGTTGAGATCACAATTTCACGCAAATAATAATAAATAATATGCTACTGGTCACACTAATAAATAACGTCCGTTCTGGAAGCTTTGCAACTACTGGCGATATATTAGCAGTGTTGCCAGAACTTTTTTGTTTTGCGTACTAGATTAGGGTTGAAAAAAGTACTTAAATTTTATATAAATGTACTATATTTTAATATGCATATGTTTAAATAAATTATAAAAAATAAAACGTTTTTCTTGTCAAAAAAATCCAAAATAATAATCTAAACATATTCAAAATGTTTTTTGTATGTACACACAACCAAATTTATATGGAATTACTCCATATTTTCCCATAAGTAAAATTTCAAAACTTTCTTGTTAAACAACATGCCAAACTTATTTAAAGGGTAAAATGCTTAGAAATAATTAAGTCTCTACTTAAGTTTTTGTAACAAGCTAATGCACTCCAAAGAATTTTTAACCTTTTTGGTCCAAAATAGGTAAGGTTTTATACTTTTTTTAAACGAGAAAAAAAGTTTATTTTATCACATTAGAAGTGTACATAGAATAAATCAACTGGGTATGTTGTTTAACAAGGAATGTATGAAGTTTTTTACATTACCCATTTGACATGGTAACTTGTGAGAATATATGAAGTGATTTCATATAAATTTGGTTGACTGTATATTACATTAATACAGGACGGTGTAGTACACCTATTTCTATATCTACCTATATGCTTAACTACCTTTAAAAACAAACGCAAAAATACCAACAAAAACATCAAAATAAATGGGAATATTCTCATGTGTCAAATTGCACTACTGCACAACCTTAAAACATTTTTTTATCAAAAATATCAATTACCAAAATCAACTTAGAAACAAAAATAACTTACCAAATCGGTGTTTAAATAAATCATACAAAAATTAAACGTTTTACTTGTTCAAAAAATCCAAAATAGTAATCTAAACATATTCAATATGTTTTTTCAAGGTACATTACATTTGCCACACGACTATACCTTGGTTATGCTTAACATGAAAACAAAAATCACAACCTTAAAATAGGAACTTACAAACACAACATACTGAATTAAACAACTAAAATAAAATGAAATCCTAGGTATATTATTACCTAACTACTATTAAAAAATAAACGGTTTTAAAGATTAAAACTAATTTTTCCGCATCTGTGAAATGCCCTGAACAATATTCTATCATAAAATTGTCAGTTGTCTACACTTCGAGGGATGTATTGTGCTAATAAACTGAAATTTCTCCACAAATAACCAAAAATGTAGTATATCTGGATTTATAGGACCCGTTGTACTCGCTCTAGTTAGCTGAAAATCAATACGGTACATCTATGAGACACCTTGAAAAATATACAATTATAAAAGTGATCACTTGTGTACACTCCGGAGGTTGTATAGTGCTAACAACCCGAAATTTCTACAAATATTATCAAACATGCGGCACTTCATGTACCATAGCACTCGTTCTATTGGATTTATTGAGCTGTATATCAGTAGGTTTCATCTTTGAAATGCGCCGAATAATATTCAATCATAAAATTGGTTCCTTGTATATACTCCAGAGGCTGTATCGTGCTAAGAAACTGGAATTTCTCCAAAAATGACAAAAATGTCGTACTCAAAGTACTATAGCACCTGTTGTACTGGCACTGGTGAGCTGAAAATCAATAAGGTTCATCTGTGAGATGTTCTAAATAATTTTCAATCAGAAAATTGGTGACTTGCTGCAATTTGGAGGCTGTATCGTGGTAACAAACTGAAATTTCTCCAAAAATGTCGTACTCAAAGTACTACAGCGACTGTTGTACTGGCACTGGTGTGCTGTAAATCAATAAGGTTCATCTGTGAGATGTTCTCAATAATTTTCTATCATAAAATTGATGACTGGTTGCACTCCGGAGGCTGCATCGTGCTAACAAGACATGTAACGAAAATTGGCCGACGACAACGATGACGACGACATACACACAGGATTTTTTTTCTAAAACCCGTTTTTTCGTGGTGTTCTTGATGAAAGGCGTGAAAATAGCTCAAATTTTTTTTTCAAAATTGCAATTATTTTGGTGTAAACCAATACTTTTCTTGCATATTAGATAGGTAGGGCGGAAAAGTAATAAATGGTTTTAGTTTTACATTTCACTCGTAAATTATTTTTTTTTCTTAAAAGAAATTTCGGGAGCTCCCACGAATAACAATGATTGTTGTCTAAGTTTTCTTTACAATACAAAATATCGTTAATCGTTTCAATTTGAAGCCTGTTTCACAGTTTGGTTTCCAAAGAATTACGTTCGAAAATTTTCTTTCAGCCGCAGCTGAATATTGTGAGGTACGCGAGTAATCCTGAAATAAAGTATTTTAAAGAAGGAAACATTTCGGTATCCAGTTCGTTCTTGAGCTTCAAAACTTTTGACCAATAACTTTCAAGTGTTGATTCATCAATATCTTTTAAAACTTTGTCTTTTTTGTTGTTTTTTTCATGCATTGTGGACAGTGGATATTAAAAAGTACTAGATTATTGCTTAAACGTACTAGCGTATAGAAAATGTCAGAACATTACTAGATCTAGTACAATTGTACTAGACTGGCAACACTGTAGATTAGCCGCGCAGACAATTCGAAGTGGTGGGAAGGTAAACAGTGGTGGTGTATTACTTATAACACGGATGGCGCTTACTGATTGATACTTTTCAAATTTTGGGAGGATACTAAGACATTTGGCCCATTAACACATTTACCCCACTTTAACCTTACCACTTTTTGTTCTGTAAGTATTGATTTTCCATTATTTCTATGTTTAGCATTCGGAAATGGACCTTGCCGCATCTTCTCTTCAACCATAGCAAAGGTTCTTCTTTCGGGAAAGCGTTCCACGTATAAGGCTTGAGCATTTCGAGTATACCTCAAATGATAGCATTGTAGGTTCAATGACATTTTCAAATAAAAATATTCATTACTTTCCAAGTTATAGGCTGTTAAAAACATCTTGGAACACCCTGTATTTCGTAATGTCACTCAATAATAGATATAGTAGTGTACATAATTAAACACTTTTTCCTAAAATGGTATTGTTCATTATATAAAAAGTAATTCAGTGACTTCCAGGCCTCGTCCTCATTATTTTTCACTGTTGTATATTCTAACACTAACTAATTCACTACCTAAACCAATAACTAATGTCCAAACTGAAATACAAAGCAAAGCTGTGAATAAATGCACATCAAATAAACAAAAACATAAATTACGTGTTATATCTAGAGGAAAGAAAGCAGCAATACTAATAAAATTTACATAATAAAATCATTCCAGTACTGGGTGTTGCTAATATTAATGTGTAAGGGATAATCATCCAGTCCAAGAGAACTGGTGCGCGTTAAGCGACCTATCAAAGCCGTGACATCAACTTTTTTACTCTTTGTCCTAATAGGAATATTATATAAATAGTAAATCTAACTAGTGAAGGAAATTTCTACTATACCTTCAATTCGTGCCAATGTTAAGTCCAGTAATTATAGGTACACACTTTTTTCGCATTTTCTGTTAGCAACTAATCGCAGATAGAACATATATGAGCATTTGTGTTTGTGATTCAAATTTAATTTTTATACAAATGGAGGATGGACGTCAATTACTGGTGTGACCGAGAACACGTGGTAGTTAATCTTCCGGCAGTCGCCCCATTGTCTGTAAGACCGGGTCATCCCTTTTTATGTTGCAAATACTGAGATGGTTACAGTCGTCTTTTGGCCATTGCTGTGTGATCGAGTTATAGCGGTTTTGGGGTGTCTCAGATCGTTGCGGCCAGTGCAAATACAAAATTATAAAAAGGTAATTTTCTAGTTATTTGTGTTATTTGATTGCTGTTTTAAAAAATGTTGATATTTAGCCATGGGGCACTATGAAAAGAAGCCAGCCTCTGCAATTGGAACGATAAGAAAAAATAAAACTGAACTGCCAATCGAATTTTCAAAACCCACTAAACGGCCCACCTATATAAGTATATTCTGGTAGCCGACGAGTACACATTGCTTATCGGTACTTAAACCGTGTTATATTTATATCATTTATACCTCCCTTTTTACACGAATTGAAACAGGGAGGGAATGGAGTTAAGCTTTTCAGTGCTATTATTAAATTTAATATCAAATGCTGGCTAGCTACTTACTTTAAGGATTTCCGGAGAGTGGTGTGGGTTTATCAAAAATCTCTAGTTCAATGCCAGGTATGTATTTAATCAGATTGTCCATTCATATTACTGTATACAGTTGAAGATATAGAGTGATGAATATACACTTCCCAAGTAGTACTATTTGGTTTACAATTTTGTTTAGATTAATCTGGTTGAAATTAATAAAACTAGTACTCCCAGTATATAATCTAGGATATTTTAGGATAAAGCAACTAAACCATAAGTGAGGTGGTTGTATATAAATTTAGTGATTAAAAGATAATGGGTTACACAATCCCATATAAAGTAGCTTGAGCTAGAGTTAAGATACCAAAGGGGACAGTCTAGGAAACGCACCAAACCAGGCTGCACTATTCACTATGATAGGAAAGTAAAGATTACATCTTACTTGTTTGTAACAAAAGAAGGCCTGACAACCTATGGTTAGTTACAACAATGCAAAAGGAAAGATAGTTGACGATGATGACTTACCGTAGTTGAAGTTTGGCCTTTCAGGTAGGTAGTAAAGTATATAAATCCACTAATGAGAATCAACCTATGATATTTTATAAAATAATTTATCTACTTTTCCAGTTTTGGCTTTAAAAATCCGATTCAAATCGAAATTCACTGAGACCACATGGCCCAAAGAAAACCATCCTATTACCAGTATCTCTATGGTAGGAAGTTTTTAATCCGGACTGATCATGCAGCACTCAAGTGGTTGATGTAGTTTAAGAATCTCGAGGGCCAGATCGCTAGATGGATTGAACGACTTCAAGAGTACGTTTTCAACATCGAACATCGAGCTGGTGTGAGTCACCGGAATGCCGACTCCTTGTCCAGACGGCCGTGCCCAACAGACTGCTCCCACTGTAACAAGGCGGAATCTAGGGAAGCTGCAGTTTCAAGAACTACAGTAGTCAATGAAGAATGGTCACCCACCAGGATCAGAGAAGACCTGGAGAATGATCCTTGCCTAAAGAAGATTCGGCAGTGGAAGAAAGAAAATCGGCGACCTACCTGACAAGGAGTGTCAAGATTTTCACCGAAACTCAAGGCGTATTGGGCTCAGTGGGACTCCCTTGTCCCGGAAGAAAGGCTGTTGAAAAGAGTCCTTGAAAACGATGATGGTTCCGATATGAGGAGACAGCTGGTTATCCCTAGAACGAGGGGGCCTGAGGTACTGAAAAAGTTACACGACAGTCCATCGAGAGGTCATCTGGGAGTGAAGAAATCCCTCCAGCGAATCCGTGAGAGGTTTTATTGGATGAACAGCTCCGATGATGTGAAGGACTGGTGTAAGAAATGTACGACTTGTGCTACGAGTAATGGACCACATCGCAAGAGAAAGGCACCCATGAAACAGTACAATGTTGGAAGCCCTTTCGAAAGGATTGTTTTAGATATCGCTGGACCATTTCCGACGACCGAAAATGGTGGCAAATACATACTGGTTGTAATGGATTATTTCACAAAATGGGTGGAAATTTACGCTATTCCCAATCAAGAGGCCCCAACTGTTGCGGATGTATTGGTGAAAGAATTTATCAGCCGATATGGAGTGCCCTTGGAAGTCCACAGCGACCAGGGAAGAAATTTCGAAATTCATCTATTCCAGGAGATTTGCGAGAAGCTGGGAATGAAGAAGACCAGGACAACAGCATTACATCCACAGTCAGATGGAATGGTCGAGAGAATGAACAGGACAATTAGAAAATACCTGTCTAAAGTAGTTCCAGCCATCAGAGAGATTGGGACCATTATCTTTCCCTATTCGCATTGACTTATCGATCTGCCGTCAATGAGTCCACGGGTGAAACACCTGCAAAAATCCTGTTTGGACGTGAAATGAGGCTTCCTTGTGACCTGGAATTTGGCTGTCGCCCTGGAGAAGATCTAGCAGGAGAAGACTACGTGATCCAATTGAGAAGAAGGCTGGACGATATTCATGAATTAGTTCGAACAAATCTTCAAGTTGCCAGCGACAGAATGAAAAGTCGGTACGACACGCAGGCCACAGAAGGCGGTTTTAAAGAAGGGGACAAAGTATGGTTACACAACCCGACGAGGAGAAAAGGATTTTCTCCAAAATTACAAAAATCAAGAAAAGGATCAATGATGTTATATATCGCATAAGCAAGATCCCCAACGGAAAACCAAAAGTAGTTCACCAAAACCGACTAGCGCCATTCGAAGGAGACCGTGACCTAGAGGAAGGAGTGAACCTTATTCGAGATGTGTTTGACCCTACCTTCGATGAATTTATGGGCGAGTATGGAGGTAGCGGGAAAGCTAGATATGTAGTCACTTCGGAACAACAACAAGATTTGTTCACTCTCCCGGAAGATTATTCACTGGCATACAACATCCCCGCCCGTATCAAGAACGTACGAGAGTTGGCAACCGTCTTTCGAAAGAAGTTCGGGCAATTAGAAAAACTTGAAGACCAGATTCCAGCCCCTGGCAAGACACTGAAACTGAAAGATAATTCTTCTACGTGGTAACTAAAGATGAATTTAAAGATCGATCTACCTACCGCGATGTGTGGGAAGCACTTCGTAACCTCCGAGACCATGTGCCTAAGATAGCGAGTAACCAGTTGGATTGGCGAGTTATCAGAAACATGGTAGAGATTATATTTCGAGATACCGGTGTCCAGATATTAATTTGTAGCTACAACCCCCGTTATTAGTATCCGATGAAGACGGTGCTCTGTTATTTCCATAAGATCGGAAAGTGTAGAAATGGGGCCAGTTGCCGATTCAAACATACAGTCTCGGCTACACAAAAGTTCCAGGAGTAACTTCCATTTAAAGAGGGGGTAATGTTACCAAACAGCACATAGTCCCTAAATCCGACTCTATCTAAGCCAGGTATGAAAGTTAAAATTATGGCGGACGCGCAGGAATTGTTTACGATTGTGACTATCTTATCTAAACATTGTTTTTGTGACCAGTCTTATCTAGAAAATGCCAAAAAGCCAATTGTTTTTGAGTAAGCCGCAATCTAGAATTATCTAGTGAAAAAGGCACTATATATAAAGAACCGACCCGAGAAAGTTAATTTTAGTTGATAAAGTGATCTCGACAAATAAACAGTGAATAAGTGAATATAAATTAGCAAAGTGTTGATATAAATTAATAATTAAGTTTGTGTGCATGTAAATTAAATTTAAGTGATTAGTTAAGTATATATAAATTAAGTGTTAGAGTAGTTTAGTGTTTAAATAAATGTAGCTATACCGTGTGTTTAAAATTCATCCCACTCATTTACAGTTTAAATAAATTAGAAAAACGTTACAATAGGAAGAACTTCTTTAAATTCATTGCTTCTTATGGGGTTACCTCAAAAACAATGTTTCTAAAATAGACTTTTCCAGAATTTAGATAATCTTGACAATATTACTAGACAATATTGCCGAAATATTCCACCTAGATTTTTGAGAAATATTTGTAGGGAGACAAATCGAAGAACAATTAAATGTTTTGAAAATTACGGAGGGCACAATGAGTAGTTTTTTAAATTGTTGTGTTGTTACTTCCAGTTCCTAGGCTACCTTTGGTTGGTTTTATGCATTAATATCAAACAAAATTTATTTATGGCAACTTTTAACCATTACCGCAAATACAGAGTAGCTCAAGCAACTGAAACGGTCAATTTTTAGTTTTTACCAAAGGTACCTGACATTTTATATTTAGATATAAAGCAATTAAAATTTTTGCGTATTTTTGAAAAAAGCATAGTTTACTTCTGAATGAAAATCAAATATTTGCCCATACCCTGTGTACGGTTGGGTTTTTCAAATTTTGTTCATGCGTATTTTGACTCCAGGATAAGCAGTCACTATCTCGAACAATTTAGTTTTTTTAAATATCCTAAAAAAATTCCTAGTGCTATCACTGTATATTACTGACATGAATCAAAGAATAGAATAAAGCAAAATATTTCTAAAAAAAGTGATTCCATTTGTTTCATATTAACGATTTTTTTACCAGATTAGAATAATTCAGTTGAGACAATGAGGAATAATCCACTTTGGTTCAGTGTATTTTCAAGGGTCATCGACATGTTTTAATTTAAAATTAAATATTGAACATATCACATTAGAAAGCCCGCTGACTGAAAGCTTTCTTATTACGTAATTGCAGGTTAGACACTTAGACAGACAGTGTTTTTAAGTTTGACCAACCTATAACTTACTACTCACTTGCTGAATCAAATGTGGGGAAAATACGTTAGGCAGTCAGATTCTCCGTGTATTTGTCTTTAAAAACAAGTTTTTGACATTTTTATTAAAAATAAAAATCAGGACTAGTTTTTCCAATAATATTGTAAATAATGTTCCCGTTAGAAACGATATGTTCAATCGATTAATATTGGGGAAAGTATATACAAGCCTATAGAAAGACACACAGTTCAAATTTTCCTTCAATTTTCTGTTTTATCTCTGATGAAACTTCCAAGAAACTTTATGGAATTCAGAGAAAAAAACTGTATGGAATACGCTGAAGAACTTAAAAAAATCCATGGAATGGAGCTTACGTCGTAGTAAAGAAAGACGATAAACTCACAATAAGTAATGTATTAGAAACATAAATATATTAATACAAAAAAACATGTAACAAAAATGATCAGTGTTGGAATTGAGACAGTTCAAAAGTCGCACAAATCACCACTTTCTGACATACAAAATGTGCAGAGTAAAGGCACTGTACATACGGTGGTAAAGGTATCAAAAGTTGCTACAGGTAAATTTTTACAGACAACACATAGCCTGGAAACTTATCTGACCACTTTTATTGTGATGTTCTGCTTATAACGGTATTCACTCCTTTTAGTTTGCAATTAAAAAGTGTAAGGGGACCACGTTTCGGCTTTAATAATAGGATAATTATTTTTGCGGAAGTGTTTCAATGTTTGTTTTTAACTAGAACATATTTTTGATAATTTTTCGGTACTTTTTTGAATTAATAATTTTGGTAGCTCTGCAGATACTTCGGAATTTCGGCTGGTTTGTTTTGTACAACGCATTATTTGTAGTTTCTTTGTACATGAGTAATGTGAACGTTACAATTCTTAATTTTAAATATAACCGTGTAGTTAATCCATTAATTGAGATAAGTACAGTATATAAAGGTTATCTATGGAAGTAGCTATTACTAAGAAGACAAAGGGTAAAAAAATCTACAAAATAAAGCGTGATGGTAGCACAGAGACCTATTTTTAGCTACCTTGTCATACCTGAATGCGTTGGTAAGTATCGGTCATCATGGCAATGAGTAGATTAATCAGCACAACGACAGACACCAACATGTATACTCCAAAAACGAATTTAAAAAGTACCTCCGTCCACGGGGGTTGGTTATTAGAACGATTAATGGAGTTCGGACCATAGCTTTTCAGTTGTTCAGTCGATGTTTGGCCGAAAACCGCGAAAAACAGCAACTCAAAAGCGCTGATAGGATTCTTTTGGACTGGAATCACAAAACAAAAAGCGAATTACCTGTATGCGTTGGTATGTGTCCGACATCATGGCAATTAGAAGATTAATGAGCACAACCACCGAGACCAACATGTAGATGCCAAATACCACTTTGAAGAGGTTGTCCGTCCATGAGGGTCGATACGGGGTTATTTTCGGATCTCTGTGTTTCACTGTCAGTTCGTCGTACGTCGTTTGGCCGAAGACTGCGAAAAACAACAGCTCGAACGCCAATAATGGACTCATTATCACTGAGAAAATTAGGTTAATAATAAATGTCAACCCTTTCAGGCCCGTTAAGGGCTACAATTTTCAAATAGGGCATGCCACAAATTAGACGCAGACATCACAAAATTTGCGAAAAACATGCCAAATATTTTAGCGTTGTTATATGTACAGCAGATAGAGAAGAAGAAAGCTTAAAGTATGAATGACTTGTAGACATATGCGTCGTTTTTATGATTACGTACCTTTTTTGCTTACCATTATCATTTTGTACAAGCAGATATTATTAAACTCAATTTATTTACAAGGAAAATGACATTATAATTACAATTCAGTGTACATATGATTAACAATGTCTAGAAATAAGGTAAGAAGAATATAAAGGGTAACGTCTTTTCGGTAAATAACGTATATGAAAGAAACAAAAAACTTGGTGTTTTATGATATTTTGTCGAGATAAGTTTTCTTTCGTCTAATCAAAATCTTTTCTTTCTTGTGGTAAGTCGAAGAACGAAATGGCGAATCCGAAATATAAGGACTAGAATATTGTGAAGCGCGGACTTGGCCTCTCGAATAACTTTTCCTATGAGAGGGGAGCGACGTGTCTCCACAACGAGGAGTGTATGTTGTAAGTTTATAAAGGGCTAAAAAAGTCGGAAAACGGGAAATCCAGGAAGAAGTCGGCGCTATGTTAATAAGGGGGTAATACAGTATCGCTTTTAACGGGAGATACACGAAATTGCCTGTGGGTATTAGGATTAGAAGATCAGAAAGGAAATATGTTTTACTGTCATCTATTTGGGAAAAATCCCAAGCTCTGGAAATACCGCTCTATACGAAAAATACTAAAATTATGCGAATTCAATCACTGGTTTTCTCCATCTTCCGATGTGGGGCTGAAAATTGAACGATCAAAGCAGCGGATAGGAAAATAATAGATCCGTTCGAGATGTGGTGCTGTAGGCGCATGCTCCGAATTCTATGGACAGCGCACAGGACGAACAAATCAGTTCATAGAGCGCTGAACATCCACAATAGACTCTCTTCTAATTGCCTTGTGACCATATTGAGATTTTTGGACACGTAACACGAAGATATGATAACACATTTCGAGCGGCTCGCGTCAAAGAAATCTCTTCCAAGTGAGTCCGGCTCGCGTTTTCAACCCATTTCATGGAAATTTCAGCTTTCTAGTTTTTCATCACATGCTGTGAAAGCATACTTTCCTAAATAATCGGTACATATTTAATATGTGAACTTTTTTACAAGGGTAATAATGTTTTCTTGGTTATTTTCTTCGGAAAATCTCAAAAGTGCTTAATATTTCATGGCATTCCCGTCGATGAAATGATAGTTTTTTCCTAGTATATAAATATAAATAGGCGTATAAAAAAATAATCCTAATACGTATGAGGGGACTAAATCGAAGATGAAAAGCCTACCGAGGTTTTTATCGGTTATATTCAGTGTTCCGTTCGAAACTGATAAAACGAGTTTAAAAACATTTTTCTTGGAAGTAAAGTGCATTACAGTTAAAAAATTATAAGGAAGAGAAAAATTCGCACCAGTTTCTTGAGAGAAGCGGTATCGCTAACATCACTGAAAAGTTTTTTAAGTAGTGAATTGTTAATAATTTTAAGAATATGACATCAAGTAAAGTTCGTATAGTTGATAGTGAGTGCCGTATGTTCCAAGACAGATGGATCGAACAATATTATTTTATTAACCAGAAGAATGGTCAGTTGTGTTTAATTTGCAATGAAGCAGTCTCGGAGTAAAAAGAATAAAATTTAAAAACAAATTACAAAAGTAAACATCACCAATATGACCGCTTTCAGGGGCAGTTAAGAACAGACAAAAGTATTAATTTAAAAAAGTCTTGCCAGTTAACAACTATTATTTCGTAAATGTAACAGGGAAGTGGATGACATTGTTCGAGCAAGTTTTATTGTTAGCGAAAAAATTGCCAAACAATCGAAATCATTTTCTGAAGGAGGATTTGTTAAAGACTACATGATTGAGGTGTCTAAAACATTATATCTTGATAGGGCTAAGAAGTTTGAACAAATTAGTTTGTCCCGCAGAGCTATTGCTAGACGTATATATTCAATTGCTGAATGATTTGAAATTAAATCTTACTGATGTAACACAGCAATTCAAATGTTTTTCTATTGCTTTGGATGAGAGTACAGACTTTACAGACACCGCATAATTAGCAATATTTATTCGTGGGGTTGATATTCATTTTAATTGCTTGAAGAATTATGTTCATTACAACCGATGAACCATACAACAAATGTAGAAGATATGTTTCAGGAAGTAAAAAAAAGCTTTTGAAAAGCTTGAACTTGATTGGGAAAAATTAAGTGGCGTAGCAACGGACGGAGCTCCATCAATGGTTGGATCATATTCAGGAGTTGTGACTAAAATACGAGCAAAATTATCTGCAAGAAATATCAAAAATGTAAACGTCCTTGTATTTCACTGTATTTTACAACAACAGAACTTCTGTGCAAAGTATATTAAATTTAAACTAATTATGAAGACTGTCGTGTTTTGCATTAACTATATTAAATCAAAGGCTCTGTCTGAATCATCGACAATTTAAACAATTTTTGCAATAACTGGAAACTGAATATGGAGATTTACTCTACTATTGTGAGGTAAGATGGTTGAGTAAAGGAATAATATTGAAACGATTTTTTGAATTGAAGGAAGAAATATACTTATTTATGGACATGAAAGGAAAACAAATCCTCGAGTTAAAAGACAAAAAATGGGTAAGTGATTTAGAAGGAGAAAAAAAAACGCGGGCACATGGGAACACTACTATGCAGGCAGCCTGAGCAAATGGAATTCTTCTTGATTATGAATTTAATTATAGATAACAATAAAACAAATATCACGAGTAGTTGAAAGTACATTATTAGTAAGAAGAGAAATAACTGACACTTATATCATCACATCACATTTTTACCTAGGAATTTTGAGATGAATTACATAATTTTATGTCAAGAGAAACATGTATATTTCTAAAAAAAATGATATCTGAACATGCTATACTACAACAGACTTCATTCTCCTAATTCTTGTTACTAATAATTTAATCTAAAACGATAATTTTGCATTTATTTTCAGATTTTGAAATTTTTTTTTAATTAGTGACTAATTTGAATTTATTTGGCATATTCTTCTCAACAACGGTAACAGCAACGTTTAGGACATACACACACAAATAAAAAACACGTGGACAAATCTAAATACTTTTGAAATAGGAACGGAACACTAAAGCTCACAGGACACTAAAACAATTACCTAAAATGCTGCTAAACGTCATACGAGAGATAAGGTAACGTATTACATAAAGGTATCTTCACAGAGTAAGACAGTGTTACATAAAGGTATCTTCACACGTAGGACAGAACATGAGACAGCACAGAGCCAACTGAGCTTAATTGACCAAACTTACTGCCGGTTACACGTTGTCGTTTTTTACGAAGATTGGCTCTTGGTATCGGCTGGTTGTAACTCAATTCCTCGATCCATTCAGTGTCACTCGAGAGGGGCTCTCGGTCTAATTTTAGGAAAATATAATACATAATATATAACTGCTTTTTTGGAAGAATCATAAATAATAAACAAGTGTTACAATGTCGATAAAGCTTCGTTGTGTGTGGTAATAGTACAAAAATCATAAAATTTTCCTCGGCTAACCCAACAGCAGCATAATAAATCAATTCAGGCACTGAATTATCTGTCAAATTTTAATTGAATCTTGAGTAACTCAAATATTATCAACTTTTGGAGCCTATAATGCGTCGATAGTTTGTTTCGGTAACCTCTGTTGAATAATTATTAGACGTTGATGTTTATAAACAACTTTTTTATGTTTTTTATACTATCATTGTGGTGTTCATGTATTCAAAATTGGATAAATCTTTGGGTGCTTTAATTTGTGCTATTTTTTTAGTTCCATATATCACTGAAAAAGAATGCGTAATTTTCGACATTTCTTCAAGTTTCAGGCTATATACAAGTTTTATAGAGATGACTAATAGAATGCTTTGTTTTTATTCACATACAGTGAAATAAAAAAAATATTTTTTAGTAATAGATACTCTCAATAATTGAAGTAAATGGTTGAGGTTTATTTTAGTAAATTGATAACAATAAGGAATATATTCCATTCAAGGAGGTTAGCACATTAAAATGCAAAGATTTCTCTATGGATCTTTTTATACGATGATGATAATTATGTATGTAATACCTATAAATTAATTTTTGACCAATTTGTTTTTGATATATTTATAACTTGAAAATAGAAATTTAACAATGTAGAGAATCAGTACATCAAATGCTTTTTGAAATAAATATTGTTTTATAAAAATTATCTTAATAGATTGAAACAACTTTTTTTTAAGCTTGGAAATAAAATGAAATTTATTGAGCGTGTCATTATTTAATATTTTTTGGACATAATTACGAAAATAGTGGGAACATCAGCGTGGAGAGAGACCGCTATGGGTGGATAAGTGTGAGGCAACCGGACCAATGGCCCGGGGCCCTGCATGCAGTAAGTCGGTTGTTGATGAGGACGTGCTTACTGATGTGAGGGCTTGCCTTAATCGGCTGGCCAAGTGGATGGGAACCACCATAAAAATCCCCCTCAAGTCAGTGGTGGAACAGCATAAGCCGAAGACTTGGCGTGGAGTAGAGAATACGCTGCGGGGCTAAGGGGTTGCTTAGTCGCTATTATGCGAACTCCTGGTACCAGGCGACAGCCAGGTTTCAATAGCCTTCTTCCGGTATGCGGGGCTCTGCCGGAAGCGACCAACCATTCCCTAGCTACTCGTGGGACAAAAAATGGACCAACTTAAAAATAATAACAAAAACCCAGAGTATAAAGATAGCCTCACTCATCCAGAGGGAATGGAACTGGATCATGTTCCAGATCAAAAAACCGAGGATGAGCTCCTAAAAAGCGGTGAAGAGGACCAAATGGAGCCTCAACAAAAAACCAAAAAGGCTCGAGTAAACCTTAGCGGTGCTGCACGAAAAAGATTTAAGTACCTGTTGAAGCACGGCCTCACCCATAAAGAGGCACGACAACAGGCACTGAAACCTATCATCAAGGAGAAGCAGGATGCACCCAAGAGTAAGTGCTCCAATAGGGTCCGATCTGAGGAAAGCACCCCTGAACATCCGAGAAAGAAGGGAGTTCTCATCGTAGGTAAAACTACCGATGAGGGAAACAAACCATCCTACGGACAAACGCTATCAGCAATAAGGGTAGGAATAATGCCCTCCAATTATTCAGAGTTATCTCTTTCAGTGGAACAGTTAGCAGCCATAAAAGAGAAAATTTTGGAAAAAATCTTACTGCTGGATCTAAAGGTAAATACCAGGCCTATATTCAGCAACTTGCAATTCAGACCTGGCTGGTTGCTACGGTCCTGTGCTGACGGAGCCACAGTTGAGTAGCTTAAAAGCGTAGTTCAGGAGCTGAGGCCACAGGAGGATGTGTCATTGAGACTCGCAGAGGAAGTAACATTCCTCACTCAGAGATCTTTGTGACGTATCTTCCTGATAGTCTGAATCATGAAAACGATCAAATACTTCGATTTTTAGAGGGTCAAAAAGAATGGCTATATGGCCAATTATAAAATCCCAAGGAGTGCTATCACCTCTACTGTGGTCACTAGTGGTTGACGACCTCCTAACAAAGCTAAGCTAAAAAGAGAAGGATTTCGTGCTCTTGGCTATGCCGACGATTTAGTTATAGTGGTCAGGGGTGAGCACGACGGCATCATTGCCGATTGCATACAATGTGCCTTAAACCTCATAACTACCTGGTGTTCGAAGGAAGGACTTTCAGTCAATCCTAATAAAACGACACTTGTTCCATTCAATATCAGGAGGAAGTTAAGTATACATACTCCAAGCTTGAATGGTACAACCCTGTTTTTTTTTCGGAAGAGGTTAAGTACCTTGGAGTCATCCTTGATAGGAAACTTACGTGGAACTCACACATCACCTCAAAAGCAGCAAGGGCTCTTTGGACGTGTCGTAGGCTCTTTGGGAAAACTTGGGGTCTAAAACCTAAAATGATCTACTGCTTATATATAAAGGTTGTCAGACCTATCATCACCTATGCTGCGCTTGTATGGTGGAAGAAAACAACGCAACAAAAGGCTATAATAGAGTTGGAAACATTGCAAAGATTCGCATGTTTAGGAATAACGGGTGTAATGAGATCATGCTCTGGAGCGGCCTTGGAGGTAATGCTAGATCTTCCTCCATTACATTTACATGTAAGGAGGATTGCTCTGCAAAATGCCTATAGGTTAACACAGGCTAGATCTCTAAAACCCGGTGATTTGACAGGACATCTCGAGATACTAAGGGTTGGATCAACCCAATCTATGATGATGCCTAGGGACATAATGCCTGCTAAACAAGATTTCGAAATTACCTTAGATGTTATTAACGATCGTGAGTTAACACAAAACGAAATCTCAGAAATAACAAGGGGTGCCCTCACATTTTATACTGATGGGTCAAAAACAAACGAAGGAGTAGGAATAGGAGCTACATGACTTAATCTTAGGTTATCAGTAGCCCTAGGTAACACTCCCACAATATTCGAAGAGGAAATACTAGCGATAGACTTCTGTGCTCAAGAGTGCCATAAAAAGCGCCTCAACGCAGCCAGAATATGTATTGCCTCCGACAACCAGGCTGCTTTGAAAGCTCTAAAGTCTATAACTTATGAGTCCAAAACAGTCTGGAGCTGCAAACAATCTCTTAAGCTACTGGCTGGACATAACAAACTATCTCTGTTATGGGTGCCCGGGCACGAGGGAATAGCTGGAAATGCGACTGCCGATGGTCTTGCAAAGGAAGGAGCTAGCACTCCTTTCATCGGACCCGAACCGTTTTGTGACATTACTAAAAGCCACATTGTGGAAGAAGTCCGTAAATGGGAAAAGGAACTTAGTGCAGCCTACTGGAAAAATGTTCCAGGCCAAAGACAACAACTTTCTGCTCGCTATGCTAAATCGCTCTTAGAGCTTCAGAAATCTGATCTCAGAGCAATCACAGGACTCCTTACGGGACACTGCCCACTCAGATATCACATCTGCAAGATGGGAAAAGTGGACAGAGGAACATGTAGATTCTGCGACAGTGCAGATGAAACGGCTGAACATATATTATGCCATTGCGGTGTACTTGTTCGCCAACGCCATAGGTACCTGGAACGGTTGTTCTTGAGACCTGACCAGGTAACAAAAATGGCTCCCAATCGGATATCTCTGGGACAAAAAATAGATGGAGGGTATACACAAAAGATCTTTTCAGGTCGCAGTGTGGAAATGCCAGCTATAGGTCAATCGACCCCTTTGCAATCTACAATCTTGACATAATTAACTCTAGAACCACAGCCTAAGGTCGCCCGTGACCGTGACCCAGCCGTTAGGGTACATCTGGACAGACATTGCACGAAATAACGCACCCTATTACGGAGAAAGAACTTTGGGACGAGCTATACAAAGACAAGTAAGGGTTACACATTTTGTACCTATAGGAATGCATTTCAAAAGGGTAAAAATTGCAGTTCCAATTTCATCCGATGTTCTTTGAGCATCATTTTCGTTCTAAATAAGACAGACGTTTTTTCTCTGCCTAGTCATTAACAGTTAATAGTCAGTTTCCTTAACCCATTCCCGTTTGCAATTTGATGATTAAGTATCACAGGTGATTTTATCTCTTCAAGTACTCATATCGCGACTGGCCATTTCAAGATGGCCGCCAAGCTACATATTTAAAACAACCATTTTCAACCGATTTTTTTTTCGTTTGTAAAACTTCACGAGCGCCATCTTTTAGATGATGACACATTTCACGCTAAATACAATAGCTTTTAAGTTATAGTGAGAACAAACAATTTCTGAAAGAAAAACTATTTATTATTTGGTCTATTGTCAGGGAAAGTCGCCGGTAGTAAAGTAAAATCACTACCAGAGGGTTCTACAAGTTAAAACGAAAACAACAGATTAGAATTACATCGTTCATTAGAGAAGAGATTCGAGGGTGATTCGTTACTCAGTGTCAGTTTCAGTTTCATCGTCGTTTTCATCCAACGGTTCACAGTCCTCATTGGTAACATTGTCACATTTTTGTTCATTTCCTGAACAATCGCACATCTCTGTACATGAAAGTCCATTCTTCAAACACTTACACGGAGGCGCACATCGTGATATTCCGCCAGTACACTACATGGATTATAGAAGTCCTGGTGGTCTACATGGTAGTTCACTCATCATTGGAACAAACTCACCGTTCTCTAACTTCCAACCACATTCTGATGGACATGGTTGGTCAGGTGCTGCAACATCTGATGTACTCCAAATCATAGTCTGCAAATATGCTCTTCGGACTGCAGGACGAAATGAAGCTAAAGTTGTGGGCAGACTAGCACCTTCAACTTGCTTTTTGGAAAATGGCCATCACCTTAATTTACTTAAGCAGTAATGCTTTGGTTCCCTTAAGTAGACAGAGCAAGTTTTGCGTAAACTTTATCAACTTTAATTTTCCTGGGTTTGGGTCCCATTAGACAGGAGGACGTCTGCTTTGGGAGCTGTTGATACCATCTGAGAAGCAAGACCAAAACATCAGTGTCAGGTGTAAACCTATGCAGGACACTTGCACCTCTTTTGGTGGCATGTAGTGCATGCTAGATCATTTTTGTGTCCGCCTCTTCTTGAGTACTCTTCAAATCTGCTGCATATATTTCTGTTGCATGTGCGATATCCCTGTAGGACACAGTAATGCTTCTTCCTTCCTCATTCAACCTTCTGATCAGTTTCTTACTTAAATATTCAGTCAAGGAATCCTTAGTCTTTATGCGAGAAAGAAATATTTTCAAAGCTACTGATTTGATGCTTGTGTTAGCTTCAATCCGATACTGGACAGGTGGCTTCCTATGTAGAATGTAGACGGTTTTGACGATAAGTATATGTCAATGAATTTTCGAGGTACATGTCAAACACAACATGAACTTCAGAGTAGTGGCTGTACTTTCTAAAGACTTTGCTGCAGAACTGATCTGCCAAGCCTAAAAATTTTTTTGTATCCTTGTTCGGCTTCAGAGAATTGAGCTCTGTCATTCCATCTATGACTGCACCTAACATGGCTGGATTGGTAGCAGCTACAATTTCTTCAGGTTCACTAGGATCTTCATGTGGCTCTTTATCTTTAAGCGAATCTAGGTGATAAAGAAGCTTGGTCGTAACCTGAATCTGATACATGGACCCATCACTACAAAACATAGACCTTGGGACAACGCTTAGCTTATACAGACCCATGCAATCTTGCAAATTTATATCTGGTCGTGATTGACACAAAAGAACAATTCGAGAAAACAACTTACTGTCCTCCTTAACCTCCACTACCCCTTTTTTTGTTGTCAGATTGACTTTTTTTGCCATTGAACTGAAGAGTTTAAGTTTCTGCGAAGGCAGAGTATCCCAAAAGTTTTCAGTCTTTAATAGTATGCACTTTTCTACGAACGTCTTATGCAGTTTGTAGCTGTGGACTAGCATAGGCGTGACAACCTCAGGTGGTGCGACAGTTATGATGGTTACTGGATTAATCAGGTCAGTTCCGTATTTGTGAAAGGGTTTATAGAGTTTTGTGCACACTCAGTTAACTTATTCAAGTTCTTTTGATAGTGAGAAGATTTTGATTGACTTGATGATGATGAGTATTTTTCTCTTTCTGATCCCCCGGATCCACCTTTTACGTCCGAACAAACCCTAGCTAGTTCAGGTGACACCAAACAGAATTTTATGAGGGTCTGTGCACTTTATGCGGGACGTCAGATTTGCTTGGAGCTCACTGGTGCTTAATATTGGTTCAAGTCTCTATATCTGTGCTCTTTTACGATTTCATTTCAGTTACATGCTAAGCATGTAATGTACTGTAGTTTCGCACGTTCAGTACAAAAACACTTTGTGAAGTCTTACAGAGCCGCTATTCTTAGATCCCAGTCATGACTGCGAACTGCTCTCTGAAAGCCCAACAGTATGAGGATCATGTCCATGTAGTTCCTGACAAACTTCAATGTTTGAAGTTGATTCCTTGAACATGCATTTTCCCAGAATGCATCAAGCTTTTTCAGCATGTCTACATCCACCAAAAGGGAATTCAAAGTACTACGTTTAGAGAATACTTCTGCACGATCTCCTTTTTGCCAAACTTCCCACAGTTTTGTTGCCAGTGGAGAAAATTTATGTTTTAAGTTGCTTTCTTGACTATTATAATCCTTCTACCTCCAAATATTAACTCGGCTTCTCGTTTCCCTTGGAAGTTACAATTTATTTTAGTTTTAGGGGTGACGTTTCAACCCTTGTTCCTCATCGTAAGCAAATCTCCTCCAAACAGTGTGTCCTCTACACCAATACACCCTTACTCATTGAATATAAAGGTGGCTCTCCGAAATGTGAATTCGATTCATTATATATTCTGCACGCCACTGAAACCGCGAACTGACCAGTTCTCAAAAATTTTGCAGCTAAAATTGGCTGCTGTCTTCACACCGTTACCGAGTCACCTAGAACGTTCTCTTGTAGTTTTCATATACAGTAGTGTAGATAAATCAAAAAGCAGAAAATTCCACATACGACTTTCTACCATTAAAGTAGCGATATGGAGCAAAGAGCAAAAAATAAATGATTGCCAATATAATTAAGACACTCTATTCACGAGTATCTTGGATATCTATCTTAGATATCATGACGATCTGTCGCCCCATGAACCCCAAACCCGCTCACGTCATTGTGACTTTTGCCCAGTACCTCGGAGATGAAAAAGACGTCATATTTGTCTTCATTGTAGAACAAATATGTACGCAGAACATAAATTTAGTATTTGTGAAGAATGTCAAACATAATCTCAAGTTTACTTTCCATTCTTTATTCAGAATTTGTTTTTTACTTTTCTATGTATAAAAAATGTTTGTTTTTATTTTCTTGTTTATTTCTTAATCATAGATTTATTTTGTTTTATCCTGTTAGCAGCGTTCTAGATATATAATAATTTATGTAAAAACCCAATGATGAAAGTTTTGAAAATTGTTCTTTAAAAAAACAGATCAGTAACGTCTTTCTTTCTCCTATCTTTACGCCGTCTTCATTTTTTGTTTATCTTATGTTTGGATAGAGACTTTATCTCTATCATACTATTTTTTTATTATGAATTTGTTTAGTTCGGTATGTGCATTTGTTTAACCAAATAATTTGAATACTATTTGTAATTTCTGAAATTAGTCATTTCTATAGCACTATTATTATCAATGCCAAAAAATAAATTGTAAAATATAACTTACCGTCTAGAAAATATCCAGGTTTTAAAACCCCTTGCCTGTTGAGTCGTATCAATTCTGTAGGGGTTAAATTCGCAAACGGTTGATTCAATGCAACGAACTGCATCGAAAATCCAAACACGAAAATAGCCAAAACAGCCAAAAATCTAGCTAAATCTTTCATTAAATTACCAATAATGATAGCCCACGGTCCGAATAAATGATGAAACGATAGAAAATCTAAAATCTGAACACAGGCTAGTACAAAACTCAAAGCGAACAGTTGATTTCTACAGTACAATAAAGTAGGCCATATAACTTTATCATCTAGTACAAATGCTAATAAATGCACTCCCACGCCGAATATACTGAATAATAGTACTGATATTTTGATCCATCCTAATCCCGATTTGTCACTAGGGTTGGTCAACTCGAATAGTAAAAGTCCACTTAACCAAACCAATAATATCCATTCGTACGAATAAGGCAACAAACTTCTTCTTAAAACTGGATAAGGGGGTGTTATGGCAACTATTAATAAAAACGTCATAAGGTACACGTGTGAAGTTAAATACGACATGAACTTAATTATCGGAACTTTATAGTATTTATGACCTAACGGAAGGGTGAATGCTATCCATACTGGGGGACATATTATAAAAAACACGAACAACAATAACGTTCGCCACGCTGTCCAGTTGAGGGCTCCTCTCCACAATTCCTGCAAAGATAAAAAAATTTAGTCATACTGACAATAATCTAACTAAATTGTGGGCATCAATTAACGGAAGCTTCTATCTAATGGATTCCGTAAAATTCTTAACTTTAGATGGTTTCGATTATTTATGGGTAAGTAGAGACCCGCCACACCTTCGCATGGGCGTAATTTATAAAAAAATATGGATTTGCGCTTTACGAGCTAATAAAATTAAAAGTATCTGAGTATGGCATTGCAACGTCACATATTATTGCTTGTTCGTTTGATGAAGCCAACAACATGAAAGGCTGTTACAATGGACTACAAACCCATTTAACAAAAGAAAATGAAGACCGTATTTATACTCATTGTATGGCACACGTCCTGAAACTAGTTGTAGCTGATTCAACAGTGAAGTTACTACAAGCTGATAACTTGTTTGGATTAGAGGAAGAATCTGCGGTATTTCTAAGCTCATCGCACAAAAGAATGACTCTCTGGGAAAAGGAAACAAAAAGACATACTGCTATTGACAAATTGTACAGATTGCAAAAAATAGGAGCAAGAAGGTGGAGCAAACATAAATCTCTTTAATTAATTGTTGATAAAGAATTTTTAATCAGCGAAGACAATGTAAATTCAGCTAAATTATTTATTTTTATTTATGTTTTTAAAGAAATCTCTGATGAAAGTTCTCGGTTCACAGCATCAAACCTGATAAGTCAATGGTCCAAATTTGAAAACTTGTTTATATCGTTTGTTTAACTAGATTTGTTTTTGGTCACTTACTCTGTTTCTATACTTGCAAAGTGAAACCATTGATTATGCCTTAGCTTGGAACTTTGGAACTTAGTACAAACACTGCCTCAGCAAGTTAAGGACAAAAACCTATGCAAGTGCAGTTAATCTTAAGCTGTAAGAAAGTGACATTGATGTCGAGTTAGAGTTGGACTATAAGAGAAAAATAACGTCAAAGAGATAATTTATGCCCGCTGAAAAATCAAAAGATGAAACTGTGTCTATTTCAACAGTTCAAGTTCAATATTACAAAATTGTATATTTTGATAGTTTAGATTGGGCGAGGATGGGTATTGAAGAAAGATTTTGCGCAAACAAAGACGTTTTACAGGATTGCTCTTGGTTGGACCCCAAAAAGTTTGACTATATCTTGAAATTCGAAACATTTCCCACAGAAGCCCTGCACAGTGTTTCTAAGCTGTGTAAAATTGAAATAAGTCGGCTGTTGATAGAGCTGCGACAGTTTGCGCAACAATACAGCAACTTCACAGTGGCAGAGTCCACTGAGAACTACGGAGACAGATGCAGTCCCGAAGAATACGATTTGGACACAACCGAAGAAGCGGAAATACATTCTGACATTTACTGCTCTGAAAATAGACAATTTTTCCAGTGTTTGACATGTGCTTTTTCTGTTCTGTTTGAACTTAATCAATCTGGACTGTTTAACAACCAGTATATTGCATACAAATTTGTTCTTACCATACCTAAACATAAAATTGTCAAACATAGACTTCGGACGTGTTTAGGCTAACGCCTTATGTCCAGTCTGCTTTTTATTAATGTTGTGAGGGATTTATTCTATGATATGGACAAAAATAAAATAATTGATGAAGTAGCTTTAACAAGTGAGTTGCTGAAAAATAAGCTGTTAGTTTAGGGCTAGGGGAGTAAAATGTCGAATCATCTCAGTTAAGTTCCATCTGTTCTATTAAAACCACATTGTAAACTGTTAAATACACAGGATTTAATAAAAATGTTAGTAATATTTTTTAATCCCTAAAATCCGTTTGTCATTATTTTTATTACACAAATAATTTTGACATAATTTATTAATACTTTGGTGTGAATAAAATACTGCACTTTATTTTGAACTCTGTTGTAACTATTGGCAGTTCTGCAGCATGTGTTTTGTAGTGTTGTGGTATCCTAAATATATTGTGAATTTCTTATTCTAATAAATAATAAAGTCAACAAAACTTGAAAATCATAATATTCGTATAAAAACCTAACTGAATTTCTTCTTTTTTATAAGTGCCAAAATAGCGTAAAAACCTCATTTTCAAACATTTTTCGGACACCTCCCTTGCTGGGGGTATGGTAGGGGGCCCTTTTACAGGTTATAGCTGAGGAGGGCCCCAAATGTCCGGGCCCACCTCTCGATAGGTAATCAATAAAGTTATATATTTTGTAAAAATGCCACTACAAATAACAAAAGAAGGAACCTTGAAACAACTAACCGAGCCCCTGTTTAATAAGAGCCAATATTCACAACACTATAATGTTCAAATCAGAAGAAAATATATATCTTTTTATAAACAATTACCAGTGTGTGTTAACATTACAATCTGATCTTAATATAAATCTGCAACTTACAGCTAACTTAAATCACTACTCTGTTAACTAGCTGAGGCCTTACTCAATAGCATCCTTAGATTTCTAATATATTTTGTATACTAGTTAACCTACACTTCGAATCGCACAATACTCTGATTTTAACAATTTCACTTCACCAAATCGAAAGGTTCAGTCATCTTCTCACTATTCCTGCAGTGCCGAGGAGTTGGATTACCTCGACATTGGTATGATAATGAAGTCGTATTTCGTGGCACATTTGCACAGTATCCTTCTACTTACTTATGTAGGCTACAGTTTCTAATGTACTAAGATGTATCGATGATGTTCCTCAGTACTTTGTTCTGAAATCTTTGAATGATTTGTAGACTACTTTGAATACCATAGGCCCATAGTTGAATACCATACGACCAAATGGGTTTGAGTCTATGTTTATGTAATACACGCTTGTTGTGTATGGAGTTTCGTCCAATCAGCCAATATATTTTTCTATATTCAATTTGCAGTTATTCCATTTTTTTTTCATATAAGTTTTCCACCAAAGCTAAGCATCGAGAGCGATACCTAAATATTTTGCTGTATTTATAAATGGAATTCGTTTTTCGTTTATGTTTATAGGTACATGTTGTTTGGCTCTATTGGTAAAGTTTACGTATGTAGATTTGGAATAATTTATTTTAATCCTCCACCTTTTTGTCTATTTCTGTTTATTGGTGATTGATATCTGTAGTTTTTCTGCCGCTTCTTCGTTGCTATTTCCTACAGCTAATATGACAGTATAGTCTGCAAATGTTGCTAAGGTATCATTTCCTAATATAGGAATACCATTCGTGCACAAGAGGTATAGGAGAGGTTCCAGCACACTGCCCTGTGGCACTCCAGCATTAATTTGCCTGAACTCAAACTAGGCTACATCTTGTTTAATTCTGAAGTGTATGTCTGAGATGTAGGATTCTAAAATATCAGACAACTGTATAGGCAAATATATCTTCATTTTATGTGTTAACCATTGATGACAAACTTTATCAAATGCCTGTGTCACGTCCAGGAATATTGTGGAATAGATTTTTTCCTTCTAACGACTTTTCTACAAATTTGTAATTCTGCGTGGTCCTGGGAGGAGAGAGATAGGCCTGTAAGAGGAAACTTCGTGTGGGGATTTACCTGGTTAAGGATCATAATGGACCTCTGCCACAATCTACATCAGTGGTTCCCAAGTTTTCTGGACCAACGCTCCCTAAAGAAGAGAACAAAAATTTCACCGCCCCCCCCCCCCAGTCGCTGGTTAGTCCAAAGTAGTTAATTTTATTTGAATATCATCATCATTTCAGTTAATGTCTAAATTTTATTTTAGAGTAATGATGAAGTAGAAATTTATTAAACGACTACCAAATGTACAATAAAATTGTTTATTAAACTTTTATATAAACACAGAATCAATAAGAAATACAATCACAATAGAAATAAGAAATGCAATACAATTAGAAATACAAAATTAATAATAAAGAAAAAATCAATGAGACGGTTGAGGCTGGTGGAGTGTTACCAGTTTGTTAATATCGGGTTCCAATTTCGTTAACATCAATCGCAGATCGCCACGTTCAGTGATCTGTAGTCTGTTTCCCTTCTTTGACAGCAAATCAGTTACTGCACTGAATGCACGCTCAGCCATATAGGATGAAGGAAATGCAATTAATAACTTCTGTATTGTCCACAATCCAGGATAGAGAACTGGTATTGGTTTTTGAAGCCAGAACTCTTGATATCCACGTTTGAATTTTACTTTCAGTTCTTCGTTAGTTGTGAGTTCTAATAGCTCCTCTTCCAAATTTGATGAGCCTTCAGTATCTGTGTTTGCGAAAGGATCTATAACCCAACTTGGTATTTCCATGTTTTAAATATTTTGGAAACGCTCTGTAAAATCCACATGAAGAACTTCCAAGTGGTGGCAGTAAGTAAGTAAATCTTCCGGTTTTGTAGACACTGTTGATAATGTGGGAAAATGGTTGTACTCACCTCTACCAAGATTTCTTTTGAATATAAGAAGTTTTCCTGCAAAAGCAGCTATGACGTTTTTAGTTTTAATTAATATTAAACCACCACCTTGCAATTGTAGATTAACTTGATTAAATACTTTAAACAGGTCCGTCAAATAAGCGATGTCATTTTTTGACGTAATCAGGTTTTCGCGCAATTGTTCGTTTTCTTCAGGAAAATTCCAACACTGAGTCAAATAGATTGAAAAAACGATTCAGACAAACACCTTTAGAGAGCCAACGTACTTCTGTGTGCAGCAGCAAGCGATTGTAGTCTTCATCATTTTCATTGCAAAGCTTATGAAACAAACGGTCATTCAATGAATTGCTTCTAATGATATTGACTGCTTTAATAACGTTATTGAGGGACGCATGCAGACGTTCATTTAATTTTTTTGCAACCAAATGCTGACGGTGAATAATACAATGTACAACGAGTACATTTGGCACTGCTTTTCTCAAATGTGCTATAAAACGCTTATGACGCCCGGTCATTGCTGAAGCACCATCAGTAGCAGCAGACAAAATATTGCTAATAGGAATTTCTTTCTCTTGAAAAAATTCTTGCATGTTATTAAATATAGAATGTCCCTTTGTATCAGATTCCAAATTCTTAGCACATAATAACTCTTGATGAATCTTTTCTTCTTTTATAAATCGTACGTATGATAAGAGTAGAGCTTCGTTACTTGGTAGAGTTTATTCATCGAGTTGAATGGAAAATTTGCAAGTCTTTAGGTAATCGCATAATGATATTTCAACGTCATTTGCCATTTCATCTATTCTTCTTTGCACTGAATTATTACTGAGAGGAATTTTTTTAATGATATCAAATGGTGTCTTATGATGGAGAACAGTTTTTAATATCTCTTCGACTGCCGCAAAATTAATTCTTCGCCAATGGTGTGTGGTTTTCCTGACTTTACAACTAACAATGAAACGTTATATGAGGCTCGAAGCCCAACATCGTCTCGTTTAGAAGACGATGCAAAAAGGTTTGATATAGTTGGCTGTTTTAAATATTGTTTTTCGAGTTCTTGAAAATAGAATATATCTTTGTTCTTCTTATCAGGATGCATTTTATGTAAATGCTCTTGTAGCCTAGAAGGTTTCATAGCTTCATTTGAAAAAACTTTTCGGCAAATTAAACACATAGGTAATGATTTGTTTGTAGAAGATTCCGCAAATCCATATTTTAAATATTCAGTACTGTATTTTTTAAATTAGAAGTAGATTCAGCCATTTTCATACAAAAATTGAATTCACAATAGATTTATAGATGTTTATAAAATGACACACCACTCACGATTATTTACTACGGCAGAGCTTATGATTCACGACTATATATCGCGGCCAAGCACATACAACTAACTAACAAAAAATTCGTAGAGCTGTTGCTTTTATACGTTTCATTTCGTGCATGATTCAACTTGTCTGTGTGCGAACATGTCGAAACATGTTATTTTGTATGAACATCGTGCGTTCGCTTATTAACGTGCGAGGACAAGTCATATACTTCTATTCTGAACTAAAAGCAATTATTATAATTATTATTAATGCTAATTCAAAACTGCTTATTAACCCTTATTAAATCATTTTTATTTCACCATTCCTCTTGACTGCTTATTATTTGCTTCTGAATCCGCTACCGCCCCCCTAAAAGGCTGCAGCGCCCATAGGGGGGCGGTATCGCCCCCGTTGGGAACCAATGACTACATCAATGGTACATATTTTAGCCTAAACGGTGTATTGATTGGAGGTGTTAGCTATATAAACTATTGCTTTTCTTGGGAGTTGCCTTAGGACTTCACCAGTAATGAGATCAAATCCAGGGGCTTTTCCAGTACTTATATTTTCTTTAATCATTTTCATAATTGCTTCAGGAGATGTGAGCTCAATCTCTGCTTCTTTTGTGCTGTTCTTTGGTCAATATTATCTTCACCTTCATTTGGCTGGAAAGGGTCCTGTAGATGTTTGGCGAATATCTCAGCCTTTTGTTGATTATTTTTTGCCCATTTGCCATTTGGCATCCTAATTTGTGGTATTTACATGATACGTTTTTTTAATCCTCTAGTGGTTTTTCATAGTGAATTGTCTGTGCTGGCATCATTTGTCAATTCACTTAGGTAAGTACGAATTGATTCGTTTTTATACTTTTTTATTTCCC
Organism: Galeruca laticollis; assembly: GCA_963921935.1. Lineage (NCBI taxonomy): Eukaryota > Metazoa > Arthropoda > Insecta > Coleoptera > Chrysomelidae > Galeruca > Galeruca laticollis. The sequence goes on from OY998176.1 coordinate 134,188,840, forward strand.
TTTTTAGTATCATGGTAGCATTATTGACATTTTTCTTGTCAATAAGTGCTCTAGATTGATGCCATTTTTGACTTAGTTTCCTCTTCTCACTTATTAAGCTTTTAATTTCTTTTTGATAGTTGTTTCCTTTGGTTATCTGTCTAATAGTAGGAATATTTTTCTATGCACATTGTTGTACTTATTTCACGCATAATTCGACGTCTACATCTAGTTTTTTAATTTTTAAGAGTACTGCTATGTTAATTTTTTCTTCTAATTCTAACTTAAAACTCCATGCCAGTCTGTTAGTTTATTTATCAATGTTGGATTATTTTCTTTTTTTACAATATGTTCACTTACTGTCCCACCATGAAAAAAGTATATGAATACCTTTAAAAATAACCATTAGGTTTTAATTTTGATTCAACTAGATCTTATACAAGAAACAACAGTCAAAAAGAAATTTTCATTCCTGTGTAATAAAATTATGGCGACATTTCGGTAAGCTGAGTATATTTGCCTGACTTATTAAGGTAACTGCAGGTAATATGGGCTGTAGATTAAGCCTTCATCACCAAGAAAAAGTTCTGGCGAAAGAAGGGCAAGAAGAGTACATATTGTGGCCCATGAGTACGGACAGAAAGTAACAATTGTTTCCTGTGGAAACGCTCTTGGTACAGTAATACCTCCAATGGTGCTTTTCAATGGAAAACGTATGAAGCCAGAATGGGTTGACTTTCTACCTCTAAAAGGAAGTATGAAAACCCAAACTTATTGTGACTGAATTCATCATTTTGCAAAATTTAAGGTTTATGGACGTTGTCTAATTATTTTTGACGTAGCAATAAGTCATTTGGACTACAGAATAGTCAAGATAGCTAAATAATACGAAATTACCTTGTACTGTCTTCCCAGTAACACCACACACGAACTTCAGCCTATGGACAAGGCAGTATTCAGATCATTCGAATATTACTGGGATGAGTAACTGATGATATATTATTCGAATTACTAGTATCGAGTTATTACCAAACAACGATTTGGAACAACATTTTCCACTGTCTGGGACACATCTATGACTCCTCTAAATATAAAATCTGGTTTCTCTTGTACGGGAATTTATCCTTTTAACCTTGATGCAATTCCATCAAGAATAAAGTACCAGAAACACGGATGCCATAAAACTACCAGAACCACATAGTGGAGCTTCCACTGTGGAAGAAGACAGTGTACCTTCAACATTGGGCACAGAACAAAGAAAACCTCTCCGAACTAGAATACCTTCCCCGGAATCTAGTCACTCTAATTCTCCTTTTAGTTTACACGATTCCAGCATTGATGAAGATCAAGTTGAAGATTCTGGATCTGAGGATATGCAGAATGACTCCTACAAAGCCAGCAACGTCTCATTCACCGACATGCTTGATATTTCGGAACGAGCAGCAATAAAGGATAAAAATCCCCGAAAACTTGCTATTAACAGCATTAGTCACGAAGGATTTATTTACGAGCACTTTCAAACCAGAGTACGAAACACAAGTAAAAAAAGTGTTACCAAAAAAACATTTTCTTCTTCCAAAGGAAAGTCTAAAAACAGAATCTTGGTATTGTAAATTGTGCGAAGAAGACAGAGTAGCGCATATGCGTTTATGCTCTTTCTGTAGGGAGTATGCCCATGAAGAATGCATGGGGCTTACTCCAAAGGACAAAATAGAAGTGCTCCTTTGTCCATATTGTGATGGAAAATAATTCTTTTTTTTCATTATTTAGTTTTTTTATTTATGTTCCAAATTTTTCTTTTGGGTAATACCTACTTACTTTACTTTTAAGCATAAAATTATCATATTTAAGTATCTGGCCATATTACCGACCCCGGATCGACAATGTCACTTATTCAGGTGTCCACATGAATATTGAATATCTTTCAATATTAAATATAGTAAGTTTTAAATATCAGGAAAGTTTTGTATTCACGTGTCACTCTTGAAAGTCAAATTCTTGAATATTAAAACACTGTTATTGAAACAAGTATTCAGACTTGGCAACGATGAAAATTCGGTCAAATGATAAATTTTTTGACAGATTAATTCGCTTCTGTGATCAGTTTGTAGTTGAAACTTGAATGTTAATGCTAGGTACTTGGAATATATTCATTGTATTCATTATTTATATTTATTATTTGACAATGGAGAGAAAAACAACATCCAAAAAACAATTCAATATTTATTTGGATTACATAAAATCTCATAGAATTTTACTAACCGGAAAACTAAATCCTTCGAATAATCCGGAGGACTTAGAAACACTTTGGAAAACTTTAACAGAAGAATTAAATTCCTGTGGTGATGGTCCCGTCAGAGAAATCAATGCATGGAAAAAGGTAAATAAACTGTTAAATTATGGTTCACTTGTCTAGGTAAAGTAAAAGATATATTTGCTTATGTTTTAAGGTTTTCACGGAATGGAAGGGCGTTTGCCGAAAGAAGGCAAGAGAAAACAAGTTGCTTTCCGAGCTTGAGGCACAAATAATTGAATTGACCGGACAGAGAGCAGTGACAGGCCTTGATTTACGTGAACTAGGTTTCGACCAAAGTGCCTGTACAATCAGAGCTTCAACCAAGCAGCCAGGAACTTTCCATGCCCATGTAAGTACTGTGTATACCTATGTACTTTGAAAGCCATTTCTTCGCCTATCATTCACTCTCAGGCAGACTTTAATTAAATTAATTTTAGTCCTCCGAAGAAAAAGAGCAATTAGATGTGGAAACAGAAACTACCGAAACCCAGCAAACCCCCATTCAAGATTCAAAACATAAAAGGGCCAGTAAGGTAAATTTTACGACTATAAAGGTAATTAATGAAATTGAAATAAATTCTGAAAGACAAAGTTCCTGATTTATGTGAAGAACTGAACAAGGTGCCTGGTGGAGCATGTAAAAATGTCCAAGAATGGCAAGAGGCATTTTGGAGATGGAAAAATTCTGTCAAAAGAGAAGCCAGGGAAATTTACATTGATCAGAACCTCATAGGTGGTGGCTTGCCAATACCAAAACTTTTAACTGAACTAGAAGAAAAACTGTTAGCTATTCTAAGCATAGTGTGTATTGAGGGAATGTCAGTTCTTGAGGTAGGGTTTCTAAAAGAACAGGTTTGTTGACTTGAAGCACATTTTATAAAGTACTACCACACCATATAGTCTGGTCTTTCGACATAAATCAACATTTAAAACCTTGAATCTACATTCGTACCAGCAGAAAATATATGTCTCTTGTATTTTTATAGGAATGATCGTTCTTAAGCACACTTGTAAGTCTTAATTAAAGTAGAGCTCAATTTTATTCTTAATAAGACCATATGGCAATGACATTATATGTAAATAGTTTTAGGAATCTAGACCAGTAAAGCAGTTCAAGCGACCTAGAAGGAAAAAAGTTGTAACATGTCGCTACACCAGGAACCAGAGAACTACAAAAAAAGATAAGAGGGTTTTACATTTGTTGAAAGCTAGTAGCAAAAGGTTGGAGGATACCATGGATCAATTAACTTTAGCAATTGAAAAAGTTGTAGATGCTATAGAAAGATATTTTTCCTTATTGAGTTGAAAGATGTATGTTAAATGAAAAATTATTAGTATATAATTAAAATCTATTCCAAAAAGTTGAATATATTTTACAATGACAAAAATTACAAATAATTATTAATAATCCTATTTCTGGTATGTACACATTCATTAAAGTAATTCTGATCAATATTCAGATCATGAAAATTAATTGGTTCATCTGGAATAGGCGCATCAGCCTCGGGGTTCTCTTCTTAAAAGTCCCGCTTTTCTAGCAATATATTGTGCAAAATGGCACAAACATTTACAATTTTTGCTGCTTTCATTGGGGCATAATGTAGGGCCCTGTGCCCAAAGAAGCATCTAAATCTGAATTTCAAGATGCCAATAACTCGCTCAATTATGTTTCTTATTCTTCTGAAAAGAACGTTAAATCTTCTTTCCTGCTCATTCATGTCTCCTATGACAGGAGTAATGAGCCAAGGTTCTAAGAGATATCCACTGTCTCCCAGTAGCCAAGAGGACCTATCTCCATTTCTAAATGCTTGCATTAAATGAAGCCTAGGTAAACTTGTGTCCATATTGCTGAATCATGTACACTCCCTGGATACCTGGGGTTAACAGCAAGAATTCTATAATCTGCAGAACAAATTATTTGAACATTGAGGCCATAGAAGCCTTTACGATTATAGAAGAGAATAGCTGGAAAATTTTGATCATTGGTAGGTGGTGCTACTATTCTCACATATTCCATCTACAACACCAATTATACCTTAAATGAAGGAAATAATTTGTTATTAAGTTAATTTGATTACCTACTTAAAAAGCATTTTAGAACACTAGAAACAAATATATAATAAAGAATAGCTGTTTAATTTGTTAGCAAAAACCAACAAGATGTTGAAAAACTTAATTTTTTCCTCATTTTTTTCTCCATCATTTCGAGGAAATTTAACTTTATATCCAAAGTGTTCATTTAGGATGTCAGTCAGTTACCATATCAATTAACCTGCTAACTGAAGATTGACTCATGGGACAGTTCATATCCTGTCCAGTGGATTTTTGATATGTTCCTTGGGCATAAAAGTGTAGGGCACATAAAATTATTTGAGATTTGGGTCCTATTTCATCTATTAAGTATCTTGCCGTATCCTTGTTGAATCTATATATAGATTTAAAAAAAAATTCAGGAAGATCAAGGGGATCTGAAGTATTTCTCAATTTTTTTTTCTTTGATTGTTCTCAAGCCTGAAAATATGTTATGTAAATACAGAAAAATTCTATTTGAACATTTGTTTTTACCTTTCTTCTTCACTTTGCAATGCTGCAATTAAAAGAGGAAAATTTAGGATATCACCCATTCTCACAAAAAAAACTAGACTAGTTGGGTAGGTAGTTGATTGAAATACTCATGACATGAATGCATAAACTCTAAAATATTCAAGATTCAAGTTCATAAGCAGTTCCTCTATCAAATGCTTATGATATACGGAACTTGGAAAACTGTTTTTGAAAGTTATGGGTCACGTGAATAAGAAGAATTGAAAAATATTCAATAGTGAAAAACGTTTCAATTACCAACATTCAATATGGTTTGTCAATGAGCACCAGAATATAAATCCGCCATACTTTTCAATATTCATTTCAATAAACAAGTTTCAAAGTGCACCTGAATAAGGCCGAATATGGCCATTCGTAACTTTTTCTTAATAAAAGCATAAAAACAAAATTTTGAAAAATGTACATTTTTATTTATTAAAAACCTGTGCTTAAGGCTTTAGTTTATTTAACGGATAGTCCAGAATTTGATATTTTTTTCGTCTTCTGCAATTTGAAAGGATAAGTCCTTAGAGTGGCCATATTACCTGCAGTTACAAAAAATGTCAGTTCATCTCCAAAAAAAAATTAATGGGAGTATCAGTAACACGATAACTAGGTTTAAATTATTTGTTTTTATATAAACTTTCGCATAAAAATGATCTAAATGATGGGTGCAAACCGCATTAAAATCCGTTGCGTGGTTTTTGGGAGGAGTTAGGGGATAAGCAGGCAGACGCGGAAAGCAACTTTGTTTTATAGTATTCAGAAAAGTCAAATAAAATCATACATTTTGCCAACACAAATACTTTAAAACTATATTTTTACCTATTCTTTACCTGAAGATATCGTTGAACGACAGTATGTGCAATAACTTCCTTCTGTTCGTTTTCTATTAATACATCTAGAAATTCTACATTTCTCCTATCAGTTGCAGTCAAAATCTTTCCAGCTGAATCCGCACCTGCTGCTAGAGCTAGAAGTTCAGTCGCCATAGCTTCGCAATATTTTCCAGCTGCTATTAGATCCTTAGCTCTTTCTTTTTCTTTGTTAGAAAGAACGATTAGGATGTTGGACAGCTTAGCTGCGGTATCCACGGGTGCCGGGGATACTAAGATAAATTCTTCTATGGGTTTGTTATTGTGGTTTTTGGAACAGACCATGAGGTTATATACAAATCTATAAATAAGAAATTCGAGAGATTGAAACAGAAAAAACTGGAATGGAATTTCTAACATATTTTCTAATTGTTCTTTTGATGGTAGATGATTATTATTTAGAAAATGTGAAATTTTTGACGAAACTATTATATTACCCTAAATTTGATCACAATGATTTGGTAGCAAAACATTGTACAAAGATAAAGCATTTACAAATAGGAATTAAAAAGAAAAAGTATGTTGTAGTTCAAAAGATTAGATATTGGAATACAGAAGAAAGAAGTATACTTAGTTCAAATACTAAGACACTATTTTTAGTTTTGAAATTACCGCACATGATGTTTCTTATAGAATCTAAGAATAATAACAGTACCTAAGTACTAACAAATTTATTACCGTCTATCTTCCATCAAGGCATAAGTGTCGTGTTCCTTAGTCATCAAATACTCCAAGACAGCGTGGTGGCCTTCAGAAGCGGCAAACCAAATTGGAACAGCTCCAAGGTTAGTTTCCGCTTTGGGAAATGCTCCTGACTCTACTAATAACTTCACTACATCAACGTGACCTGCTCTAGCTGCGTAATGTAAAGGCGTCCATCCGTTACGATCCTGTGAGTTGATTTCAGCACCTTGACCTAGAATTAAACTCATATTTTCACTTTATTCAATTCAAATATTTTAATATTGCACCTAATAAAACTTCAACCATTTGCAAATGTCCGTGCTGGGCAGCGATATGCAGACCAGTTTTTCCATGTTTATCATGGCTTTGCAACAGTTCTGCTGAACGACTCAGCAGTAGTCCAACTACTGTACTATGTCCACCGTAACATGCTAAATGCATTGGATTGTAGCCCTGTAAATACAAATTTGAACCTCAATGGTTTGGTATAAATATAAACAGATATTCTTACGTTTTCGTGCGTTGCAGCATCAACTTGGACTCCGGCTGAATTCAATAGTAATCTGACTACATTTTCATTGCCTGAAAAAGCTGCTAGATGAAGAGGGGTCATTCCCGATTCATTCCCAAGAGCTGGAACTAAAGAAGCTCCGTTTGGAGCGTCTGATTTAACAGTTCCAGGTACGTGAGTTAAAAGTTCTCGTACTGTATCAGCTTGTCCAAAATAAGCCGCAACATGAAGTGGAGTAACACCAAGTTTTTTACTGATGACTCTCAAACTGTTGGAAGATCTCAATACTTCTAGAACCTGCAGGTGACCATATTCTGCCGCTAGATGTACAGCAGTGAAACCAGCTTTGTTTTCATCCGTTATGTTGGCGCCAGCTCTAACTAAAGCTTTAACCACTTCGCCATGTCCTCCTTCTGCAGCCATTTGCAAAGGAGTAGCATCTGTGAGTTTGTTTCTAGCTGATATTACTCCTTGCCTGTCGAATTTCATCAATTCCTCTATTACAGTCACACTACCTTGCGAAGCAGCTATATGCGCACAAGTATTACCATCCTTAGTCGTGGCCATTACTAGACTTGGATGTTGTTGTAAAAATAATTTGGCAACTTCAGAATAATTATTTTGGCAGGCTGCGTGAATAGGCTTTTGACCTTGTTCGTCTGTAGCATCAATGTCAGCACCAAGTTCTAATAATAGTTTGCAAACTTCTATTTGACCGGCTGCTGCAGCTAAATGAAGTGGAGTTTGTTTCTTTAACGTTAGAATGTCGATAACCGCGTTATGGTCTTTTATCAAAAACTTTACAAGATGAACATATCCATTCATTGCTGCTAAATGTAGAGCTGTTCTTCCGTTTCTTGATTTTGAATTTATGAAAGCTTTGTGGGTAAGAAGGGAATCGCATACTTGGAGATAACCTTGCTCAGCTGCTAAATGTAAAGCAGATCGACCTTCTAAATCAAAAACGTCTACTCTTGCGTGGTTAGCGAGAAGATTGTTTACCAATTCTATGTGTCCTAAAAATTGGAGAAAATAAGGAGCAACGTTTTTACTAAATATTAAAGATGATTTCTACCTTTTCGTGACGCTATTAGAAGTGGTGTCCATCCATGATCATTTTGTCGATTAAGAGCTTTCTGAGAATCGGTGGGTGTCATATGAGATATCATTTCCATACAAACACCGTTGTTACCAGCTAAAGCAACATAATGGAATGCGGATTCATGTTGTTTGGTAAGAAGTTTCACGTCAGCTCCGTTTTCTAATAAAATTTTTGCAACGTGTCTGTCGGAATTTGGCACTTCAACCTTGAAAACAACATCGTATCAAGTGAAAAAATGATTTTAAATATAGAGAACGTGAATACATAGAGCTTCTCAATGAACAGAAAACACAACACAAAAACAGTAATAAAACAACTATAAAACAGATATACAATGTTTATAAAAATTCTATAAAATTATTTTATAAAAGATTTATAAGTGTTTAATAAATGTGCTAAAAAATGTTTTAAATTTTATTATGGGATACTTATATAATAGTTAAAAAATTATTATATAAAGATTATATATGCTTAATAATTGCCACATTAGCAATTGTATTAATTGTAGCAGTATTAATAAATCAACTTTGTTTTATTAATATGTTTGTAGGAAGCTAAATTGTTTTCAAATAATTATATTGCAGAGTTGCTGGTGATAATAAATAAATGCATACATGAACAGCACCAACTTTAGGAAGAAAATAAATATGTCCGACTGTTGTCACTTAAATTTAATTTTTGTGCAAGTCTTAGTTTCAGACAGATTGAAAATTTTGATGGGAAACAAATTTTACTGTGATTTATATGATATCAAGGCAGTGCATTTTTCATGGGCTCCAATTTTATCAAGTTTTTCTAATAATTTGAGAAGTTAAAAAAATTAAAAATACAAGTTTTAGTAGTAATATTTGAAATTACTAGTTATGTTCTTCTAAATTTGTTTATACTCGATATTAGTATCACATAAAACTATTTGTAAGAGTGAAATATATTTTAAACTTTAGAGATCTTATTAAAATTTTGTCTATATCCGATTATTAACACGGCTGCCAATAATATAACAGTTTAGTAGACAAAGTAGGTTTTATAAAATAATTTACAAACATTTGTAATAATTTTAAAATTCTTATAAAATATACTTCATTTTCAAACGAACCTTACAAAACAGGACCGTATTTTAAAAATATAGTGAATAAAGGAATTGATAAACAAATTTAACAAGATTATATATTTCCGTAAGATTTTCAAGTGTAAATATGATCAAACGAAGGGATGCAAGCCGCTAGAAAACAGTATCTGTCCTTAAATATCTGTGCCTGTGCCTCTTAATACAGTGGAAGTTCACAATTTAGTAAAATGCAATAAACCTTACAAACATTACAATAAGATACACTTAAAAGATTTGTGATATTCTAAGGAGTTTTATAGTCAAAAGGAATTATATTCTATGGTAAAACAATTTCAACAACACTAAAATTAAAATGGAATTATGAAAACGTGATATTTTTATAAACATATAACAATGTCACAGGCATAAAAGAAATTATACCCTTAATTCCCAACAATATAAAGAGAAGCTAAAAGGACTTAATATTCTCAAATAGATAGCTTACAAACTAGCAATAATTCACGTTCTTGAATCTACAGTAATATACACAAAATAAAAGAATTTACATTCTTCAACATGAAGATTAAGAAAATGAAAATTAGATAAAGCTGAATGAGATTTACGAATATCTGGTAACAGTGAATGAAAATACAATGTCAAAACCTGATAAATAGAAAAGGAAGCTGTATAGAAATGTTTAAAATAAACTATCTTGTTGACTATAACAATAATTAAAGACGTTATGTTAATTACGCAAGCGAAGTTTGTCTTTTCAAATGGTAAAAATGAATCTACTAACCTCTTCGTTTGTTACAGCACAGACATAATGAAGAGCGCTTTCGTCATTATCGTTGATTTCGTTAACGTATGCAGCTGCTTTTTCTTCGCCTTTACTTTCTTTCATAAAGTTTATCAATGCTTGAACCACTTCTGCTTTGCAGCCTTTGGCAGCTAAGTGTAATGGGGTTTCTCCCTTCTAAAATTTGAAATTGTGATTATAAAATCAGTTTAGTGTGTGACATTTAAGAGTTTTAAAAATGAGATTAACAGAAGCTTCAGTGAAATGATACGAATAATACTTTTAGCTGGGACTTTAATTTTTAGGTAATTATATAAACTCGTGGACAAAATTAACGCAACACTTAAAATTTTGCTTATTTTTGATTTAGAATAATTATATTAATTTTAAACCGATTAAAATGGCACATTGCAGGAAATTCATTGAAATGATCACAAGAATTTTGAACTTTTGTAAAAGTAAATTTGACAATTTAGTATACGGAGTGGAATGGAATCCTGTGTGATAAACTAGATGCTACAAATGTTTTCCCTGAAAATGATTAGATACGAGTACACTAATTAATTCTCTATATTTTGTTTTTTGATTCATTTCAATAATTTTCTCTTTACAAAAGATACAAATTTTCAAAGAAACCTCTTTTAGCGACGTAAGTTAATTATTTATTCTTAATAACAACAGAAACAATTATTAAATTAAACATAAACAATTAACAAATTAATAACGCGAGTCGTATGAAGACATTCACATGAATTCATATAAAATTATTGTCAAATTTTTGACAGGACGTTTCCCTCATTATTGGATTCATAATTTTGAACTTTAATCAGTAAACACGTGAAGACATCCTGTTTACACAATTGTTATAATTTTCTTATTATTTGTTTTTTCTGTATTCAGCATTATATTCCAGTTCCTTATTTTTTGTTAATTCAAAAAGAGTTCGGGTAACATTGGCCCGGGACAATGTTAACTTTAGAATTATCAGATGTAAGTAAACAAAGTTTAAAACAATACATTCATATTTTAAAAATATTTACAGCGTGCCAAATAAACTTTTCAAGAAGTATTAATTTTCATAATGAACTTATTACTTACCTTATTTTTCACTTGGAACTTAACGAGAATGTAAATTAAATAGAGGGCTTATAAAACGACGTGTTTTCAGTAACATATTTTTGGCGCGAATAGCCAAACATATTAAAGCTGAGTTCAAACAACCGTCACTAGGTGGCATTGAATGGATTGAACAGCAATTTCAATTGGAAAAACGCTTACATTTGATGAATATAAGTTCATATAATATTCATAGAAGATATTTCTATTTGGGCCAATGTTATACTGATGGGCAAATTCACCCAAATTAACAGTGACGACAGCACTGATCCCTACAAATTGTTTTATTTTTCTATTTATTTAGAAACGGGTTTTTCGGATAATTTATTTATGGTAGCACTCTGGCTTCTTATCTGAACGAATAAATCTTTCGCCTTTTACTAATGATAAACTATAACGAATATCATTTTAGGGAGGAAGCGTTTTTTCAAGGAAGGGAAGAATAATTTACCACTCTCCTGCTCGAAATTATCAGGCTTTCCATGAATTTAGGTGTGTGCTTTTGTTTTAGAAGTATTATTCGCCCAACAAAAATTTTGAGTTGTAGTATATTACTATCTAAAAAAAATTACACAACCGTTTAGTAAAAAAAAATGTTTTATCGACATTTTGAACTCATCTCAAATTTTGTCGTTGTTCTTTTTTATACAACCATTATATATCAACTCTTTGAGCTCCTCAAACATTTGGTAATTGCAAAATGCTCAGCTATTTTATTTAAAGATGCGTTATAACTTTTTTTATTGAAATGAAATTTTGTTTTCTTTAATAATATGTAAAGTATGAGCTAAATAATTTGATATGATAAATAGTTCTTCAAGCTGTATAAGTGAATTGTTGGAAATAATAACAAAAGGTCCAAAAATAAATGACATTACTCTCAATGTTAACTTGTTTGACTATTATACGCTTATTCCAGCAACGCTTAAAACTTGATGAGAAGGGGGATATTATTTTTTCCGATTCTAATTTTTACCTTGTTTTTATATTGTGGATCACCACCGTCTTCTAGTAACAATAATAAAGTTACTATGTTACCATATTTAGCTGCAACATGTACGGGTGTCTGCCCATCATGAGTGGCTAAATTAGGACCAGCTCCTGACTTAAGTAACATCAATGCACATTTTTCCCCATCTTTAACTCTTGCTGCTATATGTAATGCGGTTTCTTTAAGCTTACCACCTAAAAAATGTAACTGTACTGGAAATGTCTTGAATAACATAAGACGCAAGAATAACATCATTCAAGATAAATCTAGAAAAATACTTTCAAATTCGAGACAAAGAAACAAACTATTGTAGAAATTTTACTGAACTTTTTAAAATATTGCAACTAAATGTTTAAAAAACGCGTCTCTCGAGAAATTATGATCTAAACAATATTTTTTCGATTTAATTCTTGTTTACCTCGTACATGTACGTCAGCTCCGTACCCAAGTAATGTTTCCACGACAAGAGGTTTGCAAGACTCGACGGCTATATGTAAGGCAGTGTAATTATCCTAAAAATAAATTAGTATCGATTTTTTTTTCTAGTGGAAAATTCGTGATGAACTTACATTTGTTGTTACGTCGACTTTTTCTCCTTTTTGCAGAAGGGTATTGATTATTCCTACGTGACCATATCTTGCGGCAGTATGTATACTCCTAGCACCGTCCTACACAAAGAAAAATCATTGTTTATTGGAATTAGATTGTATAAAATAATTAAATTCCAGCTTTCATCATATTTAACATAATAACATTAATTTTCAGTAGGTAAACTTCGTTTTGAATTGGATGTTTTGATTATTTTGACATTGACGTTCTCAAACAATTTTTAATAAGCTGTACTTTTGAAAAAGTCCTTTCGCCAGATGCCACCGAAATTGGTAGCGTCAGGAATATCCTCAATGCTATAAATAGATTGGGAAACAGAGACTGTAGATTTTTCTTCGTTATATAATTTAAAATATCTAAGGGCGAGTCTGAAATTTCGCTATAATCTGGAATTCGGTTAAGAATTTTGTATGACAGAATTTCATTATGCAAATCAAGACCATCATTATCTTTGCATACATTTTCTTGGGTTGAGTTTGCAAAGCCAAATCCAAATTTATACATAATTGTTTAATCATAACGGCCTCTAGATTTTGGAAATCACCCAAGAATCCTGTAACGATCTTATTATTTTTTGTTTCCGACATCCCACAGTATATATTGTAGTTTTTTTATTAAGCATTATTAAGTTAATCACCCCTTTTTAATAGCGAACTGTAAATTTGAGTATTCATAATTATTTCAGAATATGTGTATTACTTTTGAAATAAATTGACTGTCTCGACCCTTACTTCGTGGAATATGCTCATATTATTGTTTTTAAATGAAACTCAAGGTCTCTAGTTAATTCCACAATGTAATACAAGTTATTGAAAATTCTAAAAAATTGACAATTGTTTCGATAAATCATTATCATCGTCAGAATGACAGAAGTTACATTTCATTTTATGCCTACCTGATGTTTAGTAGTTATTTTTGGCTAGACCAAGAAATAACCTAACTTGTGATTGGCTTAATATATGTTTATAGAAAAAAGAAGAAGATGTGATATTACAAATATTGAAGCTTAGATATTATTAGCCCTATGGTGATATCCTGGATATCATTTTTCCAATTAAGATCAGTATAACTGTGCAATGATATAGAAAACCAGGAAAACTATATCTGCTGATCTTTACAATTATCACTTAAGAAGACAGTTTATTAGTGGAGAATTCCCTAGATTTATCTGTTCATTGACAACTTCATATTGTGGGTTTCTTAAATGTCTTCTAATTTCCAGTTCTTCAAGTACGTATGCTCGTAAGTGTAAAAACAAAAATACCACTATTAAAGAAGTCAGGTATATATAAACTCAAATGTCCAGAATGTAATGCTGTCTATTTGGGTCAGACCCTTAGGAATTTTGAAATACGATACAGTGAGCACTTACGAGCATACAGATTAAAACAACCAGATAAATCCCACTACGCAAAACATCTACTTGACACCAATCATTCATTGACACCTAACACAGAACTAGAAGTACTGCATATTTGTGAAAAGAAACAAGAACTGGATTTCCTTGAAGAACTGGAAATTAGAAGACATTTAAGAAACCCACAATATGAAGTTGTCAATGAACAGTTAAATCTAGGGAATTCTCCACTAATGAACTGTCTTCTTAAGTGATAATTGTAAAGATCAGCAGATATAGTTTTCCTGGTTTTCTATATCATTGCACAGTTATACTGATCTTAATTGGAAAAATGATATCCAGGATATCACCATAGGGCTAATAATATCTAAGCTTCAATATTTGTAATATCACATCTTCTTCTTTTTTCTATAAACATATATTAAGCCAATCACAAGTTAGGTTACTTCTTGGTCTAGCCAAAAATAACTACTAAACATCAGGTAGGCATAAAATGAAATGTAACTTCTGTCATTCTGACGATGATAATGATTTATCGAAACAATTGTCAATTTTTTAGAATTTTCAATAACTTGTATTATATTGTGGAATTAACTAGAGACCTTGAGTTTCATTTAAAAACACTTTTGAAATATCTGATGTATATGTATTATTTACTGTATCGTTCGCGCAAATAAGTCCTCGTATTTCTTAAGATTGTTAAGTAGGGGTCGAAAGAAACATGGATAAAACCCGGAAACGGTACGGAATACCCCTTTTGCTCTTGCGTTGACTCTCGTGCTTCACTTCTCCGCTTTTTCCGAAATCTTCCGTCGTAACCGACCGACCGTTTTGTGACTGATTTTCGCCAACGAGGTAAGCGAATTTAAAAATTATTTTGTAAATAATTCTTTCTGTGATAAATTCATTTGCTCCTAGCGTCTTTTGTAGTTACATTAATAGAATTTATTTCTGCTTATTACTTGTTTGATTTGAGTGATTTTCTGCGTATTTGTGTACAATTCCGAAATAGAATTTTATCTGTTGGTTTTATTTAAGGGAAAATAAATATATTTCGGAAATTTTCAAGCATCGTCTTTACTATAGCAGGTAGATTAGTTTCTTCGCTGCCCACAAATACTACCGAAAAAGAAATTTTTCATGAGATAAATATATTTTTTGAAGAAAATAATCTCATTTGGAACGATTGCAATGACATTTGTACAGATGGGGCCGAGGCGATGACGGGTAAAATTAGTTGTAGTTCCAGCCATTGTATCCTGCATAGACAAGTACTTGCGATGAAGCAAATGACGTCAAATTTAAAATTAGTTATAGATGAAGGGGTCAAAATAATCAATTTTATCAAATCACGACCACTACAATCCCGATTGTTCTCATTATTATGTGAAGATAATGGGAGCAAACATAAAACACTGCTGCTCCATACAGAAGTGCGATGGCTGTGTCGGGGTAAAACTTTAGCTTAGAGCCTAGTAAAAAATATTTGTTTCAGATACTTCTTTTAACTTAAAAGATCGTTTGTATGATAAAACTTGGTTGTTCCTACCGTCTTTCATGGAGGATATCTGTCAAAAACTGAACGAATTAAATTTATCATTGCAAGGTAAACAGACAACAGTGTTCCAGGCCTGTAACAAAATAACTGTCTTCAAAAGAAAATTAGATTTTTGGATTATTTGCGTTGGTAAGAGAAAAATAGAAAGCTTTACGACACTCAGTAAGTTAGTTAGCGATAACGACTCAGAAATGTTGCAAGATGATGGCGTCTATAATCTTGAAGTTATCTTTTTAATTTTAAAATGTTAACCTTACTTTGATTTTGGAGCTTAGATCATAAAATATCATTGGCTTAAGTGCAGCATGGTCCAAATCTCTGTTCTGCTCTCATTCCTTCTCAACATATGAATAAAAGCTCTCAACAAAGTTACATTTGATTGCGGCAGTTTCTTGGTCCAATCGTTGAGTCTATAATATGTTGTTTGGACCATTATTTCTCGAGATTGATAAAATAGTTGTATCTTTGTTTTTATATTTTCCTTGGTTGATGGGATTAAAACTCCAGCGAACTGTAAAATATCTCTTTATTTTATTAAAATTTCATTTCTCAAACCTAGAACAGTTTTCAAAGTGGCACGTTTCTTAATTCTCTTATGTCCATCAGCGATTTCAGGAGTGGAACATTTTTTCAAAAATATCTATTGACATTGAGACTTTATTCAGATTGCAGGTTGTAAATCTGCATTTGACACATGAAACTGAATTTTTTTGGTTCAATATTTCCAAACAAAGAACGGTTGAATATATTCTTTCTTTCCTAAAATAGTCTCACTTTCTTCCTGCTCACTTTCAACTCCACCCTCGTCGTCACTTCTTTCCAGCAACACACTATTATTATCATCTAGATCCTCTAAAATAGATACATTTTCCTCATCACATTCATACAAACACCTCTCAAGTTCTGCTTCCGTCCAACCTTCGTTACGGAATATTATGATATTATGAACCAAACAACACAATAATACTTGCTACCTGACACAACCGTTTATTGACGACTTACGTGCTCAGATACAAATGCGCAAACTACAAAATCTTCCTCCAAAGGAAAAGGAGAAAATAGTTAATTTTTACCTATAGAAGAAAATGGACGATAAAAGTACGTTACACATGTAGGCGCACAACGTACGTTAAATTTTTACAACTGTTGCTTATCCAGGTCAATATAGATGATCTAAGGTTAGTACTATCTGTCATACGTCATTATTTATTTTATTATAATTTATTAAAATTCTATGTATATTTTAAAACCGGTTGACGGAAATTTTTTGTAACGAACTCGTAAATTAAAATGGCGATTAACCATCTCGAACACTAACGCGCTCGCTTCGCTCGCTCGTAAAATTATCTCGATTATTAATCACTCTTATTAATACACTTGTTCGTTAAATAACTAATAACGCATTCTCAAAGCAGTTGTAATGGAGATATTTACTATTTAATAAGTGTAAAATACATTTTTCAGTGTATATACTAGTCGGTAAGTGGAGCAGAGGTGAAGCTTATGAAATCGTCAACATTGAAGACGAAACAAAATCTATTAGCATATCTGCATGTCAGTTTATTAAAGGATTTCAGGAATTATTCATGAAACATAAAGTCTTGTGCTTATCAGCTAGCACAATCGTATCATTATGTAACTGTTTTAATTATTCTTTCTTGGACTTTTATTCATAGAAATTTATGTTTTTGTAAATGGAAAATTTTGCATTAGTTTGTCATTCAGGTAATCGGGTACGTATTCTTAAATTCAATTATTTTTCATAAAATAAACAACTTTTGGTTAATTTTACGAAATATTTTTAGTTTTCATTTCCATTAACCATAATTTTGAAAATAATTAAACAAATGTAGGAAGAATCATGTGATTTTAATGAAACTTCAGATTATTGAGGTTGTATAGAAGCAATCAGAATATGGAATTTATAATAAATGAAAAATTAAACCAAAATTTTAGTTCCATACCTTATTTGGCATATGTAGGTAAACTCCTTTCTTGAAAAGCATCATTGCACAGTCCGCATGACCATTCAGTGATGCTATGTGCATCAGAGTAGAGCCATCTTTAGTCCTTTCCAGGATACTCGCTTTGAATTTATCAGCCAGTAGTTCTATTATATTTGCGTGTCCATTTTCCGCCGCTAAGAAAATATTAAAACATGAAGAAACAATCACTTACTGAATGGGAAACGGAAATATTCGTAATTTTGAAAATTTAGGAAGATATGAAATGAAATATCAGTTCGAGCAAATGAGTCTTTATTTCAGTAAGGTATACGAAATACCAGAAAATGCGCAGGAGATTAGGAAAAATAGTTCATTATATAGCTAAAACTGAAATAAATGAATAACAAGCAACGTTAATTGCCGATTGACGCAAGTACACCCCCACAAAAACCACCACACCGAAAAATCCCAATACAAACTGTCTACGGTATGTATATAAATGTCAAACCATGAAAGTAATTTTTTTTTATACAAAATGTCGATTTAAAAATAAATTGAGTGAATGAAAACGACGAATACTCAGTGTGTATTAAATACACTCTCAGTGTATTTACATCTTATGAATATAATTTTACACCCTTATAATAGGGTATTTAAAGTTTTTATTAGAATGACTCAATCATAACGATGGTTGGATAGATCTTGAGTATTGATTCTTGCATTTGATCGGCTTGATGTCTTTGACAATTACTTTTTAAATGACGACGGCTTTGATAATGGCTTAACAGCCGAAAGCGCTTAGCCTAAAAGTAATAAATTAATACACACTGAGTATTCGTCGTTTTCATTCACTCAATTTGCATATAGTGTGTACACCATATCCACAGGCATTTCGATTTAAAAATAGGCTCTAAGGCCCTACAGTAAAATTTTCAGTCTCCTAGCTGTACTCAATGCTGAGATACAGTACCCTCGTTTCAGGTAATTTGTCGGTATATACAGTGCGTCCATAAAGTAACGCATACATTAATTATTAGCTAAATAAACAATAATATTAGAAATTCCCGAAACATGTTGATTTTTGATTTCAATTTACTATTTTTCCAAATTATAATCCAATATACAGGGTGAACCATCTTCGTGATCTCGACAAATAAACAAGAATACACCGAAATAGCAAACAGTGAAGTGTTGATATAAATTAATAATTAAGTTTTATAAATTAAATGTGAGTGAATAGTTTGAATAGTTAAGTGCATATAAATTAAGTGTTAGTGAGTAGTTTAGTGTTTAAATAAATTCGTAAGTAGCCATACCGTGTGTTTAAAGTTTATCCCACCCGTTTACTGTTTAAATAAATAGGAAAAACATTACATTGGTGTCAGAAGTGGGATAAATGAATAAATTGCTACGTAAAAATGGCCAAGAGACTATGTGATCTGAAAGTGACAGAATTAAGAGCAGAATTGGAAGATCGTTAGTTGGAAACGTCCGGTAAGAAAAGTGAATTAGTAGAAAGACTTAAAGTGGCACTGGAAAATGACGGCTTTGATCCAGAAACAGTTTTATTTAATGACGAGGCTTCCACCTTAATCTCGTCAATTTCTGCTAATATTTCTGCTCACATGGACTAGAAGATTTTAACAAAGAAGAACGATATTTCTACTATGAAGAATGATATATCTGCAGATATCTTATCATTGAAAAATGACACTGCTGCTGAAGTCGAGAATAAAGTTTCGTCTCTAAAATTAGACATGTAGAATAAAATTACAGCGATGGAAAATCAGATGGACGAGAAAATCAAGGAGTTAGAGACAAAGATTGCCGATTTAAGAACACAAGACACTTCAACAGAACAAAAGAAGATCGAGATCTGCAAGCCAGACACACAACCCAAGACAGATGATATTGGCAGTTTTACCCGAGTCAAGGCCCCAACGTTCGATGGAAAAATGTCGTGGACCAACTACGTAAAACAGTTTGAAGCAGCCGCTAGCGTGAATATTTGGTCCGACAAGGAGAAAGCAGTGAACTTAACTATCGCGCTTCGGGAAGATGCCTTAGATGTACTTAAGACGATGCCTCTGGAAGAAATGTATGATTTCGAGCAGCCAACGAAGAGGTTGGACATGTGATATGGTCACGAACATCTAGAACATTTGTATCAATTTCAGCTAAAGAACCGAAGTCGGAAACGTGACGAAACCTTTCAAGAGTATGAAATGGATATTGCCCGACTAGTTCGATTTGCTTATCCATCAGCATCAGATAACATGATGGAGTGTTTAGGCATCCAGGCCTTTATTGACGGCTTATGTGACCACGATATGGAGAAGACGCTTCGATTAGCCCATCCTAAAACATTGGTCGATGCATTGACTGTTGCTCTTGAATATGAAGCAGCCACAATGGCTTCCAGATGCAACAAAGGTAGGACCATACAGGAAGAAGGTAACGATGACAGACTTGACCAGATCGTCTACTTGTTGAAAGGTATGGTAGACAAGAGCCGAAGAAAATCAGGTGCTGTAATTGTGGCGAGCTAGAACATGCACGCAGTTCGTGTAAGCGTCCTACGACTCCTGCAAACCAAGAACCTCTTAAATGCAAAGCAGCCACGAAGAGCTCGCGGTACAACAAAGGTAGGACCATGCAGGAAGAAGATGACGATGACAAACGACCAGATCGTCAACTTGTTGAAAGGTATGGCAGACAAGAAGCCGAAGAAGATGAAATGCCGGAAGTGTGGCGAGTTAGAGCACGTACGCAGTCCGTCTAAGCGCCCCAAGATTCCTGTAACCCAAGAACTCCAGTTACAGGGGAAATCAGACAGGCGTGAACATCCAGCTGATATGAATCACCGAAACGCCAACTCTTTGCCTAGACGGTCATGCCCTGTAGACTATTCACAATCCAACAAGTCGAAATCTAAGGAAGTTGCAGTTTCAAGAATTACAGTAGTCAATGAAGAATGGTCACCCACCAGGATCAGAGAAGATCAGGAGAATGATCCTCACCTGAAGAACCTGAAGATGATTCGGCAATGGAAGGAAGAAAATCGGTGACCTACATGGCAAGAAGTGTGAAAATTTTCACCGACACTCAAGGCGTATTGGGCTCAGTGGGACTTCCTTGTCCTGGAAGAAGGGTTGTTGAAAAGAGTCCTTGAAAACGACGATGGTTCCGAGATGAGGAGACAGCTAGTTATCCCAAGAACAAGAGTAGCTGAAGTACTAAAGAAGTTACACGACAGTCCATCGGAAGGTCATCTGGTCATCTCCGATGCTGTGAAGGACTGGTGTAAGAAATGTACGACTTGTGATACGAGTAATGGATCACATCGCAAGAGAAAGGCACCTATGAAACATTATAATGTTGGAAGCCCTTTCGAAAGGATTGCTTTAGACATCGCTGGACCATTTCCGACGACAGAAAATGGTGGTAAATACATCCTGGTTGTAATGGATTATTTCACAGAGTGGGTGGAAATTTACGCTATCCCGAACCAAGAGGTCACAACTGTCGTGGATATATTGGTGAAAGAATTTATCAGCCGATATGGAGTACCCTTGGAAGTCCACAGTGACCAGGGAAGAAATTTCGAAAGCCATCTATTCCAGGAGATATGTGACAAGCTGGGAATGAAGAAGACCAGGACAACAGCATTACATCCACAGTCAGATGGAATGGTCGAGAGAATGAACAGGACTATTGGAAAATACCTGTCCAAAGTAGTTTCCAGCCATCAGAGAGATTAGGACCAGTATCTTTCCCTATTCGCATTGGCTTATCGATCTGCCGTCAATGAGTCCACGGGTGAAACACCTGCGAAAATCCTGTTTGGACGTGAAATGAGGCTTCCTTGTTACCTGGAATTTGGCTGTCGGTCTGGAGAAAATCTAGCAGGAGAACCCTACGTGATACAATTGAGAATAAGACTGGACGATATTCATGAATTAGTTCGAACAAATCTCCAAGTTGCCAGCGACAGAATGAAAAGTCGGTACGACACGCAGGCCACAGTAGGCGGTTTTAAAGAAGGGGACAAAGTATGGCTACACAACCCGAAGAGGAGAAAAGGATTTTCTCCAAAATTACAAAAATCCTGGGAAGGTCCATACTTAATCAAGAAAAGGATCAATGATGTTATATATCGCATAAACAAGGTGCCCAACGGAAAACCAGAAGTAGTTCACCAAAACCGACTAGCGCCATTCGAAGGAGACCATGACCTAGAGAAAGAAGTAAACCATATTCGAGATGTGTCTGACATTACCTTCGATGAATTTATGGGCGCGTATGGAGGTACCGGGAAAGTTAGATATGGAGTCATTTCAGAACAACGACAAGATTTATTCACTGCCCCGGAAGATTATTCACTGGCATACAACATGCCCGCCCGTATCAAGAACGCACGAGGGTTGGCAACCGTCTTTCGAAAGAAGTTCGGGCAATTAGAAAAACTGGAAGACCAGATTCCAGCCCCTGACAAGACACTGAAACTTAAATATAATTCGCGGTATGTCTTCAACGTGGTAACTAAAAATGAATTTCAAGATCGATCTACCTACCGCGAGTCATCAGGAACATGGTGAAGGTTATCTTCCAAGATACCGGTGTCCAGATATTAATTTGCAGCTACAACCCCCGTTATCAGTATCTGATGAGGACGGTGTCCTGTTATTTTCATAAGATCGGAAAGTGTAGAAATGGGGCCAGTTGCCGATTCAAACATCCAGCCTGGGCTACACAAAAGTTCCAGTAGGAACTTCCATTTAAGGAGGGGGTAATGTGACGAAACAACACACTGGTATAGTCCCTGAATTCGACTCTGTCTATGCCATGTATTAAAGTTAAAATTATGGCGGATGCGCAGGGATTTCTTAGAACTGTTTACGATTGTGACTATCTTATCTAGACATTGTTTTTGTGACCAGTCTTATCTAGAAAATGCCAGAAAGCCAATCGTTTTTGTATAAGACGCAATCTAGAATTATCTAGTAAAAAAGGCACTAATATATATGGAACCGACCCGGGAGAGTTAGTTTAGTTGATAAAGTGATCTCGACAAATAAACAAGAAACACCGAAATAGCGAACAGTGAAGTGTTGATATAAATTAATAATTAAGTTTGTGTGTATATAAATTAAATGTAAGTGAATAGTTAGAATAGTTAAGTGCATATAAATTAAGTGTTAGTGAGTAGTTTAGTGTTTAAATAAATTCGTAAGTGGCCATACCGTGTGTTTAAAGTTTATCCCACCCGTTTACTGTTTAAATAAATAAGAAAAACATTACAATATCGCCTGGTACGCCGTTTTCCATCGATACAAATGCGACAATCTGATTTTTGGTCTTCTACAGTGCCGTGAGCACTGTATATATTTGCGACATATTCATATAAAGACAAAGTTATCACACTTGTGGTCACGTATATGAAGCGAACAAAAAGTGATTATAAGAAAAGTATTTTCTTTAAAAATATTTAGTATTAGACGAGAAATTACCATCATTATTTGTTTTTTGCGTGCTGAACTTTGTTGTTATGAGGATCGATTGAGTGAAAATAAAAGAAAGTAGAAATATATCTTGGTTAATCTTGATTATAGGTTAGCATTGTTAGGTCATTGTTATTTATATGTAGATGACCGAGCAGAAACCGTAATATTTCAAGAAACTGCATCATTACCGAATGTTTACAAACACTAATTTCTTCTTGAAAATTATGTGAGTTAATGGAAAATTATTATTGGAAACCTTCCCATTTCTTTCGTGTAATAATACTGAATCTAGAAGTTAGATAAAAATCATCACTTAAGCTTAAGCTCCACGTAATTAATTCTTGACATTTTTGTGCCATTTGCTAGAGTATCAGCAGATATTGTTTCAGTCAATCAGAATCAAGCCTGATAAAAAATATACATAAAAATTAAAATGTTATTGTACCGGTGTCTATATAAAATTAGATATGCAGTTTTTCGCTCTCCTAAAAAGTTTCCTCTTGCTTTCTTTTCCTAAAGGCTTTCATGTTAAGATTGCCAACATATGATGAATTTCCTAAATGCCCTTGAAATCTGAGGCTGCTTTCATTTTTCATATGATCTTTCCATTTTTGAGTTAGTCTTCCATTTTTTACCGATTTTTACTCTTATTGACTTTTCGATATGTTAACTAGGTTGCTAGTCATGAGAGAGTCATAAGAGAGAGAAGAAACATAAAAAAAGACGAGTATCACTCTAGGTACAGAATGATGCATTTGAGACGGCCTGTTTTTGTGAATACATGTCTTTTCGATCTCTTTGTTAGTGTGCTCAGTTTTGTTTACATTCCAGCAAATCTCACTTTAAGCTGAGTTTTTTAAGCACTCTGCTTCTCTTGGTTATAAGGAATCCAACGTTCTGCTAATTATAAAATCACTTGAAGACAAAAAATAAAACGGTAATTCGATATTTATATAAAACTAAAATGACTGCCATAAAATAATTTATAGAGGATTCAATGCTAACTTCAACAAAGATGCCAGACACTTTCCAAATTAACCGTGTATGTAAATATGCATAAATAATACATACCTAAATGCATTGGTGTTCTATCTTGATTGTCGGTAACACTGGCTGAGGCTCTAACTCCATAAAAATATTTAACCAGTACTTCATCCCCTTCAGCGGCCGCAATATGTAATGGCGTTTGTCCTTCACCATTTCGTATATCCACACTGGTACCATAGTCCACTAGTATCCTCACCTATATATTTTGTACATTATCAAACTGAACTCTCTTTGCCCATTTTCAACCAGAAATTAAATTTTAGGAACATAAAAATCTTTAATATACATAGCTGCTATATAATTATTGATTGAAGATCATCAGATCCTCTACATTATAACAAATTGGAGGATGACGTGTATGTCGAAGATGAACAATGGAAATCAACATGTAATCGAGCAAGTACACAATTTTTGTTACTCTTCTGTGCTGTGTAACCATAGGAGGACGTTTTATTTTAAACAAAAATTTAATTTCAGTTATTCTAAAGATCACTTTCAATCCTCATTGTTGTGGCGCGTATAAAAAATTCATATTATATAATTGTAGCCTCATTTTATTTAGATGAAGGCGCTGAATTATCCCCACTCTTTACGGAATCGCAAGATTGAAGGATTCCAACGTACAAAAATCACACTTATAAAGTTAACTTTGAAAGTGGTCTGAAATAATGTGGAAGACATTTTATGAAAGTTAATTCCTGAAGTAAGGTTTCAAAGCAGATTATGGAATTTGTAGTATATTTATAGTTAACACTCACAGTAATTTCAGGAGCATAGTGATAAAATTTATTTTAGAGAAACTTGTGAAGACTTACCATGTCTATGTCTTTTCGTCGAACTGCTAGGTGAAGAGCGGTATCTCCATTGGCTGATTGTGCTTTCACTTGTTCCGCCGTTTGTGCACTCAATAACTCCCTGCACATAGATTGATTTCCAGCCTCTACTGCTAGGAGCAGTGGAATCTTACCTCTCTGAAAATTTCAATAGTTTAACAGTCATTTCACTAATATGAATTTCTTGCAAAATTACTATTTCACTACCAGTGAAATGTATTGTTCTATCCTATTATTGTTAGCAATCGCCCTGATTGAGACCGGGTCATTTTGAAATGTATTAGCGGCTACCATAAGCGTCTTTTTTGGTCGAAGAAATAGGATGAGTCCATACCTGGACAACCGTTACCTAGACCCTAGTTAACCAAGACACAGTAACTAAACACAACCTGTTCGGAGTCTTGGAACGCTGTTACTCTAAACTCAGCCACCAGTCAACCAAGTCAGAACAGTTGAAATTAATCGTCGGAAATTTAGTGATGTTGCATTCCCCATGCCATTATTTTTATGGCACGTGGGTGTTTCCGGACTTATAGTGAACAAGTTGAGTGGAGGGTTCTTATTCTTCTAGTAAAAAGACGAGGACCTGTAAATTCTATCACCTGTTATCCTATGACGCCAATGTCCAGCTGCCGTACCAGCGTTTAGGAGGTGTACCAACTGGATGTCTTGTGTCAGGTATAGGATTCTTGGCTCATCCATTAGCTTTACATGGTCTCTTCTTTTATGGAGCTATGTTATAATCCATCTGACGTTATCCGGTACGCATATTTCAAAACTGCACATTGATACGAAACCAGTAGTTAAATGCTGCGCTGCCATTGGCTGGTTTGTGTAGTTACCGTCTTTTAAACTCGAACTCAAAATGTTCCTTGCTGTTTACAATTTAGGGATGTCAATTTTCTTCAATTAGGTACTAATACCATGGGATCACCCTGCATTAAAATATTGATAGAAATTTTACTTAAATCTAAATTATTACATAATTTAGTAATTGTCATTCCATAATGGCAGCGACAGCATAAAACCAATTTATGTATCGTATTCGAATAAAAACGGTCGCAGTCACATAGGGAATGACGGTGGAAATCCAGCAAATAGCAGAGCCGCATTTGGCTACAGGTTTCGTATCAATGCGCAGTTTTGAAACATGCATCCGGTACTACTAATTCTCCTAATGTGTCGATATTCCGAATTATGCTGTGAAGTATGGTTCCCTTTATTGTCCGTGTTAGCTTTATATGTTCTCTCATGTTTCTGTTGTTTTTGCTCTAGTTTCTGCGGCATAGTTTTATAAATACAGGAAGATGTTTATATTTGATAATGTTTCGGAAAAAAGGTTTAAAATTACTAAGTAGATATTTTCTCAAATCTCTAAGAATGTTTAGATTGCATTGATAACACATATTTTTAAAAGTAAGTGGGAAACAGCCTGCAACAATATTAAAGGACACACTGTTTCTTTACAAATATTCATGTATCAAAATGAAGGAACTTTATGCAGTAATGAATTATATTATATATCATTTTATAATGAATCCTTCCACATAACCATAAACTTTTCTACATTTTCTGTCATTCATTTAAAAAAATATAAAAATTAAATATTTCATTGGCATTCAAATCTATTTCGATATCTGGTTACAGTAAACAATTCAATAGAGATAAAGATGCTTTAAACCCAAACCGGTATCAATAAACTGACAATCGAAAATGTCTTTTTATCGAGGGACTTGATTGTGCCAGGCGGCGGAACGGAAGACACGCTATCATTTGAAAAGTACAATATTTTGGATTAATGCTGTAAAGTAATAATGCTTTGACTACAATTGTTGTTGTGATGAAAAGTAAATATATATATATATATATATATATATATATATATATTGTTGTAGATAGAACGACCATATAACATTCATAGAATCCCGATAAAGGATAAAGTAATAATATCTATCAATAAAAATAATTTCTAAATAAAGTACCAAAATTAATAAAATACGTATATAACGACATAATGAATTACAATCAATGGGCATAATCATAAAGAAAAATAAATAAATATAAAAAGAATTCATACACAATTATTCGTAAAACAGTTTTAAAATAATTCTGTATTTAAAAAAACAACCTTAGACAGAACCTAACAAGCAAACGGAGATCAATAAAATAACGTAACGCCACATGGAATATTAGACACCTAGAGCATCTGCTGATATTTAAAGAAATAATAGGATGGCAATAATAAAATCAGCAATGCTACGATGATTGATCAATAAATGACATTTAGAATTAGTGAAAACATATATAAGATATGTTAGTTAATATTTAATCATACAAGTATATAGGAAATATAGTAATATAAGTAGAAAACTGTAATTACAGGAAATGTCAAAACCTATACGAAATATAACAGTTGACGACAAGTATACCAACATAAAATGTATTTGAATATGAAATATAAGAATAAAAATAAATGATTACCGACCTAATTTATATGTATAGATGTAATAATATAAAGCAATATAAAAAATGAAGTGTATCCATGTATATTATGTAAATATTTAGGTTGTAGGAAATATAAAAATGATATATTTGCATTGACCAATCGGAAGATTTCAAATAATCAATAACATGAAAAAAACAATAATAATAAGATGTTAGTGAATTAAATCACGTGTCGAATGACGATAAGGTTATAGTGAATAAAAAACAATCGATTGTTTTACTGCAATCTAAATCCTGATATATCAATGAAGAAACACATGCTGGAAATTGAAGAAATGGTGCGTGATTTAACTGCATGTGGCTTGGAAGTGAACGAGACAACAAAAGTATGGTATATGCTCAACTCACTACCTTTAAGTTATGCACCAATTAAAGCTGCAATAAAAACAATGACAGATGATAGACTTACATTGGCCTTTGTGAAAGGAATGCTTCTTGAGCACGAGGAATATCTAGCGAGAGAGAATAATGATACAACAACTAAAGCTCTTCATTTTCGTAGTACAAACGACAAAGGGTGGAAGAAAGAAAAACATTTTCCTAAAAATAAAACATTTAAAAACAAACAGGTGCAAAAATGTTTCCATTGTGGTAGGAAAAACCACCTTAAACGTGATTGCTTCTTCTACAAACAGAGTTTGAAGACGTATCAAAAACCTCACTATCAAAAGAAGAAAAACAATCATCAGGAGACTAGTGCTAATGTTTCTGCAGCAGTAGAGGAACCGTTTGCCTTTATGTGTACTAATGATTCAAATCACGAAGAAAAAGAATCAGGACATTTTATATTAGACTCTGGTGCGACTGAGCATATTATCAACGATTTGGGGCTCTTCACAGAACACAGACAGCTAGCGAAGCCAATTTCCATAACTGTGGCGAAGAAAGGTGCAACCATCGAGGCGACACATATTGGGCAAGTGGAAATCAACACAACCCTTGGCTACAATGGAACATTGAAGGATGTCCTCTACAGCAGCAGTGTACCTGCCAACCTCATCTCAGTGAGGCGTATCCAGGAGGCTGGGATGTCAGTCGTGTTCACGGAAACTGGTAACGTGGAAATCAAAAGGGGAAGCACGACAATGATAAAAGGTAAGCGCATAAATAATTTGTATATTATTGAGCTTATAATACAAAATGCGCGAAATACAGCACGCACCGCAGGCCACGTGGCTGCTGTTAAAAGTATTGACAAAAATATATTGTGGCATGAACGAATGGGCCACATGAGTAAAGAAATTTTTTCAAAATTTAAAGAAAATGAACTTGCAAGTGATAATATTTATTTAAAAATATAAATCCCATAAATTCAGTTTGTGAAGCGTGCATAAGCGGAAAACAAACACGCCTTCCTTTCGCCAAAATAAAAGATAAACGTCATATTAAAAGACCGCTATTTATTGTTCATTCAGACGTATGTGGTCCAATAACACCATCTACGATAGATGATAAAAATTATTTTGTAAACTTTATAGATGAATATACTCATTATACCGTAACCTATCTAATGCCAAAGAAATCTGAAGTCTTTACTTATTTTAAAGATTACGCTGCAAAAGGCGAAGCCCATTTCAATACGAAAATAGTCAATTTATATTGCGATAACGGTCGAGAATATTTATCTGGCGAAATGAAGGAGTATTGTAAACAAAAAGGAATAACATATCATCTTACGGTGCCATATACTCCGCAACAAAACGGTGTGACGGAACGGATGAATCGAACTTTAACCGAAAAAGCACGTGCAATGGTATATAGCTCGGGTTTAGACAAACGATTTTGGGGCGAAGCAGTTTTAACTGCAACTTACTTAGTAAATAGGTCACCTACTAAAGCCATAAAATTTAATAAAACTCCCTACGAGATGTGGCATGATAGAAAACCGAAATTAAGTATTTTAAAAATATTTGGCTGTACAGCTTATGTACATAATAAAACAAAAACAAAACAATTTGATAGTAAATCATCTAAGGGAATTTTTGTGGGTTACGTGCCAAAAATGGATATAAGATTTTTGATTCAGAATCGAAAAAAATTCATAGTTGCACGAGATGTAATTTTTGATGAAATTACATACAAAACATCAACACAAGAAATCGATGATCAAATAAAAATTGGTGGCAAAAATGTATCAATAGGCACAGATAATTTATCAGCAGGAGGTAATGCTGATAGTGATGCTGGTGATAAAATCTCCTGGTAAAACGGATAATAAAATATGCGATCAAACCCTTATAAAAAAGGTTGTCCCTGAAAATTGCATTAATGGTCAAACATCTAAAATAAAGGATGTCCCTGAACATAAAAGTACGAACTCAGATAGTTCTGATATAACTACGTGTAAATTAAGAAAGTTAAATAATAATGCGCAGGATATAAGGAGTGAGAGATTAAAAGCCAAACCAATAATATCTTACGATTGCGAAGAAGAAGATGATTTTGAATTTAAAAATTACCCTATAGCTGGTCAAATATTGGAAAATGAAATTCCAAAATGTTTTCAAGATGTAGCTAAAAGTAAATTTAGAGTTGAATGGGAAAAAGCCATAAAAGATGAGTTAAAATCATTAGATCAAAATAAAACGTGGACGCTAGTACAAAAGCCAAATAACGTAAATATCGTCGACTGCAAATGGGTGTTTACAATAAAAGGCGATAGTAATGGAAATTGGGTCAAATATAAAGCTCGCTTGGTAGCGCGCGGTTTTAGCGAAAGAAAAATTTTAGATTACGATGAAACGTTCGCGCCGGTAGCGCGAATCAGCACTTTTAGATGCTTGCTTGTGTTCGCAAATCAAAATGAGCTGTTAGTTCATTAAATGGATGTGAATACAGCATTTTTGAATGGAACATTAAAAGAAAACATTCACATGAGAGTACCTGACTGTGTTGTAGTTAATGCAAATAATGTTATATGTAAATTAAATAAGTCTTTATACGGCTTAAAACAAACTGCTCGATGTTGGTTTGAATGTTTTGATAACGTATTAATTGAAAAAGGATTTGTAAATTCAGCAGCAGATAATTGTTTATATTTTTTGAACAGAGGAAATGTCAATAAAAATATCTACGTAATTTTATATGTGGATGATTTAGTGATTGCAACTAAAGATAACAATACAATGAATAATTTTAAACAGTTTTTAATGAAACAATTTGATATGGTTGATTTACAAGAAATTAATTATTTTTTGGGTATAAGAATAAGCAGATCAAACTCAGAAATTTCACTTGATCAAACAACGTATTTAAAGTCTGTATTACAAAAATATAATATGAGTAACTGCAACCCCGTCAGTACACCATTACCAGTAAAATTAAACTATACCGCATTAAATTCAGAGGATAGTTATGATGCACCTTGTAGAAATGTAATTGGCTGATTAATGTACGCAATGCTGTGCACACGTCCCGATCTGTGTACAGCGGTAAATTTACTAAGTAGGTACCAAACTAAAAATAATAAAGAATTATGGTTATGCTAAAAGCGGGTATTAAGATATGTAAAAGGAACGATTAATATTAAATTGGTATATAGAAGAATTGACAATTATGCACAAATATTAACAGAGTATGTTGATGCTGATTGGGCAAATAATGAAGTTGATCGCCGAAGTACAACGGGCTGTTTATTTAAACTGTATGACAATTGTATAGTAACTTGGATTACACGGCGACAGAATTCGGTTGCAGCGTCGTCAACCGAAGCGGAATATATGGCCGTTTTTGAGGCTGTAAAAGAAGCCCTTTGGCTAAGATCTTTATTTGTCAGTATTAATGTCAATATGTTTAAACCAATAATTTTATATGAAGACAACCAAAGTTGTATAGCAATGTCAAATAATCCCGTAAATCACAAACGTTCTAAACATATCGACATTAAATACCATTTTACGAGGGAGCAAGTAGAGAACAAGATGATCTGTTTGAAATATTTGTCCACAGGTAATCAAGAAGCTGATTTGTTGACAAAGTCGTTGTCACCACAGCAGTTCAAGGAACTAAGAAGGAAAATGGGACTAGAAGAAAAATAATGTTCACATTATAAAATTATTTTTATTACTGATTTAGAAATTTAAGTGTTAATGATCTGGTTAGGTTTTGTGGGGTTTCCCTAACCCAAGCAACAGATGTTGGATCATTGTGAATTCCCCAGAAAGCCGTAAAGTAATAAGTTTTTCCTCATATATTTTTGAGGGGGTGTATTGGTTATTAAGCAAAAATTATATTCAGATATTTAGATTGTTTATCCTAAATGAACTCTCCTTTCTAAAAGCCGAAACAGGAGTTTTACAAATAACGTATCGTGTTTAGTTTTCTTTTAATTTGACTGTAACCAATATTCTAAATTATAAGTCGTTGCGAAGTAGTCCTAGAAAGACTTACAAATTACGGCTCGAAGTTAATAAAACTATTTAGACTTTTTATCTGTGTTTCACTGAGATCCATTATACCTTTCATTAGTTTTGATGTGGAAATTAGGATGTATATAGAAAAATCCATTATTTTATTTTATAGCATAAGAATTTTAATAAGTAAGAAAGGATAATCATTTATTTTTATACATAATAGGTATATGACTCCAACAATAAAATAAAGCGCCAACTATATTTTTATACATAAGTAATATTTCAATGTTTTTTTTCAATTTTTTTTTATCTTCATAAATAACATAAAATAAATTCCATTGAGGAGTAATTTTTATTTTATTATGATATGCCCAGAACCCTACTGAGTTATAGAGTAGTGTATAAACAAGAGCAGCCGAGGTAATAAAATTTTAGGAATTAAATGAAACCACATGCTAATAAATAGCATAATGAATCGGAGGAATTAAAGGTAAAATATATATAAATTAGCTAGCCCAAGAGTGTAATACTTCAATTGTAACAAAACATTAATACATTAAACATTCAATTTAAATTCACAACTAAAATAATAATTCTCATATGTATAAATTTCATATACATTTTATCTCCCAAACGTGGAGCAAATAAATTATAGTATTCAAACAACAATTTCATAAATAAATAAAACATATATTAAATAAAAAATCCATACATATTTAGTTTCCACCCGCAACGTGGGCATTATATAAAATAAAGTAGAATTCCTATTTAACTTGCTCCCCAAACGTGGGGCATTATATAAATTAAAATAGTATTCCTATAAAATATATATATATATATATATATATATATATATATATATATATATATTAATACACATCCTCTATTTGAAATTTAAAGAATAAGTAAAACATAAGGAAATTCATTTAATTTTAGTTGTCATACTCTCGATACACACTGTACTCTACGTAAATTCCTAAATTTTGAAAGATTCAGTAGAAATATCAAACATGACATTTCATAATTTTGATGACATTTGAGTAGAATATATTTAATGATAGATAGAACATAATAGGATTTGGAGAAAATATTTGAAATTGTAAAATATAGAGGTCTCTGCTAGCAAGATTACAAATGTAATAAAATAATTTCAAAATCTCACTTGGTTATTGAAAATTATAGATTAGTAATTTTTTTCAAAAACAAGAAACATCGGTAACCAACAGAAAGGAGAATTATTTATTTTGTAAAAATTTAGTCAGTAGCTTTTTATCCTTTGAAGAGACAACATCAGAATAAGAGTTGTCTCGAATTTTTTTGGTAGATTGCATAAATTGCATATCATACAATCAGATAAATAACCCATATAATAAATTCAGTGCGTACATAATTCGGATAAGAATTGTATCGTAAAAGTGTATGTGGTTCCAGTTTTTCTAAATCGTATATATTTAGAAAGTTGCAGTATTCTAAATACGTTAGAATAACTACGAGATTTCCTGATCCATTGGGTGAGTCCTCTCCAGTTTTAAATTTATTTCTCGAGAAATATCAGGCCTTAAATTCAATACAGTTAAAAGATGCATCTATATAAAAAATTTGAAATATACCAAATTTATTGATACATATCATTTACAACATCAAGTGAATAGACCATTTTGAGCAGAAGTTTCGGTATTTGACATTGATACACGTCAAGTGTAAATTATTATTGGAACGTTTGATAATAATTCATTAGGTTAAATTTTAGCATAGTTGTATTCTAAATTTTTTTTTTGTAGAGGTTACGACTGTTGTTCTTTTATCATAATTTTTGGGAATAACAATTTTGTTAATTTTGCGTATCTGATAGTATAATATATAATTTTGATTCTAACTACCTGTAGTATTCATTCAGTATCCAATCTCATTGAACTTATCATTTTACATTCATAAAATTTTCAATTTAATCAGTGACATTTGGTTGAAATTTTTAGTGACAGTAAATTAGTAAATGTCATAAAATAATTAAAGGGCCTTTTATTATATTGAATTAACAGTTATTTGAGAGTTTGATAATAGAGAAACATTTAATTTGGAAATATCTTAAAAAAACAAATAAATTTGAAGAATTAATTTTGAACAATTTTGATCTCACCCTGAGATAGGAGTAATAAGTTGATTGTACATAAATTCATCTTTATATTGATATTTATTGGCGCCGGGCATGTTTAATTTGACAATTACTGTCAAATTTGAAATTCAATACGTACTTAAGTGGTATGCACAATAATTGTCGCTGCGACAAGATAGTATAATTTATTTCCATATCGTAGGGCAATTATATCTAAAGAATTGAAATATTACAAATTGTCTCCAAACGTAGGCAATTATATTCAATGGTTTGAAAATATAACAATATATATATATATATATATATATATATATATATATATATATATATATATATATATATATATATATATATATATATATATATATATATATATATGAATATGAATATATTTACTATTAGAAATACTTAGTTCTTTATTTTCATTCCACGATGAGCGGATCTCACTTGAACAAACATTACATGCGAGCTAAACGGCTTTCACGTTCTTATCTGTTGCCATATCAACTGCCACATCGACTTCCACTGCCACAACAAATCTTCATGATGAAGAAGTTGAAAATGTAGCTGCTATTAATCCAAATAACGAATCTAGTACATCCCCAATTTCTTCAGAAAATGAAGATGACTCTTTTTTTCCCGTATCCGAACTGAAAAGTGCCCATTTAAATACTCAACCTCTCAATCGCTATACCCATCTCGATAATAACAGTAATCTTTGTCTCAATAATAATCATTCACCTGAGAACCAATCCATCAGTATTGCATCAAAGTTGGCCGAGTGGGCACTCAAACATAATATCACTCACACTGCTAATAATGAATTATTGAGTATAACGAAGGAAGTTATTCCTGAGTTGCCAACAGATGCCAGATCATTTTTAGGAATGTTGAATTGAAAAGTATCCATCCTGGTAAATACCATAATTTTTGGAATAAGAACATGTATCAACAATCTTTATGTTCAATCATCTCATTATTCAGAAGAGACGACAACACTAGAGCTTATTATAAACATTGATAGATTGCCTTTATCTAAAAGTTCCAGTAGTCAGGTTTATCCTATATTATGTAAATTATCAGTAGTAATATAACAAGAGAGTGAGAATAAATTGAAAATAATTTGACAGATTTTTTGAAAACTTGTTGCCAGGCAATAGTCACGAGAGCCCGCAGGGCTCAAGTGGCTACAAGTGACAACAAGTTTGAACAAAATCTGTCAAATTATTTTCAGTAGTAATATAACAAGAGAGTGAGAATAAATTGAAAATAATTTGACAGATTTTTTGAAAACTTGTTGCCAGGCAATAGTCACGAGAGCCCGCAGGGCTCGAGTGGCTATTGCCAAATGGCAACAAGTTTGAAGAAAATCTGTCAAATTATTTTCTAATTTATGGAACTCTCGAGTTATATTTGACTAGATTATTTTTTGATTCACAAATTGGTGAAGGTCTTAAATTGTCTCCATATAGACTGATTACTTATTAGAATATTTTTCGAAGTAGTTTCTATAATCTTATTCGTTATTTCTTCATCAGAAAAGGTACTAAACCGATGATGTTCACTCATTTTATATATAACGTTGACACAATTAGATAATTATTTTGACAACTATCTGACACTTGCTAGACAAATAAAAGCAACAGTGATTATTCCCGAGAATAATCACAAGAGCTTTATTCCCACTATAATAATGACATGATTGGTTGAAACTTACCCTTGTGTCAAATAAAGAAGCATTTCATTGGTTTTAAGAAACGTCAAAAAATAATCAGAAGATAAGATTGTTGATATGATTGGAATCTATCATGGTTATGAAAAACCAAAGGAAGCAAACTGTTTTTTGGAATAATTTGTTGATGATGCTGTTGATGTTATTACAAATGGTACAATTATTAATGGCAAGGAATATAAAGTTACTATCAAATCATTCATTTGCGATGCCCCAGCAAAATCATTCATTACATATACAAAAGGACACACTGGATATTTTTCTTGCACAAAATGTCATATTGAAGGCATTTATTCTGATAATAGGGTTTGTTTCCCTGAAACAAAAAACCTCCGTTTGAGAATAAACTGACAGTGGGTTTCGATTGAAACTTCAAGGCGATCATCATAATGGTACATCAGTCATTGAACGCATTCCAAATTTTGATATGGTAGATGGCTTCCCCTTAGATTATATGCACTTGATCTGCCTTGGTGTTGTCAAAAAATTATTAATGTCTCTATGGTGCTGTGGCAAACCTTCAACAAAAATTGCTTTCAGAAATGTAACTAATATATCAGATTCATTGATAAATTTTGCTAAATGCATGACATTAGAATAGAAAACCGAGAAGTTTGACAGAAGTAAAACGATGGAAAGCTATAGAATTTAGACAATTTTTATTCTATACTGGACCTGTTGCTTTGAGAAATCAGTTGAATAAAGACAGATATCTAAATTTCATCACATTACATGTAGCATCAACAATTCTATCAAATCGGAAATATAATGATTCCATTGATTAAGTATGCACACTCTCTTCTCCAATACTTTGTTGAGACATTCAAAATTCTTAATGGACATGTCACACAATATACATAATTTGATGCATTTATCAAATGATCTAAAACATCATGAAGCACTTGATGATTCAGTGCATTCCCATTTGAAAACTTTTTAAACCTCTATCACAGATAATAATGAGAAGGAGTGAGAAAAATCCATTAGCTTATAAAAATAAAATTAATAATGTCTCCAAAAAATATCCAATTTTCTCATCTACTCATTCAGAAGGACCAACATTTAATATCAATGTCATAAATCAGTTTAAAAAAGTGAACTTCCAGAATTATGTTCTTCAAACTGCGGTCCAAGATAACTGTTGTTCACTCAAAAATGGAAATATTATTGAAATAAAGAATATTGTATTATATCAAAATCAATACGAAATAATTGGAAATAAATTTTCAAATCTGAGAGATTTGTATGAACAACCCTGTAAATAATCAGAATTGGGCATATTTGTTGCTAATTTAGATCTTGAACTCATGGAAATATTCAATGTCAGTGATATAGATCATAAATGTGTGAAACTTGAATTTAAAACTAGCTACATAATTTTTCCATTGATACATACATATTGATATATTTTTTAACAAAACACAGGATCTCTTAGAAACTCTCTTTTTATGTTTCGATATACCATGTGAAAGTTTCATAAATCTCAACAGAAACATTCTGAGCTCATCATTTTTGAAATACAGGGTGAGGAACAAGAATAATATTAATTTAATTTCCATTTTATTTTTAGATCATTTTTGGATCTTTGTTAGGTTATGAACATCTGCTTGTTATATTCCTATAATAACCTATTCAGTATTTTTTTTGATATGTAGTACCTATATATTAAAATAAGAAATTTATCGTGTTTCTTGAGTTTTAGTTTAGAAAGATGACTGAAGAAAAAACATGGACAGTAGTCAAATTTGAAGATGAGACAGTGGAAGCAGTGCCCACAATATGGATACAGGGAGATTGCTGTCACTGGCCCTCGATGGCCCCTCCTAAGTTGATGATGGCTATAAAGAAATGTGAACCTCTAAATAGATGTTGGCCTACTCATAAAATTAAAGTTTTCAGGAATGCAACATTTGGTAAGCTGAAATTTATCATTTTTGTGGTAGTTTTCCAAAACTAGAAACGCAAGAAAATACACACCTAAAATTCTTTAAAATATTTCATATAGCGTAAGTATATTTCTAAAGCTGAATTTTAATTTTTAGGAGTCCTGAAAAGTAAATTTTGACAAACTAACCACTTAGTGTGTGTTTTGGGACATTGTCTAGAATTTATGTTGAATAATGCTTTTTTCTTCTGAGATCATTATATGAAAGCTCGAAATAAAGCTAAAGATGCTGAAGAAACCAGTGATCTTGCATCTGAAATGGAAAATGAAAATAAAAGAAAGAGGATTCAGAAAGTTTTATCATCTAGTGGTAGCTCAGATGAATCCATTCTGCCATCTCCTCCAAAACTATGTAATATTTTTTATGAAATTAATAGTACATTTTTTCTTATTTAAAGTATTTTGCAGGCATGGTGAAAAAATTTGATAATTCTGGTAATGGTGAGCAAATATCATTTTTGTTATGACTGGGATATATATAATTTTTTTTCAAATTCATTGAGTATACTTCAAGGCATATGCATTGAGTGTCAACTTTGAAGAGGCATCCATTTTAGATTCCATGTAATATTTGGGTAACAAATTCCTACCAATACTATATTTTCACTTCAATAAAAAAAATTAATACCTACACCTTCACCTTGTTGGCGATATCGCCAATTCATTCATGCCAGAGATTATTCTGTTTTTTCCTAGATCAATTAGAAAATGAAACAGCTGTTCTGATCCCACCATTCCAGGAAAACATTGCTGTTCAAAATGTTGAATCTGTTGCTATTGCTCAACAGGAGAATTATTTGCAACAAAATCTCAATCAGTATTCTTGCCAAGGATGTAAGGACAATGGTTAGTTATTGATTTATGTTAACATCTCAGAGGCATATAATGGGTAATGAACATGTTATGTTTACATTTAATTAGTGAAATTTTATATGTAAAGTTACTTATTCTGCATAATTTAGCATCAAATATTAAGGTGATAATAGAACAGAACCATCTGATACGCAGTATCTCAATTGAAATATTATCAGCCATAAAAGAAAAGGAAGAAAGGGATACTTTTGAAAAAAGTCATGGGTCCCGGTGCTTGATGATATACATTTTCCGATAAGTTGTGTGGAGGATTTGGGAAAATTTGAAGAAGTTTTGAAAAAAGAAGAGAATTTTGAAGCAGCTGTAAGTTCATAATATTCTTTTTTTTTTCAACAAACTATATATTGTATTGTTTTAGGTGATTGAACTGGCAAAATTGGGAGGAGCTAACAATTACAATTTTGTAAAACGCATCATGACATTATTAACAAGCAATGAAGAGGCAGTTGGTTGGGCCGTAAATGCAAAAAACCATTTATCAATTTATTGATGGCCAAACTTGTCCTGGGTGAGTAAATCACTTCAAACTGTGCATCTTTGAAAAATATTCAGGACTTCTGCATTCACAGGGCGAGGCAAAAGTATGGAATAAATTCGATATTTCCAAAACTGGGAGAGGATTTTTAGCGAACCCTCGCGTAGTCTCAGAATTACCAGAATTATATCCATACTTTTTTCACACTCTCTTTAACAAATCCTCAAATTTGTTAGAAATGCAACATGAAAACTAGAATATCTACGATAATGATAATTTATTAAAGCAATTATTTTCACAGAGAGAGAGAGAGAGAGAGAACATAGTTAATGAGGATATATTTCACATTTGATCTAAAGAATTTTTTTTGTAGATGCAGCAGAAAAAGCCAAAAAGGCCAAGGATAGAAAAGAAACAAAGGTATTCTTGCAATCCTGGCTCAAGCGAGCCAGTGAGCGCAGGCAGTCCAGCTCAAAATTGTTTTAAATGTTTAAGAATTTTGTATTGAAAATATATGTTTTATAATATTCATGTATCTTACTTCGTAGAAAAGTCAAACATAATTATATTCTGAATGTCCCCAATATGTCCATTTAAGATCCCAATATGGACCAATATATGGACCTATAATGGATGTCCCCAGGATATCCTGATTAGTAATAATGGACGTCCCCAAGACGTCCATAAAACGTCCGTCGTCCGGATATGGACGTGTTTAAGACGTCCTGAGTGGACGTTTTCAAAACGTCCATAAGACGGACTTGTGCTGACTGGGTTATTGCTCCTTTCACACCACTTTTTTTTTCAATAATTGAACTCGGTAAATAATTTTTTGTAATAAAAAATGTATTGCATGTTTGCTTTAGTTGGATTTCATTCACTTAAGGAAATTAAACACTTAAACATTCTTGCGTGAATAAAATACTATCTAGAACACCAATAAATAACTAATTAATTCATCACCCAAATGAGTTAATTTCAAAAACTTCTGCTTAATAGGGAAAGTTGTGCAAAGCGCATACAGTCTGGATTAAAACTCTTGCTAATTTTACTGCTGAAATACAGATACACTCAATTATAGAGAAAAGTATTCATTTGAATTTCGCAGCATAAAGACGTGTATCGCCCCGGTTATCAATAGTGCTTCGACAAAAAAAAAAGTGAATCACAAAACAAAATTAATATCTTATCAGCTAATGATAAAAACTGGACAACTCATTAGTAAATAAAAGAGACAAAAAAAATGAACACATTACCAGCTTTTAATGGGCCGGGATTTAATTATAGCCAACAAATGATGCCTCAAAACAATGGAAGTACTGTACAGGGTGTCCCACCTTTCAATACACAAATACCGCAATATCATCAAATTCAAACTCACTCTCAACCAATATTGCATGGACATATTCAACAACCCCAGTATACTGTCAGCCAACCATCCCCTCCACAGCAAGCATCACATAGCCAAAACTACTGTAGAATGTCATCAACTAGTGAAGAAGAATTTGCAGGTTACGACGAGTACGAGCAAAATAATAGCTCCAACAAAAATAATTGGCAAGTAGTTAAAAACACAAAGAGAAGAAAAATTAGTGCAACAAATAGACCACAAGAGACAGTAACAAATAACAAGTTTAGCCCCTTAACACAGGAAAAGATAGTAGACGCCACAAAAATCAACGAAAATGAAAATAAAACACCAAAACCACCTCCAATATACGTATACGGAGTAATTAACTACGGGGAGATGATAGAACAACTGGGCACAATAGCAGAAAGCACACAATACACCACAAAATCCCTAGCCGACAATACTGTAAAGATATGTTGTGACACACCAGATACATATAGGAAGGTAATAAAACACATGAGGGACAACGACGTAATACACCATACTTACCAACCTAAAGAAGAGCGTGCCTATAGAATTGTCATTAAACAATTACATCATACTACGGACATAGAAGAAATAAAATCAGAACTAACCAAAACTGGACACAAGTCGAGAAATGTAATGAATTGTAAGAGCCGAATAACAAAAGAACCGCTGAATATCTTTTTCGTCGATCTAGAACCAGCAGACAACAACAGAGATATCTACAAGCTGTCAAATCTACAAAACAGAGCTATTCAAATAGAACCGCCCAAAACAACAAAGGGTATTACACAATGCATGAGATGTCAGCAGTACGGACACTCAAGGTCATACTGCAACAGACCATTTGCGTGTGTCAAATGTGGTGGAGCACATAATACGACAGCCTGCAAAAAAGTAAAGATACCCCTGCTAGATGTGCTCTATGTGATGGTGCCCACCCAGCCAACTATAAGGGATGTGCATTCTACCATAGTCTATTTAAACCAAACAATGACAACAATCGTATGAATATACATAAAAATGCAAATAACACTACAACTAGACCTATTCTGCATACAACGAAACCAGTGCCCCAAAACCACTATCCTATACATCCACAGAATAGCTATGCCAACGTAGTAAGAAATGATAGTGAACAACAGACAAATTTTAATATTAATGACATAATGAACAAATTTCTTGAGGAATTTAAAAACATGTTTCAACAACTACTACAACAAAACAGCATGGTTCTAAACATGCTATCAACGCTTGTATCCAAAATTCAATAGTTTCATTAAAATCGCAGAGTGGAATGCCAATGGGCTTCCACAACATAAAAACGAGGTAGAGTTATTTCTTCATCACAATGAAATAGACATTCTATTAATAAGTGAAAGCCACTTCACAAGTCGAACTCACTTCAAGATACCTCAATACACAACTTATTCATCAAACCACCCAGGCAATACAGCCCATGCTGGATCGGCCATCTTGATAAAAAACACCATAAAACATGTTGAACTACCAAAATACGCCCAAAATAGTTTACAAGCCACAGTTATAAAAGTTAGTATGAGGTCATATGAGCTAACAGTTGCAGCAGTCTACTGTCCTCCTCGTTACAACTTGAAGAAGGAAGACTACAGGAATTTCTTTGATACTCTAGGCCACAAATTCGTTGCGGGGGCAGACTTCAACAGCAAACATATCTTATTTGGATCTCGTATCACAACTACTAAAGGCAGAGAATTAGTAAACTTAATACATGAAAACAACTACCACCCCCTGGCAACTGGCACCCCTACTTATTGGCCAACAGATCCAAATAAGACACCTGACCTGCTGGACCTATTTATTACCAATGGTATTTCCCCTGCTTACATGGACGTCATGCCAAACTATGACCTCTCATCAGACCACTCTCCGATTATAGCAACAATCAGTAGTTTCATAGTTTACAAAACGATAACACCAAGGTTACATAACAGTAGAACTAACTGGGAAAAATACCGAGCCAAACTAGAAGAGGATATCAGCCTCCAAGTAAGTCTCAAAACATCAGACGAAATAGATGGAACACTAACATCTTTAAACTATATGCTCAAAGAGGCCGCACAAAATGCCACCCCTGTAACTAATACAGGTAATAAAGTTCACTACATCCCAGCGGA
Source organism: Galeruca laticollis (assembly GCA_963921935.1). Lineage (NCBI taxonomy): Eukaryota > Metazoa > Arthropoda > Insecta > Coleoptera > Chrysomelidae > Galeruca > Galeruca laticollis. The sequence goes on from OY998176.1 coordinate 134,231,204, forward strand.
AATTAAAAAGCTAGTAGCCCAAAAAAGGAAGGCAAAAGCAAAATGGCATCGTAGCCATGCCCCATCGGACAAGACCACACTGAATAGACTAAGTAACCAATTAAAATCTAAACTCAAACAGGAACAAGAAAGATCATTTACATATTATATAACGAATCTAAACCGGCAAGACAACTCAATATGGAAACCAATAAAAGATTCCAAAAAACCTAAAACCCAGGTACCCCCAATTAGAAAAGAGCAGGGAACTAATCTACAGTGGGCCAGAAATGACGATGAAAAAACGGCGCTATTTGCTGAGCATCTAGCTCAAGTATTTACACCCTACAGTGACGCACCAGATATTGAAATTGAAAGCTACCTAATCAACATTCCAGAAAACATCCCACCAATTAAACCACTAACCAAAGATGAAGTCCAAAAAGAAATCCAATACTTAAACAATCGAAAAGCCTCTGGACTCGACAAAATAACTCCTAGTATGATAAAGGAACTACCAGAAAAAGGAATCATACTCGTTACTCTTATCTTCAATGCCATCTTACGCTTAAACTACTGGCCCAAGCTATTTAAAACAGCTGAAATAATCTTAATCCCAAAAGAGGGCAAAAATCCAAACGAAGTAACCTCATACAGGCCAATAAGCTTGCTACCAATGGTATCAAAAATACTTGAAAGACTGCTGCTACAAAGAATCAATTCAGATCCGGAAACAGAAGAATGGATTCCTCACCACCAATTTGGTTTTAGGAAAGAGCACTCCACGGTCCAGCAGGTTCATAGAATAGTTCATAACATAAATACAGCAATGGAAAACAAGCAGTATTGTACAGCTGCCTTCTTGGATATTAGTCAAGCCTTTGACAAGGTTTGGCACACAGGTCTGGTATTCAAAATAAAGAAATATCTTCCCATCACCTACCTGAAATTATTGAGATCCTACCTAAGCGACAGAGAATTTCGAACGAGAATGAATGAAAGTCTTTCCAATAATTTTCCAATTAAATCCGGGGTACCGCAGGGCAGTGTTCTTGGACCGCTGTTGTATGTACTACATACAGCAGATCTACCAACCAACAATGAAACATTCACTGGAACTTTTGCAGACGATACCGCCGTCCTTGCAGCACATGAAAACCCAGCCACAGCGTCTTCTATTCTTCAGGCACAACTGAATAACATTCAAACTTGGTTACATAAGTGGCGGATCAAAACGAATGAAACAAAGTCAGTCCAAGTGACCTTCACGTTGAGAAAAGAACAGTGCCCTCCAGTGACACTTAATAACATCCAACTTACACAATCCCCTAGCACCAAATATCTAGGAGTGCACCTCGACTCAAAACTCAACTGGAAAGAACACATACTCAAGAAGCGGAAACAAATTGACCTAAGAATAAAAGACCTACACTGGCTAATAGGCAGAAAATCGAAATTGAGCCTAGAGAACAAAATCCTCGTGTACAAAGCTGTCATCAAACCAATCTGGACGTACGGTTTACAACTCTGGGGATGTTCGAGCAAGTCGAACATAACCATAATCCAAAGAAGCCGGTCTAAAATATTACGTATGATAACTGACGCACCCTGGTACGTGTCAAACCTAACACTCCACGAAGACCTAAGAATACCATTTATACAGGATGTAATTACAGAACAAAGTAATAAGCACCACAAAAGACTAGAATCGCACAGCAACCCTCTACTCCATCCCCTAATAGAACCGCAAATTGACAGAAGACTCAAAAGAAACTGGCCAGCCGATCTGAAAAATGATTAAAGGGGTAGCCTCACTGGAGAAGACCTCACCACGCCAATAGGGACACACTGTTCCCGAGCCAACAAATTAGCCTATAGAACTGTTTGTTTTGATTGCTAAGAAAAAAGAGAAAAAAGTTCTTTATATTATGAAATTAACAGCCATAAGTTTAATTACACAGTTGGATTTTTAAAGTTAAAACTTATTGTCTAATATGTTACCAGCACCGTATTTTTTTATAGCAATAAATTTTATTTGTAAACACCGTTACCAGTTTCACGCATCATAAAACATCTTGTCGCTCACCAATCTCATATAAATTCCTATTCAGTATTCCCCTCTGCATTTTTGTAGGTGCCTGTTTGTGATAGTCGCCATGGGGTTGAAATTTAGATTGATACCTATTCCGAACAAATCGTTGCGCTTTCCCAAAACGAAATCGAAACCAGACTATTTTCTCATACCACATGCACGTTTTCGAATAAACAAACCCATAAATCCTGTTTAATTTATGGTGTTTATCGTCACTGGATAATAAAATTACAACGACATTTTGGAACTATACGATTTAAAAAAAATTTGATTCACAACTTACAAGAATTGAAGTGAAGGACGTGTTAGTACCCCTTGGTTGTATTTTTTAGTCATACATAGAAAATAGAATAAATCTTTTGATTCCTAGACTTTCAGGTTATTTGAAAAACTTATTGAATTAAATTAAATTCGAATATCAGATACAGGAGGCTCTAAACTAAACAGTCTAAACTACTACTACTACTACTTTACTATATTCTTATATAATTTAGAATTTTCCTACAGTTAAAAATGATATTTAGCAGATGACTCCATAATATATCTAGAAACTTACAATTCAATAATAGGATCTCTGTCAAATGTCTTAGCTAAATAGAAAATATCTAATAACTTACCCCGTCTGTTTTTAATCTGATATCTTTACCAGCAGCTAGTAAAAGAGCTCTGAGGATAGCTGTTGCTGTCCCAGTCTGTCTCGAAGCTACCAAATGTACTGCTGTTTGATTCCGACTCTAGAAGAATGATATTACAAACAATTTAATCTAACATTACTATTTGCTGCATCATGGTAATGGTTGAAGCATATATATCATACAGGAAGCAAATTTTAAATCTACTATCTACGTAAATGTCTATAATACACGGGGTATAAAGAGTAGCAAATTAGAATCTGAAGAAGAAAATAATACCAGAGAAACTGAAGGATTTATAGAAACATTTTAAGCAATGTAATAGTTAAAAAATTAAATATGATTATACCGAAAAGTTAAGTTGTAATGGGGAAGTTGAAGAAATATACAAAATATTCAGAGAATATGAAAAAATTTAAAACAAGTGAGATGGAATTGGTAAGAAAAAAGTTGGTGGAATAATATTTGAGGAAGATATTAACATCTTAAAAAGGAAGAAAAGTAAGGTAACCTATGGCATAAAAGACCAAATAGTATGATACAAATAAAATCATGAGTTCTAATAGAAAGGGATTGATAATTACGCAAGATATATCCGTGTAGGACCCTATACAATTAGAATATTATGCTATGGGGACGATGCAGTAATTATTGATGAAACAAAGCACGATTTGCAGAGACAGCTTCATCAAATATGTACAGAGCTCCGTATAAATATCTCCACAGAAAAAATAAATATGCAACTTTTGCCAAGGGTCCCATAAGATGCAAACTAGAAGATCATCGAGCCAGTCTCCCAATTTAAATATCCGAATATAAAGTTATCTGAGAAGTGAAATCGATAAATCAGCGGACATATCTAGATGTTTGAGACAAAGAGTTTAGAAGAATCAACACATGCGTACTGAAAGCAAAATTAGAATTTACATGACATGCATCAGACCGATAATGACATACGGAATAGAGGTGCAAGAGGAGACAGATAAAACAAAAAATATTTTAAGAGTAGCAGAAATGAAAACCTAAGAACCTAAAATAAACCAGACGAGAACGAATCAGAAACACATACAACAATGCGGAATACTTGACATAATAAAACGGGACAGGCAAAGAAAACGACAGTTGTACGAGCATTCAAAACGCATGGAAGAAAACAGGCTCCCACGTTTACCCTTAGAAGGAAAACCAGCAGGTAAAAGACTATGTCGAAGACCACCCAAAATATGACAATAAACCTCTCAAGAAATACTATAGAGGCAACCAGGTCTTAATAAAGAAGAAGAAGAAGAAATCTGACATGTAAATAGAAGGAATACTATTATTTTAAAAACAAAGTTACGTGACTCTAAGATGCAGCTTCTGAAGTGAATCAAAACATCAAAAAGAGATGAAACTACAAGCATAATATAAAAGAAACGTTGATAGAATGTATAATGTTGAAATAGATAGAAGTGCAGAGAATCGGTTCCATTCACAAATCAGCTTGCATTAAATAAAAATATTTAGTTGAAAAAAAATAAATCCATATTATTTGAGACAATGTATAGTTTCCTTAAGATCGCCAGTAAGAAGGTAGATACTAATTGTAAGTATTTTCTTCTTATTAATTCGTACTTTCAACGTTATCTCTTTCTGTTTTTTTCTTATACTGTCACCTGTCATACTCTCAAGTAGCTGTGAGTAAATTAATGTACACATTTTATTGACAGTTTTTTTGATGATGATTTAAACAAAAACTATTACAGCTTCTGAAATAATAATGATTGATACAATAAATCATTATTTTCACTACTTTTAATGATATTATATTTAATATGCAAAAAAACGGTGGAAGTAGCGTGCTTTTAATACGACTATGATCAACAATAATCCTCTGTTTCTACTTACCGGTATGCTCTGCAAATATTAGAAAATAGAATGTTGTGAATTCTGAAGTTTAAAGTTTAATATCACCTTCGTGTTCATTTCGGAGGTTGTCATGGTTACTGATAAACAATTATCGCTTTTAAATGACGATAAATTTTCAACATTATAGTGTGAAACCGACGGAGACAATTTAAAAGGCGGAGATTCGATTTTTAAAGTTTAATTAAGTCAGTTCAATTAAATAAAAAGACATATTTCTTTTTAGCTTGCATGGTTTTGATGAAAAAAATTAAAATATCAAATAAACTACACCATGGATTAAACGTAGAGGAAGGGACCCAAATTTGGGATATGCGCCTAATTTGAGATAGCCCCGCATATTATGGTATATGTAACGTCATCTAACAAAAGTGGTGTCAACTTACGCCAATAAACTAGACTGCAGTGGTAAGGAGTCGTTAAGCGCGTCAGTTCGTTTGTTTTTATGCACGTGCGTTTTTCTTCCGATTTAAGCCTTAAAGTTTTTTTGATAGTGTAGTCAACGTAAGTGGAAATAAAATATTTTATGTGTCGAAGTAGTTAGTTTAGTAGTTGCCTAATGATGTCTTATTAAAATTGGCTGTATTCTTTCATAACTAACCTAAAAAGATTATGGTCAATTTTTATAACGAGAATTGCTAATTTGAGATACCAAATGGTTCTGAATTTGAGACTATCTCAAATTAGGCTCCCAATACATATATTACATATATTTGATGTTTTATTACAGATGCCTGAAAAACACAAGAAATGGACCTCGGGGTATGGTGAAAGCTGTGAAGGCAGTGCGTAATAAAGAGATGGGATATCTAAAAGCCTCAAAAGTTTTTGGTGTACCCAAAGGCACTGTGGAAAGATACTCAATGTCAGATAAAAGCCCAGAAAAGCTTGTCAAACTATCGATAGTCCGGAAACCATTTTTCTCTGAACAACTAGAAAACTAACTAGTTCAATATGCAGTAGCCATGGAACAACGATTTTTTGGTCTGAGGTCGGGCGATATTAAAAGAATGGCATTCTAACTGGCAATTAGGAATAAGTTGCCACATCCATTTAATGGCGTTAGTAAATCTGCTGGGAAAAAATGGTTGAGGATATTTTTGAAGAGGCATCCACAACTTTCGATGAGAACACCGCAAGGCATTTCTGCAGCTCGCATCAAATCTTTTACTCCCGAAAAAGTCTCAGCGATTTTTGATCTCTATGAGCCAGAATATTCCAAGCTTCAAGATCATTCCCAGAGGGTATTCAATGTCGACGAAACGGACATTATCATCGTTCAAGATAAGCATAGTAAGGTTTTATCGTTGAAGGGAAAACAACAGGTTTCTACATTAACCTCCTCAGAAAGAGGCAAGCTAATCACCGTAATAACCTGTATGAATGCTGCAGGAGTTTATGTACCGCCATTATTCATTTTTCCACGGAAAAATATGAAGTCCGAGCTAATGATTGGTGCTACAACTGGAGCCATAGCTGAGTGTTACATTTCTGGTTGGGTTCAATCAGATATTTTTACAATATGGTTAAGTCATTTTATTAAATTTACGAAATCCACAGCTGCTGACCCTGTTCTACTTGTGTTCGATGGACACCACTCCCACACAAGAAACATTGCTCTCATAACAAAATTATGTGACGATAATTTGTCTTCCGCCACATTCTACTAATAAAGTGCAGCCTTTAGATGTTTCATTTATGTCTCCGTTAAAAACCTATTACGCTTAGGAGATAGAAAATTGGCTTCGGGAGAACTATTTAAGTACTGTATCCACATACGCAATTGCTAGTATTTTTGGCAAAGCCTACAATAGAGCTGCCACTATGGAACCATCGTGCAATGGTTTTAGAAAAACGGGACTAGTTCCTTTGAATAGAAACACCTTCAGAGACCATGATTTTGGCGTGTATAATGTAATGAAAAACAAAACAGGCCTTCAAGAAGAACACCTCTCCGAAAAATCAAATCATCAGGAAGATCATCTGAGCAACCAAAATGAAAATGATGGCTCTACCAACGCCAGAAAGAAATGAACGTACACCAAGTCCATTCTCAGCAAATGAGCCTCAAAGAGAATATTTTTCTCCCACGGATATTTGTCCTCTGCCTGAATACGAAACTAGTGAAACTAAGGTGAATGTTAGGGCTGGGAAATCATCAATAATTACCTTAACTCCTTACAAAGATGCATTACAAGGTAGTTTAGAAAAAATAAAAGGTAAAAATACTATACTTAAGCAACATCAGTGAAACGTTAGAACCAAAAGAAAAACAATCAAAGAAACTGATAAAAAAGTCTACTGCAATTCTACGAAAACAGAAATCAGCAGTTTTAAAACAGGACCAACCCTCCACTTCGGGGTTAGAGCAGAAGAGAAAAAAAACGCCGGGTTTCTTCTAGTTCAAGCTTAGAAGGCGACATCAGTATTATATTGGCTAATTCCTCTTCAGACGAATCCGAAGGAACTGATGCTGAATGTTTATTTTGTTCCAGGAGATTTTCCGAGGACAAGCATGGCGAGCTAGAGGCAAAATGTGTTCACTGCAGCAGATGGGCCCATGAAAATTGTGGGGAAATTAAAGATGCTAATTTTATATGCTCTTTCTGCGAAGAAACGGGTTTTTTTAGCAGTATCCCAAATTAGGGAATCTGTCTCAAATTGGGACATCAATGTGTCTCAAATTAGGCAACCTATTATTTTATGGGAAAAGAGACAAAAACAAACTTCAAGTTAAATAACTTCAGTAGCTCTATTTTAATGTAGATTATTTATTACGATGTTTTGTTAATACATCAAGTAAGCGATTTTGTACAATAATAATAAAAATTTGTTCAATGATGATTTTTTTTCGAATTTACAAAAAAAGTGTCTCAAATTTGGGTCCCTTCCTCTATTTGTCAGCTGTTTAGATGACGTCTGTCAGAAAAAACAAAAAAAACCTGTTGAGTATTTGATAAGTATAGCAAGGGCATACGATGCGTGGATATGAACCTAGTAAGAAAATATAAGAAATGAATGAAAGTTGATATGGGAGTCCCGAAGAAAACTTGACGAAATAGGCAAGCATAGCAGGGTCTCTTTAGTCTGGGTTCCTGGCTACCCAGGGATCAAAGAAAATGAAGAGGCCAATACACTACCTAACGTAACCATACCTAAGCTAACTTGATAAAAATGGTTGGTAGGGAATGTATCTACAAATAAAAAGGCGTAGAAAGTTTTATACCCTTTTAATCCTTCTGGGACTGAGTTTACCAACATCCCCTATTCCCCGAGAAGACAGGCTATAAAATATGTATTTCTTCTGCGCCTTTATCAGCTTGTATATTACAAACTAACAAGACTAAAAAAAAAGGTATCTAGGTATTTTAAATATTTCTTCTTGATCTACTACGTCGCTTATTTACGGTACGGGACACCCTGTGATTGGAAAGCCATTGGTGAGTTTGGTGCGATTCTAAAGTAATAAATGTAACAACTCTATATCAGGCTACATCCAAAAATGAATTGATTGCGAATTATTGCAGTCGGTGATATTTTTTTCTGACACTAGAGGAAGAAAAAGACATATTGATGAAGGACTACTACTTTATTAAGCTTCGTAGTAAGGCTATCGATAAAATTTGAGTCGCTTGAAATTTTGTATTTCTGACAATAGCTCTAGTCAATGATCTAATAACCCATAGATATAACATACAGAAATAAACTTGTGGCCAGCATCCAACTGTTTATTTACGTGCAAAGTGCGCCCCTCCATACTGATTGCCAAACTTACGCTATTACAAATATTGTTATGTACGGAGCGACTTAAACATTGTTTACAATTACTTTTGAAATCGTTTTCCGTATAAATTCAATGAAGAAAGGTAATGGTACTCTCTTAGGTTAAATTAAACATATCTTTAAGGTTTGTATTGGAATTTAGGCTTTGAAAAAATATTTATTTTCTTCTATAACTTTAAAACAACTGAAGTACGGTAACGCAGCAATAAACGTTTCCACGCAATGATCTAATAAACTAATCACTGATCTTATAGTAAATGCATAGTTTAAAGCTTACAGAAGCTGTTATTTTATTCGTTGCCGGTACCTTTGATCCCTATGTTCCAATTTTTCTATTGCGCAGCCAGAAATTGTTTTCTACGCGCATGGAGGTGGATCCAACTCATACAATGATGACTTAAGAAACTTAATAATCAGCTGGAATTTATATCCCAGGAGTTGATGTGAGTGAGAGAAAATATTGGAACAGTCAAATCGGCAGAGTGATCTAACTGCTGCTCAAGCCAATAAACTGTGGTAAATGCAACGTAATCCCCACTCATTGCCCCGCTCGGCTCCTCCCCACGTCTTGCATGTACCTTGGCTACAACATTTACGAATGAGTTGTTTCATCTATGATTTATTATATCATTGGCTGTGGTATATTAGATTATGAATAACTACACTAAAGCAAAATGAAAAAAAATCCTATTTATATGAGAAAAAAAGGTATATATTTACCCCTCCTGTTGAATATGGATCCACTCCTCTTTTCCCAAGCAGAAGTTTAACAACATCTTCTCTGGAATGCATTGCAGATATATGAAGTACATTGTAATTATCCTAAAAATAATTGAAAGTTTAGTGTTTTTAAATGAAACTCACGGTCTCTAGTTAATTCCACAATATAATAAAAGTTATTGAAAATTCTAAAAAATTGACAATTGTTTCGATAAATCAATATCATCGTCAGAACAACGCCGTATGTGATAGGTTCCATTTTAACCTATTGGATGATTAGTGATTTGTCTAAATTTATGAGAACATTATACGGCAGTAAATAATAGGTGTGAATAATGATTATCTTTAAAGGAGCCTGCCATATGTCAAATATGGATAGAAATGCGGAACGCGCATAATTTTCCCTAAATTACTTAGATTTATTTTAGTTCTAAATTGTATATAGTTTTGTCTGACCGGCAATTTGGAAAAGTTAAAACTGAATGTGGGGCGGATCAGAGACTGTTGCCGCCAGCTGTTCCACTCTCAGCCGGTAATTATTTCGTTTCATATTTATCTATTCTAAGACACAGTTTTATTTTGCTTGTATTTGTGTAACCGCTGTCCTACCTTCCGACCAAAATTTTAGAATAATTTTAACCGATAATTTGAAAATTTAAAAACTGATTGCGGGGCAGATCAGAGGCTGTTGCCACCAATGGCTCAACTGGGAGTAACTTATTTTATGTTCAGTCATTTTGTTTAGAAAAGTGTATATTCTCCTACAATAATAGGATTCTCAACCAAGTCTGAGGCTGTTGCCACGGATTGATTGATAATCTAGTTTAAGTTCTTTAGTTTTTTTTGTTATAAACTGGTCTGGTCACATATTTCCACCTATACCGATTGACCATCTCTACCGCGAAGATAGTTATATCCCGTTGACTACTCTGATAGGTAATTATTGTTTTACTGCTGCTTACCGCATAATTACAAACTGCTTATACCACTTCCGCTGTTATTAACAATTGCATTTGCTTGCTTACACCTGGTTTATTGTGTCATTGCTCACATTCCTTAATACCGACAAATTTCGCATGGTGCATAATAACGTAAGGCTTGAACACATTTGCATACTGTATATATTTAACTGATTCGGTACCGCTTGAAAATAATCAGATATTGTTGAATATTATTTTGTATATATATATTAAATAGGACTTGTTATGTACAAATAAATACGATCAGTGTTTTCTTCATATACCGTAGCATTGCCGTCTGAGGTTTATAGGTGTTGTAGATGTTTTAAATTCAACGAGACCCTTGGAATTTTCCGTAACCTCCATCTAAGGCTACCTAGAACTCTTGACGCGAAGGGTCAAGGGACCGTGGAGTAAACCACTCAAAATAATCTGGCGCCCGAGCATTTCTTTCAAAAATTTGCATCGAGGGTGTCCAAAGTGACGCGTCAGTTGGTAAGAACCTGCGAGAGGTGAAGGACGAAGCGGCTGAAATCGCGTCACAATATTATTACTAAAAGTTCAAATTCATCAATACTTTTTACTAAACATTTTTTATTTTCGATCAATTTTAACTAAACGTCTGTTTCAAGAACAGAGAAACATTCAGCAGCTTAAACCTAACCTAACCCTCACAATATATTTTTATCTTCTATTTAGACAGACCATCTAGGTACTTTCTATAATATACCGGCCGATCAACTGCTCCGAAGTTCGATAACTCCGTTATCTTAAGTGGAAAGAAAAGAATTTTCATAACAAAGTTATATAGATTATTTTTTATCGTTACCCGAAACCAATACAACTTTTCAATTTAAGTTCTAGCCACATCCCTAACCAGTCATTCATAAATTCTATTTGTTATGAAGCCAACGTAAATCGGTTGGCCAAGTCGGAGACAATGTAAGACGAGAAAAGAAGAGCCAGATCGAGTGCAACGGGTTCTATAAATCCAGATATACTACATTATTGGTCATTTTTGGAGAAACTTCGGTTTGTTAACACGATACAGCCTCCGAAGTATATACAAGTGACGTGAAGTAAAGATAGACCCTATATAAACACAAAAATAATTTCATAAAAAAATATTACAAATTTCAATAAAAAAATACGTAAATAAAAGTAGGTTTCAAAATTCCCGCTAAAACGCTCCATACCATCTTGCGACGTTATCAAACTGTAACGTTTTTATTTTTCTTATATTTTGCCCTACTAAATCGAAGAATTATTTTGGAATAATCCCTATCCCAGTACGGCCCTGGCGTAATACATTTTCGTAGAAGGTATGTCATCGTTTCATATGACCAATAAAAAAAATAAGAAACAATATCCATTGACACAGGGAAGGGTTCGACTGAAAAATATACGATAGCTTTATATCGCCTCTAACAAGAGATTACTTTTTACGAGATTTCAGTTAAACATCGTACTTGATGAATTTATGGCCTCAATTCGTTTTCTATGGGACCATTAGTTTTATATGGTTTCTTAAAAACTAACTTTCTCGTTATTTTTCGGGGAAAACTTTCTAAAAAAAAGGCCAAAAGCTTGTGTAGAAAGTCAGTCGTCGAAGGATCCTTAAGAAAAACAGTTGTAAAGTTCTTAGGATGTCAACTCTATTTACCGTGCCGTTCTTATCGTTACCGAGATTAAATCAGTCGTGTTTTTCTCAAGGTCTCAACCGCTATCGTGTCGTGCCGTACCGAAGTATCGATATTTTCTGGGTTTATTACCGCAATAGCAGCGAATTAAAATTCTCGAAGTATCTACCGTGATTATTATTAAAGTTACCGGAGAATACCGGTTGTTTGTGATTTGTTTCCATCACGCGGTGTGAGTTAATTACTTATTGCAAGTATTTTGTCAAGAAATTAAATCCACCGAATCAACAAACCACGACCCCCGGTGTTTATGCAAGTGTTATCATCCAAGCCGATTACCTGAATAGTACTGTCGTGATTTGCTTGGAACCTCTGGACTCAGGTATCGTTAATAATGATTTAGTACCTCTCCTACCTGGGTTAAATAGGAAGGCATAGATGCAGGAACCCGTGCCTCGTTTCGGTTCTTCGTTCTTGAATAGTCGGAACGGAAACGACTTCCTTGCATTGTCCTTACCTTACTTAAACGCATGGCCAGAAGTTCAAAATCCAAATAATAACAGTGTCAAATTTAATTCTCGCTCTAACTTTTTTTTGTTCTATTACTTTTCCGCCCAACCTATCTAATATGCGAGAAAAGTATTGGTTAACCCTAAAAAAAGTTGGAAATTTGAAATTTTTTTTTGAGTTATTTTCACGTTTTCCACCAACAACAACACTAAAAAACGGTTTTTAGAAAAAAATCCTGCGTGTATGTCGTCGTCGTTGTCGTCGGCCACTTTTCCTTACATGTCTTGTTAGCACGATATAGCCTTCGGAGTGCAATAAGTCACCAATTTCATGATGGTGTAATGGCATAAATACATTACTATAAAACTCGATTCAAGAAACCAGTTAGTGCCGCGATGACGAGATACCCCACCAGAACAGCAGAGCCCCCACGCCAGGATGCGCACGAAGAATCTACGGTAGAAGGGAAAGAGACTTCCACCACTACCACTACGATGGATATAAAAATGCAAACAAACAGACGATGAGACGACTTGGTTTACGGACTCCAGCTCCTACAAGTTCAGCCGCCTCCAGTGCGAAGCGTATGTCGAGGGTATTGACTTCAACCTTAAACGCTTTACACTATCTTTCGTCGAGTGTTGTACTAAATCGGAGTATTGATCCTACTTTATACATGATTCATTAGAACGGCCGTTGGTTTCTGGTATTGACGGAAACGAGAACGATTGTTCAAACTGTTAGAAGAATTTCGGTGTGGTACTGACATACTGAAAGCTCTACAGTATCTCCGTAGGGAAGCACCGTTAAGCCGGGTACTGACTGGCTATAAACGATCGCTTTAACTGTTAGTAAAATTTCGGTGTGGTATTGACACGCCGTAATAACTACAGTCCCTGCAAGCAGAAGTATTCGTTAAACTGGGTACTGACTAGCTACAAACGATACTCTCAAATCTTGAGACTAAAACGAAAGAGTATTGATCCGCCGGTTGCTCATATCCCTGGCTGACTGAACATTCCACAGGACGTAGAGAGTCCCGTACACCGTCGAGTATATCGCCGGAATCGAAATACACACCGCTATAGTTTCACCTACATACTATTCGGACCATCAGTACCTATCAATCGACGAGAGGATACGGACCGTCGAAGCGTGACCTTCAAAATATTTACGTACCGGAGAAATATATAGAATATTGAATTTTAGTTTATTTTTGTCGTTGTAAATAATATTTTTTTTAGAAATAAATCAGTTAATTTAATTGAACTCTGTCTCCTTTGGGCTTACCTGGGCAATACGCATTACAATGGAATATTGTTAAGAACATGTCACAGATGAACCCTATTGCTTTTCAGCTCAGCTTCAGAGCCAGTACAACGGGTGCTATGGTACTTGAAGTACGACATTTTGTCATTTTTTGAGGAATTTCAGTTTGTTAGCACGATACAGCCTCCGGGGTTGAACAAATTCCCAATTTTATGATTGAATATTATTCAGGACATCTCACAGATGAACCCTATTGATTTTCAGCTCATCAGAGCCAATACAACAGGTTCTACAATACTTTAAATACGATATTTTTGTCATTTTTGAAGAGGTTTTAGTTTGATAGCACGATACAGCCTCCGGAGTATATACAAGTGACCAATTTTATGATTGGATATTATTCAGAGCGTCTCAAAGATGAACGCTATTGATATTCAGCTCACTAAAGCCAGTACAACTGGTGTTATGGTACTTTAAGTACCAAATTTTTGTCATTTTTGGAGAATTTTCAGTTTGTTAGCACGATACAGCCTCCAGAGAGTATACGATTGATCAATTTTATGATTGAATATTGTTCAAGGTGTCTCACAGATGTACCCTATTGGTCTTCAGTTGACTAGAGCGAGTACAGCGGGTCCTATAAATCCAGATATACAAAATTTTTGGTTATTTTTGGAGAAATTTCGGTTTGTTAACACGATACATCCCCCGAAGTGTATACAACTAAAAATTTTATGATACAATATTGTTCAGGGCCACAGATGCGGAAAAGTTAGTTTTAATATTTAAAACCGTTTATATACGATTATTTTTCTATGAAATTTGAAAGATTAGATAAAATAAGGTATCCGTTTTATCAGAAAACGCGTTTAAAAATTTAAGTTTTAGCCATTTTTCACAAAATTCTTAATCAAGTTGCCAAGATCGACTAAAACGAGGAAAAGAAAATACCTAGGCTGTAATATTAAATGGCTTAAATTTTCGTAACTGGAACTCAGTCAAACTTTTCTTTAGCTATACATTTTCTAAACAAACTTTTGTTTTCCTCGTTTTCTTCTACATACTCATAAATTATTCATTTTTGTTTGGGTTTAGTATTTTAAATAATCAATTTTGCTTTTCACTAACATTTCCGTTATTAATGGATATGCTCAAGCCCTAAGATATACGACCAGATTTTGACATCCAAGTTCGAGCGTGAGCTATTGCACTAAATATTACTTCGATCTTTTTTAATTTGCCGAGCATGTCGTAAGCCTTCCGATTATTTACGAATGAAGAACCGAAGTGAGGCACGGTTTACACCGTTAAAGCTTTCCTGGGTTGAATAGCACCTTTTCTTTGCGGATTGTTAAAGACTAATTTAGTGTCACGCCATTTCATTAGCTGAAAAACTGCACAGTATTGGGACTATTCTATTATGCTAACTAGTTTTTTTGACTAGCAATATTGGCACTGTTTTAGAGAAGATTTATGTTTTATGTTATTTTATATAATAATCATTAAGAAATTAGGCGTTCACGCTTATCCTAGATAAAATTATTTTCTGTCCCTTTATCTTGACGTAACTTCCACAACACCTATATGTTTCTTGTTTTCAAATAATTCAATAACGCAGTATTATCATACATATTTCTTTTATGAATAAACGGAAAATAATTCCATTATTAAACTAATTTTTTTGTTCGCAAACTCAGCGACATTTATTGTTTGTATATCAATATAATTTTAAATTGTATATTTGTTTGTTCCTTGGAGACTATTTATTCCTCGAACAATTACCGAATGACTCGCCGTGTAGTGTTGAGTGATAATTTGTTTTTTTGTTTTTTATGTATATATTAATAACGTCTTCGAGTACTGTACGTGTTTATAATATACAGGGCATACGTACACCCCAAGACATTAAGTTTTTTTGATTGTATATAAGATTGTGGATCTTATTGTCTTTATCTGTTGTTGGTACTCTGTAATTCGTTAATTTTTATTATAAGTTTAATATCGTTCTGATCACTGACTCTAGTCAAAGGTGTTAATAAACTGGTTACTGTAATAAATGCGTTTTAGTGAGTACATCCATACCTTCCACAGACTTAGTGCATTTGAAAATATCTCATTTAGAATTTCTCTCATATCGCAGTTTTTGAAATTTTTTCTGTAATAGCTATTTTTATCCTACACTACTCGAAAATCCAATTTTCGTTGCTATATGGGGACGAGAAAGTATGTATTTGCACGGCTAAGCAAGACAAATGGCAAATAATGGCTAGACATGGAAAACAACTTCACAAAAATAACACCAGATGTCACCCTATTATAAATGACTATGCGGCTGCCACTTTTAAATTTCAAATTGTTGCTTAAAGCTTCATTCCTAATTCAATTAGAATTAGTGCTTAGAAAAATTAAACTTCACATCACTTCACAAAGAGAAAATTAATGTAATAATTAGCTGATTTTTGGTTGCGTCCTCTTTGTATTATGGGCTAGAATAATTGTCAGTGCTGACGCTTAACAATAATTTGTCAATGTAGAAGTATCAAAGCCATCAAATTCGACAAAGTGGTGGGGAAAATTAATAATAAATATGACTTCAACCTCACAAAATGAGGTAACTTTTAGTATAATTACTAATATGTTCATTTATGAATGCGAATTGACGAGTGAATCCAGTAAAGCCTGCCCGAAAGGAGTTCAGCGCGATTGAAGACAAAGTGGCCCTTCAAGAAGAGAAGACGTGCCCTGGCAGAATGTTAGTGTATGTACGGGGTTTATTATAATTTTTATGAAGTATCGTTGAGTTGATTTTGTATTATATTTTCTGTGTATTATCGAGTTTCGAATGTGTCTATACTTGCTGGAAAATTAGCAATTTAATAATAAATAGTTTTACGCAAGCGTTATTAATTTGGTAGTGTATATATTATTGTCGGGAAATTATTGAAGTTATGTTCCATAGGACACAATCTATTTTTTTAGGCATATTTTGTCAATTTGAAATTGTATCGCTTGTAACGGTCCTTAAATATACATTGATCTGAGACCCCCTATATCGTCGCAGTATAAAAGTTACCGAATGATGAAATTATTATTTTGTGAAACCGTTTTTGATGTCACAATAGTTATTTGTAAAACAAGTGTCCCAATGACTCGTTTTGTAGTACGAGTGAATTTAAGCGGTGAGTTGTGCAAATCACGAGTACTACAGAAAGTCATTGTGACACAAGTTTTACACAATATTTTTTATAATTCGCATTTATTTAATTATTTAAATAGAATAGAATTTCATATACTCCCTGTTCTTAAACTAGGAAGAGTGGTTTGAATTTAAGTTGGCAATTCTGTAGATTCCTAATTGGTCAGATCACAGATGGTTTTATTCAGCAATTCTGACTTTTGACATATTATAACCGAATAATTGTGTGAATTGTAAACAAACTTTCATTTAAGCAAAAAGAGGATGATTATTTGTTTAAAAAAGAGCTTCTTCGTATATCCTCTTGCGATCTATTTATATTATATCATGAACAGAATTATTTCTGTAAT
This sequence comes from Galeruca laticollis, assembly GCA_963921935.1. NCBI lineage: Eukaryota > Metazoa > Arthropoda > Insecta > Coleoptera > Chrysomelidae > Galeruca > Galeruca laticollis. The sequence continues at coordinate 134,248,239 of OY998176.1, forward strand.
ACATCTTCACATAGATATCTGGTAATTTATCATAAAAATCGAACGTTTTGTATACCTATATATTGATCCTATACAATATAAATATAAACAATTGACAAATCATTGATAAATAAACGTTAGCGTACTTTATTCATTAATATTTTTAATATATAAATCATTCTCATTTACCATTAATATAATAATTTGCTAGCTAGAACAACGCTAGACCATTTTATTTATAATTTGAGTCAAGGTTAAAGTCAAATGTCAAATAAAAATAAACTAAATACTAAATACAATAACCAACTGTACACTAAAAATTACTATAACAGTGTTCAAAGAGCTTCATTGTGACATTGTAAACAATATTATAATGAAGTGTCTTTTATACGCGAATTATAAAAAGTAAATTTTGTATACGTGATTTATAAAAAAACAGTTTCAGTTGGCTTATAATACTGTTTGTTTAGACAACAATAAGAACGACATAGAAATATCCAATATTTCTGGATATATACAAGGATTTATTTCATGTATGTGCAATAAAAAGTGTGTTAATAGAGCATGTTCTTGTGGAAAAAAGAATGTCATTGCAAGTCTTAGTCCCGTCAGTCAAGCTGTTGTTCAAATAAATAATTTTTCAAACTCAACTGGATATTTGCCTAAGAATAAAGTTTTATTTGTTGTAATATTTGTCAGAATTTGAATAAAATATATAATTTAAACAATATTTCCTACTTTAATTTGTTCGGACGCTCCGCATGGATTAAATGTAAAAAGCAGAACTAATGCTGGTCATTCAGAAATGTACAGAACAAGTTTTGTACATTTCAAATTGCGCCAAACTAGTTCTGATTATTTTGTAATACTCAATAAACGTATAAAATAAAAATTTCGGATTTGGGAAATATTCGTTGCTCAAAACTAGTTTTGCGAATTCGACTATTGAGCGCAACCGTTATCTATAAAGCTGTTTCTCGCAATAGCAATCGTTTGTGGAAAGCTGAAGGTCCGGAAATTCTTTATTTATAATACAATAATACAACGCGACACCAAAGAATATTTTTAATGACGAATGTGACAAATTATTGTTCGTCTACCTCAACGCCTATTTAGTTACATTTTTTCCCAAATAATGTTTTAATTTATTCACAAGCCACTATTAAAAAATGTCAAGGTCGAAACTAATATTAACATTCAAGTCAAAAAATATCGCAATTTTTTATTTAGGTAAATGCGTTAGCTATTTTTGCTAACTAAAAATGATCGATGGGCTTTCCTTCCTCATAATTGTTGTCGGTAATTCTCTGGACATGCTAATTTGAGAAAATTGGAAAGAAAAACATGACGTGGATGTAAGTGGGCATTGCGTGATACATCGGCCTACATTTAAAACACGCAACTCTACAGAATCAGTGGACAACAAAAAATTATGAGAATCCGTTCTGCTTGGAGAACATATAAAATTAAATCAGCATACACCTACCTAGAGCGTGGGCTTAGAAACATTTTATTTGGTATCGTTAATAATGATTATGAAGTATTTATTTTCATTATTAGTCGACCATGTTGTGGTATTTTCCAAAAAGATATTTACTGAGAATCGAAAGAGTCAAATTTGTTTGAGGCAATCCAACTATTTCTCAAATCATATTCAATATAGCGGTTGTGGGCAAACACAGTTCCTTCCATAGTATAGATAATCGTTCTTTCATTCTTCAAATAAAGGTGACATCTCTTGTAGAAGTCGTTCCATTAGATTATGTTAGTTTTTATTCAGTACCTGCTCTTTTGAAGAATAAATTTTTAACCAGCAAAAACGAGCCGAAAGACATATAATAATTTGGTTGTGTGCCGTAAAACGAGATGATCTAGCCGAATCAAAAATTAAAAACCAGAGGGTATGTAGTAAAAATTTTATTACTGGTAAGCATGTTTATTTGCATTTATGAATAATACTGTTACGAAATCGTACACTGGTGTAGTCCTTGAATCCGACTCTGCCTAAGCCATGTATGAAAGTTAATTTTTTTGGCGAATGCGCAGGGATTTCTTCGAACTGTGTAACATTATTTTTTGTGACAATTCATATCTAGGACATTTCCAGTGAGGTCCATTGTTTTTGTGACCAGTCTTATCTAGACATTTCCAGTGAGGTCCATTCTTTTGTGAGCCGCAAATCTAGACGGTTCTGGAAAAAAGGGCACTTATATATAAAGACTACCGACCAGCGAGAGTAGTCAGGTGTGGGGTAATATAAATAAGTACCTACGTGATAATGGCCAAGAGACTAAGTGACCTGAAAGTGACAGAACTAAAGGAAGAATTGGAAAATCGCGAGTTGGAAACGTCCGGAAAGACGAGTGAATTAGTAGAAAGACTCAAAGTGGCTGAAGGCTTGGATCCAGAAACATGGTTATTCAAAGACGAGGCTTCCACCTTAATCTCGTCAATTTCTGACCGTCAAGAATGACATTTCTGCTTATTAGCACGAGAAAATTTCTGCTATGAAGCATGATATATCTGCAGATATCTTATCATTGAAAAATGACATTGCTGCTGAAGTCGAAAATAAAATTTCGTCTCTAAAATCGGATGAAAGAGAAAATGAAATCAGGCATGGAGAATAAGATGACAACAATGGAAAACCAGATGGACGAGAACATCAAGGAGGAGGAGGAGGAGATTGCCGACTAAAGACCTCAAGACGCGCCAGCGGAAGAAAAGAAGATCGAACAAATAAAACCCTACAAGCTAGAAACACATCCCAAGACAGAAGATATTGGCAGTTTTGCCCGAGTCAAGTATCCAACGTTCGACGGAAGGACATCGTAGATCAATTATGTGGAACAGTTTGAAGCAGCTGTTAGAGTGTATAATTGGTCCGACAGGGAGAAGGCAGTAAACATAACCATTGAACTTCTGGGAGATGCCTTAGATGTACTACAGACGATACCACTTGAAGAAACGGATGACTTCGAGCAGCTGAAGAAGAGGTTGGACATGCGATATAGCTACGAACATCTAGAACCTTTGTACCAATTCCAGCTGAAAAGTGACGAAGCCCTTCAAGAGTATGAAGTGGATATTGCCCGACTAGTTCTATTCGCATATCCATCAGCACCAGAGAACATAATGGAATGTCTGGGCATCCAGGCCTTTATTGATGGCTTACACGACCCCGATATGCAGAGGACGCTTCGTTTAGCCCATCCTAAAACATTGGTCGATGCATTGACTGCTGCTCTTAAATATGAGCAGCCACGAAGGCTTCGGGTTATAACAAAGTTAGGACCATCTAAGAAGAAGATGACTAGGACAGGTTTGGCCAGATCGTCAGTTTGATAAAAAGTATGACGGACAAGAAGACGAGAAAGATCAGATGCGGGAAATGTGGCGAGCTAGGGCGTATACGCAGTTCGTGCAAGCGAACTAGGACTCCTGCAAACCAAGAGCACCAGTCACGGGAAAACTAGAACGGGTTGACCAATGATCGTTCCAAAGTCCCTCTTATACTGAAAGATTATCTCTGATGAAGAAACGACAGTATATATGTAAATAGCGAAATCAATGGCAAGAAATATACTCTGCTGGTAGACACTGGAGCAACTAGAACCATTATACGAGCAGAGATAATAAACTCCAAGAAGAAGCTTTTACCAACGAGGTGAGAGTGCCAACGTTCACGGGGATACACAAATCCAATTGGGAATTGGCGCAGAAAAGTTCACGCATACGGTAATCGTAGATGACATTGAAGAAGACGTGATTCTGGGAATTGACGTAATGAATCTACATGGCTTCCAATTGGACTTTAGAAACAGAACCATTAAAGTGGGAACCGAGGAGGTATTCCTTCATTATTGGAAAAGGGTTGGTTACGTCAGTGAAAGAGATCCCAGGACGTGTAATAAACATGAACGATTATCCAGTTACCATCAAGAAGGAAACCTGGATTGGATCCTGCATACCAGTGATGTCTATAGTTCGTCAAACATCGACTACTAACAATTCGAATGCCATATTCGAACAAATGTTATTAGTAGCTAGTCAATCCTTAAATCGATCTGAAAAAAGAGAATAAGAGAATTTCTCTTGCAGTATCGAGACCTATTCATACCAAAAGAAGGAAAGACTGGTAGCCGTCAAATACAAAATCGATACTGGTGATGCCAAGCCAATTAGGCAATCAGGTCGAAGATTACCACGAGTGAAGAGAGAGGAAGCTGAAAGAATAATTCGAGAGATGGCAGAGGAAAAAGTTATAAAACCATCTACTAGTACATGGGTTTAGTAGTTTCAGGAGTTTCCAGTAGTGCTCGTCAAGAAAAGGGATGCCTCTACGAGATTGTGCGTGGAATATCGCTAGTTAAACAACGTGACGAAGAAAGACAGCTATCCTCTGTCTCGAATCGACGATACGCTAGATACTTTGGCCGGCAGCAAACTATTTTCCACCCTGCACCTGAAGTCTGGTTATTGGCAAGTAGAAATGGACCCAGAAGACAAATAGAAGACTACTTTTACTACTGGATCTGGATTATGGCAATTCAACGTCATGTCATTTGGGCATGCGCCCGCGACATTTGAAAGACTCATGGAAAATGTCTTGAGAGGGTTATCTTGGAAGACATGCCTGATCTATTTGGACGACATCGTAGTACTGGGGAAGATATTTGACGAACACCTGAAGAATTTGGAAGATGTATTCAAATGACTCCAAGCTGCCCAGCTCATGTTAAACCCGAAGAAATGTCAGCTATTCCAAAACTGAGTCAACTATCTAGGTCATACAGTAAGCAATGAAGGAATGGCGGTGGATACAGAGAAAATCGCTTCCATTCAGCAATGGCCGCAACCAACCGACAAACACCAAGTTAGGAGTTTTCTTGGACTTTGCACATACTATAGAAGATTTATAAGGAAGTTTGGAGATATTTCCAATCCCCTTACTCGAGTCATAGAAGAAGCAATCCTCCAATGGGAGGAATACTGTCAAACGGCTTTTGAAACCTTGAAGTGACATTTATCCACGACGCCGATATTAGGATATCCATTACCAGAGGGAGACTTTATTCCTGACATTTACGCAAGCAACGTAGGAATTGGAGGAGTGCTCTCACAGATCCAAGGAGGGCAAGAAAGAGTGTTGGGATATTTCAGTGAAGTCCTCTCCAAACCAGAACGAAATTACTGCGTCACAAGAAGAGAACTTTTAGCGGTAGTTAAGTCCGTGGAACACTTTTGCCAGTATCTCTATGGTAGGAAGTTCTTAATACGGACTGATCATGCAGCACTCGAGTGGTTGATTCAGTTCAAGAATTCCGAGGGTCAGATCGCTAGATGGATTGACCGACTTTAAGAGTACGATTTCAACATTGAACATCGAGCTGGTGTGAATCACCGAAATGCCGACGCCCTATCCAGACGGCCGTGTCCAACAGACTGTTCCGACTGCAACAAGGCGGAATCTAGGGATGCTGCAGTTTCAAGAACTACAGTAGTCAACGAAGAATGGTCACCCACCAGGATCAGAGAAGATCAGATCATTGTAATTATATTGCAATAGATCAGTAATAAATTCATAAAAATAGTTCGTCATAAGATATTTCATTATTTTCTTAAAAACACGTTTGCAATAAAAATTTGAAAATATATTAAGTACTATGGAATTGAAAAATAACATGTTGCATATAGCAACATTACGAATTAGAATGATACATTTCTTCCAACAGCGGTTAGAATGTAACTACGTTTAAAATTTCGTAAACAATCATATCCGTTTTATTTAAATACCTATGGTTTGTTCTTAGAGTTCTTTATTCAGCTCGATCAATATGGAGTGATTGAGAACAATAAATTTTGTCATACAGCACGACAAATTCCTTCACGTCAAAACACCGGGATGACACATCCTTGAATTTATATGTAAAAACAAAAAAAATTCGTCTATCATCTGATATATTCATGTGTAAAAGAAACGCTACAAAAAAATGTTTACCTATTTAGAGAATTGATATAGCCGGAAATGACTAAGCAATTTTGCGTTTATCTTTGTTAAAACCGATCCACAATTCACCTTCCAGTTATCTATCCTTATTAATAGTTCGATGAAAAGGGGGTAAATAACGCAAACTGGGAGAGTTCTAATTTTATTAAAAGCTTAATCGGCGTTTTCTGCAATAGAGTGTAATGCAATATATGTTTCATTACATTAGCTATAAAATCCGGCGTAATAGTTGAAGGGCCGTCTTTGAACTGAAAATGGATTTAGGGTTTGTTTGAATATATTATATTTTGTTTCATGGCCGGGTGTCCCTTCCACGCAGAAGTTAATGCTCGAAGATTAAGTAGAGCTCTACGCCGTTGGATATTTTATAGAAAGTATAGTTGGCGTAAAATATATAGTGTAGCACTCTAATCGTATATCCCCTTTAAGTTATGTTGCGGAGCTAAACTCTGAAATGTATTAATATTTGGTTTACTTACCAATTTTTTACGTAATTTTTGAAAGGGCGTTCGGTTTAATCGGGATACCAGGCGTAAACTGAGCCCTTTTTGTATACCATTCGATTTTTTTATGGACAAAACTAAATTCTATGAAAAAATAACAAAAAAAAGGAATTTTATAACAATGAATAGATCAAAAATAAATATTATGTCTAACTCCTGTTTGTCACTACTATATAAGTTACAAGAAAAATATATCGAACTCAATTAATTTTCTTCTTCCAAAATTTTTATTAATCCTTCTCCCATTTATCATCTGCTTCACTATCACTATCGTCTTGTAAATGAACAATAAATTTATCTTTCCCATTAATATACACTTGCCCAATATTCTTATACTTTTTTATTCTCTGTTTTAATTGTGCCCAAATTAACTCGACGGGATTGAAAATACAAAAATAAGGAGGAAGTCTCACTATAGAGTGTCTATGTTTTTCAGCAATACTCTTTAGGGCGTAGGGGAAAGGGGGGTAATATCGCGCAGTGAAGCAATATTGCGCACCACGAAATTAAAGAGATGAAGAGCGATAAGTGAAATCTGGCAACACGTACGTTGTTTCTTATCGTTAGCCACTATGTTGAACAGGTGTCGGCTCGCTGGAAGCATTCAGTTGACCGCAGTAAATCGAAGTGTTCGTACACGTGTTTTCCTTATAATTTTCGGTGTTTAAGAAATAAGCGACGTAAGTGTACATTATACAGTCATCGATCTTTCCTATATACAAATATTTTCTGGCATATTTCGAGGACCTATCCCTATGTTTGTTTTCTATTTTCATGCGTTAACAACGGAATTTTGGTTAGAAAATCAAACCAAGGTCGATATGGGGTAATATTGCGCAGACGCGATATTACCCCACACTGCGCTATATTGCCCCATATTATTGACTTCAACATGTTTCCTAATTTCAGATGGTCAGAAACTATCAAACAAAGACCCAACGACAGAGCTGGACCATTGAACAGCGCAATAATGCTTTGGCTACCATACGCTCAGGTGCTAAAATGCGCGAGGCTGCAAGAAATTTCGGCATTCCCGAATCAACACTGCACCACCATCTAAAACCTGGATCAGAAGTTGACCGCTTGGGGAGGAAACCTCTTTTTACGAAACCACAAGAAAAAGAGTTAGCAAATCACGTCATGAAGTTGGCAAATTTATTCTGTGGCGTAACTCCCCGGGAGCTGAGAAGAATAGCTTTTGACTTCGCAAAACCTAATCACCTACCTCATAAGTTCAACAAGGAATCTGGGCTAGCCGGAAAAGATTGGTTGTCGTGCTTTATAAAGAGAAATCCCGAGCTGAGACTTCGACAACCAGAAGGCACAAGTCTCAATCGTATATCCTCATTTAATTCTGAAGCTGTAGGAATTTTTTTTTAATAACCTAGAAAAACTATTGACCAAGTTCAAATTTCAGAGCAATCGAATCTTTAATGTCGACGAATCTGGTGTAACCACTGTCCTGAAAAAGTCTGGAAAAGTTTATACGAAAAGGAGACAGAAACAAATCGGCGTTGCCATTTTAGCTGAACGAGGTCAAACGATTACCTTCTTATGCAGTCAGTACAGCAGGCACATACGTTTCCCCAATGATAATTTATCGGCCGACATTTCTCCATTTATTTCTTATTATTTCAATCGAAGGTGACTCATTATGTTTGTAACAGTCATATATGGTGGTTTTTAATACTTTTATTACAGACACATCTAAAGGTGCGACCAATCTCTTATCACATCGCTTCTGGCGTTCATAAGACCCATTCTTGGCTATTTTACGTATAGTTGACAGGGGAACTTCTGTTAAAATATATACTGCTTGCATTTATTCTGTTTCTTCATCGAAACCAAATTTTTTCCGTAGATTCTTATACACATTGGAACATATTTTCTGTGCTTCTAATTTTAAATGTCGTCGAATCCTCTTTTCACTTCCATCACTATTATTTAAATTTTCGTCGTTGTTACACACAAAATTTTGGACGGAACTCGATATTTCCCAAGGACGCCACATTGTGAATATTTAATTTTTATTAAAACAATTAAATATAATTGCTATACCTGCCCAAATTCCTCAGAAAATACTACACTATTTCTTGATTCAGAATACCAACTAAAAAGTGAACACTTGTGCTCGTATAAAAAACGCACTCTCAGAAAGATGGGTCTTAGTACAGTCAATGATGTGAAGTTATTTGAAATTTATATTTCTAATTCTGATTCTTCTCAATAAAACGAGATATAAGGTAGTGTTAATTGTCTGGTGTTGTGTTTAGGATGTTTTAAATATAAATAGGTTAAAAAATTAAACACACCTGTAAGACACTACATTCCCAGTCCAATGAGCTGTTTTAGATGCCAAAAGTATGGCCATACAGCTACTAAATGTGAAAATCAACAGGTATGTGTGTGTGGGAAACCTCTTCATGAGGGACAGCAATGTGAGGAACCTGAAAGATTTATAAACTGTGAAGGTACCAACTCTGCGCGATTGAAAGACTGTGCTATTTACAAGCAGTAGATGGGTACCCAAGAAATTAAAGTAATAGAAAAGCTATCGTACTTCGAAGCTAATAAGAAATTAATGATAGCAACTCCGCAACCGGGAATCTGATATTCAAAGGCAGCAGCAGAAATAGTTCCACAGCTAGTTACAGCATTGAAAGAAATTTTTGTCTATAATAATATAAAACCTGTAAATACCGAGAGCAGGTTCAAAACACCCGCATCTAAACAATCAGATCCTGAAGAGAACAGGGTATCAGCTTGCAAAAGCCTGCAAAGCTACGCATCACCATCAAATGAAAAGAGAAAACGAAGCGAAGATCGCGACTCCCCAGAAACTTCCCATTCAGAGGAAGGAAAAAAATCATAAAGAAAGAAAGGATGGCCTCCGGGAAACCCAGAAAGCCACCTAATTAACTAACTGTGATATTAATAGTTTACTATAATTTTATTATCATTTTCAATTCTATAAGTCTTATCTTCTTATATATTATATTTATTTTATTAATAATTTATCTTTATCTTTTACATATTATCGACTCACCATTCTCCTATACAATTCCGGTAATTTACATACATAGTTTAACTAAAACATAAAATTCAAAATCATACAGTGTAACTGCAATGTAGTTATACATCTTTATGAATATTTAAAGATGCTATTAACGGAACACAACCCTATTTGCGTATGTATCCAGGAAAGTCATCTTAAACGAGAGCAACCTTATTCTCTTCGCGGCTATAAGACCTCCAGAAAAGATGTGCAACCAAATCTAAGAGCCCGTGGCGGCGTAATAACTATGGTTAGAGAAGACATAAAATTGGATCCTATAACTATCCAGAGTCAACTACAAGTAAGCAATCCGACTGATTTTACCAACTGCCTTAACCGTCTGTAATATATACCTACTAAATGATAACTGGCAGAGAGAATATATACAAGCAATCATCAACCAATTACCCGCACCCTTTCTGTTCGTAGGTGATTTCAATGCGCACAATCCGCTTTGGGGCTCGCAATATCTCAATAATCGGAGAAGTATCATAGAGGAAGTATTAGACAGCGATAGAATAGCAATACTCAACATAAACTTACCAACTTTTTTCAACTCAAGATCTAATAATTTTTGTGCCATCGACCTTACCCTTGCTTCCAGTATTCTCCTAAGCCGATTTGAGTGGATACCATTGGATGATCTACATGGAAGTGACCACTTTCCTATCATTATCAAAGATAACACCGCAGATGGTTCATGGAACCTTTCAGGTAGATGGCTTTACTCCAAGGCAAAATGGGAAGAATTCAAATCAAATCTAGTACCACCAAACCTAGTCGGAGACCTGACAGAAGATGTGCAAATTCTTACCAGTTCCATCACTGAAGCAGCTAAAAGCAAGGATGGCCTGGTCCCCTGTTGGAATGAGAATGTCAGTAGTGCTATTAAAATTAAGAAGAAAGCTTTCAGCAGGTTCCGAAGAATCCCAACATCAGATAACCTGATAGCTTTCAAAAAAGCGAGGGTTGCAGCGCGCCGTGAAATCTTAACGAGTAAACGTACCTCCTGGAATAACTTTACAGTAGAAATTATAACAGATACCCCGACCACAGAAATATGAGAGAAAATAAGAGCAATAGAGAGAAGAAAATCAAAAACTATACTCACCTGCATACAACATGAAGATGGTTCTATAACCAACGATCCCACAGAAATAGTAGAAATTCCAGCAACGCAGATAGAAAAAGCAAGTAGCAGCACTAGCTATGAACCACAATTTGCGGAAACAAAAAATATAAGGGAGGTACCTCTCGACTTCGAAACACAGGACCACTTAGATTATAACTTACCTTTCAGCATAGACGAACTAAACACTGCAATAAGCAATTTAAAAACCTCCTTCCGGATGATATTACCAACGAAATGCTTAAACAATTAACTCCTGAAATGAAGAGTACTTTATTAAAACTTTTCAATAACATCTAAGAACATAAAACTTACCCCAAACTATGTAAAGAGGCAATAATCATCCCAATCTTCAGAGAAGGTAAAGATCCAACCGACCCATCAAGCTACCGCCCTATAAGTTTAACTTGTTGCATTGTGAATTACTTGAATGAATGATGAGCAACAGACTTCATTGGTATTTGAAAAAATATCAACTTACGAGTATATCCTGTTCTCAATCAGGATCCCGACGATACAGATCAATACAGGATACTTTCAAATATCGAAAACACTTAGTAGCCGTATTTTTCGATCTCACTGAAGCTTTCGATAAAACCTGGAGACACGGAATTATCCAGAAACTTCATCAATATGGACTCAGAGGTAATCTTCCACTATTTCTTGTCTCGTTCCTCCAAGACCGCACTTTTCATATCAAACTAGGTAACATTTTGTCACACACGAGACAAAAGGAGGCAGAAAGCGAGGAAAAGAGAGGAATAATGAATGTTGGATCCGAAGACCTTCCAGAAATCGAGATCAAGGAAATCAATAGAGCACTGCGACAAACCAAAAACGGAAAAGCAGCAGGAGATGATTGTATACTGCCAGAGATGTTGAAGGAAGGAGGAACAACTAAAATCTCTTTTTAACAAATGCCTGAATGAAGGAACCGTTCCAACAGACTGGGATACCTCCATAGAAATATGAGAGAAAATAAGAGCAATAGAGAGAAGAAAATCAAAAACTATACTCACCTGCATACAACATGAAGATGGTTCTATAACCAACGATCCCACAGAAATAGTAGAAATTCCAGCAACGCAGATAGAAAAAGCAAGTAGCAGCACTAGCTATGAACCACAATTTGCGGAAACAAAAAATATAAGGGAGGTACCTCTCGACTTCGAAACACAGGACCACTTAGATTATAACTTACCTTTCAGCATAGACGAACTAAACACTGCAATAAGCAATTTAAAAACCTCCTTCCGGATGATATTACCAACGAAATGCTTAAACAATTAACTCCTGAAATGAAGAGTACTTTATTAAAACTTTTCAATAACATCTAAGAACATAAAACTTACCCCAAACTATGTAAAGAGGCAATAATCATCCCAATCTTCAGAGAAGGTAAAGATCCAACCGACCCATCAAGCTACCGCCCTATAAGTTTAACTTGTTGCATTGTGAATTACTTGAATGAATGATGAGCAACAGACTTCATTGGTATTTGAAAAAATATCAACTTACGAGTATATCCTGTTCTCAATCAGGATCCCGACGATACAGATCAATACAGGATACTTTCAAATATCGAAAACACTTAGTAGCCGTATTTTTCGATCTCACTGAAGCTTTCGATAAAACCTGGAGACACGGAATTATCCAGAAACTTCATCAATATGGACTCAGAGGTAATCTTCCACTATTTCTTGTCTCGTTCCTCCAAGACCGCACTTTTCATATCAAACTAGGTAACATTTTGTCACACACGAGACAAAAGGAGGCAGAAAGCGAGGAAAAGAGAGGAATAATGAATGTTGGATCCGAAGACCTTCCAGAAATCGAGATCGAGGAAATCAATAGAGCACTGCGACAAACCAAAAACGGAAAAGCAGCAGGAGATGATTGTATACTGCCAGAGATGTTGAAGGAAGGAGGAACAACTAAAATCTCTTTTTAACAAATGCCTGAATGAAGGAACCGTTCCAACAGACTGGGATACCTCCATAGTTATCCTTATTTATAAAAAGGGAGATCCAGCCAGTCTTGAAAATTACCGACCAATACGTCTTCTCTCACAGATCTACAAGCTATTCATGAAAATAATTACCAATAGATTAGAAAATAAATTTGAGGCATATTTATCGAAAGAACAGGCTGGCTTTAGGAAAAATATGAGTACAATAGAACACATACACACAATCAGAGTATTAATAGAGAAAGCCACGGAGTACAACATTACAACATGGATGGCATTTGTTGACTTTAGGAAGGCCTTCGACACGGTGGAATCCTGGGCGGTAATCCGAGCAATGAGAAAAGCCAGAATCGATCAAAGATACATCGACATCATAAGCCACATTTACGTAAACTCTAAAATGAAGATCAGGATGCAAACAGATACGAATGAGATAAAGACTGGAAGAGGAGTGAGACAAGGGGACGTAATATCACCAAAATTATTCACGCTAGTTCTCGAAGATGTATTTCGAAATTTACACTGGGAAGACAGAGGAATAAACATAGCCGGCGTAAAACTGAACAACTTGAAATTCGCAGATGACATCGTCATCTAACCATGAAGCAAACAAGGTTGGATTAGAGATAAACATTAATAAAACCAAATTCATGACAAACGAAGATACAATTACCAACGCACTAACCATTGAGAACCAGTTAATCGAAAAAGTAGCGTCGTACATTTATCTAGGCCAAGAAATAACAATTAGTAAGGAATGCCAGAATACAGAGCTCAATAGGAGAATACGGTTAGGATGGGCAGCATATAGCAAACTAAAACAGGTGTTTCAGTCAAATCTACCAATGAAACTAAAAGCAAAAGTATACAATACATGTGTCCTGCCAGTGTCTACATATGCATCGGAAACTTGGGTCTTGACAAAAAAGAACTTGAACAAGCTCAAAACACATCAAAGAGCAATAGAGATAAAGATAGTAGGAGTAACACTGGAAGACCGAAAAACTAACGAATGGATCAGGAGAACGTCAAAAATCGAAGACATCGAAAGGAGAATAGCCTCACTCAAATGGAACTGGGCTGGGCATATTGCTAGAAACAACAACAACTGGAGTAGCAAAGTGACTAGATGGAGACCTTGGGGCGAGAGAAGCGTTGGCAGACCTCAACAGCGTTGGTACGACGATATAAAACGCACAGCAGGTTTAAATTGGTATCAGGTTGCACAACACAGGGAAACCTGGAGAACATTGAGAGAGGCCTATATCCAACGGATATAAAACGGCTAGAAGGAAGGAAGGAATGAACATTTTGTCAATTCCTCGAATACTTGAAAACGGAATCCCCCAAGGTTCGGTCGTTAGTGCAACCCTCTTTCTTATTGCAGTCAATAATCTAACCACAAATGCATGTATGTTGATGACCTCACCATCTTTCGCTCGGGATAAAGAATACCAGAAATTGTAAGGAAACTTCAAATTACCATAGACAAGATGTCTCTAAATGCAAATGAATTGGGATACCAATTCTCCAAAGAGATTGCGAAGACCACATTACCATCCCTTCCTAATATTATATAATGAACTAATAAGGTGTCTAGAGTCAACCAAGTTTTTGGGACATTCGACTCAAAACTAAATTGGCAAAAACACGTTGACAAACTGGAAGTGAAGTGTAAGAAATCGCTGAATATCATAAAAATACTGGCAAACACAAAATGGGGAGCTGATCCTGAAAGTTTGTTGACAGTCGATACATGTAGTCAATAATTATAAAATTATTAAATATATTTTAACGATTATTAGTTGAAATTATAACATTTAATGAATTTATCGTCAACTGAGCATTTTATATTATAATATTGTCTGGACTATGAGGATATCCTCGTATTCCAGTAAAACGAAAAGCCGACAGCTTAAAGTTCGCACTATATCTTTTACGCCAACTATACCATATTATGCATTTCTCCTCGCAAGTTGTTTTTCGGGTTGTTTAATAATTATTCGACCATATCGAGTGAATTGAATATTTAATTTATCATTTAACAACTAGGGTTTTAATGATTGTAAGAGTTCGTGCAGTTCAGGGATTTTTGGAATAGAATCAGTAAACTCAATATTATGTTCCTCTAGATACAGTCTATTCATGTTATTGGTATTATAAACTCGCTATTAGGAATCTCACTGAAAATGGCGCCTTTAAAACTCATCCTTCAGTCATTTCCTAATAATCAGGTAATTAAAAATTTTATCCAAAGACCTAGGTGTGTCAATCTCCTCTCTACCATTTACTTTTGAGTTGTAATTAACAGTACTCTTCCTTAGTGGTGCAGGCAAAATAGTAACAAAGCCTACACAGAACACACGAAACGAAAATAATGTCAGTAGTTGATACCGATTTTACTAACAAAGGGAAATGAATAAAAAAATAGACATCTCTTTGTCCAGAAACTAATATAGCTCTTAATCTAAGTACTTGGTTACAGCTATTACTGTGTAAGAATGAGGGAGCAACACATCTTACTCTAGGAGAGATTCAATGTTATTAATGTTATGTAATTATCAATCTATTTTATATTGTCTAATAAAATATCTTTTAAAACTTCATTTGCCAGAAGACAGGAAATTTATGGAATAAATCCTTCCCCAAAATAATTTAGATATGAATTATTGACTTCTATTTTTATCCAAACTATAAATATTACTTTTGTGTTACAACTTAATCGTTTATGACCTTTCAAAGAATATTTTATGCCATAAAAGTATTGACCACTCCTCAATAATTTTTATAATGCTCCACATTCAGTCCACATTAGATGAAACCTGCATTAATTTGCTAATATACAACCTTATTCCATAAATTATTGCTTCCATATTAGAGCGTACCTAAATCGATTATTTCTAAATATAATTTTGATTGAGAATGTTGCAACACGATATTAGGTATTTATCTGATTTATGAAAAAATATTCTAGGATGATAAATAGAGAAAGTTAGCAATTTTTTTCCTAATCATTGTTATCAAAATATAACTCATTTTGTTACATTATCGAATAATTTGGTTTATCTTCTATAAAAACAGCTGATGAACCTCTTTTGAGATTCATTGCAGTCTAAAAGATATTACTAATGATATACAGGGTGTTTCATTAAGAATTGTCCATATAGTAACTGGAGCAACTTGAGCATAAAATACGAAGATTTAATCTTGAATAAAATATTCCTCCTTACAGAGATACAGAATGTTTTATTTCAAATATTCTAAAATAATTTTAACAACTTCCAATATTTTTTGTTCAAACTTGGCAAACAGTTCACGCCTGACTTTCAAATGATTAACTTGAAATAAAGTTTTAAAAAAAACGTTTATTTTACAAAAATGATAAATTTTCAAAAATAATAAATTCGTAAATTCAAAAGTTGAACCGTTGAGTGGTCCACCTGAGATGGCTGGATTTTTATATATTCAGAGTACATAAATAAAAATTAACAATAAATAAATTAATGAGATCCTTAAGCTGGGGGTTTTTGAGACTTTTCCGAATGTTAATTGAGGTTAATTTTCTACAAATTCATTTTTTAGGGGTTGAATGTTGTATAGTCGAGGTTCGATATTGTTGGACGAAGAGTACTGTTGTCTAGGTTTAATAATCGTATCCAGCTGGCTAAAGTTGCTGGTTATTTATGACTGTATCGTTCCCTCAAGACAACAACTACAGTAGAAACGGTGAAGCTTTTCCATCACGTGACTTAGTTGACGATATTATTCAACACATACTATGTTGGTACTGTCTTCTTCTAATAACAGAAAAAGAACGAAACTCAATACAAGCGTTTGTTGAGGTCGTATCAATCACATGATGGAAAATACTCAGCGTTTCTACTGTAGGTATCTTGTAAATTGTTTTATTTACAACCATATATGTAATGCTGTCATTACTAACGTCATTGAAGGTTGGGAAGTGTCACATTACACACCTCTACTTCCCGCCCTCACTTACCGCCCTCATTTCCCGCCCTCATTTCATCTATTCTAGATAAATATTTTTTATATTTAAAAAAATAACATATTTTTTCACAAATTTTATAATACCTATTTAATGGCAAACAATAAAAAACAACAATTAACTAAAATACAACAAACTACTTATTGATATTAATCGTTAAATTTTAATTATTGTAAGCGTTTATTGAAATACTTAGGTCTGTACCAGCGCTGGACCCTCCAACAGTTGTCTCTTTGGGCGACAAATTAATTTCATGTTGAATGACTGAGGTTTGTGAACTACTTGCAATAGCTACAGAAGACATGGCACATTGGGACAGCATAGTGGCAGTTTTCGTTTTATTCTCTATTGAGCCATCCACATAATCTTCTGCCACAGTACTAGATTTCCATCCTCCCAGGCTTTTTAATTGGAGTACACTTGCACCACTCTTGGCAAGTAACGTAGCGGCGGTTCTTCTGAGTCCGTGTCCTGTGAAGCCTTTCCAGTTCTCTAAATTCAAAAAAGTAGCAATTTTTTGGGGAATTGTATTGTGTCCAATTGGTTGATTTCTTGCTATTCCTCCTCTGAACTGAACAAAAAATCTATCGTTTTCTTTGTTTTTTCTCAAATTTATGTAGTCTCGAATGATCTTCACCCATACTGGATCAGTAATGAGAAATGATCTATTTGTATGTGTTTTAGAATCTGGAATCTCAACCGAAATTTTTTCTTCAAAAAAAGCCACATCCAACATTTTCATTTTCACTAATTCGTCCGTCCGACAAGGTCCAGATACGCCTATTATTATTGCTGCATAAAACAATAAGAAAAATTAATACCATAATACCAGTATACTTGTATTAGCTCAAACACGTTTGTTTTTTTAAATACTTATTTAAAGAATCACAAATAATAACTTACCTTCATCGGTAGAAGATTATTTGGAGCTTTATTTAAAAAATCCTCTATATTCTTCCTCGAAAATACGTTCGATTTCTTGGGCCTAAAGCCCACATTTTGTCGTTTTAGGAAGGCTAGCAGTTTCCCATGTTTCGAAATATCAGTTTTTTCTTCAATTTCTAGCATCGTTCGAATCATACTGTACATTGCCCACAAAGTAGACGGCTTCTTTTGTCTGGTATGTTCTCCAAAATATGCCAGGAGTACACTTTCGGAACCGATATTTTTAACCTTTTTTCTTCGCACCACTTCCTATATAATTCAATGGCTTTTAGATACCGATGCTTACTTTTCTCTGGCACCAAGCCCTGGGTTGCTGCGTGACCAGCCTGTCGTACTTCTGGTGGGGTACAATCCATAAATTCTTCGTCGGAAGACATGGTTTTCAATTTATAATTCGCGAATTTAATATCCAACTTTATCTGCCATTTATTGACTTTATCTGACATTTACTCATATTGGTGACAATAGTATACCCCGTAGTCACGGTAACAATATATCTACGTGATTATTCTGAGAAACCGCGTTCTTGGTAATTTGTCATTAAATGTAATATTTTAGGAATGTTCAGAACGAAACAGAGCTTTATTAATTTTGATCGAAATATGATGGTTGTAAATAAAATAGTATACACATCTCGGTAGGAAGTTTCATTCCTGTCTCGAAATCATAGCTAACCTCGACGCTTTGCGTCTCGGTTAACTAACTGATCTCACGACAGGAATGAATCACTTCCCACCTCGGTGTGTAGTATACTATTCCTCGAGAAATTCGATCGAAAATTTTGAATTAAATAGAAAGTTACACGGAATGGATCAATAGAAGTGTTTTTTTAATCAAACGATCGCTCTTCCAATGTTTCTTCGTATTATTATAATTATAAACAATTATTATAATTATAAACATGTCGTATAAAAGGTTTACCAAAGTATTGCGGTTGCTTTATATTGGTTTTATGAGTGAAATTTTGGATAGAGTGTACTACCAAAATATTAAAAATGTTTAAAACTCTTTCATAGAATTGTTGTGGTTTTTCATTTGGTTGTTATCTCATCATCACTACATCCCTATTTAGATAAGTTTTGTCTCTCTGATCTGCGAAATTTCTTGTTAAAACATCTTTTAACCCGTTCCAAGTAGAAGTTGTATATTTACGACTGATTTTGCATTACCAGTTAATTTAGATATCAGACAATTCAATAAATACACATTTTCGAATCAATTTGGTGTCTCCATTATGTAAAATGAATCAATTAATGATTTACATAGACTTAGATACCTGTTCTAATCATTTGGATTGCCATCGAAATTTGGCACACATTTTAGATATTCTGATCTAAATTTAGCCATGATTAAATTATTATTATTATTAGTATTTGTTTGACTTATTGAACTATGGTTTACAATTTGTGAGTTAATTGAAGGTTCTATTTTAAGAATAATAACAAAATAAACATTTGAAATTACTGTTTTAAATGAAACTTACTGTTTCTAGATAATTCCACAATATATTGAACACAATGGTATAAATTCTAAGAAATTTGACAATTGTTTCGACGAAATTAGGGCTAATAATATCTAAACTTTAATATTTGTAACGTCACATCTTCTTCTTCTTCTTTTTTCTATTAAAATATATTAAGTCAATCACTAGGTAGGTCACTTCTTGGTCTAGCCAAAATAATTATTAAACATAAGATAGGCTTCAAATGAAATGTAACTTCTGTCATTCTGACGATGATATTTAATATCGAAACAATTGTCAATTATCTAAGAACTTTTAAAATCTGCATAATTGCAAAATTGGACTATTTTCGTTCCAATTCTTCGAACTTGAGGTCGTTTCGGTATGCGATACATTGGGTTTCCTGACGTTCTAGGACCCACTCTAAATTTCCACTTGCACAAAATAACTAAGTCCGTAGATTCCGGTATCCAGTCAATCGTTAAAACGAAAATCGACACGTTCGATACGTATCAATTCTGAATGTCCTACTGACTGCGCCACTTTCAAATTATTAACTTGAAAGATTTTTCTTAAAGTTTATTTTACAATAATGATTTAATAATGTGAAATCTAGTAACTGACTGACTGTTACTTTCTAAACAAGTAATTTTATTTATTACTGATAACTGAGTCTTCGTCTTACACCGTGGAACAGCGACTCATCGGTTTCCATGAGAATCGTTGATATAATTCATACGACGATACTATAAAAAGTGTTAAAAGATAGTTGTCCCCTATTACCACAGACGTGCTGTAGTGATAGATACTTTCTTTCCCCCCCTTAGAATTTACGCCACTGTCGTAATAATCATTTCAGCATGTTTTTTGATTATCCGTTACTTTTTACGTAAATATCATCTTGTCTCAAAGGGACTGTGGCGTAGATTCCAAGGGGGGAAAAGGAAGTAACTATCTATACAGCACGCCTCTCGTTCAAAGTATCCCAACATGTGTGAACTGTTTTGCCAAGTTTGAACAAAAAATATTGGGAGGCGAATATTTGTAATAAAATACTGTATCTCGGTGAGGAGTGTTTTAGGTTAAATCTTCTTATTTTGTGCTAAAGTTTATCTAGTTACTGTATGGAAAATCCTTAATGAAACATCTTGTATATGAAGTACTAACTGGTGGTACTCACAAGGTTGGTTGTATCAGTCACGTTATTACATGCAACCGACTCAGAACTACGACTATTCTTTCAAAAAATTCTCCCCTCAGAAATTGCGGGCTAGTGGTGAGTGATGAAAACATACCATTTCATTTGTAATTCACAATTCCTCGTTTTGTAGTACGGGTACTACAAAAGTAATTTTGACAAAAGTTTTACACAATATTCTTTATAATTCCCTGTTTTTAAACTAGGAGTGATTTGAGTTAAAGTTGGCAAGTCCTCCAAAGGACTTTGGACGATGTCTACAGTTGGTGCTAGAGGGGACAGATGTCTGTTAACCCTGGTAAAACTGTAATAGTTCCCTTCACTAAGAGAAGGAATTTGGCGGAGCTTCCGCCACTTTCCTATAATGGCGAGGTTATTCCATTTGCAGCGGAAGTAAAATATTTGGGGATCATCCTGGATAAAAAACTTATTTGGAACGCTCACTTGGAAAAAGTTATCCATAAGGCCAGACTATCCTTGTGAACATGTCGCAGGATCTGTTGAAAATCTTGGGGCTTGGGTCCCAAACAAATCCATTGGATATATGTGATGATTGTTAGACCAATTATCACATATGGAGCCATTGCTTGGTGGTCAAAAGCTTTACAGAAAACGGCCCAAGCAAAGCTCTCTGGCATACAGAGACAGGCTTGTTTGCCTATAACTGGTGCATCTGGTGCACCGTCAGCAGCCATGGAAATCCTCCTGAACCTACCTCCTCTCCATATACATCTGAAAAAGGAGGCCAGATGGATAGCATATATAATTGTGCATATTTCTAAATGCACAAAACAGGCTTATACAGAGCAAAGCAGAATGCTAGCGGCCACCGAAAGTCATAGTGTTCTGGGAGTGACTTCTGACATAATGCCCCAAACAGTAAACTATAGTCTGCCTTATACCGTCCTATTACCAAATAGAGATGAATGGGTCCTCCGCAAGGATAAACTGTCAAGAGCAGACATCTGTTGGTACACTGATGGATCAAAGACAACTTCAGGCTCTGGTGCGGGTGTATACGGGCGAAGACCTAGGACAGAAATCTCAACCTCTCTGGGATCCTATGCAACCGTATTTCAGGCGGAAATGTATGCCATTGCTTCATGTGTGGAGAGTTTGGGGCAATCCAACCACACACATAGATCAATAAAAAATTTCACGGACAGTCAAGCGGCCTTGAAAGCACGTAGCTCGTACCGTGTAACGTCGAAATTGCTTCTAGACTGCCAAAAAAGAATCGCATCAATAGGAGAACGAAACAGGGTATCGCTGGTTTGGATCCCTGGCCACTCTGATATGGATGGTAATGAGAAGGCGGACTCTCTTGCAAAGGAGGGTACCGCTCATGACTTTATCGGACCAGAACCTACAATTGGAATCGCAACAAGTGTTGCCAAACAAACACTAAATACCTGGACTACAAGAAGAGTTTTAGACTTCTGGCATAATATACCAGTATTGGTTCATTCAAAAGCCTTCATACATCCTTCGAATAATGCACCCAAACAAATGTTAGGCTATAATAGACACGATCTACGGTACCTAACAGGCCTTCTAATAGGCCACTGTCGTTTGAATCATCATATGCTGAAACTTGGACTGTCGGACGATCCGATTTGCCGTCTTTGTTTGGAAGATGATGAAACAGCAGAGCATATAATTTGTGCCTGCCCCGCCGCGGCTCCAGTCAGGTATCTGATGTTTGGCAGGGCCACTCTCTTGCCCTCGGACCTGAAATATCATTCACTGAACAAATTAATCGGCTTCGTTAAGAATCTGAATTTGTTTGGTGAAATTTTAATAGTTATGAGCCACAATAGACTCTTACGAGTCGCAGTGGAGGG
This sequence comes from Galeruca laticollis, assembly GCA_963921935.1. Lineage (NCBI taxonomy): Eukaryota > Metazoa > Arthropoda > Insecta > Coleoptera > Chrysomelidae > Galeruca > Galeruca laticollis. The sequence goes on from OY998176.1 coordinate 134,270,339, forward strand.
CCTTATTGACCCACTCATTATAAACCTAACCTAACCTAAAGTTGGCAATTGCGTAGATTCCTGATTGGTCACATCACAGCCAGTTTTAATCAGCACTTTTGACTTATATTATGATTGGACAATTGTGTAAATTGTAAACATTTGTTATTTAATTGTTAATAGAGGATGATTATTTGTTTAAAAAAAGAGCTTCTTCATATATTATTGTGTCCTATTTATATTATATCATGAACAGAATCATTTCTGTAGTATACTTCACATAGGTATCTCGTAATTTATCTCAAAACTGGAACGTTAGGTATACTTATGTATTGATCCTATAAAATAAAAAAATAAACAATTGACAAATCATTGATGAATAAACGTTAGCGTACTTTATTTATTAAAATTGTTAATACATAATTTGTTTCCATTGTACCTTTAAGACCATTTTATCTATACTTTTACTAGCTAGAACCACGCTAGACCATTTTATAATTTTTTTTAAGTCAAATAAAAATACATACAATAACCAACTGTATGACATTAAAAAACGTGTTCAATGAGATTTCATGGTGACACTCTAAACAATGTTATAATGAAGCCTCTTTTATAGGCGAATTATAAAAAGTTTATTTGAGCTTTGAATTATTCGGATTTTTATTCAAAACTACTCGTATTATTTTTTTTTTTCCAGTGAATGCATAATATTTTATATAATATTAAATTGCATATTGTTGATAAACTTACATTATTTCTGGCTCCTACATCGGACCCGAGTTCTATCATTCTATCAATAAGCGACGTTCGGTTGTCTTTTACTGCATACATTAGAGGTGTCATTCCGGTAGCCTGGAAACAACAAATTATTCCATTATGTTTGTTCAATAGTGAATAGGGTGACATGAGAAATAAATACAAGCATTAAACATACTAAACAATATTATATAATCCGATTAATAAAATATTATTTCCATTCTTTCATCTGATGTACTCAAATATTAATGAATTTGTTTATTTCGGTTAAAGCAAGGAGCCTAATTAGACCATTAAGAAATAAAAGCTTGTGTTCCACAGATTGTTCGATCGTATATTTTTTAAGATCTATATCTCAACCAAAAAAAAATGAAGCACCCATATACGGAGAATTCATAAAAATTATAAATAACTAAATAAAACAGAACTCATGAATGAACTATTAAAATATGGAAGAGAAATACTACTAAAAGCTATTATATATGAGCTGCTAGTCAATATATAGGCAGAAGAAAGAATGCCAATGGAATGGAAGAATGGCCAAATAATGTTAAGAAGAAATGAGACCAAAAACAGTGCGTAAACTATAGACCAATAACACTACTAAATATGGCATACAAAATTCTAACATCACTGCTAAAAATAAAGGATAACAAGACATACAGATAAACAGATAGTAGAATACCAGCCGGACTTTAGGAAGAAGAGGTCAACGATATACGCCATACAGCTGTTAAACAAACAATAGAAAAATGTTATGAACATCAACTTTTTATTGATTTCCCATAACATTAAAAGAAACTGTTTACCAAAGGAAATGAGGAAAATTAATATACCGGAGAAATGTATCAGGATCGTAAATATCACTATGACAAATTCAACAGCGGGAGTGGTAACACCTGAAGGGAACTCGGAAATAATTAATATAGAAAGGTGAGTCAGACAAGGAGATGCATTATCAACAGTACTATTTAACAATGCACTGGAGGCAGTGATACGTGACACAGGAGTCGACAAAACAATCGCTCTAAGAACAACTCAAATAATAGGATATGCGAACGATCCAGTACTGTTAGCAAGACACAAAAAAAGCAGAAATCAGAGGACTCAGCATTACACGGTTGCCAGCAAGCCGGTCTTCCGTTAACAAGACCGGGTGCAGGCTAGCATCCAAGAAAGGACAATTTTTGTTATAACATTTAATATAATAGAATCGGACAAGGCGTCACCTATTGGCGGGTACCCTAATTACACTCATTCAATTTTTGTTTTCTGTTACACACCAAGATTATCCTGTTTTCCTCGCGGATTCGGGTGATTTATGTATATATATATATATATATATATATATATATATATATATATATATATATATATATATATATATATATATATATATAATGCTGTCGTTTCGCCTGTTTAGTTTGTACGTTTGTATCGTTCCTCGTCATTTGTGTAGGTAGTTCTAATGTTTGAGTTGTTATAATCTTGTTTAAAATGTGCAATGACAGTGAATCCATACGTCAAATACTGCGAATATACCTCCTAAGAAAAAAAATACAACTGCCCTAAAGCTGTAGAATCTCACAGCGGAACCGCAAAATATATAAATATAGCAAAAGCTGGCAATATGTTTGATGTTTTGACAAACTTTTTCGCTCCAAAATATCCAAAAGAATCCCATTTAGTCACTATGGCTGAACTATCAAAAACGTTTAATTGCTTAAAACATGGTCTTAGCTACATTTTGACTGATTGTGGTAATTAAAAAATAATTTTATCAGACCAAAAAATATGATTCGATTTGTTTGTTTAATTAGAAGTAAATATGTCATAATTATATGCAATATAAATTTATAACTCTTGTTTCTTCTATCTAGGTAAAAAGCTAACAAATCCTGTGTGTATGTCGTCCTCGTCGGCCACTTTTTGTAACATGTCTTGGCAGGCACGATACAGCCTCCGAAGTACACGACCTCATCGATTTTACTATTTGGTATTGTGCAGGGCATCTTACAGATGAACCTTATATATTTTCAGCCCAACAGTGCTAATACAACGGGTCCTATAAATCCAGATATACCACATTTTAAATCATTTTTGGAGAAATTTCGATATATTATCACGATACAGCCTCCAGAGTGCGGAAAAGTTAGTTTTAATTTTTAAAACCGTTTATTTTTTAACTAGTTTTACACTTGCAGCAGGAAGACGGTCCCGAAGGTGGCATCCCTAAGCATCAACCAAGATAAAAATATATACAGTGTTGGGAACATTACGAGGAGATATACGTTTTACCGTCAATGTGTTAGAAAGAGACAAAATACATATAAATTCAGTGAATAATTCTTTTTTGCTAACAGGATATCATAAAGAGGAAAACGAGCAATTACTGTATGTATAATGGGAAGTCTGGCAGGCACCGCCTTCGAGAAGCATGCAGTTTTAAATAAACAAATTAGAAATGCATTCAGGCTATTACTAGTCACATTGCCACAGCAAAATGTTGTATAAACAACTCATTATGTCAAAGATCGCAATGAAAGAAGTTAATGTTAGAAATACAGATGTGTAATGTGAACAGTTTAGTTTATTAATTGAGAGATAATAAGATTGTACTATACTGATAGCTTAATGTAATGAACAATAAAAAAATCAACATTACTTTCGTTTATCCCTTCATGATTAATTTACAAAGAAAAAATTCAGTAGTAATAAACTAATTCACTATATCAGTTCGGGTAGTACACGCTAATGTGATTTGAAAAACAAATTAAAACCTACCTAGTAGGTATTTGAAATAAGTACCACTAAAAAATCATTGGAAGATAGCTAAAAAAATTACATTCGTCGATATTGAGGTAATTAATGAATATAAGCATAATAATTTTCATTAACATCATAAGGAATAATCTATGGCAACAATACAGAGTCCAAAAGCGACAATATGTTGTAATAAAACAAGTGTATTCAGTGTATCACCATTTTCTTTAACAGGATATCATAAAATGAGAAATAAGTCGTATGCTAATATTTGTTCAACTGTCTTCTGGTTTTAAAAATATCTCAATGTAAACCGCCTGTTTCCTACGCTCCTGATAAAACGATTCCGTTTGCATCTCTAATTATTCTATTTTTATCTGTCTCCTCTCTTCATTTTCAATTCACGCGTTAGATTGTAGAGTGCCCTTGAAAATTTCCTTCTTATTTGTGAGAGAAATCAGTCACATTTAATTTCAACGTAAAACGATAACCTCTCACGGCCAAAGGGAAATTATAATGGTCACATGGCGTTACCAGTGTGTTAGAGAAGGACAATCATGAGACAGAGAATTGAAAGCCAGCGTAGATTATTATACCAGACGAATACGAATCGCTCGTGCGCCTCTTGAAGATGTTTAACTCTACAATCTGGGTACTTCACTAAACGTTTGTTTGCGAATGAGTAACGATATTTTGCAAATCTTATTCAAATGAGTATGCAAGTATACCATAAAGTGCAAATTGTAAAATGGTACTACCAGGGTCATTCATATCGAGAAATAGCAGAAAATTTGTTTATTGTGGCATTCGAAAATGCCCAACCAATTAGCAAAAAACAAGTGAGAACGGTTATAGAAATTTTTGAAAAGCATGGAAGTTTTATTTTTTAATTTATTACATATCATAATATTACTTTTATTTAAAAATTGTAGGCATTAGAATTCGATTTTATTTTTATTTTCGTTTTTTTCTAATTTGTACTGTGTGTGTGTGTGTGTGTGTGTGTGTGTGTTCCACAGAGAATTCGTTCTTATTTGCATACAAACGATAAAGATACCAAATTTTTTTTTACAAACACATTCGAAACACAGCTGATGTTTCGAGACCAATTTCACGTTGCCAAATATGAAAAAAGTAAAAGTTTTAACCCCTTTCAAACTGAATACTAGAACAATTTCCAGCATTACAATAAAATATTCAACGAATAGATGGAATTAATTATATCTTGATCTGTTACAACCTCTTGAATTATCATAATTAAAATCTTCTTATAACTTGTTCTCGTGTTAGAACAATGCATTTTACAATTAGTATAAATATACAATGAAAAATGGCAATACTGTTAGTAGCTACAAAGAATTTGTAAGAGGCCGGCGTCTTATGAGATCCTGTTAGCGAAAAATGAGAATTGAGATATTTGGAAACGCATATTATTAATACAAATTTTATTTCGCGTGTTATGTTATTTATTCCAATACTAACCGAACTAATATAGTGAATTAGATTATTACTACTGAATTATTTCTTTGTAAATTAATCATGAAGGGATAAACGAAAGTAATGTTGATTTTTTTTTATTGTTCATTGCATTAAGCTATAAGTTTAGAACAATCTTATTATTTCTCAATTGATAAACTAAACTGTCCACATTACACGTCTGTATTTGCATGTCTCTCGAAAGCGGTGCCTACCAGGCATACCTTTACACGTGGTGGGAGTATACTTCCACCATGTCTTTACACATATACAGTAATTGCACGTTTTCCACTTTATGACATCCCGTTAGTGAAAAAGAATGATACGTATTGAGCTTAACACAAAAAGGCGAAGGAAAACTGAGAGACCAAAAAAACTACAAGAAAATACGAAATAAGGATCTAAATGGAGGGAGAAGTTCTAGTAAAGTATATGAAAGCAGAGGGACTAAGATTGAATGGGCATTTACAAAGAAAAGAAAAGATCCTGTTAAACAGAAGCCATTAAGTAGAAGAGACAAGAGGAAAGAAGAAGGAAGCTTTTCCGTTCAAAGCTAATAATGAAACTGGTATCTAGGATGTATAGATTGTATAGGTATGTAGATGGATCGAAAACAGTCACATTGAAGTTCTATAAATCTTCCCAAATAAAGCTTCTTAATGCCCTCTATCATGAAAGCTTGATGTGGAGTGGAATACTCTGAACTCGTTCAAAATTAGCAGCATAAATTGACAAAGAAAATATCAGAAATAAATGAAACAGATGGAAGACTTAAATATTGTGAATAACAAGTTAGATTAGAACAAAAAACAATCTGCCTTTGTCATTTCCTATCAAATATTGACGACATGCGTTTAATTTTTAGAGCTAAAATAACTTAAGATAATTAAAATGTGTTGAAAATCACTTTTTTCGACTATAATTTGGGGTAAGACTTTGGTTTCCTTTTGTATTAAACGATTAGTTTCCTTGTATTCCCCAATGATCACAAATATAGGGAACATTGGTAGACATCGAAATAGTAATTGACAAATTGAAAAGGGAGATTATACGGTTATTATTAGGGTGATAGTTAGTGAAAGGGGTTGATTTTGATAAATAATCAGCAACTATTGATATATAGCGGTTTAATAAAAAAGGCAACAAAGCGAACTAGAAAAGTTAGACGATAGCTTTTGAAGAAATTGTTCAAAGAAATATATATTATTACTTGAAAATATAATATAATAATGAATAATTGCATCCACTGAATCTATAAAATTCTAGGCAGTAAATTTGTCGGTGAAGCTCTAAAACTATGAGTCTAAAGTAGTATGAAATTGAAAATAATAAGTTGAACAACTACAAGGGAGTTATACTCACCAAATCCAGTACTCCAGCCAGAGGTAAACTATTTGCATCCTCTCCGGCATTAGCGATCGCCTTCTCCATAGACTTAAGAATCTGGTCCACTGGACCCCATTCTCCCTTTTGGCACAGAACAAGTATCCTTTGAGCGGCATCCCTGATGTTGGCACCGGCGCTTTGTGGTTTTGAAGTAGTTCCTTCTTCGCCTTCTGGATTACTAGTAGTTTCATCTTTCTCTTTTTCTTTCGTTTCTTTATTGATACCTATTATCAAGACAAGAAAAGAAATGACAGTATAGCGTGTTTTATATTACAATTTGAAAAAAATACTGAATCTTTCTACTATTAATTTATATGGCGTAGGAAATCGTTTAAGTAGTTTGATGTTCTTAATAATGCTAATGTCCAAAATTATACTGACCAAGCAAGACTTTAAAAAACCGATATTTTAATGACGAAGATACATATTTTCGATATATTACATTTCCTGATGCTCTGAATGAATAGTTTTTTGAGGATTCAATTTATTATATGTTATTTAAAATATTCTTTTTATTTATTTTTACTCTGATTGTGAAGCCATCACATACAAAACATTTCTTTGGTCGTCTACAACTGAATATGTAATATTTAGGTCGAATCCATATTTTTGTTATTGTGAGAAATTCATGAAATAATTCCAATGTATCTGTAGGAATTTCCCATAAATTCCTACAATGGATCTTAATTTAACATTAAGCGAAAGGTTCGAAGTTTAAATCTCCGCGCCTTTTATTCATGTTCACGGAACCAATTGGTACCTCCCGCGCCATAAGCCGCAAAATTACCGCCAACGAAAGGCAATCAGCAGTCTTGGCTCACCTCTTGTGACGATATGATCAAGTGTTGATTCATTGGTTTAAATACATACCTAATTTCGTTTATCAATTTAATGTAACTGCAACTAATGAGAGTGTAAATATGACGTGAAGTGCTTTTCCGACATTGGTCGGTGAATTTCTGTATTGTAAGTACTATTTTTATTAAAAATTATTGTTTGAATCCGCATGGTCGCCTAGACCGGTTCATCGGTAGTTTAGCGCTGTTGCCGTATCCAATACTAAAGTTTGGTACTTCGTTCTTGTAAGAATTTAAATAGAGGGATTGTGAGTGAGCCGTATTTTTATTACTCCTTTATTCTCAACGACAATTTCAGCGTTCCCGTCAACAAAAGGTTGGCGAGTCTTCTTGTTTTAAAATACTCAAAAACATGTCGGGAAGGAAAGGATCAACCAACTAAACTTAGAGGAACCAGCCAAATATCGCAAAGGCGAATTTCCCTTCTCGTACATAGTTTTTATTGGTCCTTCGAGCCGGATTTAGTCTGTCAATTTGACATATCCATTTTTGCCTCTGCAGCAACTTGATATATCCATGTCCGCCTTTGCGGCAATTTGATTTCTTGGGTCTGCCTGAACCCTATTCTTCTTTTCTCTAATAAACATTCCAAAAAGTTGTTCATTAGACTCTCGTGAGGGCTGAGAAACTGTAAAAAATAAATACTGAAACAGTGATATGTATATAAGTGCGATTTGATTGCTCGGGAAATTAAAGACAGTCCGGCAACAGCGCGCGAAGCGAGTTCTGAATCTAGAATGGTCAACTGCTGGCCGTTTTTACTTCAACGACACCTCGCTCAAGGGGGGTGTATAGGATTAGGAGCCGGTTTGGAAGTGTTTATAAACAGCATATTTTGAAGAAACTAGTGTTTATTTACATGTCGGGTTTTTGTTACCTCAATAATACATGGTATAATAAATACATCGTTAAGTTTGAGGATATTTAATTAATGTATTTAGTTATATTTAGGTACATTTTCTTGCACTGTTAAAAGTAATTGTCAGTTTTCTAAATATTAGATATTTTGTTTATCAATTATCTATTTGCGTTTACATGCATTTTAGTACACTGTGAAAAATAAATCACAGTATTTTCTTCATTGTTACTTTGAATATTTGATTAGTGTATTTAGTTATATTTAGGTACATTTTCTTACACTGTTAAAAATAATTTACAGTTTTCTAAATATTAGATATTTTGTTTATCAATTATCTATTTGCGTTTACATGCATTTTAGTACACTGTGAAAAATAAATCACAGTATTTTCTTCATTGTTACTTTGGGTATTTAATTAGTGTATTTAGTTATATCTAGGTACATTTTCTTACACTGTTAAAAGTAATTTACAGTTTTCTAAATATTAGATATTTTGTTTATCAATTATCTATTTGCGTTTACATGCATTTTAGTACACTGTGAAAAATAAATCACAGTATTTTCTTCATTGTTACTTTGGGTATTTAATTAGTGTATTTAGTTATATCTGGGTACACTTTCTTACACTGTTAAAAATAATTTACAGTTTGCTCAATAGTAGATACTTAGTTTAATATTGATTATCTTTTTGCGTTTACATGCAATTTTAGTACTCTGTGAAAAATAAATCACAGTATTTTCTTCATTATTACTATGAATATTTGATTCGTGTATTTAGTTATATCTAGGTAAATTTTCTTACACTGTTAAAAATAATTTACAGTTTTCTCAATGTTTGATATTTTGTTTATTAATCTCAATATTAATTAGCAATGTGCGTTTATATGCATTTTTAGTACACTGTGAAAAATAAATCACAGTATTTTCTTCATTATTACTTTGGATATTTAATTAGTGTATTTAGTTATATCCAGGTACATTTTCTTACACTGTTAAAAATAATTTACAGTTTTCTCAATGTTTGATATTTTGTTTATTAATCTCAATATTAATTAGCAATGTGCGTTTATATGCATTTTTAGTACACTGTGAAAAATAAATCACAGTATTTTCTTCATTATTACTTTGGATATTTAATTAGTGTATTTAGTTATAAGTAGGTACATTTTCCTACACTGTTAAAAATAATTTACAATTCTCTCAATATTAGATATTTTGATTATGTATCTCAATATTGTTTATCTTTTTCCGTTCACGTGCAATTTTAGTACACTGTGAAAAATAAATCACAGTATTTTCTTCATTATTACTTTGAATATTTGATTAGTGTATTTAGTTATGAGTAGGTACATTTTCTTACACTGTTAAAAGTAATTTACAGTTTTCTAAATACTAGATATTTTGTTTATCAATTATCTGTTTGCGTTTACATGCATTTTAGTACACTGTGAAAAATAATTCACAGTCTTTTCTTCATTATTACTTTGAATATTTGATTAGTGTATTTGGTTATAAGTAGGTACATTTTCTTACACTGTTAAAAATAATCTACAGTTTTCTCAATGTTTGATATTTTGTTTATTAATCTCAATATTGATTATCTATTTGCGTTTACATGCATTCTAGTACACTGTGAAAAATAATTCACTGTAATTTCTCCTTTATTATTTTGAATATTAATACCGTATTTGGTTATAAGTAGGTTATAAGTAGGTAGGTATTTTCTTACAATGTTAAACTAATTTTCAGTAATTTGCATGCTATTGAAATACTTATCGCATTGATTGGAAAAGCTCTTTGTCTATTCGGTTATTCCATATATTGTTAAAATTTACTCGCTACTTTAGAAGCTTATTTTAATTCAGGTGGAGTTCAACTTTGATTGGTTACACTTTGATTCAATCATGTCGCTAAATCACTTGAAAAATAAAAGAGGGGGTTTCAAATCGCAATTATCTCGAATTGAAACATTTGTGTCGGAGCTGACTGGCTCCGAAGAGGTCTATATACTTAAAGTCAAACTTAAAAGCATATCTGGTCACTATGACAATTATCAAAAAGTCCAATTGGAAATCGTTTCATTATCTAACCCGGACGACGACAACTACTCTTCCGACGATGAGGCCGAGAACGTTGTCGCCGACCGTTTTGAAAGTTGTATTGCTATGCTTGAACTTCTAATAGAAAATAAGCAAAAAGAATCACTCAATTTAAATACTAGGCCAAACGATGTATCTAATGTCGTGTTACCTAAAATTAACATTAAACCTTTTTCAGGGGCTGCATCAGAGTGGCCATCCTTTATCGACCTGTTCACAGCACTGGTACTTAATAATAATAATTTAAAGTCGGAGGGTGAAAAGTTTTATTACCTTAAAGGGCTGTTACGTGGACCACCTTTGGAAATGATTGAGTCCTTAAGCGTAACAAATCAAAATTTGAATATTGCCTTAAATATTCTTAAAAAGGCATATGACGATAAATATAAATTACTGTATTCTTTGTACCAAACTTTGGTGGATCAAAAACCTGTCTTGAAAAGTACTCCGGTCGAGTTGCGCGAATTTCAGATATCGACGCGTAAGACATTTGATTTGATTAAAAATATGAATTTATCGCCGGAAGTAAATTTTGAGTCATTAATAATATTTTTAATGGAGCAAAAACTTGATTTTAATTCAAGACGAGCCTTCGAAAGTGAGCGCAAGCCAGAGCTTATCCCTACAGCTGAATATTTCTTTGATTTTCTACAGCAACGCCAATCAATGTTGGAAAATTTAAATCTTTTTGAAACCAACACTAAGGGTAAATTCAACCCCAAGTCTAATAATGTTAGTAAAAATAGGGTGACATTGGTATCTAGTTTAAGTTCTTCACAACAGTACCATTCTAGTTCTTCTCGGGTTAATAGACCGAGCTGTCTTCATTGTTCAGACCCCTCTCATCTTATATACGGTTGTTCCAAATTTATGTCCTTATCACCTCAAGAAAGGTATCAGATAGTCAAAGCTAAAAAACTTTGTGTAAATTGCCTGAATAGTACCCATAGTACTACCGATTGTAAATCCCTTAGGAGATGTGCAACTTGCAATAAGTCTCATCATAGTTACTTACATTTTGACAGTCAGAACAGATTGCCAAACAACTCTAACAATCGTAATAATCCTAGAGCCTCCTCTTCCGGAAGCCCCAATGTAACCTCTCTATCCAATGTAAATAATCACCCCTCTCCTATTAATGTACATAATAATACGTCCCCAGATCAAATTAATAGATCTAATTTCATAAATACCAGTTCTGCATCACCTAATCAATCACCTGAACCTCCGGAGTCAGTGAGATATCAAACTGCTTTGGCTGCCATGTCAGCAAAAGACAGTATTGTACTATTGCCTACGGCTTTAGTGAATGTTAATGGGTTCAATGGTCGGTGTTTGGTTGGACGAGTTCTTCTTGATTCCGCTAGTCAAATGAGCGTTATTAACCGTGCCTTTGTACAAAAATTGAATTTAGTCTCTCGAAAACAAACTCTTAATATTTCCGGATTAGGTAGCAATAACTACACTTATAGTAGAGAAGTGGTAGATATCACATTTAATTCTCAAATTGCACCTTACAGTACTTTCACTATATCTTGCTCGGTCATAGATAAAATAACAAATAGTTTACCACAATCTTCTATCTCACCGTCTAATTTTAAAATTCCATCCCATATACAACTTGAGCTAGCTGACCCTTTATTCTTTGAATCCGGTCCAATAGATCTTCTTATTGGCTGTGATTTATATCATTACCTGCTTAAGGAGACCGTACTTAAAACGGATCCTTATTCTCCTTCCTTCATAGATACTCACCTGGGATATGTTATCGCGGGTCCTATCCCTTTGAGAAATGCTAACTCCTCCCAGCATAAACCTAAGTCTGCTTATTCCTTTTTGACGGTTTATAATGATCAAGTCTATCAATATTCTGACCTCCAAAGGACAATGGAGAAATTCTGGGAGCTTGAGGAAATTCCCAAATGTCCATCACAAGATCCCAGCGAGGAATATGTTGAACAACTATTTCGGGATACAACCGTTATCCTACCATCGGGGCGGTATCAGGTAGATATGCCTCTACTCGCAAATCAGAATAAAAAACTAGGCCAGTCATTCGGTATAGCCATCCAACGATTCTCTTCTCTTGAAAGAAAATTCAATGCTAATCCTACCCTTTTCTCTGAATATAAAAAAGTAATTTCAGAATACCTAACACTCAATCATGCTCAAGTCATTCCTCTGTCTTTCTATAACACTGTGTCTAACGATTTCAAGTATTTTATACCCCATAGGGCGGTGATACGTGAGGAAAGCGCATCCACCAAACTTCGAATCGTATTCGATTTTTCGGCTAAAACCGATTCAGGTTTCTCTCTTAATGATTTAACGTCGAAGGGATACCAAGTTCAGGATAACCTATTCGACATTTTGTGCAGATTTAGATGCTATAAATATGTCCTGTGTGCTGACATCAAAATGATGTATAGATTCATAGATATCAATCCCATGCAACGCTATCTCCAAAACATACTGTGGAGGGATAACCCCACGAAACCCCTTCAATGCATCCAATTATCGAGGCTTAGTTTCGGACAGAACTGTGCCCCTTTCTTGGCCACCCGAGTCTTGAAAGACATTGCCTTAAATAGTCCCGATTGTCCAAATGCGCAGCAGGCTATTCTTCATCAAACCTACATGGATGATATCTTAACTGGAACCAATAAGGAAATGGACTTACCGGCTCTTTATGCCGAATTGACAAATATGCTTGGAAAACATGAGTTCCAACTTCACAAATGGCAATCAAATTCATTCAAGTTTTTACAGTCAATCGATGAATTACCTAACGCTGAATTGGATCGTAGTTTTGACGATTCGTCAAGCAAAATTCTAGGACTAAAATGGAATCCTGCGTCTGATATTTTACACATCCAAACTGCCAAGTTGGCTGATTGTTCTCATATAACGAAACGAAGGATATTAAGTACCGTCGCCAGTACATTTGACCCTCTTGGGTTAGTAAACAATCTGACCGTGTTTGGCAAACTGTTAATGCAATCGGTCTGGAAATCCCAGATAGGGTGGGATGTTCCCATTTCCGACACATCCATAATTACTCAGTTTAATAAATTCCTTTCTTTATTAACTGAAGCTGCTCACCTCCGAGTACCCAGATACCTATTTAACCAAAAAATTATTACTTCGTGTTCTCTCCACGGGTTTTGCGATGCCAGTCAAAAGGCATACGGAGGGTGTCTCTATTTAGTAGCGATCTACGCTGATAATTCTAGATCCTCTCGCCTAATTTCTGCTAAATCTCGTGTGAATCCTTTGAAAATTACTTTAACTATTCCCAAGTTAGAGCTGTGTGCAATGGAGCTATTGTCCACTTTAGCTCGCAGAATAGTTCAGATTCTGTGCATTTCTCTTCACATCTCTTCCATAAATTTATGGTCCGACTCTCAAGTCGCTCTCAGTTGGGTGAAACGGTCTTCTAATGATTTTTCTCCCTTTGTAGCTCGGCGTGTCCTAACCATTCAAAACAATAGTAAAGATTTTATATGGCGACATGTCAAATCCGATTTAAACCCAGCCGATTTACTTTCTCGTGGTAAATTCTCATCTGATGTCTGGATTTTTTGGTTCGAGGGTCCTCGATTTCTACTTGAATCTAAAGATTTTGATTCTATGGATTCTTTCGAACCTATTGACGACTTGCCTGAAGTCAAAAAGGTCAACCTTGCTATAGTCAACAGCGACTTAAACTTTTGGGAACCTATATTTTTCCGATTCTCAAAATTTATAACCTTAAATAGGGTTATAGCCCATATATTCAAATTTATAAACCTATCGAGGAGAAAATTCAGAGACGTTGGTTCGTTATCTGTTGACGATCTCCGAATTGCCCATGATTTTATAATCAAACAAATTCAACATAAACACTTCTTCAACGAAATTCGTTGTTTAAAAACTAACGTTCCGATTGGAAATAAAGACTTAATTCCATTGAACATTTTCTTGGATAATGACGGCCTTCTAAGAGTGGGTGGCCGATTACAATTTTCTACTTTACCTTTCAATCAAAAATTTCCCTTGCTGTTACCACAAAATGATCATGTTGTTGATTTGCTAATAATACGGGAACATCGCCGTCTTGGCCATGGTGGAGCCCAAAATGTGTTAGGAAATTTAAGGCTACAGTACTGGCCCTTGAATGGCACTCGTCTTGTCAAAAAATTGATAAAAAGCTGCATCACCTGTTTTAGATTTAATGCCCAGTTCGCCTCTCAAATAATGTCCCCGTTACCCCTTGACCGAGTGCAAAAATCTCGCCCCTTTTCCAAAACTGGCATCGATTTTGCTGGACCTGTACAAATTAAATCTTCGCGCTTAAGAAAAGCCCCAATACAAAAGGCCTACATTGCCATATTCATATGCATGGTGACAAAGGCGATCCATATCGAATTAGTAAGTGATCTCTCTACCGATGCATTTATCGCCACTCTTAAAAGATTTCTCAGTCGTAGAGGGAATCCTCAGACTATCTATACTGATAATGGTTCCAACTTTGTGGGAGCAAGGAATCAATTACGAGAACTCTCCATTTTTCTCAAATCTTCCGAAAGTATCAATAAGATACAGTCTTTTCTTTCAACTACAGAAATTAGTTGGAAGTTTATTCCTCCGCGGTCACCGCACTGGGGTGGCTTATGGGAAGCGGCTGTGAAAAGCGCCAAATCCCACCTCACCAAAATAATTGGCAATTCGTGCCTTACCTTCGAGGAACTCTCCACGGTTCTGAGTCAGATTGAAGCTATCTTGAACAGCAGACCATTATACCCGATGTCAAATGATCCTACCGATCTATCTCCTTTGACCCCAGGTCATTTTTTGTTCGGAGCACCTTTAACCGCTTATCCCGATCGCGATCTATCTACCATCCCTGTAAACAGATTAACTTTTTGGGAACAATGTACTAAGATGAACCAAGAATTCTGGAAGAGGTGGAGCACCGATTATCTGCATCGACTGCAGCATCGACCTAAGTGGTGTAAAGCCTCAAACAATCTTCAGCTTAATCAGCTTGTACTAGTGCAATCGGAGGACCGTCCTCCTTTGAATTGGCCCCTTGCCAGGGTAGTGGAACTACTAACTGGCAAAGACGGCAATGTTCGTGCCGCACGTGTAAGAACTGTGGATGGAGTTTATATTCGTCCTATTACTAAGTTAGCTCCTCTACCATGTATGGACTGAGTTCTATCTACATTTGGAGTAGAACGTATTTTTTTTTTCTTTTTTCTTTTTCTTTTCTCCTTCCTTCTTGCTTAAAATTTGGATTCTGCTCCTAAACTGTTCCTCTCATCTTTGCCCCGGCCCCCAGTATGTAGGAATTTCCCATAAATTCCTACAATGGATCTTAATTTAACATTAAGCGAAAGGTTCGAAGTTTAAATCTCCGCGCCTTTTATTCATGTTCACGGAACCAATTGGTACCTCCCGCGCCATAAGCCGCAAAATTACCGCCAACGAAAGGCAATCAGCAGTCTTGGCTCACCTCTTGTGACGATATGATCAAGTGTTGATTCATTGGTTTAAATACATACCTAATTTCGTTTATCAATTTAATGTAACTGCAACTAATGAGAGTGTAAATATGACGTGAAGTGCTTTTCCGACATTGGTCGGTGAATTTCTGTATTGTAAGTACTATTTTTATTAAAAATTATTGTTTGAATCCGCATGGTCGCCTAGACCGGTTCATCGGTAGTTTAGCGCTGTTGCCGTATCCAATACTAAAGTTTGGTACTTCGTTCTTGTAAGAATTTAAATAGAGGGATTGTGAGTGAGCCGTATTTTTATTACTCCTTTATTCTCAACGACAATTTCAGCGTTCCCGTCAACAAAAGGTTGGCGAGTCTTCTTGTTTTAAAATACTCAAAAACATGTCGGGAAGGAAAGGATCAACCAACTAAACTTAGAGGAACCAGCCAAATATCGCAAAGGCGAATTTCCCTTCTCGTACAGTATCCATATTAGGAAAACCGTAATGTATCTGTCATTTAAGCACTACTAAATGCAGTTATAGTTAGAATTATAACTGAATATCGAACGAAAGCAGAAAAATGGATTTGATATAACAAGTTTCAAATATTAGCCATCATTAATATATTTTTCGTCATTATTTAAGAATCTTTCGCGATAACAATGAAATTTATCAATCAAATTCATTTTTCTCACAGTTTATTACGAAAAAACTTCTTTATTAGACAAAACTTAAAACACATGAAGTATTTGTGTGTTTCGTGGAGTTGCTCTGGTACTAATTTCTAAAGAACTAAAATCAAGTTTCGATAAGGTTATAAAAAAATTATAACGATTTACCTGAAGTTTTCCGGCGCGCTATAAGTATTTTAATTGGATTTATAACATTATTATAATCAAATATATGCATCTTTAGATGAAACAAAATTTCATAAAATAAATTTCCATCGCCAGAATATGAGAAGAAATGAGAAAGGCAAGTAATAGATTACTGTATTTAAACCAATTGTAATCATTTCTTGTCGAATCCTAATGATATAACTTTGTTTAGGGAAATATATAGTTGTAGAAATACCTGGAGCAAAAAATTATCCGTTTACTCTGATGAGAATAAGGCAGAAGAAACAATTTTGAAGAAATTATATTATGTCGGAAATAATGTATCTTTTGGCAATGACATGAACTAAGAGATAGAGCATTATACAAGAAATTAATATATATTTTATGTCATACTAGTTCATTATTGCTTAGTTACTGTTCACAAACACGACACGCAAAATGTTGATATATAATTGTAATAATTATTTATTATGAAGGACCATTCACGCAACAAGCAAGAACTCTTACCTTGATTACTTTCTGCTTCCAATCTCGTACTGCCTCTTTCCAAAATTTAAACTTATTCACACCGGTTGTTGTTACTTTCACGTGGCACGATCTGAGTAAGTTATAAGAGCAACATGCGCTCTATACCTTTTCCTTGAAGAAGGCTAGAGAACTGCTTGTCTTCCATTGGCGTTCAATCGCCGCGAAATTTAAAAATGAAAACACGTAAATCGTGAAGTGTGAACATTCCGCCCACCAATAATGACCCAGTTCATTATTTCACGTTTTAACCCAACCTTTTACTCTACACGAAATGTACACGAGTTAAACTAAACCTACAATTTTACAAAAAAAAAATAATAATAATAAAAATACTATGAAATTTGTTAAACTTACTGCGAGGGCAACGGACATAGCTTTGTTACCGGCCTCGTCAAAAAACCTGTGGGTGTCTGGATTTGTGCCACTCTACAAACACCATCTTTGCCAGGGTGCATTTGCACAATTCGAGCCAATTTCCAATTCAATGGCTCAACATTCTCCTCTTTCACAAGAACTAAGGCTCCTATAGCTAAATTCACATTTTCCACACACCACTTGCCCCTTTGCTGTAGAGTGTGTAAATACTCGTTCGACCATCTTTTCCAAAAATCCTGCACACATCTTTGCACTAACTGCCATCGAGTTAACCTATTAAGGGATAAAGAAGTCACATCAGGATCAGGAGGAGCACACATAGGTTCAAGCGTCAAGAAGTTGCTTGGACACAGCACATTTAAATCGTTAGGATCAGGGCTAACACTACACAACGGCCTTGAATTCAGAATCGCTTCAATCTGAGCCAATAAAGTCTGGAATTCTTCCAAAGTTAGAATTTGACTACCTACGACCCTATACAAATGACCCTTCACCGATTTCACTCCTGCTTCCCAAAGTCCACCGAAATGAGGGCTCGCAGGGGGGTTGAAATGCCATTTTATTGACAATTCCTGTTCACATTGAGCAGCATACGTTATTAATAATCTATATGCTCCCACCATATTTGTCCCATTATCACTGTACACATCACTGCATCTTCCTCGTCTTGACACAAATCGTCTGAACGCACCCAGAAATGCCTCAGAAGTAAGATTCGACACGACTTCTAAATGCAACGCTTTGGTTGCACAGCACACAAAAAGATACACATACATCTTGACTGGACGAGCTCCACGATGTCTCGATAAAAAGATTTTGAATGGACCAGCAAAATCCACACCACTATGCACAAAATGTTTTAATTGGGACACACGGAATTTGGGAAGATTTCCCATCAAAGGAGGGTTTGAAGAAGGTTTGACACGAAAACACGAATTGCACTTGGATAAAACATTGTTTATGGCGCGCTTGGCAGATAGAATCCAGAACTTTTGTACAATAAGATAATGTAATGATCTCAAACTAGGATGACCATGACGTAGATGATAATCTCTAATGACGAGTTCAGTAATTCGATGATTACGAGGTAGAAGCATAGGATGTTTAGCATCATAAGACAATTCCGAATTGCGGAGCCTACCGCCCACCCTGAGGACGCCCTGTCCATCAATAAATGGTGACAATTTCCTTATAGGTTTGGAACACAAAAATCCATTTTACAAATTACGAATTTCTTCCTTAAACTCCACTTGTTGCACACATTTCACTATAAGTATCATAGATTCATACAATTCTGATTCACTGGGAGCACCTTTTGCACACGTTGCTTTTCGAACTTTCACATCTAAAAATCTTTTCACATACACAAGAATACCCAAAATTTTCTTTAAAGATGAAAACCTGTTCAACAATCCATTTACAACGTCCACATTCCTTTCAATCACGCATACAGTCTTTCGTTCCTCAGAAAGTACAGTTTCGACATGACTCGGCACCTTTATAACTTTCTCACAGAAGTTTGGTACAGTGTCTTTCAACCATTCAGGTCCTGACACACAATCTGCCGGATTATCTGACCCGGAGACATGAAACCAATTTTTTGGTTCAACCTTAGCTTGAATCTCACTGACACGGTTTGCCACAAATGTCTTCCATCTAGATGGGGAGGACTTTATCCACGAAAGCACAACTTTAGAATCTGTCCATGCTCGAGCTGTTACACCTGACAACTTAGGAACCCTTGCACCATAAATTTTTTGAACATACTCTAGTAAGCTTGCCAATAACACTGCTGCACATAATTCCAGCCTTGGAATCGAAATAACCTTCAAAGGACACACCTTTGATTTTGAACACACTAGAGAAACATAAACACGAGAATCACTTGTAATTTGTCTCAAATAGACAACCCCACCATAACCAGTCTGCGAGGCGTCACAAAATCCATGCCATTCAAAACTGACTATGTCATCACACACAATTCTACGAGGAATTTTAAGAGACGACAAAACACTTAATTCACTTTTAAATCTGTCCCACAACTCAAGTAACTCACTAGGAAGACTTTCATCCCACCCTAGACCTAGCTTCCATGTGCATTGTATAATATACTTAGCCAATAAAGTGATGGGGGAAAGGAGTCCGATTGGATCATATATCCTTGCCACTTCTGAGAGTACACCTCTCTTTGTATTAATTTGAGTAAGATCTGTGAATGCATATGAAAAACAATCGACACTAGGATTCCACTGTAGCCCTAAAACTTTCAGACTATTTGAATCTCTATCACATAAGCTATGACACTGCTGATGAAGCCCTGGAACAGTACGAAGCACTTCTTCACAATTGCTTGCCCACTTTCTCAATTCAAAACACCCTTCTGATAATAATTGAGTCAATTCACTTTGCAAGTACAACGCTTCCTCCACAGAATCTGTCCCACTAACTACATCATCCACATAAATGTCTGTTTCCACGATTTTCGCTGCCTCTGGATAACTCTCTCGTTCATCACTCGCTAGCTGTAACAAAGTTCTTATTGCCAAATAAGGACTCGAAGACACTCCATATGTCACGGTGTTTAACACGTATTCTGAGATCTCTTCCGACACGGAAAATCTCCACAATATTTTCTGAAACTTCCTATCAGACTCACGAATTACTATTTGCCTGTACATTTGACGTATGTCTGCTGCGAATGCCACTTTATGAACTCGAAACGCCAACAGAATTGACACAATATCTTTTTGAAGAATGGGCCCGGTTAGTAGTTTGTCATTCAAAGAAGCACCTGTTGACGACTTAGCACTAGCATCAAACACCACACGTAACCTCGTGGAAGAGCTTTCTGGTCGCAAAACACCATGGTGTGGAATAAAGTAGGTCTCAGACACCCTCTGACTCTCATCTAAGCCTACTAACGACATATGTCGTTGATCTAAACAATCCCTCATAAACTCTGAATATTGTTCATACAACTCTGGAGACCTACACAACTTGGCTTCCAGATTATGAAACCTGCGTAATGCCTGGTTTCTCGACTCACCGAGCTCCTCACTCGACTCTTTGAACGGTAAACTCACTACATACCTGCCATCATTTTCCCTCCGACAATTCTTTACAAAATTGTCTTCACACGCTTGATCTTCATGAGACAAATTTGCACTTCTAGGAATTTCCTCTAGTTCCCAAAATCTTTTGACTACACTGTCAAGAGAATATTCCACCAATGAACAAAAACTATCAATGACCAGGTCACAATTTTTTCCACCAACGTTGCCAATCAACACCCAGCCAAAAACAGTATTAATCGCACTAGGAGACCCCGAGTCCCCTACCTTGAGACCGTCGCGTAGTATCTGACCAAACACATCTGCACCTAACAACACTTTGACTTCCCTGGACGATCCACACATTGGATCTGCCAACTGAAGATCTTTGATATGATTCCATCCCCTTTCTTGCACACTTACCGACAGAGTACGGCCACAGATCGATTTCACCACAATAAACTCAATTTTAAAGGAAGGTTCATTTTGATTACACGCATACACCTCAGATACCACTGTACCCATGTTGGAGGTATTCATTTGATTCACTCCACGAATAGAAATTTGTTTATTAGATCTTTTATAACCTAAAACTTTTGCAAAGGAATCTGTTACGAAACTTGCTTCACTAGCACTGTCAATCAATGCTCTACACTTATACAATTTTCCGTCAACGCCTTTTACACACACAAGGGCTGTAGAAAGTAAGACGGTTTTGTTTTCAGAAACTATTGTATTATGAACCCCCAATTCATTTTGCGTGGAACCGCCACTGATCTCATTCGAACCTGAATTCTCAAATTCTCTCTTATAATGAAGCAGAAGATGATGATTTCTTTTACATATTTCACACACAACACGAGAGTCACATTTATGGGAAAAATGAGATGAAGACAAACATCGAAAACATAATTGATTATTTTTTACACATTCGTTTCTTTCCTTAGGATTTAAACTCAAAAATTTGTCACATTTTACAAGAGAATGTTGGCCATCACACACGACACAATGCAACCCATTTGTTTGATTTGGACTTCTTGTAACAAAGGAATTAATACGTTTAGTAAGCTTGCTCTCTTTATCACGATTTTGTCCATATTGTCTTTTGACGCTCAATTTATTTTTTGTAGTTAAAGAAGCTAACTTATCTGCACGACTTTGTTTCTCCAAAAATGAAAACAACTGCTCGTAAGTAGGTACGCCACTGTCCCCACATGATCTTTCAAATAGATGTTTAGTTTCACTGTCAAGCTTTTCCAATAACAAATTAAACTTTGTGAAATCCCATAGATCACTATTATATTGATCAAGAGCTGCTAGATTTTCAGAAAAGATGTCCAACACTTTAGACAGATTAAATTCACCACTCTCATACCTCGGAGCATGTGCTATGTTTTGCCAATAATATGTCATTAAAACCCTATCATTTTGGTATTTTTTCACTAATTTATCATAAGCTACTACATAATTTTTCCTTATCAGAGGTAAATTTTTCACAACGCTTTTAGCTTCACCTGTTAATGACGATATTAAAAATTGAAATTTCTCTATTTCTGAAAAATCACTATTTGACTGTACTAAAGACTCAAACAAATCATAAAAGTTTGGCCAATCACTTATATAACCACTAAATTTCGGAATTTTTATTCTATTTAATTTTATATTTCTTTTTGTTGATATTTTATTCTCTTCACGACTCGAATTATGCTCGCTCTGCCCCACTGAATGGCTTGAACACGCAAAACCTTTGACACTTTTTTGTTCCCCTTTTTCAGGCTCTAAGCTAATTTCCTTTTTCACTAAATCCTGATATAAAACTTGAATTGAATAATGCATATCATCAAATCACCCTGAATACGGTCCTGTGCCGTTAATTCATTTTCACTTTGCATTAATCCCACAATTTCCATATGTAAAGAATCAAAATTATTCACTAAATGAGCTAAGCTCTCAAAACGCGCTCTAAACTCTTTAACTAATACTTCATTCCCATCTTGGGCTGTTAATCCACATTCGGATATAGCTTTAACACGATTTATCACGGTTCTCCTTTGGTTAATTAATTTTTTTACTTCTTCAGTTTCCATTTTTTTATTTAAAAAAAAACAATAATAAACAAGCAAATACGAGATTTTACAGCAAACCTACACGAAACACGATTTTTCTGACTGTAAATATCCACGGATTGATCTTAAAATTCGACTCCGAAGGGCCAAAAATGTTCACAAACACGACACGCAAAATGTTGATATATAATTGTAATAATTATTTATTATGAAGGACCATTCACGCAACAAGCAAGAACTCTTACCTTGATTACTTTCTGCTTCCAATCTCGTACTGCCTTTTTCCAAAATTTAAACTTATTCACACCGGTTGTTGTTACTTTCACGTGGCACGATCTGAGTAAGTTATAAGAGCAACATGCGCTCTATACCTTTTCCTTGAAGAAGGCTAGAGAACTGCTTGTCTTCCATTGGCGTTCAATCGCCGCGAAATTTAAAAATGAAAACACGTAAATCGTGAAGTGTGAACAGTCACCAACTACCTAATGTCGTACTTTATGTCCGTGAGGGCATAAAGTTCACTTTATGGCCCGCGCGGGCATAAAGAAAAATAATTTTTTGTTTAACCTTTATTAATGAAATTACAAAAGGAATATAGTAATATATGTAAATATTCGATTTATTTATTATTTTGACGAATTAACATAAAATTGGCAGTTCTGAAAAGATCCGGTGATAGTTAAGTTGCCTGCAGCAAACGATCCTTCAGCAACCGACATACTCTTCCATCCACCATGGCGCTTCAACGTGGTCATACTGGCTCCAACCTCTGCAAGAAGATTTGCTGAAATCGACGCATACAATAACCTGTATATTTCTCAGGATCACTTAAACCCAGATATTTCGCTATAATGGACGGGATTTTTCCAAACGTGTTTTTTTCTACTGGCTGTACAGTACATCGACCTTGTCTATAGGTCAGAAAAAGTCTTTTTTCTGAGCAACCACGTGGCCGTAGTGACATATTATCTATTATTAGTTTTAAACTGTTCACTTCACCCTCATCTATAATGGTAAAATTGCGTCTTTTATCGGTCTTTGTCTCTGGTACATTTACCACAAAAACCGATTTTCTATCTTCACATGAGTAACTAACATGTTCACAAGTTTTTGCCGACGATATCCACGAAATATTAAAAATATTAATGCAGCTTTGTTCATTAAAAACGTCTCGTTCGGTGCCTTATGAATACATTTTAAAACATCTTCTCTAGACAGAATTTTAGACTTCTTTGGTTTGTAGCCTTTTGAAGTTTGCTTGAAACATATTCCATTAACTTATGGTAATTAGCAATGTTAATATTTTTATTTACTATTAAAGTCTTCTTCACCATGAAATATTTGGACCACAAGGAACTCGGAGAAAACGTTTTAGCGAGATCGCCGAAGTATCCAAGCAACACAGTTTCATTAACATCTTTTACGTAGTTTTCTGGCATCCAATTTAATAATTTTTCGTATTCCATGTCGTAAGCTTCTTTAGACTTTTTTGGCAACAGATTTTCAGTGGCTTTCTTTGCTTTTTCAATAATTTCGTCAGGATTTCCAAAATCTTCGTTCAGTTTGACTTCTAACTTTGACACAAATAAAAATTATTGTGATTTTATGACATTTACGCTTGTCAACCTTCACCTAGCAACTATAGTGTCTACTATGATAAAATAGCAATGTTATTAATTCAAACCGGATTTTTTAAAATACTGATTTTTATTGTGATTGGATTGCAATAACGAACTAGTATGACATAAAAGTTTGTATGTACCGCGGGCATAAACAGATGCGTATACCCTCGGGCCAGAGGTCCTCGAGTTCGTAAGACGTCGCCCCCAGGGCATAAACATCTATTTATACCCTCCTTGGTACATAAATAACTATTATTTCCCCAAAATTGAAAACAAATAAAGTAGTTATGTATTCTTAGTTCACTCTCTTAAAAATACGAAAGAAGCATTTGTAATGTCTATAAAATAGAAAATTGATTGACATGAAAGAGAATAGGTATTCAATACTAGAGATTTTTGTCATGAGAACTTTAGCTGATCTTTTCATAAAACAACATCGTGATTTAGAAGCATAGATATATAAACAATTGAATTTTAGTTTAAGTTTTGTTTTACTTCTAATAAACAAATTATTGAAAATAACTACACAATATTCTTTTATCATTAAACATGGATGATTATTTCTTTCACACATGGATCCACCAATAAAAAGTCATGAATTTAGTCACATGATATGCAATGTAATGGATTATTCAGGTAAATAAAGAAATATGAGGGACTATTTAATTCGATTGTATGAAAAGTGTTAAAATTTGACGTAACATTCACTCAAAATTCAAAATGTCTCGTATTCTCGATAAAATTATGATGAATTTAATAGTCGGCTATTTGTCGTA
The DNA here is from genome assembly GCA_963921935.1 of Galeruca laticollis. Taxonomy (NCBI): domain Eukaryota; kingdom Metazoa; phylum Arthropoda; class Insecta; order Coleoptera; family Chrysomelidae; genus Galeruca; species Galeruca laticollis. The sequence continues at coordinate 134,295,255 of OY998176.1, forward strand.
GTCTCGGGATATTACTTCTGATAATTATGATCTTTTAGCTTTTTTTTATTTAATTATTATTACTTGGTTTAATTGATTTTTTACAGTCAAGATTGTTGAATGCCCATGTCGTTTAAAGCCTGGTCCAGGCACAACGTCTTATCGAACGATAAAATGTTCATGCAAAACGTTCGACAAAAAGTACAAAAGATATCGCGTCCATACGTTTCCAGCTAATCGGTCAAATTTCAGTTTCGAAACGTTTACGGTCATGGAAGAAGCGCTTCTTTGGTCGCTCTATGCTATTTGCATTGCAATAAAAAACAAAAAGATTAAAAAAAAACGAAGATTGAGATGGTCGAGGGAATGGTTGTTAAAAAGACATGCATTTTCTCATGTCAGATTATTACGTGAACTTGAAGCAGATGATTGGCGTAATTACATGAGGATGGATACTGAAACTTACAATAATTTGTTAAAATCTGTTACTCCTTACATTAGAAGGCAAAACACCTGCATGAGAAAATCCATTTCAGTTCATGAGAGACTAGTGCCACGTTAATGTTTCATGCGACAGGCAGAAGCTACAAAGATTTGGAATTTACCACCATTATGTCCAAGCAATCACTGAGTAAAATAATACCGGAAACTTGTGACGCTATTTACAGGGTTTTAAAAAAAGACAACCTGAAGGTGAGTTTTAGAATATATTTATTTTAGAAATAAATTAAACATTATTGAAGAAGAAAAGTAATTGTACAAAATGAAGACGTCTTCTATAATAAATACATGAGCACTACATATTATAATTAATTTAATTATAAACGTTTATCATGTATTTAAACACCCTCATTGGGTTTAAAATTTAAAACATACTAAGCAATATTTTTTGGATTAGAGTCTGTGTCCTTTTCTAAAAGTAGAGTTGGGTCGTCTGATATCTGCTTTGAAGTGACTTGAGGCTGGCCAATCTCAAGTAGTGAGTGATGTTCTTGGTTCGTTTGTTGTAAAAATTGCTTAGCCGATGTTGTTGTTGTTTGCAAAAAGATGCTCCTTTGTGGTGTTTGTTGGTGGTTATAGAATGACGAGAAGCGCGGATTTTGTTCAATATTGGAAGAAATAAAATTTGTGTTGGCATGTTCCGCCGGTGTGGTTGTATCATGAGGTATTTGTAGCTCTTGGGCATGCTGTTTATGGCGGATTTTTGCTGCGTAATACCCTTGATGCCAGCCTTGACTTGGAATTTGTCCACTTGGTTCGGTATCGGTGATACAATGTGGTGCATATTGGTTAAAGTGTTGCTGTCTGGTTTCTCGTTGAGACTGTTGAGGAAGATGGTGCTGGTCTTCAGTTATAATTTTGGAATATCTATTTAGGGATAATATGTTTGCCTCAAATAAAACATCAGATATAAGTTTCATTGCAAACTTGAGTTTATCAAGATGGACTGCTCTAAGTCTATCAGCGACATGTTTTCCAAATCGGTCATGTGAATCTTCCTGCAATAACTCCAATTTTTTACTAATTTTAGACATAACTTCGGCTGTTTCATTGTTATTTGCGATTAAAAGTGTGGGTATGTAGCGGGGCACTGGTAGCGGTATCGCTAGTCGGAGTAGATGGTCGACCGGTAGATGGTGTGGCAGGAAAACTCTGATATTCCAAGTCAACCTAAAACAATAAAATATTACCATTTTATAAGAAAATAAAAATACAACCGTAGAGAAAATGTATAAAAAAACTAAAACATGTTTGATGCCGAATAAAATCCCATTGACTCATTTAAAGTTGGATTTTATTCAATTTTATCGCTAAAACTAGGTAAACCATAAGAACATGTATTTAATAGTTATACCTATAGGAAAAATTAATGTAATTTCTTTTGTTTTAGTTTCCAAAAAGCAAACTGGAGTGGTTAGAAATAGCAGCCGACTTTGAAAAAAAAATGGCAATTTCCGCATTGTTTGGGTAGTATTGATGGCAAACATATCAGAATTGTTCCTCCCAAGGGAAGCAGATCATATTACTTTAACTACAAGAAAACGCACAGCATAGTTCTTATGGCAATAGCTAATGCGAACTGTGAATTTATCTACTGCGATGTTGGCACGAATGGTAGAATCTCCGATGGCGGAGTAATTGCTAATACCACATTTTATGAAAAACTATGCAATAATGATCTAAAACTTCCTAATCCTGAATCTATGCCCAATTCTAACGAAATTCTTGGATATACGTTTGTTGGTGATGAGGCATTTGCAATGCGTCCCGATCTTATCAAACCATATAGTAGGGAAACGCTCAATAGAGAACGAATAATTTATAACTATCGGTTATCCAGAGCCCGACAAACTATTGAGAATACTGTTGGCATTTTAGCGTCTCGATTTCGAATCCTCCACACTGCTATAAATTTAAAGATAGAAAACATTGACAAGGTTGTTTTGACATGTTGTGCACTACATAATTTTCTTCACAAGAAATTTTCACAAAATTACTCATCTCCAGAAAGTACGGATAGAGAAAATATTACTGGAGATTATTCTCTTGTCTTAGGAGACAGGTGTGACCCTACTTTAATGCATGACATTCAAAGAGGAAGAAGGGGCCAAGTTTTTAATAATGCAAAAATTGTTAGAGAAAAGTTATGTAGCCATTTTAACAATGAGGGCTCAGTCCCATGGCAGCATGATTTAGTTTTTAAGTAGTTCGTGTTACATGTTATAAAAAGGGAACCAAATAATTTTGGACAATAAAATGCTTTGAATACCTATAAAACTTACTTTTATTATTAATAAATAGATATTACTTACCTATGTTTCACTTTCATCTTGATGTGCCTCATCATCGATAGTGTTTGTCGACTGTCTTACTTGATCTTGGTCACTTAGAAACTCAAGCAAATCATAGTACCGTTGGTTTGTAGATATCATCTTCACCAGCACCACTTTTAGTGGATTTCATTATTTTGGAGCGTTCTTTTTTGTAAACGGAGCGTAAAGAGTGAATTTTTTTGGTAACTGTCTCCTTGTTTGCTGCTTTATCAATTTCCTTATTTTTTTCAATCATTATTTCATATGCCTGTGACGTCTTATTTCGATCACTATACTCGGCACTTTTAACTTGCCACAAGCAAGGAAAACTACGATTGGGTTCAATAAATTCTCTTAACAATTCTCGGGAGCACTGACGAAGATCTGACATATTGTTTTTAAATTTTCAATTGCAAAATAGTTGCCAATACGTACACAGAAAGCATCAAGCAGTGCAATACGTTCTACGGAAATATACTGAAACAATTTCCAATGAAACGAAAGTTTGTCCACATGCTCCAACTTGTCAAATCAATTTTCATAAAATGATGCCTCGCACTTCAAATTTTCGACTTATCGTACAACCTTATTTCGATCATGCAAGACGTACGTTTTGTGGTCCACACGCGCCATTTTACTTGATACGATTTATCTGATTCGATAAGACGTTGTGTCTGGACCAGGCTTAACAGTTTGGACACAGTTTTGCTTTTCTTCACTCGTTGTCGGGTCCCTTCCAATTCTTTATTGAATTCGATGACTACAAACGATGTAGGTAATTGTAGTGGATTTTTTTATTTTTGTAGTAGAAATTATAATGGCCGAAAAATAAAATCGCCCATTAAACCATTACCACATCATGAGATAAAAACGAAAACTACTTTAATACATATAAATCGTTTTGTAGTATATTGTAGTACACTTTTAATTTTTGTAATAAGAATATTAGTCGTTAACATGTTTATTCACATTTTTGTCTATGTATATTATGTTTTCTTATGGTAGTTGGAGGAGTTAACACAGAAAGGAATGTCTGATACATTACCGAGCTTGTAGGATCCCCGTCTTTCTCTTGAGCGTTGTGGGTAATGGCGTTTTACTGCATTTAATTCAGAATTGTGGAGAATTTCTAAGTATTTTAAACAAAAAGTTAGCGAATTAAGTGTAAATGACGTTTGCCTAACACTATTAGCACGTTTACTGAAGTTAAAAACTGGAAGTAGTGCTATTTAATGCCGAACTAAATTTTGACTGTTTGGAGTGTTCATACATTAAAGTTGTATTTCGGAGTTCAAAATGGTTTTAAACTAAAATTGCAATAATGAAAATGACAAAACTGATTTTATTTCAAAATTGCTAAAACTTGTTTTGTATAAATAGTTAAGTAGGTAAATATAGTTGCACAGTATAGATTTGATTTAACACCACTTTTTTTCTAAAAATTTAAATAGAGAATAATGGGTTTAAGATTAGAGTGAAGAAATTTTCTGGTTAGTTTTAGTTTAACATTTAATATTTTTCAATGAACTACACACATATTTTATTAATAAATATTTTTTTTATTTCAAAATACGCAACTAAAACGTTTGTAATTGAATCGCAGCTACCTTATGATTAATTGTATGTTTGTTTTAGTTCAATTGTTTATGGTTTTTTATTAAATATCTGCACTAATTTACCTGCTATTTATATTTAGTATATATATGAATATTTAACCTATGTCCTATGTATGATATTTGTCACAAATATATTTTTTAAAAATATTCTAGTTTCTATTAATGTAAAGATGTACCCACTAAAACGGGAATTACAGTAAAGCTTAAAATTTGTTCAAACAATATATTAAATGAATAAATGATATAATTAATAATAATAATAATAAAATAACTATCTGGTGATATTGTTCATACCTATATTCAATGTCTACTTTATTATTTCATTTTTGTCCAGTTTACAATTTATAGAAGGTCCAATAGGTTTTGTAACATGTCCATCGACATCTTACGAATTTTTTTATAAGTTATTTAGGAGCGTTACTTATTCTTCAGTTACTCCTACTTCTAATTCCAAATTATTTACTTAGATATTTTAAAAACCCGTCGAATAACCGTTTTTACATTCACACGTATGCTATTTAAACGACAAATCCCAATCGAACGGTCTCTTTCGTTAACATCCTTCACTAAGAAGCTAAAATTAAGATTTTCAGTCTACAATTATATTTTGTGCGTGGTGTTATCCTGCTTCGCTGGTAAGTTATCCTATTTCTTTTCAAATTGTAGTTGTGTGCTTACAAATCAATCTATTCAGATTTTTCTATTTCGTTAAGATATTTTGATTATTTGAAAATGTTATTTCTTGATGTTTCCAGTTTTTTCACCTTTATTATTTTTCTTAAAAAACTAGGTGGCGTCCAACTTTATTTTGTGAAGCAAATTTTTAACAGATTCTTTCTGGTTATTTTTCTTCAATTTAAATTTGATTTTCAAATTATTTTGGGAATGGGAACTGGATATCATTGGAAGAAATAATAGAAAATCAAAAGATGTTTATGTAAAAAAGAATTCTCTACGAGAATTTACGAATGCCTCTTCAAAAGAATATAATACCAACAGAAAGTGAACTTTTATCAAAGATCTCTTACACATAATTCTGCATCTTATTAAATACTGTGTGTATGTTTGTCCTATTAATTCAATAAAGACGCAATTGAACCAGAGATATCGAGCATCAAAGATAATTTGCTCAAATGTGCTTACGTGCAGAAAATGTTGGATACATATATCAATTAAAGGCTGTTTAATTTAAAAAAAAATTACATTTTTGTAACAATAAAAGTTTGAAGAAGAAAATCAGGAAGACAACAAATCTGCTGAATTGAAGTGATTGTTTGATTTCAACTTGTATAAAATAATATCGATCAAATTGTTTATTAGTTTACAAGGAAATGCCATGTCATGAAATATATTCAGTTCCTACAATCTTTAACAAATTTTTATTCCACTTCTGATTATACTGTGGCTATTAAGATGTTTGATTTGTTCCCTCATCTAACCAAAAAAATATAGTTGAAAACATTTGCTTATAAGTCTATTTTCTGAGATTAAATCGTAAACAAATATTCAATATTTCTCTCTAAAGAATAATAGACGTTACCTGTTTTATCCTTTTCCTTGTTATCTTCATTTTTATCTTTAGAAGGACCTTTCCCAGCTCCTTTTTTCCCTCCTGGTTGTGACATTCTATAATTCAGTCACTTTCATAGTTTCAAATAACACTGTGATCTTTACATGGCTTTTTTAAAAATCATTAAGCGTTTAAAAATGAAGCACTTTTTTAAAAAGTAAGCATATCAACAAATAAAAACACTTGAGAAGGATTTCTCCACCGGTCAGCATGCTGTTAAGCACCCGATATTCATAACAGAAAATTTATTATTTTGCAGAACTGAAGAAGTCGATAGTTAGAATAAATCTGAAATACTAAACTGAAGAGAAATTCTTTCTTGGCCAATAAGGGGAGGTTTACCCCTTCCAGAAATCTCTGCAAGGGTTGCTTTTGCCGTGATTCAACAATATCGTGTAGACACATTGACCTACTGTGTAGTATGCTAAATTCTCTGATTATAGATTACTTTCTTAGGGCATATGCAAAGTTATGGGGATTTCCGACGATGTGAATTTACGGGGAGATCCACGTCCTTCACACGCTAGTTTTTAGAAAATATTTCTAGGTAAAACTGACAACAAGCTATAAGAATAAACAGAAGTTTCTGTCACATAAATATATTGATAATTTCCATTTACTTAAAAGTATTGTGTATAAGGGTAGATTTTGTTTTACTGATAAAAAATAAATGAGTGTTTTAAATGAAACTCACTGTTTCTAGCTAATTCCACAATATAATGAAAAAATTTGAAAATTCTAAAAAATTGACAATTGTTTCGATAACTAAATATCATCGTCAGAATGACAGAAATTACATTTCATTTGATGCCTACCTGATGTTTAGTAGTTATTTTTGGCTAGACCAAGAAGTGACCTAACTTGTGATTGACTTAATATATTTTAATAGAAAAAAGAAGAAGGTGTGATATTACAAATATTTAAGCTTGGATATTATTAGCCCTATGGTGATATCCTGGATATCATTTTTCCAATTAAGATCAGTATAACTGGGCAATGATGTAGAAAACCAGGAAAACTATATCTGCTAATCTTTACAATTATCACTTACGAAGACAGTTTAATAGTGGAGAACTCCCTAGATTTATCTGTTCATTGACGACTTCATATTGTGGATTTCTTAAATGTCTTCTAATTTCCAATCCTTCATGGAAATCCAGTTCTTGTTTCTTATCACAAATATGTAGTATTTCTAGTTCTGTGTTAGGTGTCAATGAATGATGTTGCCAAAATAGGTGATATAGGGCTTCCCATTGGTAAACCTTCTTTTTGAATATATATCTTATTGTCAAAATTAGACCTGTGGTTTCTTATGTTAATGCTCCTAATAATATATTGGCAAAGAGGCTTAACAATATACTTAATAGTTACGGATATGCATCTAAATACTCAATTAGAAATTCAATAGAACTAATCAAAAAATTAAAAACAATCAATTTGAAAGCTTATTTAATTTGATGTTACTAATATGTTCACTAAAATTCCTCCTAAAGAATGTCTAATACTTGTAAGAAAATTACTAGAATATAAAAATATTAATCCAGGAATAATATCAGATATATTTAAGTCATTTGGCAATAAGATATATTCAAAATGAAGGTTTACCAATGGGAAGCCCTATATCACCTGCTTTGGCAAACATTTTCATGGACAGTTTAGAAAGAAATATATTTGAAAGTAATATTCCAAAAAAATTTTGGTATAGACATGTAGTTTACATATTAGCTTGTTTTATGGGTAGTGAACGACAATTAGATGTATTTTTCAACCATATTAATAAGTTACATACAAAAATAAATTTACATTAGAAATTGAAGAAAATAGCTCGATCAATTTTCTTGATTTAAAAATTCAAAGAGTTAATAACGTACTTGATTATTCAATTTACCGAAAACCAACACACACTGATGTGACAATTCCATATAGTTCCAATCACCCCGTGTCACATAAACTAGCGGCATATAATTCAATGATACATAAAGCATTTTCAGTTGCTATGAACAAATGTAATTTTGATAGAGAGATTAATACAATTAGACAAATAGCAACATCCAACGGTTATCCATTACATATGATAAATAAGCTAATTAATAAAAAAGAGGAAAAGGTGGCATGACAACTAATATTTCCTAAACAAATTGAAGAAATTAAAACTTATAAAACCATCACATATGCAGGAAATATTTCTAATAATATCTCAAAGACAATATCTTTAGCAACGAATACAACAATTTCTTTTAAAACAGAAAGTAACCTAAGTACAAAATTGTTCAATGTAAAAACAAAAATACCACCATTAAAGAAATCGGGTATATATAAACTCAAATGTCCCGAATGTAATGCTGTCTATTTGGATCAGACCCTTAGAAATTTTGAAATCCGATACAGTGAACACTTACGAGCATACATATTAAAACAACCAGATAAATCCGACTACGAAAAAAATATACTTGACACCAATCATGCATTGACACCTAACACAGAACTAGAAATACTACATATTTGTGATAAGAAACAAGAACTGGATTTGCTTGAAGAATTGGAAATTAGAAGACATTTAAGAAACCCACAATATGAAGTCGTCAATGAACAGATAAATCTAGAGAGTTCTCCACTATTAAACTGTCTTCTTAAGTGATAATTGTAAAGATCAGCAGATATAGTTTTCCTTTTCCTGGTTTTCTATATCATTGCACAGTTATACTGATCTTAATTGTAAGACTGATATCCAGGATATCACCATAGAGCTAATAATATCTAAGCTTCAATATTTGTAATATCACATCTTCTTCTTTTCTCTATTAACATATATTAAGTCAATCACAAGCTAGGTCACTTCTTGGTCTAGCCAAAAATAACTACTAAACATCAGGTAGGCATCAAATAAAATGTAACTTCTGTCATTCTGACGATGATATTTAGTTATCGAAACAATTGTAAATTTTTTAGACTTTTCAACATTTTTCATTATATTGTGGAATTAGCTAGAAACAGTGAGTTTCATTTAAAGCACTAATATGAGTAGATTCCACGAAGTAAGGGTCGAGACAGTTAATTTCATAAAAAATAAATGATTTGAATAAATAAAAGCATATAGAAAAAGTCTTTGTTTATTCCTCATACAAATTAAACTTTTTCCTCAATATCCTTGATAGAGATGGGAAAATTTAAGAAACAATAAAAAGTTATCTTTGGAAGGCAAAGTATAGACAAAATAATAGGTATAACCAAAAACATTCAACTAAACTAAATATTGTGTTAGATTATATTGCAACGTTGTATTGGTTGGTAGGCTACAAAAATCCATACTTACAAGGTGATCTCACTTGAGCTTGTAAGATGACAAAATCAACAAATACAAAAGAGCTGTTAAACAATAGAAACAGTTTTGCTATTACTTTTTTTGAGTTTTGAATCTGAGTTATTAAGTGCCTTTTGAACAAAACTGCAAACAGGGTAATTCAATACTCTATTTTAAGCTCGTGTCCACACCACCCGTGAGGTAGAGCCATATAGGCGCGGTTTTTTCAACTGGTATCCCTTGTAGGCCTATTCCACTTATATTTGTATAGAATTTTTAGATTCTTATTACATACTTGTCAAAGTTAGGGGCGAAAGCAGTAGATATTTCATAAGGTCACCACAGGCGACTAGAACAAGCATACATTTAAATAATGATGGTGAAGTCCAAATAAAGTGGGGGTAAACTAACAAAAAACTTATTAATTGTCTTCAACTATGGGACCTAGAACAATATTTTCTGGCAATAAACAGTTTGCTGCATCGTCGACACAATTTAGTATACGTGTTGGTAAAAATGTGATATTATTGTGTCTAGCAAATCCAAAAAACCATAAAATTGTCGCAACCTGTGCGCATGTGTCTAAAGTTCTCATACCAGATGCACATGTGCAGTAGTGGCAGAAAACTGGAAGGTTGTCTTGACTAAATCCGTCCTCGTATACCAATCATAACATATATTTAGTGGCGTTTCTAAATCTAGAGTAGATTCTAAAACGTAAGAAATTGGGTTCCTCTCTTAACTCGTCTATTTCTAAAACATTAGATTCTTCTCTTTGTAATTTGTCTTTTATACATGATGGACTTAAATAAATATGGTAAGGACCTACTAGGCCTTTTACATAATTAATATCTACCCGATGAAATTCAGGAGCATGCATATGCTCTGCCAGCGACCATATCTGACAGTTAGATTTTGAGCTTCAACAAGTCAATATCGACAATATTTACATCATCCAGTTTACTTAGCATTTCAGTTGCTATCTCAACTGTTTCTGGTATATTTATTAAAGGAAACAACCTATTTATTAACGCACCCGCAATCTGGTAAAACTCACGTAAGTTGGCAGTATGGGTCGTCGAAATTCGTCTTTTATAAAACTTGACAACATGTTTAAAATCTCCATTTCTAGCTTCTATAACCCAGCGGGTTATAGTTATTAGTCTTGGTTTATTAGCTTCACTAGTAGATAGTTGACGTTGGCTACGACGAAGTAAATGTGGCATATAAGAAATGAGACCTATTTCTTAAAATGTAGGAATCACGTCTCTGTAACCTCTATCTGCTATAACAATATCTCCTTCTTCAAACCAGTTTCTCATTCCATTAACGTCGTTCTCTAAATCCCGCCGTGAAATCGTTGCGACGTTGTTTCGTGGAGCAGAAAAATAGGAACCGTTGATTGTTAAAATGTATCCATCAGGCGCTATAACTTCTGGCTTAACCTTTTGAAAAGAGCAATAGGATTGACGTAATATTCTAAAATTACTTCTTTTCAATGGAGTTATACGTACAATTTATATAAATAATGGCTTTAGAATCATCTGGTATAGGATTATAAAGCTTGTTGACAAATTCGGGCACATGACCACTTATAAAATTGTCTCTGGTTATTGATCTGAATCCAATATTGCCCGGTACAAATCTTTGCATCAGAGATAGGCGGACATAAGATATTATTAAACTAGTGACTTGTCTCGAAGAATAATAAAAAAGTAATTTTAAAACCTCTTCCGATAATCCATGTCTTAACTTGACAAGTAAAGCAAGTAAATAATTTTGCCCAATATTTCTTCTTCGAAATTTTCTTTAGAAATTGATAATCAATACTTGAAATCCTTTACACGTAAACTATTTATATCTTCCCAGTTTCTGACATGAATCTTTGAATTGCCAACAGTTCTTAAAGTGGACAAAAATGTTTGAATACTAGTTAAAAGATACGGACTATTAACATCGCGCAAACCACCATGTAAATCATATAATAAAATAAACGGTTTTGAAGATTAAAGCTAACTTTTCCGCATATGTAGCCCTGAACAATATTGTATTATAAAATTGTCACTTGTATACACTTCGGGGGATGTATCGTGCTAACAAACCAAAATTACTCCAAAAATGTAGTATATCGGGATGTATAGGACCCGATGTACTCGTTCTAGTCAGCTGAAAATCAGCAGGGTACATATGTGAGACATCTTGAACAATATTCAATTATAAAGTTGGTCACTTTTATACACTCTTGAGGCTGTCCCGTGCTAATAAACTAAAAATTCTCCAAAAATGACAAAAATTTGGTACTTCAAGTACCATAACACCCGTTGTACTGGTGTTGGTGAGCTTAATATCAATAGGGTTCATCTTGGAGACACTCTGAATAATATTCAATAATAAAATTGGTGACTTGTTGAACTCCAGAGGCTATATCGTGCTAACAAACTGAAATTTCTCAAAAAATGTCAAAAAAAGTCGTACTTCAAGTAACATAGCACCCGTTGTACTGGCTCTGGTGAGCTGAAAATCAATATGGTTCATCTGTGACATGTCCTTAACAGTATGCAATCATAAAATTGGTGACTTGTTGTACTCCAGAGGCTGTATCGTGCTAACAAGACATGTAACGAAAAGTGGCCGACGACAGCGACGACGACGACATACACACAGGATTTTTATCTAAAAACCGTTTTTTCGTGTTGTTGTTGATGGAAAACGTAAGAATAGCTCAAACAAAATTTCAAATTTCCAACTTTTTTTGGGGTAAACCAATACTTTTCTCGCATATTAGATTGGTTGGGCGGAAAAGTAAAACCAAAATTACCCAAATGATTGTCACAAATCTTTAAATGTTCAGGCACATAAATATTAGAAACTATAAAAATATTGGCTCCACATTCTGCCGACATTTTTCTTACTTTACCTTGCTCATTACATATGATACAACCACGTACTGAATAGGCAATTATAACGTTACGTCTAGGGCAATGTGGATTGTTTTCCATCTATCTAATGTCCTCTGCAATTGCATGATAACAATTTAAACAAGATCTTATTTCTATCACTTCCAAATTTTCGATATCAGGATATCCGGCAGCTGGTCGACTATAAGTAGCTAGGTTTAGAAGATCTATATTCTTGTCCTCATTTAAATGCGTCAAACTTGAAAGTTTCTATTACATACATAACAATTTACTCTATTTGCAAATGCCATATTAGCAAGAAAATTGAGTTGAAACACTGTAATTTTAAGTTAAATAACTGAATAATACTAAAAGGTACTATAAACAACTATAAGTGACACTTATGGTAAATCTCAACGACAGATGTTCATTTTTTATTGTGAAAATATTTTATCATAACATGCTAGATGTATACCAAGATGCCTTCTCTTGGATAGGAACTAATATTAAAAATATAACAAAAAATATAATTTCCATTAAACGTTTTATCTACCTAAATTGCAAATATATACAGGGTCGTTCCGGTTTTTTGAAAATTATATCTGCATTTATTCAACCAATAAAATATGATCTTATAAACTACTTCAACTAGAATAAATAAATCTTAATTAGGATTCATAAAAATTAAGTGGCGAAATATATTCAATATACGGGGTGGTGTATTGGTACATAAAAAGCTAATTTCAATTGTCGAAGGTGAAATTATTAATAATAATAGAGTTTTCTCTTTCACTCATTTGTTTTCATAACATTCCTAGAAGAGTTACACGGAATCGCAGGTTTGGAAAGTGATTCGCTGTTCAACGTGTACAGTATAAAAACACATTTGGAAAAGAAATGATGATGAAGACTTCGATAATGATAAGTATGATAATGATGATGAAAATTATGATTTTGAGTGAATTTTTTTACTTTTTAATAAAACAAATAAAAAATTTCTATTTGTTTTCCAGATTTTTCGATTAAAATTATTTTATAATTCTTATTTTATACAACAAATTTTATGTGAATTTAGTTTATTGAAATAATATATGTGAATATTTAAGCTTATTCAGTCAGAAAGAAGTTTGTCATTAGTAATGATTTTTATTTTTCATTTTCTTGTTGGACAAATATATTGAGTAATGTAGTCATTACTCAATATATTTGTCGGACAAGTCGATATTTGCATATAGAATACTATTATCTATCATTGATATTTTTGTCTTTCATGTATGTATGAGGAGACATAATGACGTCATATCGACATCTCGGAGTGGTGGACACCCCATACGCGGCATGATTTTTGTCGGACAAGTTGGCTACAATTTTTTAATTAATTTTATTAAACAATTTTCAATAAAATAAAACTTGTATGTACGGAGAGCCATAGTGACGTCATTTCGACAATTCCGGGAACCGGCCATTCGAAAACGCAGCGACGCCGAAAGTTTTCGCATAGGACAAGTTTGTCGGACTCATCACAAAGAAGGCACTCACAGTTTGGCATTTGTATGTGTCATACAAATTTAAGTTCCTTGTACTGGGGTCTATGATTAGATTAGATTATATTAGATTTTAAGGGGGTTACAGCGCACTGAATCCAAAGGTTTATTGTGCTCCCTCTATCAGAGCTGTTCTCGCTACTACTACAGCTCGCCTTCCAGTTCCAAGGTTCTAATGAACTCTAGTATTTGGGACGGCTTCAACGAGGTTAGGTCCTCACTCTTACAAGTTTCTTGTCCAAAGCATTTCTTGTGTTGGCTTGCAATGGCGAGGCATTCGAGAACTAGGTGATCAGGAGTTTCATCCTCCTCCCACAGAATCTATACTCGTCAATCTCTGCTAGACCTATTCTCATTAAGTGCTTCCTAAGGCGGCAGTGTCCTGTAAGAAAGCCCGTGAGGAGATGTAGCTTATCTCTACTGAGGTCCAAATATTTTTTGGATCTAGCAGTGTCAAAGTTCCACAGGAACTTTTTGGAATGTTCCAACCCGGGAAGACACCGCTTCTCTTTCGGTTTCCTCTTTCTTCCGAAACTTTCTTATATGAGCATTTTGCTACACCACAGAACGGCTCCGGGCCAATGAAGGGCATTTGTACTCCTTTCCTGGCAAGTGTTTTGGCCTCTTCATTTCCCGTGTGGCCAGGAACCCAGACTAAAGAGACCCTGTTATTCTTGCCTAATTCATCAAGTTTTCTTTGGCACTCCCATGCCAACTTTGAGTCAATGATATAGGAGCTCAATGCTTTGATAGCTGCTTGACTATCAGAATGGATCGATGTGTCATATTTCTGGTAGTTTTTTTCTAGGTTCATTTCCACGCATATTTCGATCGCAAGTATTTCTGCCTAAAAGACGCTCGGGAAGGAGCCTAACGATAATGAGTATCTGGTGCCAAATACTCCAGCGCCTGCTCCAATGCTGGTTTTTGAACCATCCGTATACCATCTAATCGTTTTTTCTTTGAGAGTTTGAGTGGTGTATTCCCTTTCCCAGTCTCTCCTCGTATTTAGCATCGTGGTGAAATTCTTTTAGATGCTTACTTTCCTGATCATTTCGTCACTGGGAAGATTCGCTAATGTGATGTATCTTGTCAGAGAGGACCAAGCTCCCTAATTTTTAATACTCTCATTGCCTGAACCTTCCTTAGATATTCTAAGAATTGCCTCTTGGGCATATCTTTCTATCACCAGATGTACAGGTGTGAGATCTGTAATGATCTCAAGTGCCCTAGTTGGAGACGTTCTCAAAGTTCCAGTGATGCACACACAGGCAAGCCTTTGAACTTTGTCGAGGGTCTTCCTCGTGCTGTACTGACTTGCTTTTGTGTGCCAAACTATTGCCCCATACGTAATTGCTGGTATCATAATCATGGCGTACGTCCATCGCAGTATTTTTTGGGTTACAGCCCCACCTCTTACCAGCTAGATTTCTGCACGCCATCAAAGCTCTTATTGCGTTACTAGCAGTTATTTCAATATGCTTATTCCATAGAAGCTGACTGTCTAGGATTATCCCTAGATATTTAACATCTGATTTCTATTCTATGATTTCCCCGTTCATGGATATGGGTTTAATGGCTGGAAGCGTTCTTTTCCGGGTAAATGGAATTACTATGGTCTTGCTTGGGTTAATGATTAGCCCCACTGACAAGCACCATTGCTCAATGATTCTGAGGACCTTTAGTAATAAATCACACAAGGTACTCTCGAACTTACCTCTGACTATTAAAACAATATCATCGGCGTAGCCCATACATTCGAAGCCAAACTCCGTTAGCCTGTAGACCAACTCATCTACTACGAGGCTCCATAGAAGGGGAGATATCACTCCCCCTTGAGGTGTCACCCGAGTGGCTTTAACTGAGGTGGTTTTATTCCCCACCTGCGTCTCAGCTATCCTCGTTGTCAACAACTCATACATCCATTTTACAATGGTTTCATTCACTTTTCGTCTTTTTAGTGCTTCTTTGACAGACACATGAGTAGTGTTGTCAAAAGCCCCTGATATAATCCAGGAATGCGCACATTGCGATTTCTTTGT
The DNA here is from genome assembly GCA_963921935.1 of Galeruca laticollis. Lineage (NCBI taxonomy): Eukaryota > Metazoa > Arthropoda > Insecta > Coleoptera > Chrysomelidae > Galeruca > Galeruca laticollis. Next base: position 134,311,017 of record OY998176.1, read on the forward strand.
TGTTCAGAGTTCTCTGGATGACTTCGGTCAGCTGATACAGAGCCGTCTCAGTTGATCAACCAGCTCTATAGGCATGCTGACATTTATGAAGTGTTATATTCTCCAGATTCTCAGCTCTTATATAGTTATCCACTACTTTCTCCATCGATTTGAGTAGAAACGATGTTAGACAGATGGGTCTAAAAGATCGGGGATCAGACCCATCTTTTTTCCCTATTTTTGGTACGAAGGTTACACTTGCACTTCTCCATTTTCTAGGTATTAGACCCACTGCTAGACTGCGTCTTGTAATCTTCTCTATCCCTTGATGTAGGAGTGTTGGAAATATTCCAACCACTCCTATGATACTCACTAGTGAATTCTTGTGAGGCATAATTTGAATAAGGTGTACTCGAATAAATTGAGTATTCTGATATCGGCATGAGCCTATTAGTCCAAGCAAAAAAATAATCGAATAAAAATAGGAATGTTCAACTGATAGTGCTTAAATTCTAATCTTGTATTAAGACTTTTATCATAAACGTGTATCTGAAATATTTTTGAAATAAAATAATATATACTGGGTGTTCGGGTTTCTATGTCACTGATTATATTTGATAACCCACAAAATATTAACGGACGTTTCACTCAATTGTGCAAAGGTTGTCAGATATAAAACAAAACCAATAACTAGTAAATATTTATGTAGTGAATAACATCAATTTTAAACTGACTAAGTCTCTAATATATTTTATAATAAAAAACTTTTAAACATAAAAATGTCATCATATTGACTAATTTTTTCTAAAAATGCATCCCTTTATACCCAAAATGAAGATGTTACAAGCAGTCAACTGATTACATCTAAAAAATAAGAATAAAAATATAATCTTAATGATCCCATCTATAAAAACGATGGTTATAATTATTTCGCAGATTAAATAGTAATACATTTGACTATATTTTACATAACATACATGAATCTAAAAAACTTTCTTTAAAGTATAATACAATTAGGTGCAAATTGTGCTAGTATGTTTAATTTTTTATTCATCCAGACAACATGTTCTGATTATAGCTTCCGTCACTGAATAAGGATCACAATTAGATGCTGGTCGTCTGTCTTCCAAATAACCTTTTTTCTCTTCAGCACATCCGCGAGGAATTCTTACACTTGCTCCACGATTTGCAACGCCTGAAACAAATGATACAAGAACCTCATTAAAACAATAATCAACATTCTACAACTTTATTGGGATTATTATATCATACAACTGCTGTTAAAATCACATTTTAACAGATGCGAAGGCCCCGCCAATATTTAAATAAAATCCAATGCTTAATTTCATATAGCGAATAAACTCGGTTCCGTCCGTCGCTTGACCTCGTGTCCTCAGCGAATTCAGAGAAGAGGTCGAAGAGAGAGTATGTCTGACTTTCAAAAAGAATACACGTCCTCCGTAAAATTTAGGTATTTATTGTGCTTTTAATTAATTTGATGCTAAAAACCAAAAAAATTACTTAGTGAATAGTGCAGTTGTAAACACGGGGTTAGATCAAATTTAAATCAACCTTTAATTTGATGATCCTAATTACAAAAACTTGGAATGATACCGGAAAATTTTGAATAATCTAAGCAATTCACCTGCAGTACCGCGGTGTTGCCAAATTATAACCTGTGCGCGAGATAATCGTATACTTAACTATGAGAGTTTGAATTGTTTATTAATTTATTTAATTATGAATATGTATTTCCACATCTACCTTCAAGTGTCGGTTTCATAATATTTGCTTTATATGGAAATTGAGCTGCGTTGTTTCTATTATATAAAGAATTAAAGTGCTCTGTGATAAATATTACAAGCTCTAGTTTTATTTCAGTTCCTTTGTCGGTGTTCTACATGGTGGTCCTTCGATTATTAAATTTCAAATTTCGATGAATACTATGAATATACTTGTTCCAGCAATTGCTCTATTTTTTCAATACTCAGTCCACTACTGCTCCAACTGTATCCTGTTTTATTCAACTGCTTTGTGTAATGTGTAGTGAGTTACGAGGATCGTGCAAAAATAAGATAAACTAATTTGGGTAGTTTTAAACATTATTCTCTCATCAATTTTCTTTTTAATCTAGATGTGAATAGTCTTTATCTGCTTTTTTAAATGAAACTAACTGTTTCTAAATAATTCCACAATATAATAAAAAATGGTAGAATTCTAAAAAAATTGACAATTGTTTCGATATTAGAGGAAAGGCGCCTAATTTCGGATAGGTTCTCAATTTCGAATAGCTGCTTATCTAAGAATCAAATCACATAATTTTACATAAAATAACGTACGGGTATCTAAGAAACCAAAACAAATATTTACTAAAAATATTTTGTGATTTGGCTACTTCCTTATAGAGGGCAGTAGTGAAAATTTATAAACACCTGTTATTAATATTCCATTCCAAGTGTGATTACTCAAATAATAACTGAACATTTTACCTGGGTAAGTTAAAAGGTTAATTGAGATGTAGTATTAGTTAGAGTTGTACATTTTTAGAAAATTTGGTAGTTGTGAACACATAACCTAACATATAGAGGTGGCCTAATTTCGGACAGCTAGGGGTGCCCAACATCCAAGGCCGTAGCCAAGGGGGGGATCAAGGGGGATTGATCCCCCCGAAATATTTTTTTTAAATGTCTTTTCTGTTGTTATATTATACGCAAAATAATAGTTAATCGCTAGCAGCGACATCTAGTAGGGAACAGTGAAACTACGTGCTACGCAAACTACACAATACACAAGCAAGGAAACCTCGGGAGCGTATTCGAACTGCATTTCCGGAATATGCAATAGGCATAGAATGCGACAAGTTATTCTCTTTGTTTCGTTGTGCACTTGGCGCTTGTGCCGCGTCTGCGGAATATATAAGAGCGCTGTCGAGCACGGAGGGGCGTCTTCCACATTTACGCTTCCATCCTAGACACTTTTTGTCACACCATCTCCGCATACTTTTGAGCTTCACCGCTTCCTAATACCAACCCCCGATATACCCCAACATAAAAGAACCCTCCTGTCACCTGCCCAACCAAATACTCTCAATTCCATACACTTTTTAAAAAATCTTTCCTAGTCACTTTTTCAAAAAAATTTACTAGACACTTTTTCAACCCCCCAATTCAGTTTCTCAGTAAACGCGCACTAAACCATCCAATACACCCCCAACTCAGGCCTGAAGAGGAAACTAATCCTACACCAGGGCACAATTCTTGAAAACAACAATTCCACCCAAAAAACCAATCCATCCAATATAAAATTCATTACGAATTTCTCTCTCTCTCTCTCTCTCACACACGGAGGGGCAGTGTCTTAAGTGATCCAATGCGACTAAGGCGATATAAGCGAAGTAATAGTGTGTGAAATTATAGTGCTGCGAATTAGTAAAGTGAGTAATGAGATTCTTTTTTTCGAAGTAAATATTTCTGTACAAATGGAATTAATAATATAATAATAGCTTTTTATAATTTTTAATTTGTTACAGGTCGATCAATAATTATTGAAATGGCAAAAAGGATGCAAGAAAATACATTATTCAAATATTTATTTAAAAAATCTAAACTTGGTGCTGATAGTGAAGGTTCTACTGAAAATAAGTGTTCAACTGATTTCGCCAGCGATACTGCTACAAGTAGTTCTAGTACTTCTGGTGCCGTTCCTGGGACTGTGGACGATGTTTCTCGGCATATTTTAGATGTGCGATACTATACGCGATCTAACATTAAAATTGATGATGATTTGAAGTACAGATTGTTGAAATATCCTTGGATGCCAGAAAAGACATTCAAATTTCCAGTAAGTGACGATAAAAGAAAGCTAAAATTTCAAATTCAATGGATTGAACGTTTCTCGTGGTTGGTTTACACGAGTACATGGCAACAAGGTGCTTTATGCAAATACTGTGTATTTTATTTGCCAGAGATTGCGCAGGAAAAGGCTCTCATCGGCAATTGAAATCCTTAGTTACTAAGGGAAAGATGCTGTACATGATTTCAAACATCACAGTGAAAGCCAGTACCACAAATCTTCTGTATTATTGGCTGATAATTTTATGAAGGTGTATAATAAATCATAACCAAATATATTGAGTTAGATTGATAGCGGATACTTAGCGCAAATAGCCGAAAACCGGAAACGGCTCATTCCGATTATTGAAACAATTAAATTATGTGGACGTCTAGAATTGGCCTATAAAAATTAATGATCTTGAGCCAGAAACAAATGATGGAAACTTTCATGCTATCGTACGGATGATAAGCAGATGTGGAGACTCGAATCTAATAAAGCACATGGAGAATATGATTGAACGCTAAGCCCAACCATACAAAATGAACTTATTACAATTTGTGGTGAAATAATCCAAAAAAAAAATTGTGCAAGGATTGAATTCTGCGAAATTTTTTTCAATCCTTGTTGACGAAACTACTGATGATTCACGACAAGAACAAATGTCCATTTGTGTGAGATATGCCGATCCAAAAGATAAGGTGTTTATCTTGCGTGAAGATTTTTTAACTTTTGTAACAGTTGAGAATACAAAAGGAAAGTATTTAGCTAATGCAATTTTAACTTAATTAAAATCTTTGGGAGTAGATTGCGAATATTTAATCGGACAAGGATATGATGGAGCTTCCTCGATGAAAGGAAGTTTTAAAGGTGTGCAGGCAGTAAGTCGTGAGTCACATCCAGAAGCCTTATACGTCCATTGCAGCTCACATTCATTGAATTTAGCTCTGGGTCATTCTTGCCAAGTTCAGCCTATTCGGAATACTATTGGAATTATAAAATCCGTTGGAAATTTCATCAAGTCCTCGGCAAAACGAACCAAGTGCTTGAAAGAGAATATTAAAAAAACTTCCCCGAAACACAATGGAAAAATATTACGGCAATGTGCGAGACCCATTGGGTTGAAAATCATCATGGGTTGTTAAGATTCAAGGAAATCTATAAAGCTATTGTTGATACACTAGACGATTTAAGCACTGACATGGATTGTGGAACATCGTCAAAGGCTAATTCTTTTCTGAGATCAGTCAGTGATTTTGTTATAAGCTTATGTTGCTTAGGAATGTTGTTCCCATACACACTGACACTATGCAAAATACTTCAATCTCCCTGTTCGTGATTGAATCCAGATATGCCTTATATATTTTAAATTCAACCGCGCAATGTTGACATTTTCACTTCGTCAAAGTTTTGTACCGAGTGTGTGTAAATTATCGTAGTAGTAAGACAATCACCGCGCGCTACAGTACAAAAGGTGTGTGGGTGAAGCTACATCGATACGAGTACAACGCCAGCCGGTTAATCTCCGAGAGAAATAAGTAAAAAGGTAAAATGTCATCCTTTAATTAATTATTATTAATGAATATTACAGTTCACTTCAATTGAAATTTAAAACAAAAGGGAAATTGCTATCGTCCAGAACACTCTCATTTGCGCTTTGACAGCAGCTTTACAACATGTTGATTTAATCATAAAGACTATTGAAGTTGTTCGCCAAAATATTGATTCGAAATTTGCTAAACTTTTTTCCAGAATGCACAGAATTTGCTCTGTACTGTAAACACAGAAATTAAAATTCCGCGAATACCGTCACGCCAAGAGCATAGGGCAAACTACAACACAAAAGATCCTGAAACTTATTTTATAATTACTATAATGATTCCACTTTTGGATGATTTCATTGATCAGCTTCAGTCGAGATTCCAAAATCATAAAGCCACATTATCATCTCTCAACATTTTATTTCCTTCTCTGTGTTGCAAAGAACAAATCAATAGTAAATATTCAGAAAATTCCTTTGAGCACCATAAAAAATATTTAGAATGGGACTTTGTGAAAGCTGAATTAGACATGTGGCGGATAAAATGGCTGGAAGAATCTGAACTAGATCGACCAACATGTGCTATAGAAGCTCTCGGAGAATGCAACCAGTCCTTATTTCCAAACATTCACAAACTGTTAAAGATCTTGGCGACGCTGCCTGTTTCCACATGTACCCCTGAGAGGACTTTCTCTTCTCTGAAACGCATCAAAACTTATTTAAGAAACTCCA